>JANCRC010000005.1:26135000-27423333 GCA_024362995.1 Heteromeles arbutifolia
ATCACCACCAGAATCCCGCACCACCATGCCGACAAAGCCCTCTTTCGAGGCTGCGAGCCAACTCGCATCAACATTATTCTTAACAAAAGGATGACACGGTAACTGCCATTGTGCCTGCAGATGAGTAGTATTGCTTTGCTGCACAAGACTACCTGATTCTGTAATACTCGATGTCTTACACAAAGCCTGCCGGTAAGCTCTGACATTGGTAGAGATTGCGGCCATCACCTGCGAAGGAATTATTTGTTTATGTTGGAAGAGAAAACAGCACCTAGCCTTCCAAATATGCCAACAAGAAAACACAACCCAAGTCAGGATTCTACCTCTTTCAGCTTTGGAATTGCCACAGGCCCTGATGATGGTCAATAACCAATCTGTCCATGTAGTGATCGCAACCCTATTAACCTTATAATTAAGGATACCACCAAACCAAATAGTTTCCACCCACGGAAAAAAGGAGAAGAAGGTGCTCAACCGATTCCTCCTGAGAGTTACAAAGAGGGCAAAGAGGAGAGGAGGCCGAATGCTTCTGATATAAGGCTGCCATCGTGGCCAGTGCGTTATGCAACGTCTTCCACATAAAACATCTAAGCTTTGGCGGGGTTTTTAGTTGCCACACCTGACATGCCCCGACCCTGATGTTCCCCGAATATCAGGATAGACACGTGCTAGCCGACATCCGAGGGTGACGAAAGCCATTTATTGAATGCAAATGCTGAGAATAAGAAATAAATATAAAAGAATGAAGAATATGCATTTAAGGAACGTGTTCAGAGCATACAACTAACTAGAGCTCTAAAAGAATTAATCTAAAATTGAATAAATAAAAGGATGTGGGTCCTACACCAAGAGGACTCGAATATGCCAATGTGAAAGCGTTGACGTCGGGATCATATGCCTCGATTCTAAGTTCCGAAAGGGGGCGCAAAACAAGGGTGAGTGGACCAAGTTTATATACATACATAATACAAAAACAGTTATAAACATACTAACCCCCAAAGTTTTAATAATGAAAACTACTAGCATAATAAATGATTGGTTTCTTTGAAAACCCTAGCATGTCATAAACATCTCAAAAGACATATCGCAGAAAAACATCACGGAAATCAAAGCATGAATCGTCTCGTAAACGCGGTGTGCTGCCAGTAAGATCACTGAATAATAATAACTCCCGGCCCTATGCCAGCACCGTGGTCTTTGCGCTCGTAGCCAGAGATTACCAACTCCCGGCCCAATGCCTGCTACGTGTCCCTCAGCCCGTAGCTAGGGATTATTTATCCCGGCCTAAATGCCAACACCAGATCCTCGCCCCAGGCGGCATAGTGTCCACTAGGTACGCACAAATAGTTATGCCTCTCAAAATAACCACTTCATAGTATAAATCATCCATCGTCTATACTATAGAGAGGGGTTTCGAAAACATGTTCTAGCATCCTATCGTCATCCATCAGATAGTCTACCTGTTCATGGTTTTTATAAAAAATATGATATATCAAAATATAGCTCAATATAGGCTAACAATTAATTCCTCACAAAACAATGAGACGATAATCAACATTTCAATAAACATGCTTAACATAAAATCAGTTCATAAACTCGTAAGGCATGCTATTCAATTATGCAATTAAATTATAAAATCATATAATTTTAGAAGGGGTCCACTCACAGTACTTAGCCACCAAAAGCTGCGCCACTAGCCAAGACGGAAACGTCAAAATAATTGCCCCTAAGCACATAAATGGTATACTTAGTCAAACTCTACTCAAACGATTTAATTTGAGAAAATGGACATTGGAAATGGGTCCAGGACGTCGAAAATAGCCTATGACGGGTCTCGGACGAAAATTGAAAGTCAACCCGAAAGTCAAAGTCAATGGTCAAAGGTCAAGGTTTACCAGGTCAAAGGTCAACTGGGTCAACTGGTCAAATGGGTCAACGGGTCAAGTCAAACCGGGTCATGGGTCCTAGGGTTTCTGGGTTTAGGTTAGATGGGTTATAGGGGAAAGGGCTTTGGGTTGGATGGGTTTAGGGTTGTCTGGGCTTGGGCCCAGACCCAAACATACACACGGGGCCCGAAGGCCTTATTGCAAAGAGGGCTGGGCTTTAAGCCCTTTAACTGAAACCGGCCTTAAAGGCCCTTTGGGACTTAAGAACAAATAACAAAAATTAAAAAAATGAAACGGGTTGGGTTTTTGGCTAACTCACCACGGGCCTAAGAGCATCCCAATGAAGGCTTTATCCTTCATGAGACTATTACATTTCTAGCCTTAACGAGAAATTTCATCCTCAATGAGCCGGAAAATAGGACTAAATCCACCACTAGGGCTAGCAACTTTCTTCTTTGGATAGGATAAAATCGGGCTAGAAGTGGGTCCCACAAAAAAAAATAGCAACCCATGTGAATAAAATTCTATCACTCTCCCTCCACTTGCGAATACACTTATACTCTCTTTTTATTATTTTTAAAAAAATATTTTCTTACTTATTTTTCTTGCAATTTGATTAATTAATAATTGTTTTAAATTCCATAAGAATTAAAATTTCAAATTGATTTAACGTTCATAGACATTGATTGGTGAAATTTTCAAATAATTTTTTTTTCAGAATTGTATGATACTAATTTACCAATTGGTGCTAGGTAAATTATTGTGTTATACGTGAAAATCAAATTATTTCAAAGAGAGAAGTGGGGGTTTGTTTCTTTCAACAGATGAGATTGAGATAAGGAAATCTAATCCAACGAACGATTCATAAGTGATGAAATTTAATTTTGTCACAATTTGAACTTTTAGCTTGAAGGGTTCACAAAAATAAATTACAATAGAACGTCCAAAAATCAACTTAAGAAAAGTTAACACAAAAAAAATCATCGTTTAATCAAATTACAACATAAATAAATATATATAACCCCATAGAGCCCGAAAGATATAGCCTCTCATTTGGAGAAATTCTTTTATAAAATCCCAAAGATTTCTCGAAGCTCTACAATAAGCTATATCCACCACTTTTCTAGCCCCACCTTCCTTTAGGGACAGCCTGAAAGGCCTGGTGTCGACGGGACCAAACGGAGAAGAAAGCCGGAGCTTCTACAGCTCCGGTCAACTGCAAACGTTCACCCTAGATCCCGATCTAGGTATCAAATTGAAGAGTGAGACGAGGGGAAGAGATTTATACCTTCTATTAGCCGTGAAACGGCCGGAGGTGAACGGAAAGCTCCTCGACACCCACGGTTTCGCCGGAAATGGGTTTAGCACACCCGAGCCAATTTCGTGCTAAAACCTTGGTAAACAGAATGGAATCACTTCAATAATCACCTCCAAACATCAACCCACGAAGAATAGAAGGAAATACGAGGCTTACCTAACCGGAAAAAGAAGAACTCTCGCCGGAGAGTTTTCTGGGTTCGCCGAGTCGCGCGGCGACGGGAGAGAGAGAGAGAGACGGCATAAAGGAGATGATGAAGGTGATTGTTCTTGAGCAGGAGCAGCTATGAGTGTGGGTGTGTGGTCACGGTGCAAGGGGACAAAAGAGATCAGTGAGGGTTTCGAGTGACAGAGGGAAATAGTGTACGGGGAAGAAGAGAGAGACGCGCCGGGGGAAGGGAAAGAAAAGAAAGAAAATAAGAAAAGAAAAAGAAAAAGAAAAGGATTTGAGGGAAACATGGAACCTAGATCAAAGGTCTAGATTCGATTAAGATAAAGGACTGAAATGAAAGATTTAAAATACGTTTCAGGGAGAATTATAGAAGCGGTATACGTAGAATTCTACCAAGTTTATGGTGGTTTGTTTTGATGGTGAACTGAAGACTAAAATTCCACATTTGGGCATCTCCAGCTGTGCCCACAAAATGGACACAACTCGTCGGCTAGCAGCACCAATTACCAAATATCACCACCACAGACCAAAACATCCTTACCACTCGTTGCTCACTTCCAAGTTGCAGTCGGTAGGTGTTACATACGACGTACGTTACCTTCAAGTTATCAGCAAAAAATGAATGGTGTGTGTTTGATATGTAAAAAATCCAAATCACAAGCCTTCGTTCCACTAGTCTATGTCTCCTTACTTCGACAAAAAAGTCGGACTTAGACTATTCCTCCTCACCTAGCTAACCTATCAGCGAAAAAAATCCAAATCACACGTCTTCGTTCGACTAGTCTAAGTCTCCCACCTTGACGTAGAAGCCGGGCAAGTCTAAGTCATGCACAAGTCTTGGTAACACCAACTTGTTTCCCTATTTATGTGAATGTAATGAGTTCTAGTTTTCAATCGAATTTAAACCAAAAGACGAAAACTACTTCAATTAAGGAGAGAAGTCGTTTCCTACTATCAAAAATGTTGTCGATGATACATTGCTTGTGTTATATCTATATGATGATTATGGCTAATTACTTAACTGTAGGTGCATTAGCAATATCTCATACCAATTTCAGCACAGATCAGTCTGCGCTTCTTGCTCTCAAGGCTCACATCACTAGTGACCCTCAAAACATCTTGACCGCCAACTGGTCGTCTGCCTCCAATTCCAACATTTGCAACTGGGTTGGCGTTAGTTGCGGTGCTCGCCACCACAGAGTCACGGCCTTAGATCTGTCGCAGATGGGTCTTGCCGGAGTTATTCCTCCGCATCTAGGCAACCTCTCATTTCTCGTTGAGTTGGGCCTTAAGAATAATAGCTTTCATGGTCCCCTACCACAAGAACTGTCTCATTTGCGCCGGTTGAAGGCGATTAACTTTGGAAACAACAGCTTTATGGGAACCATTCCTTCGTGGTTTGGGTCCTTTCCTAAACTTCAAACAATCAAATTGTACGGTAATGGCTTCTCGGGTTTCATACCCATTGCTATCTTCAACTTATCTGCACTCAAAATAATTAATCTGAGCAAGAACCAACTATCAGGTATGTACGTACCACCATTACCAACCACCTAGGAATATAAATTAATGTTGCTAGCTTCATGATTACATTTTAACATCTTTGTTTTATTTTAACGTCTATATATAAGATGTATAACAATCATCTATTTTGGATCTTGTTTCCTTCTTTTTTGTTGGAATGCATGCACATATTGAACAGGTAGCATACCCAGAGAAATAGGCAATTTGACAAGGGTGAAAAGCATATACCTTGACGACAACACGTTCGAAGGTATATTGTATGACTTAGGTTTTGTTACATGTATACTCGCAGATGCCCACACACATTGTGTGAATAATTTCATTTCATTTTGTTTTTTTTTACTATGAAGTGTGATTAGTTTTTAAAATTCTTAAAAAATAAATCAATTATAAAAATTGGGACAATAATGAGCAGTTTCTTCTAAAGTAGGCATGTTTTTTATTTACTATTTTATTTTATTTTTTATTTTTAAATTGGGCATGCTATGGTGACCTGGCTGTGAGGTTGCCCTAAATAACAACAAAATTTATGTTCATGTAATTACTAAATTGCCCATATTTTTTATTTTTGTGCAGTTTTGATGTGAGGATTAAAATTGTAATTTCATGTAGTTTTGGTTGAGACCAGAGTTCTATTAATAGGTACTAGGTAGTTTAGATACGAGCTCCTTCTTAGCAGGAATCTCGTTCCACTTTAGCAAAAATGAAATAAGAGGATTATCATCGGAATCGTATATTTACTATGTAAGACACTTGTATGCTGGAGCAAAAAAGAGAACCTATATAGTGAGTACATGTTCCTTGTAATGTTATCCCACTTTTGCTACGGTAGAACGGGATTCCCAGTAAGACACAACTCCTATATATGTTTACATGATTTTAACAATATATACGGATTGATTTGTAGAACTTCCAAACGAGTTGGGCAGTTTAGGTCAGCTGGAGGAGTTGTCTCTGTGGGACAATGCCCTAAAAGGCTCTGCTTTTGTGCCTGTCCTCAACATATCTTCTTTGACTGATTTGGCTCTATTCGGAAACAACATGAGTGGCAGTCTTCCGGACAATATATGTGAGCATCTTCCGAGTATTCGGTATTTTAATTTGGGTGAAAATCAACTTGACGGTCTGATTCCCTCAAAACTGTGGCAATGCAAAGAGCTTCGTGAAATCATATTAGGGTTTAACAATTTCCGTGGAAGCATACCCAAAAGTCTTGGCAATTTGACCTACTTAGCCGAGATTTATCTTGCTGACAATAATTTAACAGGTAGTAAATTTAAGACTATTTTGATAATCATTTCGTTTTTAGTTTTTAGTTAAACTGAAGTTAAAAATTTAATGCAAATGTGCTGAAATTGTGACAGGTACAATACCGGATGAGATTTGTGATCTTCCACAATTAGAGACTTTGGCATTGTCTGCGAATAATCTCAATGGCGTCATCCCATCCAAACTCTTCAATCTCTCCATGATAAGAATAATAGGGCTTTCTTCAAATCAGCTATCAGGTAGCCTCCCAGCAAACATAGGTCTTAACGTTCCAAACCTAGAAATCCTTCACGTAGCCGAAAATAACCTCGTGTCCGGACCACTCCCTAACCTCTCCAATGCTTCCAATCTCAGGGAGCTAGACATGAACACAAACTCATATACCGGGCCTCTTCCTAGCACGCTCTGTTCCTTGGAAAACCTTGAATGTCTTGTCTTGATCTCGAATAATTTGACGAATGATGTTTCTACTCCACAAGCAGCAAGCACTCTCTCTTGCTTGTTTAATCTTAGAAATTTGACAGAATTATACTTGTCACATAATCCACTAAACACGATGATTCCAGCATCTCGCGGGAATCTCTCCACGTCACTCCGACTTCTTGATTTACGCAGTTCCAACATCAGGGGTAACATTCCCGTTGATATTGGCAACTGGAGCAGCTTGATAGCATTAGACTTGGGAAACAATCAGTTGAGCGGAGCAATTCCAACTCCAATACAAAGGCTACAAAATCTCCAAGTTTTGTATTTGGATGGTAACGAACTGCGAGGACATATCCCGTATGAACTCTGTCAACTAAAGAACCTAGCCAATTTAGTTTTGGGTCGTAATCGGCTCTCTGGTTCTATTCCTTCCTGCTTGGGTACTTTGGCAGTAGCTCTAAGATTTCTATCGTTACGGTCCAATTTGTTAACTTCACAAATACCATCTTCCATGTGGGAACTCAAGTATATGTTGCACCTAAACTTGTCATCCAATTCTCTAGTTGGACCACTCTCAGAAGACATCGGGAAGTTGAAACATGTGGTGGATATGGATTTATCAAATAACCATTTCTCCG
This sequence comes from Heteromeles arbutifolia, assembly GCA_024362995.1. NCBI lineage: Eukaryota > Viridiplantae > Streptophyta > Magnoliopsida > Rosales > Rosaceae > Heteromeles > Heteromeles arbutifolia. Next base: position 26,142,233 of record JANCRC010000005.1, read on the forward strand.
GAAATATTCCCGTTAGCATTGGGGGTCTTCAGAATATGATTGATTTGTCCTTGGCAAACAATCATTTAGAAGGCCCTATTCCCAGTTCATTTAAAACCTTGCTAAGCCTAGAATTCTTGGATTTGTCCAAAAACAATCTATCTGGAGTGATCCCAAAGTCATTGGAAGCACTCTTGTATCTCAAGCATCTGAATTTGTCTTTCAACAAACTCCAAGGAGAAATTCCAACCGGCGGGCCTTTCACAAACTTCTCTGCCGATTCATTTGTATCAAACCGTGCGCTCTGCGGTGCTTCCCGACTCCACGTTCCATTGTGCAAATATAAAACAGAAGTTAAGCCAAATTGGAGGAAAGCTAAATATATCATCTCAGGGGTCATGTCAGTAATACTCCTAGCGGCTGCTGCATTGATTCTGATCCTATGCAGGAAAAGGAATGTTGAAGTTGTAAGAGAAACTGCCTCGCTCCATCAAGTTCTTTGGAGAAGAGTTTTGCGCCTAGAACTTGTAAAGGCAACAAATGGATTTCATGAGACTAACTTACTTGGCATGGGGGGTTTTGGCTCAGTATACAGAGGAAAACTTTCAGATGGGATAGATATCGCCGTCAAGGTTTTCAATTTACAGCTAGAAGGGGCATTCAAGAGTTTTGATAAGGAATGTGAAATGCTAAGCAATATCCGTCACCGGAATCTTATTAAAATCATAAGTTGCTGCGATGAACTTGATTTCAAAGCCCTGATACTTCAATTGATGCCTAATGGAAGCCTCGAAAAGTGGTTGTATTCTCCAAACAGCTCCATGAATATCCTGCAGAGGTTGGACATAATGAAAGATGTTGCATTGGCACTAGAATATCTTCATCATGGTTGCTCGATACCTATCGTTCATTGTGATGTGAAACCAAGCAATATACTACTAGATGATGATATGGTTGCACATGTTGCTGATTTTGGCATTGCAAGACTCATCGGCAGTGGAGATTCGATGACGGAAACCATGACCCTAGCCACAGTTGGATATATGGCTCCAGGTGATGGATTTTTTTAATCTTGTATATGTTGGTCTTATTAGGAGTTATAATTTTCTTTTTATCATATATAACTAAATTAACATACAAATTTGCAGAGTTTGGGATGGAAGGAATCATTTCGACGAGAGGGGATTTGTATAGTTTTGGTATTGTACTCATGGAGACATTCACAAAAAGAAAGCCAACGGATGAGATGTTTGTCGAGGAAATGAATTTAAGGCAATGGATTGCAGATTCATTATTTCCAGATGCTGCTATAGATGAAGTTATGGATGCCGATATACTTGGGACGGAGGAAGATGGTGATTTCGTGAGCAGGAGGGATTGCTTATCCTCCGTTATGAGATTAGCTTTAGCTTGCTCTGCAGCATTGCCGGAAGAAAGGATTAACATGAAAGATGCCGTAGTCACACTCAATAAAATCAAGGCTAAGTATTTGAAGGACTCTGGATGAGCGAATTCTTAGTTCTTTGGTCTCTATATTTTCGGATCCATTTTCTTATTGTTGTTTTCGATCTTCAAAAACTACATTATTTTCTTGTAGTGACGGATATGAAAATATGACGATATTCCTAAAATTGAATTGCCGTACCTGTATTTGACAAGGCAATGAGACCAGTAGTACCAAGATTGCAATTCCAGTTATTCTTCCTATATTTTGGTGGTATAATGCATTCAGTTTCCATGGCCAACCAAATCCGTTTCAAAAATTTACACTTCCAGGTCAAGAACACGGGTCATGGGAGCACAATGTTATTTCAGTCAATATATCAGGAAGTGACAAACTTCTAAACTTCTACACATGCTCTTGACAAAAAATTATATGGCTTTGAGGTGGCTATTCTAGATCAATAAATTTACTATTTAAGTTGGGTTTTTTGGATGCTTCACTAATTTGTGCTCATCTTTTTAACAAAAGGAACGAAGTTACTTCAATTTTCAGCCCCAAAGAACTTATCATTCATTCTGTAATATGTAAATGATCTTACAGCTTCGCCCTGAGAATGGTAAAGTTAGCATGTGTTTGCCATAAACCAACGTGCAAGAGAAAAGCAGACGAGTGACCATGCAACACAGAATGGGCAAAAGAAGAAGTGCTTAACTAACGCTATCAGAAGCCATGTGTTTCTAGTTATAAGACATTTGCAATATCCAATATATGTCTAATAGAAATAAATGGTAGCTGAAATTTGCTTTCGTTCTTGAGCAAAGGAAGAACTTACCCTATCAAATCCTTCATTGGTATTTCTCCCGATCAAATGTACCCTTTTCTTTGAAACACTCCATATCTGGTGCAAATCGAATCATGTTAGACTACATTGGAATTGTATAATATGATATATACCCAATAAACAAAGCATAAGGCTAGACATTTTATCGAAGAAACCAATTGACTGAGAATTGTAGACAGCAGAAGCCACCACTAGGCACTACCACCACCCACCGGTGTAAATGGACAGACCATGCCAATCTAAAGTAGCACGCCACTAATATACAGTATAGTGATGCAATTCTATTTTGTTGTTTAGTAATATCAAATTATCAATTGTATTCCAAATTTCAATAAAACAGAAAAATGGTTATTGATCAACTTGTCATATGTTTCTTCTTTATTATCTGGGCAAGACAACCCAATTAAAACTAAAAATTTACCCATGTTGAACCTAGAGACACTGCACGACCTGCTGTGCCAAGCACAGCTGCGCATGGGCTAGTCCTACTTAACTTAAAAGCTTGAATTATACAGATACAATTTCTAAAGTAAGTTAAAAAAAGTAGCAACAAAGCAACAAGCTAAGGAAGCATCATTAATTAACAGGTCCCGTACCTGTTGGAGTAATCCTTCTAGACTGCAAAGATAGGATGCTGGGTTATCACCATCCACCATTTCTAAGCAGCTGCAATAAAATATTTAGTACGTGAACATGGTAGAATAGATACATTTGAAATCAAACGAATGTGTAAGCAACCCTAATTATCAGGTTGGACAATGAACAAAATTCCAGTCAGAACCTTAAAACTTGGAATCTTACGAAACATGCAAAGCAGCTCCATGACGAGACAAAATTGAAGCAACATGATCATAACCATCTCTAAGAGCACTGTAGTAGTATCAAGCTGTAAGTTCAGCAGGGTGTGCTCTCGTCTGGTACCACCAATTTTAGCTGTCAATAGAATAGAAGTTTGCTTCTATTCTTGATATTTCTTCAGAATGTTAGCTGCCTTTGTAAGAATATCATCTGCATGATGGAGCAACCGACCACTGTACCATTCCTACAACAAGTCAAGCCACCGTCAGATCTACTAAGCTCCACATTGTTTTCCAATAAGTTTAATTATGTTATGCCATGTATTGCATGATAAAGAACCATACATGATTTAAATTTCCACTTATACATCCATAATTGTCCTTAGTTTACTAACCAGTACATCCTATGATGATTTTATTTCTCTCTAGAAGACAAGCATCAATGCATTTCATTCTTAATCAAATTGCATCTAACTTAGTGCAGTTTCTTAAGAACCCATTCCATTGTCATGACTTTATATTAAATCATTAAAACATATCTACTTTTAATCATGTTGCGTAAGAGTATTTAAGACTCCAGTAGCAAACAGTATGCAAGTATAACCCCTATAAGCAAATAGAGTTAGTTATAAGAAAAGTTCCACTAAAGATTGAAAATATATATTGCAGGCCCATGTTGTTTACAGGCACCTACACAGAAGTGTTTCCTGGCTAAAGAAACAATGTGGTAGTTCGAGGATGAAATACAAACAATGATTTCGTGCAATTTACACTAGGCTTCAGTTATGCAGAAATTTTTCAGGGGAAATAATAAAGCAAGCCGCTTCCATCAGTTTCATACAAGGAAAAAACACCCATAATCAGAAAGAATGCTTTCCTCTCCCTCTTCAAAGAAAGGAACTTCAGATGGGAGATTGTTGTAACAGCCAACATTTTGTGGTCCCTTCTCTCCCTCCCCACTGAGGCTTTCCTTCCTTGCATGCAGCCATCTTTAGGTCGCCCATCCTAAAAGGAACAACGTTTTAAATAGGAAAAGTTCAATAGCAACCAAATTTCTATCACATGAATGAAAGATTTTTGGCATACATGCACTTGTCATAGCATTGGAATTCACCGATTCCAGGAAACTTCCATCTACCATCACCAAAAGGATGTGCAGGATATCTGTGTGAGCAATGTAACAATGCTGCATAAGAAATCATTGGACTGGCTTCATACTTGTGGTTCTAGTGTAACAGTAACATACTTAAGTCCACCAAAAAGACCAAGAGAAACACTAATTTCTTCAATCACAGTTCCAATTAAGGATTCAAATTTCTTAGCAAAACTTGACAAGAAATCTTCATATCATTGGATGGCAGTTTGGCTGCAAAAGAGAGGAACATGGTTAACTCCGAGTGTAAGATAATCATCACTAGAAAATCCATTTGGGTCCTGATGAAATATATGCTTATTCTGATCACCAATGTAGGATAAAAATCAGAAGAGGTCAACTTCTTTATCTAAATTCAGGATTCAAACTGGTGGGCGTGTAACGAAAACCAAACTATCGTTTTTCTGTCACCTCCCTTTGCAAAGATAAACTTTTTATGCACATCAAAGCTAAAATCAAGTACGCTAATGGGGAACATAGTACCATAGCATGTTGCAGAGCAGGAAACTGAAGAAACGTTGATATTATCTCTAGTCATCCAAAAGGGTTATGTTTCTTATGTTGTCACAACAGAGTAAGACTAGGTAAATTAAGCATTCCAATACAGCCATGTGCACTTTACCAATAAAAGGCCAAACAGTCAAATGGGATTTCAAAATTGCAGAGAAAACAAACCTCTATGATCCAAAGCGGAAGAGTTACACCCTATTTTCTGCTAGAAAAAGAGTTAACGTTTGAGTGAAAAGACAAGGCAACATGCAACTTCAAACTTGAGTCAGAAATCAGTTTGAAAAGCTCTTCATATAGAGACCAATCATAGGCAAGAGGAGAGAAACGCTCTACGATTCCCCATCAAACCTGAACTGCAATTCCGTGGACACCTGCCAACTTGAGTGCTTTTAGAGCTACAGTTAAGGCCTTGATTCTGAAACAACAGTAAATCGAGCAACATATAAGGAGTTTCTGTCTCACTTGAAAGGAAACTAAATTAAATATAAATAAATTTAGAACCATTTTGAAACGTACGTGTATATAACTTGAATTGGGAAGAGATCAAAATAGTTAGCTGCAACCTTGTAGCTAATCATACTCCGTTGTTTAAAAGAGTATAACAATTAAATTAAGAATGAAAATGCATCATAGCCTCATCAATGCAGAAGGCATCAACAGGCATCATCACATATATGGGAATTCTCTTATCTCGGGAAGATGGCAATATCGAGGACCTCGAATTCTCTCGTGCATCCATACTGCAAGCAACAAATCATCTAATTATCACACAGACACATTTATACGATCCCATTGAACATTCAAAAGCAATAAACTAGCTCAGAAACTTCTCGTCAAATCGATTAAAAGCATTCGCGTCAAAATTTCATTGTTTGAACCTAGTCAAGTATTCACTTCAATAAACGCTATAGAAGCTCTAAAATTTTATAAAATTTTCCTGCGTTTTCTCGGGAACCAAACAGACCGTGCACTCAAAAGAAAACGGAAAAAAACCATAATTGTGTGAGATAAACCTGAGAATACTGTTTTCGGCAAGGGATGAGCAGCGCGAGTGAAGAGGCCTTTTTTAAAGACGGGAATGGTCGAAACGTTTATGAGGAGGTTTCGGCGGTCGGGCTTGTCACTTCTCTGAAGCAGAAGAAGCTCCTCCTCCCTGTTGTGTATTTGCAGACGACTGCCATTATCCGCCATTGCCATCGATCACAGAGAATCTCTCAGCGATAGAGAGAGCAAATCCCAGTGTTTGTAATTTTCATTTGCAACTGAAATGTACCGACCGACTCTGTGTTGTGATATTTTTGGGGAAAGGATCCTCTCCGAATCCCTTTCATCTGAGCCTCCGAACTAACAAATCGGACTCTTGAAATTTGATACAACGACTAAAGTTATTATAACTTTAATGGGCTCCTTATTTTTAGGCGTTTGATCAAATAGGCAACTTAACAATGGTCAAGGGCATAGACCTTGACGACAAGAAGTTCGAAGGTATACTGTATGACTTAGGTTTTGTTACATATATACTCGCATATGCCCACACACACTGCATGTGAATAATTTAATTTAATTTTGTTTTTTTTGCTATGAAGTGCGATTGGTTTTTAAAATTCTAAAAAAATAAATCATTTATAAAAAGGGGTGTGATATCCACATACGCATATTTACTTTTCACACACCCTTCTAATTTTTGTTAGTCGGATTGGATGAAATGAAAAAGATCAACAGACATAAATTAATAAGGGGTGTGTGAGAAGTAAAAATAGGTGTGTAGATAGCACACCCCTTATAAAAATTGAGAAAATGATGAGCAGTATCTTCTAAAGTAGGCACGTTTTTTATTTACTATTTTTTATTTTTAAATATGGCATGCTATGGTGACCTGGTTGTGAGGTTGCCCTAAATAACAACAAAATTTATGTTCATGTAATTACTAAATTACCCATAGTTTTTTTATCTTTGTGCAGTTTTGGTGTGGGGGTTAAAATTGTAATTTCATATAGTTTTGGTTGATAGCAGAGTTTTATTAATAGGTACTAAGTAGTTTAGATACGAGCCCCTTCTTAGTAGGAATCTCGTTCCACTTTAGCAAAAATACAATAAGATGACTATCATAGGGATCGTATATTTAATGTGTAAGACCCTCGTATGCTGGAGCAAAAAGAGAACCTATATAGTGAGTACATGTAACAACCCGTTCCGGAATTTACGGAACAAAAAAGGTATTTTTGTATTTTCACTAAATTTGGAGATATTTTCATTATAAAAATAGTTTTTGGTTCTTAATTGGTGAGCCCAAGGAGCCCACCCCCTGTTTTGTGTCCCTGGTTTTCCCCTTTCCCCATGAACTCATCTCTCTCCCTCACTTTTCTCTCTTCTTTTTCTCCCCCAAAACACTCTCTGCAACTCTCTCCCTTCTCTGCGATGTCCCCCTCTTCTTTGAAAACAACACACACATACATACTCACATGGTTACACCTAGACGCCATCTCAACGGAGGAAGGAACAGATAAGTCTTCGAACCCATAAGCTCAGGGAACCATAACTGTGAACCCTCAACCTTGGTAAGCTTTGGGACTCTCTCTAATCTTTCTCTTAGATCGATCAAACTCTAGTTAGGACTCATTTTAGGTGCTTTGGTGAAGGTTGTAGTGAGAAACAACTTGGAGGTTTATTTTCCCAGTTTTACCAGCGAGTCCGACGGCTTTTGAGCCAATTTCTGGTCAAACCACTGCAAGTTGGCCGGCGTGCAAGGTATCAATATCTTTGTCTCGCTGAGTACTACAACTTTCCTTTTTGTTTCACCCAATTTCGTTGAGTATTGAAGAAGTTATATCCATTTGAATCTTACCCAATTTCTGGCGACCTCCGTGGCTTTCGAGGCATTTTCCGGCCAAACCACAGTGAGTTAGACATTATGTGAGGTACCATTCTCTTTGTCTCATCGAGAGCTATGATTTCCATTTTTGAATCACTCGATTTCGTTGAGTATTGACAAAGTTGTGGCCGTTTAAAGTTTGTGTAGTTTTCCGGCCGAATTCAGGCTTTCTCTCCCATTGGGTCCGGCAACCCACCAAACCCAAGGCTTTTGGGCCTTTCCTGCCGAGCCCAACCCAAACCCATTTATTTTTATTTATATTTGTTTTAATTGTTTTAGTAGGAAGGCCTTTGGGCCATTATGGAGCAAGGCCTTCGGCCCATTTATTGCAACCTACAAAACCCTTAGGCTTTAAGCCTTTGGGTCTTCCAAGTCAGGGCCTTAAGCCCTTTTCCTCTAAAACCCAAACCATCAAGGACCCAAGCCCAAAATCAAAACCTAGGTCTGGCCTGTTTGACTATTTGACCCATTGACCCGGTCTGATTGTTGACCGTTGACTTTGACTGTCAACGTTGACCGTTGAGTGGTTATCGGCCGAGACCCTCCTAGGTTAATTTCGACGTCCTGAATCCGTTTCCGACGTCCTTTTTCCCAAATTCAATTGTTATAATATAGTTTTATTAATTGTACCATTTATGTGCTTATGGGCAATTATTGTGACGTTTCCGTATTCGCTAGTGGTGCAGCTTTCGGCGGCTAAGTACTGTGAGTGGACCCCTTCTAAAATTGCATGATTTTATAGTTAAATTGCATAATTGAATAGCATGCCTACGAGTTTATGAATTGATTTTTATGATGAGCATGTTTATTGAAAATGTTGATTAATCGTCTCATTTTCATGAGAGAATAATTGTTAGCCTATTTTGAGCAATATTTTGATATATCGTATTTTCTATTAAAACCATGATCTAGTAGACTATCTGATGGATGACGATAGGATGCTAGAACATGTTTTCGAAAAACCCCGCTTCATGGTATAGATGATGGATGACTCTATCCCACGAAGTGGTATTCTGTGAGATACGTAACTATTTGTGCGTACCTAGTGGACACTATGCCGCCTGGGGTAAGGATCTGGTGTTGGCATTTAGGTCGGGAGAAATAATCCCTAGCGAAAGGCTGAGGGACACGAAGATAGGCATTGGGCCGGGAGGGAGTTATCTCTGGCTACGGGCACAGAGACTTAGGTGTAGGCAAGGGGCCTGGAGTATTATTATTCAGTGATCTTACTGGTAGCACACCGCGTTTACGAGACGATCTGTGAGACGATTCATGCTTTGATTTCAGCGATGTTTTTCCGCGTTATATCTTTTGAGATGTTTATGGCATGCTAAGGTTTTCAGTAAAGCTATCACTTATTATGCTAGTAGTTTTCATTATATAAATTGTGGGGGTTAGTATATTGATAACTGTTTTATTATTATTGTATATATGAACTTGGTCCACTCACCCTTGTTTTGCGCCCCTATTCAGGACTTAGGATCAAGGCACATAACCGCGGTGTCAAGACACTTTTGCAGCAGCATCTTCGAATCTTCTCGGTGTAGGACCCACATCCTTTTATTTATTTCAATTTTATATTAATTCTTTTAGTGCTCTAGTTAGTTGTATACTCTGAACACGTTCTTAGATTGTTAATTCATTGTAATTAATTTCATAACCCTTATTTATTTCTTATTCTTATTCTTGTATTCAATAAATGGCTTTCGTCACCTTTAGGTGTCGGCCAGCAAGTGCCTATCCCGGTGTTTCGGGGAATATCAGGATCGGGGCGTGTCAGTACATGGTCCTTATAATGTTATCCCACTTTTGCTACGATAGAACGGGATTCCCAGTAAGAAGCAAGTTCTATATATTTTTACATGATTTTAACAATATATACGGATTAATCTATAGAACTTCCAAACGAGATTGGCAGTTTAGGTCAGCTGGAGGAGTTGTCTCTGCGGTACAATGCCCTAAAAGGCTCTGCTCTTGTGCCTGTCCTCAACATATCTTCTTTGACTTATTTGACTCTATACGGAAACAACATGAGTGGCAGTCTTCCGGACAATATATGTGAGCATCTTCTGAGTATTCGACATTTTAATTTCGGTCAAAACCAACTTGACGGTCTAATTCCCTCCAAATGGTGGCCATGCAAAGAGCTTCATGAATTGGTATTAGAGTATAACTATTTCCGTGGATGCATACCCAAAAGTCTTGGCAATTTGACATACTTAACCAAAATTTATCTTGGTTCCAATAATTTAACAGGTAATAAATTTGGGGGCGTTTCATAATCAATTTGTTTTTAGTTTTTCGTTAAACTGAAGTTAAAAATTTAATGCAAACGTATTGAAATTGTGACAGGTACAATACCGGATGAGATTGATGATCTTATGCAGTTAGACACTTTGGTATTGTATATGAATAATCTCAATGGCGTCATCTCATCCAAATTCTTCAATAACTCCATGATAACAGATCTAGAGCTTTCTTTTAATCAGCTCTCTGGTGGCCTCCCTGCAAACATAGGTCTTAACGTTCCTTCATGTAGCCAGAAATAACCTCGTGGCCGGACTACTCCCTAACCTCTCCAATGCTTCCAAGCTCTGGGATTTAGAAATGGGCGGAAACACATTTTCCGGGTTTCTTCCTAGCACACTTTGTTCCTTGAAAAACCTCGAGTTTCTTTCCTTGTACTTGAACAATTTGACGATTGATGCTTCTACTCAACAAGCAGCAAGCACTCTCTCTTGCTTGTTTAATCTTAGAAATTTGACAAGATTAAACTTGGCAGATAATCCACTAAACACCACGATTCCAGCTTCTCGCAGGAATCTCTCTACGTCACTCATAGATGTTGATTTAAGCTTTTCCAACATCAGGGGTAACATTCCCGTTGATATTGCCAACTTGAGCAGCTTGATATAGAGTTAAACCTGGGAAACAATCAGTTGAGTGGAGCAATTCCAACTTCAATACAAACGCTACAAAATCTCCAAACTTCGTATTTGAATGATAACGAACTGCAAGGACATATCCCGAATGAACTCTGTCAACTAAACAACCTAGCCGAGTTATTTTTGGGTGGTAATCGGCTCTCTGGTTCTATTCCTTCATGCTTGGGTACTTTGGCAGTAGCTCTAAGAGATTTATCGTTACAATCCAATTTGTCAACTTCAAAAATACCATCTTCCTTGTGGGAACTCAAGTATATATTGTACCTAAACTTGTCATCCAATTCTCTAGTTGGACCACTCTCAGAAGACATCGGACAGTTGAAAGATGTGGTGGATATGGATTTATCAAATAACCATTTCTTCGGAATATGATTAATTTCCCAGTTCATTTAAAACCTTGCTAAGCCTAGAATTCTTGGATTTGTCCAAAAACAATCTATCTGGAGTGATCCCAAAGTCATAGGAAGCACTCTTGTATCTCAAGCATCTGAATTTGTCTTTCAACAAACTCCAAGGAGAAATTCCAACCGGCGGGCCTTTTGCAAAGTTCTCTGTTGATTCATTTGTATCAAACGGTGCCCTCTGCGGTACTTCCCGACTCCACACGGCTGCTGCATTGATTCATTTGGAGGAAAGCTAAATATATCATCTCAGGGTTCATGTCAGTAATACTCCTAGCGGCTGCTGCATTGATTCTGATATGATGCAGGAAAAGGAATGTCGAAGATGTGGTGGACTGTACCTGTTGGAGTAATCCTTCTGGACTGCAAAGATAGGATGCCAGGTTATCACCATCCATCATTTCTAAGCTGCTGCAATAAAATATTTAGTACGTGAACATGGTAGAATAGATACATTTGAAATCAAGCGAATATGTAAGCAACCCTAATTATCAGTTTGGACAATGAACAATATTCTAGTCAGAACCTTAAAACTCGGAATCTTATGAAATATGCAAAGCAGCTCCATGACGAGACAAAATTGAAGAAACAGGATCATAACCATCTCTAAGAACACTGTTGTAGTATCAAGCTATAAGTTCAGCAGGGTGTGCTCTCGTCTGGTACCACCAATTTTAGCTACCAATAGAACAGAAGTTTGCTTCTATACTTGATATTTCTTCAGAATGTTAGCTGCCTTTGCAAGAATATCATCTGCATGATGGAGCAACCGACCACTGTACCGTTCCTACAATAAGTCAAGCCACTGTCAGATCTCCTAAGCTCCACATTGTTTTCCAATGAGTTTAATTATGTTATGCCAAGTATTGCATGATAAAGAACCATACATGATTTAAATTTCCACTTATACATCCATAATTGTCCTTAGTTTACTAACCAGTACATCCTATGATCATTTTTTTTTCTTTCCAGAAGACAAGCATCAATGCATTTCATTCTTAATCAAATTGCATCTAACTTAGTGCAGTTTCTTAAGAACCCATTCCATTGTCATGACTTCATACTAAATCATTAAAACATATCTACTTTTAATCATGTTGTGTAAGAGTATTTAAGACTCCAGTAGCAAACAGTATGCAAGTATAACCCCTAGAAGCAAATAGAGTTAGTTATAAGAAAAGTTCCACTAAAGATTGAAAATATATATTGTAGGCCCATGTTGTTTACAGGCACCTACACAGAAGTGTTTCCTGGCTAAAGAAACAATGAGGTAGTTTGAGGATGAAATACAAACAATGATTTCGTGCAATTTACACTAGGCTTCAGTTATGCAGAAATCTTTCATGGGAAATAATAAAGCAAGCTGCTTCCATCAGTTTCATACAAGGAAAAAACACCCATAATCAGAAAGAATGCTTTCCTCTCCCTCTTCAAAGAAAGGAACTTCATATGGGAGACTGTTGGTAACAGCCAGCATTCTGTGGTAACAGATCAGTCTACGCTTCTTGCTCTCAAGGCTCACATCACTAGTGACCCTCAAAACATCTTGACCCCTAACTGGTCGTCTGCCTCCAATTCCGACATTTGCAACTGGGTGGGCGTTAGCTGCGGTGCTGGCCACCACAGAGTCACGGCCTTAAATCTCTCACACATGGGTCTTGCCGGAGTTATTCCTACGCATCTAGGCAACCTCTCATTTCTCATTGAGTTGGGCATTAAGAATAATAGCTTTCATGGTCCCCTACCACAAGAACTGTCTCGTTTGTGCCAGTTGAAGGCGATTAACTTTGGAAACAACAGCTTTATGGGAACCATTCCTTCGTGGTTTGGGTCATTTCCTAAACTTCAAACCATTAAATTGTACGGTAATGGCTTCTCTGGTTTCATACCCGCTGCTATCTTCAACTTATCTGCACTCGAAATAATTAATCTAAGCAAGAACCATCAGGTACATACGTACCACCATTGCCAACCACCTAGGAATATAAATTAATGTTGCTTGCTTCATGATTACATTTTAACATCTATATATAAGATGTATAACAATCATCTCGTTTGTTTCTTTTTCCTTGTTTTTTGTTGGAATGCGTGCACATATTTAACAGGTAGCATACCCAGAGAAATAGGCAACTTAACAATGGTGAAGGGCATATACCTTGACGACAACAAGTTCGAAGGTATACTGTATGACTTAGGTTTTGTTACATGTATACTCGCAGATGCCCACACACACTGTGTGAGAATAATTTCATTTCATTTTGTTTTTTTTGCTATGAAGTGTGATTAGTTTTTAAAATTCTAAAAAAATAAATCAATTATAAAGGAATCGACAAAATTAGACATGAAATACCACCAGTACCAACCACGTAGGAATATAAATTAATGATTGCTTGCTTCATCATTACATTTTGATATATTTGTTACATTTTAACATCTATTTAACATGTATAACAATCATCTCGTTTGTTTGTTTTTTTCCTTCTTTTTTGTTGGCATGCACGAACATATTTAACAGGTAGCATACCCAGAGAAATAGGCAACTTAACAATGGTGAAGGGCATATACCTTGACTTCAACAAGTTCTAAGGTACACTGTATGACTTAGGTTTTGTTACATGTATACTAGCAGATGCCTACACACACTGTGAATAATTTCATTTCATTTTGTTTTTTGTACTATGAAGTGTGATTAGTTTTTAAAATTCTAAAAAAAAGAAATCATTTATAAAAATTAGGACAATGATGAGCAATTTCTTCTAAAGTAGGCATGTTTTTTATTTACTATTTTATTTATTTTTAATTTTTAAATAGGGCATGCTATGTTGACCTGGCTGTGAGGTTGTCGTAAATAAAAGCAAAATTTATGTTCATGTAATTACTAAATTGCCCATATATTTTATTTTTGTGCAATTTTGGTGTGAGGCATAAAATTGTAATTTTATGTAGTTTTGGTTGAGACCAGAGTTCTATTAATAGGTACTAGGTAGTTTAGATACGAGCCCCTTCTTAGCAGGAATCTTGTTCCACTTTAGCAAAAATGAAATGAGAGGACTATCATAGGAATCGTATATTTACTATGTAAAACCCTCGTATTCTGGAGCAAAAAGAGAACCTATATAGTGAGTACGTGGTCCTTGTAACGTTATCCCACTTTTGCTACGGTAGAACGGGATTCCCAATGAGAAGCAACTCCTATATATGTTTACATGATTTTAACAATATATACGGATTGATTTATAGAACTTCCAAACGAGATGGGTAATTTAGGTCAGCTGGAGGAGTTGTATGTGCAGTCCAATGCCCTAAAAGGCTCTGTTCTTGTGCCTGCCCTCAACATATCTTTTTTGACTACTTTGTCTCTGTATGGAAACAACATAAGTGGTAGTCTTCTGGACAATATATGTGAGCATCTTCCGAGTATTCGACAGTTTAGTTTGGGTGAAAACCAACTTGACGGTCTGATTCCCTCCAAACTGTGGCAATGCAAAGAGCTTCGTGTATTGGAATTAGAGCGTAACAATTTCCGTGGAAGCATACCCAAAAGTCTTGGCAATTTGACCTACTTAACCAAGATTTATCTTGCTGACAATAATTTAACAGGTGGTAAATTTAAGACTATTTGATAATCATTTCATTTTTAGCTTTTAATTAAACAGAAGTTAAAAATTTAATGCAAACGTGCTGAAATTGTGACAGGTACAATACCGGATGAGATTGGTGACTCTCCATGATAAGAGGAATAGGGCTTTCTTCTAATCAGTTCTTAGTTAGCCTCCCAGCAAACATAGGTCTTAACGTTCCAAACCTAGAAATCCTTGAAGTAGCCAGAAATAACTTCGTAGCCGGACTACTCCCTAACCTCTCCAATGCTTCCAAGCTCTGGGAGCTAGACATGAGTGCAAACTCATTTACCGAGTTTCTTCCTACCACGCTATGTTCCTTGAAAAACCTCGAGTTTCTTGTCTTGTTCTCGAACAGTTTGACAACTGATGCTTCTACTTCATAAGCAGCAAGCACTCTCTTGCTTGTTTAATCTTAGAAATTTGACAAAATTATTCTTGGAAGATAATCCACTAAACACCACGATTCCAGTTTCTCGTGGGAATCTCTCTGCGTCACTCCAATATGTTGATTTAAGCAGTTCCAACATCAGGGGTAACATTCCAGTTGATATTGGCAACTTGAGCAGCTTGATATCACACCACCTGGAAAACAATCAGTTGAGTGGAGCAATTCCAACTTCAATACAAAGGCTACAAAATCTCCAAGGTTTGTCTTTGCACGATAACGAACTACGAGGACATATCCCGTATGAACTCTGTCAACTAAACAACCTAGCCGAGTTATTTTTGGGTGGTAATCGGCTCTCTGGTTCTATTACTTCCTGCTTTGGTACTTTGGCAGTAGCTCCAAGAAGTCTATCGTTAGGGTCCAATTTGTTAACTTCTAAAATACCATCTTCCTTGTGGGAACTCAACCATATATTGCACCTAAACGTGTCATCCAATTCTCTAGTTGGACCACTCTCAGAATATATCGGAAAGTTGAGAGGTGTGGTGGATATGGATTTATCAAATAACCATTTCTTCGGAAAGTAGCATTGGTGGTCTTCAAAATATGATTGATTTCTCCTTGGCAAACAATTATTTGGAAGGCCCTATTCCCAGTTCATTTAAAACCTTGCTAAGCCTAGAATTCTTGGATTTGTCCAAAAACAATCTATCTGGAGTGATCCCAAAGTCATTGGAAGCACTCTTGTATCTCAAGCATCTGAATTTGTCTTTCAACAAACTCCAAGTAGAAATTCCAACAGGCGGGCCTTTCGGAAACTTCTCTGCTGATTCATTTGTATCAAACAGTGCGCTCTGCGGTGCCTCCCGACTCCACTTTCCATTATGCAAATATAAAACAGTAGTTAAGCCAAATTGGAGGAAAGCTAAATATATTATCTCAAGGGTCATGTCAGTAATACTCCTAGCGGCTGCTGCATTTATTCTGATACTATGCATGAAAAGGAATGTTGAAGTTGTCAAAGAAACTGCCTCACTACATCAAGTTCCTTCTAGAACTTGTAAAGGCAACAAATGGATTTCATGAGACTAACTTACTTGGCATGGGGGGTTTTGGCTCAGTATACAGAGGAAAACTTTCAGATGGGATAGATATCGCCGTCAAGGTTTTCAATTTACAGCTAGAAGGGGCATTCAAGAGTTTTGATAAGGAATGTGAAATGCTAAGCAATATCCGTCACCGGAATCTTATTAAAATCATAAGTTGCTGCGATGAACTTGATTTCAAAGCCCTGATACTTCAATTAATGCCTAATGGAAGCCTCGAAAACTGGTTGTATTCTCCAAATCGCTCCATGACTATTCTGCACAGGTTAGACATGATGAAAGATGTTGCATTGGCACTAGAATATCTTCATCATGGTTACTCGATACCTATCGTTCATTGTGACGTGAAACCAAGCAATATACTACTAGATGATGATATGGTTGCACATGTTGCTGATTTTGGCATTGCAAGACTGAACGGCAGTGGAGATTCGATGACAGAAACCATGACCCTAGCCACAGTTGGATATATGGCTCCAGGTGATGTATTTTCTCAATTTTGTATATGTTGGTCTTATTAGGAGTTATAATTTTCTTTTTATCATATGTAACTAAATTCACATACAAATTTTGCAGTGTTTGGGATGGAAGGAAGCGTTTCGACAAGAGGGGATGTGTATAGTTTTGGTATTGTACTCATGGAGACATTCACAAAAAGGAAGCCAACAGGAAATGGATTTAAAGCAATGGATTGCAGATTCATTATTTCCAGATGCTGCAATAGGTGAAGTTGTGGATGCCGATATACTTGGGGCAGAGGAAGATGGTGATTTCGTGAGCATGAGGGATTGCTTATCATCTGTTATGAGATTAGCTTTAGCTTGCTCTGCAGCATTGCCGGGAGAGAGGATTAACATGAAAGATGCCGCAATCACACTCACCAAAATCAAGACTAAGTATTTGAAGGACTGTGGAGGAGTGAACTCTTAGTTCTTTTTGTTCTCTATATTTCGGATCCATTTTCTTATTGTTGTTTTCAATCTGCAAAGACTACATTATTTTCTCATAGTGACGGATATGACAATATGACAATATTCCTAAAATTGAAATGTCGTACCTGGATTTGTCAATGCAATGAGACCAGTAGTACCAAAATTGCAAATCCAATTATTCTTCCCATATTTGGTAGTAAAGCATTTAGTTTCTACGGCTAACCAAATCTGTTTCAAAAATTTACACTTCCAGCTCAAGAACGCCTGTCATGGGAACACAAAGTTATTTCAGTCAACATATCAAGAAGTTACAAACTTCTACACATGCCCTTGACAAAAAATTATAGGGCAGTGAGGCTGCTCCTCTAGGTAGTTCAATAAACTTACTGGTAAGTTGGGTTTTTTGGCTGCTTTACCAATTTGTGCTCATCTTTTTAACAAAAGGAACGAAGTTACTCCAATTTTCAGCCCTTAAGTTCTTATCATTCATTCTGAAATACGTAAATGATCTTACGGCTTCGGCCTGGGAATGGTAACAGTTAGCATCTATTTGCCATAAACCAAACTGCAGGAGAAAAGCAAATGCGTGAATACACAGGAAAGAATGGGCAAAAGAAAAAGTGGTTAACTATTAAACGCTATCAGAAGCCAGGTGTTTCTAGTTATACGACATTTGCAATATCCAATATATGTCTAACAGAAATAAATGGTACCTGAAATTTTCTTTTGTTATTGAGCAAAGGATGAATTTACCCTGTCAAATCGTTCCATCGGTATTTCTCTCGATTAAATGTACCCTTTTCTTTGAAACACTCCATATCTGGTGCAAATCGAATCATGTTAGATTACATTGGAATTTTATAATATTTTAAATATACAATAAACAAAGCATAAGGCCAAACATTTTATAGAAGAAAGCCATCAGCAAGCCACCACTACCACCACCCAGGGTTTAAATGGACAAAGCCTGCCAATCCAAAGTAGTAATACTGATATACAGTATAGTGATGCAATTCTATATTTGTTTTCTATTAATGTCAAAATTGTATTCCAAATTTCAATAAAACAAAAAATGATTATTGATGAACTTGTCATATGTTTCTTCTTTATTATCTGGGCAAGACAACACAATTAAAACTAAAGATTTACCTCATAATGAATTATAAAATACTAAAAGAAACCTAAAAAACTGATCAATAATACCCAATATCTGTAATATTAGAAAAGCTCATATCGGCCCGTTCCAAGCCCATGTTGAACCAGAGACCCTGCACGACCTGCCATGCCAAGCACAGCTGAATGGGCTAGTCCTACCTAACTTATAAGCCTGAATTATACAAAAAATATCTAAAGTAAGTCCAAAATAAGTGCCAACAAAGCAACAACCTAAGGAAGCATTATTTATCAATAGGCCTCGTACCTGTTAGAGTAATCCTTATGGGCTACAAAGACAGGATGTCGAGTTATCACCATCCATCATTTCTAAGCAGCTGCAATAAGATATTTAGTATGTGAACTTGGTAGAAAAGATGCATTTGAAATCAAGCAGATGTCTAAGAAACCCTAATTATCAGGTTGGACAAGAACAAAATTCCAGTCAGAACCTTAAAACTTAGAATCTTACGGAACATGCAAAGCCGCTCAATGACGAGACAAAAGTGAAGCAACATGATCATAACCATCTCTAACAGCAGTATTGTAGTATCCTGCTGTAAGTTTCATCAGGGTGTGCTATCGCCTGATACCACCAATATATTCCACCAATTTTAGCCGCCAATATAATTGAAGTTTGCTTGTTTTCTTGATATTTCTTCAGAATGTTAGCTGCCTTTGCAAGAATATCATCTGCATGATGGAGCAACCTACCACTGTACCATTCCTACAATGAGTCAAGCCACTGTCAGATCTCCTAAGCTCCACAGTGTTGTCCTTAGTTTACGAACCAGTACATCCTATGATGATTTTTTTTTTCTCTCTAGAAGACAAGCATCAATGCATTTTCATTCTTTATCAAACTGCATTAACTTAGTGCAGTTTCTTAAAAACCCGTTCCCCTGTCATGATTTCATATTAAATCATTAAAACATATCTACTTTTTAATCATGTTGCATAAGAGTAGTTAAGACTTAAGTAGCAAACAGTCTGTGGAGGAGAGAACTCTTAGTTCTTTTTGTTCTCTATATTTTCGGATCCATTTTCTTATTGTTGTTTTCAATCTGTAAAGACTACATTATTTTCTCATAGTGACGGATATGACAATATGAAGATAGTCCTAAAATTGAAATGCCGTACCTGGATTTGTCAATGCAATGAGACCAGTAGTACCAAAATTGCGATTCCAATTATTCTTCCCATATTTGGTAGTAAAGCATTCAGTTTCTACAGCCAACCAAATCCGTTTCAAAAATTTACACTTCCAGCTCAAGTACGCCTGTCACAAAAATTGTTTCAGCCAACACATCAGGAAGTTACAAACTTCTACACATGCCCTTGACAAAAAAATTATAGGGCAGTGAGGCTGCTCCACTAGGTAGTTCAATAAACTTACTGGTAAGTTGGGTTTTTTGGCTGATTTACCAATTTGTGGTCATCTTTTTAACAAAAGGAACGAAGTTACTCCAATTTTCAGCCCTAAAGATCTTATCATTCATCCTGAAATACGTAAATGATCTTACTGCTTCGGCCTGGGAATGGTAACGGTTAGCATATATTTGTCATAAACCAAACTGCAGGAGAAAAGCAAACGCGTGTATACGCAGGATAGAATGGGCAAAAGAAAAAGTGGTTAACTATTAAATGCTATCAGAAGCCGTGTGTTTCTAGTTATATGACATTTGCAATATCCAACATATGTCTAACATAAATAAATGGTACCTGAAATTTGCTTTTGCTATCATGTTGCGTAAGAGTAGTTAAGACTTAAGTAGCAAACAGTCTGCAAGTACAACCCCTAGAAGCAAATAGAGTTAGTTATAAGAAAAGTTCCAGTAAAGATTGAAAATATATATTGCAGGCCCATGTTGTTTACATGCACCTACACAAAAATGTTGCATGGCTAAATAAACACAACTTCAATTCAGCGTTTGCATTTTATTCTAAGTGTTAGTTCGAGGATGAAATGTGCATGAACAGAAGGATAAAAGCAATTATGTCATGCAAGTTACACTAGGCTTTAGCTATGCAGAAATTTTTCATGGGAAATAATTAAGCAAGCTGCTTTCATCAGTTTCATAAAAGGAAAAACACCCATAATCAGAAAGAAAGCTTTCCTCTCCCTCTCCAAAGAAAGGAACTTCAGATGGGAGACTGTTGTAACAGCCAGCCTTTTGTGGTCCCTTCTCTTCCCACTGAGGTTTTCCTTCCTTGCGTGCAGCCATCTTTAGGTCACCCATCCTAAAAGGAACAAGGTTGTAAATACTAAAAATTCAATAGCAACCAAATTTCCGTCCGAGGAATGAAAGATTTTTAACATACATGTACTTGTCATAGCACTGGAATTCACCGATTCCAGGAAACTTCCATCTACTATCACCAAAAGGATGTGCAGGATATATGTGTGAGCAATGTAACAATGTTGCATAAGAAATCATTGGACTGGCTTCATACTCGTAGTTCTAGTGTAACTGTAACATACTTAAGTTCACCAAAAGGACCAAGACCAACACTAATTGCTTCTATTACAGTTCCGATTAAGAATTCAAATTTCTTAGCAAAACTTGACATGAAATCTTCATACCATTGGAGGGTAGTCCGTCCGCAAAAGAGAGGAACATAGTCAACTCGCAGTGTAAGATAATCATCATTGGAAAATCAATTTTGGTCCCAATAATATATGTGCTTATTCTGATCACCAATCTGGGAGGAAAAAAAGAAGAGGTCAACTTCTTTATCTAGATTCAAGATTCAAGCACATCAAAGCTAAAATCAAGTATGCTAATGGGGAACACAGCACCATAGCACGTTGCAGAGCACAAAACTGAAGAAACATTGATATTATCTCTAGTCATCCAAATGGGTTATGTTTCTTAAAGTATGACCGGGTAAATTAAGAGTTCCAATACAGCCATGTGCATTGTACCAGACTAATAACTTCAAATGGGATTTCAAAATATCAAAGAAGACAAAGCTCTATGATCCAAAGTGGAAGAGTTACACCCCCTTTTCTGCTAGAAGAAGAGTTAACGTTTGAGTGAAAAGACAAGGCAACATGCAACTTCAAACCTAACCTGAGTCAGAAATCAGTTTGAAAAGCTCTTCATATAGAGACCAATCATATGATAGAGGAGAGAAACGCTGTACGATTCCCCACCAAACCTCAACTGCAATTCCGTGGACACATGCCAACTTGAGTGCTTTTAGAGCTACAGTTAAGGCCGTGATTCTGAAACCACAGTAAATCGAGCAACATATAAGGAGTTTCTGTCTCACTTGAAAGGAAACTAAATTAAAAAAACAAATTTTGAAACATTTTGAAACGTACATTTACATAACTTGAATTGGGAAGAGATCAAAATAGTTAACTGCAACCTTGTAGCTAATCATACTCCGTCGTTTAAAAGAGTATAACAATTAAATTAAGAATGAAAATGCATCATAGCCTCATCAACAGAAAGTCATAATAAAACTTACTTCCTAATCCCTGGACGCCCCGTACCATCACTGCAGAAGGCATCGACAGGCATCATCACATATATGGGAATTCTCTTATCTCGGGAAGATGGCAATATCGACGATCTCGAATTCTCTCGTGCATCCATGCTGCAAGCAACAAATCATCTAATTATCACACAGACAAATTTATACGATCCAATTTGAACTTTCAAAAGCAATAAACTAGCTCAGAAACTTCTCGTCAAATCGATTAAAAGCATTCGCATCTAAATTTCATTGTTTTGAATTTATCAGCAACCCAACTGAACCTAGTCAAGTATTCACTTCAGTAAACTCTACAGAAGCCCAAAAATTTTATAAATTTTCCTGCATTTTCTCGGGAACCAAACAGACGGTGCAACTCAAAAGAAAACGGAAAAAAAAAACCGTAATTGTGTGAGATAAACCTGAGAATACTGTTTCCGGCAAGGGATGGGCTGCAGCGAGTGAAGATGCCGTTTTTAAAGACGGGAAGGATCGAAACGTTTCGGAGGAGGCTTCGGCGGTCGGGCTTGTCGTCGAAACTGACTTCTCTGAAGCAGAAGAAGCTCCTCCTAGCTGTTGTGCATTTGCAGACGACTGCCATTGTCTGCCATTGCCATCGATCACAGAGAATCTCT
Source organism: Heteromeles arbutifolia (assembly GCA_024362995.1). Lineage (NCBI taxonomy): Eukaryota > Viridiplantae > Streptophyta > Magnoliopsida > Rosales > Rosaceae > Heteromeles > Heteromeles arbutifolia. The sequence continues at coordinate 26,164,494 of JANCRC010000005.1, forward strand.
CAGCGATAGAGAGAGCAAATCCCAGTGTTTGTAATTTTCATTTGCAACTGAAATGTAGTGACTGACTCTCTGTTGTATTTTTGGGTATCTGTTTAGTTTTGTGCCCTTTCACACGCTTATTTCTCCTTCTCACATATCACTTACTAATTTATGTTATTTGACTGTTTCAATTGATTAACAGCCGGGAAATAATAGACGTGTGTAAAAAGTAAAAATGAGTGTGTGAATATTACCACCTAAAATTATATTTATGTATTTTTTATTCATCAAAAGATATTTGCATTAGGATAATAAACCAAATTTGCAAATGTGTTACCAATAAAAAATAAACATTTTGATTTGATTCTTGATTTTCAAGTATTGAGTTACGAATCAACTAGCCCTTCAGATTCCATGCTTGTTATTAAATACACAAAAAGTTGAGAATTGGGTGAAAGCTTGCGTTGGTTCTCCCCCATAAACCTAATAGAAGGCTGCTCCCATTGCTTGGGAACCTCCTGATATTCGTTGGTACAAGCTTAATGTTGATGGTTCAAGATTGGTGTGGGTGGAGTTCTCTGCCAATTTGGGACAAGAAGATTTTATTGACAGAGGTGTTTGCTGTCACTTTGTTCTAACAAAATCTGGTCGATAGCTATTATCCTCTTGATACAATTGTGAGCAGATGCAAAACATCGATGAGTCAATTGGTTAGATGTGAGCAGAGCTGAAGTATGTTTTCAGGGAGCGGAATTGTACTGCTCATCAGTTGCCAAATTGGAGTTTTAGTGCTTCTCGGCAGTTTTGTCTTCAATAACCCCCCATGCAGCCTGCCTGGATTGGATCAACTCTCGTAGATGATTTTCTTGGCGTTGCTAAGCTGTGTTTTGCTTGTACGGATGTTTTACGTTACAAAAAATAAGACATCGGGTTCTTCGATGTCTTCATTAGTAGCTAGTTTTGAACGGAACAAAGACAGTTGGAAAGTAAAGACAGTTGGAACAAAAAGTAAGTATACATACTTATTCATTTCCATGAGCGAAACACTACTAGTTTTCAACGCTGGGACGCTACATTGTATTCAAACGAATCCACGATTTCCCGAGGTCTTACTTGTGCATATAATCGCCAACTTACAAAAATAAGACTGCCTAATGGATTCCTAATTTCGGGTTTAGCAGATTGATGATGGTAGGCATAAGTAGCAGCTCCAAGGGACAACATAACAACCTAGGAAACTAGAAATTACGAGAATGAATCAGTCCGAGCAACAGTTAGCACGCAATGTTTACTATTCATTTTCCCCATCTTGAGAGGATAAGCAAGCCAGCAACTGTCAAACATGGTGCAGCCACGAAAGAGACAAGCAGCGCAAATGCATAGACAAGACTGGGAAAGTTGAAATATTTTTGGATCTTTTTAAACCTTTGTCAATTAGGGGTGCCAATGCAGCTTCTCCAGCCACTCGAAATGGCCTTGTTACGTTATTTCCCGTCCACATCTAGATAACAATCTGCAGAAGGCAAGAAACAAAACATGACCTTCTTTCGGAGTAGCTAAAACCTACTTCTTTGTTTTCTTAAAAGAACAATCAAAGTGTAAAATTTGAAATTTGATCGATTTCCTTCTCTTATTACTTCTTACTTCTTGGTAACCACAAAAAATTGACAACCACTCTCTCATCAGATACAAAGATAAGCTAAATTCTCAATGTGTATGTAGCCATCAACAACTCATACATATTATGTAAAACCTAACACCCTTGTGTTTTTAGCACGCGAGAGCCTGAACCTAAGGAGGTTCATATTCTTATACATACAAGAAATTAACAATTCAGCGGAATTTGCCTGAGAAACATGTCAAATTATGAAGAGGAAAATCCAATTTATACGACTAGGAGGTTCATATTCTTATACATACAAGAAATTAACAATTCACTTAAAAAGAGAAGTAATTTAAGCAGAAGTGTTGGAAATTTGTATATTCATGTGAAAGCAAAGGGAAACACTAGAAAAAGTAGGGCAGAAGCATTCTACGAACGAAATTCTGGATATTAACATCCCAAGGGCTGCATAGAGCTCCCACACAACGACTTAGTTGAACGAACTCTTTGATATTCCAAACTGATTTCTTGGTACAACTTACACTTTCTACAAACATGAATTCCTTCTATATATACTTGGTCAATCAACTGTTCCTAAACATTCGGTTTGACATGAAAATTGTCTCTACGCATACATGTATCATTAAGTTCACTCATTATTCATACAATAGATCACCACATTCAACTCACAACCACAACTAATTAATCTTGCATTCACCAATGTGTTAAGCCTTACGGAAATACAACATCGGAGACTATGAAAACTTATAAATGCAACTGAAGGAACACTTGAGTGAAGCTGAGACTCGGTAGTGGTTTTTGTGGAGAAATGCAAATGCAAGGAGCTGCACAAGGGGAGGATGAAGTTGCCAAATTCTTGGGGTGAAATCTACTTTTGTGTCTGCTTTTTTCAGTTGTTTTTGTTCTAAAAATCCATATGGATACGACCATCTAATTCACCATTTGGGCCTAAATACTGAAAACCATTCCAAAATTTTGATCACCACACCAAGCCCTTCCTCAAATTTAATTACGCACTGTAGTCTGTCGACGTTTTACTTTTTTCACATAAAATACATGATTAACTTGAGATATCATTGCATCAGAGAAGATAGACTAAATAGGTTAGAGCCCTAGTCGTAGCAACTGTAAAGGCATCTGTAGTGCACCAAGAAAAGTAGGAAAAAAAATTTTTACACCCTCAATTTCTTATTATGTATTGATTTTCTTTAGATTTATTTATTCCGTCCTATAGAACTTAAGCAAAGCAAACGAAATATTGTTGATTGGTATGATTAATAGACAAATGGAAACGAGATGCAATATTAGAAGGGGTGATGTTTTATATTGATTATTTAGCTATGCATTTTGATTTTGTTAAGTTCGGGTTCATTCCTGTGGGAAGGTTACATTGCTGCTCACGTTGTGGCTTCGTTTGCTACCAAGCATGGTGGCGAGTTTCTTTGGGATGAGATTGGCCCGGATTTTTTATAGTATTCTTACCGCTAATGCAAACCTTGTCATTCGGCTTTAATAAATTTATATCTTTTCGACAAAACAAAAAAAAAATCCATCTTTTCGAAAAATAAATAAATAAATCAAAACAAATTAAGGAGTAAATAAATATTGATAATAAACGAATATTTATCATTCAATAGAAAGTACACCAATGAGTAATCAGTACAGGGCTTAAAAAAAAAGAATTAAGTCCTAATTAATAAAATTATATATATATATATATATATATATATATATATATATATATATATATATATATCTTTCTTTGAGAACAGGATATGAAGTGTATTGATTCAGAGAGCCAAAGCAACCCAGACAGACAGCCCGCCCAAAACAACCCGAACCGCATTCAAACCAGAAGCAGACGATTCATCGCTTGATGGACCCTGGGCAGCACTATCCGGTGACAGACTTGCCGGCGCCGGAATCGGTGGGCTACCGCTTGAAGGGAAAATTCCCGGGGATCCTGCCGGTGTTGCAGAACTCGAAGGAATGCCCACTGGTAACGATGGGGTCTCTGCAATCTCAGGACCCTCTGCAACTGGCGAAGCACCGGCTGGACTTTTCTTAGGAGCGCTCACCGGAGTTTTGGCCGGAGAGGCAACGGTGGGCGTAGGGGGCGCCGGTGATTGAGCCGGTGGAGACACACTCTTGGACGGGCTCTTCGCCGGAGAAACCGATGTGGGAGGGGACGCCCGAGAGACGGTGGGTGGGGTCGCCGCGGAAGGAGTTGGGGTCGGCGGGGAAGTTGGCGGAGAGGTCTTGGGAGAAGGCGAAGGCGGCGACTGAGTCGGAGGGCTCGGAGGGGATGCCGGAGGCGTTGCAGGAGAAGTGGTCGGAGAAGAAGCAGGAGAGGGTTGCGGAGGCGGCGGCTTTGTGGGGGTGTTGGTGGGTTTTGGGGAAGGAGCAGGCGCATTGCCTGCTTGTACCACATTGAAATGTGGGACGACGCAGAAGAGAAGAACAGAGAGTACAACAAGTTTATGCATCTTTGGAATCTCCAAATGATACTTCAGATTAATGTTGTTGTTGTGAATGATTGTTCAGTTCTGAGAGATTGAGGAAGGAGATGAATTTCAAGGGAAAAAGTTCTGTTCTTTTTTTTTTTTTTGGGAAAAATAATTGGGATTTAAAAACGTTGTGAGAAGAAGTGTCGGAAGTTTGTTCGGGGGACAAATCAGAAAATGTGACCGTTGGGGAAAGGTGGGATGGGGTGCCACTGGCTATAATCGGTAAAGTAGCCGTTACTTGGTACGACATGACAGGCTTGTCCGGTTGATTTGTCGTCGAATAACTGTAAGATTCGCGGTCGTCCACTGGGATGTAATCTTGTTGACTAATTTGTGAAAGTTGTTCTGGTTTTGACCCCGTTGTGGATTGAAGAATTTTTTTTTAGAAAAACTAAAGAAAATGATTTGAAAATTTTGAATTTTAATGATAAGGACAAAATAAAAGTGAATAGTATCAGGTTTGACTTTTTAGTGTAAAAATGTGATTTTTTGTTAAAGTAAACAGTACCGCGGGCTTTTCGTTAAAACTTTTTTTTTTTTTTTAGAGGATCAAAGGGGTAAAAGCTCCTAAACATGTTTAGAAAAAAATTAATTTTTAATTCAACAATACTATTATCATTCATCATTCATAAAAAAATACAATATTACAAGTCACAATTGTCCACGATGAATTTTCATATACTAAAAACGTAACATTACAAATTTGCCAAAAAAATACAATATTACAAGTCACAACCGTTCATGATGAATTTTCATACACTAAAAACGTAACATTATAAATTTGCTAATTTTCAAAACAAGCTGCAGAGAGATTTCATACCATTGACAATGGTTGGTACAATTTTTATCTCTTGCATGATTTGTTTCCAGTTTTCAGCCATTTGCCTAACTTTTGTTCCAAAAATAAACCAAAAGAATTTGCACTACTTCACTTACACCAAACTTTTAGCATGCACCAGAGTCTCTAATTTCAATCCTTAAAAAGAGATCTGTAGGCTAATTTTAATGTTTGTAAGAGAAATAGATCATCTGATATTTACATACTTTTCACGTTTGCGAATAACATTTTTTTAATCGTATGGCGAAACGCATGACGTACAAAATTGTATTTTATCACGTGTATTTTGTAGGGGATAAAGATTTATGAATAGACTTTTTTGCTTTCATACATAAAATTTGTGTTTTGGAGCCTTTTTTTTTTTTTAGAGAGAAATGCGATATTAGATATTCAATTCAAACAACGCAGAACAAGTACAAACTGACAACAAACTGAGGATAGCGTGCATACTAGGCCTCAATAAAACCTTGCCGAAGATTTCAACCCGGTCGAAGGAAAGAGCGTCCCGCACAAACAAGGACCCATCCTCAAATGTCACTACAAAGCAAATTACAAGGTATCCCTAAGCAAATGAGGGGAATTTTCCACCCACCAAACATGTAGCGTATATCCATTGTTGTGCCATGAGCGTCAACCGTGCGGCAAAACAAGCGACCATGGCTTCCATAATCCTTTCCACACGCTGCAAAACCAACCTGAACCACCAGCTGAAAGCCTTCAGACAGGTGCCCTCCACATAGAATCAAAACGACAGAACAAAGGCAAAATACGAAGTGAAATCTAACAACAAAAGCCACCACATGACTGGCAGCCCGAAAACCGGGAAAGTAGTGGCTCATGAAAATGAGAGATAGCTAGTGGAGCAAACAACATCTCTACAAAGCCCAATACATTATTCAAATCCAGTACAACTGGAAAGCATGCGCTCATAATATTTTAATTATCTTGCTCCAACCCCCGACCCTCGCCGATCGACCCAACCATCCCTGACTCCTCTGTTGCAGTCGTCACAGCCCACGGTGTACAAACACCAAGCACACCATGGAACCCTCGATAGGAATAATAGGCTGCCACCCTTAGCTCCTCTGCAATAAGCACCAACCGTGTGACTAATACTACGAGCACCGAAACCAAATAACCACGGTGCCATATTCCGTAAGCAACTTCCTACCACTGCTCTCTTAGAGAAGCCTAGAAACTAGGGAACCCTAGAGAGCAATTAGGACCCTTTTAGCATAAAAAAAAAAATAAAGAATTGAAAGAGGAGAAAGGCTCAGTTCAACACTCATTGTTGTAGCCATGGTGGATGTCTCCACCTCCAACAACATTCATTTACAGGGTCTGCGCGAACGCGCTAGGGAAGGGAAGTGAGCAGGGGGGATGGATCTGGCACCATTTTCTTTGGCGCACACAGATCGGAGCCCAAAATGGGGTGCGGGTGGAATATGAGGGGGTGAGGTAGAGAGGAAAGGTGGGGGACAAGCACAGGGAAGGAAGGAGACCAAGCTCACAAAATCGAAGGCAGAACTAAAAAGGAAAAAAAACTGAAATTAGAGCAAAAGGGAAGAAGAGGGGGAGAGAGGAGGAGAAGAGAGAGGGGGGAAAGGCTGCCACCGTCCCCCAGCCATAGCCAGAGGCCGGCGGCTATGGGGTGACAGCTAGGGTTTTTTTCTTTGTGTGTGGGATTTTGGAGCCTATTGTTTTGTGCATTTGTGCTACAAGTATCATTTTAAACATTTAGATACAGTCAACTTACGTGATTGCATCATATGCTTATGACCGAGTGACTAAGTAAATATTTTGTCTCATTATCATACATCATTCACACATTTGTCCAAGTTAGCTGAAAGTACAAAATTGATAACGCTTTTATTGTTAGAGATTAAGTGCTACACTTATTATCTATTTGTAGCATTATTTGTACCATCTTTATAATAGAGGTAGGGCTCACCAACATATGTGGATCTCATCTCTATTAGAGAAATGCTACAAATAGAATGTAAAAATAAAATTTTTGTTAAATATATTTTTACAAAAGAAAAAAAAATAAAGAGGGGAGCATAAATGAGGTGGGGATTGTTGGGGATATCAAGGTCTCCCATGATCTTGTTGTTTTTTGTTTGTTTTTTGTCATACGATAGATTTTATTAGATTAGCTACTGATGAGGTTTAAACCCACATCGTCATGCAAAGGCTCAACACCTTTTCACAACCGTAGTAACGAGCCGCTTGCTCATGATCTCGTTGTTGGCAAGTTCCATCTCCTCCTTATTCGTCCGAGGAGCGTTGTTGTGAACTTAAATGAGGGCTGGAAGGAGGGGACGAATTTTCTTTTGTGATTGAGCCTAGAGCAAGCTCTTGGAGCGTTTCAACTCCTCCTTGAATTCAATGATGCCTCCAACAGGTACAATACGTATTTCGGCTCCCACATATTTGGAACAATGATTAAAAGATGGCTTTAATTAACTGATCTAACAACGGTTTATTGGTCATATACTACCTGAAAGATAAAAAGAAGACAAACTAATTAAAATACAGTAAAGAAAGACACGTAGCTGGGGAAATAACGTATGTTCAATCCTTCGAATTGGTGCCAATAATTTATGACTCGCAAGTGGACATTCCAAAGATATAGTCTATCAGAATACGAGATTGTACTCACGAAGATTGTTAACGTTTTCTTGTTAATAACATTCTTTAATTTACCAAGCACAAGCAAGACACAAAACTAACCAATAGACAATAAACTAAAAACGTGATTTGAAAATTACTTTGAAGATATAATTGAAAACAATGAACAAAATAACAACGCACGTGCAATGGGAGCACATTCTAGGGTGTAGTAGACAATTTTCGTCGTCTTCAGTCTTGACAAAAAAGTACCTACAAAATAATCAACACATTTGATCAAAGATCTAAGCCTCATGCGCCCACGAGGAGTTAGCCCAATAGATCTCCAATGCCTAAGTTAGTTCTCTGTATAGAGTGAGTGTTTACGGTTTTCTGTATTATAGAAAAACTTGCCAAAATTTGGTGGAGATAGAGGTATTTATACGGAGGTGTGACCGGCCATGGGTGTAGAGTTTTGTTCTAAACATGGTGGCATCCTATTGGCCAATGTGTGTCATTGGTTGGATGAATGAGGTAAGAAAATTCCTAAGATATTAATTAGGAGATAATATCTAGGGATGATGGTGAGATTATTCCTAATTGATTGAAATAGAGATTACTTACTTGAATAGAGTTGATCTTTAATTGGGAATGTATTAAAGATAAGATTTAGTAATTAATCATATCTTTAATACCTTTGACTTTTTCTTGCCACGAGCAAGAGAGCTTTGAGCAGTCGTCGTCAGCTGGTTGGACTTCCAAGGATGCTGAGCTGTGCGTGGAAGTATCTGAGAAGCATGCCCATTTAATGAGGGCAATCTTGTATTTCTTGGGCAAAAACTCACGTGTAGCCTTGTGAGTTTTTGTGATTATTTATGGCTTCACAAAGGTCCCCACACATGCTGGGGCTACTGGCAGAAAAGAGCAATAGGTGTAAAAATCTCAAGTTGCTTAGGTGAGTAGAGAGTTGTTTCCCAATTTGATGTAGATATTCTACTTCGACTTTGAGATAAATTCTCTACGAAGGGAAACTAATTGTCTCCCAAAACTTATTTAAGTCTGCAGTAAGCAGGGGGTTGAATAAATTTGAAGAGCAAATTTTATCCCTATAAGAAAGAGAGAAAGCTAGAGGAAAATTATTTCCCCTTCCATAACCTTCTTTTTCGCTTGCCCGTGCACATAATTATTTCTCGTTGCTTTTCTTCTTCTCCATGCCGCACCAAGGTAAGAAAAATTCAATTTTCTTCGGCTTCTTAATTTTCTGAAACTTCGAGGTTTGAAATTTTGGCTCCACAGGGGGTCGAGGATAGGGTAAAGTAACCAGGGGCTACTATGCTACTGTTATCGGCTTAGCACGACGGGATTGGCTTAGCTTGGGCAGAGGGCGGACGGCCCGAGCTAGGCTCACTGTGTGGCTGGTTCACGCATGGGCACTAAGGCTCTAGGCTTAGGCTCGTGCGAGGAGAGAGAGGTACGGGGGCGCCTGCCCCCTCCATGCTGAACTGGGCCGAGAGGCCTTTAAGCCTAGAGAGAAAGGGCCAGCACAGGCTGGGCCTCCATGCTGCGCTGCTTCACCTTGGGCCGGAAGGCTTGGCAAAGTTCACCTTCGGTCCACTTACTATGCCAAGGAAGTATAGCTGCAAGGCCTGTCAGAAGTTCTCATAAAGTGCCTTCAATAGATAGCTCGGACTTCGGTTATGTGAACCAAATTGCTGGTATTTGCCTAGGGCTATGCAATATTGCATGCATCAATGTTGGTTAAAGGTAGGCACGGTTCGGCTCGGTGCAGCTTCTAGTGAAATTGCAACTGAAATTGAAACTTTTTGCGATGCTGTTTTGAAGCCAAAACCAAAATGAAACTAAACCGTTTGGTTCAGTTTTGCAGTTTCAAACGATTTTGGTTCGGTTTTTAAAAGAAAAAAAATGTACAATTTAAAATTTACACCTATCTATGCATAAGACGGTCTCATTTTCCTCACATATTAATTAAAAACCTGTAGCAAAACTACATTCACGAAGCATCTTGCTAACAACATAACATGATGATGCACCTAAATATCATACGCATAATTAGGGGTGGGTTTGGTTCAAATCAGTTCGGTTTTTTGCCAAAACCGAAATTTCGGTTCGGTTCATTTTTTTCGGTTTTTTTCGGTTCGGTTTTGGTTTTTTTTTTTTTTCAAAAAATGAAAAAAATTGAAATCATTTAAAATTCAACTAGAATCATAACATCAAGGCTTTTTTAAATATTTTGGGTTTAAAGTTTAACTGTAAATAGAATTCTTTTTAGAAAATTTTACTTTTCTACCATTTTCTTCATACCTCAACTCTTAACTATGAATAATATAAAGAGCTGGTATAGGTTGGTGGACATGAGCTAAATTATTTTATCACGGTAGTACATACAATGAGAGCATTATCATACTATAACCCACTTTGAACCAACGAGGGTCATATATCGATTATGCTCTATTTGTATGTATTATCGATCATTTAGTAATGTAATTTGCTATTTAGTCAGCAGAAGTAAAATCAAAATAGAAAACACTTGATCAAAACCAATACCTTATCACTGCATATAACAATAAGCAATAAAGTACTGAATAAGCATACAAATACTTGAAGCAAGAAGCCAGATTAAACAAGAATAAAGAACTAAGTTCTAACAGTACCGTGTGAGGAGTTAGCACCATTTTGGTATCACTATTTTAGGCCCTGTTTTTTTATACGACTTCTTCCTTGTAGTTATAGGAAAAGTAGCAGATGCATAAATACATTTCTGATTTTGGCAACACATTGGGCTTACAAATTGGGTTTAAAAATTAATACCCAAAAACAAATAATTAAATAAATAAAATTAAAAAAATATTAATTTAATTAATTCGGTTCGGTTCTGTTACTAGACCACTAAAACCGAACCGAACCAAAAGAATTCGGTTCGGTTCGATTTTTTCAATTCAGTTCGGTTTTTTTATTTGATTCGGTTTTTTCGATTTCGATTCGGTTCGGTTTTCAGTTTTTTGAACCCACCTCTACGCATAATTAAGCAAGGATAAAAGGTCATTAATCACTTAAAGTTGTATGCAGCACTTGGGTGGTTCCTAAAGAAATTAACAATTTAGAATCAAGAAGCTACTTGGGTGGTTCCTAATCTAGTTCCCCTTTTGATTCACAAAACCCATCCCTAAAATTAATTATAAACCCTGACCCTAACCCAGTTCCCCTTTTGAAACGAAAAGGGATGACATTCTAGTCTAGTTGAGTCCATACTAAATGTATAGACTCTAATAAATAATCAATTAAAATTAGTGTTCTAAAAATCGCTCTAGGCCGCTGCCTAGGTGTTCCGCGGTGGAAGCCCGCTGCAATATGGGGCAAAACATTTGAAAAATCGGTGGAGACCTAGGTGGCCACCTAAGCGCTCGCTAGGCACTCTAGGTGGTCTAAACAGCAGTAGGCGGCACTCTAAGCGGTTTAAAATTATTGCCGTCGCATATGCTCTGCAACTTCGCCACCACTGAATGCTCTGCAACTCTCGCGACCTTGAGTTCTCTTCGCATCTGCAACTCCAAGTTCCAATCCTCACATCTAGCATTTGCATCGCAAAGTATGACTGCTCGCTAGAGGTTTCTGGAAAAAGAGAGAGGGAGAGAAAAGGGGAGAGAAACAGAGAGGAGAGATAACAGTTTTAGGTTTTTTGTGTCATGGGCTCACAAAAAGAGTAAAAAATTAAAGTAGGAAGAGGATTTTTGTTTGACTTTGCCGCGTGTGTGATTTTTCATAACTAAAACATAAGGGAATAAATTTATTTTTAATGGGGAAACCAGGTCCAATTGTTTTTCAAATGAACAGCAAATTCTAACAATGAATAATATATATAGGGTGAGTAAATGTTACAAAATTAACAAAAAAGAGTCCTAAAATTATACACATATACTTAGGGGTGGTTTTGGTACGATTACCGTACCAAAACCTCTGTACCGATTACCATACCAAATATTTGGTACAGCAAAATCTATTACCGTTACCGTACCAAATTTTCGGTATACCGAATATCGGTATACCAAATAGTTTGGTTGGTATGGTATGCCAATGGTAATTACCACTTTGTTTTAGGCCACTTAGTTTGCCCAAAATCTAATATTTTTCTAACCTAATTCAAGAAGTTACAAGCCATAGAAGTTACAAGCTACAATATAAGTTTCCACAATATAAGTTACAAGTCATAGAAGTTTCCACAATATACTAATGACTATGTTGGAATAGTATTCAGTCGACCTAAAATTGTTTGGAATAGTATTCAGTCGACCTAAAGTTTATGTGCTAAATGGCTCAAGCAAGTCAACTCGTATGTCAACTTGTATCACAAGGCTCCAAGCAATTTGTCAAACGCCAGTTGCTTTCCAGCTTTCTCTCCTCCTTGATTTAAGGCACTTAACTTGCTGATTACTTCTTAGTCTTGGGTTTGATGTAAATCACCTTAAATTAAGGAAAAGTGTGTGTCCCAGGTTTACCCAGTCTCTAGGGTTTTATGTAAAGATGGTTGCTTGTAACCATTCTCTTTTCTTGTTTACATATACTGTCATGTACACTTAGAACATTATGAATCAGAAATACTTTGAAACTAAAATCTTCAGACTAGGATATAAAAATATTAATAAAAATTACATAATACATAATTATATATATATATATATATATATATTATAAATACATAATATAATATTAATAAATTATCGGTAGGTACGATATACCATCGGTACTGGTTTTGAATATCAGTACCGTACCATTACCAGGTTTTGAATACCAGTACCGTACCATTACCAATTGGTACAAATTTTTAGTAAAAATTTGGTATGGTACGGTATGGTAGGACGGTAGGTACGATATTATGGTAAAAATTTCCACCCCTACATATACTTATATTTTATAATAAATATTATAAGTTTATGTAAATCCGCCTAGGCGCTAGGCCCCAGCCTACCGCCCGACTAGCGCCTAGCGTTTTTTAGAACCTTGATTAAAACATGACATTTAATTTTGGTGCGGTTTTGGTTTCGATGCAGTTTTAAAAACCCAATACCAAAACTGCACCATAAATTAAATGTAATGTTTTAATTGGTTCTTTATTAAAGTCTATACATTTAGTATGGACTCAACTGGATCCAAACTGTTTCCCTAACCGTGGTTCGATTTCAAAACCACAGCAGTTTCAAAACTGCAAAACCTAACCGTTAGCCTAGTGGCCTAGGAGCTAGGCCCCAGCCGGCTGCCCAACTAGTGCCTAGCATTTTTTAGAACCTTGATTAGAACATGACATTTAATTTATGGTACGGTTTGGGTTTCGGTGCGGTTTTAAAAACCTAATACCAAAACTGCATCATAAATTAAATGTAATGTTTTAATTGGTTCTTTATTAGAGTCTATACATTTAGTATGGACTCAACTGAATCCAAACTGTTTCCCTAACCGTGGTTCGATTTCAAAACCGCAACCGTTTCAAAACTGTAAAACCTAACCGTCTGCCTAGCCGCCTAGACGCTAAGCCCCAGCTTGCAACCCGACTAGCGCCTAGCGTTTTTTAGAACCTTGATTAAAACATGACATTTAATTTATGGTGTGGTTTTGGTTTCGGTGCAGTTTTAAAAACCCAATACCAAAATCGCACCATAAATTAAATGTAATGTTTTAATTGGTTCTTTATTAGAGTCTATACATTTAGTATGGACTCAACTAAATCCAAACCATTTCCCTAACCGTGGCTCGATTTCAAAACCGCAACTGTTTCAAAACTGCAAAACCTAACCTTTCGGTGATGTCCGATTTGATTCGTGTTTCGGTTTGGGTTTTCAGTTCCAAGTGCCTACCCTTAATGTTGGTCTACATGAAACCCACAGCTACCCAACCTTATTCACCATTATATTCGGTTCCTTGGTACGCGCCTAACGTCTCGCACTTACGTTGTTTAGGTGCACAATCTATATGCCAATAACGTCGCCACTACGTGCTAAAATGGGTCCTCCAAGAAGAATGAGAATCTATGTCGATTATGATTCGTCATCAATTATTCTCTACTTAGAGCCCTTGATAGAAAATTTCTTTACCACATGTTTTACGGATTGTCACTTCGTTGAAACAGTCTTCTTGTCGTTAGGGGGAGATAAGAACGCTAACATTCTTGAAGAACGTCGCGAATTGTCGTGGATTTCTCCCGCTATGTCTCATTTAGATCCTTGAAATGCCCAGTTTGAAACTGAAGTGCGTCGTATTCTAGATATACAGAGCATGCTGGATGCTTTTGCTGATCTAGCAAAGGTGATGAGATCATATATACTAGCTGTAAACGCACATGCAAGGATCGATGTACCTGTTATATGCTGTAATATTGCCCCCAGAAGGATAAGCCGTCCCCGAATGAGGGTCAGTCACACCTTTCACGAGGCCCCGTACACTAGCGGCTACCTAATCATCTGCTCCTACCTGATGCGTGGCAGACCCCTTGGTTCATAGGATTTGCAACCCCGGGAGAGGAAAACGGCCAGAAAATTTACAGCTAGTGGGCTAGCTAAAGAAGTATAAAAAAAGTTGGTTTTTGAAAAATGACTATACGTTAATCTTATAAGCAAAGCTCGTCCAATTATTCTATGTTCATCAACCTTTAATATGACAAATATATACATAAATAAGTAGAAAAAGGTTACACATACCGTAAAACTTTTTTAGATAGATAAAAATCATGCATAAAATAATTCAAAAAACTGAAACATGCAACAAGTTGCTTTTTAAAATAATTAAAAGCACTATTAAAGTAAGTAATTGTTGTCATGATTAACCATAAATGGATAGTATATGAAGTGTAAAATAGATTTGTAATTTAGGAAATAAATAGTATTAGTTAATGTAGTAAATAAATAAAAAAGATACATGGGCTAATAGTAAGATGAATATGAAAATAAATGAACTATAGGGAATAATTGGTTTGTACCAACAAGAACTACCTAGGCTATAGCCCAGGGTAGCCTTGTACTTGGCTCTACCCTTGGGCACAAACTAGTGAAATTAGTATGAATCCGACCATTGCTTACTCAGCCATTCCAACACATGAGGTTATTCTAGATTATGGTGATGTCCTAGATGAGACAAACCGACCTCCCAAGAATCATGAAATTTCGGTCCATTATGCAGTTTTGGATGAGGATTGGAATTAGAATGAGATGATAGTCGGCGATGCCTTTGCATACACAGTAGCTACTAACATCATGCTTAGCAATAACATTGAACCATGTTTTGTTGATGGACATCAATGTAGAATTGACTGGTCAAACTGGAAACAAGCAATCCAGGTTGAACTCGATTCGCTTACAAAACACAAGGTGTTTGGACATATAACTTCCACACCGCCACATGAAGCCTGTTGGCTACAAGTAGGTTTTCGTGAGGAAACGTAATGAGAAGAATGAAATAGTGTGATACTTGTTGGAAATGTGCCCTAAAGCCAATCAGATGATGATACATTACGGACATTTCACATGTTAAACTAATCTAGTTTAATATAAAGGGCAAATATTATTGTTTGAAGTCGTCTCATATAAATGTTATATGCTTAAACGATATGTCCAAGGAATATGTAATTGGGAGATTGTGATCTAAAGAAGTTAGATTCATGAGACCATTCTCTTTCGTATACATATCCTAAATGTTCCTGATCATATGATTGCCAATTGGGCATTGGTAGTCCATTAAGATCAGTACGTGCTATGTCCTTGTTTAGGGAAAGTGACTGGTCTCGAGTCATTGGTGTGACTGACATCAAGACAAGCATATAGGTGCTCAATGGAAAATGAGTCCATTGAACACAATCAATAAGGAGTTCTCATACCCATGTCACATGAGAACTCATGGTTGGGATAATGTAAAGAGTAATTTGACCTGAGGCATCATAGTTGTCTTGTGGTTAAGTCCTTGATCTTTGACTATATAAAAGTCACTTCGTCAGAGGGTGTCCACGGCATAGTTGGGGTCAAGCCACTTAGCCATAGAGGCAAGTGAATGCACAACAAGGGATCTCTAACCTTCAAATTATTTGAGGGATAATACTCTATGATATGATTAAGAATCTCTCACCAGAGTATGAATGAGATTTAGGAAGTCGTTCCAAATCACGTTCAAAGTAATCATATAAGTAAAAGCATCACATTGGATAGTAGACATGAATAAACTATCAAACCAAACAATGTGGTAAAGAGTATTGTATTAGAGAAAGATCGTATTGCATTGTAATCCTAAACTGAATAGGTTCTCTACGTCTTCTGATTAGCTTGGGTAGCCATGACATACTGCTAGGTGTCACTCATGCTTTGTGGAAGCCTATCACTAAAGGGAGAATTGAAAGTAAGTTTCAATTCACAATCGATTTGAAGAGTTCTAATCGCCCACTGCCTCGCTAAAAGGAACCTAATGGATCGTACACCGAGTAAGGTAGAGATTGAAGAAACCACGGAGATGAGTAAGGATAATTAAATGGTTTAACTGTTTATGGCTAGGATTAATTAATATGTTAATTAATCAAACGAATAAGTTCGTTATAGACCTCGGGTTAGTTTTGGGCCTTAAGGCCCAATGGGATTTGAATGTCAAGCCCATTAACATAAGTTGTATGACAACTTAGTGCCTAAAAACTCAAAAGGGCCCAAACAGCCCAAAGGCACAAGGAGGCTGGCTATATAGAGAAGGAAATGGGGTTTGGTTCTTTTTTATCACTTAATTGAATGGACTATATAAAGGACTTTATAACATTTTCATCATAAGGGCTTTCTAAGGGAAGAGAAGAGAACACAAAAGCTCTCTCTTCTCTAATGAAGGCTGGCCAACCTAGGGAGAGATTACTAGCATCTATCTTTTCCTAGGTTACTTATCTCTTCATCAATGCTCTCCTTGGTGTAGAGACTTAAAGGTTCTCTATTTTAGGAACTTAGAGAATTCATTCATCCATCCTCATTCAAGAAATCCATGGAGCTAAAAAGTAAAGAATGAAGGCCCTCTCTCTTGGGTGATTAGCCTTTGCTTATGCAAAAAGGAATCAACAAAGGTATAAGATTTCTCAACTCACTTTGTTTTTGAGTTGAGTCTTGGTTCACCATAACTACTAGGCTTTGAATTTCATGGGTTAAGTTTTGTTTTGAGTGCATACAAGCATGATTTCGCCTTTTAATTGTTAATAGCATGCATATTTCCTTCAATACCAAGCATGCATCATAGCTTAAGGCTTCTTTCAACGCCCTGGGGTTGATTATGAGGAGACGTATGCTCTCGTAATGGACGTCATTACATTCGCTACTTTATCAGTTTGGTAGTTTCCGAAAAACTGAATATGCAACTTATGAATGTGGTAACCGCATATCTCTATGGAGATCTTGATATGGAAATCTACATGAAAGTTCTAGAATGACTTACACTGACTGGATCAAATAGGTCTAGACCAGGGAACACCCTCTCGATTCGATTGAGGAGATCACTCTATAGATTGAAACAATCCGAACGAATGTGGTATAACCGTCTGAGTGAATATTTGATAAGTCAGGGTTATTTGAACAATGAACTATGCAGATGTGTGTTTATTAAAAAGTTAAATTTTGGATTTGCGATAGTTTCTGTTTATGTCAACAACATGAATCTCATTATGATTCCCGAAGAGCTTGAGAAAACTGCTGCTCATTTGAAATCGAAATTCGATATGAAAAATCTTGGAAAAACTCGATTTTACCTTAGTTGGAGATTGAGCAAGGTTCAGATGGAATCCTAGTACATGAATTAAACAACATCTAGAAAGTGTTGCGACGTTTTAATGAGGATAAAGCGAAGCCTTCGAGTACTCCTATGGTCGTTCGTACTCTAGATGCAAAACGAGATCATTTCCATCCCAAAGAGGATGAGGAAGAGATTTTGGGGCCTGAAGTTCCATACTTAAGTGCAATTGATGTTTTATTGTACTTGGTTCAATGCATTAGACCCGACATCTCATTCGCTGTGAATCTTTTCACAAGATACATCAATGCTCCCACACGCAAAGGTATTAAAGACATTTTCCCCTACCTCAAGGGTATGACGAATTTGGGTTTGTTATACCCATATGAATCCTTGAGATGAGCATCTGCCCCCATCGGTCTTCAGGTTTATTCTCGCCTTGTTAGTTATGCTGATGTAGGCTATTCATCTGACCCGTACATGGCACGTTCTCAAACGGGTTACGTCTTTACTGTTGGAGACATCGCAATTTCTTAGAGGTCTACCAAGCAATCGTTAGTTCCGACTTCTTCGAACCATGTTGAGATTCTCGCTTGCAGCCTCATGTGAATGCTTTTGGTTGAGAGCATTCATGGAACATATTTAAAGTACTAGCAGTCTTTTTACCGTCATTGACATTCCTATAACGATCTTTGAAGACAATGTTGCATGTATCGATCAGCTAAAAAAGGGATACATCCAGAGTTCTTTTATTCTCATCAGCCACAACAACATCAAAACATTGAAGTCAAGCAAATCTGTTCCCAAGACAAACTAGTCAATCTCTTCACAAAGTCATTGCCCAAGTCTAATTTTCAAAAGCTCGTCCAAGAAATCGGTATGCGTAAACTTTATGACCTGAATAGCTTGCAGTTCTCTTATTGGATTATGTCAAACTCAGGGGAGTGTCTAGAAGTATATTCACTTGATCTTAATGTACTATTTTTCACTATGATCATGAGCATTTTACTCATTGGGTCTTTGCTACCTAACAAGGTTTTGATGAGTCACCCATCCTGATATGACCATACATTTATGAGATTTACTACTTTAGTCCCGTATGACGTTTGCTTTTAACATTGTGCATACTTCTCACGTTTCTCCTTAGTCTATGAGTTTTTCACATACTTTAGTTTTTACCATAACGAGGTTTTGTGAGTTTTATTACCGATGCATACTATCGTTAATTTGAGACCCACATTCGTTCATTGTACCAACAACTTCATCAACTAATCTACTTCATTCGTTAAAGACCCAATGCGATGCTTGTTTGAGTATTTACACACTCAAGAGGGTGTGTTGCAGTCCTATTAGAATAGGAATGTGATTGTGTAAATTCTATCATATCTGGGATATCCTAATAGGATTATACCATGTGTCTTATAGTAGATATTATACTATTAGAGTTGTAATCCTATTGGGTAAGGAATTTACCTTTGCTACTATCATACATAAAGGCACAATTGGATGACATAACACACACCTCACAATTATACATATCTTCTTGTGCCGCCACACACTCTCTCTATCTGTTATATCATTCATTAAATTAGGCCTCTAACCGTCATAGAAAATTATCAAGCGCTTTCCATCTCTTTCCCGACTTCCCTCCCTCCCAATTTTTTCCTATGTATTTGCATTTATACCTAACAGATAAATACAAGGGTTTTTATCACCAATGGTCCCTGAGATTGACCAAACTCATCATTTTGGTCCCTCAATTTCAAAATCAATCTATGTCGTCCCTCACATTCACTACCACACATCAATTTGGTCCTTCCGTTTATATTCCGTCAATTATTCTGTTAGTTTGCATGTGGGACCCACAAATCCAATAAAATGGTGACACGTGGATTATACAAAAGAAGGGTTTTTATCACAAATGGTCCCTGACATTGATCAAACTCCTCATTCTGGTCCCTGAGTTTCAAAAATCAATAAATTTGGTCCCTGGCGTTCACTATTGCACATCAATAGAGTCCATCCATTAAAATTTCATTACTATTTTTTGTTAGTGTGTTAATGTGATCCCACTAATCTAATCATATGGCGCCAAGTGGATTAACTATAAGAAACTAATTTTTTTTTAGAGTGAACCAACTGACGAGTATTCTGCGCTGACATTTCTCTCGCATCCCACAATTTTGATTAGAAAATAAGATTCAACCTAAATTCGATAAAATTGAATCCAAATTCAATTCAAATTTGATAGAATTATAACCAACTAGAGAGAATAAGAAGTGAGTTCATGGAGGACAAGAGCTTTAGTGGTATCATGGTGTCTTCCTTTTCTTTTTGAGCATACCTAGATGAAGACGATGATGCCTTTTTTTTTTCTTTTAGTTTTAGTTTTTAATTTCTTATAGTACTTTTAGTTTTAAATCTTAAAAAAATATTTTTTTTTTATAGTTAATCTATGTGACGACATATGATTGGACCAGTGTGACCATATTATTACACTAACAAAAAATATTGACGAAATGATTAAATTGATGTGCGGTAGTGAAAGTCAGGGACTAAATTTATTGATTTTTGAAACTCAGGGACCAAAATAAGGAGTTTGATCAATGTCAAGGATCATTTATGATAAAAAGCCTTCTTTTGTGAAATCCACATATCACTATTTTATTAGATTTGTGGGTCCCACATGTAAACTAACAGAAATAGTTGACGGAATCTAAACGGAAGGACCAAATTGATGTGCGGTGGTGAATGTCAGGGACGATATTGATTGATTTTAAAAGTGAGGGATCAAAATGATGAGTTTAGTGAATTTCAAGGACTATTGGTGATAAAAACCCTAAATACAAACATCGACAATAAAAAAAGAGAAATAAAAGCAATTGAAAATACTGGAAAATTTCCCAATCAGAGGCGTAAGTTAGCTGGAACACGTAGGGGTAGAATTGGGAATTTAACATAGATTACCAGAAATTTCACCCCTCTCTTACAAGTTTCCAGAATATCGCAGAGATTAGGGTTTCTCTCTCCAACTCTCAAGACTCGCTCTCATTCTCTCTCTTCCCTGGTAAGATCTCAAAACCCTAATTTCCCCTTTTTATTTCTCCGTCTTTCATTTCGGAAAAATGCCTACTTTTTTATTTCTGCCAACTCTTTCACTGCCCACTCGAAAACAATAGATATCGAAAACCCTATACCTTCGAAATAATGGATGAAGGCGACGGGGTGGATCAGTTCCACCGCAACGAGGCGATCTCGGCGGTGGCCGACGATGGTTTTTTGGCCGAGGAGGACGACGATTATGAGGACCTTTACAACGACGTCAATGTCGGCGAGGGGTTTTATCAGTCTATGAGAAAGAACGAGGATGTAGGGTTTAGGAATGAGGTGGTGGAGGAGAAGAAAGTTGAGGTTGAGTCACCAGATGTTGCTCCGTCGGAATCTCAAAGTGGTCTGATGCCCGGTGGTGGTGAGGAGACCGGTGGGGGTGGGGGTGGGGGTGATGGAGGGGTTAGAGGTTCTGGGTATAATAATCAGAATCTAGGGTTTAGAGGGAACGATATGGGTATGAAAGGGAGTGGTGGGTTGGGGCCCATTGGGGGCGGGGGAGGAGGTGGGATTAGGGTTGAATTAGGGCAGGCATCGAGTAAGAAGAATGAGTTTGAGCAACAAAATGGGAATAATAGTAGTGTTGGGGTGCAAGGGATTGTTGCTCAGCAGCCGCCGCAACAATTGCAACAACAACATCAACCACAATCTCATCCGCAACAGCAACAGTTACATGGTCCTGCTGCTAGTGGGAATGTGGGGAATGAGGGCATGTTGAGGCAAGCTGGTAGTGTTGGAGGTGGTAATATGAACGGGATTGGTGGGAATAGTGGTCCGGGAGGAGGATTTGGTGGTGCCGCTGGTGGTGGAGTGGGGACAATATTGTTTGTGGGTGATTTGCATTGGTGGACTACTGATGCAGAGCTGGAGGCAGAGTTATGTAAGTATGGACCTGTTAAGGAAGTGAAGTTTTTCGATGAGAAAGCAAGTGGAAAGTCAAAAGGGTATTGTCAGGTTGAGTTTTATGATCCTAATTCTGCCACGGCCTGCAAGGAAGGGATGCATGGTCATGTGTTTAATGGGCGCCCATGCGTTGTTGCATTCGCATCACCATTTAGTGTTAAGAGAATGGGGGAGGCTCAAGTAAATAGGAACCAGCAGGTAACCCAAACTGCAGTGCCTCAAATTGGTGGGAGGAGGGGGTCCAATGAAGCCGGGAATAAAACTGGTGGGAGTAACATTTCAACTGGTGGGAATTATCAAGGTGGGGATAACAATAGAGGTTATGGGAGAGGTAACTGGGGGAGAGGTAATACTCAGGGTATGGGAAATAGAGGACCAGTCGGACCAAGGAATAGGGGTGCGATGAATGGAAGGGCTATAATGGGTAATGGTGGAAATGGGTTTGGGCAAGGTATTGGTGCAACCCCTCCTATGATGCACCCTCAGTCAATGATGGGTCAGGGTTTTGATCCAGCTTTTGGTGGACCAATGGGGAGAATGGGAAGTTATGGAGGCTTTCCTGGTGCTCCTACGCCTCCTTTCTCAGGAATCTTGTCTTCATTTCCACCTGTGGGGAATGTTGGGCTACCTGGAGTGGCCCCTCATGTGAATCCTGCATTTTTTGGAAGAGGAATGCCCATGAATGGAATGGGAATGATGCCTACATCAGGTGTTGATGGGCCTAATATGGGGATGTGGTCCGACCCTAGTATGGGTGGATGGGCTGGTGAAGAGCATGGTGGTGGCAAAGCTGGGGAGTCTAGTTATGGCGAGGAAGCTGCTTCTGACCATCAATATGGTGAGGTTAGTCATGATAGAGGAGGTGCATGGCCAAATACCATGAAGGAGAAAGATAGAGGTTCAGAGAGGGACTGGTCTGGATCTTCTGATAGAAGATATCGGGATGATAGGGATCAGGGATATGAGAGAGACACGCCTAGAGAGAAAGAGGTGGCTCATGACCATGACTTCTCTGAAAGAAGGTATCGTGATGATGTTGATGTTAGTCGAGAACGGGACAGAGAACGTGATAGGGGTCGAGAACGTTCTCGAGATCGTGATCATGATCGTGAACGTGATAAAAATCGTGAACGAGACCGTGACAGACACAGGGAAGACAGAGACAGATATGCTGATCATCATAAGTACAGAGACCGTGAGCAGGAACATGATGATGAATGGGAACGGGGACGGTCATCCAGGCATAGTAAGGCACGTGTAACTCAAGAGGATGACCGTCGGTCAAGATCAAGGGATGCTGATTATGGGAAGAGAAGGCGGCTTACTTCTGAGTAACTGCTTTACTTCTTACTTTTCTTTACTTTCGATTGAGAAAGAAAGGCAATAGAGTAAAAAGAACTGCTGGCTTTTGGTTCGCCATGCTTATTTGGATTCTCTTTCAAGTGGTGTTTTTGGGTCCTTAATTCATCCAATGGCTGCTCTCACGTCATTGCGTAGATTTTTTTTATTGCTTCTGTCTAGCGGGAGCAGAGTTTAATTCTCATGTGGATAAGGTAAGCCTTTAAAATTCAATTTAATTTTCATCTGTGCATGTATGTTTGAAAATTGTTCTATTGTATGTTTTGGATGTGTCATACAGATATTTGTGTTGTGCTTTTATCATGCATGGCCACTCTTATTCCGGTTTAGTTCTTGTGTGTTTTCTGTAGAGTCATATTTTGGAGCTTAGTTTATTTGTTTTGAGAGGTTTTTATGTCCTCTAATATCGCCATACTTTTTAGTTCTTATTGATGTTAAATCAGTTTTTTGCCTTTGCCTAATTTGTAGATCTGTGGTATTTACAAATTATAGTCTCTTACGAGCATTTTTTAGTGTTTTCAATTTTACTTTTATTGCGATGTTTGTCATTTGGGCTTAACATGATGCCTTAAAATACTTTTACAATTAGAGTCTAAATGGTACAGATCTACACCAAGTTCTCAAGCATTTGTGATCTATTGTTCCATAAATATTTGTGCTTTTTCAAACCATGTTCCTGTATACACATTGCATCTATTTGTATGACACAGAAGCCCCTAAATGCCGTTTATCTGTTGAATTCGCTATGTAGTTGAAGTGAACAGTGGGATGTGGTTTTCCACGATGACCACATTTGAAATTCTGCGTATATGGGTATATATATATATACAGTTTGGTATTTCCATTAGGTTTGCATTTAGAATGATTCCACTTGATTAATGACGTTATCTGGCTAGAGAACAGTACTCTAGATGTATAGGTATCCATGGTTTTTATTTAGTTTAGGTTCTATAAAATAATTGTAACTCAAACATTTTCAAACTTCCGTCTTTTTAATTATGTCTCTACAGTTTTCAGTATATTTAGTATACGTGTTAATGATCTTACTGTGTCTAAAATAATTATAGTATCAGTCGGGATGGTATTAACCGATGACTTTGACCTCTCAATGACTTTCCAAATTTGAAGGTTGCTTAGCTTATTCGGATACACTAGTGATTTAAAGTAAAAATAAAACAATCGTGCAGATAACAGTGACCGGGAAACATACTAAGGTAGTTCTAGACAGACAGCTACAGCAGTCTTGTTACCCAGTCCCGGTGATTTGAAAATCTGTCATTTAGCAGTCAGTGCAGTTTGTAATTTACTAGATTAGCTTAGGGAACCAATCTATACAACCTAATAGTTCTCTTGCTGTTGTGATCGAGCTGCCTTGGGGGGGGGGGGGGGGGGGGGGGGGGGGGGCGCGTCCTTGGATTTTGATGATTTGGTTGCCTTTTCCTAAACTTATATGTGTTTTGATTTTTACCGTTTACTACACTCTCCGTACAAGCGTCATATAAGTTTACCACTGTGTTACCAGTAGAGTATGTTACTGTTTCCTGATGTGCCTATTGCTGGCTTAATAATTGTAGATATTTACTCTCACCTGTTTCACTGTCTAATAGTTTGAAGGACACTCTACCGTGAGAATTGAAGCTGTTAAGTAGAACTTGGAGTTTGACGACCTCGATAATCTACAACTGAAGAGACGATGAACAGTGTTTCCCTTTCACTACCTGGATATAGAACCTGAACACTTTGCTTTTGGTTTTAGCTTTTGTTTATGTTTATGTTTGAGTAAATTAGAGCACTTGATCGAAAAGATTTGTGGATATTGTTATAACAGTGAAATTGCCGGAGTCTATGTGGTAGATTGTTTCGGAACCTGATATTTGACTGTTGTAATAGGATATGGCAGAGGATGTTGGTAATATGCCTTGTTTTGGTTGTATCATTTTGCCCTCATTTTTGGTTTTGGGTTTGTATACCTCCAATGCTGATTGTGCCCAATTTTTGTGAAGATGTAGAAAACTAACCATTCTTTTGTAGCAAGTGTTTTTAGACCCTTTAGAGTTAGAATTGTATAGTCGTCGCACGTTGGCATCGTGTACATAGAGAAAAGCAGGCGTTTGTTATCTTGTACATAGTGAATTCATTTTCATATCTTCAAAGCTTATCTTAATGTCTGTTTGCATGGATTCGATTCTGAATTCTGAAGTTTATCGGTACCTCACATTTCTCTTCTCCTAAATTGAACCCGCACCGGATGCATATGTTGCGAAATTATGGGTAGTTTATGTTGAACCCATAGAGGAACTGTTGGACTTTATATTGTGAAAGGGCAAGGGGATTGAAACCATAGGTATTGGGTATGAACCCCACAAGGGCCACAACACGTTCGAAAGTGTTACAAATCCCTTTCGTTTTTCGACCAACATGTTCACGTCACGTCACGTCAGCAAGTTAACGATTTATGAAATCAAGTTCACAAGATAGAGATAAGATTGAGTGTAAAGGGTAAAATGTGAGAGAATAAATTGTAGAGGATAAAGTGAGATTATGTGGAGAATAGAAATGACATGGTTAAAAATAAGCCTTTTCTAAACACAGCTGAGATCGAAGACGACCAAAACGAAGCAGAGACTATTCAGATCTAGTTTTTTGGTGGGGTTGGAAGAACAGGCTCCCCCCACTCTAGTGAAGAAGTTGAAGTGAGAGTTGACCTTTAGCCATCCAATTCCTCTCTCTCTCTCTCTCTCAACCAAAGGAAGCGAGGAGATGAGCTTCAACCCAATTGTCGAATCCAACCCAATTAGACAAAGTGGGCAATCAAAACTCGTAAGACTTGTGGTCAACCAAATCATCATTTTTTTCTTAAAAAGAAAATAAATTAGACAAAGTGGATAACCAAATCATCTTGGGGTAGAAATCACGTACTAAATTTTTCTAAATTAGAATAGAGGTGTGCTATCCACACACCTCATTTTACTTCTTACACACCTCTTGATAATTTCTGTCCGTCGATCTTTTTCAATTCATCCAATCCGACGGTCGAAAATTAAAAAAGTGTGTGAGAAATAAAATGTGGTGTGTGGATATCACACCCCATTAGAATAATCCAAACTTAGGTACATATAGCGAAGCAAAAACTTCTAGTTAAACTTGACTGAGTATAAGTATTTATAAAATGAATTTTGAACTTTGCTATACACGTTACTATTCAATTGTATTGATATTTATTTGGGTAAACTGCCAATTTAGTCACTGAATTATCACCTTAGTGAAAATTAGGTCCCTAAACTGTTTTTTCAGAAAAATTAGTCCCTGAATTATAAAAATCTGCCAATTACATCCCTAATGTTATATTCGAAGCTACTATATTCAATTTTCCACCAATTTAAGTCACATTACTTGCATGTAATACACATTGGAGGGTAGATTGATACTTTTCATAAAGAAATAGTGTATAGAGTTAACTTTGGAGGATAAATTGGTAGTTTTTCATAAAGAAATAGTGTAAGTTAACTTTTGAGGGTACATTAGACATTAAATTAGCAACCTATATGAAATGTTAAGGGCTTATAAACAAGAAAATGATGGTATTACACTCTAAAGTGTGTCAAGTGACTTAAGTTGACGAAAAATTGGATAAAGTAGCTTTGAATATAATAGTAGGGATGAAATTAGCAATTTCTAATGAATTTAGGGACTTATTTTACCCAAAAAATAATTCAGGGACCTAATTTTCACTGAGGTAATAGTTCATGGACTAAATCAGCACTTCACCCTATTTATTTTATAAATAAAGAAATAAATTAAACAACAAGGCCTTGAGGACAGCCAATACAAAAGGAGTCAAACAATAAAGCCTATCTAACGAGCAGAGCTGCTGCTGCTACTTAGTACTACGGTCTAGTGATATTCTTTTTCACTTGTAAATGAGAGGTCTTAGATTCGATACTAGCCAAATGCGAGTTTGAATCATATTATTACTAGCCCATTATGAGGCTAAGCCCCACTTCCTCTCTCTTAGTGTAGATAATATTATTTGTTAAAATAAAAATAAATAAAAAAAAGTAGAGCTGCTCTCCTAAGGTCCTCACGTGTTCAAGAAGGGGATCATAATTTTCGAAACCACACAATCTTAATTTTTTTGGGGGTGCTTTATAACTAACTAGGTTTGAATAATATTGATAAAAGATTGGAGGTTTGAATAATATTGATAAAAGATTGGATGAAATTGGATGTGTAAAGTTATTAGGTCGGTTTTATATAATTAGATTAGCTGGGTTTAGATATTTGATGTGGAGAATAAGTTTTGCACATGAAAGAGATTCGACATGACGTGAGACCTTCTTCTCTCTCTCTCTTTTCTTTTTTTTTTTGTTTTGTTTTGTTTTATTAATTAGCATTTTGTTTCGGTGTAACAAAAATTAAGTGATGCCTTAATCTACTGTAAGATTAATTTGAGAACTCATACAAAAAAAAAATCCTCACAAATCCTTAAAATAAGAATCTTAGGTGATCATCACTGATCTAAGAAGGGCACGACAAGAAGGAAACCAAACATAATCTAAATTAAGGGGTGTGCTACTATCCACACACCCTTTGTTAATTTATGCCCTCTGATCGTCATCAACTCA
The DNA here is from genome assembly GCA_024362995.1 of Heteromeles arbutifolia. Lineage (NCBI taxonomy): Eukaryota > Viridiplantae > Streptophyta > Magnoliopsida > Rosales > Rosaceae > Heteromeles > Heteromeles arbutifolia. The sequence continues at coordinate 26,191,791 of JANCRC010000005.1, forward strand.
TTCGATCCGATTTCACACCCCTATATCAATAAAATGCCCATAACTAGTTGGAGCATCGGCAACGAAATTTGCTTCTCTCCGTATCTCTATATTAATAATCTAATAAATCCGTAATTACAAAATAATTTTAGTGACAAGTAAAAGTAATATAAATGACAAGTAGGAGTTTACATACAGAGACACTGTGACTGTCCTCAATTAAGAAAAACACTTTTAAGCAAAGTAATTAGCAATCAAATTACAAAAACAACCCTAAAGCAAATGGCCAGCCACCAAGACCAGAGTCTAGCCTAATATAATCATCTGGGCCTACCCATGTTAGATCCGGGCCCACTCTTCCCCATCCCAACTCCACTCACACCCATCTGATGAAACCCACTCCCGCCGTACACGTGTCCCTGCTGCTGCTGCTGCTGCTGCTGCTGCTGCCAGTATACCCCAGCTCCGCCACTGCTCCCACCACCGCTCTCATACCCAACCCCACCATTCCCGCCACCGCTCCCGTCCTTGTCACGCGCCGACACGCTGCTCTTCTCCCCTTCCATCTCCCTAAACCTCTGTAAATAAACCTTCAGAGGTTCCACGTACTCCTCGAACCCTAAAGTCGTCATCGCCCACAGCAAATCGTCGCCGTTGATCGTCTTCCTCTTCTCCCTCTGACACTTGTCAGAGGCCTCGCCGGTGATGAAGCTTATGAACTCCGACACGCACTCCTGCACCGTCTCCTTCGCGTCTTTCGAGATCTTCGCGTTCGCCGGCAGCGCCTTCTTCATGATCCGGCTCACGTTCGCTATCGGCAGCAATCGGTCCTGTTCCCGCGGCGAGAGCTCGCTCTTCGTGTGCGCTCCTCCCGAGTCGTTGTCCGAGTCCGCCATTGATGAAAATTCTCAAGCTTTTTGCAGTAATTTTGGTACAAAATATTGCAAGTTGACTTCACATACTGTAGTCGCCGATCAAAATCGCTAAAAAATGGAAATTTCGAGCTCCGAATCGAGCTAAAATATCCAGGAATTGCAATTGACGCTTCGAATTTTTGAAAAAAATTGGATTTATCTTGCCTTGGAGAATTTGAATTCAGTGAGAAAAAAGACGGAGATTCCAGCAAAATCGGAGCTTTGGATTATGAGGACTTGGGATGAGAGAGGGAGAGAGGGGGGACGCGTTAGGGGAGCGAATGCGTTGGGTCCGTTGGATCATGGAGTTAATAACGCCTATCCGGTGGTCACGTGCACGAATGTGGACCGTTGTTTGCCGATAAGTGTTGAGTGTACACCGACGGCGTTAGGGGCGTCGGATGAGTTGAGGTGGATGATCGGGACCGTTGATTTGGTATCCGGCACGTGGTTGGTCTGACCTGGATTTTCCTTTTTCAAAAGATATTCAACCTTTTGTGGAAACTTCTATTTTCATTTTTATTTCAACCAATAATTATTTATTTATTTTCTTACAACAAGCTTTGGTCAGCATCTTGTAATAGATACCTATTTATTAAATGTTTTAATATTAAAATCCTTATTTTCTTTTTTATTTTGATTCACTGTCTTTAGAAGTTTTTTATATTTCCATAAATATAGAAAGTCATGTGTTGTGAACATGCATACATTTTTTTTTTTAAGAACGATATTATCTACATTAAGGGATTGAAGAGTGAACTAAGTCTCACGATGAACTAGCAATAATATAGTTCAATTTCGCCTTTGACGATAATCGAACTTAAGACTTCTCACTTACAAGTAAAGAAAAATACTACTAAACCGTAGTACTAAGTAGCGTGGATGAAAAAAACGATGTGGATGTTCTCCACATCGTTTGTGGATATTTCCTTTGTGTCTACACTCTTTCATAGCACATTGCGGCAGTCACTTAACAAATTTTCTCCTTATGCACAATTCCAAGAATTTGGCAATAAGTCACTTAACATAACGAAATTTGATGATATTTTGTATAGAAATACCAAACGCTATACTCTTTTTGTACAAATAAAAAATTTAGAACATTATGCTTACCAAAATACTGATGATATGTTGTTACATTATCAAGATATTGTCGCCAATTTATTTAACCATATTTGAACCTACGGCATGGCCGTTTTGAGCAAAACAAACTCAATCCTATTTAGCCCTACCTTATACGGAGCAGCACCGCTTGTCATATCCTATGGTCTTGAGGCAAGGATTTGGTGTTAAGCCATTAAGCTTCCTTCCAGGGAGCTTTGAGCTAGGGTGCTGGCAGGCTGGCCCTAAGGGTAGCACAAGTAGGCGCCCGCCTAGGGCCCTCACTTCAGAGGGGCCCCCAAAAATTTTATATCCTGTAATTAACATATAAATACAGAAAAAGTAAGAAATATCGTAATTTATTTGTTGGTGCAATAGAAATGCTAAGCTTCCTTTTTCTTTGGGGTGTTCAGTTCAAAACATAGAGCTGCCTTTTTAGTGAATAATTTTTCTTGTTTTTCAAATTTACTCCCAATCCCTATGTCCAACTCTCAATCCATCTGTCCAAATGCATATAAAGTTATAAAACTCAAGTCCTTTGCAATTTTTTTTCTTTCAACTTCCCAATCTTTCCATTTATATTGAATGTTAGATCAACTATCACATGACCTTGAAGATTTTACTTTAAGGTAATCAAAACTTCGAATTTATATTTTGCTTTTCAATAATTTTTTATTCAATGGATTATATTAATATTTGATTCGTTAGTGTGATGTTGATTTAAAAAAACAAAAAAAACAAAAAAAACAAAATGGTGTTGTTGAATTTATTATACTCGTTAATCAAGTTTTATTGTTCTTTACTCTCTTGATCATCAAGTTTCATTGTTCTTCACTCTCAATCTTAGACTCTTGACTGCAAACATTTAGTACATTTGCGTCTAAAAACGTGAGACGTGTAATATTTAAGTAATGTTTGTATATTTATTTTCTTTTGATATTGATTTTCAATGATATTTGATGTGGAAATACAACTTTTTATGTATTTAGCGAATTCTTTTTATACATCAATGTACAAAGAACCAGATATCAAAGAACTTTAGGGCCCCATTTCCAAGGCTCGCCTAGGGCCGCCCCTGGGTGCTGCTACGAATGGAAGTGAACCGATCCAATTTTTGTCTTTGAGTGGAATGTTTATAGTTTTCCTTTAGCGAATGGGGCAACGCAACAAGAAGATAGCCCGGCTAGCGATACCAAAGATTGTTGACAAGAAAATAGTTAATTGACACAACAAAGAAATCAAATTATAGGATTTTCTTTGTTGCAGCGATATTAAATGAGAGAGGATCCAAACTCGAAACTTTTGGTGCAAGAATAATTTTTTTTAATCAAATAAACTACAAACCCCTTACTAACGCGTGTGATTATCAACTAATTTATTTATAAAGCATGATTTGTTGCTTTTATTTTTGTCTTAATATTGTTTATTATTTATATTTATGACTTGAATTGCTTCCAACTTGGCACAGCAAATCCCCATTTGACACGTCCAAGTCTAAGAAGCTTTCAGAATTTGTCTTTTTCGATCATGTCACTTATAATAATTTAGAAATTAAACTTAGTTTATGGTCCCAAACTCAAAGCAAAACTGAATTTATATAACTCTAGTGCACATTGTGAATAAACTAATGCTTTATTATTCACATTTTACTGGGAAAAGCATCAAATCTCCTCTGAAATGTGAAAATAACTTATGTTTGTACTATATTATATCGACTTCGAAGTTATTGAGTACCGATCAACTAGGAAGCATCGATAACTCTTAGAGGGATCCCTGCTTTAACACACTCGCTGGAACGCACAAATCAACCTCACAAGAAGTGAGAGCCATAACACGTGGCCACCACGACATGTGACTACCCCCATGACTAATGGGAGACTTCTTTTCAATTTAGAGGCAATCACATCACGACAAGTGGCACCACCATATTAATGCATTCAATCTCCCATTGGCCAAAATCAAGAACCCTCCTCCAACTTTGCCTCTATAAAAGGGTAACTTCTACTCTATTCAAAGGATTAATTACATTTACTTTTCAACACCATATTACCATAAACCGCGCGCCCGCATGACACCCAAAATATACTTTGTTAACTTAAGCATTAGAGACTCTTAGGCCGGTATAACACTGGTGCCTTTCGATACATGCTCATCTTCCACGCAGGCTACTTCGTCTGTCTACCTTTGACCGGAGCACTCTCGCGGAAGTTCTTACACCGCACTTTACATTGACTCAGAGTCCACCCAATTTCGTGCATCAACATTTGGCATTGTTTGTGAGAAACGACTGATTCCTACTCTCACCTACTTGACCAAGCTGAGTCTCAAATTTCGCACCCTCTCCTTCGACCAAGTACCTCTCTCCAACATAAGGAGGGAAGAGGGCCAAGTATATAGCAAAATACACCTCTCATGTGAAGTGCGAAGTAGAGGAAATAAAAAAACCCAAGTTGACCTTCAAGCTAGAGTCAAAGAGCTTGACGCCCAAAATAACAAAATAGCAACCAAGAATGAGGTCCTCCAAGAACAATATGAGAAGCTCTACGACCCTTCAATGCCTAAGGTGACTTATGCCTACTGAAGGAGAAGCCGTCTTTAGGGAGATACATGAGGGAGTTTGCAGAGACTGTGCTGGATCTAGGCCCTTCGCACACAAGGCATTTCGCCACGGATACTATTGGCCAACACTTCACCAAAATGCCATTAAGATCTCTCACTCTTGTGACAAGTGTTAGCGCTATGCAACTATTCGTCACTCCTTTCCTAAGCCTCTCACTCCCATGGTCAGCCCTTGGCCTAGTAGGGTCTTGATTTGATCGGCCCAATGCCTTTAGGAAAAGGCAAGGTCGGGTATGTGACCGTGGCAATGTACTACTTCACGAAGTAGAATCCTTGGCAACCATCACTGAGGCAAGGATAGAGGACTTCATGAATGAACATCCTCTACAGATTTGGCATTCCTATCGCCATTGTCGCGGACAACGAGCGCCAATTTGACAATAAGAAGTCCAAGGCCTTCTGCTCTAAGTTCAGTATCAACTTATGTTTCGCCTCTCCAATTGATCCTCAGGCTAATGGGCAAATGGAAGCCATCAACAAGAACACCAAGCGCCCCTTGAAAACAAGCTAAGACAAAGCTAAGGATCAAGTCCTTAGGTCGTAGACCGAACTTCATATGAAATATGTTCATCGCTAATGTAACGGGTAATTGTTTCTTCACATAACATGCATTATTAAACTAGAATGTCACATAGTGATAAACTCGTTACATACAAGTTCTCCTTGAATGGTACTGTTGAAATGAGCTTCTACTTTCTAGAGGGGGTGTTGGTCACACCCAGTGACCTACTATTAAGGCAACTGAACGTAGTTCCAAAATCTCCACATTAAAAACTCTTCTATACAACCTGCCGACTTTTGCCGACTTCGCGACCCTCATATGACTTGGAATATACTTAATTTTGGTTTTTGTTGATTGTGTTTGGTTTAACCAAGTCTGCTCGCATATTTTCAACAAAGAGGTATTTGGCCCTTTGTATGGTGGCCGGAGGAATACCTTATATTCGACATGTTGTTGTACTTCCATATAAAGGGGTGTGGAATTTGAATCCACAGTTTCCAAATGTCGCAAAATAAAATGTATTACAGTCTAAGAAACAAGTTGCAATGAGTTTTATTCATTAGGAAACCTGAAACGATTTCAATATTTCTCTTAATTTTTTAGGTGATAGGTTCAAGTTCTGTTGCCATAGATGACAAGTTCATGCCAAATTATTGACGTCCTATAATGTTGGCCCACGAAAAACCAAGGTCGCCTAAACAAGGTTATTCACACAGTAAAATTTATCTCCATCCTTAACATGTAATTAGCCTAAAATTTTTTTGCACTCAATCTTTCTTTTTGTAAATGAGTGTGTGTATCTATCTGTTTGTAGTTTACATATTTGAATCTTAAATCTCGAAGGAAATATTTTTAACCATTTGAGACTTGAACTGAAACCCCTTAAAAAGGTAATGTTTTTAACCCGTTAAATTATGAGTTAAATTAATAAACACATGTCGAATAATTAGAAGAAAACATGGACGGATACACAAATTTGAAAATAGCAGATCCCCATTAACTAATCAACAAATGTTTAATTACGCAGGCTTTAATAATTTAAAATACTTTTTAAGGATGTAAGCTCGAGTTGAATCATTAACAAAAAGTCGTTTTCTATACAAATAAAAAAGTCCAATTTACTACAAAATACAATTCCAACGTAGTGGAGAAAATAACACTTGGTATTTTAATATCATGGGACGGTGATATTAAACCCCCTAACACAATAATTAAAGCTTCGATGCGCTTAAAATATCATTAACCGTCTCTAAACCCGATTAGTAAATCATGTGGTCCACTTCACAAGTGGAGCAATCTGGCTTTGTCTAGAGGGCCACTACAAACAAATGCATTTGCAAATGGACCTCCGAAGTCACTAGGAAACATCGTATTATTGGCGGTAATTTGTTTGAAGTCGCAAAATATTTTCAGTAACAGTCGTCGGACCAAAATGTTTTTCGCAGTAAATACATTTCATCGAAACAAATTCCACGTCGATGATAATCAAATAGTTAAATGGTTTCCGAATTAGTTGCAGCTCCACTTGGCAATTATTCATATGCATGTGAGGATGTCCACCTAAAGTGATGCAGTACAATGGTCAGCTTTCTGTCCCAAATAGATGGCGAGGAGGATGCATAAGGGGGCCATCAATGTCGAACGCATTTAGGGAGTTCGAACGAGAGACATCTTCCAATAGAGCAATAACTAGTTGGCGAGCCTGGACATTCAATGAGCTGTGAATCCACGGCCAATTCTAGCCCACGTTATCCTAATATCCGTGACATCTTTTATCTCACGCTATTAATCGTTGTTCGAGTAAATAAATACTCAACTTACCAATTGCAAACAACAGTAAATTGGCGCTATATCGCTCTCAAACTTGTAAAGTTGTCACTTGCGTCCTTCCGTCAACGTCTGCTAATTTTTCTGTCATTTTCAGGGCAAACATTTCTACTCACGCCTAGTCCCCGAGTCTCCACTTTCTCTTGTTTTAACTTCAATTTGGAATGACACGAGAAGGAAACTAGAGGTACGAGACTAGGGAAGCATAAGAACATGAGTGAACGTGTTTACCTAGTGTGGCAGAAAAACAAACGAGGCTTGACGGAATGACCAAACTGATACATAATTAACTGTTGGAGGACTAGAATCTAAAAAAACTTATTCTAGATTGTTTAGTCATATAAGGAAAGGCGCCACGACAGTAAATAGAGCCAGAATAGAACTCTAAATTAAACACCAGGAAAAGAAAAATAAATCACAGAAGTCACCTGTCAGGTAGATATCATATATGATTAGTGGTCACTGGTCAGCCAGTTGATCCAAAACATTGAGAAACAGTCATGAGCTCAACCAAAAAATGACCGGACATACCTGCAGATTCGGCACTGAAGGACTTTAATCAGTTTGGCTCTCACTTCTGCATAGATGTAATCAGTCCAACATAGACCAAATATCGAGCAATAACATCCAAAAATTGGGGCCACAGTCATAAATTCAGAAAATCGGAGAAACTCAAATTATCAACCAAAAAGTTCGGTTATATTAGACAGTAAAAACTCCTATAGATTATGTGAATGTGTACATAACAAGCTGCAATCCTGCAGCACAACTTAATTTCACATCCGCTGGTTTAACATTTAAATTTACTAGTTTACTTGCCAGCAAACAGAGCTCTAACGATGACAGACTAAATAGTACATGCAGCATTAACATTAAGTTAAAAAAGCAAAAAACAAAGGGACATAAATAGCTATTACTATGTCCATGCAGTCACATTCCCTCTCATTGATCAGACTTCGACCTCCTCTTCCTTAGCAGTCTGGGTTTCGTCTTTCTCTGGATCCCCTTCTTCTTCGTCTTCTTCATCTGCCTCATCAGCTAATTTAGTAAGCTCTTCCTGGATCATGAGCTTTATAGCTGACTTTCTTAGGCTGAGATCTGCATCGAATTGCCCGGCTGAAAAGAAAATCGGCAGGTAAGAAGGCAACCAACTAAGAATTCAAGAAGATGAGTGTTGATTTGATCAAGCATTAAGTTTCAAAACGAAAACTAACGATTTCTTCAATCATACAGCAGATGAACGTTCACAATTTTTCTAACCAATTTACTAGATGCATCAAGCATGAAAAATATAGAGAAATTTCTCTGAAAGGAAACCTTTTAAAAGCTGAGACCAAATTAGTACATTCGGATATCACTAATATTCAAAAGAAAATGAAGGCATTTAAAATTTAAATAAAACAATAGAAACGAGAGTGCATACCAAGTAGCTTCAGAATGTCGGTGAAAGTAGCCTGAAGAATAAAGAAAACACAACTTGTAAGTGTATGAGAACAACTGTCACTTACCACACAGAGGGGTAAGCATAAACAAAGGAATATAATGGTCTCAGATACTTCTCGTTTTGATTGCTGATCAGTATAATGTTCACTTCTCAGTATATCATATGCAAACACCCATTACAACCATATTTACCAGTTCATTCTACAACTGGTACTATAAGCTTACCGTATTGAAGTCAACTTCTTTGAGAATTTGACATATTGCATCTCTCAAATTGTCATCAGTTGGCCTCAACTTTCCCTCCTTGGTCTTGTCCTTCCCTTTAGCAACTTTTTTCCCTTCAAATAAGCAATAGTATTTAGTATTATTGACTAGGATGAAACGATAGACAAGCTCCAATTCTTGCCAAACAAAACCAAAAGAGTCAATTGTTTATGAACAATATGTATTAGATAACATTATCAAATCGTGCAAAAAAATTGACCAGATATATCACTGTCCCTCAATACTTAAACAAAACGAGAAGACAATAAAGATGTACAAGTACTTACAAAATAGTTATTAAAGAAAAATGTCTTATAATCAAGATGGTGATGATGTTAATGGAAGAAGAGATTTCAGTTTATACCAGTTTTTTCCTTTGAGGCAGATTTTTTTGGAGTTGATTCTTTGGACACCTTCTCATTTTTCTTCTTCCTTGAGGATGCCTTTGGACTTGTATCACTGTCATCATCAACCGGAGTGCGTTTTGTTGATGATTTCTTTTGTCTTTTACTAGGTGGCGGAGTAGATTTAGCAGAAACTCTGGATTTTCTGGTTTTAACATTTTCAGAAGATTCCTTCTTTCTGGATGATGATTTTGATCGTGGCTTCTTTTTTATCGCTTCTGCCTCAGAATCATCGGAAGAATTATGTTTCTCCTCACTTTCTGAACGTTCAGGCATCACATCCTCTGACTTCTCTGGAACACCATTTTCATTTTCGTCCTCAGCATTTTCTTCTTCTTCTTCGGCTTTCACATCTTCCTCTGACTCATCTTCTGTATCTGGTGTACTCTTGTCCTCCACTTTTGAATCATCATCATTCTTTCTATGATTCTGGAAAATTACAGGACAAGAATTAAATTTTTTTAAAAATAAATGAGATAAAAAAAACATTAAGTGACACAAAGCCCTCTAAACAGAATGAACAGCAAAAATCCAATGCAGGTTGCATGCATGTTTCTTCTCTAGATAAATTCTTATAGAACATTTTATTTTTTCATGGAATGTCAGTAAAATTCACAATCAGTACAAACTTCGGCAACAGTGCATATAAGTGCTCTTATCTTAAGATCCACCAATGCAACGTAAAGAGATGGTCCATGGAATAGTGCCACATTCTATACACACTGAAAAGAATTAAGAAGCCACATTCCATACACACAGAGGCCATGGATTAGTGCACCCGTCAGACACTCTAGCAAGTTTGACAAAGGAACATATAACATTCATTAGAAGACAGAAGTTTAACTAAAACGGCAAGACAAAGTGTTGTCCAGGTGCAAAATTTATATACACTTAATGAATATAAGAACATGACCACATTTAAAGAAATACATACAAATAAAAAGAATACCAACTTCTCCTGAAGTAGAACCTTTTATAGTTACAGTAAGACGAAACAAAAATTATTCGCCAACTAGGCTATTATACTAATGCTCAAGTCACAACTTTATATACACAGGATGCGAAAATAACACCTTTGCTGAGCGCTTTGAGCTTGTGCCCCCAGATGTTGAAGGACTTCCTTTAGTTGCCCTCTTGCGCTTGTTGCCCTTAGTTGGCTGACATTGAAACAGGAAATGAAAAGTATTTAACATACTGCTCTAGAAAACAATTCTCTCCAAGGGAGAAAAAATTGCAAGTAAACAAACCGTCTCTTTTTCTGCGAGGAGCACATCGGTTGTAGCATGAGGAGCCACCAAAAATTCAATGAGCTTTGCAACTATATCCTCCTGCATTTGCATTTTCCAGCTCATTTAAGCAACTGTACTCCCAACTTTGTCAATAACAACATTAGTTTTTCAAATTAGGCCGAAAGTTCATCTCTGATATGCCTCGTCTGCTCTCAAATGAGAAACAAAACCAGTGTTTCAGATAATGCCATGATGCATCAACCCTTTCTTTTTACTAGAGAAAGCAAAATCAGATAAACTGTTGCATCTAAAGGTCCACTCACAGTTAAATTATCAATTCTTGTGGATTACAAGAGCAGACAATTATGTCTGAATTGAACAATGTGTGTAATGTTGGGTAATCAACAATCAAGAAACATCCCCACTGGGGAGAAAGTCGCTACTTTAGTCAGTTAGTGAACAAGTAATAAATTCACCACAACGAATACAAAGATTTAGGGACAAATTTCCTAACCAAAAAGGTAGCAGCAGCAATAGAAAGTTAGCAAACCTTCCTAGTAGTAGCTTTGGAAACTGATACGTTGAGCAGATCACAGAAGTCCAGTAACTTCTCTTTATTACACTTGTCAAATTTTTCTTTTACTTTAGCGTTGTGCTTGTCCTGCAACAATGACCACATTTGATATCACTTAAAATTTTAGTGATAACCACCCTCAAAGCACTAGAACATGTCAAACGCATGCAGCAAAGATAAATTTGTTTCTTCATTATGCATCTTTTACCTCATTTCCACGCCACACAAAACCAGAAAACCTGGATATATTACTCTTGACCTCAAGTGCCTGCAAAATTAAAGGAAAGCCAAATAGACACAACATTTCAGACTACATATGAAGAATACTAGCTTTAGAATCTCCCGACATGTAGTTTAATTTTGCAGTACATACATTCTTGTCACCAAGTTGGGTGAGGAAAAAATGATCGAAAATGAAAAATGGGAATTGTTATTGGCACTCCCAAAATCTTATTTTGCACTCCAAACGTAAAATAATTAGAAAGAAAAATACACTTGTGATGAGTGTAAATGAATTACCTTTCCTCTCCTTCCAAAAAGAATAGTATGAAGTAGTTTTATGTTATCATCGATTTTCCTTCTTGACAACTTGAAAGCCACTGAACAATTTGAACAAGACAAACATCAACCATTTGCATTGCCATGATGAATATAGCCTTAAACAACTCCCCATTGCAAGATCAGGTTGTTATGAATCAAAGGGACAATAATTTAGTCTCGCATTTTGATGTAAAAATTAAAAGGATAGGGAAGAGAAGACCTAAATTATCAGTAAATAATCTATTTGAAAATATACAATACATCACATAAAGAATTCGATATAGATTTCTTGTAAGCAATTGGTTAACAGGAAAAACATGACAAAAAAGTATTAATTGCCAATAATTGAACAAACAATCTCCATAATCTATAAATGAAAGTATCAAGTGTAGTTGAATGCTAGTCAAGTCTTCGTACTCTACACCTAGCCTAACTTTTCATATACATGATATGGACAACCAGATACGAGACAAGACGCAAAATGTGGAAGTATTGTTTTGGGCTTTTCAGTTGATGTAAATTGTTGGTGGATGAGGAAAAGCTGGACTCATGAAAATGAAAGTCAAGACAAAAACCCCCATCACAGTGATAGGGTTCTAGGAGCCACCTTAGGAATCACACCTAGAGGTAGGTTACATCACACAATCTAAAGAGAAAGATATGCTGCTCACTCACCGGAAAGGTCTCTAAATTCATTAATTTCATTGAAAGAAAAAGCTCTCACAAGCCTTTTATAGAGTTCTACTAGGTTGGATATTGCATGTAATTCATGTTGAACCCATGATATGTAAACCAATATCAATTACCATATGTATGAATTCAAGACACCACACTAACTCTGAACCAACATTAGTTACTATAGGACTTCATATTACTCAATATGTGAGGTATAGATGTAAAAGACTCTTCCCTGTTGCAATAAAAACCCTATAACAATAGCTCATATTCACTGACTTGACCAAACCAACCACACAAGACCCCAGGTAGGAATAACATCATGACGTTCCAAAATAAGGGTTTGTGCATTTGAGCCCTCCTTGTCACGCTTTAGGTAAACTTTTAAAGGGCAACCACTTGTATCCTTCCAGCTACATTACTACCAGATCCCTTGGACAACATACAGAATGTGAAAATATCTTCCAAAACAAAAGTGAACACTGAAAGCTTTGACCCCTACACAGCCCTATGAAGCTAAAAATATGTCGATGTAGTTACTACTGATGGGAGTTTAAAATTGGAAAAGAATATGCAAGTGGATTACTGGATTGATATGATGTTCATTTAAAAGAAATTAAAATGTATAAAACTTTGACGGAGAGAACCAAAGTGAGGTTCATAAATAGTAGGATAAAAAATAAGAGAATAATAGGGCAGGAACAGTACCATTAGGTATGTCTTTCAATGGTGTACCGCGTCCCTACAATATTTAAGGTAAAACTATAAACAAAATAATACTCCGTAATACATAAACTGAAATTGATATCTATAGAACAGAAAGCAAATAAAAAGAAGACCTTCTCTATATGGAATTCCCTGGCATTATCTTTTTCAATAGCTTCCACCAGCCTTTCAACTGATTTCCGCTCACGAACAGGCCGATCAGTAGCAGGAGTTCTTGGCTCTGGCTCCTTCTTTTCTGCAACTTTCTTTTTCTTCTCTATGGTTTTCTCCGCAATCTTTCCTTTTGCACGCTTCCTCGGCCCTTTCTCCACCTTAGCTTCTTCTTCCATCTCTTCTTCCTTCTCTTCTTCCTTCTCTTCCACTTTCTCTTCAACCTTCACTTTTTCCTTCTCATCTTCCACTTCAATTTCCTTTTTTTCTTCAGTCTCCTCTTTTTCATTTGGAGCAGTTTCTTCTTCCTTTTCCTCAACTTTGAGTTCCTCTGTTCCTTCTTTCACCTTTTCATCTTTGCTTCCATCAGCCTCTAGGTCTTTGTCCATTTTCTCAACTTGTGCAATCTCGTCATCTTTTTTAGCTTCATCTGGACCAGTTTCCTCTTTCAATTCCTCAACTTTGGGTCCCTCAGCTTCGTCTTTCACTTTTTCATCTTTGCTTCCATTGGTCTCTTGGTCTTCATCCATTTTCTCCACTTCATCGATCTCATCAGCTTTCTTATCTACGTCCATTTCTTTTACCTCAACCTTTTCATCCCCTTTTTTCTCAGTCGCATCTCTGCTGGTTTTCTCTAACTGGCTAGTCCCATTTGCCACTATTTCAGTGTCATTGGCCACCGTGTCTTCCTCACCCATGATCAATTAATCTACAACAGATTACCTTCGTCGAAAAGTTGATTAGAGAAAATCCAGAAACAAATGTATATCCACTTAGGGATGCATAATGTATCATGCAAAAGAATGCTCACATAAATTTAAGGGTTACCACAATAATTTCAAACAAATATAATGTCAACAGTTTGGAAATATTCAAACAAAATTCATCAAGTTTGAAAATGCCGCAACTACCACTTTCATACTAACAAATAATAATCCAAAGAACAACATAGAATCTAGGAGAAAAATGCATGGCAATTATGAAAATTACAGTCCCAGAAAATTGAAATCCCTAACTAAATCTGGACCAAGTAAGTAACATGCAGAGCGCAACAGGCAAATTTTAAATCTTTAGCTTCTACACTGCTTTAACTAACTCAAAAACCTCAGCTTTTCACCAAACAGCGTTAATAGAACCACAAAAAAAAAAAAAAAAAAAAAAAAATCAAAGAAATTCTTCTTTTTTTTCAGCTTTCTCGGCAACCAAACAGAACCAAGAAAAAAAAAATCCAATTATGCACAGTAACAAGTAAAAATCAAGCAAAATTCACAACGTTTGAGGGCTGCAACAACCAGTTGGAAACCCTAAGCTCTGCACCTCAATTATCCCCAACTACACGGCCAAAAAGAACAAAAATTTACAGAAAAAAAGCAGAAGAAGGAACAATAATTGGTAATTAAAATTGAATAAAAATTGATTAGGGTATGAAAATTACAGAGATTTGAGTTCGTGTTGGTTGATTTGGAGCTCAGAAAAGTCTTCGAGTCCCACTCTCAGTGCTTCTCTCTCTCTTACACATTGTCGTTATTATTATGCTTCGAATTTCTATTTTTATTTTTGTTTTCTTAATTTTATTTATGATGTGGATATATATATATATATATATATATATATATATATAGATATAGTCCGGACTTCAAAGCCGGATTCAAAATGCAGTTAAATGCCACGTCAGTTTGAGTTGCAGATCGAGCTCATCCACGGTCCAGATCTGGTTTAGATGGCACCTAGCGTCGCTAGCGAATCGACGGCCACTGATTGATAAAAGTCACAGTATTTTATTGATAAAAGTAGTTTGGTATGACGTCAACACTAACTTCCACTCCTCAGTTTTTTTTGTCAATTTTTAATTTGAAAAAATAAATAAATAAACTATCTGATTGCTTGATTCACTGAGAGATTTCAGCCTGTTCTGATCATAAATGATTCACCAATGCTAAAAATCGAACTCAAATGGAATGCGAGCCTGGAATTTGTCCCTAACCATTGGACCACTCCATGGTGATTAGTTGCACTCCTTAGCTTACTTAGGACTCGTTTGGATGTACTTTTAAAATGACTGCATTTTTACTAAGGATTGGTTCCAAAAATATTTTCACCAAAAGCGCTTACAATCATTTTAAAAGCACGTCCAAACGAGCTCTTACTTAAAAATAACATTATCTTCACTGCATAAATTCTTTAAAATTGAAATCGTTCAATTTTTTAATTAAAAATACTAAATTTTACATAAATATCTTATTTTAATTTTCATTAGGAATGAATTATTTATTAATCCACAGACCTACACTTTCGATAACGTTCTCTTATCATATATTATACAACTGCACTTTTTCTCCCGCTACCATTCGCAAAACCAATTCGTATTCTTGTAGATACAGGAGAGCGTCTTCTCTTCCGAGTATCGACGTCGATGCCTCGATCAAAACAAGGTTCGTATCAAAACAAATCGAAATAATTTTATGAATAAAGTTTTGCTCAAAATGAATCTCTTGTTTGGGTTTCTTGTTAATTTTCCATTTTCTAAAATTCTTTGATTAATATTTGGTCGTTGCGAGCCACGTCAAGAGGCAGGTCCATTAACGTAATGGCAGAAATAGTTATGTCCATCCATAGCTATTTCTACTATTACCATATTTCATGCAAGTATTTCTCATGCTAGTCATCGATTTGCAACCAAAATATTAAGTCATACGATCTCCTCTTCCTTTGATCAAGTAATAACATAAAACTGAGACATAACCAAATTTGTAACTGCCGACCATTAGACATACAACATCACAGCAAATAAACAAAATGTTTCCGACTCCATGCATTGCTCGCTTCAAAGAACCCTACCATGTCGCAAACTAAATACTTAACAGCGCCATAATATAAGGTCGTTGATGTCAAGGATCCGAACAAACTGTAATGACTAAACAGGTCAGAAAATCGGGCTCAAAGCTCCCGCGGCTTAATTACGAGCATTCTTGCTCTTCAAATAATCCACATACATTCTCTTTCTCACTGTACGTGATGTGAAGAAATCCATCTGCATCCTTATTTTCCTCGTCGACCCTACTTAGTGGGAAAAGATTTTGTTGTTGTTGTTGTTGATTGCAGACATCAAGGCACCTTTTAAAATTTGAAGAAATATTACAGCCGCTGCTTTGAGAGGAAGAGATTATTATGCCTAAAACCAAAATGAGTCGCAGCTCGGTTTAGCGTTCTTGACAATGAGAAATACATGCTTTTTTCGGCTGAGCTTAATCCGCTGTCAAACAAAAAGAACGAATTCTCCAAGAGGCATACCAGCAAGATTCAAGTATCTGCAGTAAGAGAAACAGGGTAGCCATTATAACTATGCGAGAACTCATTCGTCTGAGATAAGCTATGAAACAAAATCAAAACGGAGTTTGCCTTTGCAATAGTAAGTTTGTTTTCCTTTCTGTATGCAAATCTCATATACCGACATGGTCCATGAATATTAATTTATAGGAAGCCTTTGTTGCGCGGGTAACTAATTCATGCAAGTCCTGAAAATCACGACCATTCATAACCACTCCTAGAATGTACTCATACGTTTTCCTCCCAACGGTTTTGGTAAAAGTTCTACTGTTAAACTACGCTACATCCTCTCTGTGTGCGCCTAAATTGCATCTACAATTTAAAATGCACACTATAACATAAAAGCGTAACAGCATTGGAGTTTCCGTAAATGTTTTTTTTTTCTTTTACATAAGAACATCTATCTTCTTTTTTCTCCCTAAAGGACTTCCCACAATATCAAAACAAAAAACTGAAAACCGAAAAGAGAACAACATTATTCCATGGTAGCAATAAAAACTGAGATAATTAAAGCAAAAAGGATTTCGCAACTAACTTCTTCATGTCAATGTCAGGCATGTCACTCCCTGCAGCCTTCTCCAGTCACTTGCATGGGGCTCAAATTTGAACAGAGTATATACACCGAGTGCCTAGGAAGTAAACCTATTTGGTGCAGTGAAATTCTTACTGGTATCCAATCTGGCTTTGTGTTCCTCAAATGACAAGCATCTAAACGAGGACGTTGTCGACATTGTTCTCACCTCCAAAGCCACCTGAACATATATCAAAAGCATAAGCGAAAGAGAAACAATTGTTTTCCATAGTAGCAATACAAGCCAAGAAAATCAAAGCACAAGATAAATGGCTACTAACTTCATCTTGGTCATGGCAAGGATTTGACTCCTTGAAACCTCCTTCACAATAACATGAATTAAGACTCAAACTCGAACAGGGTGTATCCACCGAATTCATAGCAAGTAAACATAATTTACTCGGTGAAATTATTACCTCCTCCTTGACTCCGACAGTCCACATGTCCAACAAACCAACTGGCCATTTGCACTGATCCAACCTGGGTCTTTTCCCTCTCTTGTTTGACGGAATTCGTAACTTGTTTCAAAAGCATAGATGAAAACGGAACAATCATGTTCCGTTATAGCAATACCAATCAAGAAAACCTAAACTGCAAGGGAATTGAAAGCTAACATGTTCTCTTCAACGAAACAGAAATGCCACTCCTTGCATCAGAATTCTCCACAATCATCTGCACAAATAGCTCAAATTAGAACAGACAGTACACTAAATGCCTAGGAACTAGTTAGTAAACATATCTGACCCACTGAGATTCTTACTGGTGTAGGATCTGGGATGTTCCCTTCTGCTAATTTTCCATTGATTGATTCATCAACTGTAGTGTGTGCAGTCTGTACAATAATATATAAGAGACTTCTACTCTATTTCAAATTACATAAGATAATACATTGGTCTTCAAGATGATAAGAGATAAAGGTTTAGCATGCATTTGGGTCTTTGTAGGACAATCATCACAAGCAGACTAGTTTGAACAACCTCACCATCATTTTTCCTTACACTTTTTACTACTTGTTCTCAGGTGATGCTGCCCTTGAGGAGTTTGTTCATGAACCTAATCCCAATGACGGTAATGGTGCCAGAGGAGATGACGGAGATCATCGGCAAGAAGTGGATGACGACGGTGATGCTGCACTTGAGGAGTTTGTTCATGAACCTAATCCTAATGACAGTAATGGTGCGGGAGGAGATGGCGGAGATCATCTGCAAGAAGGGGATGACGACAGTGATGATGACCCTGACTATAAAATGGTAGATGTCATTCGAAGACCATGGAATACTCATGATTTTTTTGGGGTAGGAAGTCTTGACTTATCTGGCTATAATGCAGCATGGCAACTAGACAATGGAGTCAGGCTACTACTTGTTGGAGCAATATTAGAAAATATGAGAAATATAAAAGAATTCCAATAATAATAATCATAAAGAAATTCACAACATTAATTATATATGAGATTAATATAAACAACTAGAGATAAAGTTAGAAAAACTAACAAACTTGGAGACTGAGGCTTGCATAAATGCAATGTCCTAAAGATATAATTTCGCCCCTACTCTTGTGCTTGTAGTTCGATAGGCATTCATCTCCCAGGATTCAACAATCTATAATCCGAAGTCAAAGCACTTCAATCTTCGGACTCTGGCGAACTTTATATATTCCGTACTCTCAAGACACGACTTGAAATTTTACACACGAAGCATGAGAGAAACAAAGTGGGGAAACCCTATTTCTCAAGAGTAAAAATTAACTCTAATTTTCTATCCTTAATGATAATGATTTCATGGGTTTATACAGAACCCAAATACTTCTTGTTAAAGAGATGTAACTTTTAATCTATAAGTATACATCATTGGACAAGGGAATGCACCTAAATAACATAACCTTTCTAAGAAATATGGATAACACTATTTTTCATTCAATTATTAAAATTATATATTACAATATTTTATACTATAATATATAATTTCCAACAATCCCCCACATGAATGAAAAATCAGGAAGAATTTGAGAGTACAGGCGGACAAGAGATGCATCGGGAGAGGTGTCTTTTGGACTTGAACCTACCCTAGTGAATACTTATCGGGTTTACTTGGTGACGCAGTGGATGTAGAAGATCTTGAATTGTTCACCGCAATAGTAAACCGAGACAATAAGCAACACACATCACTAATCCTAATATATTACGGTTCATACGGTTGTGTTCATTTTGGTCCTGAACAAATCCCGGATTCATGAGAGCTTTAGAGAATTTAGCCATCTCATTCTCATAGAAGCGACCCATTTCTACTCTCACATAGGTGACCACTGATTAAGAATAGTTTGCTCTATTCCTCTTATTTATAAGATATCACTGTCATTAAGTATAAATATACACTCTAAAACTTCTGCGGACAACACATTTCTCCCACCATAGGAATGAGGTATATAGTGTGTTAACTTCTTTCAATCATGCCCAACCAGTTTGCCTATTGAACTTAGACCATGGGATCTCCAATCAACTAAGTTAGGTTTCCGCCCAGCTGATTCATTTGTTATGTTGACTTTAGCCTCATTCCCCTCGATGATCAACTTTCTCTCTAGTCAAACCTTTAATAATTGGATCCCACTACTAGGTTGACTATTTTAATGGTGTGCACAATCCATCTTATGAAATTTTGTTTCATATGAGAGTAGTTGTTTTCCAATGTTAAGTCTTCGAAACATATGTTCGGACTTACTAATAAGTAATTTGCTAACACATGGGGCATATTCCCCCACATTTAAGGTATTTAAAGAAATATCTCTAAAGCTTTCCATACCTTAAAATTACATATTATCACGTTTAGGTAGCAAATACTTCTTGTTAAGTAAATACCATTATATATCTTAATGATATTTTAAGTCACCCCCACAATTTTCTCATAATTGTGATTGCTGAAATGCATGGGATCAGTAGAAACATATGAAGCTATTCTAACTTCTTAGGCCTTAAAGCCTCACTAGTCTTTTAAGATAAGCACCTCTTTGGACCTTAGTCTCCTCTGCTTATCAATTCAACCGTCATTTTTCTAAGATGAAAGCAATTCATCCATAATGAGTTCAAGCTCAACGATAATCATTCTTTTTCTTATCACAAGTTTTGGCCTGCAAGTAGTGAAGACTTAATCTTCCAGTATCTCAAATAAAGACCTGCTTGAAGACTCAATCTTCCAAATTTTTCAAACATGTGTCCAACTTTTATACCACATTCTAGTGCTTTCATTAGATGATGCCAAGTGGTACATCTTTTCAACAACCCTAAACAAACAATTTGGTGAAGAGGAAATACATTAAAACCTCCAGGCCCTCATACCCATTCGATTATGCTAGCGTTGTATCTTTCTCTTGATCAACGGCCTGGACAAATGCAAGCACTATATGCTTCTCAAATACTCTTGCACAAATTCAAGTATTTATGCGTATGCCATTCTCATCCTAATCTGAAATGGGTTGGAAACAAATGGCATATGCAAATCAATCCATTTGATTGATACTAAAATTTAAGTTTCTGAACTTGCCACCATGAGTACAATACTACTTTGCAACAGATGCATCCACAAGGAGGACTGTCTTCTCTTTTCTGAAGAAAGAACTACATCATAGTGGATTAAATGCATCAATTCAGATTAATTCCTTCCTGAAAAGGTACCCATTTCACGAACTGGTATAGTAACCGTTTCAAATTTGCAAATAAAGCAAATTTTGAATCAAGCCATATCAGCCCCCAACCACGAACAACACCAGTCAAACTGAATGGCTAAAGCACCGAATGCCTTCTCATAGAGATATCCAAGTCTCTTATCACATGAAATAATTGAATTTCTCTGAAAGAAACACTCTGGGCATCAGCCCATTTGACAATTCAAAACTTAACAAGGTGGTAAATGGTCAGAAACATCGTACTCTTTCAGTCAAATGAAGAAAATATCTATTTATTAATTTTCTTTTAATCTCATATGCATGGCAGATTCATTTCAATGAGAATAACCAGGGCGAAGAAGTATACATATATGCACATATGCTATATGCATCTATACAGAAAGATGTGTCGGTACGGTCACATACATCTCAAGAAGCCACAACCAAAAGGTACCGTTTCAGAAACAGATCTCTTTGAAGAGAAAATTCCTTGATCAGGTATTGAGGCTATCCTTATGGACCCACAGGTCCACTTGAACCTGGAAGAAACTTCGCCTTTAATGGCTATTACTCGATTCAGTAACACACAATTTTCTCTTTGATCAATGAGATCTGTTGGAAGAAACCATTAATAATTTCTGTACGTGTTGGCCTCAAATAAATATCTCAAACTCTCATGCATATATAATTATGATGGCTCAGTATTATTTATTAGTTCGGTGGGTGCTACCTCTTAGTGTAGAGTATGAATTTGCACAGACAAGAAAACTAGGCACAGACATATACATGTAATAAGAAGTGACGTGAAATGGAACATTGCTATCCAATCCACTTCATAACGATGATATCCAATCCACTTTATTCTTAATTAAACATATACCAAGTGATATGCAGAATTCAAGCATATAGATATTTGTAATTCTCATTACTAAACCAATTAATCAAACATTTAGAATTGTGTCTATTCATATTTCTTATTATTCCATAGTGTATAAATTTCCATCTTTAGATTGTTGGAGCAATGTTAGAAAATATGAGAAATATAAAAGAATTCCAATAATAATAATCATAAAGAAATTCATAACATCAATTATATATGACATTAATATAAACAACTAGAGATAAAGTTAGAAAAACTGACAAACTTGGAGATTAAGGCTTGCATAAATGCAATGTCCTAAAGATAAAATTTCGCCCATACTCTTGGGCTTGTAGTTCGATAGGCGTCCATCTCCCAGGATTCAACAATCTATAATCCGAAGTCAAAGCACTTCAATCTTCGAACTCTGGCGAACTTTATATATTCTGTACTCTCAAGACATGACTCGAAATTTGACACACGAAGCATGAGAGAAACAAAGTGGGGAAACCCTATTTCTCAAGAGTAAAAATTAACTCTAATTTTCTATCCTTAATGATAATGATTTCATGGGTTTATATAGAACCCAAATACTTCTTGTTAAAGAGATGTAACTTTTCATCTATAAGTATACATCATTTGACAAGGGAATGCACCTAAATAACATGACATTTCTAAGAAATATGGTTAACACTATTTTTCATTCAATTATTAAAATTATATATTACAATATTTTATACTATAATATATAATTTCCAACACTACTTGTGGGCAAGGGTGAGATCGAAAACTATGCGAAGGGTACCAATGAAGAAATCAAATACTATGTGAAGGGTACCAATGAAGAAATCAAGATATTTGAGGTGAGTTACGATGAGGTTCTTGAGAATCTAGGAAAAATTGTCGCAGAGGACAACCTCATTTTCGACCAAAAAGAAGAGGATGATGATATGGATTTGGTTGTGTGGATGTATAGGAGGACGTATGATGGGGTTGATCACAAAATTGGATATGTGAATCCATGGAAGTATGCAACTGAACAACAGCTTATTGAGAGAGTGTATGATGTTCTCATGGAGGACGATGCAGTTGATGGGTACGACACTCCACATCTTAATCAATACAATTTTACATTCTACTAGTGGTGGGGTGGTGATGAATATATAGAGCTGAATTTAGCAGCAATGGATGTGGAACAGATACAGGAGCTCGATGTTATAGTCATCACGGAAGATTGGATTCCGTACCTACCTACCTTCATATGGCAGTAAGCGAGATGGTGGGTGGATCAAGTCGACTGAGAGAGGGGAGAAAACATACGAAACAATTTGTAAAAAGTAACGTCGAAGATAGTTGATAGTTTTGAGTTCAAAGAAACACTTAAATTCTATTACTTTGGGAAACAGAGTACTGACTACTGATCAGGTTTTGAGCTAAATATGTGGGCTGAAAGATATGAACACTTATGAAGTCTCTTTCGGTTTTTTTCTTCCTACCGCGCATTGGCATTCCCTGATTTTTATCTTTTCAATTCCAATGTCATCTCTTTTACATAATTAATTGTCTTGCAATTCTAGCAGTGATCATATTCAAAGATTCAACAATTCATCACCAAACTGGGATGCTGGAACCTTGAGTGGTATGAATACAGGTGTTTGAGATAAAATTGAATCTGAAAAATGGCTATCGCAGTTACAACGCTCTTCGGAGTTCTGTTGAGTTGCAAATTTAGACCGGCCATTCTTAACCTACGTATCAAATCTAGACAGTTTTGAGTGTCAGCAACTCCCACCTTTTGTGCATCATGTGGAAGAAGTCTTCTAAAAGACCCTTCATTAGCTGGGACTGGTAAATGTTACATACATAGTAAAATGTTGCTTCTTTCCAAGCCAGAAAGACAAGTTACCGGTTCCTATAAGTTTAATTCGATGTTTGATTGTTTGATCACGGTTCAGAGATGGTTCTATTAGGGCATGTAAAGTCATCATTTGATCAGGAGTTAGGACCATTACCTCACAGCCTTCATCCCCCGGCCCGTTTTGGTGGGCATGTAAAATGGATACGAGTCCAATCCGCTGTTTGATGCGACTTAGCTCTATTATGGACTGGACATGGACTTTGGATCCAAGTAGAATATAGAGGGGGACATGCATAACCGATCATTACACACGGGTTACAAGTCCCTACGAGTTGTCTCTCACCTGTATCGTGTCGGCACTTGGTCTTGGCCAGATGGAAGACAAGGTTCCTTTCCTCATCGTCTCCTCCTCTATATGAAGGACAGCCTCTTCTCTACCGAGTACCGACATCGATGCCTCGATCAAAACAAGTTTCATATCGAAACAAATCGAAATAATTTTCTGAATAAAGTTTTGTTCAAAACTCTCCTACCTTCCAATGCCAAATCTTCTCTATGTCAGAACTCTAAAGTCTGGCAGTAGTAGTAGTGCTACACTTGCTATCTATTTATACCCTCACTTGTACCATTTTTTTAATTGAAGTTGGATCCGCGTAAGTCTCATTTTTATTAGAGAAATATACAAATGGTAGCATAAATAGATGGTAAGAAAATCATTTTTGGTTATACTTTAGTGTTCAAAAAATTACAACTGTGTTTCAATCTTAGGGTCCAAGGACTTATCAACATAAAATGTTACATTATTGCAACCTAACAAGTCTGTATCAACATAAAATGTTACAATATTAAAAACAATAAAACATATGTTACTTTATTATTGAACAAAATCTGAAATTGAGTAGTGAGTACCCAATTATTATCAGAATAAACATGGAAAAAAATTTATTACAAGTTAACAAAAAAGAATCAAATTACCTACATGGTGCAAAACTGCCTTGCCGACAGTGGTAGTAATTGCTCAAACTTTGTGCTTTTATTTTCCAATTACGCGATGGTGGTGAAATCGAGTTTAAGGGAGGAGGAAAACCACACAAAAATTATGTGCCCCACCACACATTTGTGTCGCAGCGTCGTACACGTGGCACACGGATCAAACACAGCAAGGGATTTTGACTTTGGACTTTTGGATCTTGCATGATCCAACGATCCATCTACTCCGACCAAACTCCGACCAAATCAGAATTAAATTATGCAGTCTGCGAAGAATGATTTTTGAATGTGATCGAAACAAGCGATAATACATTACATATCATTATTTATATAGTAGATATATGTATTAAAAAATTAATAATTTAAAAAATAAAATATTTTATTTTTTATATAAAAACATATAATGTACTACTGATGTTTGGGTTACAATGAAAAATTTATGTTATGTGAGAAGTATATATGATGAACCTCCTCTTTGCCGAAAAAAGAACGCGCAGAGAACAAACAAAAGAAAAAGAACAATAAATTAAAAAGAAATTAAAGAAAAGAATAACAGATTGCGCGGCCAATGATAAACTTATTAATGGGAGGCAGCGACTGAGATATTCCACACTTTTCCAAGAACTCTGAACTCATTCAACTGAGTTAGTCAGGAAAGCAAAATCCCGACATGCAATTCTGGTGACTGGTGAGTTTTCTGTTAAGTTGGTTGGTTGTTTTATTTCCAAGTTCTGATTCTATAAGAGAGAGAGAGAGAGAGAGAGAGAGAGAGAGAGAGAGAGAGAGAGAGATCTTTCTGTTAAGTTCGTTATTTCAGTTCATCTGGAAACAGTCCTTAGCTTTGATTAAGGTTATTTTCATTACTGCACTGCAATGTCTGAATTTGTATGTATGCTTGTTTGTTTATATCAGTAGAGTAGTACACTCACTTAAAAAGCTTGATCCTTGATTGTGCATTCAAATCTGATATGAACAATATATAATCAAAGGAAACTAATGGTGAATTTTGGTTTATGGGTTCCATTTTTCTTTTCTTTTTCTTGTTTGTTTGGTTGTTTGTTTGTTTCTTGGTTTGATCTTCCATGGAGTTTTCGTTATCTTGATGAATCCACATTTCGGTATTTATACAACTTTTATGAAGATGAGGAATGATGTTTACTGGCAATTGATGATTCCAACCTTAACTGTGTTGGTAAACAGTTGTGTAAGCTAACTGATTGAAGATCGAAACTTATATCGAGGTACATGTGTAACAAATTGGCTCAAGTGTCTAGCTGCTTATGCTTATGCAGGTCGTCTAGTTTGCTGAAGCATCGTAATGGGCTCGAATGAGAGTGGATCCTTGGTTTCAGAACTAAAAGATCCTTTGTCTCAAAAAAATATAAACAATGCTCCAAAGGGTAGAAGAATTCGCCTTTGTAAAAGTGCTCCTCTTTCAGATTATGTAGGCTTCGAGACAGGCTTTGCCTCAGGTCCAAGTACCAAATCCTTTTTCAGAAATATACACCCGAGTTTTCATATTGTAGCTGCATTCTTGACTGTCTACTTAGGCTTAGGAACTGTATGTTTCTACCTCGTTGGGCGCCAGCTCAAGGGAGAGAAGACAAATGGAGTTCTTGATGCTGTTTATTTCTATGTTGTTACAATGACCACTGTCGGATATGGAGACCTTGTGCCAAACAGTGTTATTTCAAAACTACTGGCTTGTGCTTTCGTCTTCTCAGGAATGGCTCTCGTCGGGATGACCTTGAGCAAAGCAGCTGACTATTTGATAGAGAAGCAGGAATTATTGCTCGTTAAAGCCTTACATATGAATCAAAAAGCTGGGCCTATTGAAATTCTTAAAGATATCGAGACTAACAATCTGAGGTACAAATGTATTGTGGTCTTTATCCTTCTTTTGCTACTCATAATTGGTGGCACAGTCTTCCTAGCTACTGTTGAGAAATTGAGCCTTGTGGATGCATTCTATTGCGTTTGTTGTACAATCACAACCCTGGGTTATGGAGATAAGAGCTTTTCGACTCAAGCAGGGCGTGTTTTTGCAGTATTCTGGATATTGACAGGTACCATTTGTTTAGCTCAGTTTTTCCTCTACATTGCCGAGCTAAACGCCCAGACCAGACAACGGGCGTTAGTAAAGTTGATTCTCACTCGTAGGATGACCAATGTAGATTTAGAGGCTGCTGATCTGGATGGCGATGGCGTTGTTGGGTATGTTACACTTTTCTTCACAATTGCTTTTGTAGTATGAGCTTATTATTTCTGAATTCTTATCTGCTGATGGTTAACTAACAAATTTCTACACACTTCCTCCTTCCTTTACATAGGGCTGCTGAATTTGTCGTATACAAGCTCAAACAGATGGGGAAGATTAGCCAGGAAGATGTTAGACTTGTAATGGAGGAGTTTGAAGATCTTGATGTTGATCAGTCAGGAACGTTGTCAACATCAGATCTAATGCTTGCGCAACAACCTCAAATCGAGAAGTAACTCTGCCACTATGCTGGTGGCTTTGTAAGTTCGTGATATGTATGATTACTTATTCTTGCTGTGGTATGAATTTCTTAACTAGGCCATATCACAAACACTCCCATATATCTCTTCCTATAAAGACTTGGTTAAACCGCTTGGATTGCTTCTATGTATTTTAGAGATCATTGTTCAGTATTGTCCTACCTCAATGTCAGTCTCATCCGTCAAAATTTAGGTTCTTTTTAACCCATCAACCATGGTTTACTGGGCTAATACAGTTTGTGTAATTAAATTGTACGACGACAGTCACTGACAAAAAGAATTTTGGAGTAAAATCATGGTTCATGACTCCTAAAATCTTCACTTAAATGGAGATATAGCGTACAAACAAATTTTGGTCCTTCGTTAGATTGACAAAGACTGCTTAGTTCCTGAATTCAAGAATTTCGCCTGATGTGGTTCAATCTGTTTGTGTTACGATAGATTTGGAGGTTGTGCATACGCGACGAGGATGCGGTGTGGTGAGAGCTAGTGAGAGCTAGTGAGAGCAGTGAAGGTTTGATGTGCTGAGGCACTGTATAATGATCATATTGTACACTGCCTAAGAAATCTACTTGTTAAATAGTTTATTAAGAATAGATTATGAAATCTAGTGGTTAAGTTATTGGGTACTTAAACAAATAGATCTGCTTCTGCATTGATTTTTACTTAACATGAATTAAGACTCAAATTAGAACAAAGTGTATCCACTGAACCGAATGCATAGGAAGCAAAGCCGGCCCCGAGGGTATGCAAAAGGTTTCACCGTACAAGCCCCCGATTCAGAAGGGCCCCCTATTAGAAAGCAAACCCATAACTGATTCGGTGAAATTATTACCTCCTTCTTGACTCCCACATTCAATATGTCTAACAAACCAACCGGGCATTTGCACTGATCCAACCGCACGAAATTATCTTACCCATAAGTTAAATAAAAGCATTGAGCAAAAGTAATTTAAGTAAAACGTTGTAGGTTGAAAATATAAAGCATACCAAACCCTAACGGCTAACGGGGTCGATTAGGGTTTTAGGAATTGATGAAGGGCTTGGTTGAGATAACTGGGGAAAAGAACAGAGGATCAAAATCAATCAAGGGGGACGTATCAATGACGGTAAGAATTTAATGATTTTGTTCATACGATACATAAATTCAAGGGATTATAATTTGGGAAGTTACTTCCACTAGTTGCCGTCTTTAATTGGGTTAGGAATGTGATCGTGTAAATCATGTTGAAATTGTATAGTTTTTTTTAGATAGTATCATGATTCAATAGTAATAAATAATGAGTATTTACTTCTTCTTTTTTTACTTAACTATCATATTCAGTTATAATACCTAAGTGTAAATAATTTACTTTTTAAGTGAGTGTACTACTCTACTGATAACGTGTATAAAACAAACACGTTATCATCAGAAACGTGCTTAATATTGTGCTGTGGCCAATTTAAAGGGAGAAGGGGAGGTGTGGCAAGAGGGATTGAAAGAATAGAGCTTAGGGGAATTGTAGATGTATTTCGTCTATGCTACTGCTTTATTTATAGTAAACAATGAGAAAAGAGAAACTTGTTATTCAAGTAATACAAAACCTAATAGGAAATAATACAAAACCTAATAGGAAATTATCACTATATTACATAAGAATCTAAACCAAATATATCAAGAAGCAATTATGACACACCCGACCCGAAAATCAGGGCATGCTGGCCATCACGCCCTGATTTTCGGGTCGGGGTGTGTCAAATTATGCCTATAACTTCTCAAACATCGTAAACATGAACAAACTCTTGGTGAAGCCATTATGTCTATAACTTCTCAAACATGTTTAATAGTATTAAAGAGAGCACCACATAAATAAATACTCTAGATTTTAACAATTGGGTGTCTTTCTTTTTCCACTGTTACATTTTAGAAATTGACTGTTAGCTCCAATAGTTGTTCTTTGTATCCTATACTTTTCATTAAGGATGTCCAAGTCAAAAAATAATACTTTTAGCTATACCTCTGGTAAGTATTAACCACCTAAATTTATAAAATTGATCTAATCCCAATTATTATGACTATATAGAGGTTTTACTTTAGATAAATCCCAATTTGGATAACATCGTCTGATTGCTTCACTACTATTTTATTTGAAGCTATGGTGAACTTAGTTTTTTTGGCTCCTTGGAACTTGATAATCGTATACAGAGTTATCTGAACATGACCACAAATTAGTAAGTTTTTGTTAGATGTGGGCATGGTTCGATTTGGGCCTGTTCGCCCTTAAACCATGAGCCAAATCGGATACATACAAGAGAAAATCAAATAAACTAAAGAAACTCGGTTTTGGTTCGGTTTTGTACCAAAAATCTTTTACTTGAATTTACATATAACAATATGCAATTAACCACCGATACTCAAGCCATAGAGATGATGGTGAAGTTCGTATTGGCGGATATTGGCGTTGCAACTTTGGGAAGAGAATCTGAACTTGGAGTTGGCATTATCCCAGCGTGGACCGCTCGTCAAGCTAGGCGAGTCGAATATGCGGGAAGGGATGGAGGAGGAAGAGAGATTTGTTGAGTCGGATCTCGTGAAGAGATGGACGAGGAAGAGAGATGTGGTATAATCTTTGAAAAGAGCTGGAGGACGAAGGAGAGAGAGAGTTGTAGAAATAATGAAGAGAGACGGTGTAGTGTTAGAGAGATGAGTTATTAGGGAAAGCATCTCTAACAACTTCGTTAAACAAGGCTGTTTGGCAATTTTAACGTAAAATTCACAAAACTTCATCTCTAATGGATAGTTTGCTTACTAAATTTAGTATTGGGTTGTCAGCCTTTAGGAAATTAAAACAATCTGTTGGTCTTTAGCTGGGCCAGTGAATGGTTGTGGTTACAGAGTTATGCTAGGCTTACAAAATGTAAGCCTAATTACTAAAAGGTTTTTTAGTCAAAATGGTCTATGAAATTTGCATAATTATTCAATTTGGTCTCTAAGATTTGAAATCGATAGAATTGGTCTCTTAGTTTGTCCACCATCAATCATTTTGGTCATTTCGTGAAAAATCTTTATTAAATCAGGATAAAATGACAAAGATACCCTCAGTTTTTGTCAAATCATTTTGGCCTATTGTTTATTAAAGTAAGGGTATTTTTGTTATTTTGATCCTATTTAACATAATTTTTCACTGAATGACCAAAATGATTGATCATGAACAATCTCAATGACCACTTTTATTGATTTCAAATATCAAGGACCAAAGTGAGGAGTTATGCAAACCTCATAGATTATTTTGGCTAAAAAACCTTACTGAAATATAACATAAAATATTTTAAAAAAAAATTAATGCATTCTGTCCAATTCGGTTTGGACCGGATTTTAAAAATGAAAACCAAGAACCAAATCAGTTGAGATTTGTATAGTCCGATTTTTCGTTTGGATTTGACAGGTTTTGGTCAACTTAGTTTTTTTTTTTCTTTTCTTTTTCCGTTTTATGGCACTCGGTTTGGTTCAGTTTTTCGTTCACTGGTTTCTCTGCCCACAACTTGTTTTTGTTGTCCATAACTCAGAAACTGTTTTTTTCCTCTAACTTTTATGGCTTAAAATTTTGGCTTAAATGTCAAAATGGTCCCTGTGTTATAGTCATATGGCCAATTTAGTCCCTGTGTTTTTTATTTGGCTAATTTAGTTCTCGTGTTTGTCTATGTTAGCCAATTAGAGACATTTCATTCAATCTCTTTTAAAAAATTCATAAGAAAAATTATATGAGATATAAGTACCCTTTCTCTTTACAGAAAAATGAAAGTCAATGAGAAATAACACATATAAGAGATAAAACTTCCAATCTGAAAAATGATTAAGGTTGTGACATAGAAAAGAGAGGGGGTAATGTTAGGGAGGAGGTCAGAGAGTTGGGAGGAGAATATTTTTTTAATTTTTAATTTTATTTCACTTTAAAATATTTTAAATCAAATAAATAATTTTATAAATAAGTTTATAATAATTTATAATTTTTTTTTCAGAAATTAGATGGAATGTCCTTAATTGGCTAACAGAGATAAACACAAGGACCAAATTGGCCAAATTGAAAACACATGGACTAAATTGACCCAATGACTAAAACACAAGGACCATTTTAACATTTAAGCCTAAAATTTTAGTCCAAGATTATTAAATAATGATTTTAGCCTAATTTTTTTTCGGTAACTTTTTTAAAATAAAATTTATGTAGATTATCCTAATTTATTTTTATAAACATTTTAATCTAAAAATATTTAAATTTCGATAAGTAATTAAAAATCATACGAATACATATGTATTTATAAAGTTTTAAGTACAATTTGATTTAAATAATTTTCTTAAATTATTTTAGACGTTAAATTTAATTTTGGATAGTCAAATCTTTTTTTTACCATTAGATTTGATCTCTTTTGATCACAACAGTTAGATTATAAGTAAAAAAAACAGAAAAAAATGTTTGAAATATAACAATTTAGTTGGTCCAAAACAATGTAGCCAGACTTAAATCCTGGGGGAATCTAGCCCAAATATATATTTTCTCCATGTGGCTTATTTTAGCCCAATGGTTGAAGATGGTTTGGGAGGGGTTTTAAAGCTTGTAGTTTAAGATTTATCTTATGGGTTGGAGACGGTCTAAGAATGCTAAAAAAAATCTTAGAAAGTTAGAAAAAGTAAAATGAGAAAGTTGGAAAGAAGTTTGTTTCCTCTCAACGAAAGAAGAGTCCCTTGTTTTTTGTGTAGCAGGGCAACTTGAATGAAACAAATTTATAATCACGTGACGTCCTGCTTCGATAATGTCATATTATTTGAAAATGTTTTCTACATAACATGATATTATTAGAGCCGAACACTGTGTGCAGTATATTGTTCCATAAAGTCCTTGTGAGGAGGTCATTACTCATTCTGAACAAAACAAAAATAATAATAAAAAATAAGGTCATCAAACATAGGAAGGTTTTTTGACTTTGGACTTTTGGATCTGGCATGATCCAACGATCCATCTACTTCGACCAAACCAGAATTATGCAGTTCGAAAGATTACGCGGCCAATGACAAAATTATTAATGGGAGTCCACCGACTGAGATATTCCAGACTTTTCCAAGTACTCCGAACTCACGCAACTGACATATTATGTTGGTGACTGGTGAGTTTTCTATTAAGTTGGTTGTTTTATTTCCATGTTCTGAATCTGGAGAGAGATCTTTCTGTAAAGTTAGTTATTTCAGTTAATTGGAAGCAATCCTTAGCCTTGATCATGGTTATTTTCATTTCACTGCACTTTAATGTCTGAATTTGTTTGTTTGTATGTTTGTTTATAACTTTATATCAGTTAGTGTTTGTATGTTTGTTTATAACTTCATTGTGCATTCAAATCTAATTTGAATAATATATAATCAAAGAAAATTAAAGGTGAATTTGGGTTTATCGGTTTCATTTTTCTTTTTCTTGGTAGTTATTTAAAATTTAGTTATTGAAATCAATCAAGTTACTCTGTCAAAATTTCTTGATTTGATCTTTCCATGAAGTTTGGAAAAGATTATTTCGATATCTTGATGAATCTATATATGGGTATTTATTGAACTTTTATGAAGATGAGAAATGAAGTTTACTGGCACTTGATGATTCCAATCTTAATTGTGTTGGTACATAATTGTGTAAGCTAATTGATTGAAGATTGAAACTTAGAAGCTCGAAAAAATGTTGTTGAATCGAGGAACATCTGTAACAATTGGCTGAAGTGTCTAGCTGCTTATGCCTATGCAGGTCATCTAGTTTGCTGAAGCATCCTCATGGGATCGAATGAGAGTGGATCCTTACTTTCAGGACTGACAGATCCTTTGTCTCAAACAAATAAAAACAATGCTCCAAAGGGTAGGAGAATTCGTCGTTGTAGAAGTGCTCCTGTTTCAGATTATGTAGCCTTAGAGACAGGCTTACCCTCAGGTCCACGTACCGATCAGTCCATTTTCGGAAATATACACCCGAGTTTACGCATTGTAGCTGCATTCTTGACTGTCTACTTAGGCTTAGGAACTATATGTTTCTACCTAGTCAGGAACCAGCTCAAGGGAGAGAAGACAAATGGAGTTCTTGATGCTGTTTATTTCTGTATTGTGACAATGACCACTGTCGGATATGGAGACCTTGTGCCAAACAGCGTTCTTTCAAAACTACTGGCTTGTGCTTTTGTCTTCTCAGGAATGGCTCTCGTCGTGATGATCTTGAGCAAAGCAGCTGACTATTTGGTAGAGAAGCAGGAATTATTGCTCGTTAAAGCCCTACATACGAGTAAAAAAGTTGGGCATATTGAAATTCTTAAAGATATCGAGACAAACAGTCTGAGGTACAAATGTATTGTGGTCTTTATCCTTCTTTTGCTACTCATAATTGGTGGCACAATCTTCCTAGCTACTGTTGAGAAATTGAGCCTTGTGGATTCATTCTATTGCGTTTGTTGTACCATCACAACCCTGGGTTATGGAGATAAGAGCTTTTCGTCTCAAGCAGGGCGTGCTTTTGCAATATTCTGGATATTGACAGGTACCATTTGTTTAGCTCAGTTTTTCCTCTACGTTGCCGAGCTAAATGCCCAGAGCAGACAACGGGCGTTGGTAAAGTTGATTCTCACTCGTAGGATGACCAATGTAGATTTAGAGGCAGCTGATCTGGATGACGATGGCATTGTTGGGTATGTTAAACTTTTCTTCACAATTGCTTCTGTAGTATGAGCTTATTATTTCTGAATTCTTATCCGCTGATGGTTACCTAACAAATTTCGACACTCTTCCTCCTTCCTTTACATAGGGCTGCTGAATTTGTCATATACAAGCTCAAAGAGATGGGGAAGATTAGCCAGGAAGATGTTAGACTTGTAATGGAGGAGTTTGAAGATCTTGATGTTGATCAGTCAGGAACGTTGTCAACATCAGATATATTGCTTGCGCAGCAACCTCAAATCGAGAAGTAACTCTGCCACTATGCTGGTGGCTTTGTAAGTTCGTGATATGTATGATTACTTAGTCTTGCTGTGGTATAAATTTCTTAACTAGGCCATATCACAAACACTCCCATACCTCTCTTCCTAAAGACTTGGTTAAAACGCTTGGATTGCTTCTATGTATTTTAGAGATCATTGTTCAGTATCGTCCTACCCCGATGTCAGTCTCATTTACTGGGCGAATACAGTTTGTGTAATTAAATTGTACGATGACATTCACTGACAAAAAGAATTTTGGAAGAAAATCACGGTTCATGACTCCTAAAATCTTTATTCAAATGGAGATATAGCGTACAAACAAATTTTGGTCCTTCGTTAGATTGACAAATGCGACTGCTTAGTTCCTTCAAGAATTTCGCCAGATGTGGTTCAATCTGTTTTGTATTACGATAGATTTGAAGGTTGTGCATATGCGACGAGGGTGCAGTGTGGTGAGGGCTAGTGAGAGCACAGAAGGTTTGATGTACTGAGGCAGTGTATAATGATCATAGTAGGACTGTGTACATCATTTGTGTGTTAGCATGTACACATATTTATCTTCTGTTTTGCTTTAGTCAGAAGCTTCTTTTGTGTACATTATTTGGAGAGAGACTTAATTATACGCCAATGTGGAATCTCAAACAAATAAACGTATGATATCTCATTATTCGTTTAGAATATCACGGTGGTGTACCGGGAGTGTAAGTCCGTCCTCCACTTTTAGCTTTGAGTTGTGCCAGGCAGTAGCCTTTCTGTGATCAGACCTTTAAAGTCCTTGATTTATCATGGCCCAGAAAGAGAGCAATCCAGATTTGGATTGTGATTCTGTGGATTAGATCTGAGCCCAGCAAAAGCAATGCTTCTAATGTCAAAAACTGAAATGATTGTGGGGCCACCACCATGTAATCCCTACACCTTTTGAATGATCATTCAATTTCTTGAAAATGATATCATCCGCACGTTTATTTTTATTTCTCACACTTTTACTAATTTTTAACCGTCGAATCAAATAAATCGAAAATGATCAATGAACAAAAACTAATAAAAATGTGATAAATAAAAAAAACGTGTCAATATCACTACTTTTTTTTTTTATATCTTGCATTTCAGCCAGATGGGGAGATAATTCAAAGGATGGATCCACAATTAGGTACCATCACATCATAGGCATCTAATGCCCATTTAAAAATGCATGACATGTCCCTACATTACACTTGATAGAATATAGAGTTTCATGAGAAAAATGATCTTTACGCATTTTTTTTTCTCTTACGGCACACGCTTGTTTATTTTTTATCTCTGAATAAAATAAAGTAAAAAAATTGAAAAGATAAAATTAAAAAATAAAAAAAATGTGTAGAAAGAGAAAAATGAGAGCACATATTTTTGTTTTCTGGTATGAAATTAAAGTATGTCATCGATTACTATGACACTTGTTCTGTCAACCATTCCTTTTTCTCCTTTCGGTCATCCTATGCTATTGCTTGGTGTGGATTTCTCACGAACTATTGATGGATGTGAAAGTTACCAAAGAGATCCGCGTCAATAAGCGAAACTTATTTACGACTGAGTAATGTGACAATTGTTCACGTAATGACTGTTGTAAGAATAATTCCTTAACGTTCCAGAACATGAAAGTTTCACTTTACATCAACGGTTATTACACACCATCATGTTTACATTGGTGGGTCCAAACTTGAGCTAGTGTATCCGATTGTCCAAACCCCATTATTGCTACACATGAAATGTTTATTCTTCATTGGTATTCTTCTCAAGCATGGCTATCATGGAAGCAAGATGTCCGATAAAATACCTCAAAGAGGCCGATTCACGACAAGGAACGAACTAAGAAAAAATGGCATGTGACCTTAAATAATTTTGCATTTACTCCTAAATTTTTTTTTATTATAAATTTGTCATAACACGTGAACAACTAATTCTAACAAATGATACTCATACTCGAAAATTTAGACTAGAATGAAGTAGCACCATAGAAAAGAGTGAAGTCGTTGTGTTTAATACAACTTCCGAGTTTCAAAAACTCAAAATCTTATACATGAATATATTGTAACTTGGAATTGAAACTCTATGGTACTACATTGTCACCACTCACTAATACAACAAAAACGTGTTGTCGGAGCTTATGTGTTTGGAACTATTCAGGAATCTATGCATAGTACACTTTAGGGCTTATCTGTAACTGCAAAATAAAAGTTCAAATTATGCTCACACACACCAGATAAAAAAAAAAAAAAACTATAAATAATGAAATGGCATTCACTAGAAGAAAAAAATGTTGTATGGCACAAGTGGAACACTATAGTGACGTACTACGTCAATAGTATATATATATGTTTTTTTCTTTTCATTTCACGGTTCTTATTTATTGGCAAAAAACGTCAATATAGTTGTGTACCCGTGATCATTAAAATATCGGTATTGAAAGAAATATCGATATGTAAATTTATGAAAATATCCACAGATATACCAAATATTGATATCTTTATCAGTTACTTTCGATAAAAATAAAGAAAATTTATAATGGAATTTTAGGGATTGTTAAGTATTGGTTTGGACGAAATATAAAAATTTCTATAATATTTAACAGATATTTTAGAAATTCAACGATATATGTTGATTTTAACCTAAACTTAAGAATTTTTTCGTTACAAGGTGAAGTGTCTATGACATATAAATTGTTTTCCAATAAAGCCTTTACACGTAAATCACGGTCGTGGGTGACTTTGGAGTAGCTCCGCACTCCTCAGATCCAATTCAATCTCAACCAATGCCACACTGCCACCAGATAACTCTTTTGAATAACAATGGCAGATAATGGGTAAATTTTTTTATTTTTATTTTAAAAACAAATCGGTTGGTGGCTTTGCCCTACCAGTCCACAGTTCATACATTTGAGTGTACAAAAATTATTTCTCTGTGTTCTTGAACCAATTGGCTTGGACATTATTGCACCTAAATTTGAATCATTCTTGCAACAAATTGAACTATTTTAGAATATCTTCTTGTCAACTATACCCAATATTAAAAGATTAAACCCTTTGAAATTGCTTACCCAATTCCTAGTGAAAAATCATGAACTCATAAGATTAATTGTTGCATCTAAAAATTAAATCAAGCTAGCAATATTAAAAGAAAACAAAATTAAAAGGGACACATACGTCATTGACGGCATTATTCTTCCCAGAATTTTACAGTTGACATTTTTGTCATCCACAAGCCAAAGGGAAGAGTTAGAAATTACAGAGATAACAAAATACAAAAAAAAAAATTACAGTTCTGGTTCTTTTTCCTCGACTACTTTACTGCTCTGCTGCAACTCGGATTTGTAACTTTCTACGATATGGTCCGGTTGCCCGGCTACATAATCCAGGAGGCCTTCACCGGGTTTGTCACCGGAAGCTTCGGAACCCGGCAACGTGGTCTTCCCGAAGACGACGACGGCGAAGAGGAAGAGCGCGGTGGAGAGAAAGAGGGGCCAGAAGTAGGCCAAAAGGGTCAGAAATCTGGGAGCTATTAGGGTTAGGGAGTAGAGGGCAAGGCAGAAAAGGAAGGCAAAGAGGAAGTGGAACTTGAACTTGACAAGCTTTTCTGGGATCTCCATAAGTTGAGTTTTGAGAGGGGTTTGAAGTTTTGAGTTCGATTTTGTAGAGAGAGAGAGAGAGAGAGAGAGAGAGAGAGAGAGAGAGATTCTGGGGAGGTTATCGCGCTCACTGATTGCAGATATTCTCTGAAGGAGAAAGGCTCTGTCTCCTGAGCTTTGTTTTGGAGTGAGTAAAATGGTTTATTTTTCCACAAGGGGTAATAATCCTTTCATCTTTCTCATGTTAATGGTATTCCCGTTGCCTTTTACTTCTTACACACTTTTATTAATTTTTAAATGTCAATATTCTTCAATTTATTAGTTCAGTCGGTAAAAAATTTAAAGAGTCGTGTGAAAAGAAAAAAAAAAAGATGCCCGGATAGCACTACCCATCTTTGATGGTAATTACCTTGCACTTTGTTTACCAAAATGCCCATCAAGTGTCAAGGGATTTTCTACGACACTCAGTATTTGATACTTGGTGTTTTTTAATCGCTAAATTTTAAGTTAGAAATACAAAATTAAGATTTAACAATTTAAAATTTTAAAATATTGTGTACTCTAGAGCACCATAAAATTTTTACGAAGTTTTGTAATGATAAGGGCTTTGAGGTGGTTCAGATAGAGTCGAACTCCAAATGTCTAGTGGATATGCTTAACGGGAAAACTCAACTTGATGTTGTGATTGAGGGCATCCTCTTTGATGTTCAGTGGTTGAAACAACAGTTGAGGTCAGTAGAATTTATCTTAGCTCCTCGTGTTTGCAACAAGGCAGCGCATCTAGTAGCTTCTTTTGTTACCCGAGAAAGGGGTTTTCATAATTTGGATGGTCTTCAGTCAGAATGGCTATTTAATACTTTGGCTTCGGATGTAAACATTTCCATTTGAATATAATAAAATTTCTTTGTTTTGGAAAAAAAAAAAATTTCTTAGTGCTCACATTTTTTTCTTAGGAAAATGAATGAAAAGGGTTTAAAAATTTTGAGTTTTAACGATAAGGACAAGGTAAAGTGAATAGTACCATAATTGATTTTTTAGTATAAAAATATGGTTTTTTGTTAAAGTGAACAGTACCGGAAGCTTTTCGTTAAAATTCTCCTTTTTCTTTGAGTTAAAACCCTTAATTGCATTTTGCACCATGTGGTTTGGGATCATTAAGAGTTTGGCTTCTGTCTTTTGAAAATTAGCAAAATATCCACCCTGATTATCAAGTTAACTATTATTTTCAGATGTGGCAAGGGGTGAACTCATTTCGTATGAACACTACACTGGTGTCATGTGGACTCAAGAATGCCCTCGGGACACTAAATAAGAAATTCCTATAATAAATATATCAAGTGATGAAAAACGCCACGTGTGACATCAATCCAAAGCCGTATCTTCTTTGTAAGGATTCCGAAGATCTTCAAATCACATTTGTTCATCGTATATCGTGCGGTCAGAAATCATTGTAAATTTATTAATTAAAATTGAATATAAACAGTATTTGACGAAAATTGACCGCACGATATATGATAAACATATGTGATTTGAGGATCTTCAGAATCCTCACAAAGAGGATCCGACGAGGATCCTCACTCGTAAAAATAAACCTCGTCAATGGTCACGTCAGCAAGAAGTTAGAATAAAAAAGACGAAGGACTTTTGGACTTGAGTGCAAAATAACAGAGCGAGAATACGTTGCTCCACCTAGCTTTGTAAATCCTAAAAAAATGAGATTGTTTTGTTTGCAATAAATAAAAGGGTGTTAGGGTCATTCACCTTGTAATCGGTAAGTTTGGATACTCTTCCTCTAAAGCTTAATTAAGGTTCGTTTGGAAGTGTTTTCAAAATAACTGAAAACGATTCTAGTAAAAAATATGTTATGATTATCTTAGTTGGGGATTCATCTTCTTTTACAATTGCTGTTTGAGATCTTATGAAAAAATTAAACAAAAAACAAAGGGTGTTATGGTCATTGCATCGAAAACTTGAATGGACGCGTATGGGTGTTGGTGTGTTTTCAACTGAAATAGACAAATTGTTGTGCTGCGTCTTTTGGACCAAAGTTTTTGTTTGTTTTTGTGGAAGTTAAGATCTAACACATGACTCGGTACTTCGAGGCAGAAAAGTTTTTCATAGAGACAAAACTTTTTGAAATAGGTAATGAGTAATGATATTTTTACTATATTTTTTATACGATATTGGATCACTTTTTAATAGACGTAGGACAGTAAACATATGAGTAATATTTTTATTAGCGAGATAGTACACATTAGGTATAAAAAATACGGTAAAAATAATATTTTGTTTCTTAATATAAATAATAGTGGTACAGGGTTAAACACATCTGATATAAAAAATATGGAATTTTAATGAAAAGCTCTCAGTACTGTTTACTTTAATGAAAAACCATATTTTTTTCACTAAAAAGTCAATCATGATACTATTCACTTTACCCTTTATTTTATTCTTATCGTTAAAACTCAAAGTTTTCAAACCCTTTTCATTAGTTTTCTTTAAAAAACATGATAAGAATAACATTTTTGTTTCTTAATATAAATAGCTCTGGTATAATGTTAACTAATAGCATGGATTAAATATTAGGAAATTCAAAGCAACACAACATTCTTTTCTTTCTTATCATGCTTATTGTGTCAAACAAAAAAGGCTAAAAGAAAGTTCGTTTTATTTTCTCTTCTTTATTTTTGTCATGCTTTAAAAGAAAAAAGACCTTTTTTTTTTTTAATTCCATGAAATATATATATATATATATATATATGTGTGCGTGTGTTGTTGTGGATACAAATTTCATCTAAGGTTGAATTGACGAGATTAAATATTAGGAAATTCAAAGCAACACAACATTCTTTTCTTTCTTATCATGCTTATTGCGTCAAACAAAAAAGGCTAAAGGAAAGTTCGTTTTATTTTCTCTTCTTTATTTTTGTCATGCTTTAAAAGAAAAAAGACCTTTTTTTTTTCATTCCATGAAATATATATATATATATGTGTGTGTGTGTGTGCGCGCGCGCGCGTGTGCGTGTGTGTTGTTGTGGATTAAATTTCGTCTAAGGTTGAATTGACGAGATTAAATATTAGGAAATTCAAAGCAACACAACATTCTTTTCTTTCTTATCATGCTTATTGCGTCAAACAAAAAGGCTAAAGGAAAGTTCGTTTTATTTTCTCTTCTTTATTTTTGTCATGCTTTAAAAGAAAAAAACCTTTTTTTTTTCATTCCATGAAATATATATATATATATATATATATATATATATATATGTGTGTGTGTGTGTGCGCGCGCGCGCGCGCGTGTGTTGTTGTGGATTAAATTTCGTCTAAGGTTGAATTGACGAAATTCTACCTATAAAAAAAAAAACCCCATTAGCCTAGTTGATGAACATCCAAAAAAAACAAGAAAAAGAAAAGGACCTCCAATGCCTAAGTAAAAAAAAAGTAGTTTGAGAGATACTAAACAAAGAGAATTTTGAGTAGTAAGTGACGATTACCGATTTTCCTGTGTGACTTGGTTATTTATAGACCCAAGCCCTCACATGCAGCTAAGGTGGGAGGTTGCAGGCTACACTAGACGGACCGCTATGTTATGCTAGTGATGGCGCAGACTAGTCTCCGCATGCCGCTACTAGTAGTCCCAGAGGCCATGTTTCTAGGACCGCAGGAGCGTCGGTCACTCAAGGAAAGACTCCAAGGTAGCGTTTAGTACGCAGACGGGACGATACGGAACATGATGGGATGGGACAGGACGGGACGGAACAGTGGTTCCATGTTATGTTTGGTATGCACAGGACAAAACGGAAGAGTTGTTCCGTTCTGCGTTTGGTGCGCAAGACGGAGAACGGAACCAAAATATTAAAATGACTAACTTACCCTTGTTCCGTCTGTTGTTTGGTAAGCTTGTGATGGGACGGAACAATTTTTTTTTCTTTCTTCTTGCTGCTGCTTACCTAGGATATATTTTGTACACTATACTTGGACTTTCATGTGTTCATATATTCGTACTGTGTATAACAGAAAACAAGAGACATTTATATGTACTTTATGGTGCTCATATAATTACAAGAGACATGTATATGCCTACAACTTTTTACAAAGCTAAATTACTTCCTACTGGAAAAGGTAATCCAGTGAACAATATATATGATCAATTAAGAAGCAAATTCTTTCATGTCTCTCTTTTTCGAATTTCTTTCATGTCTCTCTTTCTTTCTATCTCTTCACTCTCTCCTTTTTGTATCTCCTCTCCATGAATCTTTTATCTCTCTCTCTCCTCCATCAAACCCAAATAAACAGTTTGACTAATCAACACCATCCAAACCCAAAAAAAAAAAAAGAAAAAAAACACATCAAGGTGATGCTTCTTTAAAACCACTAAATCAGTGCTCCCAAACTGAAGCAAAACCAAAAAGCAAGCTGAAAAAGGATGTAACAGATTCAATAACAAACAATAACAAACATCTACATTGAGTCCAATTACAACAACTCATTCCAGCAAATAAAAAACAATAAAAAACATCTCAATAGTCTTGATATTACGAATTTTCAAGCCAATTACAACAACTACATTGAGTCCAAATCTCAATAAAAGACAATTACAACAACTACCATGTCAACCAATTTTCAAACCCTCATTCCTCTCCACTCATCATATATTTCTCTTGCAAGATCATCCCTCCATTGAGTCCATGTTTGGCTTGACTCAACGGTTTCAATGTAAGCTAATACTTCTGGTAAAGTAGAAGAAATGTAAAACAGTTCAGAAGCAAATGTACTAGTTGAAAGGAACTAATATGCATATCAATATGAACAGAAAGAAAAATGCATAACAGTGATGCATTCTGGGACCATGTAAAGCAGTAAAGCAGAGGCCTCGCATCTCTCTTTCTCTGTTTATGATTTAAAAAGTTTGGTCAGATATCACAATCACTTTCCGGTTGTTACTGGATAACAGCACAATATCCTTTAAACCTCAAGTCTTTCAATCTATTCCAATTACTAATCCCTCATTTTCTAGTTATTCATCGATACACACGGTAATGTAAAGTTCACTTTCATGCATCGATCATGAAAATTGAAGAAAAACAGGCCTCTGTCTCCCATTATCCTCACCCCACTCAAGACTAGGAGCAAGAACACAAATAATTGGAAATTTAAAACATTAAAAATACCCATAAGAATACAAGCTAGACATTTTAAGGCCATTAGTCGCAACCTTACTTTTCTTTGAGAACAGATAAACTTCCCCTAATCATTTTAGAACTGGATGATAAACTGAAATTGATGGGACGATACAAAAATTGCAATACTTTCTACCCAGATTCTTTAAGTTTGACTTTGATTAAACAAGAGGAAATTCTCCCATAAAGTTGTATTTTCTTTTCCTAAGGCATCAGATTTACAGATTTCAGTACATAAAAATCGACAACTTCAACACTAAAAAAATGAATCCAGATAGAGAGATACCTCTGAATGTAGTACTGCTCAATAGGGGGAGTGGAAGCAGATAAACAGACATGGATCTTTGGTTGCAGATGCTGTATTGGGCAGATCAAAGCACTACAAGATACAAAGCAATTGAAACAAGCAAATCAGAAAAGAATACAAAGAAATCGAAGCACTACAAAATACAAAGAAATTCATCATAATTAGGTGTTAATGAAATCGAAACAAGCAAATCAGACAAGAATAATAATGCCACTTCAAATTTACATCAAAATAAGGACCTCCTGGAAGCAAATTTTTTTTTTTTTTTCAGTTGCAGATCGAAGCAATACAAAGAAAGAGAGACCGAGAGGCTACACAATCACAATCAGATCGAACCTGGAACGGAGATGCAGAGCTGAAGTTCACAGAAAAGGTTGCAAAGGATGAGGAGGAATGTTGCGAAGAGGAGATGCAGAAGATGAGGAGGAATGAAGACAGAGGCAGAGAGAAGAGAAGATAGTTTTAGGGTTTGTTGAATGATTTAGATGGTGTAATTTTTGAAAAAGACGAGGGGTATATTTGTCTTAAAATGTTACAAATTTGTGTTCCACGGACGTGGAACAAGTCGTTCCAGGGGGAAGAGGCGGAACGAAAAATCACCCAAATTTTGTCTGCGTTCCACCCGTTTTAGGCGCACAAAACGTGGGACGGAACGCCTCGTCTCACTCCGTTCTGTCCCGTCCCACATACCAAACGCACCCCAAAGGGTCGGCTTCCTACCATTTTGGGCCGGGTACCGGGTATGCCTAGGTGGGTGGACACCATGGCGACTCGAAGGCCTTGTACCAGGGCAGGCAAATGCCACATCCCTTGAGGTATGTTGTGGTTTACTCAAGAATATAAGGGTAAAATTGTCGTAGAGAGCTTAAAGTTCACGTGTTCATCTCTTCTTAGATATGGTTAATTTATGTCTTCACAGGTATGTAGGGTACCATTTTCAAGGCCTACACATAACTTCTCTCTTATTATTTATTTTTTGTTACAAAAAAGGATTAGTGTATGTTGTGAGAAGAAAATGTCATTCTTGTTCTTCTAAACCCCATGATCTAAGAAATTTGTGATCACTTACCATTCGATGATATTAGTCCAATAGTTGATAAAAATAAATGTTTTGAATTAAGATTGAACAATAGGGACCGCAGTTTTCTTGAACCATGATGTAGATCTAGGAGAAAGAGAGTGCAGAAAATGGATAAGCCATTTAATAAATGTGAAGGATGCAAAATGCATTATGCATCGAGTAAAAATTAGATGTGTAAACCCTGAAGAAGGTGACTTGATTCTAAAGGAGACGTGCGAGGGGATTTGTGGATATACCATTCTAGATCGAAATGCATTATGCGTCGAGTCTTGTAGACAAACCTATCTGTGTGGCCAATCGATCATGACAAAATATGAGAGGAGACAACCTAGATAGCAAATTAAGCTTCTTATGTAACAAAGTTTGAGACTTCTGTGAAGATTTTTGAGGTCTTATTACATCAGCTAAATGCTAATAACAATCTTACACCACAAGATTATCACTAATTTATCCACTCTTTTTTGTTTTGTCGCCAACAAGTATACTTCACAAGGATATTAGCGATGTTAACGACACGCAGTGGATCACAGACGACGATTGTCATTTGTCACAATAAACTTTAACGTGAACTACGTACCTAGGCCATATAGCCACCAAAAGAAGGGGCGGCAAGAATTAATGTGCATGCACAGTCGTTCTGCATTGTTAGCTAGGAAATTTGGAAAAATAATCAAAATTTGGACCTCAAATAAAATTATAGCCACACTTCTAAGTTTATGATAATTATAACCAAAAGTTGATCTGAAATTACTAATCTATCCTTACTAGCTAGAAACTTCTCTTTTGCTCTTAACTATGAAAAAACTGGTCAGCGAAGCCGACCCGCAAGTCATTGAACACAGAAGGTGGCTGCTGCCATGACTACGACGTCGAGCCCAGTCCCCGTCTACCTAAATCTCGCGGTTCTTCTCCCTAATACCGTACCAACGCTGAGCTTCCTCATTGCTATGACCACCGTGTAGGTTCCGTTCCGCAAGCTCGACCTCTCTGTCTTCGACACTCACTGCAGCTTCGCCCCACCCCACCTTCC
The DNA here is from genome assembly GCA_024362995.1 of Heteromeles arbutifolia. Taxonomy (NCBI): domain Eukaryota; kingdom Viridiplantae; phylum Streptophyta; class Magnoliopsida; order Rosales; family Rosaceae; genus Heteromeles; species Heteromeles arbutifolia. Next base: position 26,236,688 of record JANCRC010000005.1, read on the forward strand.
TCTATTTTTTCTCCAACGCACAATATAGCTCCGTCTCCCCACCCCCACCATGTGGGTTCCAGATGGCCACATGCCCCATAAAACCATCCCAAAAAAGTGGCCACAAACACCTTTTTTTCTGGAATTATTTTCCACCCAGTTGGAAAAATTGATTAGAATTTTTCACCCAAAATTATAAATTAAAAAAATGGAAACAGTTTGGAGAGAATAAGATGATGATGATGAAGAATCAAGTCCAGCAGTTATCCTATACCAGATATGATAATCAAAGATAAAACTCAGATTGAAAATTTTGAAAATTTAGAAGAAAATCCACTACAACTCAACAATCATTTAATTTAGATATGAGTTTAAGAAGTTAAATTGATAATTCTATGTTCTAATTCTACCGATTTCTTCCTCCTCCTCCTAGTTTCTTCTCCTTTGAATACCCAGAAGCTAAAAGTTGAAGCTTTTTAAGACTAGAGATGGAAAGAAAAAAGGCAGAGAGAGGTAGAGAGGCAAAAACACGTGTGCATTGAATGATCCAAGGCTCAGCTTTTCAATCGCAACTCCCCGTCGGAGCTGACTTGGATGGAGATTGGTTATAGGTGGGTTTAGTTAAACAACATATTAAGTATTCAGTGATTAAGGATATAGTAGTACTTTTATATTAACTTTTGGTTATAGTTATCATAAAATTAAAATCATGACTATAATTCTATAAGAGGTACAAATTTTGGTTATATTTCCAAATTTCCCTTGTTAGCTTGACCTAGAAAACAAAAAACAAAAATGATGAGTTAGCTACTTAAATTTACGGACCATTTGTTGTATAAACACATGTATAATAATGGAAAACTTGATAGAATTGAACCGAGTTGAATATCAGAGTGCGTCATGAACAAGACTAACAAAATAAGAATATTATTAAACAAACGAGAATGTCGAAACAGCTACAAAACTCCAAGAGGCTACATTATGAATGACTTGTTATTCTACAAGCTACAAAACATCATATATATATATATAGAACTAACCTAACCCTAATAAGCAAGAAAACGAAACCCTAATACTAACGGGCTAAGCCCAAAATACCAAACATTAAAATAAATCTAAATAATAATATTTTCCAACACCCCCCGTCAAACTCATGGCGTTACACGACATGAGTTTGCCAACAGACGATGTGGATGCAAGCTTTGTTATGCTAACTTCGGATGCCAATTCCAATACAGAAGTCCACCGGTACAAAGTGCAAGACTCCAAATTCCAGTGCTAGTGTCAGTGCTAATGCCAATGTCAATGTCAATGCCAATACCAATACTAATACCAATGCCAATTTCCGAACAAACAAACAAAAAATCCAACTTAATATGTTCACAACGTCACTTGAGTAGTCACCAATCCAAGCACTCGAGTGATCATTGGTCCAACAGAACTCTTGCGTAAGCAACAAATGGCCCAACAAAACAATCCTCCTCACGGGTCAACAAATTTACTTTTCCCTTTTTTTATTTGTCCCTTTTTTTTTTTCTTTGCTTTTCTTTTCTTTTTATCTGGGGTCTTCTCCTCATCACATAAAACAATGCAGCAATCAATTCCATTGCAAATTACAGAACAATTGGTGCGGATACGGTGCGATTGTGGACGGGTGCAGAAAACGGATAGGGTGCTGATAAGACGGTGCGGTGCAGATGAAGGTGGTGTCAAGGCAGGTGGGAGATGCAGATTCAACAGGTGCAGATTCAGACGGCGATGCGGGTGCAGGTCAGCTGGTTTCATGGTTCAAGGTGGTGGTGGTGTTGGTGATGTGACTTGCTGCTACGATGTTGGTGCTGATGTGCCGATAGGATCTCGGCTTTAAGGCGGAAGAGACTAATCCAAACCCAAAAAGAAACCAATAACAAACAATTTTGACGAACCTAACTAGAACCCTAACAGATAACGGAGGCGATAGACAAACGGATATCAAACAACCAGATTAAATCCGAAGGATCAAACATGCTCTGATACCAAGTTGAATCAGAGTGCGCTATGAACAAGACTAATAAAATAAGAATATTATTAAACAAACGAGAATGCCGAAACGACTACAAAACTTCAAGAAGCTACATTGTGAATGACTTGTTATTCTACGAGCTACAAAACATCATATATATAGAGAACTAACCTAACCCTAATAAGCAAGAAAATGAAACCCTAATACTAACGGCTAAGACCAAAATACCAAACATTAAAATAAATCTAAATAATAATATTTTCCAACAAACCGTATATATGGAGGTAAACATAAACACTGTCTTTCGAGTTGAAATGTAATGAACCAAAATGATGAGTTAGCTAAGCGTCAAAAATTATTTGTGATAAAAGCCCTAGTTAAAACACCAAGAACACTTTGTATAGCAATCAATTGTTTGTACGTCTAATCAATTACCATCAGTAGTCAAGTTGTATATTATACACTGAGATTTTAGTTTAGCCCTTAGATTCGTGTTCTAAGGTATAAACACCAAGATTTAACGGCTAAAACTTCTGTCATATAAGAGATACAATGGAACATAGTAAAATTTTCATAATTATATACCGAAAGTCTTAGAGCTAGAGACATTGATATTGATATATCGAATGGTATAGGGAGGGGCAAAAGTTGTAAAGCAGTGAGAGGTATTTCTTATTTTTCGGTGTGAATAAATAGTGAGAGGGGTTAGTGATGGCTGCCATGCCACGCACAAGTGTTTGATGTTGGAGATAAAACGGCCTTGTGAAGAGGATTACAATGTGATTAGTTATAATTAAGAAAACACTTCCAAAACCCGCCAAATAGCTTCTCTGGAAAACCCGCCAAATAGCTTCTCTGGAAAACCCACCAACCCACCAACCTCCCAACTTCTTCTTCACCAAAATTCTCTCTCTCTCTCTCTCTCTCTCTCTCTCTCTCTCTCTCTCTCTCTCTCTCTCTCAGCATTTTATACTTGCATTTTAGTAGCTTTCAGAATATATCGAAATCCATAGCTCCAACAACCTCCATCACCAGCATCAACCATGGCAATTCGAGGCTGAGGTACTTTGTTTAATTAATTTTCTTGTATTCTCCTCCACATTTTCAATGTTTTCTTTTCTGTTCATCTCATGATTCATTAGGTTTTTACCCTTTTTGGGTTTTTTTTTTTTTCCACTATTTCATTGCTATTTCTTTTTATAAAAAAAAAAGTGTGTTAATTCATGGCCCTCGACGTTGAATCTATGAGATATAACTTGGTCTTCTTTGTTTATATCTAAGACTGTCTCCAAAGCCGGCCCTGAGATTTTAAAGATTGAGGCTCTCATGTACATGAATTTTTTCATGGATTACGGACTTTGGTTTTCCCTATTACAAAGATGATTTGAAAAATTATATAGGCAACTTAATACGATAAGTATGATACGCTAAGGTACAAGGAACATAATTTACACAATATGTATCATTCTATATTTCCATAATATTGGATCAATTTATGAAACAAATACACATGCAATTGTACAAAAAACGTGGGCAATGTTAAGGAAGAATTGAGAAACAAAGATTAAAAATGATTACTAGCTACTTACCAGAAAAGAGGAGTCCAAGAGCAGTCGATAGCCTGTTTACAGTAGAGTACCATAAGCTTGATTAACAAAATAGAATTGTTATCTTTTGCACTACAACAGAACTGGTCTTTACGGCTCACAAAGAGCGTCGTAAATGGTTATTCATTGCGTGAACCCCCAAGCAGTAAAAGCCCTTGTCGTAAGAGATATTTTGTCAAATGCAACGTACTCTAGTAGTCGTCAATAATTTAAGCAAAATACGCCGTAAATGCTCTTCAAGGCGTACCTTATTTGGTATTAGATATAACGTTAATGGAGTGTGGAAATACTGCAAAAACAATTACGGCAATACCAGTGTGTCATAATTTATACTGCAAAAACAAAGCCAATTGGCTGCTGTTTATCCATTTTACTTTTAATTAGTTGTCTTAGGATTAAAATGTTTAACACCACAGCAATAAACCACAACGAAAACGTTAGTTCAGTAGTTAAAAGGGTGAACAAAGTTTTGTTGAATTTTTATCAAAAGTACTATTTTAGAGTTTGAAATTTTTAACCTCACATTCATCTAGATAACTGTTTTGAAGGATTCTAAGGGATCGACCTAAATTTTTCTGTACTTTTATTTGCTTGGTTTCGTTGAAATTAATTTTAATTGATGAAGGATGTTTTTGTGAAACAGACCGTTGGAGCTTTCAGAGATGCAGCAACAAAAAATGGAGCAACCTGAAGAGGAGTTGAAGAAGGTGAAGGAGCAATTGCAAGCAGTGGAGGTAGAAAGAGATCGAGCTGTCGATGAGCATCAAGAGATGAAAAAAGTGGCAGAAGAGGCCAACATGAGGCTTAGTGAAGAAATGGCAACTCAGAATGATGTCGGGATGCACTCAGAATTAAGTTTCACGAAGGAGTTGTTGTCGAATGCAAGGCAAGAACTGAAGAGTAAAGCGGAGAATATTGAGTCTTTGAAACTTGAGTTGGGAAAGGCCAAAGGTTTGGAGCTCAAGTTGACTGAGAATGTAAAAACCTTTGAAGCTCAAGCAAAGACTTTATTGTCTCAAAACGAAGAAAGAATTCGGGAATTGGAGATCAAAGCGGACAATGCAAAAACCTCGGATGCTCATACAAAGGCCTTATTGTCGGAAAGTAAAAGAAGAATTCGAGAACTGGAGATGAAACTGGCAGAGAATATGAAGTCCACTGAGGCCGAGGCTCACACAAAGGCTTTATTATTCACAAAGGAAAAAAGAATTCGGGATTTGGAGCTCAAACTGGCAGAAAAAGCGGAAATCTCCGAGCCTCACATGAAGGCTTTATTGCTCAAAAGTGAGGAAAGAATTCGGGAATTGGAGTTCAAACTGGCAGAGTATATGAAGTCCACTAACGTAGAGGCAGACACAAAGGCTTTATTGCTCAAAAGTGACGAAAAAATTCAGGAATTCGAGCTCAAACTGGCAGAGAATGTGGAAACCTCTGAGGCTCATACAAAAGCTTTATTGTCAGAACGTGAAGGAAAAATTCGAGACTTGGAGCTTAAACTAGCAGAGAATGTTAACACCTCCGAGGCTCGCACAAAGTCTTTATTGTCTGAAAGTGAAGGAAGGATTCAGGAATTGAAGCTCAAACTGGCAGAGAAGGTGGAATCCTCTGAGGCTGAAACAAAGGCTTTATTGTCTGAAAGTGACAAAAGAATTCGAGAATTGGAAATGGAAATAGAGAAAAGGAAGCAATCAGAAGCAAGAATTCTTGATTCATTGATCACCCAAACCAACCAACTTGAACAGACCAAGGTTTTACTTGAAGAGGCAAAAGTTGAGAGTGCCTCTTTTCACAAGAAATTGGAGAACGAAGATGAATCCGCTGAAAGTAGTCAAGATAGTAGTGCATCTCATGATCATGATCAACCCAGAAGTAATATTTCCATGAAGGAGGAATTAGAGAGACTCAAGTCTGAGCTTCAATTGACAAAGGAGAATCTGGTTGATGTCCAAAAAAAGGAGCAACTTGCTACGTCGATTGTTGAGAAATTACTTGAGGAGATTAAAGTACTTAAACATGAACTGAAGTTGGCAACCGAAGCTGAAGAAAATGGAGAAAGGGCGATGGATGATCTGGCTTTTGCATTGAAAGAAGTTGCGACAGAAGCCAACCAGTTGAAAGATAAACTTTGCGTGAGCCAAGCAGAGTTAGAGCACTCAAGAGCACAAGAAGAGCGTCTGAATGCAATCTTAAAGAGCAACGAGGAAAGTTACAAAACACTACTGGATGAAGCAAGAAGAGAAGCCGAAAGACACAAAAACATTGCTACCAGGTTGAAAATAGAACATGAAGAGTCGGTTTTGGCATGGAGTGGGAAAGAAACCGGCTTTGTTAATTGTATTAGAGGAGCCGAGGAGGATAGACATGCTGCACAACAAGAGAACTTTAGATTGCACGAGTTGCTTCTAGAGACGGATAATAGAGCCATGTTATCAAAGGAAGAAAATAGCAAGTTGCGCGATATACTTAAGCAGGCCTTAAATGAAGCAAATGTTGCAAAAGAAGCTACCGCCATTGCTCAAGCCGAAAATTCTCAACTCAAAGATACCCTGGCTGGAAAAGAAGAGGCCTTGAATTTCCTTACTCGAGAGAACGAAAATTATAGGGTAAATGAAATAGCAGCTCATGAAAATATTAAGGAGTTAAAACGGTTGCTTATTGAATCGTCAAAGAATGAGGAAAAAGAGAAAATATCAACAAAGGAAAATGATTGCAAGAAAGAGGAGAAAGAGAAAACGTCGTCAAAGGAGAAGGACTGCAAGAAAGAGGAGAAAGAGAAAACGCCATCAAAAGAAAAGGATTCGAAGAAGGAGGCTAAAGAGAAAACACAATCAAAGGAATCGAAGAAGGAGGTTAAGGAGAAAAAATCGCCAAAGGATGTGAAAAAGGAGGATACAGGTAAAGAGAAACCGCCATTATCAGGGGATGCAAAGAAGGAAGACAAAGAGAGAACATCGTCAAAGGATGAGAAGGACACTACAACATCTCAAAATGGAAGCATATTTGGCAAAGTTTTCAGTTTCAATCTTAAGGAGCTCAAAGTTTCAAACACGCATGAAGAAGTTGTTGATCATGACGATGATGAGATTGAACTAGACGAGGCTCTGAAAGACTCGATATTTGAGGTAGACTCTCCAGGGTCAGCTGATCACCGAAGAAATTCTTCTTCTACGTTCACAGACGATGGAGAAGGGTTCCAATCAGATGATTTTGATCATCTAGATGGAACTCCAGGTGATAATTCAAGGAAAAAGAAAGCATTGCTACGAAGATTCGGAGATCTTATAAAGAGAAGCACTACTTATAGTACCAAAAAGGAACCATCGGCGGATCCAAAAAAGGAACCATCACCGGATGCCAAAGAAGAAACATCACCAACCAAAAAGGAACCTTCACCAGAATAGTCAGGCTGTATTTTTGCATTGTTCTTCTAGTTTTCCGTTAGATTTTCCGTACATATTCATCTACTTTGTATGATTTGTACGTACTTTGATGAAGTTATAACGTCCGTATTTAGTTTCTATTCACACAAAATATACAACATAATTTTCTCTTTCTCACCACAATATTATAACTTGATGTGCATTGTGCGATTATACATACAAGTCATTGTTGTTTCTTATAGGAATCGCACCAAGTATTATTTCACAATATTATACCGATGATCCAATTCATTAATTAATTTACTAATTCCACACATCTTTCCTTCTCATACATATTGATTTCTTCCTAAATGTCTAGCTAGGAACCTTGGGTTGGTCTAGTGAAAAGCGAGCAAATGTTTGAAATCGTCAAGTCAAGTTTGAAATTGCACAAATACATTCATTGAGTCTACCGACTCTGTTTTAGCATATACCGTTTCACTCGGAGGACACAAACTCGTCGCCTTTTCTGATACTGCATGGAGAGAGAGATTAATCAGCAACCTATATTCGAAAAATATACATGCAGTTGCAGTCCCATTCTTCGTGCCCAAATTAAGCCATATTTTAAACCAATATCTTCACCATAAGTTAGTCAAATACTTTGGGTCCTTAAGGGCTTACGTAAAACAATACATCGCCATGGTGACGTTTCTTACCAAAGAAATAAAGATATACTTAAAGTTTTTTTTCCACATGTTCTTCCTTAATTAGAATAAGATGTTATGTGACGGTGTACTCGTGTCGTGTAAATTGTTCTCTATTTAAGTAGTGGGTGAGGCAGGCCTTAGCCCGGGAACGTGAAATACCACAACCCGGCCCACGTGGGTGGTAGGGGCCTTCCATAACCTTCCTTCTTTTTCTTTCTTTTTCGGTAACAAAAGCTGTCACGGTTCGAACCGCCAAAAATGGCGCCTGTGAGAAGCACAGGCGCGATTCTGGCTGCAGTCTCAATGTCAATGGCGTTGCTCTCTCTCTTCCTCTGCAAGTCCAAACTCTCCTCCAAAAAGACCAAACTAACCCTGCCCTCGAAGAAAAGTCACACGAATGGCCTCGTTGGTGCCATCGGCAACACCCCTCTGATCCGCATCAACAGCCTCTCTGACGCCACCGGCTGTGAAGTAAGCAATTGGCCTTTTCTCCAATTATCTCTTCAAATATATTTTCTGGGTTTTTATTTGTTTCTTCAATATTTTTGGTTTTTGTTTTTTCAGATTCTTGGAAAGTGCGAGTTTTTGAACCCGGGAGGGAGTGTGAAAGACAGAGTTGCTGTCAAAATTATTGAAGAGGTAAAAGCTTCTTTTATTTGGCTGACAAACTTGATGGAACAGAAATTAAAATTTTGCATTTCTTGTATTAAGTTAAAACTCGTAGAAAACATAATTGGCACCAGTGATCATTAGCTTAGAGTAATTTTTCTGGAAAGTAGAGTTTTTCGAAACTCGAAAGTAAGTTTTGACATACCTCTAACCTGCTGTTATGATCTTAACTAGTCCATGATTGTGGAAGATTTTTACTTTAACGAAATTGAAGAAACGTATGTTGGATTTGCCCTGCTACTTTTGTTGTCGACTTGTTCAAAAATTAAGCGCCGGTTTGATAACAATTTCAGTTTTCAAACAACGTGAAAACAAAGAAAACTGAAAATGAAGTGGTTATCAAACGGCCCCTAAATATATTCAATGGCTCATAAGTTCGGTATTGCTCTTATTATCGTTGTTAGTGACACTTGAACATTGTTGTTTAGCTTAAGTTGACTTAAAGAGTATAGCTTCTGAATTTTCTTTCGGTTAAATGAAGCTTTTGGTTAAATGAACTTCGTAAATTTATTTATACTATAATTAGTTGTAATGAGTTGTTGGCTGACTGTAATCGATTGGCTTACTGAGTCGTGCAAATGTTCTTATTTTTGGTTGTACAGGCTTTGGAATCTGGAGACCTTGCTCCAGGTGGAGTAGTCACTGAGGGGAGTGCAGGAAGCACAGCTATAAGCCTTGCTACGGTTGCGCCTGCATATGGTTGCAAATGCCACGTGGTTATACCTGATGATGCTGCTATCGAGAAGGTAGTTAGAGAATGCATTTCGGATTAGCGACATTGATTCATGAACTATTTGTAAGTTACAGGTACTGTTGGGGTGTATCTGATATGAGCAAACACCAGAAACCCCTCGGTACCAGCAACCACTCCCCAGTTTCTTTTTTCCTTCAAAATAAAAAATTAGGTTTTGTGATGTGCTGAAATTTGCTTCTGTGGTGCCAACTTTTTTTTTTAGTCTAATATACTTGAAGCCCTGGGAGCGACTGTTGAAAGGGTAAGACCAGTGTCAATTACGCACAGAGACCACTTTGTGAATATTGCTAGGCGACGGGCAACGGAAGCAAATGAATTAGCAATGAAGCAGAGGAAAGACGAACAAATGAATGGCCAAGCCCTTGAGCAGACTAATGGTTTCCAATGTGATGGAGAGAAACAAAGTGTTGTCTCAAGTTACACAGGTGGTTACTTTGCTGATCAGTTTGAGAATATGGCAAACTTCCAGGCCCACTATCAGGGTACCGGGCCTGAAATTTGGGAACAGACTGGAGGAAATGTAGATGCATTTGTGGCAGCAGCAGGAACAGGTGGTACCCTGGCTGGTGTGTCCAGGTTTCTCCAGGTCCACTACTGAAACCACTTAAATTGTTTTATTTTACTCAACTTATGCGGAAATGTAGTTGTGTTAACCACATTTCCTTTTGTTCAACAGGAAAAGAAGTCTAATGTCAAGTGCTTCCTGATAGATCCCCCTGGTTCCGGTTTATACAATAAAGTTACAAGGGGAGTGATGTACACTAGAGAGGAGGCTGAAGGACGAAGGCTAAAAAATCCATTTGACACGATAACTGAAGGAATTGGAATCAATAGAATAACAAAGAACTTTATGATGGCAAAACTTGACGGGGCTTTCCGAGGCACAGATAAGGAAGCTGTTGAAATGTCCAGGTCAGTCCATAGACTTGTTTGGTTATTCTTAGTCACCACTTTTTCATAGTGCTTTCTAATATGCCGAGAAGATGAGAAAATGGAAGCAGTTGGGATTGAATTTTTCTCAACGTCCTCTATGATTCCTGTGCTGTCTAGTATATTTGTCATTTCGAAATTGGTCAAACGGTATTCTTAGTATGTTCAATCATATTCCCATTCATGTAAGATAAAAAGTCCCAATTTCTTCCATTCACTTGGCAACGTTAAACCAAGAATATTTAGTTGTTTTTCTTGGCCTTGAGCTTTTGTCGGTTAAAATTTTTTCAGGTTTCTTATGAAAAACGATGGGCTCTTTTTGGGGAGTTCTTCAGCCATGAATTGTGTTGGAGCAGTCCGAGCGGCACAGGCACTTGGTCCCGGTCACACAATTGTGACCATTTTATGCGATAGTGGGATGAGACATTTGAGCAAATTTTTCAGCGCTGAGTATCTGTCTCAATATGGTTTGACACCCTCGGCTAGCGGATTGGAGTTCCTGGGTGTTGGATGAGGTTCTGCTTCCGCCAAGAGGATCCATTTCTCTCTCTGCAGTTCCATCCAAAGAGCAGTAACACTTTAGCAGTCACACTCAAGAGATTAACATGACAATCCTGTTCGATTAAATTCCCAAAGATTACATAATTTTGTACTGGCAAAAAGTTTGCATCTCTTCGATTTTTCATGTACATTGTCGATTTTAGGGCGTTGAGTTCTGTATTGAAATGAATGCTTTTCTTTGAATGTTTCTCCGGGCATCCAAGTAAGTTAGTACAACGCAAATCACTTGTTTAAACGACCAAATTCTATTGCGATAATTTCTGGAATGATATTGTCAAGATACATGGCCTCCAATGTCTCGGAGATACAAATGATCAAAACCTAACACGGGATGCAAAATTCAAATGTCTCGAGCAATTTATAACATGCGATACTCCGAATCACCGGGTTTTCCACTTCTCGAACTCAGACTCATGACAGTGTGGGTCTAACCAATCCCTGTTAGAACCCTTTGCCATGCTGCTGTTGCTTCCTTTCCCACCGCCCACAAGCTCTCTCAGATTCTCCAACTTATTCTCTCGGCCTGCCCCGGTACTTTTCCTATCCGCTTCCTTCAGTTTCTGCTTGAACTTCTGCTTACGGCCACCAGGGTTTACCTCTTGCTGCTTTGATTGCGAAGGAGGAGCCCCGTGCGGTCCTAAGTAGATCTTCTCTTCTTTTTCCGCCTGCACAAAAGCATATATCTTCAGCAAATAATCATTTGCATGGTCCCCGAATTCAAGACTTTAGGGCCATCAGATACAAATGTATATTTCCCTTTACTCCATACAAGGAACTAGAGCACTCGCAACTGACCTTCGGAGATGGAGGTTTTGAAGCTTCTACTGTTGGAGGAGCATCTTGATTTTGTTTATCTTGCTCTTCAACCACCAAGCTCGGAATCACGAACCCATCAGTGTCTAATGCAAAAAGCAGTCAAACATTAATCTCAAAACAGTTAAATGCACATCAAACGAATTCAGAAGGTATGTTATATTGCTGAAACCACTAAATGAAGGAAGGTGATTTCCGCACACCCTGTTTCTCCTTCTACACTCCTCTGTTTATTTCTATGTGCCTTTGACTCCTTTGATATATTCAAAATAAAGGGCAGATAAAGAAAAGAAGGTGCGCAGGGGAAGAAAAGGGTGTGCGGAAATCATTTGCCATCAATAAAATCAACCATAATGTGCCACACACAAGGGAGAGAAACTTGCGCCACAAAGAGTTTCCCTAAACTATATGCCTCTAGATAATAGAAACTATGATCAGTTTATGGCTCACACTTTCCAGATGTAGAAATAGTATTCATTGATTATACAAATCAACAATAATTTAGTCAAAAAGATTTAAAATCCTAAAAGTACATGTGTATAGGGGCCAATTCGATAACCATTTCATTTTTCATTTTTGGTTCACCGTTTGTGTTAGTGTTAGACGGGAAATACAAGGGTAATGAGGGGATGAAGAGTGGATGAAGGATGGTCAGAGTAACGTAGAAGAAATGCATAAAGAAAGGCACACAAAATAAAAACCAAAAACTACTTTAAATTGTTTTTACTTCTAAGATTTTGTTTTCATTCATTCATCTTTTATTTCTTCCCCTCCCATCCCCCCTTCTTCATCATCCCTCCTTACCCTCATATGTTTTCCTCATATCTCAAGAACAAAAAATGAAAACCAAAAACTAAAAACAAAATGATTATCAGACGGACCCTAAGTTTCGAATCCACATTCAGAACTTTGTTGCCCATTTACACTAAAACTTGCGCACAGCGCAAAATCCACGTACTAAATACCGCAAGTTACTGATCCTGTAGCCAAGAATGTAGCTAACAGACTACATTGCAATGCCAAAACAACATCTAACACCAAATAATTAGAAACCAAAATGTGTAAGCATAACCCAATTTCAATAGAAGCAACCAATTCCCAGATGCAGCACAATGTGCATAACACAATAAGTGGCTGAGGATAAACTGATTTTTCCAAAACTAAATGAAACCCATAGAGATTATGCAAAAATATCACAACCTTTCTATTAAACTTTCCACCAAATTTTCTCAGTAACCAAACAAGGAGATTATATGAAAAGAAGATGGAACTACAGATGGGTAACATACCCCACTCATCTTCTTCGAGAGGTGGAGTGGTTCGCACTGGAGAGGGGTCCATGGGACGCTGAAGATCATGGATTTGACAAGCCACAGGGCGCAAAAGCCCAGATCAAGATCAATCCAACGGCTCAAATCCAATCACCAACAGCAACACAACTCCCAAATGAGAGCCTTCCGCAAATCTGATGAAACGCAAAACCAGCTTACTGTTTTCAGAAAAACATAAGCAATGCTCAAACGTTTTAAAACCCTAACCCTCTTTTGCCAAAATTCTTCAAAAAAAATTTAAAAGTAAAATTGTTTTCTTTGATTGGTTGGCAGCTTTGGGTTAAATGATATTTTCGTCATTTGACGGGAAGTTGATTCTCGGATGACTTTTATTATTCCTTAGGCTTCAGCAACGGCCGAGAATATTTTTCTCATCTCTTTGTCTTTAAGATTAGCATAAATTTGATCAATGAGATTTGAAATCGATAAAATTAGTCTTTTAGTTTGTCCACCATCAATCATTTTGATCATTATGTGAAAAATCTTTGTTAAATAATAACCAAATGACAAAAATGCTCTCCATTTAATAAACAACTAGCAGAGAGCACACACTCTGTGTGTGTGAATAACCGTCCACCTATCCTCATGTTCTCCTCAAGCGCAACCGTTTCAGTTCATTCAAGCTATCCGAAAAAACAACTAGCAGAGAGCACACACTCTGTGTGTGTGAATAACCGCCCATCTATTCTCATGTTCTCTTCAAGCGCAACCGCTTCAGTTCATTCAAGCTATCCAAAAAACATCCTGATTTCACTTACCCGTATGAAAAAATGATGGTGGGACAATTTCTCTTAATAAGTGCATATTTTTTACCTTATGTAAATATTTTGATACAAAATTACTATTTTGCCCTCCTTATGTAAATATTGTGTATCAAAAGTGAGGGCAAAATAGGAAAAAAAGGGGCAAAAAGTTCAAAAGATACAAAATTACTATTTTGCCCTCCTCATGTCAACATTGTGTATCAAAAGTGAGGGAAAAATAGGAAAAAAGGGGCAAAAAGTTGACACGGCCTGTTCTCTTAATAGAATAGATGGGCCAAAATGATTTTACAAAAAAATGAGGGTATTTTTGTCACTTTACCTTATTTAACGAAGATTTTTCACGAAATGACCAAAATGATTGATAGTGGACAAACTCATGACCCGTTCTATCGATTTTAAATCTCATGGACCAAAGTGAGGAGTTATGTCAATTTCAGAGACAATTTTAGTTAAAAAGCCTTTAATACCGTTAGATGAGTTTAAGTTTCGAGATCTATATAGTGGATAGACACAAATCTCAAAATTAAACTCATCTAACGGTGATAAATAAGGTATTAAGCATTACCACCTCTTGAGGGTTGTGAGCAAAAATGCACCCTAAGCAGCGGAGGTTTGTTGACAAATAATGTTGGCTAGAATATGGACACATGGCACGTCTGTTAAATGGTATTGAAGCCAAGAGAAAATTATTAGGAGTGGTCGGATTGTGGACGACTGATGCTAGCAATACTCTTTGAAGCGAAATACAAAATTGTTGTCAATATGTTGTTTGTAGTCTCTCCATTAGATTGACCGACTCCATAAGTCTTGACATTGGACATGGATCATGGCATGGCTTGACCTTGCACCATACCAACATGGAAGGAAAGACAATGCGATGTTGGCTTCAAAGAGCAATGCTAGCATCAGTTGAAAGGTGCAAGGCAAGCTATGTTGGACACGTTGGCAAGTTGCGACACTTCGTCGAGACATATATATGTGTTCGGGCAAGCTAAGATGTGAGTTGTATGCAGCGTGTTCAGAATTAGGCCTGGCAAACGGGTCGTGTCTGTCGTGTTCGTGTCGTTTTCGTCTAACACCTGTTATCTTAACGGGTCGTGTCGTGTCACACCTGTTATCTTAACAGATCCTTAATAGGTCGGGTCACTTTACCCAACGGGTAAAGTGACTTGACCCGTTATGACATGTTAAGAAAAATATATTTTTTTTCTTAAATTTGCACATACCACACATTGCCACATAAATATTACTTCAAAACATTAAAACACATTTGTCGTTTAAGTGCTACATCTACACTCGAAAATAAGAGCCTAATAAAAAAACACTTATATTTTTTTTCTTAAATTTGCACATACCACACATTGCCACATAAATATTACTTCAAAACATTAAAACACATTTGTCGTTTAAGTGCTACATCTACACTCGAAAATAAGAGCCTAATAAAAAAACATTCATACACTACCAGTCTATTACAAAATATTAAATGTGCCCATGCAAAATGAAAGAGTTTTTGTTTTCAATGTTGTGAAGCCCTTCATTAAGTATAACATAAGATTTTGTGGTATCTACTAGTGTAAATATTTTAAATTGAAGATCAAGTTCATTCATTGTATTCATATAGGGTCAATGAGTGTAGCTATAAAAAAATCATCAAAATCGGAGTTAAAATAACCGTTAAATCGTGATTTTTCGTTGATAACCGTCGACAAGTTTTGTCCCGTTATTTGATCTCTGAATGTTTGTTTTTTTGCGATTTTTGGCGTATGCGATCTCGAAGCATATACAAACAAGTTTGACGGTTTGATCGTTGAAATTAGTTTCGTAGAATGCGTATCCCATCAAAACAATAGATTCACTAACACTTGGAGTTTATTTATACTTTCATTAAGTATAACATAAGATTTTGTGGTATCCACTTGTGTAAATATTTTAAATTGAAGATCGAATTCATTCATTGTATTCATATAGGGTTAAGGAGTGTAGCTGTAAAAAATCATCAAAATCGGAGTTAAAATAACTGTTAAATCGTGATTTTTCGTTTATAACCGTCGAAAAGTTTTGTCTCGTTACTTGATCTCTGAATGTTTGTTTTTTGCGATTTTTGGCGTATGCGATCTCGAAGCATATACAAACAAGTTTGACGGTTGGATCGTTGAAATTAGTTTCATAGAATTCGTATCACATCAAGTTCAATGGTATATATATATATTTATTAAGTAGATTTACATTTATTTATTTTGTACGTATAACACTTGAAAAATTAAATGGTATGTATATTTAAGCCGATCCAATGGTCACCAATTTTTAAAATTGAATTTAATATATATATATATATATATATAAATATAATTATTATAGTTTTTAGGGGTGTAAAATTGTTAAATTAATATATATATATATATATATAATTATTATAGTATTTTTTTAGGGTTTTAAAATTATAAAATTAATATTTTGCTTGTCGTGTATCGTGTTACTCACGTGTATACCCGAACCAACCCGTTATCTTAACAGGTGCTTATCGGGTTACCTGATAATGACCCGATTCGTTATCGTATCGATCCAAACACCTCTTAATTTCGTGTCGTGTCGTATCGGGTTATTGGGTCGTGTCAGGAATTGTCAGGCCTATTCAGAATGTTGCAGAAGACAATAAGTGTGGAGTGCTTGCGGTTAAAGATTCAATTTTCTAGTTTATGTAAGCAACGTTCTGCTTTTAATTGTTAATAAATCATATGTTATACTCAAATTATCTTAAATAAGACAAAATTTTCCATAATTCCCTTCCTTTCTCTGCCACATGGACTCCACATAAGCATGCTAACAAAATTCAAGTAATGTGGGATATTTAGTTGAGTTTTAGAGTGTTAAAGAGAAACGAATTGAATTCTAGAGAGAGTTGAAACTAAAATCAAGTTCAAAGGACTTTATAAAAAATAAACCTTAAATTAATAAAAATTAACCACCTATACTATTTTCATTATTCGCATAATCAAAAGTAACAAGAAAACGACACGACACTTTGAATCCAAGACATATCGAATGTCTCTATACATGATTACATTCGTGCACGAGGAAATTATTAAAGTGCACTCAATGTGGGGAAAATAGTAGGGATGATTGCTAATTGCAATTAACTTTTTATAAAGCATTTGTGTAATGACCTAATTACCATAGAGGTGTACTCAACAGATATATATATAAAAGAAAGTTTGATTTGTCTTCTCATTATTCAGATAAACTTGATGTGAATTGTGATAGTATTTTGTTGTCCCATTAGAAATTCGGAATCACGATCTTATCTTGCTGCATAATCTAAACTAATCAATCAAATTCTGAATTTATCAACTAGCAATGGTTTTTTTTTGTTTTTTTGTTTTTTGGTGTGTGTCCAAAATCAACTAGCAATTGATTACCGGTAACTGTTTCATTTTTGTTGAATGAGTTTTCCACTTCAACTCACTTGAATATAATAACTACATATTTTAGCCATAGTGTCTAAATCCATTAGTGTGGATGAGATCTTGTTGGTGTGTTATTATGCATGTGATAAATTTAAATACAGTGGCGGATTTAAAATTTTAATCTTGAAAAATTTCACTTGTTTGGGCTGCTCTAAACCCAAAAAAAAGAAAAAGGAAAGGGCTAGTGTAAAACATCCAAGTTTTATCTAAATGAAAACTATGCACGTAGCATGCAAATTTTTTTAGTGAGAAAATTTGTCGAGTACTAGGTTGAGTCTATCGTTATCTATGTTTGTGTCGAAAAAAATGCCAAAGCAATCTACCGAGTGATGTCGAGACTTTGTGCCAAGTGTTGCAACACATCTTGCCAAATGTTGTCGAAATATTCATAGAAGGCATTTTATCAAACACTTAATAGGCACTAAAAGGTCTCTTATATCAAACATTCAAAGGGTCGCCGAATGACCTTCACATGTGTTTACTTGGCTTTAGGAGGGTCCCGAGTCTCTATGTAGATCTGCACATGCTTAATGACACACCCCAACCCGAGAATCAGGACGTGCTGGCCATCACTAACGTGACGTAACCATAACGCAATGCGGAAGCGATAAGATAAGAGAATTATAAATGATTAAAAACCGAATACTAGCAGTACTATCCAAATGACATGCTAGAGAGAATTTAAGTGTGAATTACACACAATCAGAGCATAAGATTCTAAGTGCAGTCAAGTAGGACAGTTACTAAATTACAACACCCGAAGGTGAGTCCTACATGTGTGAAGTCTGTCAGAACAACCGTGGGAATCCTTGTGAGCCACCAAGCACTTCTAACTATAACTTGGAGGGGTGTAAAACAAAGTTGAGTGGGTCAGTAAAACAAAGCTTTTCGAAAACATTTCATTTATCAACATATATAACCCCTCACTGTAAAACCTGTATATTTTCCCAGAAAATAGCATATAAACATATGTATATCAAAACCATGCTCAGAATAGCAATATCCATATGTATACCAAGTCAAATTCTCAATTTATGGTTCAAAATCATTATCATGAAAGTATGCCATGCTATATGCATCAACAACACAATGAATATATGCAATGTATCAGGCAGAATAATAAATCAGCCGGAGACCCTGTAGTGGTCCTGTACGGCTAATCATATAGCCCAATACCTATGCCTGCACATGAGTCGGAACCATTAAAATGGTCTGTACGACAGGACTTGGTGTAATAATACGCTCTAGTGCAATTCTCATCAAACAGCTGTGCGACGTATCGTAGGTCACCTACGAGTCGGAACCACAAAAGTGGTCTGTACGACAGGACTTACACCTACTTGGATCCAAGGGAGCGTGCGGTGCTGGAGGTGAATCTCAACATAAGCACTAACACCGGGGTGCAGGTTATGAGCTCTCAACACAATTCACATCATCAACACAATATAACTCACATGATACTTACTTGTGCGTCCACCGCACCATTTCATACATATGCATCATATACCAATTCATATATTTCATATCAATTCTATGCATGGCATTTTAAAATATACTTTCATTTAAATTCGATTTCTGGGAAAATCAGTAAGTATATAGGTATATAACGAAAACAACTGCCCACTCACTGGTATGTCGAAGGGTCGTAACCCCCATGACGCCTTTGATTGCGCTCGTCCTCGGGATAGGTCTCACCTATATGCGAAACAACTATAATAACGTTATTTAGAGCACGTAACCAACAATCCAAAATAACTTCTCATACGATGCTCAATTAAGGTGTTTGAATATACCAACGTGATCTACACAACCTCATAAACATCCCCATATTTTTAGAATTATTTTTGGACTTGCCACGCGCCCCCACGTGCCAGGAATGGCACGGACCTACGCGCCCCCACGCGCGTCAAGTGCCAAGCACACGGACGGAATTTCAAACGGCGTCAGGAATATTCCGTCAACTCCTAATGGAAACCGTTAAACTTAACTAACGGCGTCAGAATATTCCGTCCAAACTAACGGAATATTCCGTCTTTTTCTCCGGTGACTTCGCCGGTTTCTGGGTAATTTTTCCAACTATGGTTTCTCACTCATTTTTCAACCATTTTTCATGAAATTGGTACCAAAATGAAGCTCTAAGCACGTAGAACACATCTAAACAAGTTTCAAGGCTTGAAAATCATTAGATTTTACCTGAGAAAGCTCGATGGCTCGGCAAACTTTTAAAACCTTCGATCTCGGTCCTCCGACGTCTAAACTCTACCAACGAAGTACCCTGAGGCTCGTGAGGACCTCCTTAAGCTCACTGTGAGCTTGAAATTCCCTGAAATGCAAGGTTTTACATGTGCATGAACATTGCACATTTTCGGGGTTAGGGTTTCTCGACAAATCCGAGGGTTACAAGTTCCAAAAATGGTACCAAATTACTCAGGATGTTGTAAGGATCAAGAAACTCACCTTTAGGACGTCGATCTATGCAGAAATGGACGAGTTCCAACTTCGTCCGTACGTGCACAGTGCACGGGAAGAAGAAAACCGAGAGGGGAGAGAGAGAGTCCACGGGATAGAGAGATAGAGAGAGAGAGAGAGAGAGAGAGAGAGAGAGAGAGAGAGAGAGAGAGAGAGAGAGAGAGAGAGAGAGAGAGAGAGAGAGAGAGAGAGAGAGTAAGTTATGTGTGTGGTCCTCCTAAGCCCCTAACCACACAAAAATAACTCAAAGTCTAAGTTCCAAAATAATCTTCCAAAAACTTAGGAATATAACTTATTAACCAAATATAAATGTCACACACACCTTAGCAACCTTTAGGACAATCCCGTCTTTTCACGTCCTCGGTAGAATAATTCTGGGACAGGCTGTGACACTTAAACCTATGTTTTTTTTTTTAACAAATGATATTATTTACACTAAGGGGGTGGGTTTAACCTCACAATGAGCTAGCAATAATGTGGTTCAAATTCATTTTTTGCGAGAATCGAATCTAAGACCTCTCATAATACAAGTGAAGAAGAATGTCACTAAACAGTAGCACTAAATGACGCTTAAACCTATGTTTGTAAATATTCTAACGACTGTCAAAAATTAAAAAACAAAATCACGATTTTTATAATTTGGTTAAATTTTGAACCAATCTATCTATAAAACAAAGTTTAAAATAATTTCGTGATCGTTGACTCTTATTTCATTTTCTCTAAAAAGATATTACTTCAAATTTATCGAACAATCATTAGATTAAAAAAAAATTGTTGAAAGGAAAAAAGAAAACAAAGAAACAAGTAAAATATACGATTAAAATGGCAACCAAAAAGCATGTAACTTTTTGTTTTTTTTCTTTGGATGAAACCAAATGCCTGTAGATACTTGTATTAAATCTATATACATGCATGTATTCCTGGTGTGAACGTGAAGGTAATGGATACCTGACAAGTGCAGTGCAGCCAGCAAAATGGTCCCGAGACAGGAAATGGGTTTCCATTACAACATGAAAATGGAAGCTAACCAAATGGACCAAAGTTTAATAACATTATTTATCTGTGAGATTCATCATTCATAGCAGACAATATAAAATGGGGCATTATAATTACATACCAATACTCATGTATCTTTCCTTTAATTTTGAAGTCCTGTCAAATTTTAGCAGCAGTGGTATATAGAAATTTCTTATAGTGATTCAGTATATAAGATATTTTGAATTTTTTAACAATTAGTTTTTTGTTCAAAAGTAAAAGGTTTAATATCTAACCGTTAAAAAGTATATTTTCACTCTTCAAAAATTCTATAGTAAATATTTCGAATTTTTAACCGTTAATTTTTTTTCTCTTGTTTAAAACTAGATATCTAATAAAAAGCTCGGAGTGTCTCATATTAGGAGCGTTATAGAAAATCCCTTCATTCTCCTCAAAACTATTAGGTAAATTTTTTTTTGGATGAAGAAAGTTAGGTGAGTAGAAACTTAATGCATTTCAATATAAATATAGTATAATGTTACAACTAAATTATACGAGGTTGTTTCTATAATGTTACAAGTATTGAGAGGCAGTTTAAAATTACAAAACACAAGTAAAATATTAAGTCACTCAGAAATGCTAAGTAATAAAAACAGTTACATGTAAGTGTTTTTCATATAAATTAACTAGACGAACGAGAAAACTATAAAAATTTCCTAGCTAGTTGATCATTTGTTTATTTGTTTACTGTGAAAATTGATACCAAAAACAAAAAGGGGTGGTCTTCTAGGAAACACTTTCAAGTCACGCTTTTCTTAGTATGCTCACTTTTTGTTGATGGGTTTTGTTTGGTTGCCTAGAAAATGGAGTGAAAGGTCTCTTCGGCGAGCCTAGGCATATATTGATATTAGCTAGGCTTTACATGCATTGTTTTGTATTCTACTTGAGAGAGGCGCCATGTGGGGAGCAGAGCTGAGTCGCACACGACATGACTCGTCAATTCCAAAGTGTTGACGATGTGAAAAATATAAATGGCAGTTCTCAAGAGAATCGTCTTCAGATAAGAGCACACTCTCCCTTCTGAAACTCCTCGAATTTGCAGAACATCAGCAGCACTACAGCAAGTGAAAGTTTGTAATTTATCTTCAACATTAACTTCTTTTTTCTTTGTTTGCCAGAATCGTGTCGGGATACAAAAAGAGTGAATGCTCTTACCCAACTGCTTACGCATGTCGTTTGCTTACTTTCTGTGCTCTCTGTGAAATGGCTAGGACTAAATTAGTCAGTTCCTCATTGTGTTTTGCTGTCCTAATTTCTTGCCTAGGTCTCATTTTCTTGTTGAACTTTGACTTGTTCTTCTCTTTCCTTGTTACAATTTCTATCCTCTCAACTATTTTGCTCCTCACCAACACAAATAAAAAGCTGGTTATTTTGGATGAGAAACCAGTCGGAACTGGGAATCTCCCCGGAGGCCAAGAAAACCTGCCGGATGCGGAGCAAGTTAGAGAGCAGCTGCTAGTCCGTAAAGATGTCAAGATTTCAAAGTGGGACCGACAACTCACTACTAATTCTTCCAACGTCGACATGGAACAAGAAGCAGAAAGTGAAAAAGATGTTGTAAAAGGGCTTCATCAACTGGTAGAGACTCTCACAGAAACTGCCCAACAAAGTGACCACGTTGAAATTTTGGATTCTCCATCAGAAATAAGTGAGAATTATTTGGATGAAAAGTTTGAAGTTTCTGATGATTGTTCAGTCTCTGATGACGAAGAAGAAGATAGCCTCATTGAGATTAAGCTGCAGTCAAATTTGGAACAAGGTGTGAGAGAGGTGTTGGGAGATACGAGTGAGATGAATGAAGAAGAAAATCTGATTGAAATTGATATTTCAATGGGCTCCATCAAGTTTCCAAGTTTTCAGAGAGAGATTATTCAAGCATGATATATCGTATCATATCACTTGCAAATTATTTTTATTCTACAGGTCAATTTAATTCATGTTTCAAGTTTTGATCGATGCAAATTTTCTGTTTTTAGAAAGCTGATTAGGTATTCAGCAAGTAGAACCAGACTACTAACTTTTCTACAACATATACTTAATTATGAATTGATGAATTGGGTCTCACACACACACACACGGATATATATATATATATATATATATATATATATATATATATATATATATATATATATATATATATATATATTTAATTCAGTTAACTCAGATTCGAGAATATGCCGAAAATATCCATTAGACAAAAACAAACACCAACATTTATTCCGAAAAATGTGAGAAAATTGTACAAAAATTAAATTAGAAGGGTAAAATTTAGGCCAATATAGGGGGAAATTTCGGCCAACTTAGGCCCCATGTCAAACAATTCTTGACACACCCCGACCCAAAAGTGGGGCGTGCTGGCCATCACGTGAGAGTGGCGTAGCCATGTGCACAGTGCGGAAGCAAGATTAATAAAAAAGATACGAACAATTTAAAACCATGCAACCAGCAACCCAAATCAAGATAGTGTGCTAGTGCGAGAATTAAGATGGTTTACACAACCAGAGCATAAATGGTCTACGTGCAGTCAAGCAGAAAGTACTAAATAGAGATAACACCCAAATGTGGTCCTACATAAGTGAATTCTGTCAGAACGTCCGATGAGCTCCTCGTATGCCACCAACGAACACTACATAATACCTGGAGGGGCGAAAAACAAAGTTGAGTGGGTCAGAAACAAATATTTTCAAAACCTTTTCTTTTCTCAGAAGTTATAACCCCTCGCCGTAAAACTTGTATAATTTCCCAGAAATAAAGTATATACTCATATATATAATTCTCAAAATCCTGCTGGAAAATATGTATGTATGAATGAATGTATGCCATGCCAAAGTATCATAATTGAATGCCAAATCATAACTCTGTGAATGTGATGGAATACTAAATAATCAACTCATCCCTCGGCTTTATATAGCTCATAACAATCTCATCGTATCATATATCTCATAATCATCTCAATCATATAGTATATCCTGCGCACACATCAATACCACATCTAGTGGTCTGCACAACATCACTGTATATAGAATAATATGCTCTAGTGCTACAATCACGTGAAGACTGTGCGAATGTTTCGCGGGTCACCTACGAGTCGAACCCACTTATAATGGCCTATTCGACAGGACTGTGCACCTAACTTGGATCCAAGGCAAGCATGCAGTGCGGGAGGTGAAAATCATGTGAAAGACTATACCCCTAACTCTAGGCCGGAGCACTAATATCAATGTGCAGGTTTATGAGCTCTAATCACATCACATCACATCACATCATTCATTCTCATCATAACTAGTATATAAACTTACTTGCCACTTACCTGTGCGTCCGCAACACCATCATTATTATATGTAATCACTAATGCATAGTAAAATAACTAGATACTTTGCATGGCATTTCAAATCATACTATTCTTTAAATTCACTTTCTGGGAAAAGCAAATATGTAGGTATATACGGAAAACAAAAGCCCACTCACTGATAAGTAGCCAAGTCGTAACCCCCGTGCCTAGCCTGGCTACGCTCATCTTCCGGTTAGGTCTAGCCTATATGAAAAGTAACTGAAATAACGTTAATTAACGTACATAATCGAAACCTTAGAAATAACTTCTCATACATTGCTCAATTTGGGTATATGAATATACCACCATGATCTACACAATCTCAGGAACATCCCCAAATTTTTAGAAAATTTTTTCGACCACCCACGCGGCGCCACGCACCCCTACGCGCGGCTATGTGATCTGCACACTGACGGCGTCAATTAACGTCGTCAGGAATATTCATCGGAATATTCCATTAAAACCCAACGGAAACCGTCCAAACTAACTGATGGCGTTAGCATATTCCGTCAAAACTGACGGAATATTCTTCGTCTTCTCCGGCGAGTAGCCGGTCGCCGGCGAGTGTTATCCGGTTTCTGGAAAAACTTCCAACTATGGTTTCTTCTTCATTTTTGCACCAATTTCTACGTACTTTATACCAAAATGAAGATCTCACAAAGATGAACACAACCATACCTGACTTGACCCCCAACTCGCCTAGGATTCGCCGGACAAAGCCTCGATAATTCCGGTCAAAATGAAACTCTCCGAGCTCACGATTCTGACTTCCAAAATCTTTCAACGAAGCACTCCGAGCTTCGTAAGGACCTCCTTAAGCTCCCTATGAGCTTAAAATCCCCTGAAAAATAACATTTCACGTGTGCATGAACAATGCACAAATCGGAGGTTAGGATTCACGGGGTTTTCGAAGGTTCCAGGTTCTAAAACTTGTACTAATGGCTTCCTGAGATCACAAGGAACACGAATAAACTTACCTTAGTCTCGATCTGCAAGGTTTGAGATGGTTCCTGGGTGTGTCCGTAAGAAAATAGAAGAGAGAGAGTCTGAGAGATAGAGAGAGTATGGGAGTGATAGAGAGAAAGAGTGTGTGTGAATGTGTGTGTGTGGTCCAAATACAACCAACCAAACACCCCTAAACTTAAACACACACGTACCTTAATTAACGTCCAAGGGCATTTTAGTCTTTTCACACCTTCGAGAAAAATTTTCCGGGACGGGCTGTTACAATTCTAAGCTTCCCTAGGTGTTGAGGCCTCTTGGAATTTAGAAATTAGAAAACTAGATTTTAATCCCTAAATAAGAAGAAGTTTAGAAAAATGTCTTATACAAGATTAAAATTTGATTTTAGTCCCTAGACTCTATTTAATGCCAGCATTGTTGTAAACATTCCTAGTTTAAGTGTGACTGTGTAAATCCTAGATTAGATTTGATTAGGGTTTATTCTCTCCTATTGTATCTCATATTCCTTGGAGAACAAGGAATATCCTTATCTTATTATTATTATAAATAAAGGTGCAATGTAGGAAGGAAACACACACAATTCCCCTACAATTCTACAAACACACATCTCTTTTTTCTCTCTTTCTTTGCCGCCGGCCTCTCTCCCTTTGTCAGATAAAAAATAGACCACAACACGTTATCAGCACACTCCTACCGCTGCGCTTAGGAATCTGACGTTGGAGAAAATTTTTCTGCATCAAACCAGTTCATCCATATCATCACGCAATCAGGTTCTTTCAAAACAACGGCTTTTAACTCGATATTTTCCAGCCCTGATAGCATGAACATTCACCATGATGCATGACCCAACTTTACATTTAACGTATTTTAGATTCTACATGAATTGTGTATGCCTCATAACCATAATTGCTGAAATTATGTGAATTTGATATTTTTCATGAATTGAATCTTACATATGTACATGCATTGAAACTATTATTTTGCATATGCATCAAATTACATCTGTGATTCATTGAAATATACATAAACATTGAATTATATTTAAATTGAATTTTTTTTTTTTTTGCGGGAATTAGGGTTCTATTTGAACCCGTGCCTTTGCACCATGCAAGGCCTCAAGCCAGCAGGGCCGCAACCTGCGATGGCCCAACCCACACCCGCAAGCATTGAACCACACGGTGCGTTTGAAGCACCTTGTCCCGACCTACGGCCTGAAGCCCAAGTCCCCGCCGTCGACTCTTCTGACGCAACACGACTGGCAATTGTGCAACATTTTCACCAACGATTCTGTGAAATTCCAGAAGAATTCCATGGGTTTTTCATTCGAATTCAGTTGAATTTTTTGGTTCCCTTTGCCCCGACATCGAGATTTCATCTCCGTCGATGAGTACTTGGTTCTCTGACGAACCATGGTTTGCACAGACCATGGACTGTCGCCTGCAATGGCGCCGTCGATCAAAGACCGGCTTTCTTCCCCGATGGACACACCCAGCTACGGTTGGGATGTTTTGGTCCTTCAACCCGAGCCATGTTGGGCTCCAGCTCCTCGGCCGTACGAAAAAAAAGAAATATTTTTTTTTTGTTTATTGTTTATGGGCTCGCCTGCAGCAGCCTACATAAAAATTTTTTATTTTTTATTTAGCTGCTTAAAGCAGCCCAGTTCTCCCCGTGGGCCTGTAGCCCCACCGGAGACACCCTAGCCCAAATTTTGGGCCTAGGCCACACGACACCATTTTTTTTCAAGCCACCCTTGGCTTAAATTTTTTTGGGCCCCGAATTTTATTCGTCTAAATTATTTTAGACCCAATGGGTTATATATTTTTTCACCCACACTTTAATTTGGCCCGAAGTCCAAATAAATTAATATTCAATTATAATTATACACCTAAAAGATATATTTGTGCATATACTTGTTGCATATTTGTTTGCATATATATTTGTGTTTGCCTGCAGGAATATATGAACCTGAAGTTCATAACTACTTTGAAACCTGAAGTTTCTTATAAACATGCCTTATTTGAAAACCTGAAGTTTTCAAATAAACATATCACCCATGAAAACCCGAAGTTTTTCATGCAAAATTAAACTAGTACATGTCTATTAGAACCTGTATGTCTAACTCCTATGTGAATGGATTGATTCTTTCTCCATTACACTAACCACATCTTGTCCATCCATTTTGTGATAGGAACATGTCAAATTTGAACAAACTTGACTTCACCGCTTTGGAGGTATCTGGAAGGAACTACCTCAAGTGGGTTCAAGATGTGAAGCTCCACCTCATTGCAAAGAACTTGCGTCCTGTCATTGAAGAAGCAACAGATGAACCTGTTGGCGAAGCTGAAAAAGCCACTGCTATGATCTTCATCCGAAGACATATCCATGACGCTCTGTAAACTGAATATCTTGCTGAGGAGGATCCACGTGCATTATGGGTCGCTTTGGCTAATCGCTTTGATCACCAAAATGACATATTTTTACCTGAAGCAAGACACGACTGGCAGCATTTGCGCTTCCAAGACTTTAAGTCTGTGAATGAATATAATTATGAAGTTTGTCAAATCCGATCACTTCTCAAGTTTTGCAATGAAACTTTGATCGAAGAGGATCTTCTGGAGAAGACCTATTCGACTTTTTCTGCTTCTAATATTGTCTTGCAGTAACAATATAGAGCTCAGAAGTTCACCAAGTTCTCGGATTTGATCTCTGTTTTACTTCTTGCTGAAAAAGCAGAACCAGCTGTTGATGAAGAATCATCAAGCTCGACCTACTGGGGCTACTGATGTGCCTGAAGCACATTATAGCAATAATCAGCACCCAAAACGCCAAAAAAGGCGTGGTAGGGGCGGCCAGAAGCCATCCCATCAAGGTCAATAGAGCCAAGGCCCATTCAAGGGAAGAAACAAAGCCCAGAAGCACCCAAACCTCGTTCCCAAGGCCCTGAGCTTCAAGAATAAGAGCAAAGCACCTAAAACCATGGATGACGATATGTGCTATCGCTGTGGTTCAAAGGACCATTGGTCCCGTGTTTGCCAAGCTCCCAAGAAGGTTGTAGATGAATATCATTCTCGTCGTAGGAAGTTTGAATCAAACTTCGTGCAAGTGGACGAACCGGAGACTACAAAGATAGAGGTTTCTGACTTTCAGGAGGATACCACTCCTATGGAAGATTAGAATCTTAGACATAGACTTATTTTTTAGTTGAAATAAGACATATGGGGGCGAATTCCACGTAGTGGCCGAACCCCTCCTTGTTTTTGGTTGATTTTTGAACAATTTTCCTTTATGTTTTGGATTATTAGTTGGTGATTTGTTTTGGATATTAAGTTTTAATCCTTGAATAAATGAAATTATTTTGAATTGATAATTGTTTTTATAAACTTTTATGCATGTGACCGATTCAAATTAATTTTTCATTCTAGGTGTGACTAGTGGGAAAGTTAGTTGTCTGGCAGATAGTGCAACCACGCACACTGTTTTGTGTGAACGCATCTATTTCACTAACTTCATACCTAAGAATGCACCTCTGACAACCCTCTCAGGCCCATCCAACCTGATAGAAGGATACGGTAAGGCACGTATAATGTTGTCTAACGGTACAATCTTGACCATTGCTGAGGCACTCTATTCTCCACGTTCTGGCAGAACGTTACTAACTTTCAAGGACATTAGAGATAACAATTACCACGCTGAAACCCACGTAGAAAACGGAGTTGAATTTCTGTGCATAACTTCCTACGAATATGGTCAGAAGCGTATTCTAGAGAAGATGGAGCGTATCTCGAGTGGACTGTATACTACGACCATACGCCCTATAGAATGCCACTATTTGGTCGGCCCTACTACTGGGATTGCGCACGAAATTACACTTTGGCATGACCGTTTGGGACATCCTGGACGAATAGCGATGTGCCGTATTCTCAAATCTTCACACGGGCATCCACTAACCAGAAGTTTAGGTTCGATCCAAGGAATCGCATGTCAAACATTTTTAATGGGAAAGCTTATTACTAAGCCTTCCTATGACAAGATTCGTTCGAATCCTCCCATTTTTCTACAACGGATTCAAGGGACATTTGTGGACCGATTCAACCTCCTTGCGGACCATTTAGATATTTTATGGTTTTGGTTGACGCTTCCACACGTTGGTCACACGTGTGCTTGTTGTCCACAAGGAACACTGCATTCTCCAAACTGTTGGCTCAGGTTATCAAGCTCAGGGCTCACCACCCTGATTACCCGATCAAATCTATTCGATTCGACAATGCTGGAGAATTCACATCTAAAACTTTTGATGACTATTGCATGTCGGTTGGGATTGAAGTTGAACATCATGTACCCCATGTTCACACCCAGAACGGCTTGGCAGAGGCTTTCATTAAGCGTTTACAAATGATTGCTCGATCGTTGGTCATACGTACCAAGCTCCCAATCGCTGCTTGGGGTTATGCAATATTGCATGCAGCAAAGTTGGTCCGCCTAAGGCCTGTTGCGACACAACCCTTTAGTGCCTTTCAGTTGGTTACTGGATGCGAACCCGACATATCGCATCTGCGCGTTTTTGGTTGTGCGGTATATGTGCCGATCTCGCTGCCCTTATGTACAAAAATAGGGACTTAGCGAAGGATGAGAATCTATGTCGGATATGATTCTCCTTCGATTATTCGTTACTTAGAACCTTTGACATGCGATCTGTTTACTGCTCGTTTTGCGGATTGTCACTTCTATGAGACAGTCTTCCCGTCGTTAGGGGGAGATAAGAACGTCAACGTTCCTAAGGAACGACGCGAATTATCGTGGACGACTCCCACTTTGTCTCATTTAGATCCCCGCACCGCTCAGTCTGAAACTGAAGTGCAACGCATATTAGATCTTCAGAGCATAGCTCAGAGCATGCCAGATGCTTTCACCGATCTAGCACGCGTGACAAGATCACACATTCCAGCTGCGAATAGGCCTGCAAAGATAGATGTACCAAATGTACGACAGACTGCCCTCCTGGAAGCCCGGGACGCCAATTCTGGTGATCCACGTACATTAGCGGCTAGCCAATCATCTGCCCCTACGCAAAAGCGTGGTAGACCCCTTGGTTCAAATGATTCATACTCCTGGAAGAGGAAAACCACTATTCCTCCCGAGAATCGTGAGATTTCGGTCTATTATGCTAGCTTAGATGATGTGTGGCGTAGAAATGAGATGATTGTTGACGATGCATTAGCATTTGCAGTAGCTACTGAGATCATGTTGAGCGATGACATTGAACCGCGCTTCGTTGATGAATGTCGACGTAGAGCTGATTGGTCAAACTGGAAACAAGCAATCCAAGTCGAACTCGATTTGCTTGCGAAACGTAAGGTGTTTGGACCTGTAGTTTCTACTCCTCCATATGTGAAGCCAGTTGGCTACAAGTGGGTTTTCTTTTGGAAGCGTAATGAGAAGAACGAAATTATGCGTTACAAAGCTCGTCTTGTTGCACAAGGCTTCTCACAACACCCCGGGATTGACTATGACGAAACTTATTCACCCGTTATGGATGTGATTACTTTTCGCTACCTTATCAGTTTGGTAGTTTCTGAAAAACTGGATATGCAACTGATGGACGTAGTAACCGCGTATCTCTATGGGGATCTTGATACGAAAATTTATATGAAAGTTCCCGAAGGACTTACATTGACTGGTTTAAATATTTCCAAACCCCGGAACATGCTCTCAATTCGACTGAGGCGTTCACTCTACGGTTTGAAACAATTCGAAAGAATGTGGTATAACTGTCTGAGTGAGTATTTGACTAGTCAGGGATATGTGAACAACGAATTATGCCCTTGTGTGTTCATTAAGAAGTCACATTCTAGATTTGCGATTGTTGCAGTATATGTCGATAACATGAATCTCATTAGAACTTCTGAAGAGCTCGCGAGAATTGCTTCGCACCTGAAGTCGGAATTTGAGATGAAAGATCTAGGTAAGACTCGATACTGTCTCGGTCTCGAGATAGAGCATTGTTCGGATGGAATCCTAGTACATCAATCGAACTACACCAGAAGGTGTTGCACCGCTTTAACGAGGATAAAGCGAAGTCTTCGAGTACTCCTATGGTCGTTCGTACGCTAGATGCAAAACAAGATCCCTTCCGTCCGAATGAGGATGATGAAGAGATTTTGGAGCCTGAAGTTCCTTATCTAAGTGCGATATGTGCTTTATTGTACTTAGCTCAATGCACTAGACCCGACATCTCCTTCGCTGTTAATCTTTTGGCAAGATACAGCAATGCACTAACACGCAGACACTGGACTGGCGTGAAAGACATCTTCCGTTATCTTAAGGGTACTACAGATTTGGGCTTGTTCAATCCCTACGAATCCTCGAGTAGTGCCGCACCCTATGCTTTGTAAGTTGATTCTCGCCTTGTTGGTTATGCCGACGCTGGATACTTATCTGATCCACACAAGGCGCGTTCTCAAACAGGTTACGTCTTTACCGTTGGAGGCACCGCAATATCTTGGAGGTCAACTAAACAGAC
The DNA here is from genome assembly GCA_024362995.1 of Heteromeles arbutifolia. Classification (NCBI taxonomy): domain Eukaryota; kingdom Viridiplantae; phylum Streptophyta; class Magnoliopsida; order Rosales; family Rosaceae; genus Heteromeles; species Heteromeles arbutifolia. The sequence continues at coordinate 26,267,955 of JANCRC010000005.1, forward strand.
CTTAGTTGCCACTTCGTCTAACCATGCTAAAATTCTCGCCTTACATGAAGCAACTCGGGAATGCTTTTGGTTGAGAGCAGTAGTGGGCCATATTCGAAGCTTCTGTGATCTTCATCCCGCCGTTAATGACCCGACGACGATCTTTGAGGATAATGCAGCTTGCATCGAACAGCTTAAGAAGGGTTACATCAAAGGAGACAACACCAAGCACATTGCGCCGAAGTTTTTCTTTTCACATCAACAACAAGAGCATCAGAAGATTGAAGTCATGCAAATCCGTTCACAAGACAATCTGGCCGACCTCTTCACCAAATCACTGTCGAAGACGACGTTTCAGAAGCTTGTTCATGGAATTGGTATGCGTAATCTTTCTGAGTTGTAACTTTGCTATTTCTCTTTGGAATTATGTCAAACTCAGGGGGAGTATCGTGTAGATACTTGCTTGATCTTAATGTACTCTTTTTCCTTACGATTAGGAGCATTTTTCCCACTGGGTTTTTACTACCTAACTAGGTTTTAACGAGGCACCCACCTTGGGCTGGTCATATCCCTATTGACGTCCTGTAGACCTTTCTTTTGACTTTGCATTTCTCACGCATTTTTCCTTAGACTATGGATTTTGTCCTTACTCGGGTTTTTGCCATAGCCTTAGGGTTTTTTAGTGAGACGTACTACTTATGCAAGTTCCTACCTTATTGAGAATAAGCATTGTTCCTTGGAATCAGCACTGACAAGTCGACTTCATCAACTTCTGCATTATGCTAAATCTACTTGAGTATTTACACACTCAAGGGGGAGTGTTGTAAACATTCCTAGTTTAAGTGTGACTGTGTAAATCCTAGATTATATTTGATTAGGGTTTATTCTCTCCTATTGTATCTCATATTCCTTGGAGAATAAGGAATATCCTTATCTTATTATTAGTATAAATAAAGGTGCAATGTAGGAGGGAAACACACACAATTCCCCTACAATTCTACAAACACACATCTCTCTTTTCTCTCTTTCTCTACCGTCGGCCTCTCTCCTTTTGTCAGATAAAAATAGACCACAATAAGCATATGTATTCAATGTCTCTTTTTTTATTTATAATTTTATGAATTTAAATTTTATGAAAATATTATAAATTTTAATTCTCATTATGGTAAGCATCTTATATACGAAAATATTTTTGTAGAGATTTTTCGGTACACTTATGTTTTTGCATATTTTCTTATCTACCACTAATTCATTACAATATATTTAGGTACGAACATTTTGGTACACTGGGTTAGTATAATATGTTTAGGTATTGACATTTCAGTACACTAGTTTAGTATCATATCGTTAGGTACATAATTTTTGGTACACTTATGTTTTTACATATTTTCTTATGTGTCACTGATTCACTATAATATATTTAGGTACGGGCATTTTGGTACACTAATTTAGTAAAATATATTATGATACGGACGTTTAGGTACACTAATTAGAGAAAGTTAAATAAAATTAATGAATTAAAATGTGTATAGTAAATTTAAAATTTAATTTAATAACATTAAATAAGTTATTTATTAAATATAAAAACAAAAATATAATATGAATTTGAATTAAGTACATATTTAAGGGACTAAAATCAATATTCAATCTAACATCAGGTTTTTATTGAATTTTAATCTTCTTGAAATATTAAAGTTAAAAAACCCCTTTAGAAATCTTCAATTTGGTACGTTTAGGATCACCTTCTTGAGCAAAGTTTGACTTTTGATGCTTTTACGACATGAATGATTTCCGCAACAACTATAGGTAATGCAAAGCAAGGCGGAACCAATGGTCAATTGCATTATGGTGGAAGTACGTCTCAAGGTCTACAGGATCTTGATTTGTGTGGGCTTTGTCCTGATTCTTGAAGTTGAAGGCCTTGAGAGCTAGAGAATTATGCTTCAAGGATGATTGCCACCCTAAAGTGGGCATATGTTCTGTCTCCCATGAGGCGCATGTTTGGGGTTGGAATCCTTGCCACGTCCCCCACACCTTTTATGGTGGTTTGGGCCTCAAGAAGCATTCGTATTGGCTTCAGGCAATGGAATGACATTCGAGCTAGTGGGGCAAGCTTGATGGTGTTTCATCAAGATTTGATTGTTCTATCAACAAGATAGAATCAAATCCGAGAACTTAGTGAAGTTCTAAGCCCTTATTGTTCTGGATGACAATATTCGAGAGATCTTCTGTACGACACTCAAATTTTACTTGAAGGATTAAGAAAACAAGAAACTAACACGTTAAGCAAGTCTTGTAGTCAAACACATGGTATTTTGGATAAGTTTAGAGAAATCTTTAAATGTGATAAACACGAGAGATTCTTCTATATGACACTCAAACTATGGCCCAAGAGAGGAAGGGGGGACTAGAGAATGGAGTTTGGTTGGCCTGAAAATGGGAGGGGGGGGGGGGGGGTAGGGAGGAGGAGGAAGATGTGATTTTTTGTGTTTTTGCTGTGTTGTTGAAGTGGTTCGGGGTAATTTCTCGACAAAAACACTAATATGTGATAGTACTAAACCACGTTATACAATAAAAGTTACGACGTAATCAATGTTTCATGGACTTGTGATGCAATTTAATACCTCGATATACACCACAACTATCACGCTAAAATCTTACTAAAGTTTAATGAGGTATTTATCAATTTCCCCCCTGAACTTCTGACTATTGGCCAATTTCCCCCCTCAACTCTCATAATTAGTCAATTTCCCCCTTCAACTTTAACTTGACCAATTTCCCCCCTCAACTCTCATAATTAGTCAATTTGCACCCTACTGCTAATTTTTTAATTTGTTCATAATTAAACAAGTGCGTGTAAGAAACTAAATAAGATGTATGTTAATCATTTTCCTATATCTTTATCCTATTACAAATAGATTAAAACTAAGAATTTTACAATTTATCATAGATAATATTATTAGTCATAATAAATCAGTATAGAGTAATTTTATTTGATTTTTTACTATACAAAATTGATAACGACAAGGATTGATGTAAATGTTATAAACGCATTGCTAATCCTTATAGACCAACCCTAAGTGTCCAAAGAAAGAAAACTCAAACCTTTAATTCTAACATGCAGATATTGTCAGTGTAGCTCGGTACATACTTGTTGTGGAGAAAGAATCAGGTATACTTTTTTTTTTTGTAACTCTGACGCTTTAGCATGATAGAGCTTGATTTTGATGCGTGCTTCTATCAACAAACCATCATATGTTTATATATTTTGTACAGTTTTTCAACGATTGGCAAATGACCAGTTTTGCAACAAAAACCATTGCATCGTTACCACTGTAAGCATACACCTTTTGCTTTGTCCATATTAACTCTCTTGGATCCTTGCAACAGCTTTTATTATTTTTATGGGTGTTTTTCTTCACAGGGGCGTGGCTATCCTGATATTCCCACAAGAAGATAAAGAGTCCCCTTCAAACTTAAAATGGGAGTAGGGAGTGCCTTGCCTTATGTGCTGTTTGCATGTTCGTTTCCTTTTTGTCTATTTAGTTCTAATAATTTTCCGTTATATTTGCTAGGTTTTTGGGGCTCCTTGTTGATACTCTGCATCTCCCTATCTATTGCTTGGTAGATTGTGATCCGTACGGTTTTGACATCCTCTCGATATATCGGTTTGGTTCTATGGTTAGGCTTTCTGATTAATCCGTTAAATTGTTATCTACTTTTTTGCAAAGTTGACTAGCATGTGAACTACCTAGGAAAACTGCACATATTGAAGACTGCTCCTACATTGTAACGAAGCTCAAGTTTATATCAATTTAACGCACTCCCATTGTTATGTAAGCAAATGGCCTATGATGCAAAATTTCTACGCGTCCCCGAGGTACTCTGGCTTGGAGCCTTCCCTTCGGACTCAGACAAGTACGGTCTTCCACAACAGTGTCTCCTTCCTTTGACAGTAGAAGGTGAGAGATATGGTTCTTTACATTGGCATTTTTTTGTTTGTAACCTTCCTGAGGTTCCTTATAATCATGCCAGACAAGAGGAAAACGGAGGCCATGCTACTTCGATGCTACTTACAGAGAGAAGCACCGCCACACTAGAGGTAAGACTCTGTGGGTGCGTTTGTTGCACCGGACTATCTCGGACTGGACTAGCTTCAGGGACCTAGCTGGACTGGCTTAGAATAGACTAAGCTGAACTGATTTAGTGAAGCGTTTGGTGCTGTGTCAGACTAAAAAGCAGGACTCATATATTGTATTATTAAATTTATATTTACAATATTTTATCATTAATTTAATCTATATATACTAATATTTTATTATTAAATTATCATTTTCCCTTCTAGAATCTCTCAATTTTGTGTCCGCCCACTGCATCCTCTCATCTGTCCCTGCCATTTCATCTTCCTCTCATTTTTTTGTCCGCCCACTGCATCCTTCCCCTCTCTTCTTTCTCTGCCATTGCACCTCCCTCTCTCATTTTTTTTGTCTGCCCACTGCATCCCTCCCCTCTCCTTTTTCTCTGCCATTTTATCTGTGCCATTGTCTCTTTCCCCCTTCCCTTTTCTGGGTTTTCTGGTTGTGGGAAGCAGGGAAGAAGGAGATGTGAGGGGCAAAGCGGAGCAGAGGTAGCAATGGAAGAGGAGCTTGCTGAGGTGGACGACGAGGGATCTGGAGAAGAGGAGCTTATTGAGGTGGACGACGATGGAGGCTCTGGATTCTTCAACGGTTGGGAGGGACGGGAAGAAATATATGAGATTGTGGGCGATGAGAGGTGATGAGGAGGAGAAGGCGAGGGAGGAGGCCGTCGACGACACTCTCTCGCAGGATGAGCGAGGATCTCTCTCGCAGGAGCGCATGAGGTCTTACGAATCCGGGCGTTTTTGGGGTGCTTCACTAGGAACTCCTAGCGAGGGGTTTAATCCGTGCGAGTCGGACCTAATCCTTGTCCATACCAAACATCAGACTATAGTGTAGTCTAGTCCAGTCCCACCTAAGAAGGTTAAACAAACACCATTTGTAGGTTTCTTATCTCATTCTTCATATGACTGGATCGATTAAATTACATTTCACAGTTTTACTCTTTCTGATGACATATTGGAGCTACAGTTGATGCTGGAAAGAGGAGTGAAGTTTGAGTTAGAAACGTTGTCTGTGCACGAACTTAACTATTTATTGGAGGTGTACATACCATCTAAACTTCAAGGTGGAGTCCACATCTAACACCATCTAAATCTGTATTACTTAGATTGTAGGATAAACGAAATTATCGGATTTCTGCAAAGCATAATCAACATTTGCATTTGCAAACCATGGTTAAGTGGACAAACAATGATCTGAAAACACAAAACTGGAATGCCTCAATAATTAGTGATGTAATTCCTTTATGATTTTGGTGCATTATTGATTTTACCTTTTTACTTGCATCCGAGGTCTCTGTTTCTCGGTGGGCTAAAATCGTGCTTCGCTTTTGAACGCGATCCTGTACAAACAGAATTTTGACAGATTGCAAGGCACTGTGTTTAATTTGGTGAAATGTGATGACCCTGGTGAATACTGTTGTATCTCTCAATCATCCTAATATGGATCAGGCCTTGTGATTCTATAATATCGCTTGAAAAAAAAGAAGTAAAAAGACTCTTTTGCTTATTCCAAGTCCCGGGCACACTGTTGATGTGGAATTCCACCAACTATGACATGACACGTGTATTTTAACATCATGACTTGATGCCTTTTATTAATATAACACCGGCCTTCTCCCTTCACTGTCTCTATCCACACCGACAACGAAGCAGTCTCCGACCAAAACGTCACCACCACCTTCATCCAAACGTTTGACACTGTCACTACCAAGATTCTAAAAGACATTAGGCGCTAGTCAGTGGCAGGCTGGGACTTAGCGCCTAGGCGGTTAGGCGGAGGCCTAGGTAGATTTAAGTAAGTATATTATTATGGGAGTTTTAACGAAAAGCCCGCGGTACTGTTCATTTTAATGAAAAATCACATTCTATACTAAAAAGTCAATCATGGTACTATTCACTTTACCCTTTATTTTGTCCTTATCGTTACAACTCAAAGTTTTCAAGCTCTTTTTCATTAGTTTTCCTTATTATATATCATATAAATAATCGTCTAATTATACTTAATAATTTCACTGGGATATATAAGAATCTGATTATATATCTTATATATTATAAGGTTTTTATCACAAATGGTCCCTAACATTTATCAAACACATCATTTTGGTATCTGACATTGAAAATCAATAGAAATGGTCCCTGAGATTGATCAAACACATCACAAATGGTCCTTTCGTTAAAAACTTTTTGGGCAATTTTCAAAGCTTCGTAACTCAATCGTTTCTTAACCAAATTCGACCCATAATATATCGAAATGAAGATAGGAAAGTGTAGAATAAGATTATACCATTTGGAAGCCCAATGGTTGCGGAAGATGGCCGGAAAATAGCCTCAAATGTGACTGGTCCGAGGAAAAACTGGAAAACTTGCCGGAAACTGGGTAAACTTTAAACGTTCATAACTTCTTCAATAATCAACGAAATCGAGTGATTCAAAAACGAAAATCATACTTCTCGACGAGACAAATAGAATGGTATCTTTCCTGATGGCTAACTCGCTGCAGTTTGGCCGGAAAACGGCTCGAAATTGGCTAACTCGAAAATGGTTATCCAATTTCGAGCCATTTTTGGGCCAAACCATGGTGAATTAGCAGTCAATAAAGGTACCATTCTCTTTTTCTCGTCGAGAAATATGATTTTCATTTTTGAATCACTCAATTTCGTTGAGTATTGAAGAAGTTATGAACGTTTAAAGTTTACCCAGTTTCCGGCAAGTTTTCCAGTTTTTTTCGCGGACCGGTCACATTTTAGGCTATTTTCTGACCATCTCCGGCAACCATTGGGCTTCCAAATAGGTATAATCTTGTTCTACACTTTCCTATCTTCATTTTGATACATTATGGATCGAATTTGGTTAAGAAATGATTGAGTTACGAAGCTTTGAAAATTGCCCAAAGAGTTTTTAACAGAAGGACCATTTGTGATGTGTTTGATCAATCTCAGGGACCATTTCTATTGATTTTCAATGTCAGGGACCAAAATGATGTGTTTGATCAATGTCAGGGACCATTTGTGATAAAAACCCTATATTATATATCGAATGAATAAGTGTCTATCTAAGTGAGAGTCGCGACCTGGGCAAGTGTCTAGGTTGGTTTGGACGGGCTAGGCGGCACCCTAAGCATATCTAGGCATCCTTTCTTAGTTTTCAAATGCCTAGAGATTAATCGGGCCGGTGGCTAGCGCCTAGGTAGTGCCTAGGCGGCGCTAGGCGGGGATTTTTTGAAGGCCACCACCAAGATCAAAGTTAAGTGAAAGTACACGTAACAGATGATTAGGTGTACGGTAAACATACACTATAGTTTATGATGGTAAGCAAAAATGCTCCATTCTTTAAATGGTGGGTCTGTGTTAAAATTGTACATGTGTCAAGTCATGGTTGATGGAACTCTAAGTCAGCTAATGAACCCGGAACCTAAAAGCTTTTCTTCAAATCATAATGTTAAAAATGTACAGGTGTCATGTTATGGTTGGCAGAACTCCATATCAGCTAATGAGGCCTGGAAAAATTTCTTTTACCCAACTAAGAAGATATCAAATTAACTGTTGGTATCTTGTCGATATTAATTTCTTCTTAATCAATTTGACTTTGATCTATGTTTTTTTCTTTTTGAATGTACTATGACGACTGAATGTCCACATTCACACGTATATCTCTCAATCCGAATTAAGAAGTAAATTCGAATATTAAAAATTACGTGACTTGTATTAGGCAATTCATCCAATAATATCGCGTGGTTTTATTACCTCTTCTGCAAGGTTTTACAGAGTGAAATTGTTGAAACACCAATATTCCTGCTCGAATCAAACTTATATGGAAATATCCGAGACCAGAGATTTTAGGAATTGATCCAGAATGTAACAGCCAAAATACAACTATAAAACATGGAAATTCATGACTAATTATCTTTTAAAAAATAATATATAAACGACATAAAAATAGGTTACATTGTGTGTATGAAGCGGTTCAGACAACAGTAAGCTGTGCAAGAAAACACCATTCGGAAGAGCTACCAAGAAATTCTATCAGAAGCTCTGATGGATTCTTCTATTGCACAAATGGTAAGATTATAACACTTTTAATACTTCTGTCTTTGTATTTTTGGTTGACGAAGGTGATATTTTGAATTACTCTAATTTATGAAACGAAGGTTTGAACTGGGTGCTGGCAGTGGGCACAGTATTGTTGGGCAAAACTGACCTAACTAGCATATGTTATCTTCGTTTGTTTTTAATTGTAAATTTTTTTATTTTATTTTATCTTAGCTTAATTTGATATGAATTCGTTCTTTTGCAGAGTTGTGTTCTGAAAGTAAGCATCAATTGTGAAGCATGCAGGAAAAAGATCTACGAAGTCTTGCAGAATATTTATGGTATATATTTTTCATTTTCCCCCTCCTTGATATACCCTTTTATTTTTCACTAATATGAATTTATTTATTTTATTTTGCTTTTGTGAAACTTAGGTGTGTATAAAATTAACATAGATGCAGAGGGAGGAACGGTAAAAGTTTCAGGGAAAGTAAATCCAAGTACACTTCTAATGGTGTTGGAAGGGTCAGGGAAACATGCAGAAGTAAAAAGTGTTACGTTCGACGGTGAGGTCAAGAACGATTGGGGTGGGGGATACGATTATTTTGGAGAGGCTGGATATGGTTATGGTTATAACCCTTATGGAGTGGTGCCACCGCCATCTTATCCCTATCCGCCGTATGGAGGGTATGACTACCACTGGAATGATCCCGGTCGTCTCAAAATGATGCCATTGCCAGCGCTGCCCCCACCACCATTGTCGTTACCTTTGTCATCGCCATCGGTACCACAGCAGTCTCAACCACCACTGCCACTACAATTACAATCACAATCAGTGCCACCACAACCACCAAAAACACCGGCACCACCAAATCAGGCGCCACCACCACCGCCACCGGCAGCCAATGCTGCACAGACAATAGCGAAACCAGCGGCCAAATCGGATAAGAAATCGAAGTGTTGTGTCATGTAAGGTGCTGAAATAGGTCTAGGATTGCTAGACGGCTTATTGTTCATTCATCATACAAGGATTTCCTTGATAATTATATCATGTAAATTCGGAATTCATTTTTTTTCTCTCCCCTTGACATTTCATGTCGAAACAATTTTGGTCTAAATGTTTAAGAAATTACATGTAGAGAAAGAAAGAGAAGAGGCACGACATGTAGAGAAAGAGAGATGCAAAATAGGCTTGAAGAAATGTGTGTGTTATTCTCCAGACCTCGTGTCTTTATTTATAGTAATAATGAGGAGGGAAAACTTGTTCTCCAAGTCATACAAAGTTTAATAGGAAAGATCTTTTCGATCCCGAAGAATTCCTAACTTATTTCTACTTAGGATTTACACAATCACATATGTATGATAATGCATATCACAACACTCCCACTTGAGTGTGTAAATACTCAAGTAGATGGCCCATCAGATCTTTCGGCAAATGTAGAACCAGTTGATCAAGTCACCTCGTCTAGTCGGCACAAGTGACAAGTGCGAGTCTCAAAACAAACAAAAGAATGCATAGGTAGTCTACTCACACAACATCGCTATGGTAAAACCCAAGGTTGGATAATGTATGATGTAGGATGTGTGAGAATAAGACTAAACCATGTAACAGTGTTGTACATAGATGATCATGCTTGGTTAATCCACAATGGGGACCATACATATTTTAGGGGTGACTCTGCTTGGTTAATCCACATTGGGGTTCACTACCTACTTGGTTACATTGTTCTCAAGAGTGGTTCTGCCTGGTTAATCCGCATTGGGGGACCACACCATTAGGTGTTTGCATGTGGTCCTGCTTGGTTAATCTGCCGTGTAGGGACCATACGCTTTCTAGGGGTAATCATGCTTGATATATCCGTGATGGGTGATCACTACCTAATGTTATATGAATTGGTCATGCTTGGTTAATCCACATTGGAGGATTATACACATTATCATGGTGATTCCGTTGAGTTGGTCTGGAATCCTATATCCGATGGATTTCGTTGAGTTGGTCTAGAATCCAACTTCCTCTATGGTTCCATTGAGTTGGTCCGAAACCCTATATCCAAGGGAATCCATTTAGTTGGTCTGGAATCATACTTCGTGCATGGTTCCGTTGAGTGGTATGGAACCCCATATTCTTGGGATTCCATTGAGTTGGCCTGGAATCCTAGTTGTTAGATGGTTAGTTAAGTAGTCTGGAATCTAATGAGTCGTGCTCGTTGAGTTTCATTGAGTGGTTCTGGAACTCTATGTTTTCCTGCTAGATAATTCCATGAGAAATTGTGGAAGTCATTGCAAATACAAGTTTTTTTAGCTTAACGAAATTGTAAACTACGATTGGCTTGATCCCTTCCCAGGATACATAGGCAGTGTAACTCTAAAATTAGGTGCAACCATAAAATAAGATGAAAAGCTACTATATTGTTGAATTAATGATTGTTTTCGGTACTTCACTTTGTGGGACTATTTGTTTATAGGTGCTTTATGTGTGTATTTTACTGAAGTATTGAATCTAGCTTAATTTTATGTGGTCATTTCGATATGGCACGTGTCGATCCTAGACGTATCTTGGAATCAGGGCGTGACAAAAATAAGTATTATTCAGAATAAACAATAAAAACAAAGGAAAACTAATGAAAATGACTTGAAAATTTTGAGTTTTAACGAAAATGACAAAATAAAGGGTAAAGTGAATAGTACCAGGATTGACTTTTTAGTGTAAAAATATGATTTTTCGTTAAAATGAACAGTACCAGGAGCTTTTCGTTAAAATTTCCTAAAAACAATTTACATGCCCTTGTCCTAGCCCTCCTAAAATGGGTCGAACAGCTTTTAGAAACAAATGAAGCAATCTCAGATGGAAATTGGAATTGGAATTCACTTATTCCTGTATATTCTATCGTTATCCCCACCCACCAAGGGGTCTCTTCATTGAATGGCATATGGAACTTGACAATCCAAGTTGTCAAATCCATTGGAAATTAACTTCACTTCGAAGGAAGGAGGGGAGGACCAATCATCATATATGGACAAACTGCATGCTATGTGATGTAAATATTCCCAGATAAGGGGTGAAAATGAAAGCTCTGGGTTTCCAACCACACAAATGTAAAGACTTCAAGTATTCATCATCCACTTGTGTACCAATACCATTCAACAGTGTGAGACAAATTCAATCCCTTTTAAAAATCAAAACAAAATTTGTGTCTTTTGACATGTGAGAAAATTTAAGGAAAAACTATAGTTAGCCGTTCTGTTCTCTTAATTTTTAGACTAAATATTTGTAGGTTTTCTATTTCTTATTAAGCATTATATTTTCGATTTTAAGTGCTTTAACTTATGTCCACATTAGTTATTTATCTCTAATCATATTAAGTGTTAGAGTATTTCCAAAGGAGATGTCAAAAAATTCACATAAGTAATTACGGTAAAAAAAGAAAGCACACGTGTTTCTAACCGAAATGTCAATTCGTATGTGCCATGACATGAAATGGTAGCAGAGGCCCAGAGGGAGTTGCTGTCAAATTTGATAGATAGCGGCTTCAAATCTATTTTTAGTGGATAATAAATGCTTTTTATAATTTTTGTTATTATCTTTTGTTTTAAAAAATACTAATTACAATTATGAAAAGTAAATATTGCAATTAATAATAATTTAAATTTGACATATGGAGTGGAGAACAAAATTTACAAAAATACCAAAGTGTCACATAAGCCTTCAAATTTAAATTTTGTATTTAAAATTTGAAATCTCCTTTAGAGATGGTCTTAGCATTTTATTTTTTCTCATTTGATTTGGTTAGATTGTATATCTAAAATACGGAGGAGGATTGTCTGCCCTTCCAGTTTCGGTGCCCTCCTGTTTGTGTGGTCACGGTTAAGCCACGTCAACATTTTATATTACTATTCATTTTTGTCTTATTATCTCTATAAAAAAACAATATAAAATGTTGACGTGGCTTAACCGTGACCACACAAAACAGGAAGGCATGGAAGGGCACCGGAACTGGAAGGGCAGAAAATCCTCCTCCCTAAAATACACCTCATGATTATTAATTAATTTATTTAAGGAATGCTATTCAATATTTAAGGAATTCCGTTCAATCTAAATTATATGGGTAAGTTTTCAAAAATTAATTCACAAAAAAAAAAAAAAAAAAAAAAATACTTTTGTACCTATAATTTCTTCGGCTTATATTTGTATGTTTGTATTTTTATGAACGCACTTGGAGGTACGTTTGCTTATATAGTTATTTGGTTATATGGTACGTTTAGTTTTCTATAACGTGAGTGCGTTTAAGGTTTAGTAGTAGTACACACTTTTTGGTTCCTTTTTTTTTTCCAGCCGTTTATCTAAAATACAGAGAAGGGAATTCGAAAACAAGATCTCAGGTGCAAGAGAACAGTCTTAACCAACTGAGCATTATCTATTAAGATTTTTTCCCGACATGAATTAATTTCTTAGATTATAGGTTGGCACCACAATAATAGAAAGCATTTTAATTAAAATTCTAAAACACATAAATGTATCTAAAAATAAACATTTGAGGCACCTAAATCTAAACCCTCAAAGTTTAAAATATAAAAAAATATGGGAAATTATGAGAAATCGGTGATCGGATATGGAAAATTATGTTAGAGAGATTATATTCACACACTTTAAATTACTTCCCCAACACTCTTTTAATTTTTTAATATTTTCTATCAAGTGTTAGTGGTGTGTAAAATATCAAAAAATAAAAATAAAAAATAAAAAAAGTGTGGGAAAGTAATTTAGGTTGTGTGAATATAATCTCTTTTATGTTATTGCTTTCATTGCTTGACGAGGAACGTAAGTTAGTCCTTTTTTAGCGAGTAAATACTCACATATCCTTTATTGTATTTCTATTTATCTTTCTCATCATATAAATGACTTTAACGAAATATTTCAAATCCCTCTAAATAGGTTATTTTTTTTTATATTAATAAAAAATTTCTCCTATTACCGAGATTTCTTAAAGAAGAAGAAGAAAAAAAAAAAACAAGAGAGATATTCCATGTCCATAGGCATGACATGTGTTAGTCTTCATTTTGTCCACATATAGTTCCTGCAAGATGATTACAGTTCTGAAATGAATCATTCAATTTTTGGGAAGCGAATCTTGTATTTTGATGATTTATTTTGTTTGGCTGCATGAGTCAATAGCACGTGTAAAGAATTATTCTGTCGATGGAAACTTCCATGTCTCTGAGTATATTGGATTGCAACACAATTTCTTAACGGCATGGGTTACCCAACATTCCTAAATTCTATATGCTATATTCTTTCTTTTTCTTTTGGGACACTTCAGTACTGCCTTTATGTGCTATATTTACCTTTTCACTAATTTTTCATTTAAGGTGATTAAGTGGTAAATCCAATTATCTCAACATGTATAGAATTACCTTGAATTTTGTGGCCTAGCCTAGTAACCGCGTCCGCTAGAAAATTAGTTGTACAGTATGCGACTCCATGAAAACTGAAGTAAAATCATTTGAAACCTAGCGAATGTCTTTCAAGGATGGCACGAAATCTCTACAGAGTCTGGCACTTCTCAATAATGACTAACTGACCCACAATAAGAACTCTATATGCCTGCGGTTATGTTCTTTGTAAAGTCCGCACTCTACTTCAAATTAATAGGCCTATTTTTCAAGAATGGAGGACCCTTATATAGTTGTTCTCCCCTGGTGCTGGTTGTTAGGTTGGATTGTTAGTTGCTGTTGTTTACAACCTTCCTGTATTTTTTGTTTTTAGCTTGGCCTTTGTTGCAGTTGTTGTGTTATAGTTTGTTGCTTCTATCGGTTCTCTTTTAATATAATCATTGAATATACTTAAACTCCTTTGTGTACGAAAACCATTTTCTTTGTCAATTTGCACCAAATAGAAAGATTTTAGGTCAATGGGGCCAACAATACATGAATAGTCCGATACCGAAACCTAAAACACCACAGTACAAGACAAGTTTAGTTAATTGTCATTATATATATATATATATATATATATATATATATATATATATAGGGAAGTGTTATTAGCACTCCAAAAATCTCATTCTACACTCCTCACAAGTGTATTTTTCTTTCCTAATATAGAAAGTTTGGAGTGTAGAATGAGATTTTTGGAGTGCTAATAACAATTCCCTCTATATATATATATATATATATATATATATATATATATATATATATATATATAATGTTTCTAAAAGCCGCAGGAGTCGCTTTAAGTCGAGTGCGTGGACAACTCATATTTAATGACATGGAGCACCTAGATCATTGGGTTCAATATATGGAGATAACCTCATTTGATACAATGAAAGAAGTTAAGATTCTACCTAAAAACTAATTGAAAATAGAGGGAGCGATTCCACTGTTTGTGAGCTTATGCGAGATCCTTTGATTATCCAATGTGAAGTTCATTCTTAATATAGGAGACCACCACTAATTTCATTACATCGTTTAAGAGCATTCACCACCCCACTCGAGATTTTCTCTTTGTTTCCTCATTCTCTCCGTATTAGTTTCTATTTTAAATAAAAGAACAGATTCATTGCATCCAAAATTCATAATGTTACACAACTAAGTATGTAAACAATTCAGATTCATTACAAACGAAGCCAACTCCCAGACACATTAAGTAGAAGATTAAGGAAAAAAAATTAAGGCTCTGCTAATAACACCTAAACTTACACAACTAATTATGTAGCAAACTGGAATAATTTTCAGAAAACATAATGTAAAACATCATATCCTGCCCTGGAAACTATAATTACTACTACTTAAACCATAATTAGTTGTCTTTGTGCTTCAATCCTTAATTCTTCCTTCATTCTTCTAATGAAGTCTTCAAATTTCTTGTTCAATTCTTCAGTACTATTACCAAACCTTCTTCTTCCGTCTTCATCTTCCTCGGCAAGTTTTCCATCTTCTTCTTCCTCTTCTTCTTCTTCCTCTTCTGAAACTAACAACATACTTTCTGGTTCTTGTTCTTTTTGTTCTTCATAATCTTCAATAACCTCCTTCTCTGCATGTTTTTCTACTTGGTTGATCAAAGGCTCACTTTCATGTTCTTCTTCTGCAGCAACACTTTCCAGCGAGTCCATACTTCCCGCTTTCGCATCTTCCTTTGGCGAAACTGGCTCTTCTGTCTCTAACATTGGCGAACCGAATTCCAAACCACCTTCTCTATTCTTCAAGCTTGTTTCTTCATTGCTACGATAAGATGACTGCGCCGGAGATCGGGTTAAGCCAGAGTGTTTTGCAAGGAAAACGAAGAGCAGGTTGCATATGAGGAATATGAAGTTCTTGTCAATGGTGTGGGTGAAAAGTTGGTAAGGGAATGTTGAGAAGTAGAAGTTGAAGGAATGGAGGAATGAGAGCATGGATGAGCGGGAAAAGCAGAATGAAAACACAGAAGCTGAAAGCAAAACCTTGGCAACTTTTTTCAGAAGCTGATTATCTATGGAGTTGTAGTAGTAGTTTGTCAAGGTTTGTTGGTTTTGATCATCCATTTTTCTCTTTAGCTAGTTTTAATTGCTAAAGAGGTCTTTGGAAAATTGAGAAAGATAATGGGGTGGTGGAGATAAGTTTGAACTTTCAATTGTTGGAGTCGTCTTTCCAAGGGTGTACATATGCTATATGTGGAAGTTATGGAATATGGAGAGTTATATATAGTAGTCTAGGCTTAAAGAAATTTTAGGTTGTGTGGGCGGTTTTTCAACACGAGATGTTGATTCGAGCGATATTTTAATTAATGTAGTATAAATTATTAGGAGGAGAAATTTAAATTTGGGTATGGTGAAGAAAATATATTGTTTTAATCAACTTAGCTATGTTCATGTCTACTTTCAAGATCCTCCTAGCCAGCGTGTATATGTAGCAGTGAATTCACATATATTGAGGAGTCTTAAATGAGATAACAACTTACATGGAACAAGTTCATCACTACCGTAGTATTATGATACAATAATTCATTGCTATGTATAAGTTTACAGACAAAACGTCGCTGTAAATTCGTTTCATATAAATCATTCTCTTTAAATGCTCATCCATTGCACAAGAACTATCTCTCTAAAAGATAAAAACTTGCATGCAACCGTTGGATAAAGCGGTTGTTTCACATTCATATTCATGTACTCACATGATGATGTAGCAATTGTGAAACAATTTCATCTTATACAATGGGTGCATACTAATTTTTCTTCTATTTGGAGGGAGGAGGGATGTTGACATGTTATTTACTCGACTATGTGGAACTTTCTAGCTGTCAACCCATTGAGGCATCAGGTAAGAGTAATCTTCACGTTCACCATTTGAGGTGTGACTGCTTTATAAAACTTGATTGAGATAGATGGCAACGACCTGAGAGTTGGGACCACGAAAGAAATTAGATATTGATCAAGTGTTCTATAACAAACCCATGATAGCACCATCGCTTAATTAATACGAGATTGACAGAAGATAACCTAATTAACATCATTGTCACGCCACGTAGTAATACAGTGATATTTTTCTTCACTTGTAAGTTAGAGGTCTTAAGTTCGATTCTAGCGAAAAATAAATTCGAACTAAATTATTATGACTAGCCCATTGTAAGGTTTTATAGCCACTCCCCTACTCTTATTGTAAATATTCGAATGTATTACAAATATATCATTGTCACACGTAAAAAAATGACAATTACACACAAATTTTTCCTCTTATATATATTTTGTTATATTTGACATCATATTGAATAAATCAAATATAAAAAAAAAGGAACAAGATTATAAAGAAGTGTTAAAAAGAAGAAAAAATGTGTTTAGTTATCATTTCAATTAGAACTATATATTTTTTCTTTCTTCCAATCAAAGATTCGAAATCTCTTCTAACATTGGAAAGAAAAATACAATTAATCTAAGAGCTACTATCTTGAATATATAATTGACAACATACAATTTGTACTTGACACACCCCGATCCGAAAGTGGAGCGTGCTGGCCGTCACATGAGAGTGATGTAACCATGTGCATAGTGCGAAAGCAAGATTAATCAGAAAGATACGAACAAATTAAAATCATGCAACCAGCAGCCCAAATCAAGATAGTGTGCTAGTGCGAGAATTAAGAAGGTTTACACAACCAGAGCATAAATGGTCTACGTGCAATCAAGCAGAAAGTACTAAATGGAGATAACACCCGAAGGTAGTCCTACATAAGTGAATTCTGTCAGAACGTCCGATGAGCTCATCGCATGCCACCAACGAACACTACCTAATACCTGGAGGGGCGAAAAACAGAAAGCGTGAGTGGGCAAAAACAATTCTTTTCAAAACCATTATTTTCTCAAAAGTTATAACCCATCTCCGTAAAACCTGTATAATTTCCCAGAAATAAAGTATATACTTATATATATATAAATCTCGAAATCCTGCTGAAAAATATGAATGTATGCCATGCCAAAGTATCACAACTGAATGCCAAATCATAACTCTGTGAATGTGATTGAATACCAGATAATCAACTCAGCCCTCGGCTGTATATAGCTCATAACAATCTCATCATATCATATAGCTCATAATCAACTCAATCATATCATATATCCTGCACACAAATCAATACCACCTTTAGTGGTCTGCACAACATCACTGTATATAGAATCATATGCTCTAGTGCTACAATCACGTGAAGACTGTGCGAATGATTCGCGGGTCACCTACGAGTCGAACCCACTTATAGTGGCCTATACGACAGGACTGTGCACCTAACTTGGATCCAAGGTGAGCATGCAGTGCGGGAGGTGAACATCACGTGAAAGACTATGCCCCTAACTCTGGGCGGGAGCACTAATATCAAGGTGCAGGTTTATGAGCTCTAATCACATCACATCACATCATTCATTCTCATCATAACCAGTATGCAAACTTACCTGCCATTTACCTGTGCGTCCGCAACACCATCATTATTATATGCAATCACTAATGCATAAATAAAATAAATAGATACTTTGCATGGCATTTCAAATCGTATAATTCTTTAAATTCATTTTCTGGGAAAAGCAAGTATATAGGTATATACGGAAAACAAAAGCTCACTCACTGATAAGTAGCCAGGTCGTAACCCCCGTGCCTAGCCTGGCTACGCTCGTCCTCCGGATAGATCTCGCCTATATGAGAAGTAACTGAAATAATGACACGCCCCGATCCCGATATTCCCTGAATACCAGGATAGACACGTGCTGGCCGACACCCGAAGGGTGACGAAAGCCATTTATTGAATGAACAAAGGAATAGGTCCTACACTGAGAGGACTCGAAGACGCCGATGCGGAAGTGCCCTGACGCCGGGATTGTATGCCTTGATTCTAAGTCCTGAAGGGGGCGCAAAACAAACATGAGTGGACCAATTTGATATACATATAGTAAAATAATTATCAACGTACTAACCCCCAGGTTTTATGAAAACACATATATATCATGATAAACATAGGTTTTCCGAAACCTAGCATGTCGTGCAATGTCTCAAATCATAACTCATATATAATAATCTCTAGTGAATGTCCAATATAACTCTCCAGGCCCCATGCCGGCTCCCCATCTCTGAGCAGACAGTCAGAGGAAAATAACCCCCAAGCCCCATGCCGGCTCCCCATCCCTGGTCTTAAATGCCAGAGGAAACACCCTATAGGCCCTATGCCAACACCAAACCTTCGCCCGGGACGGACCGGAATCTATCCCTACGTCCCGTAGCGGAAAGGACCACTAGGTAAGTACAAAACCATTGAACATACATACATTTGAAAGGCATCTTCATAGTATAAAGTCATCCATCATCTATACTATAAAGAAGTGTTCGAAACGTATTCTAAATATCATATCGTCATCCATCAGATATTCTATAAGAATACGAGTTATAGGAAAAATAGTAATAATTCAAAATAGCCTCAATAGGCACGATATCTCATAAAGCATTTCATAGAACATACTCATCAAATTATGCTTTTCATGTATGGAAGGGGTCCACTCACAGTACTTCGCCGTCGAAAGCTGCGCAAACTAGCGAAGACGAAAACGCCACAATAATTGCCCCTAAGCACATAAAGGGGTACACTTAGTCAAACTTTAATCAAACAACTTAATTTGGGAAAACGGACTTCAGAAACGGGTCCAGAACGTCGAAATTAGCCTAGGAGAGGTCTCGGACGAAAACCCGAAAAGTCAACCCGAAAGTCAAAGTCACAGTCAACGGTCAACGTTGACCAGTCAAAGTCAACGGTCAACGGTCAGACCGGGTCAGTCAACAGGTCAGGGTCCGGGTCGGACTAGGTCAAACAGGTCTGGGCTTGGATCCGGGTTGGGCCTTAGGGATTTGGGTTTAGATTTAGGGTTAATGGGTTTAGGGAAATAGGGAATTGGGTTAGGAGCTCTCTGGGCTCGACCCAGACTCACACGGCCCGAGGGCCATATTTGAAAGGGTTTGGGGTTGGGCTTAACAGGAAAGGCCCAAAAGCCTTGGGTTTGGTGGGTCGCCGGATTCAAAGGGAGAAGAAGGCCGGATTCGGCCGGAAAACTACACAACCTTTAAACAGCCATAACTTTGTCAATACTCGACGAAATCAAGTGATTCAAAAACGAAAGTTGTAGTTCTCAAAGAGACGAAGATAATGGTACCTCGCAAGACATCTAACTCGCCGTGGTTTGGCCGAAAAACGCCTCGAAAGCCTCGGAGGTCGCCGAAAACTGGGTAAGATTCAAATGGATATAACTTCTTCAATACTCGATGAAATTGGGTGAAACAAAAAGGAAAGTTGTAGTACTCAGCGAGACGAAGAGATTGATACCTTGAACGCCGGCCAACTCGCCGTGGTTTGGCCGGAACTTGCCTCGAAAGGGGCGGTCTGTATTAGAGTTCGACGAGAGAGGGAAAGAACAGTGGTCTCTGCCACTGTGGTGCACCACGGACCTGTCCTGGGTTCCAGTTCTCGCCAGGGAGAATCCTAGGGTGTGCGTATGTGTGTTTGTGGGTGTTGGGTTACCGGGGAAGAGAGAGCACAGAGAGTTGAGGGAGAGAGCTGAGAGTTGAGAGAAGAGAGAGACTTTTCAGAAAAATAAAAAGAAAGGGAAAGAGAATCGGGGACAAAAGAGGGGGTGGGCCCTTTGGGCGCACCATTTAAGACCCAAAAACCAATTTTAAAAGAAGAAGATCTAGCCCAAGGTGAAATTTCACAAAAATACCCCTTCTATCGGGACGGGTTGTTACAATCTACCCCTCTTAAAAGAATTTCGTCCCGAAATTTAAAATAATTTGCTACACTGAAAAACTCGAAAATAGGAAGAAAAATATATGTATAAAGAGAAATCAAGTCAAAGTGGGTGCATCAAAGAGAATATGTCACACTGTCGCAAGCGGGTTGCAAAATCCTCTATCATGCCTCCAAGCTCTTACTTTCTTTCCCATCAGTGTAAGAGTAGAAAACATACTTTATAAGGATATACAGTTAAAATCATAAAATAGCATAAGGTTAAAAGTAAATACATAAAATACGAATACGTCAAAATAGATATGTACTAACATATATGTCGAAAATTTGAGCTGAACTTAAGAACTGAAAACAGCAATACTTCCCCCAAAACATTTGTAACGACAAAAACAAATAACTAAAGTAAAGAAAGTTAAAATACTTAAAATCAAAATCAAAACTGAAAAATGAGGGTGGGTCTTGCGGAAGAATTCGAAACGTCACGTACTCCGAGAATAGATGTGTCTTTGGGTTGAGCCCCAACAATAGCAAATTTGAATTTGTAACAACTGCTGTAGACGAGTCTACTTGCCCACTTGCTTAACGAACCAACAAATAAGTTATCGACACCACAGTCGGTCGCCCCGTGATATCAACCACACATTTGTTGTCTGGATAAGCAAGTAGTAATTTCCTGAGGATGCACAATTTCCCATAACGTATTTTCGATCTTCCGAATACTAGTTCACAACACTCCTTTGACAACTAATGTTTCCTGTAGAAAACTCTCGCACTATGTCGCAAAAGTGCCATACCCAAATCGAACGAAACAAAAACTGTCGTCGTAAAAACTCTATCCAGCACCCAACATTCCGTCATCCTCAATTCTTCCAAATGTGACCAACAACTCCAGTGTTTTGCCAACAAAGAACCCATTGAAAAATGTACCTTGGGATTCAAGAGAAGTAGCTACCATGCTAGTAGTATACCCAAAAGTTCAAGCCAAGCAAGCAGAAAACGAGAAGTCATCTTCCTTGACAAGCAGTGTTTCTTGGGAGTTGTTGCAATGCTCAATCCACCTTTCCATTTTGCTTAGTTGCAGATTTCTAGTCAAACAAGGTCGAAGTTGGTGAAAAGAATAATGACTCGCAAGTGCTCAATCTAAAAACCCCATGAGAGTACACACCTTTCGAGAGAAGTGTAAAGATTATCCGATTCTCGCCTCGACCACGCTGTGGTGCCATCCCAGAGTGCACCAAACAGATCAGCTAGAAACGTTTCGACATCCACATACTCACAATAATATAGATCGGAAGTGAAGTAGTAGAATGATGCCTTGAGACGAGCACATCTCGTTGGAAAAGAACCGATGTGATGCCCATAAATTATAGTAAGATGGTGATACAATCCGCTGACCTTCTATACTAAAACCTTCATCCAACTCTTACTAAAAGATCGCTCAAACCTCACGCCCACGTGCTCGCTAACCGAAGGATTCTGGTGCGAGGTAGTGGAAAGCTGCGTTGAGGTAAACACATCACATCATCGAAAAGGTCTACCAGAGTACGATATGATGTTGGTGAAATGCAGCAGGATGATGAGTGGTGACCATTCAATTCAGCATGAAGATAGTGATGCAATCTGCTAATTACTTGCACTACAATCTTCACTAGTCTCTTACCAAAAGATGATTCGAACCTCCTACCCACGTGGAACTCTTTTCGGTAAGTCTGGTAAACTTGTGAAAAAGTTATGCTTCAAATGTTCCTGACGAAATCGATAAGAATTGGGCACACACTTCCGTCGAATCTATCGATCGTGAATTCCTCACTGATTGAGCGAAAAACCATGTCAAGAAGGCTAAAAGAACACTTTAGGATTTGAGGGTCAAAACAAGTCCATTAAAAATCTAGAGTACAAGAGATCAGGATTTGAACCAGAAACCATGCCGAGAATAAAAGTTTTTTTTTTTTTTTTTTTTGCCGTGAAATGTTTCGGCATGATCCAGTTTTGCATTGAGGGACAAACAAGTGAAGGAAGGTGAAGATGCAGAAATAGAAGTCACTGTTTACGATTATTTGATAATCATCACCGTAAGGTTGGCTGGTTTCTTAGCCAAGAAGGGATTAGGTATAAGCTTAAGAATAGTATAGAACTGCTAGTAAGATTTAACGAGGCCAAAGACATTTCAAATTTACAATACTTTGTGAGAGCTGCTCCAAAGTTCAAAAATTACACATAGAACCTCTAAATCAACAGAATGACGAAGAAGAAAGATACAAGCAGCCTGCATATGCATGCGGTGACACGATTGGCTACCTTAAAGTGATGCCCTTAAGAAAACCAAAGCTCAATGAGTCCAAAGAAGTTCAGAGTAAAGTTCGATCTTTGAACAATGACGAATATGATGAAATCTCAAGCCATTACACTGAAAATTGGCATGAGCACTGATCAGTTGGGCTACAAGCAAAAGGTTAAGTTCACCTCTACCGAAAGTATGCGGACCAGAAGCTAGGGTTTACCGCCTAGTACCAGACCCAGGTGAAATTCAAGGAGTCTGTTTATCCAAACAAGTCTGGATCATCATCATCCAATTCCACTACAACAACAACAAGAATCGCAACTCCTTTTTGGAAATTGATGAGAATAACGTCTGCTACCGAGGAGTTTCCCAAGAAAAGCAATTAATGTAAATGAAGTCAACACTCGAAGGATTGGGTGTGAAGCTGACGGTCAAAGGTTAATGAACTTGACTTAGTCGTTGGAGTAAGCAAGAAGGAAATTGATAGAACAATCACCGAGAATCGTTCTAAAGATCCACACGAATTTCTTCAGTGGTAGTGAGTTCGAAAACATTGATTTGCTCCCACTAACAACCACTTACTAACCGTCGTCTCAACTAGCACTTGCTTTCTCTAACACGCACTTCGAAAGTTTTCGAACAATTTCCAAGAGATGACTCTGCCCGCCATTCCTAGGGAACGCATGTTGCAGAGCGATATCACCGTTTCGGAACTCCAGTTGGTCTTAACCAATTCGTACCACCAAGATCTTTCTGTTTCCTAAGATTTCGATATAGAGCCGACTCCGCCCGCAATTCCTAGGGAACGCATGTTGCAGAGTGGCATCACCATTTAGGATCTACAACTGGTCTTGACCAGACTTCCGCAAACTGATATTTCTAAAACACATCGCTTCCAAGTAACACCGACTCTGCTCGCCATTCCTAGGGAATGCACGTCGCAGAGTATCGTCATATGCTGAAAGTCGTCCAACAAATCCACTTTTCCACTACTGAGGCACAATCCCGACACGAATCCTTGTATTTCAACTAGAAGATGACAATTCAAACCGAGACAGATTTGTACAACTGCGCTGAATGGCACCAAATTAAGAAGCCGTGACATCCAAATGACGTCATGACAGACACAATACTACAGAAATTAAAGATCCTAAGTATGCTCTGAACGAACCACGCTCTAATACCAATCTGACACGCCCCAATCCTGATATTCCCCGAATACCAGGATAGACACGTGCTGGCCGACACCCGAAGGGTGACGAAAGCCATTTATTGAATGCAAATGCTGAGAATAAGGAATAAATAAGACTTATAAATATAAAATAAAGAGTATGCATTATAGGAAGGGTCCACTCACAGTGCTTCGCCGTCGAAAGTTGCGCAGACTAGCGAAGACGAAAACGCCACAATAATTGCCCCTAAGCACATAAAAGGGTACACTTAGTCAAACTTTAATCAAACAACTTAAT
Organism: Heteromeles arbutifolia; assembly: GCA_024362995.1. Lineage (NCBI taxonomy): Eukaryota > Viridiplantae > Streptophyta > Magnoliopsida > Rosales > Rosaceae > Heteromeles > Heteromeles arbutifolia. The sequence continues at coordinate 26,292,097 of JANCRC010000005.1, forward strand.
TTGGGAAAATGAACTTCAGAAACGGGTCCAGAACGTCGAAATTAGCCTAGGAGAGATCTCAGACGAAAACCCGAAAAGTCAACCCGAAAGTCAAAGTCAATAGTTAACAGTCAACGTTGACCGGGTCAACGGTCAGACCGGGTCAGTCAACGGGTCAGGGTCCAGGTCGGACTAGGTCAAACGGGTCTGGGCTTGGATCCGGGCTGGGCCTTAGGGATTTGGGTTTAGATTTAGGGTTAATGGGTTTAGGGAAATAGGGAATTGGGTTAGGAGCTCTCTGGGCTCGACCCAGACTCACACGGCCCGAGGGCCACATTTGAAAGGGTTTGGGGTTGGACTTAACAGGAAAGGCCCAAAAGCCTTGGGTTTGGTGGGTCGCCGGATTCAAAGGGAGAAGAAGGCCGGATTCGGCCGGAAAACTACACAACCTTTAAACAGCCATAACTTTGTCAATACTCGACGAAATCAAGTGATTCAAAATGAAAGTTGTAGTTCTCAAAAAGACGAAGAGAATGGTACCTCGCACGACATCTAACTCGCCGTGGTTTGGCCGGAAAACGCCTCGAAAGCCTCGGAGGTCGCCGAAAACTGGGTAAGATTCAAATGGTATAACTTCTTCAATACTCGATGAAATTGGGTGAAACAAAAAGAAAAGTTGTAGTACTCAGCGAGACGAAGAGATTGATACCTTGCACGCCGGCCGGAACTTGCCTCGAAAGGGGCGGTCTGCATCGGAGTTCGACGAGAGAGGGAAAGAATAGTGGTCTCCGCCACTGTGGTGCACCACGGACCTGTCCTTGGTTCCAGTTCTCGCCAGGGAGGATCCTAGGGTGTGCGTATGTGTGTTTGTGGGTGTTGGGTTACCGGGGAAGAGAGAGCACAAAGAGTTGAGGGAGAGAGTTGAGAGTTGAGAGAAGAAACAGACTTTTTAGAAAAATAAAAAGAAAGGGAAAGAGAACCGGGGACAAAAGAGGGGGTGGGCCCCTTGGGCACACCATTTAAGACCCAAAAACCAATTTTAAAAGAAGAAGATCTAGCCCAAGGTGAAATTTCACAAAAATACCCCTTTTATCGGGACGGGTTGTTACAAATAACGTCAATTAATGCACATAATCGAAACCTTAGAAATAACTTCTCATACATTGCTCAATTTCGGTATTTAAATATACCAACGTGACCTACATGACGTCACAAACACACACATAATTTGAGAAAAAAATTTCCAAGGTATCACGTGCCCTCAAGCGCATCACCTTCAACCTCCAGACGCTGGAATAGTGTCACCGGCGCTAGATTCTGGGCAGACCTGCAACTGCCATTTTCTCGCTCGTTTTTGCACCATTTTCCACGAAATTTTCACCTAAATGCCATAAATCACGAGAGGAAGAAGGTTATACCTCTTTGGAGCTTCAAATCCCTCGAAAACTCGTCGAGAAATTCCTACCAAAACCAGCCACCTTCAAACCTCGTGATCCCGACGTCAAAATCGAGCCAACGAAGCACTCCGAGTTTCGTGGGGACCTCCTAGAGCTCGCTGTAAGCTTGGATTGTCCTAAAACACAACCATTCAAAAGTTCATGAATAGTGCTCAACTCGAAGCTCGAATTTTCAACGGGTTTTCGAGAGTTTTCTTACTTGAAACTCATACCAATTGACTCGTATGGACCTCACAATCATGATGGTGTGCTTCACACCTTCGATCTGTCACGTTTCCAAGGGTTTTGCTGTTGTTCATACGAATGAGAGAGAGAGAGAGTCTGCGAGAGAAAGAGAGCACATGAGAGGAGAGAGAAGGAGTATGTGGTTTTGGATTGGTCCATAACCTAAAATACATAAAATCTAATCCTAATTGGTTCCAAACAATTAGGACTTCCTTTAATTGGCCCCAAAACCAAGTTTAACCAATAATACAACTTACTGTCCAAGGGCATAAACGTCATTTCACGTCCACCGTACAAAATTTCCGGGACGGGCTGTCACAGTACTGGTGCAAATAACATTATTCCTGTGACCCAGAGCAAAAGGTGATGGTGAAAAATATTGGTTTTTGCGGTTGTTGGAATGAACAGGTTATTGTAGTGGTTGGTTTTGAATTTATATCATGTTCAATCCTTCAACTTTAAGCAAATATCATGCAATTTACGTTCACAAATGCTAGGAGATAAAATTTGTAGATAAATTTTTGTAAATTAAATGATATGAAATTTAACGATTGAATTATTGCTTAAGCGTTGATAAATGTGCTCATTTCTTATTGGTGATACATAATTTAGTTTGTAAATTTTATTTATAAATTTAGTCTCCCTATTATTATCTTCCAGATAAGCTCTTTTTCAGTTTCCAAGCGTCATTAATATACACCAAACCAAATCTTTTCATTTTTAAATTAGGATTTACCCTAAATCACTAGTCTTTTTTAAGTTTGACCATGCCCACGTTTGAGTCGCGTACGTGTTTGGCATATTATAATTTTGGAGAATTAGTTGTCTTAATAATTCTACGGCATCTAAGTGCTAAACTAACTATTTAAATAAAAAGGGTCCATAAGAGTAAAATGATGAGTTTATAGGGGGGATATGACGGATCTATAAGGGCGTTTAATCTTTCGTGTACTTTTACTTCAGCAATTGCAATAACACTAATTTCACATCAATAAATCTGAAAAAAAAATGGAATCTTAACGAAACACTCCTGTTAATATTCACTTTTAACGTTAAAGATATTTTTACTCTAAAAAGTCACTTTTAGTACTATTTACTTACAACACATTTTTGTCACTTTGGTTAAAACTCAAAGTTTTCAGTTTTTTTTCATTAGTTTTTCTAAAAAAAAATTTAGCTATAACTTATAAGTCGCAATTAAAGTTACATGTTGCACATGCTTTGTTGGGGAAGATTATTGCAGAACAATTTATTCTTTTCTAGTTGGATGTTTTGACTGATAATTTTGTAGTATGATTTTTATTTATTCGGCAATTTAAAATGTTGAGTTCAATGTATTTGGGCTTGGAATTATCTATTTATTAATTGGAACTTCTCATAAAAATGGTTTTCCACAACATATTTTTAATAAAAAAACACTTGATAATTTTTTTTGTTAATAATAAGAACAAAAACAAGAGGCCATGACAATATTGTAAATAAGTTAAAAGTGGTAGAACTATTATAAATAAGTTGAACTTTGGTTGCAATATTGTGAATAAGTTAAAGTTTGAAGGATGTGCTAGTATCGTAAATAAGTTCAAGTTTTGGTCCATCTATTTCTTCATAATCAATTGTTTCATAAGATCAATTAGTAGTGTCTTAAGAAATAGTTATCGATGCAACCAAATTTTAATTTAATTACGATAATGTTAGAGTCTCTTGTGCATTATTTAAGCTAGAAGTCAATGTGGGTAGCAAGTCCTAGTAGATAGGGGTGGGCACGATGTGGTTCGGTATGGTTTCATCCTCAAACCAGAACCGAAATTGAGAAATATCAACGATTTCGTTTGGTGCAGTTCCGCTTAAATTTATTACTAGAATCGTACGGTTCGGTTTACACTAATTCCAATTCGGTTCTTGCCGGTTTAAGGTTCCGAATACTAAATCATTTGAATACCAAATCAAATTGGCATTCAAAGTTTACTTGTTTTTTTTTCTTCTTATTTTGCATGCTTGCATTCAAATACGTTTTCTAAAATACGGTTTACAGTTTAATAAATTGAAACATGCTATTGTTTTGTAGCAAATATCTTAAAAATATGTAGTCCCTTGACGTGATGCCTACTCTATTTGTTCCTTCCCCTTGTTTATCTTTTTAGGTACCGAGCTTTTAAGTAAAAATACATTAACCGTTCAAAGATCAAGCAAACCTAAAAGACCCAAATTCTAAGATCAATGAGTCTTTTGCGACAACAAGAGAGAACCCAAACCTTCCTAAACACACAAAGTAAACCAAAATTCAACAAATCTGAGCTAACATAAACTACATGAAACGATAAACACCAATTCAACTATTTAATTTAATTAATTATTTATATTTACTGTTCGGTTCGGTTCTAAGCGGTTCTGCCAATATGAAAACCAAAATCGATATGAATGGTTTGGTCTGGTTCTTGAACCTAAGTTGACTTTCTTTAGTCAACAAGGGATTTTAAAAGATTATTTTGTCGCAGTTCGATTCGGTTTAGCAGTTCTACAGTTTTTAGACCCATCCCTACTAGTAGACTCGTTTTTCACACGAGTCCTGCTAGCATTTCTTAAAGATGAATTACTTCCTCTCAGTCCTAACATTTTTATAGAATTGGAAATTTTTTAAGTGTTCAACTATTTGTATTATTACATTTAATATACTGGACCGTATTTCGGACACACTGAAAAAACTCTACAGGTGGGGAACCAAACAGAGAGTCTCTTGACGAAATTAGAAACAACTACAGGATAACCGACGTACAAACACCCCTGGAAATGTTCATAACGAATTCCATTCCAATACCGAAACAGCCCCTTCTTTCTCTCTCTTTCACTTTCAGTCTCTCCTCTCTCTCCTCAAAACCCTACTCCAATCCCAAACCCCCACACAGCGATCGCAACCAAAACCTCTCTAAAACCCTAGCAATGTCCTCGATACTACTTCGTTCCCGTTCAATCTCCCGGCTATTAAAGGCCAACGGACGCCTATTGAGCTCCGATGTGGCTTCAACGCCTCCCAAAGAGCCACTAGTCGGAACCCAGTCCCTAATCTCCGATCCCACATCTCCACCTCCGCCTCCACCGCCGCCACCAAGCGCTCCGGCTCCGAACGCTTCAAGTAGCAAATCTTGGAACTTCCTCAAGTACTGCCTCATTGGCGCGATCACTGGAGCCACTGCGGCTGTTGGTTATGTCTCGTATGGTATGAGCTATGCTGGTCTGGAAATGTTGGTTCATTTTTGTCTGCTTGGTGTTTTTTAAGGGTTTTGAAGTGAAACTTGATGTGGGTTTTGGCTGCAAAGATTAAGAAAGGCTCGGTTTTCGGTGTTTTAGATTAATTCTTGATAAGGAATTTGTATATACCGGCGAATTGATTGAACAATGTTGAATTGCAAGATTTGGGATTTGATTTGGTTGTGATATTTGGGTTTCTCATTTTAATTCTTTTACTTTTTGGTTTGTGGAAGAGAAATTTGATGTGGGTTTCTGCTAAACAGGTATTCTCTGTGTTTGTAATATTGGGTTAATGTGGTGGGTCTTATATTTCTTGGTGAAAGATAGAGTGAATCTTGGATTTGCATTCATTTTGCAGCATACTCTTTGGATGAAATCGACGAAAAGACCAAGGCTCTCCGAGCAGCACCTTCAACTATCAAGGTGGCAGATGATGCGTCTGCTCTTGAAGTAAGTATGACATAGAACTTTGTTTCAGGAACGCAATTACTTAGCTGTCCGCATGACTTACTAGTGCAAAATAACAATTTTATTCAAGTAACTTAACCTGAAAAAGAGATGAGGAAGAGAAAGAATGTAAGGATTCATTTGTATCATGATGCGGAACAAGTTTTAGATGATTACTTTGGTTGTAGTTTTTACAATTATTAATACTTCAACACATGTTTGATATGAAAATGGAAAATTGCCTGCAAATTTAGATAAATTTAAAACATGTTTGAGATGAGTTTCTGAGAAGAGTGAAAATAGTCTAAAGCATTTGATTGACACATGGTTTGGAAACAATATCCCTTCATTTTCTTAATATTGAATCCATTCTAGTGGGTTTAATGTGCATCATGTGATTGTCAGACACATAGGACTTGAAAATTCTTGACCTGTACAGAGGATGTCTTTCAACTGGCATTAGTGTTTGGTCAACTACCTTTGGCCAGGTCATCTGAGCTAACTTTGGTCAGTCCAGTGGGAGGGCTTGAACCATGAAGGAAAGTATTTTGTTAAAAAATGGTCCAAGCCTTTATTTAGGACTGTTTTTCAAGGAGTCAAATCCGCCTATCCAGTTTTGGTAACTCTATATACGGCTATTCTATGCCGTAGTTTGCATGAACTGGGTTGCTTATTACTAAATCTTTTAACAGTTGTTAGTTTATGTGTTCTAATCTGTCTGCTACAGAAGACAGATAAGTAGTAGGTTGCATTTAGTTTGCGTTGTATAGGTTGTTGGGCCTTGCTTTTTATTATACATTATATTATCATTATTACCTCCACAATTTGATGAGTCTTCAATAGACTAACATTTAGCGATCTATTTCTTCTGCAGAAATTTAAAAGTGCGGTATACTCTTCTGCAGTTACAGGTGAGGTCCTTAACTATGCAGTCTGAGAACCTTTTTCAGTATTTTTTTTATCAATGTTGACTTTTGTTAATTTTCTTTATTCTGGTTCCTGTTATGTAGATGATGCATTGAGTTAACCGCAACCTCTTTTTCTTTTACTTTTGTATTGTAGTATATATATGTTGTCTCCTGAGCATATAGTTACCTATTTCATTATGACCAACATTAGAAAATGAATGACAGAACTAGTCATTAATCTTTTGATCCAACTCTTTATCACAGAGTAGTGAATTGTTTACCGAAGCATAATATGTTTATATATGTTGATGATATATTTTAAAAAAAGTATATGGATTGTACACATTCTTTAGTGCCTACTCCACGCTATAAAATTTGACAGAGCTCATTTGGTTTAACTTCTCACGGGATGAGCCTGACGTTTAGAAGCAGACGAATTAATTCTCATATTGTTGCTCACAGTATGATGATTGTTTTTTGTTTTATATTTCAGTTCCTGCTAAAGCAGTTGAAGCCTACATTGATACAAGGAGGACGATTGAAGAACAAATTCGAGTATGTTTTTATTTTCTTTTAACCTTTTTTCTCTGCTTCCGCGTTGTGATTTTGATTGTAACTCTTGTCTAAAGAGCTTACGGTTGTTTGACTCAAATGTTTCTTACTCTCATATAGGGCTATACTGAACCATATGCGGAGAAGCTTCTTCCAGATTTGCATCCCATGGAGAAACATGTTTTTACCCTTGTTCTGGATCTCCAGGAGACATTACTATACTCTTATTGGACGGTAAGGCTGGTTGATGCATTTTTATCTCCAACATAAGACATTGCACTCTTATGCTGGCAAGATTTGGCATGTTCTTAGAAGATTTATTTGGTAGTCTTATGTACATGTTTATGCAGTCTCATGATTTCTAAGCAATGAATTTTTTCCACATTTGTCTTCGTAAAGTGTTCTGCATTGCAGTTTGGTAGTCTTATGTTCGTGTTTATGCGATCTCATGATTTCTAAGAATGATTTTTTTCCACATTTGTTCATGTCTTCTTAAAGAGTTCTGCATTACAGTACAGAGCCTTGAAGGGGATTTTTTTTTTTTTTTTTTTTTTTTTTTTCCGTTTTGGTGTGGTTAATGACAACTCATGTTTCTTTTTGGCATATAAAGCGAGAAAAGGGCTGGCAGACTATCAAAAGACCTGGAGTTGATGCTTTTTTGGAACATCTTGCTCAGTTTTATGAAATCATCGTGTATTCAGACTATTCAAATATGGTATTCAGTATTTCACTTATACGTTGTCGTTACTTTTTGTTCTCTTGGAATTTACTGACAGAGTTGTACTGTTTTTTGGTAAATGTAGTATGTAGATCCTGTAATGGAGAGACTGGACACCAAGCATTGTGTACGATATAGGCTGGGAAAGGCTGCCACTAGGTATCAGAATGGAAAACATTATAGGGTAAGTTTGTTGGGCACTTGTTTCATTACATGATGTTCAATTTCCTCTTTTCTGTACCTTTTTGTTGATTTACAGCTTTGAACATGGTATTTATTTTGTATGTTTTGTGGCTCTAGCCTTTGCCAATGCAGTATCTCTCTAAGCAAATTGCTATTAACTGTCTCCTGCAACCAATAAGCTTACTTGTGTGCCATGTCAAACCATGAAATAATTGATGAACTCCAATGTGCATTCATTCGAAACCAGTTTCCTCTCTTTCTTGGTTAATTCATATTCTATATCTGATTTTGACATATGTGATTAGTAAAGATATGAGATGTAGTTCCTCTTGGCAGGACCTTTCAAAACTTAACAGAGATCCAAAAAAGATCATCTATCTGAGTGCACACGCACAAGAAAATAGTCTTCAGCCTGAAAATGGTGCTGTAATAAAGCCATATAAGAATGAATCGGATGACACAGCTCTTGTGGATTTCATACCATTTCTTGAATGTAAGTCATCTGTGATTTTCATTTGTTGTAGCACCAGTGGACTTCACATTATTTCTATGTTAAATCAACTCCTGAAGCTTGTGAGAAATGCGTTACCGTCTCATTGTGCTTGGTTTATGTGCAGTTGTTGCCCGCAATCCTCCAGCAGATATTAGGCAAGTACTAGCATCGTATGAAGGGCGTGATATTCCTGCAGAGTTCATTAGGCGATCTAAAGAGCATCAAAAGTAAGTCTTAGTGTTTGTATTTAATTTTGTGATTAAAAAGGTCAACTGGGTCATTTTCATGTTTATTCACTTAATGCTACATTAACAAGTCACTAACACAATAGCTGTTGTTAATCCTCTCCTATTTGTACTTAGAAATCCTAGCATCCTCAATACGACATGTCTGAGATTCATTGTATAATTCTTAGGATGAAGTGCTGATTTAGTTCCTGAACTATTACCTCAGTGAAAATTAGGTCCCTGAATTTATTTTTCGGTAAAATAAGTCCCTAAATTCATTAAAAATTGCTAATTTCATCCCTACTATTATATTCAAACCTATTTTATCCAATTTTTCTTCAACTTAAGTCACTTGACACACTTTAGAGTGTAATACCGTCATTGTCTCGCCTATAAGCCCTTCACATTTCATATAGGTTGCGAATCTAACATCTAATTTACCCTTACACTATTTCTTATGTAAAACTACCAATTTACCCTCCAAAGTGAATTCCATACACTATTTCTTTATGGAAAACTACCAACATACCCTCTAATGTGTATCACATGCAAGTAACGTGGCTTAAATTGACGGAAAATTGAATATAGTAGCTTCGAATATAATAATAGGGATGTAATTGGCAGATTTTTATAATTCAAGGACTAATTTTTCTGAAAAAATAGTTTAGGGATCTAATTTTCACTGAGGTGAGAATTCAGAGACTAAATTGGCAATTCACCCTAATTCTTATACTATTGATTTTACTATTGTGTGATGTGAGAATCTGTCTCAATCTATGACATTGCAGGCGAATGCAAGAATCGAAGCAGCAGGGTCGATTTTGGCGACGTTGAGATCAAGAGGCCGAGTCAAGAGTATTGTAAAGACTAGGTGATGTTTTCAAGTACAACTGGCTAACGGATTTTCGAGTCAGTGTTAAAGTAGCTATCGAGAAAGTTCCGGAGAAATGAGATTTTGAATCGATCATAATTCTTTTGCGGCATAGATTTGACATTACAAAGTGATATTTTGGCATAAAATTTCTATGAACAGCAGAATTTTGGCTCACAGCAATTGATATTTTGTAATGCCCTGGGAACAAAGGATTTGTAACTCGTCTATTTTCGTCGTTTCCAGCATCTGTGTTGATAAACATGTCTATGGACCGATTAACTGGAAACATCTGCTCAACTTAGTCGTAGTGGCAGATGGGACTTTGTCGTAGTGACGGAAATCAGTTATGCTTATGCAACTCTGGTGCGGGTTTCATATTCGCCGCTTCCCATTCTCCAATAACTAACAATTTAATCCTTTAACGCCATTATTCTTCTAATATAAAACATATTTTATTCTTCTGCTGCTCCTCCCTTTTGCAGTTTTTTTTTTGTTTTTTTCATCAAATGTCATCCATTTGCTTAATGGAAGAAATAGGTAAACCTTCCTCACCATTTTGTTTTCTTTTTGCAATCTTTTTTATTTTTTACCTACGTTATTAAACGAGGACTACAGTAGAGACCACCATTTCTATAACTAGCCAAACTCATTTCATAATTTGGTGATTCAAAACTAGGGATGGGCAATGGTTATGGCAGGCGGGTAACTGCGATTATTTACCCATAACCGTTTATGCTTATACCCGCATAACCGTTTGCCCATTGGGTAATTGCCTAAACGGTTATACCCATACCCATAACCGTTTATAAATGGTTAACGAGTAAATTGTAGCTATGGTCCCTTAACTTTAACTCAATTGGAGCAATGGTCCCTCAACTAAAAATCCATTACCATTGGTCCCTCAACTTTAATTCAACTGGAGAAATGGTCCCTTAACTTTAACCCAATTGTAGCAATGGTCCTTCCAATATAACTCGTTTTGACAAAAATTTTGACATAGCTGACGAAAAGAACCATAATTATACACTTTGATGAGTTGAGGGATTCTAATTGTATAAATGGTCATTCCAACATAGCTTATTTTGACAAAATTTTGACAAAATTGATGAGAAGGACTATAGCTACACATTTTGATAAGTTGAGGGACCAATGGTAATGAATTTTTAGTTGAGGGACCATTGCTCCAATTTGATTAAAGTTGAGGGACCATTCGTACAATTTACTCAATGGTTAACCATACCCATAACCGCATACTCATTTAACCGTAACCGTTTAATACCCGTTTACCCATTTACCCTTTTTAACCCGTTTATCTTTTTTTTTTTTTTGGTTTTTATCACAAATGGTCTCTAACATTGATCAAACACATCATTTTGGTCCCTGACATTGAAAATCAATAGAAATGGTCCCTGAGATTGATCAAACACATCACAAATGGTCATTCCGTTAAAAACTCTTTGGACAATTTTCAAAGCTTTGTAACTCAATCGTTTCTTAACCAAATTCGACTCATAATATATCAAAATGAAGATAAGAAAGTGTTGAACAAGATTATACCTATTTGGAAGCCCAATGGTTTCCGGAGATGGCTGGAAAATAGCCTCAAATGTGACTGGTCCGTGGAAAAACTGGAAAACTCGCCAGAAACTGGGTAAACTTTAAACGTTCATAACTTCTTCAATAATCAACGAAATCGAGTGATTTAAAAACGAAAATCATACTTCTCAATGAGACAAAGAGAATGGTTTCTTTATTGATGGCTAACTCACCGTAGTTTGGCTGGAAAACAGCTCTAAATTGGCTAACTCGAAAATGGTTATCCAATTTCGAGCCTTTTTCCGGCCAAACTACGGCGATTTAGCCATAAAGAAAGATACCATTCTCTTCCTCTCGTTGAGAAGTATGATTTTCGTTTTTGAATCACTCGATTTCGTTGATTATTGAAGAAGTTATGAACGTTTAAAGTTTAGTCAGTTTCCGGCGAGTTTTCCAGTTTCTCTGCGGACCAGTCACATTTGAGGCTATTTTCCGGCCATCTCCAGCAACTATTGGGCTGCCAAATGGTATAATATTGTTCTACACTTTCCTATCTTCATTTTAATATATTATGGGTCGAATTTGGTTAAGAAACGATTGAGTTACGAAGCTTTGAAAATTGTCCAAAGAGTTTTTAACGGAAGGACCATTTGTGATGTGTTTGATCAATCTCATGGACCATTTCTATTGATTTTCAATGTCAGGGACCAAAATGATATGTTTGATCAATGTCAGGGACCATTTGTGATAAAAACCCTTTTTTTTACCATTACCCCTTTTTCACCCGTCATGTTTTTTAACAACTTGAAAATTAAAAAAAAATTGTCATAATTTTTTTTGACAATTAAACACCGTTATAGGTACATTCATCATACATTTCCGTATTTTAATTTTTTAAGTCCTTATACCATTGCAATAATTGAAATAATAGTTTACGGACAATATTTTTAACTGTTACCAATGAAGGTAATATAATATTTGCTAAGTATTATTGGGTTACGAAAATTGTTTCGAAGACATTTCAGTCAATTTCAAGGTTACCCCGCAAGAAATTTAAATTAATTTGGCGAATTCCTTGCGGATGAGAATCATCATTCCTGCAGCAGTGTTATTGAGAGAAGGACCGATGAATTTCTTGCTAATTTATTGGGTGCTAAGTATTATTGGACCTAGAACATGATTTGTGTTAATTTTACATATATAAAATAAATAGGTAAACGGTTACCCGTTTACAACAACGGTTAATACCCATAACCACCCATTTAAATTTCACAAGTAAACAATTATACCCATAACCGTTTATATATCTAAACGGTTATCCATAACCGTAACCGTGAAGTTTAAATAGACGGGTAACTGCGGTTACCCATAACTGCGAGTATTTTGGCCATCCATATTCAAAACTCTCAACTCATTTTTAGTTTTCTTTCATAGTTCTTAGATCCTTATTCATGATTTATGTAAAGCCAACAGTAGCAGCTGAGGTTTTGGGTAGCATCAGAGTGCCTGGCGAATAACGAATACAAAATTACGATATTATTCATTCTATTGAAATCAAATGGACAAGAGTAAAGCCAACTATAAACTAAGTTATTTCTCAAACTATATTACAAGCCTTGACCACAAAAAAAAAACTATATTACAAGCAACATATATAGAGACTTAAATTTAAGAAATCCTACTGTGCAAAATTCCAAATATATCCTGATATAAAATCAAATCAAATCTTTAATTAAATTCTTAAATAAACTAATAAATTTCAACACCCCCTGTCACGCTCGGATCCCAAGATATGTTCAAGATCGACACGTGACGTCACCTACCTATGTACTTGTCCAGCTATCACGTCTCACCTCTATGACATGACCGAAAACAAGCTGACAGTTCAACAGTTTCCTCTTATTTCATGGTTGCATCTAACCTTTTTGTTAGACTGTTTACGTACCCAAGGCAGGATCATGCCATCGTAATTCACCCATCCAAACTTTCTTGTGGCATTATCTAGCCAAAAAACATAGAGTTCTAGAATTGCTCAATGAAACTCATCGAACATGATTCACTAGATTCCAGATTATTTAACAGCCATTTAACAACCAGGATGGCTATTACATCTTCCACATATCTTATAATGTTTTCCAACACAATCCTACAATCACAATAAATAATCGATTCATAGGTCCACAGTTAACATACAACTACGTTGATCAACCAACCAGATTAAATAACACTTCACTAGTTTTAATAAAGCCAACCTCCATAAGGTTTGCCATACTTCTCTACTTGAAATCCAGATATCCAACATTGTAACCCTAAGTTACAACCACAAGCGGATATTTGAGCAACTTCTGTTACGCCCTGATCCCAAATTACGTCCAGGATCGACACGTGACGCCACCGCATACATGTTCATCTTTCATGCCTTGCCTCCGAGACATGACCCAAACGCAAATTAGTGGTTTGACAACACATTAATATTTTCTTTTTATGTTATGGTTGCATCTAACCTATGTGTTAGATTGCCTATGTACCCTAAGGCGGGATCAAACCATTCGTAACTCTAACATTTGTCATGGTACTTTATAGCGGAAAACATAGAGTTCCAAAATCACTCAATAGAATATAGCAGAAAACATAGAGTTCCAGAATCACTCAATGTAACTCATGGAGCATAAATCACTAGATTTCAAGTACATAAAAAAACCATATGACAGCCAGAATTCTCATTTTGCTATCCACATATATTACAATGTTTTTCAATAATCATTCTATACTCACAGGTGGTCATTCCATATATCAAGCAGAACGGTAATCTATAATACTAGGTAGTGATCACCCATCGCGGATATACCAAGCATTATCGCCCCTAGAATGCCTATAGTCCCTCATCGCGGATATACCAAGCATGATCACCCATAAAATATGTGTGGTCCCCCCTCGCGGATATACCAAGCATGACTGTAATCTATAATACTAGGTAGTGATCACTCACCACAGATATACCAAGCATGACCACCCTAGAATGCTTATGGTCCCCCATCGTGGACATACCAAGCAGACAGTGGTGAAGGTAGGAATTATAGGGGGGAGGGGCGGAATTTAAAAGGGTAAAAGATTCCAAAAAAATTTAGACAACTAAATCTTTTTAGATAATTGACAATATTAATTTCGCTTAACACAAATTTAGACAACCGAATCCTTTTTATATACTCTAATCCACCATTACAAACCAATAGACATTATCGATGAACTTATAATTTCGAAACCCATTTAATAGAGAATTCAGTAGCAACATAAATTAGCTAGGACATTAGCTTCCGCTAAAATATAATCTCTCTCTTACCAAAAACAAATGGACTATCAAAATATCAACAAGTTGTAGCTATCCCAATAACAAAAGGCTCCATTAATAACTGAGTCGAGGAGTAAAAAATGACACCCAAGATGATTGATATGGGTAGAGCTGGCAAAGCTCGATGTTACATTGACCACAAAATAAGAGCGCACTCGAGTCCCGAAATAATGGCAAGATAACACTGTAGAAAACGAAATCCCCTAGACCAAGTTTAATACCTTTGTACCGAACATTTTGCATCCTCCCCTTCATCTCTATTACCGTCACTTTCCTCGTTCACTACCTCAACATCAACAACGGTATACTCAGAATTACCACCATTTTCATTCTCATTTTGATTGACATTGCCCCTGGGAACTGATTCGTCAGATAATTCTTTAAGGCATTAAATCAAACACATGGAGTGTGTATAAAGACTAGCAAAAAGCAGTACGAGAGATAGATGGAGGAAGATTATCAAACACCTAGAGATAGGTGGAGGAAGACAATTAAACTCTGCCGGTGACCCACTCCTAATTCCGTTGTTCGACGATGAAGCATCATACGCCTAGAGTTTCAATATTAATTGATCAATCAAGCAATTGGGAATCCTCAAAATGAAGAAAAAAAATCAAATCTTTCAACCCGAAATCGCACATGAAACACAAAATTCAAATACCCAGAAAACCCATTTGTGCAAAAACTAATTGAATTGGAAAAGAACGAACCATTGAGCTTTTGGGGTTGGGAGGAGGGGAGGCGAAAAGAATGAACCTCTGAGCGTTATGTGCTCTGATTTGTTCTGGAAATAGGGGAATGGGGTGAAATGGTAATGGGCTAAACACTCGTATGTCGTCCCACTTACTTTTTTAGATCACAAAACGAAATGGCGTCGTTTTGCTTAAGGATTTAAAAAAAGAAAAGAAAAAGTAACACACTCTACTGCAACAGTAGAAAACCAGAGAGCAGGCTAAGCAGCCATCACTTCTGACGGGACCAAAGGGGCGGAACCACCACTTCTAGGCTTGATTTCCAGCGAGGAGAGGGGCAGCCGCCCCTTCTTGCTCATATGTAGCTTCGCCAGTGCAAGCATAACCATAGGCATAATCTAATAGTGTAGGTAGTGATCACTTATCGCAGATATACCAAGCATGATCACCCTTAAAGAACGTATAGTCCCCCGTCGCGAATATACTACACTGCTACATGGTGCAATCACATTATCACAAATCACACCTCCTACTTCAACTCAACACCTATGAATTACATGTGAGTAAATACACTATCAATCCCACGTGACGAACCAAATATATTGTCATACAAACATAACATATAAGTTCTACATAATACTTCTAATATGGTTTCATGCATGTCTTTCATACTAGCAATCACACGTATCATTATATCTGTTGTACTTTTATGCGCAAACGGAAGCGAATTATAACAAAGTACCAATATCAACGTCGTAGGTGAAAGCTAAAACAAACAATCTCAAACTAACAAAAGAGATTTATGTGGTTCGGCGTAAAGCCTACATCCACGAGCGAAGCACGACGAGGAATTTCACTAAACAAACGGAGATTACAAAAGAGTGTTTAAACTCTCACAACCCAAATCCCACAAATTACAAACCCTAAACCAAACGAGTAGAGAACCCAAAACTAATGGAGAAGATTCTCCCAAATTGCTCTCTAACTCACAAACTCACAAATTGACTCTCACCAAATTGCCACACAAAAGAGCTACACAAAATACACTAACCCTAAGGTCCTATTTATAGTGCATAGGACTTAGGTTACAATAAGAATCCTAATAGGAAGTAAATCCAAATCCTAATCAAATAGGTAATTAACAAAATCTCTCCACCACGGAAACCAACTAAGGAGTCAAAATTCAAACCCAAATAGGACACCAAAACCAAATAGGTAACACAAACCTAATTTTTTGCATCATCCTAATTTTGAGCCGTAAAACCCAACAATCTCCACCTCGGTGAGAAATTAACAAACTTCCAAATCAAATACAAACTTCAAATTTGGGATACCAAAATACAACCGCAAACGTGCCCCAAATTCTTTCGGAACTGATCTCCACCTAGACTCAAAAAATCCAAAAGTCTTCAAACTTGAAATTTCCTCCAACGCCTTCTCCAACAAATTCCATTACGGAAACTAACAAATATGAAACAAAATCCAAGCAAAAGCTTGAACATACGAACAAAAAGTGCAAATTGCACTTCACCCAAAGAGCTTGAGTACCAAGCTCCACCTTCTCACATAACCTTTAGAGGAGTTTAGAATAACGATCTTTTGCAATGTTTGCATCAACACTAGCAAAAGACTTATCAAATGGCTTCTTTTTGCCCTTGAGTTTAAGGCAATCTACTTTCCAATGACCTTCCTTATAACAATAGCTACACGTGTTCTTTCCAAGTTTGCTCCTTTCCTTATTCCTTCATTGAACTACCAAAGCTCCATCTTGTGTGTTAGACACTTTATTCTTTAGCTCTTTAGAATTCAAAGCGACTTTAAGATCTTCCAAACTAAGACTTTCTCTACCAAATAGCATGGTATCGACAAAGTGTTCATACGAAGGAGATAAAGAACACAACAAAGTTATTGCATAATCCTCATCACTAATTTGGTTGTCCACACTTTTCAAATCCATCATAAGTTTATTGAATTCATCAACATGCTTATGAATTGACGTACCTTCATCCATACGAAGAGTATGCAAACTTTTCTTCAAATACAACCGTTTAGCAAGGGATTTGGTCATATACAAGCTCTCCAATTTTAGCCACAACTCCGGTGCAGATTTGATGTTACCAACTTCACGCAAGACTTCATTCGATAAAGTCAGCAGGATTGCTCAAAGTGCCCGCTCCATAACGTCTTCTTTTTCTTCATCAGTCCACGAATTCGGCAAAGCCTTCACACCCTTTAGCGTTTTTAAAAGCCCTTGTTGAACTAACAAAGCACGCATATTCAATTGCCAAATACCAAAGTCACTGCCATCCAACTTTTCAATATCAACTTTCACCGATGACACAGAAGGCTTCATGGTGACTACCAAGCAAAGCCCAAGCCAAAACCTGGGCTCTGATACCACTTGTTGTACTTTTATGCGCAAACGGAAGCGAATTATAACAAAGTACCAATATCAACGTCGTAGGTGAAAACTAAAACAAACAATCTCAAACTAACAAAAGAGATTTATGTGGTTCGGCGTAAAGCCTACATCCACGAGCGAAGCACGACGAGGAATTTCACTAAACAAACGGAGATTACAAAAGAGTGTTTAAACTCTCACAACCCAAATCCCACAAATTACAAACCCTAAACCAAACGAGTAGAGAACCCAAAACTAATGGAGAAGATTCTCCCAAATTGCTCTCTAACTCACAAACTCACAAATTGACTCTCACCAAATTGCCACACAAAAGAGCCACACAAAATACACTAACCCTAAGGTCCTATTTATAGTGCATAGGCCTTAGGTTACAATAAGAATCCTAATAGGAAGTAAATCCAAATCCAAATCAAATAGGTAATTAACAAAATCTCTCCACCAAGGAAGCCAACTAAGGAGTCAAAATCCAAACCCAAATAGGACACCAAAACCAAATAGGTAACACAAACCTAATTTTTTGCATCATCCTAATTTTGAGCCATAAAACCCAACAATATCATCTAGAAGTTCAATAATCACATAAATTTTAGTAAGGTGCCAATCGCATGCAAACCGAAGCATACATCCCTCAGGATGGCTCGTTGGCCAAAGTAGACCTACTAGGCTCTATAAGATATCTAGTAAGGTTAATTTCAGTATTTAAGAACGATTCATAACATTTTGACCAGAAGTCAATCCTCAGTCAACGGGGTCAACGGTACAGTCAACAACCCTAGTAATCCAATCTAGAAGGTTCGTACGTCAAATTTCCGTTATGTAAATTTGTAAGGTCCTCATATTATGCGTATAGCAATAATTTCATAATGATCCAACAGTCAGATCCTCGTCTACTACAAAGGTTAATAATCTAAGATTATTCAATCCGGAAGATACGTACATCGGATTTCTGATCCTAAATTTCTAAGGCCCTCACATAATACGTATAATAACATACTATAATTTCATAATGATCCAACAGTTGGATCCTTGTCTACTACAAAGATCAAGTGGCGGCCATTTACGAACCTATGATCAAACAAAAGAATCATGCCAAACGGACAACAGAAGTGAATTCAAGGCATGAAACTAAGCATAGGAACACAAGGTCAGTTTTTTGTATCCATTAGTTCAGATTATTTATACAGAAGCCGAAACTAAAAACGCGTTTATTCTTAAAAAACAAATACATGGTGTTGAACAAAAAATAAATATAGTATATGAAAAAAAATCAAGTCCATACAAATTGGGTCAAACTAAAAGGCAAAACAAAAATGTAATCCAGCCCAAAAGATGAGGATGGGCTTACATACAAATCAACATCCATAAATAAAAAAATAAAAAAAATAAAAAATGTATTTCTTCCTACAAAAGGGGGAAGTAACGTGCAATAGGGTCTCCTATGTTTTCTGCAAGAAGTGGAAAAAAACTGCAGTTGGGGGAGAGGTTAAGAGAGGGTGGCGAAGGACACGGCCTCTATCTTCCCCACGTAAAAGCTCCAGAGCCTTCCTATGATGCCTATAAATAGGCATCAGTTGCAGTAAGAAGGGAACAAAAATATAGGAGGAGGTACGCTGCAGAAATTGAGAGACAACGGAGAAGAACAGACGGCAGAGACCTTGAGAAAGTTGGAGAGAAATCAAAGAAGTGAACTGCTGCGGAAATTCAACGAGACAAAAGCAAACAGAGAAGAGGATACACGACAAAAGAAAGCAACAAAGCATTTAAAGGTACAAATCCATCCTTCTAAATCTTTCCTTGTTTGGTTTCTCTCGGTTTTGCAGAAAAAAAAGAAGAAACAATTTGCTTCTCCAACCTCTCCCATCCCCCAATGTCCTCTCAAGTTGCAGCCCAACAAACCGCAACAAAACCACCATATCCCTCTGCCGCGGCGGCGATATACAATGAAGATTTCAGCAGAACACGCTGATTGGATTCAACCCAATTTCAAAAAGAACCAGTTGCATGGGTGCCCAAAGAAGTTTGGAAGACTGATTTGCACGGAGGAACAATGCCTACCCACCATGCCCAGCGATGGTTCCAAAATTCATCAACGACGCAAGGGCGGTTTCCGAATGAGGCAATGGCAACCACGGATGTACGAGAGCGCCATCGAGAAATCTCTGCCCAACTTGCCGCTGCGACACCGCCGAACACCACCACTTCAACAACACCGACGGCCACAACAGCCGCGCCGTCCTCCGATCCGCAAGCCCAGCGTCGCAGCATGCTCCATTTTTCTCACCGACGGCATAAAAGAAGGTGGTCATGAACGAAGGCCTCCGCAGTGGCCGCCGAAGTTGAAATGGTTGCTGCCGCTCCGTTTTAGGAGCTCAGTCCGAAGTTGAAATGGTTGCTGCTGCTCCGTTTTAGGAGCTCAGTTCGAAGGATTTGGCATGTTGCCGTCCAAGTCAGTAGCAGCAAAAGGAAGATACGCAGGGATTTACAATTCCCTCCTTCCGAACACCCTTGGTCGTCTTACGAGTGTTTAAAGAAAGCAGCAAGTCCCTCAAATTTTCTTCCTTAGCAAAGTGATTATCATCACAATTTTCTGGTGCCCAGAGAACTAGAGCTGCGAGTTTCTTTAAAAAGCAACAGAAGAATCCTCGTGCCATTTTCTCTCAAGTTCACACATGGTGGAAAAAGCCATCTCAAAGACTTAGTTTTTAAAAGAAACAAGTTGTTGGGCCGCCATATTTTAATTTATAAGAATTCCATTATTTCTTATAAGTATGTTTGATGCCAGACAAAAAATATATAAAATGGAGGAAGGAAAAAGCTACAGCAAGAGAGGGAAACAAAAGCTCCTCCAAAACTTTCCACTCACGTGGGCATTATGAGCTTGGGCCCCATTAATTGAATATGGTGCATGAAATGAGAATGAGCATGGCAAAATGGAAAAGGTTTCAAGACAAAGGAAAAGAAAGAAAGGGTCATGCGGGATTCTAAATCCCATAGAAAACTATCCAAGAAACACTCGAGGCTCTTGCCGACTCCCGCCTCTGTCGAGGATTGTCTCTATCACAGACACAAGCAACAAGTAGCAGCAAGACTATGGCTTCTATATCAGTCTCACTTGTAGCCGAAAACCAGCAGGCGTTAACATAATATTCTCGTGGACAAAATTAACATGGGAGCTGCATCTTATATGAGTTCCACCAAAAGCTTTTTGTGCTAAGGATTCGAAAGAGAAGGAAAAATGAAGATTATAAAGTCTGTAAAGAAAGCTACAGCAGGGAATAAAAAATAAAGGAAGTTGTCTTCTAAGTTGCTAGAAGATTTGACGCAAACACAAAGAAAAGATGAGATGTAGACAAAATGATAGAAGCTACAAGTCAAAAGTAAAGGAAATAAATAAGTTCTTGTCAAGGAAAGCTTTGTACAGTACTCGAGAAGACGATACTGTAGCAGCTTTGATGTTCTTTCCTCGTAGCTTTAATAGCTGTTCTTCCTTCTTTTTCCACCGACTCCTATCTCTCAGAGAGAGACGTATCGCAGCAAAACCCAAGCAACCCAAGTCATTTCAGAGCTCTGCTTCTGAAAAATCGAAGAAGTCTTCTGCTTGAGATACATGAAGAAGAAAGCAAGATGGGCAACTGCCTTTATTCCAATTTCAAGCATATGTTTCTCTGCACAAAGAAGGAAAAGTATATACGATGAGTTTAAAAACTCTAAAGGAAGAAAAGTGCTCCAGATGCTTTTATGAAGCTAAATGTGGCTTGCTTTTCCTGACGCCACGTGAAGTCCTGCTTGGATTAGAAATCCAAGTCTACAAGGAGAAGAAACGGGAAGCCTGCAGTATTCCTAAATTAATTGGGAATTGATGCTTACATGGAAACCAAAGGGAAGAAAATAAGTCATTTCAAAGACTTAGCTTCAAAAAAAAAAAAGAAACAAGTGGCTGTATTTAATTCTTCTCAAAGGTCTATTGGATTCCAAACTTAAAATAAAATAAAAAAGGAAGAAAAGAAGTGTTTCAAGACAAGTCAAAGCATCATCAAGTCCCACTTTATGTCTTCAAGTCTTGAGCTACTTAAGGAAAGGACTGAACTGTGCATCTCACGTGGGACTTGGAGTCCCACTTTATGTCTTCAAATCCTGAGCTACTTGAGGAAAAGAAAATCAAAATCCACAAAGCCAATTAGGCGATTACCGAAGGTCATATGTATGGGTTTTAAATAAATCCAATTGGCCTCTCATTTTGCCAAGTTTGAACACAAGTCCACAAATCCAAATCAAATATTTTATGAATTACGCCGGTTTGATTCCGTTAAGGATACGTAGGCAGTCTGATATCAAAATTTAGACGCAACCGTGAAATCAAGACGAATCCCTGGTTTATATAAACTAAATTTACTTATGCTACTTTGACCAAGTAATTACAAATTCTACGAAGAGTAAAAGAGAAGCAAGCCGGTTCAAATTACAAATGGCACGAAGTCACATCAAATTTCAAATGGCATGAAGTTGCATCAAATCCAAAAGACACGAAGCAGTACCAACCGCTCCAATGGCTTAAAGTCCTCGCCCACACAAGCTAAAACTGCACAAGGCATCAAATGCTCCAAGTGGCACAAAGCCCTTGCCTGCACGAGCTTAAACTGCATGAGGCACCAATAGCTCCAATGGCTCAAAGTTCTCGCCCGTACGAGCTAAAACTGCACAAGGCATCAAATGCTCATCGCTTGCATGAGCTAAAACTGCACAAAGCATCAACAAGCTCCAATGGCTCAAAGTCCTCGCCCGAACCAGCTAAAACTGCACAAGGCATCAAATGCTCCTCGCCTGCATGAGCAAAAACTGCACAAGGCATCAAAAGCTTCAATGGCTCAAAGTCCTCGCCCGTACGAGCTAAAATTGCATGAGGCATTAAACGGTCCAATGGCTCAAAGTCCTCGTCCGCATGAGCTAAAATTGCACAAGGCATCAAAAGCTCCAATGGCTCAAAGTTCTCGCCTGCACGAGCTAAAACTGCACAAGGCATCAAACCCCAAATACACATGAACTACGAGTGACTTGATCCCTCAATGAGGGAATGTGGGCAACCTAGGGCTAACCTAGGTGCAGTCACAAAATCAAATAAACATCCAAATCCCCAAGTTACGATTTATTAGAATCAAAGGGTATTCCTTTCCCAAAAGAAGGGTTGTAATTAATAGGCGCGTAGCCTAGAATGGGT
The DNA here is from genome assembly GCA_024362995.1 of Heteromeles arbutifolia. NCBI lineage: Eukaryota > Viridiplantae > Streptophyta > Magnoliopsida > Rosales > Rosaceae > Heteromeles > Heteromeles arbutifolia. The sequence goes on from JANCRC010000005.1 coordinate 26,314,620, forward strand.
CGAACTCATTTAATAAAACCCTCTTCAAAAAATGAACGAGGGTGAAATTGTGTCGAGTGAATTACTTGTTTACATATTGTGTACAATTTTTGCTCAACACATGGAACCATAGTTAAAAGTAGAGTTTGTTCTTGTCGATTTGTTCCTTGAAGAATTCCACGCAGGGAATTAACTTTGCCGTCAAGCAATGCATTTGCACAGTTGTGCCGTTGAGCCAACGTCCAATTGGTACTCCATCAATTTTTTGGACATTGACATGATACATACTTTTCAATTGCCATCTTAACGTTATTAGTGATATGTATATTAAACGTCAAACAACCAAGTGTGTATTCGACAATGATTAAACATATGAAAATCATAAATAAGGGGCACATGTTCGGACAAAAATGACAAAAAAATTATAGAAATTGTGTGTTGTGTCCCGACCCAAGAAAAAGTCGGGTGTGTGTCTACATTTAGAAAAATAAATCATTATTAAATTGAAAAAAGTGTTGTAGGCCTATTTTACTGAACTATTCTAAGGGAATAGACAGGGGGAGGCCGGCCGGCCACAATAAGAGAGAGATTTAATTGTGAGGTGTGTGTTGTATCACCCCGTTGTGCCTTTATTAATAGTGGTAGGATAGGTTAAATCCTTACCCTTTTACGATTACAACTCCAATAGGATATTAACTACTAAAGGGAATATTCAAAGATATCCCTAGATACACTAGGATTTACACAATCACATTCCTATTTTAAATATGACTGCAACACTCCCCCTTGAGTGTGTAAATACTCAAACAAAACATCGCATCAGATCTTTAGCAGATAAGATAGAACAGTTGATGAAGTTGGCGACACAACGGGCGAATGCGAGTCTCAAATTTAAAGAAAGTATGCATTGGTAGTAAAACTCACAAAACCTCACTATGGTAAAACCTAAGGCAGGTGAAAAACCCATAGACTAAGGATAAAATTGAGAAGTATGCGTAATGTCTAAACCAAGCATCAAACAGGACGAAAGTAGTGAACTCTGATAGGAGCATATTTATGCACCTTAGTTAGCTTGTTCTTGTGCATTTATATTGTTTTTCCTTAGTTAAAGTAGTCTTTTAAGCTAGTTTGATGTATTTTCAGGTTCTAAGGGCAAGTATGCAAAAAGAAGCAATTTGGAGCATTTTAGAGCATTTTTTGGCCAAGAGTGGGTAGTGCAAGCATGGAGGCAAGTTGATGGACGAAATTGAAGATATAAAGGCTTGAAATCAGCTAAGAAGATGGAAGAAAGAAGTCAAAGATAAAGAAGATAAGGAATCAGCTCAAAAGAAGGAGAATTATCCAAAACATTATCTAAAACAACCTTATCTTATCTTATCTTATCCAATCCTTACCTTATCTTACCTTATCTTATCCAATCTTATCCTAATCTTATCCTAACCTGTTTTCTTCAGTTTAGGGGACTTAAAACCTGATTTCTAGAAGTCTTATCCCTTGTCCTATAAAAGTGGCGCCCCAAATCCCTCTAGAAGCCCCAAAATCTGCCACAAAACACATTCCTTCTAGAACCCTGAAAATCTGGCGCCTCCTTCCCTTCTAGAATCCTTTTTCCTTGCCTTGCAAGGCATTCCCTGCCCTTATCCTATTGTGCCGCACCTCCCAGGCCTTTTCCCTCTTGGATTCTGATTGTTAGGCTCTTTTCCTTGTGGATTTGGGTTCTACAAATCCTTTTCAGAAATTAATTGGACCACAATGTTTTTTCCAAATTAATTGCCGCACCTAGGGCCCTAATTCCTTGTGCAATGCTGAGTCCAAGCCCTAATCTGATTACCCTAGGGTTTGTGGTGCCTATATATATAAGTTTAAAGGGTTGCCGCAGGTTACACACCCTCCATACACATCATTCACGCCAGAAACTCTTCACCACTCTCTGCCGCACCTTTCCTTCACCATTCTCCATAGTTTCTGACCTAATTCACTCCCTGCCGCACCATACATCCATCCTAGCCATTAACCCAGCCTTCTACACCATTCATTACCCCCAAAATCTGTCCCAAGACCTTGTGCCGCAGCAAAGAGGAGGAGAAGGAGCCCTGGGACGTGCATGCCATTCAAGTTTGAATTGTTGGAAGTTTTAGGTGTTTTCTTTCCTTTGATTTCAATGTTTAAATTCAATACTCTTTGTTCTGTACGTATGAGGAACTAAACTCCCCTTGGCTAGGGGGGGATTCGAAACCATGTTTATGCTTGCTATATGATTTGATTACCTCTAGTTGTGATTCATAAATTGTGATTTCAATTTACTTATCTGTTCATATTAAAACTGATTTGTGTGTGTTGGTTGAGAGTGCACGCTTAATTGTCATGCATAAATCTAATGCTAGGATATAAGGAAGTTTCACCTAATCGTTACAGAATTATATTCACAAGTAGTAAAGGTTGATGATCTCAATTGTGTTAAGTAAATTCTTGGCATAAGTATCATGCGCTTTCATAGTTACAAGTGCCTCGTCAATACTTATGATTTCCATTGAACGTAATGATCTTTGATTGTATCTCTAGTATGCGCTTTCATATAGAGAACTCTTGAAGAATAATTTGATTGTGATGCGCAGTTTCCATCCAATTCATTGACATAAGGGAAATCTGAGAGTTAATTTAAGCGGACCTAATTATCTTGGAGTGTTGAGAATTCGTGGTTTATTGAATTGCAATTAGAAATCGTTTTGTATGCAAGTATGACATGTGTGGAGAAGAACCCCTTAGCTAGCCTTCCATCCATTAATTTAAACCAATTTCGTTTTACAATCTGTTTTGTTTTACAAAGTTTTTGTTTTGTTTTCAAATTCGTCAAAACCAATTCCCCCTTTATTTTGAAGTGTCAAGTTAGTTAGAAATCAATTTAGTTTGTGTTTTTAAGTGTTTTGAGTCAAGTTAAAACTTATTTTCGTCCAAAATTGTGTTTAGAGTTCAAAACTGCCCAGAAAGTGGTTTTAAGGCAGTTTTGAGTGTTTGTTTGCTGTTTTGAGTCTTTTGGTTTGTTTTAGTGTTTTAGAGTATAGTTTTGCATTCTTTGAGTCTAATTTAGTGTTTTAACTTTGTTTTAAGTTTTTGAGTCAGTTTTCAAGTGGTTTAGCAATCCCTCCTAATCCCCGGCCTAGAACGATCCCTACTTACATACTTTGCTACAATTGATAAAAAGAGGGTTTAATTTGTGTGCTTATATATTTGGCATCAAACTCAATGTAGTATGATCATCCCAGGATGGGTGCATCATCAAAACCTCGTTAGGCAACAAAAATCCAGTGGGAAAAATGCTCATAATCGTAGGCAAAAGAGTACATTAAGATCAAGTGAGTATGCTTCAGGATACTCCCGCTAAGTTAGACAGAACTTCCAAATAAGAGAACTACAAGCAATTCAACTCAGATAATTTACGCATACCGATTACTTGGACGAGCTTCTGAAAAGTAGACTCGGTAAAAAGATTGGCCAGGTTATCCTGAGAAAGGATTTGCTTGGCTTCAATGTTCTGATGCTGTTGTTGTTGGTGAGAATAAAAGAACTTCGGCGCTATGTGCTTGGTGTTGTCTCCCTTGATGTATCCATTCTTTAACTGCTCGATACATGCTGCATTGTCTTCAAAGATCATCGTAAGAAGGTCAATGACGGAAGTAAGACCACTAGTGCTTCAAATATGTTCCATGACTGCTCTCAACCAAAATCACTCACGCGATGCTTCATGCAGGGTGAGGATCTCAGCATGGTTCATAGAAGTCGCAACTAGTGTTTACTTAGTAGACCTCCAAGATATAGCGATGTCTCCAACGGTAAAGACATAGCCCGTTTGAGAATGTGCCCAATGTGGGTCAAACAGATAACCAACATCTGCGTAACCAACAACACGGGAATCAACCCGAGAACCGAAGGAGGCGGCGGTTCCTCTCAAGGATTCGTGGGTGTAGAACAAGCCCAAATCCGTCATACCCTTGAGGCAGCAGAAAATGTCTTTAACACCATTCTAGTGTCTGCGTGTTGGCGCATTGCGGTATTTAGCCAAAAGATTAACGGCGAAGGAGATGTCGGGTCTAGTGCATTGAGCCAAGTATAATAAAGCCCCAATTACACTTAGGTATGGAACTTTAGGCTCCAAAATCTCTTCCTCATCCTCATTGGGATGGAAAGGATCTCGTTTAGCATCTAGAGTTCGAATGACTATAGGAGTACTCGAAGGTTTCGTTTTATCCTCATTAAAACGTCACAACACCTTTTGGGTGTAGTTCGATTGATGTACTAGGATTCCATCCGAACAATGCTCGATCTCCAGGCTGAGGCAATATTGAGTTTTTCCAAGATCTTTAATCTCAAATTCTGATTTCAAGTGAACGGTAATTTCCTCAAGCTCTGCGGGAGTTCCGATGAGGTTCATGTCATCAACATAAACTACAACGATCGCAAATCCGGAATGTGACTTCTTTATGAACACACATGGGCATAATTTGTTGTTCACATAACCCTGACTTGTCAAATATTCACTCAGATGGTTATACCACATCTGCCTGGATTGTTTCAATCCGTAGAGTGATCTCCTCAATCTAATAGAGAGAGTGTTCTGTGGTTTATAACTATTTGAACCAGTCAATGGAAGTCTTTCTGGAACTTTCAAGTAGATTTTCGTATCTAGATCCCCATAGATATACGCGGTTACTACGTCCATAAGCTGCATATTCAGCTTTTCAGAAACTACCAAACTGATAAGGTAGCGGAACGTTATGACGTCCATTACAGGGGAATACGTTTCTTCGTAATCAATCCCAGGGCGCTGAGAGAAGCCTTGCGCTATGAGGCGTGCTTTGTATCACACTATTTTATTATTCTCATTACGGTTCCTCACGAAAATACACTTGTAGCCCACGGGCTTCACATATGGTAGAGTATGAGCTATAGGTCCAAACATCTTACGTCTCAGAAAGCGAATCAAGTTCGACCTGGATTGCTTATTTCCAATTTGACCAATTTGTTCTACGTCGGCATTTATCAATGGAACGTGGTTCAATGTCATCGCTAAGCATGATGTCAGTAGTTACTGTGTACGTAAATGCATCGTCGACGATCATCTCATTCTGATTTCAAACCTCATCCAATATTGCGTAGTGGATCGAAATCTCGCGATTCTCGAGAGGTCGAGTTGTCTCGTCTAAGACATCATTGTAATCTAGAATAACCTCATACATTGGAACATATGAATGAGCGATGGTCAGATTCAGACTAGGGTCACTAGTTTGTGCCGTTTTCCTCTTTCGGGGTTGTGAATTCTTTGAGCCAAGGGATCTGCCACGCTTTAGGAGATGATTGACTGACCACCAATGTACCGGGCCACGTGGAAGGTGCGGCTTCCTCGGACTGTTTAGCCTTCCAAGGTGATATTACGGCGTACTTGAGGTACGTCTATCCTTGCAGGTGCGTTTGCAGCAAGTATATATGATCTTGTCACCTTAGCTAGATCAGTAAAAGCATCCAGCATGCTTTGAGCAATGCTCTAAAGATCTATAATTCGTCACACCTCAGTTTTAGACTGGGCAGTGCTGGGATCTAAATGAGACATAGTGGGATCATACCACGACAATTTGTGGCGTTCTCCAGGAACATTAGCATGCTTATCGCCCTCTAACAATGGGGATACTATCTCATCAAAGTGACAACCCGCAAAACATGCAGTAAAAAGATCTCCTGTCAAGGGCTCTAAATAGCGAATCATAACCGGCATAGATTCCCATTTTTCTTTAAGGACCCATTTTGGTACGTAGTGGCGACGTTATGGGCACATAGAATGCATACCCAAACACACGTAAATACGAGATGTCATGCTCGTATCCAGTAACCAACTATAACGGTGAATAAGGTTAGGTAGTGGTGGGCCTCAGGTAGACCAACATAGCTGTGTGTAATATTGCATAGCCCTAGGAAGATACTAGCAGTTTGGTTCGCATAACCAAAGTCCTAGCTATCAATTGAAGGCGCTTTATGAAAGCTTCTGCCATGCTGTTTTGGGTGTGAACATGGGGTACATGATGTTTGACTTTAATCCCAACTAACATGCAATAATCGTCAAAAGTCTGTGACGTAAACTCTCAAGCGTTATCCAGTTGAATTGACTTAATCAGATAATCAGGGTAGTAAGCCCTTAGCTTAATAATTTGTGTTAGGAGTTTCACAAATGCAGCGTTGCGTGTGGACAATAAGCAGACATATGACCAACGTGTCGATGCATCAACCAATACCATAAAGTATCTAAATGGTCCGCATGTTGGTTGGATAGGTCCACAAATATCCCCTTGAATCCTCTGAAAAAACTTAGTAGGGTTGTGAATAATCTTTGTAATTGAGGGTTAAATATTTAACTTCCCCAAAGAACAAGCTTTGCATGGCGAGAATCCAACGTATGGAGGTGAGTGATGCCTATGTGATGATTTGAGGATAAACCGCATCATGTCATGTCCGGGATGTCCCATACGGTCATGTCAAAGCAGGAAAGTGCTCTGGAACTCAGGCACATGGTTGGCCACATGGTGCCGCGAATGGTTATGATGTACAACCCACTCGGGAGACGTTCCAACTTCTCGTGAATATGCTTCTGGCCGTACTCGTAAGAAGTGATACAAAGAAATTCAGAACGATTCTCTTTAGTAGTTTAAATATGATATTGATTATCTTGAATATCTCTAAAACTTAGTAACGTTCTTCCGGAACGTGGAGAATAGAGGGCCTCTTTAATGGTTAAGACAACACCATTAGACAACATTATACGGGCCTTTTCGTATCATTCAATCAGGTTGGATGAGTCTGAGAGGTTTGTCAGAGGTGCTTTCTTAGGTATGAAGTTAGTAAAATAGTGTCGCTCACGCGATATGGTGTTCGTAGTAGCACTATCAGCTAGACAACTAACTTTCCCACTAGACATACCTAGAAATAAATTGATTGAATTGGTCACATGCATAAATATAATTCCATTCATTCATTTAATCAATTTGAGAAAGTATATCCATAAAATAATTATCCATAATTCAAAACAAACCAAAACCAAACAAATTATTCCAAATACTTAGAAAAATTGTCCAAACATTAAACCATAAACCTAAAAATTGGGGGGGGGGGGGGGGGGGGGGGGGGGTCTGGCCACTAGGGGTAAAAACACCCTAAAACCATGTCTAGAAGAATAAAACTTATTCGTCCATAAGAGCTGATGCCTCCTGAAAATCTAATATCTCCATAGATGTAGTAGCATCTTCAGGATGTTCCACATGGGCAAAGTTAGACTCATGAAGGGAATGATACTTGGTAATAGCCTCGGGGGTAGCTCTGCATACGCATGATCAATGATCCTTTGATCCACAGAGGTAGCACATGTCTATTTTAGTGGAAGTCGATTGAACGATAGCTTTTCCCTTATTCTTGAAGTTTGGGGCCTTAGGAGCAAGAGGTTGGGGCTTCTGGGTCAAATTTCCTCCCTTGGGTGGGCCTTGGCTCTGTTGACCTTGGGCCCGTAGTTGGGCCTGCCGCCCATTACCAAGGCCATGATGATTTTTTCGTCATTTATGGCTACTAGAATTGATCGCATGCGCTTTAGGCGCGGCGTTCAAACCGGTGGGTCAAGCTTGATGATTTTTCATCAAAAGATGGCTCTACTTTTCAGCGAGAAGTAAAACAGAGATCAAATCCAAAAATTTGGTGAACTTCTGTGCCCTATATTGTTGCTGCAGGACAATATTGGTGGCATGGAAGGTCGAATAGGTATTCTCCAAGAGATCTGCTTCTGTTAAGTCCACTTTACAGAACTTAAGTAGTGATCAGATTCTACAAACTTCAGAGTTCTATTCATTCACGGACTTAAAGTCTTGGAAGCGTAAATGCTGTCAGTCGTGTCATGCTTCAGGCAAGTAAATGTCTTTCTGGTGATCGAAACGGTCGGCCAGAGCAAGCCAGATGGTGCGTGGGCCCTCCTCAACGAGGTACTTGGTCTGCAGTGCATCATGGATGTGTCTTCGAATGAAGATCATTGCAGTAGCTTTCTGAGCTTCATTGACGGGTTTGTTGTCAGTAGGTGCCTCGATGGTGGCTCTAATACCTTTTGCAGTGAGATGGAGCTTCACATCTTGAACCCACTTCAGGTAGTTTCTTCCAGAGACTTCCAGAGCGGCGAAATTGAGCTTGTTCAAGTTCGACATGTCCCTAAAACAAAGGGTACAACAAAACATGGTTAGTCATATGGTAATCCATAGACATACATTGTATAACATTCGGGTTCTATTTAAGCATGAAAGCTACAGGTTTCATGTGGTAAGTTTTGAATTAAAACTTCGGATTTCAAAGGCACTAAATATGAAACTACAGGTTCAATTTAGTTTTATGAACAATTAGTTCATAAAGAAGAGGTTCTTGCAAGAACATAGAATGTAATATGCTGATTGAAGTGTAGTGGATTTGAGTTGCTTTGGGAACTCAAGTGTGAGAGCTTCGGGATTACGAAAGGATGTCAACGGTTCAAAGTATAAAAATAAATTATTGAATCGTTAAAGTCCAAAAGTGATCTTCAGGTCAATAATTTTGGATTAATTATCAGATTAATGGACTATGGGTCACTTTTAATTAATTCAATAGATCGGGACCAAACAGGGTCGATCGTGGAAGCAAAATAATGATAGACGGGTCATATTAACTTCAGTTGGTGATAAACCAAGTGATAATTAAATTAGAATTAATTAGCGTAAACCAAAGTACCCCAAAAAAATATTTGGGCATGATTTATAACGCTAGGATGCCAAAAATTGGCATTGGGTCGAAAAAATAACGCGGCCTAGCCAAAAGTCGGCTGGTATCTGCGCGGGGACTGGCTATGCAGTACGGCTACAGGCCATTGGGCCACGGTGAGGGTTGTAGGCCTCTAGGCAGTGTGGTTTGGGGAGCCCAGCAGTAAAAACGGCAGGTTGGTGCGGGAAAACCCAACCGAAGCTGGGTTTTGGGTCGGGGTATGTCAAGCCCAATAGAAAAAGCTGCAGACGAGTAGGCCAAAGGCTGGGGCGAAGCCCAACAAGCAATAGGCTACTGCGGGCAGGCCTGGTCATGGGTCAAGAAAAGCCCATCAGCTTTGGGCTGCTAGAGTTGGGCCAGGGATAGGCGGGATAGGGCAAAAAAAGCTGCAGGCTATCTCGGATAGGGCAAGGGGCTTAAGACCCGTGTAACCCTTATTAGGCCTATGGCCTGGGTTGTTTAGCTTGAGCAACAAAGCCTAAATGGCTGTTGCCGTGTGGTCCAAGGCATCAAACAACGCCGTTCCATGATTTGCTCCACGCGACTGGGCTGCAGGCCAGCTGCTGTGGTGGTGCCACAGCAGTGCGGCGGCCGTGCTGCATAATTCTCAGATTTATTATTATTTTTTTTCGACATCTTTAGGGTTTGAAAAACCCTAAATTGCTTCTAATTTATTTATATGCTTTGACTCACAAATTCCACATAGCAAAATAATTGTGTAATGCATGAAACGTGTATATATATATATATATATATATATATATATATATATATATATATATATATACATATATGTATATATATGTATATATATATTGACAAATATATGAATCATATACAATATATATTAGAAGGAAAATATAAATATAGGGGGTTCATGCATCATGGGGAATGTTTTCATGCTTCGTGGATGTTTCAAATATCTTACTTTATTTGAAGCGTACATGATTGGCAGAAACAAATAAAAACCTTTAAATTTTATAGAAGAGAGCCTCCTCCTACGATCTTTCAGTTCTTTAGCTTCTGGCAAGAGCGTGCTGATAACATGTTGTAGGCCTATTTGACTGAACTATTCTAAGGGAATAGAGAGGGGAGGCTGGCGGCAATAAGAGAGAGAAGAGAGAGATTTAATTGTGAGGTGTGTGTTGTATCACCCCATTGTGCCTTTATTTATAGTCGTATGATACATTAAAAGGAAAACTAACGAACAGTTCACAAAAACATTAGTTTTAATGAAAAAGGACAAATAAAGGTGTTGTGAATAGTACCAGGAAAAGGTAAAAATATGGTTTTTGGTTAAAAGTGAACAGTACTGAGAGTGTTTCGTTAAAACTCCCTAGGATTACAACTCTGATTGGATATTAACTACTAAAGAGAATATTCAAACATATCCCTAGATACACTAGGATTTACACAATCACATTCCTATTCTAAATATGACTTCAACAAAAAGAAAATATTATAAACATTGTTGGTGTGGCGCGAGCCGGCCATAGGTTCAAATCCTGTCATATTTCTAGTGGATCATCTGACACGCCCTGATCCTGATAGTCCACGAACACCAGGATAGGCACGTGCTGGCCGACACCCGAGGGTGACGAAAGCCATTTATTGAATGCAAATGTTGAGAACAAGAAATAAATAAGACTTATAAATTTAAATATAATGAATTGACATGCAATTGAGTAATGTGTTTATGGCACACATCTAATCTAGAACGCTAAAAGAATTAATATAAAAATTAAATGAACAAAGGAGTGGGTCTTACACCGAGAGGACTTGAAGAAGCCGATGCATAAGTGCCTTGATGCTAGGATCGTATGCCTCAATTCTAAGTCCTGAGGGTGTGCAAAACAAACATGAGTGGACCAAGTTGATATATATATATATATATATATATATATATATATATATATAATAAAACAGTTATTCAACATACTAAACCCCAAAGTTTTATGAAAACTAATAGCATAATAAGTATTAGGTTTTCCGAAAACCCTAGCATGCCATAAAACCTTTCATAAAATGTATCTCATATATAGTGTGCTAACTAGTGGTATTAGTGTTGCCCGAAGGCATATAGAACTCTTCCTTCAGAAACTTCCTTCACAAGTATCATTCGCCCGCAGGCTCCTACAGCACCCACTCGAAGGCATATATAGTATCAATCGCCCAAAGGCTCCTACAACACCCACCCAAAGGCATATATATAGTGACCACTAGATACGCACAAAACCATTGAACATAGTCTTTCCAAACATATGTACATATATATCTCAAAAGCATCTTCATAATATAAAGTCATCCATTTTCTATACTATAAAGAAGTGTGTGAAAACATGTTCTAAATAGTATATCGTCATCCATCAGATACCCTACAAGAACATGGTTTTGATAGAAAATATGGTATTCGAAAATAAGCTCAGTATAACATGATAATCAATTTCTCATAAAACGTTTACTAAAACGTGATCATTAAATCATACTTTTCATGTATGCATTTCTACTATTAAAACATGCATTTTAGAAGGGGTCCACTCACAGATACTTCGCTGCCGAAGAGCCGCGCAAACTAGCGAAGACGGAAATGCCACAATAAATGCCCCTAATCACATAAAGGGTCCAATTAATAAAACTATACTATAACAATTGAATTTGGGGAAACGGACGTCAAAAATGGATTCAGGACGTCGAATTACCCTAAGAAGGATCCCGTGTAGTTTTCGAAAAAGTCAACAAAAGTCAACACGGGAATATTTTAGAGATTATTCCAGAGAATATTCCCTGACGAAATATTCCCCAAAAAGGGTTTGAGCCGGTTAAGGTTTAGGGTTTAGTAAAGACTTGGGCTAGGGTTAATGGTTAAGGTTGCAAGGCTGCCCAAAAGGGCTGGCCTTAAAGGGTTTTAAGTTAACGGGCCGAAGGCCCTATTCGAATGGCCTAAGGGCCTTTGGATTTTTGAAAAATAAAATACGAAAAAAATAAATTAAATAAAAAGGTTGGGTTTAGAGTTTAGCGGGCCTAATTGGAAGGGGCTTTGGGCTTAAAAGCCCGGCCCGAGTTTAAACCATAGGTCGCCAGACCTAATCGAAGTAGAAGGCCGGAATCCGGCCAAGAACTTCTCTAGCTCTGACGGAGCTCGAAACAACACCATTCAATGCAAACCAAAATACTAAAATGAAGCCCGTGAAGCAAGGAAGAGATCTATACCAATTTCAAGGCGAGAGGTGCCAGAAAACACCTGCAACTGTCGGTCCATTCGTCGAAAAACTGGGGAAGATATTCCTGAGGTGTTCTTCATCCAAAAACCACAAAAACTAATTAGAAACGTCTCAAAAACATTCCCAAACAAGAGCAAGGGAGTTCTAGAGGTTTACCGCGGTCGAAGACTCAAGAACTTGCTGGAGGTTACGTTTGCACAGTGACAGTAGCCATGGGAAGGTTGAGGTGATCCTCCCTCGATCCTAGCTTCCTAGAACTTGCAGGGAAAGGAAGGATGGTGGTGATGGTTGTTGCCTGTGTGTATGTATGTTTGTGTGTGTGTGGGTTTGACGGCGAGGAGGGAAGAGTGAGGTCTGAGAGACAGTGCAGAGTGAGAGAGAGCTCGGGGGAGGTGAAAGGGAGAAAGAAGAATAGGGCTAGGGAACTGCCACGTGGCAGACTAGGAGAGGGGGCCGGGGACAACCAAAACAGGGGTGGGCCCCTTGGGCACACCATTTAACACCAAAAATCATTTTTAAAAAGAAAAATATCCCCAAACTTAGTGAAAATATAAAAATACCCTTTTTGTTCTGTAAATCCCAAGACGGGTTGTTACATCATCCCATAGCTTATAGGTGGAGTTGTAATATTCATCTTTATTGGTAGATATTATGTTTTAATATAGTAGATTGCAATTTATACCCCACTTTTTGAATAAATAATATATATCGTTGTACATAAAAAATAAAATAAAGGGGATTGGGTTTGTCAGATGTTACCTTATGATAATATTCTTATATAAATGGTAAGAAATGTTCTATCGAATTATAGAAAACAAGACTTGTTCTTGTGATTTTTTTTTGTTTGATGCTCTTGTGAATTTCTGTGTGTGACGAGATATTTGTCATTTTATAAAGAGTAATGCTACACTAACCACCTGGTTATACCATCAATTGTACTCTCTCTAATCAAGATAGAGCCCGCCAACGCATATGAGTCTCATTTCTATTAGAGATTGTACAAATAATGATATAATTTGATGGTTAAAGTAGCATTTTTGTTTTACAAAATAAGGTTGGTGGAATCTTCCCCAACAAAACCAAAAAAAATAAAAATAAGTAATTCATGAAAATCTCCAACCCCACACAAAAAAAACAGAAAACGATTGCGTACGTTCACACTCCAAGTCAAGTCGTCGATAGATGTTTGAAAACCAAAATCCACCACCCAATTCTCAAATCCTATGTCACAAAAAATTCTCCGAAATATAACAACTGTTTGAGTCGTTATCATACAACAACTGTATTGTATAGATTGTAGTACGAACCCCTCTTCCCATATTTTCCACTTTCATCTTCTTCGTACAACTCCTTTTTTTTTTTTCACCCAAAAATTTGTACTACAACCAAACCTTCAAACTTCAACCCCCACCATTTATAACCACACCCACATGTAAATTCGTTAAACCCAATCCCCCTCTTTCCCTCCTCTCCAAACCTAAAAGTCAACAACGATGGCTCCACCTCTCCCTCGCTTACTCCTCTTCTGTTCTCTCCTCCTCCTTTGCCTCACCATCCCCGCCTTAGCCCACAGCGGCCACGACGACGACGACGAAACTGAACCCGCCACCAACGACAGCGAAACCCCGCATGACCTCCGTTCGAGGCCTCTAATACTAGTCAAGATTTGGTGCCTCATTATAATATTTTTTGGGACGTTCATACCCGGAGTTTCGCCTTATTTCTTCAAGTGGAATGAAGGGTTCTTGGTTTTGGGTACGCAGTTTGCTGGAGGTGTGTTTTTTGGTACGGCGATGATGCACTTTCTGAGTGATTCCAATGAGACTTTCAAGGAGTTGACCGAAAAAGAATACCCTTTTGCATTTATGTTGGCTTGTGGGGGATTCTTGCTTACAATGCTTGCCGATTGTGTCATTTCCTATGTGTTCCTCAAGAATAAGAGTGGTGTGTCTGTTGCTAATCTTCAGGTTCAGGGTAAGTGCTTTTGGTATTTTATATTTTGTTCTCTTTGCTTGCTGAGTGAGTGAAATTTCTTGAACGGGAAATGATAAACACGCACACTATTCAGCTTTTCACACACCCTCTTTAATCATTTCCGTTGATTTTGTTTGATTCTTTCAAATCCGATGGCTAGAAGTATAGAAATATAGGGTGTGTGAGTAGCTAAAAAATGTGAAAATCACCTTCTGCCTGTTTTCGTTTGAATTATTCAGTTCGATGACCAGAAATATAAAATTATAAAGGGACTAAAAGTGTGTTGAAAATCAGTCCTTGAATAAACAACTGTTTGAAGTTGGATTTTTGTTTTTTAGTAACAACTGTCGTCTATGAGATTTGAACTCCGACCTCCTCAAACTTAACAAAGTGGAGACAGGGGTGCCACTAAACGAACTGTATGTGTGTTTTTGCTGAGAATTGTGATTGCGACAATAATTTATGAAGCAAAACTAGGCTTGAGGTTGACTGTAAAACTAAGACTATCAAGTGATAGTTTATTTTTCACTACAGGTAATATTGAGCAGGGAAAGGGTGGTCAATATGGCACTCAGGTAAGATATATACTTGCTAATTTCATATATCTTCTGGTGGTAATCGTATCAGGATTTCCATACGTTTTGGGGGATTACTTGGTGGCGGTTCGGAGACTAACTCGAAACTTGTTTTTGATTGACCCGACAGAGCCATAACCACTTTGCAAATGCAGTGGTTGCAAGCGCTACTTCACTTGGGGACAGCATCTTGTTGATAGTAGCCTTGTGTTTCCACTCTGTGTTTGAGGGCATTGCAATTGGAGTCGCTGATACTAAAGCCGATGCTTGGAAAGCCTTATGGACAATTTCTCTTCACAAGGTATTTGCGGCCATTGCCATGGGCATTGCTCTCCTTCGAATGATGCCTAACCGTCCCTTCTTATCATGCGCTGCCTACGCTTTTGCATTTGCTATTTCAAGTCCTATTGGTGTGGCAATTGGAATCCTAATAGATGCGACAACCCAAGGAGCTGTGGCTGATTGGATATTCGCGATTTCAATGGGTCTAGCATGTGGAGTGTTCATATACGTAGCAATAAACCATTTATTGGCGAAGGGCTATAGACCCGACAGAGCAGTTTCAGTCGACAAACCCCAGTACAAGTTTCCGGCAGTTTTGTTGGGTATTGGGGTAATAGCTGTTGTGATGATTTGGGACACTTGAAGTCATTGTTCGTGCACGATTTGTTTGTGGAAGATTGCGTTCGGAAGTATAGATTTGTTAGTAGCAAGGCAAAGGGTTGATAGATGTGATTTTGGTTTTATTTAGATTTTTGATATCATAAGTTATTAGTTCAGGATAGAGAGCAGTGTTGTAATGATCTCCAAATGTTTTTATTTTGTATGCATATCGATACATTTATAAACAGATGCTTTCCGGGTTTATATATATAAGCAATATTTGGGGAAGAGGATTCGAGCTCAGTACCTCAGGCGCAGAGTAAACATCCTTAACCATTTATGACAAGTCCCTTGGCCTTTCCAGGTAAAGAAGCGTATCCTGATGCCATTGAACTACAGCCTAATGCCATCGTCTTGTGTATTCATTTCTTCTGTTTGATTCGCACAAGATTCACTTCTCAAAATCCTTTGATTAGAATCTTTTGATCGTATTGATTCATTCCTAAGATTCTGTCCAAAACACAAGCTGTATAATAACAAACTGAACCGTTCATTTTTTTCATGCACCACTGCAGAATGGCTTGCCACAATCTTCTTAAGCTCTCTCTCCTCCTCTGCCTCATCCTGGGCCAACAATGGCCAAGATGACGATGAAAGCAACAAGAGCGACAACGTTCACACCCTTCCCTCCAAGCCTCTAATACCGGTGAAGATTTGGTGCTTGGTTTTCGTGTTTGTTGGGACATTTGGAGCCAGAACGTCGCTCTACTTCTTTAAATGGAACCAGGGGTTCTTGGTTCTTGGCACGCAGTTTGCCGGGGGTGTATTGTGTTCATTCACTTCTTGATGCATGTCAAGAACTGTGATCGTATGCTATGTTATTTTATGCTTACAATCCAAACCTTCAACTTTTTCATAGAACATGGCTTGCTACAATTTCCTCAAGCTCTCTCTCTCTCTTCCTCTTCCTTTTCCTCAGCCTCTCCACATTCGCCTACAGCAGCCACGGTGATGTTGAAAGTGAAAACAACAAGAACGACATTCTCAGCCTTCGCACCAAGCCTCTAATACTCGTAAAGATTCGTGCACGGTTATTTTTTTTGGGACATTTGCAGCCGGAATGTCGCCCTACTTCTTAAAGTGGAACGAGGGGTTTCTGGTTCTAGGCTCACAGTTTGCTGGTGGTATTTTTCTGGGAACAGCTCTAATGCGCTTTTCAGATTGATTCAAACAAGACTTTCTGTGGTTTCGTATTTGTATACCAAGCAGGACAGTGATCCTCCAGTTCAATGATTCTGGACCGTCCCTTCTTATCATGCCCGGCATATGGTTTTCTGCCTCCATTTCCAGTCCAACTGGTATCGGAGTTGGGCACAACTCAAGGTAGAAGGCGGATTGGATCTCCACCGTTTCGATAGGTCTGGCATGCGGCGTGTTCATATACGTATCCATAAACCATCTGCTTTCAAAGGGCTACACAGCTCACATGGCAGTCTCCGTTGACACACCCCATTACAAGTTTCTGGTTGTATTGTTTGGGATTGCAGTAGTAGTATCGGTTGTCACGATCTGGGACACTTGATATAATCGTGCCAAGCAAGGAGCTTGTCATTCAAGTAGTAACTGCATTCACCCTGTACTCGATGTCTATTTGATTCTATCCTCAACATCGCTTGTAAAATGAATAAAAATAATGCTAAATATTGATAATCCTGTTCACCTTGATCCATGACTAGATTCAGGGACCAAACTGTGTAATTTAAAAGGTTCCCACAAAAGCACAGATTCAGAATGGAAAAATTGGCATATATATGCAGTAAATCATGATTATTAACACCGAAGTGAAATAGTTTATTTGAAAAGCTTCACCGTAAACAAACGGAAAGTGTGACATCCCACATCGCCCAGGGGAGTGATCCTTAAATGTATATTCCCATCCCTACCTAGCACAAGGCCTTGTGGGAGCTCACTGGTTTCGGGTTCCGTAGGAACTCTGAAGTTAAGTGAGAAGGGGGCCAGAGCATTCCCAGGATGGGTGACCCACTGGGAAGTTGCTCGTGAGTTCCCAGAAACAAAACCGTGAGGGCGTGGTCGGGGCCCAAAACGGACAATATCGTGCTACAGTGGTGGAGCGGGCTCGGGAAGTGATCCGCCCTGGGCCGGGATGTGACAAATTGGTATCAGAGCCTAACCCTGGCCGCGTGTGTGCCGACGGGGACGTCGGGCCCCTAAGGGGGGTGGATTGTGACATCCTACATTGCCCAGGGGAGTGATCCTTAAATGTATATTCCCATCCCTACCTAGCACGAGGTCTTTTGGGAGCTCACTGGCTTCGGGTTCCGTAGGAACTCCGAAGTTAACTGAGAAGGGGGCTAGAGCACTCCCATGATGGGTGACCCACTGGGAAGTTGCTTGTGAGTTCCCAGAAACAAAACCGCGAGGGCGTGGTCAAGGCCCAAAGCGGACAATATCGTGCTACAGTGGTGGAGCGGGCCTGGGAAGTGATCTGCCCCGGGCCGGGATGTGACAGAAAGGCAAAATTTCAGAAAGGAGAAACTCCCAACGGTTGCAAAACTTCTCCTTCAACACCTGTTTTAACTGATTTCAAGCAGGTGGTGTTTGGGTCAATATTTGAACTTTGGACTTCAAGGAAAGAAAGTCCAAAAGAACTAAAGTGAGGAGACTCACCCGAGGCCCAGCACCAAGCCCAGCCATCCATCTCAAGACAATATGACGGCTCCTCATTAATGCAAAGGCTATGTGCTTACAAGAGAAGTGACGATCGATGGAAATCAACCTACTCTCAGCCCAAAAGCACTTTCTAAGGGCAGATCATGTAAAAAAGATGATGACTCACTGTAGTGCTTTCGGGTAAAGCTTGCAATAGCCAAGACAAAATGCCTATAAAAGGGAAGATAGGGCCCAGAGACAAGGACACTCAACCAATTAAACAAACAAAGACACTCAACCAATCAAACAAACAAACATACAAACTCTGCTCTCAAGCCAGTTACCATCCAAACCCTTTTTAGCAATAGTTCCCTTGGAAAAACATATTTTGTCTAGTGTAAAAGCTCTGCTACCTTGCCTAGATGCTGCAGTATCGATTCCCTCGTGTAAACTTGTTCACCATCCGTCCCCTTTTAGCACACAACCCTTTGTAACCACAAAGAGAAGAGACTGCAAGACGTTCCACCTTGCCCAACAAGGTGAAATCTTGCCCGACTCTCTTTGTCTTGTCTTTCAATCAATAGATCTGGTATTATGATGTATTCGCCAGTTTGTATTCAAGTCATTTCTAGTTATTTGATGATCAAAAGTTTCATTGGTTCTCAGATCTGGTTCACTTAGTGATTTTTACTGTCATGAAAGACTAAATGGGAATTAAAACCGATGACTTAATCAGATCTGGACTTCCACCCTCTAAACATACAAGATAACGAACCAAAAGTCCTTGATCTCAAGGCACATAAAAGAACTTAATGTAGACTTAACCCATCTACGACAATCTTTTGATAGCAAGAAGTCAGAATAACTTGGGGTGCAAGTAATTGATAAGAGCATATTTACATCACTTAGTTAGCTTGTTTCCTTGCATTTAGGTTGTTAGTTCTTAGTTATTTTAGTCTTTTAAGCCATTTTCGTGTGTTTTCAGGTTCTAAGGGCTAAAGGAGCAAGAAAGTGCATTTTGGTGCCTTTTGGAGCAGTTTTGGGCTTGGAATGGATTGCACATGCTTGGAGTTTAAAGGTTAATTTAAGTGGACCTAATTAACCTGGGGTGTTGAGTTTCATGATTTATCGAAAGAACAACTGAAAATTGGTTTATGTGCAAGTGTGTCATGTGTGGAGAAGAACCCTCTAGCTAGCCCATCATCCATCCAATTCACCAATTTCGTGCAAATCTGTTTAGTTTTAGTTTCTGTTTTGTTTTTAGCTTAATTTCGTCCAAAACCCAATCCCCCTTTAATTAAGTTTGTTAGATTAGTTAGAAGTGTGTTTAAATCTGTCCAAATTAGTGTTTTGAGTCTTACTAGTCTAGAATTCGTCCAAATCAGTCCCTAGTGTCTGTTTTGAGTCTTTTTGGTTGTTTTAAGCTGTTTTGAGTCTTTTAAGTTTGTTTTGGGTCTTGTGAGTCTTGTTAAGTGTTTTTAACTTTGTTTTTATGTTTTTGAGTCAGTTTAGAGGTTTTAGCAAGCCCTCCTAATCCCCAGTCCAGAACGATCCCTACTTGCATCTATACTACAATTGTCAACAAGAGGGTTTAATTTGTGTGCTGTTTTACATGGCATCAAATTTTTGGCACCGTTGCCGGGGATTAGCAACTTTGCTAATCCCTTGGTTCTTTTCTTTTCGTTTATTTTGTTTTTGTTTTAGTTTCTGACTTTGTGTTGTTTTCTTGTTTTCTTTAGCTAATCCCCTTTGTTTTTGTTTTTGTCTTTTACTTTTGATATATGATTTAGTTTTAATTCTTTCATTTCAGGTACATAGAGAAGTAAGACATGGCACTTGCTACCATTCAAGCTCAATTAGCAAATCTTACTTCTCAATTGTCCCAAATTGCCGAAACAACCACAATGCACACTACTCAAACTCATCAACGTCCTCAATACGCTGTGAATGAAGATGCTTGGGGTTATCAAGGCTATGATCAACCAAGCAACAACATGTTTTCCAACGCTTACAATTCGGATTGGAGAGATTTTTCAGATTACATGTGGGGAGAACCTCAACAATTCCAACAAGGTGGATATTGGCAGTATGAAGATGAGTTCTATTCAAGACCTATGCAGCCACCACAGCCTCCACCACAACAATTCCAATCGAATTCAAGTATGCCCATGAGTTATAATGAAATTCTTGAAAGACTAATCTCTTTGACACAGGGCTCACAAAAAGAAGAACAATTGCAGCCATCTGAGGAGTTTTATCAGTGGCCACATGCACCATTACAGCCTCCACCACAATCTACCCAAACAAACTCAAGTATGTCTTTGTGTAATGATAACATTATTCAATTAATCACCTCTTTGACACAGGGAGTAGAAAATCAAAACAAGGAGATGAAAGACCGAGTCAAAAGAGTGGACAAATTGGAGAAGCAAGTTGGGCAGATTATGGAGTTCATGGTGCAGATTCAAGAGCAAAGTGAACTCTCCAACTCAACTATTGCAAATTCGAAGAAAGATTTTGAAAACCATGATGCTATCACTTTGGGAAGTGCTATGGAGGTTGGAGCTGACCTAAAAACGTCCAAACATAGCCTAGAAGTGGATGAGGAGCTGCTGATTGAGGAGGAGGAAGAAGACATACACACGGCAAGGGTAGAATAACCCTTGCCACAGCCCTCTAAGCCCTCTCAACCACCCACCACAAGTAAGGACGTCCCAAATTCAATTCATTCTAATGTTATTCCTCCGAATGCACCTTTTCCTCGCAGGTTTTTAATTCCCAAGAAAGATGAGAGTGAAAAAGACATTGTGGAAGCCATTCCAAAGGTGCAAAGTGATATCCCAATTCTTGGCACACCAAATCAAGTTCCAGATTGTATTGAAGTGTTCAAAGAACTTTGTACATCAAGAAGAAGGATTCAAGAGAAGGAAGTGACTGGAGCATATGAAGAATTCATCAAAGAGGACATATATGAGAAAAACAAAGCCCAAAGAAGTTGAGTTTGAGGACACGGGACAAGTCACAACCATCCTAGTCAATCTGGCCACATCCAAAATCCCTGAAACTTTCAAAGATGTGGTGTTTGTCATTGAGTTTGTGTTGGAGCAAGCAAGTAAGCCATCTTCTCCAATTTCAATTCTGTTTTCTACTAACTTACTGATTTTGATGATTCAGGCACCCACACTAGAATTTAAACCATTGCCGGATTATTTCAAGTATCACCTTCCATTCAAAGATCAATTCCATGTTGTGGCCTCCAATGAAGCTTAATTGGAGGTATCGTCCGACTGCACGACGTAAAAGCAAGCGCTTCTTGGGAGGCAACCCATGCATTCAACAAAAGAGGATCTAGGACTCACTCCAATTCCAGATTTGCGTTCCTTTCTCTTTGTTGTTGTTTCTATTCTGCCATGTTTAGTTTGTTGATTCATTGTTTGTTAGTTTGCTTGTTTTTGTGTGAGTTTATGCTTAAAACATTGAGGACAATGTTTGATTTAAGTGTTGGGGGGGGTAACAAAGTGTTTTTGATGCAAATTCGTGGGATTTTATCACCCATTGCTTCAAAAGTTGTTCCTTGCTGTTTTTAAGTGTTTTGCCTTAAAAATCCGAAAATCTCATAAAATTTTGAAAAATTGTTTTGAAAAACCCAAAAAGAGTTGTTTTTGTGTTGTTTTGGTGTGTTGTGTCTTAGGTACCTTCCAACACAATGATGAGGATTTGGTTTTTAATTACATGTCTGTTAAAGAGAGTTATAAACATGGATGAAAGTTTGATTTACTCTTTGGTTTATGCTTGGTTGTGGTTATAATTTATGAATTCACATGCAATCATAAAGGAAAAATCAGTTTTTGTAACATGCTTAAAGGAAGGAACTCAAATTAACGCTACATCCCTGTGAGACTTGAGCCTAAACGTTCTTTGGAGAGTTGATAATCTGTGCATTCTTGTTTTCTAAAGTTGTTGCATGATCTCATTATCCTTTGCTTGGTTGCTACTTAGAAGGCGTTTCATCATTTAGTTCCAAATACTAGAACTCATGCCTGTTCCATTCAAAGCATGACATTGATTTGCATAACACATATCAAGATGAAGTTGTGTAGTGACCACCATAGCCAAACAGCCGTACCCCCTTTTCATATGTTTTGTAGGTTTAACCCCTCTAAGCCTTGTTTAGCCTATGTTCTTTGTTAACCCCATTATCCTTACCTAGCCTAGTGTAGGACTATCCATACCCTTGTTCTTAAAGGATAGTGAAGCATAACTTAAAATGAATTCGTTTTGATCTACATTATGCAGTAAATTAAGTGTGGGGGAATGATTGGTTGTTTTAAGCTCAGTTCTACATTTTGTGTTTCAAAAGAAAAGAAAATTCGTGGAAAAAAGAAAAGAAAAAGAAAAAGTTGTGAAAAGAATGAAAAAGAGTTTGAAAAGAAGAAAGAATGAGTTTAAGAGTGTTGATTGTTGAAGAAAGGGTCCAAAACATCAAATATGGCCCTAAAATGTGTAAATCTCCCTTTTTTTGTTCAAAGTTAAATTTCTGCATTCCAAAGTGAATTCTAAGTGTTGATTTCATTGCTTTGCTTGCTATTCTTTAAGAACCCTTGTTTTCCATATCCTTTCTTTCTTACCCAACACCCCAAGCCCCGTTACAACCCTTTAACTTCGATCTTGGGTGTTGTGTGTTTCAATATGTAGAGTTTGGAATTGGTATGAGCATATGGTGTCACTGGTTCTCGCATCTAAGTAGTAGAATTCCATTCATGAGATCATATCTAAATATGCTTATTAACTCCAGAAAGTGCTTTCTTTGTTGCAACATATGTGAGTATTAGTTTTCATGTTTACATCAATCTTCTCACATATACCTAGTGTAGGGTGTGTAGTCAGAAAATTTGAGTGAAAATTGAGTGCATATCTAGTAAGGAATTGAGTGAATTCTCTAAGGCATGTTACTACATTCAAAACGTTGTTTTAATTGATTGAATGCGAGCTAGTGAATGGTGACTATGATTAAGTATGTGCTCAAGGGTAAGGATGACTAAAATCTGTGCAAGTGATGATTTTTAATATGTCATGTGCATTGGAAATCCCTAAGGCAATTGTTGGAAGGTTTAGATTGAGTTTTGTTTCTTTTGTTTTGCTCGAGGACTAGCAAAAGCTAAGTGTGGGGGTATTTGATAGGAGCATATTTACATCACTTAGTTAGCTTAGGTTGTTAGTTCTTAGTTATTTTAGTCTTTTAAGCCATTTTCGTGTGTTTTCAGGTTCTAAGGGCTAAAGGAGTAAGAAAGTGCATTTTGGTGCCTTTTGGAGCAGTTTTGGGCTTGGAATGGATTGCACATGCTTGGAGCTAAGTGGATGGACGAAATTGAAGATCAAATGAGCTTAGGATTGAATGAAGAATGAAGAGTTCAAAATTGGAAGCCAAAGTTTCTAAAGTTGGAAGTTTCTATTCTTGGAGGTTTCCATTCTTGAAAGTTTCTATTCTTGGCTTAGAAGTTTCCTAATCCTTCCTCACCTATGTTCCAGCCATAAAAGGGTTTCAAAACATGTTAGGTTGCCTCATTACATGTTTCTAGAAGTCCTAGAACCTTTCCCTACACTTGCCGCATATCTTCTTTCCCTTTCTTCCAAAATCTGCCACATAAGTGCCTTTCCCTTTTTCTTCCCATCCTTGCCGCACAAGGGATCCTCTTCTTACCTATTTTCTGACCCAAAATCACATTCCCTTTGTGTTCTATGCCTTGCCGCACAAGGAGGAGCCTTTCTTACTTATTTTGTGCCTCAAAACACATTCCTAAATCTGTCTTACATATTCTGCCGAATTTCACTTTCTTATTCTCTTTGATTTTCTGATTCTTTCTTACCTATTAAATTGTGAGACAAATTAGCTAAGTTATGAACCTTTCCTATTATTTTCTGATTGCCTTTCAACCCTAGCCTTGTAAATAAAGCCATCTGCACCATTTAGTCTTTCCATCTCTGAACAGATTCTCTACATCTATTCCATCCACCTATCTACCTATCCATCCTTTACCACCCATCACCACCCATTCTACACCATCCATAATCCCCAAAACCTACCACAAAACCTTGTGCCGCAATCAAGGAAGGGAAGGGAAGTTCTTGGACGTGCTTGCTGTTCAGTTTGGATCGCTGGAGCGTTTAGGTGTTTTCTTTCTTTTGTTTTCAATGTATAAACTTGTTATTCTTTGCTTTGCGATTATGAGGAACTAAATCCTTTTTGGCTAGGGGAAGATTCAAAGCCATGAACATACTTGCAATATGAATTGATTACCTTCAGTTGTGATTTCATAAGTTGTGAATTCAATTTGTTTAAAAGCTTGATTGATAACTTATTTGTGTATGTTTATTAAGAGTGCACACTTAGTTTGCATGCATGAATATGATGCTAGAGTATAAGGGAGTTTCACCTAATAGTTACAAACTTATATTCACAAGTAGTGGAGGTCGCTTATAAACGATCGCGTTAAATGAATTATTGGCAGGAGTTTCATGCTCATCATAGTAACGAATGCCTCGTCAATACTTATAGTTTTCATGATGCTTAATGATCTTTGATTGTATCATTATTGTGCTGTTCACGTAAAGGACTTTTGAAGAATGCTTTGAATTGTTGTATGCGCTTTCTCATCCAATTCAATAACTTAAGGAGAACTTGAAGGTTAATTTAAGCGGACCTAATTAACCTGGGGTGTTGAGTTTCATGATTTATCGAAAGAACAATTGAAAATTGGTTTATGTGCAAGTGTGTCATGTGTGGAGAAGAACCCTCTAGCTAGCCCATCATCCATCCAATTCACCAATTTCGTGCAAATCTGTTTAGTTTTAGTTTCTGTTTTGTTTTTAGCTTAATTTCGTCCAAAACCCAATCCCCCTTTAATTAAGTTTGTTAGATTAGTTAGAAGTGTGTTTAAATCTGTCCAAATTAGTGTTTTGAGTCTTACTAGTCTAGAATTCGTCCAAATCAGTGTCTAGTGTCTGTTTTGAGTCTTTTTGGTTGTTTTAAGCTGTTTTGAGTCTTTTAAGTTTGTTTTGGGTCTTGTGAGTCTTGTTAAGTGTTTTTAACTTTGTTTTTATGTTTTTGAGTCAGTTTAGAGGTTTTAGCAAGCCCTCATAATCCCCGGTCCAGAACGATCCCTACTTGCATCTATACTACAATTGTCAACAATAGGGTTTAATTTGTGTGCTGTTTTACATCGCATCAGTAATCGACTTAAACACACTTGTTCTACATCTGCCATACTGAGATAGCAGTGGCACGCCTTAGCACTTAGTTTTGATTGCGAGCCTCAAGGCCTACACCTAAGGCCTCATAAAGGCACATTTCAGAGCTAACTTTGTCCTCCTCTTGCAGCCTCTCCACAAGCAGGAGCCCGATAACCAACCAAAGTGCCAACTCCTCGGGGAGCTATGTGCTCGAGGTAGGGAGCTTCTCCAGCGAAATTCCTACCCGAACATAGTTTTGGCACGCCTAATGGGACCACAATTCTTGTATGCCAAGAAGACGAAGGAAAGAGCAAACATTCAGGTGGAAAACAGAACAAAAACCACCCTAGTGTATACCAAGATCAAACATGGTAAACCTCCCCGAAGATCTGCAAGGACCCGTCCTTATGGAAAGCCCTACTCCTTTTGAGAAATCAGGAGGAAATGTCACAAATGAAGACCTACAGGCTACCATGGTAGCTGTGTTAAAAAGTATGGAGAAAATCTCTCTAGAAATCAGAGGGAAAATAAGCAAACTCTGTTCCCCAATAGGGAATCTGCAAAGAATGCTGGATCTGGAGTACTCTACCCTAGAAAATAATCGTACTAGAAAGATGATGAGAGAAGCCAGCCCTGTGATGGAGCTAGTTATTCCTCTGTTTCGTGTGCTTGAGGAAAAGAGGAATAAGGGAAATAATAAAGAAGGATCTGGAGTGGATCAGCTAGTGTTAGAAGAAATCAGAGAACCAGAGTTGCCCGACCCCTTCTTAGTTTCATTGGATAGTAGAGGGCAGTGCGGGCCAGAAATAAGGAAGTATGGAATGCCTCAGCTAATTGGAGAATGCAGTGGGAAGGGAGAGCCCGCAACTACAATAAACCCCCTCCTTATAGGCCACCACCAATGGCTAATAAGGGAGGGGATGTCAAGTGGAGACAACCCGAATCAAAGAAGGAAGCCTTATCAGGTAATGCAGCCAATCAGCAACTCAGAGATGAGTTGGCTGAGTTAAGAAGAATAGTGATAAGAAATGCTCAGCCACAAGCTCGCTTGCTGTTTAGGGTCACCTATTAGAAGCCCTACCCAGAGTTCATTGATGAGCAAAATCTATTTCCTCTTAACTTCAAGATGTCCGCATTCCCAACATTCAGTGGATAAGATAACAATGTGTCATCTAGGGATCACATCTTCAAGTTCTCCAACCATTGTGTGGCATTTGAAGACAACCCCAACTACAAGTTAAGATTGTTTGAAAACTCCTTGGTGGGTTTAGCATCTCAGTGCCCCCAAATTCTATTGCTAGTTGGGGGTAGATGAAGATGGCCTTCCACGAATAGCTTTACAGGATGGAGCCAAAGATGACCATCAACGATCTAGTTGAGGTGAAGCAATACGAGCATGAGTCTACCGAGGACTTCATGATGAGGTTTAGGAAGACAATGATGAGATGCCAGTTTCCTATCAACCATGTCCAGCTTATAGCTATTGCTCAGAAAGCCTTGAGTCTGCCCTTGAGGAAGAAGTTTTATGATGTGTAGTTTAATGAGTTGCAAGAGCTGGTAATTGATGCCACCAAGTATGAGAAATTGTTGATCGAGGAATAGCAAGCAAAGCATTCCTCTAAAATACCCCAATTCTACACAAACAAGGCTGCCATTCATCAAATGAAGTTCGAAGGGATGGAGCCAGAAGAGAATGATGGTTGTGGAAAATATGGAATTGATATGTGTGCAGTGGAGATGACCACTCCCTTCAAACCTTTGATAGTGAAGGGATTGGTCCAGCCGGTTAAAGACCAGAAGGTGATCATGAATGATGGTGTATTTGTGCCAATAAAACCCCCCAAGTATCAAAGCTATGCCTTCAATCTAACCAAGGCAGCAGAAATCTATGAGGAATTGGTGCGGGGCAAGAGTGATTGTGCCCGACAGCACCAAAAACCTGCTTAAGCCTAAAGAACTGAAAAGGAAGAAGTATTGCAAGCTGCATTACACTTTCAATCATTCCATAACCAACTGCATCCAGTTCAGAGACTGGATACAAGATCTCATTGTCAAAGGGAAGCTGTTGCTGGAAAAACCTCAAGCCAATATGATGATCGACACGGATCATTTCCTAGAAGCCCCAATAAACATGATTAACTTGACATGGGCTGAAAAAGGGAAATGGAAGGCCACCTGGGAAGTGAGGGCAGAAATGAGGCAAGTTGATAGGCCAACCGAAGGAACTATCAAGTTGTCTAAGAAGCCCAAAACAACCATAGGCAAAGAAGTGACGTTGTGCAGCAAGTGTCAATGTGAATGTGAGTTGGAAGTGCCAGCGTCAGGAGCCCTTATTGATCAGGAGTTGATCAAAAGAAGAGAAAAAGAAGAATAAGAAATTCGCATGAACATCATACGGGAAGCTGAGAAAGAAACCTTAAGGAATGTTTTCCCAAGGTTGGGAGGGGACTCTCAACCAAAGGGCTTGTCAGAAATGTTCCAAAACTATGAAGCTTCTGAAGAGGTGGAGGATAAAGAAGCCAAAGCACCAAGATGGGTAGAGGTGAGGCCACCCCAGCCATGCTATACCAGCGGAGATGTAAGAAGAAGGGAAATGACAGTGAATCCAGTCACTAAGAAGAATCCTGCCCGACTTGGGCGGAAGTGGTATATAGTCGGAAGGGATGAGAGACCCATCAAAGAAATGAGAGCCTCTATGATAAGGAGGGTCCAGAGGCAATACAAAGCCCACATGAACTCGTTGAAAGTCCCCACTACCTCAGAAACTTCTGAAAATGTGAAGTTTGAGAAAGTACCTTATAGGGGAAGAAACCAACTTCAGTGGAAGAGTAAAAAAAAGGTAGAGAAAGCTAATAGCAAGACCGAAGGAGAATGCGATCATGTGCCACAAAACTCGCATATAGGAAAGTACAGAATCCTGAAGAGAGCTCAAGAAGACATGATGATGATGCCAACGCTAAGATGGAGCCCAGAACCCATTTGTTTTGGAACTATTTCGCCTGAGAGAGGAATGCCCCCACCATTGCTAGTTGATACTCTTTGTGAGAGCCTGGTGCAGGCGTAGAACTTTGGCGTGACTCAGAAATAAGGGTTGCCCGAGCTAATGTTGCCAGAATAAGCACATGCATGGTTAGATGAGTTTATGAACCATATTGGGGGTCAAGAAGGAGGACTTACCTGGACCTAGCAACTTCCACGTAACCATGACGTATGTTTTATCTGCCATGTTTTGTGTTCAGCCTGATCAACCTGCCACAATGGAGGGAGATTACTTGGTGACAGAACCCATGATGGCATATGTTAGTGTTGAAGAAACTGGAAAAGAAGAATTGGGCAGAATAGGTGTGCCCGGACCTACAAAGAAAGAGCCTAAGAGAATGTACTCAGACAAGATGGTCTTCAGTCGCCCAAATTTGACCATGGCCAACTATCTCAAGCCTATTTATGTAACTGATCATCTGGATGGAGTACCCTTCAAGAGGGTTTTGATCAATGGAGGGGTTGCGATCAATGTGTTGCCATACATGCAGATGAAGAAGATGTGTAGAAATGAGGAATATCTCATCCCCAAGGATTTAACAGTTTCTAGTTTTTCTGGAGCCATCACTAGAACTTATGGGATATTACCTTTGGAGGTTGACTTAGGCTCCCAGCAAATCATGTTAGCATTTTTCATTGTGGATAGCACTTCCACTTATGGAGCTTTACTGGGCCGAGATTGGATTCATCAGAGTCTCTCGGTGCCTTCTACCCTGCATCAACACGTAGCAGTTTACCATGAGGAAGAAGCTATGAGACCAGGATTCTGGGAGATGGTGGAGGCCAAGTCACGACCATTCCTCCCCACAACTAATGTTGCAGAAGCCAACTTCTACAATCCCAGTGTTGGGATTCTTCAATGTTCAGGAGCTGATAAGAACGGCCGCCCGACTAAGGTGACGGCCCAAAAGCTTCTAGAGCAAGGATTATCTCTTACAAGGGAAGAATGAGATCGGCCCTATATCATCCCAACTCCCTAACGCCAGTAATGTCAGAACCAAGGAGAATGG
The DNA here is from genome assembly GCA_024362995.1 of Heteromeles arbutifolia. Classification (NCBI taxonomy): domain Eukaryota; kingdom Viridiplantae; phylum Streptophyta; class Magnoliopsida; order Rosales; family Rosaceae; genus Heteromeles; species Heteromeles arbutifolia. The sequence continues at coordinate 26,343,729 of JANCRC010000005.1, forward strand.
ACCAAGTAGTTGCAGTCAGGTCCTTAATCAAAAGGTTGCTGGTGTATGAGAGAGAAAGAAAACAAGAGAGAAAGAGCTCAGCCAAGGAAGAAAATGATTGGAACATAGAGGCTTCTAGTAGCCAGATAAGTAAAGAAGAAGCTTTTGGGAAAAAGTTAGAAGCAGTCATCCAAATGGCTGAATGTATATACAACCTGGATGGGCTAGGGGATTTGCCCGAGAGTCCAAAGTTAGTTGAATTTTTGTGTGCAGAGCCTGAAAAACAAGCCTCAGAAGTACAAGACCCTTTGGAGACCATCGAGTTGGGAACTGAGGAGGATCCGAGACCTATACAGATCAGTGGTTTATTGGAATCCGAGGATCAGGTAAGGATTTTCATCCTTCTGCATGAATTTAAAGACTGTTTTGCTTGGCATTACATCGAAATGCCAGGTTTAGTTCCAACCTTAGTAGAACACATGATGCCTATTAAGAAGGGGTTTAAACTTGTCAAGCAAGCACCACGAAGGATGTCAAAAGAGATCGAGGAAAAGGTCAAAGAAGAAATTGAAAGGCTGGTAAAATTGGATTTATTAGGCTGGCCAAATATGTCGAGTGGTTAGCTAACATTGTACCTGTATTAAAAGCTATAACTAAAGCGGTCCAATGTTGTGTTGACTATAGAAACATTAATGGAGCCACTCCTGAATATCCTATGCCCATGGCTGACTTATCCATAGATGCAGTTGCCAAACACAAAGTCTTATCTTTCGTGGATGGTAACGCTGGTTATAATCAGATACAAATGGCCAAGGAAGATATAAACAAAACGGCTTTTAGGTGCCTAGGATATGTTGGAGCATATGAATATTTGGTAATGCCATTTGGGCTCAAAAATGCTGGTGTAACCTATCAAAGAGCGATGAATGCTATTTTCCATAACTTGATCGGCCATAGCATGAAAGTATACATTGATGACATCGTGGTGAAATCTAAAACTGAAGAACAACACTTAATAGACCTCAGACAAGTCTTAACAAGAAAGAGGGTCCATAAGCTGAAAATGAATCCAAAGAAATATGCTTTTGGGGTAAGATTGGGCAACTTTTTCGGATTCCTTGTTCATCAAAGAGGGGTGGAAGTTGACAAAAACAAAGCTTGCGCGATAATGGAAACATCTTCTCCCACCAACAAGGTGCAACTGCAAAGGCTGCTGGGGAAAATCAACTTCTTGAGAAGATTCATTGCTAACTTAGCGGGCAAAATCCAACCACTAACTCATTTTCTAAGATTGAAAGACAAAGAAGAATTTGATTGGGGCCTACCACATCAAGAGGCTTTTGACAGAATAAAAGATTACTTGGCCTCTCCACCAGTGCTCATGCCACCTCAGAGAGGAAAGCCTTTGAAGCTTTATATTTCTACCTCTGAAAAGTCAATGGGAAGCTTGCTGGCCCAAAATAATGAAGAAGGGAAAGAGCAAGCAATATACTACCTCAGTAGAATCCTTACTGAGGTAGAAACAAGGTACACGCCAGTAGAAAGATTGTGTTTGGCTCTATACTTCACTGCCTGGAAGTTAAGGCATTATATGTTGCCTTGCCACATCCTCATCGTCGCTAAGACAGATGTAATCAAATACATGCTGTTGAAACCAACGCTAACTGGGAGAATTGGAAAGTGGATTCTAGCACTATCAAAGTTTAGTTTTCAATATGTGCCTCAAAGAGCGATCAAGGGACAAGCAATTGCGAATTTCTTAGCTGAGCACCAAGAGTCTCAAGAAGAGATTATCAGCATCCTGGGAACTCTGGAAGTAGCCAGTGTGTGGATCCCGCCAAGCCAAGCCTCATCGGGCAAGGAAGAATGGGTCCAGCAAGAGATAAAAAGGATAACTAGCCTCTGGATCACTCATTGGAAACTATATTTTGATGGGTCTTGTACTCAAAATGTTGCTGGAGCTGGAATTGTCGTCATTAATCCCGAAGGTATTCACCATTATTATTCATTCCTCTTCGATTATCAAGAGACTACCAAAAATCAGGCGGAGTATGAAGCACTGATAATTGGCTTGGAGATCTTAATAGAGTTAGGGGTAACCGAAGTAGAGGTGTTTGGCGATTCAGAATTGGTGATCAATCAGTTAAATGGAGAATATAAATGCAGACACATCACCATGGCAGGTTACTACTTGGCATCTACACAACTATTGAGCTATTGGGGCTCGAAAATATCAGTCAGCTATATCCCTAGAGAGTCAATGCAATTGGCAATGAGATGGCGCAATTGCCAATGAGATGGCACAATTGGCTTTTGGAGCCCTAATCCAAGAAATGAAGTTTAAAGAAGATATAGAAGTTCTGAATAGAAATCTCCCATCTATCTTCGAAAGGGGGTTCAGCCTAGATGTGATGATTGAAGAATTGGAGATAAAAGATTAGGTAAATGCGTTAGCTGTGAAGACTATCACCTCAACTGCAGTCAAGAAGTTCATTGAAACTAAGATCTTACACAGATATGGGGTGCCCAAGATAATTTTCACAGATCGTGGGCCATCTTTTATTTCAAGGGAAGTAGAGGAATTTGCAAGTACGTTTAAGATAAAGATGACTCAGTCTAGTCCTTACTATCCTCAATCAAACGGTCAAGCAGAAGCTAGCAACAAGGTCTTGGTGAACATTATCAAAAGAATGGTGGCAAATAGTCCAGAGAAGTGGCATGAAAAGTTGGGAGATACTTTGTGGACTTACAGAACTTCTAAGAGGACAACAACTGGAACTACTCCTTATGTTCTAACCTTCAGGCAGGATGATGTACTCCCTATGGAAATAAATGCGAGTTCTGTTAGGATTCAGAACCAATTTGGGCTACATAGTGATGAGTACATTCAGGCTATGTGTCAAGAAGTTGAAGATTTGGATATAGCCCGAATTGAAGCTCTAGATAAAATCCAAGAGGAGAAGAGAGCTGTTGCCTGAGCATACAACAAGAAGGTGAAATTGAAAATCTTCACATAATGGGAGTTAGTATGAAAAACACTTATGCCTTTGGGAGCTCAAATTAGAGGCTTTGGGAAGTGGAGCCCGACTTGGGAAGGTCCTTTCATTATCAACCAAGCATTGGATAAAAGAGGATTTTACTTGACAGATTTGGAAGGAAGATTGCAGAGAAACCCAATCAATGTTAAGTTTTTAAAGAAATATCACCCAACCTTGTAGGATGTTAGGGACTGTCACATTGAGGAAGTTTACAAATTATAAGGGATCCCAGAGTCAGTTTTTATGCTCATCATAGTCAAACTTCAAGGAGGAGATACAAGTTACAGAGGATTGAAGAAGTCATTTTCATTTCATCAAAAGGTTGAAGTTACATAAGAAACAAATCAATAGTCTTACATCCTTGGCTAAGGTAGCTATCCTAAAAGGGCTAACTAAGCTTCAGCATCTTCAACTCCAACATTTACTTTCTTGACTTTTTCAAATCTTCTAGTAAGGCTGTTTGGTGCGGACAGTTGCTCTTCCCACCTCTTAATCGCAAAGGACACTTATGTAGTCCTTGCCTTTGTAGCAATGCTTTTCTCTATAAGATCGAACAAAGTTTTGCCCGACAAAATTAGGGTAGTTGATCCCGAAGCATACACCTATGATGATGAAGTGATCAAGGAAGTAGAAGCTATGGGGAAGTCTGGGCTTGTGGAGATCAGTGCAAAAGAAGATAACTTTATATTCACAGGTAGAATCCATCGGTGTGATTAAAATAGCTTGGCTACTCCTCGATGCCACTGAAGTCCATGCAGGTCCCAAATAGTGTACTCATCCTTCCTCGAAGAAAATAGAAGTTTGCATACCTACCCGAGGATGATGAAGGCCGTTAAGCAAGCGGTGCATGGTGGAAATCCCTTCACCAGTTTCGCAGGGAGATTGGGTTCGAACAACTTTGGGTACCATTGGGAAATTTTGAGGAAAAGATGAAAAAGTTGAAATTAAGGGGCAAGAATTGAAGAATTAAGGAGGCAAGAGCATACTGGAATTTCTGGAAATTCGAAGGTTCGAGATGGCTTTGGAGATTTGCCGAATGGATTAAGTGAGGATTATATAATAAGTGGTTAATTAACGGTGAAGTTCATGGGTTAGTGCAAGGGTCGTGTTAACCAAAGGTCGCCTTGAATGTTGCGAGTCTCGAGTGAAGGCATGCATCGACTGTTTTAATCATTATTAGCGTCTTGGGCTGCAAAACTCAGCAATGATTAAATGGGGCACTGTTTGGGTTAATATTTGAACTTAGGACTTAAAGGAAGGAAAGCCCAAAAGAACTAAAGTGAGGAGACTCGCCCGAGGCCCAACACCAAGCCCAGCCACCCATCTCAAAACAATGTGACGGCACCTCATTAATGCAAAGGCTATGTGCTTACAAGAGAAGTGACGACCAATGGAAATCAACCTACTCTCAGTCCAAAAGCACTTTCTAAGGTCAGAACATGTAAAAAAGATGATGACTCACTGAAGTGCTTTCAGGCAAAGCTTGCAACAACCAAGACAAAATGCCTATAAAAGGGAAGACAGGGCCCAGAGATAAGGACACTCACCCAATAAAACAAACAAACATACAAACTCTACTCTTAAGCCAGTTCGTACCTTCCAAACCCTTTTTAGCAATAGTTCCCTCAGAAAGACATCTTTTGTCTAGTGTAAAAGCTCTGTTACCTTCCCTAGATGTTGTAGTATCGATTCCCTCGTGTAAACTTGTTCACCATCCGTCCCCATTTAGCACACAACCCTTTGTAACCATAAAGGGAAAAGATTGCAAGACGTTTCACCTTGCCTGACAAGGTGAAATCTTGCCCGATTCTCTTTGTCTTGTCTTTCAATCAATAGATCTGGTATTATGATGTATTCACCAATTTGTATTCAAGTCATTTCCGGTCATTTGATGATCAAAAGTTTCATTGGTTCTCAGCTCTGGTTCACTTAGTGGTTTTTACTGTCATGAAAGACTAAATGGGAATTAAAACCGATGACTTAATCAGATCTAGACTTCCACCCTCTAAGCATACACGATAACGAACCAAAAGTCCTTGATCTAAAGGCACAGAAAAGAACTTAATGTAGACTAAACCCATCTACTACAATCCTTTGATAGCAAAAAGTCAGAATAACTTGGGGCACTAGTAATCGACTTAAACACACTTGTTCTACATCTACCATACTGAGATGCCAGTGGCACGCCTTAACACTTAGTTATTTTTTATTGCGAGCCTCAAGGCCTACACCTAAGGCCCCATAAAGGCACATTTTAGAGCTAACTTTGTCCTCTTGCAGCCTCTCAACAAGCAGGAGCCCGACAACCAACCAAAGTGCCAACTTCTCAGGGAGCTGTGTGCTTGAGCCAGGGAGCCTCTGCAGCGAAATTCCTGCCCGAACATGTGGTATTGCTGTTAAGAACTCTATCATCGTATTGTACAAACTGTCTCGTTTAGCCATTCAAAAAAATGACGCTTCAAATGAGAGATTCTACCTTGTGATATATTCTTATAAAAATAGTAAGAAATGTTAAGAGTATAATCAATGGTAGATATAGTGCCACTTGTAAACTCAATGTAGGAGTAGTTAGTTACGATTGTTGGTAAAACGGTTATGATGTATGGCTTTACTATAAATAACAGTTGTGATGTAATAACTTCTTAGTTAAGCAATAGTAATACAATTTACAGAAACCTTTCATTTCTCTCTCCGAGCTCTTTCTTTCTCTCTCTAAATTTCATCATTACTTGATTAATGGCTGATGCTTAACATAGTATCCATTACCGGTGTTGCTCGTGCATCTTCGATCCTCTAATTGCTTCTGCTACTCTTCGCTCGCAGAGTACTTTGTCTACTTCTCACAGTGATTCCTGCTATTGGTGCTGTGTTTCTTCAAAGATTGGTATTTTCTAATTCGATTTCTAGGGTTTCTATGACAGTAATCTTCGATTCTTTCAAAGATTGGTATTTTCTGCATGCAAGGTGTTTGTGATATTGTTGCTTGCTTATGTTATTCTCTCAATTCCTATACACAATCAATCGCCCATAACCTTTCTTATTTCCACTATTTCTACCTCTGTTTATGTGAAATTGGATGATTCCAATTACCTAAATTGGCAATTTTAAATACAATTGTTGTTGGAAGGTCATGGTATTATGGGATTTGTTAATGGATCTACCATTTGCCTTGCTCGTTTTGTTCAACATTCTGCAACCTGTGAGTAAGTAACTAAAAGTCGCTAGGCGCTAGTCGGGTGGTGGGCTGGGGCCTAGTGCCTAGGCAGCTAGGCGAGGCCTAGGCGGGTGCCTAGGCGGACTAGGCAGATTTAAGTAAATCAATCATATTTCGTGTAAATAAGTGTCTGCTTATATTTGAAATATATATAATTTTGTCATAAACTACAAAATAGAATGCATATATATTATGAAGTATTGGAAAATGAAAACGTGTGAAATAAGGATATAATGTGTGTTCATTTAAGTATGCAACAAGTCTCTTACAATTTATTAGAAAAAAAACAAAATGCAAAATGAAAGTTATCTATTTTCTGTCTAAGTGAGTTGCGACCTAGGCGAGTGTTTAGGCGGGTCTAGGTGGGTGCCTAGGCAGTGCCTTAGTAGGTCTAGGTGCCCTTAGCATTAATCAGGATGGTGGCCAGCCGCCTAGAGCCTAGGCGGCGCTAGACGGGGATTTTTAGAACAATGCCTATGACAATTCATCTCGGATTTTATAGAACGAAAGGGTATTTTTGGTAAATTCCTTTGGAATTGGCTAGATATTTTTTAATTGTGTTTTTGGGTCTTAATTTGTGTGCCTGGTTGGGCACTTCTGTTGGGTTTTGTCCTCCCCCGGCCCAACTCTCATTCTTCTCTCCCTTCCCCGTAACCTCCCTCATCACTCTCTTTCTCTCACCTTTCTCTATCACTCCCTCATTTCCTTTCTTCGAACACCCACAGAGACAACCTTCACACCACCAGCCTCCCTACTCCGAGACACTCACACACAGTAACCAGCCCCTGGACCGTCATTTTATCCCTTACCCCTCCCCCGAACACTCTCACTCTCTTCCTGGCCCGTACTGGAGCACAGTTACTGTGCTTGCATCTCACTGGTGAGTTTTCGACACTATAACTAAGGTAAGCCTCCTAGGATCCCTTTAGATCATGTTTGAGGTTAGTTTAGGGTGGTTTTGAGAACCTTGGTAATGTTTGAACGCAGGAACAACTCGGAGAAACATTCTCCATATTTTCCGGCAAGTACCTGTGGGTTTGAGACCATTTCCGGCCAACTCCGGCCACCACACGTCGTGAAATTGGTATAGATCTCTTCCTTGCTCTTTGGGCTTCATTTTGGTATTTTGTTCGACATGTTTTGGTCACGTTTTGGGGTTGACCGGAGCTTGGAAGCTCCGACTTTCTTTTTCCATTAAAACCAGGTCGTTGTACTGTGTTAACCCAAAACCCTTTTAATCTGAACTGGCCCAGGTCTTTGGGCCATGGACCTTGTCCCAGACCTTGGCCCTTTAAGTTGAGCCCAACCCAAGTCCTTAACCCATTAGTCCCAACCCAGGAGCCCAAACCCTTGGGCCGGGCTACCAAGCCCACTGAGCCCAGCCCTTTTTACTTCGAACCCAAAACTCAAATTCAAAAGAGAAACCAGCCCAAACCCAAAAGAGAAACCAGCCCAAACCTAAGAGAGATCTGACCCAACCCTTTGACCCGACCCGGTTGGAACATTCCAAGGAATATTCTTGGAATATTCTCTGGAATATTCCCGTGTTGACTTTTTGTTGGCTTTTTCGAAATTTATCCAGGACTCTTCTTAGGGTAATTCGACGTCCTGAATCAGTTTCTGATGTCCGTTTTTGAAATTCAATCGTTTGAGTATAGTTTTATTAATTGGACCCTTTATGTGCTTAGGTGCATTTATTGTGGCGTTTCCGTCTTCGCTAGTTTACGTGGCTCTTCGACGAAGAAGTATCTGTGAGTGGACCCCTTCTAAAATGCATGCATTAATAGTAGAAATGCATACATGAAAAGCATGATTTAATAGTTACGTTTTATGAAACATTTGTGTGTAAATTAGATTTACATTATGACACGTCCTGACCTCGATATTCCCCGAACACTTAGGTAGGTACGTGCTGGCTGACACCCGAAGGTGACACAAGCCATTTAGAATGCATGAGAACAAGAAATAAATAGTACTTATAAATTTAAATATAATTAATATGCAATTGAGGAACGTGTTCAAAGCATACAACTAAACTGAGACACTAAAATAATAATACAAAATTGAATGAATAAAGGAATGGTCCTACACCGAGAGGACTCGAAGATGCCGATGCGGAAGTGCCCTGACATCGGGATTGTACGCCTCGATTCTAAGGTCCAGAGGGGGCGCAAAACAAACATGAGTGGACCAAGTTGATATATATAATAATAAAACAATTATTCAACATACTAACCCCCAAAGTTTTACGAAAACTAATAGCATAATATGTAATAGGTTTTTTCAAAAACCCTAGCATGCCATAAAACCTTTCATAAACGTATCTCGTATATGGTGTGCTAACTAGTGGTATCATAATCAGTATCTCCCATATGCATAGAACAGTGCCCTACACACGCCCGCCCGAAGGTAATATAAGTAACATCGCCCGTAGGCAGAACAGTGACCACTAGATACGCACAAAACCATTTAACATAGTCTTTCTAAACATAGGTACATATATCTCAAAAAAATCTTCATAGTATAAAGTCATCCATCATCTATACTATAAAGAAGTGTATAAAAACATGTTCTAAAAAGTATATCATCATCCATCAGATATCCTACAAAGAACATGGGTTCGATAGAAAATATGGTATTCCAAAATATTCTAAGTAAGCATAATATCTCATAAAACGTAATCATTAAATCATGCTTTTCATGTATGCATTTCTACTATTAAAACATGAATTTTAGAAGGGGTCCACTCATAAATACTTAGCCACTGAAAAGCCACGCAAACTAGCGAAGACAGAATCGCCACAATATATGCACCTAAGCATGTAAAGGGTCCAATTAGTCAAACTATGTTCAAACGACTTAATTTGGGGGTCCAGGACGTCGAAATTAGCCTAGGAAGGGTCTCAGACGAAAACCCAAAAATTTGTCAAAAAGTCAACGTTGACCGTTGACCGGTCAAAGTCAAAGTCAACGCTGACCGTTGACTGGGTCAACGGTCTAGGGTGGGTCAAACTGGGTTTAGGGCTTAGGGTAGGACCGGTTTTGGGCCTGGTTCTTAGGCCTGGGCTTAGCCACTAGGCTGGGTCCTAAGGCCCAAAGGCCTAGGTCCAAGGGTTTGAAAAGGGCTGAAAGCCCATGGCTGCATAGAAGGGCTTGGGCTTGAAAGCCCAGCTCAAGTCAAAAGGTTTTTGCGGTTTTAACTTTTAACTAACTCAAAATAAAAAGGGTTTGGGCTGAGGGTTTTATGGGCCTAGGGCCCGAAGGGCCTAGAATCAAAAGGGTTTAGGTTTTAAAAATAAATAAAAAGGGTTGGGCTTTAAGGGGTAACGAGCCTAAGGCCTGAGTTCTTAATGGCCCGAAGGCCTAATAAGGCAAGGGTTTGGGTTTAAACAGCTAACGGGCCTAAAGCCCAAGCCCTAAACGGCCCAAAGGGCCTGAGTTGCTTGTTCTCGCCGGAGAAGGATACTAGAGCCTCCCATGCTCTGGTCAACGGCCAACTACCACCCAAGGGTACAATCTATGTACGAAAATGAAGTGCAAGGTGAGGGGAAGTGTTTTCTCACCTTCGATTCACCGTGGAAGGGCTGGAGATGGCCGGAATCTTGCTTAAAACCCACAGGGGTTCGCCGGAGTCTGGGTTCTCGAACTCACTGAGCTTCACAGAGCCAAGAGATAGAGGAAGGAGGTCCAAACGAACGTGGTGGTGGCATCTGGGTTCTATGGGTGTGAGGGTGGTGTCCTTGGGTGTGAGTTGATCGGGAAAGAGAGAGTGCGAGAAAGAGAGGGTACTGAGCTAAGAGAAAGAGCTGAAAGTGAGAGAGAGAAGAGGGTTGACTCGGGGTGAAGGGAAGAGAAAGTAAGTTTAGGGTGGTGCCACGTGGCAAACGGAAAGAGAAAGAGAATCTAAAAGGGAAGGTCCGGATTAGATAGGAATAAAGGGACCAAAATGAAAACTTCAAATACTTTTAAGGGAAAAAGTAAAATTACAAACTAAATTTGGGGAGGGGTTTCACACATTATATGATTATCATGCTTTACTGAGAATATTTTCGAATACCATACTTTATCGAATTAATGTTCTTTGTAGTATATATGATGGATGACTATATACTATTTATGAACATGTTTTTACACTCTTTATAGTATATATGATGGATGACTATATACTATGAAGTGGTTTTGAGATATATTTTGGAAAGATTATATTCAATAGTTTTGTGCTTATCTAGTGGTCACTGTTATGCCTACGGGCGATGATACTTATATTGACCTACGGGTTGGGTGTTGTAGGAGCTATGGGCGATGATACTTATATTGACCTATGTGTTAGGTGCTGTAGGAGCCTACGAAGCGATTGATACTTGTGAAGGAAGTGTTCTGAAGGAAGAGTTCTATATGCCTTCGGGCAATACTGATACCACTAGTTAGCACACTATATATGACATACGTTTTATGAAAGGTTTTATGGCATGCTAGGGCTTTTGGAAAACCTATCACATATTATGCTATTAGTTTTCATAAAACTTTGGGGGTTAGTACGTTATTGAATAACTGTTTCAGTATTATATATATATATATATATATATATATATATATATATATATATATATATCAACTTGGTCCACTCATGTTTGTTTTGCGCCCCCTCAGGACTTAGATTTAAGGCATACAGTCTCTGTGTTAGGGCAGTTCTGCATCGACATCTTCGAGTCATCTGGGTGTAGGACCACTCCTTTGCTCATTCAATTTTACATTATTTCTTTTAGTGTTCTAGTTAGTTGTATGCTTTGAACACGTTCCTTAATTGCATATTCTTTATATTTAAATTGCTACTATTTTATTCATATTCATTGTTCTCATGCATGTTAGAATGGCTTTGTCACCTCCGGGTGACGGCCAGCACATGCCTACCCTGGTGTTTGGGAGAATATCAGGGCGTGTCACAACTTCTAGTGTTGATAATAGCAATGTGGATTGTTCATCTGCTGTTGAAAATGAGGAATATATTGTCTGGAAAATGCATGATCGTGCTTTAAGGCAGCTGCTTACTACAACTCTATCTCCAGTAGCTATTGGCAGTGTTAGCTCTCAAGATTTCTGGACCAGACTAAAGGAACAATTCTCCACTGTTTCTCAGACTAGTATCTTTCAAATGAAATCTAATCTGCAAACAATCAAGAAAGGGGCTGATAATGTGTCTCAATACTTACAAAAGATTAAAGAAGCTCGAGATTATCTTTTTGCTGCTGGGGTACATTTTGCAGATAAGGATATTGTGATTTTTGCATTAAATGGATTACCTCCCGAGTATAATACATTTCGATGTGTGATTAGAGGCCGTGAGAATGTTATATCTCTCAAGGAGTTCAGATCCTAACTTCTTGCTGACGAACTTATTGTTGAAAACAATGTTCACACTCCACTCTTGTTTGCTATGGTTGCAGATAATTCCTTAGCTGCCAAAGGTTCAACCTCTCAGTTACATACCAATTATGGTCAATCTTTTAGTCAATCCAGTGTTTTCTCAGGAGGGAACATACAATTTAATTACAACAAGCAAAAGGGCAGGGGCAAGTTTAACCATGGAGCAAAGTTTAACAGATAGTCTTACAATGTGTATCCTAATTCCTCCTAAGGAGTTCTTGGATCCCCTCTAATTGCATATAATGGTGGCTCTCCTCCAGTCATCTGTCAGTTGTGCAACACATATGGTCATTCTGCTTCTTTTTGTGGATTAAGACCTCCATCAAAACAGGGCTGTCATATTTGTGGGAAGACTAACCATTCTACTTGGTTTTGCTTTCACAATGACAAATGGCCGAATTACATTGGTGCTTCTCAGTTTCCTTAATCCAATGCTTCTTATGCACATTCTTGATATCACTCTCAAGTACCAATGCCTAATTCTCAATCTCCAAATCAGTCTCAAATGCATGCTATGAATATTGTGGTCTCTCATCAACCACAAGGCTATTCTCCACAGAATTCTCCTCAGTTTTGGCTTGCGGATTCAGGGGCCTCAAACCATATGACAGCTGATCTCCAAAATCTATCTATGGCTTCTCCACATCCAGCCATTGAGCTTGTTCAAACTACCAATAGTGAAGGTTTGACTGTGTGGCATATTGGCAACAGTATTATAAAGCCTTATGCTCATCCCATTATGTTGAATTCCATCTTATATATGCCTAAGTTGACTCATAATTTGTTATCAGTTCACAAAATATGTCTTGATAACAATTGTTGGCTTATTTTTTATGCCTATTGTTTTTTGATCCAGGACAAAGCCACATGGAGGAAACCATACGGAGGCCTTTGAAGTAATGGATTATATCCCTTACCAACTCTTGCTCAATCTCAGTCTCACATTCATCAAGCTATTGCTTGTCTTTGACAACTTGTCAATTCCAGTGTTTGGCACAAACATTTAGGTCATCCTTCTAATAATACCACCTCATTGATGCTGAACAATGCTAGTATTACTTGTGATAAAGATGTTGTTCCTACTATGTGTCAAAGCTGTTTAGAGGGAAAATTTACTAGGTTACCTTTTCCATCAAGAACTCATCAATCTTCTACTCCATTTGAAATTGTACACAGTGACCTTTGGGGTCCTATGCCTTGTACTTCCAGAGATGGTTTCAAATACTATGTCACCCTTATTGATGAGTGTACTCAGTTTTGTTGGATATTCCCTCTCATAAATAAATCAAATTTCTTTGCCACTTTTGTGAGTTTCTGTTCATATGTACATACTCAATTTTCTACTACTGTCAAGATACTACAAACTGAAGGTGGTGATGAGTATGTCAGTCACAAATTGCAATCCTTTTTACAACAACAAAGAATTATACACCAGAAATCCTGCCCATATACACCTCAACAAAACGGTTTAGCTGAGCGCAAACATAGGCATATTATTGAAACCATAATCACATTACTTCAACATGCTTCTCTACCATCCAATTTTTGGTCTTTTGGTTGTCAAACTGCTGTTTATCTCATAAACAGAATGCCTACTCCCATTTTACAAAATATATCCCCCTTTGAAGCTTTGTATGGAAAACCCCCTGTCATTTCACATCTTAAGATATTTGGCTGCTCATGCTTTCCTTTTAGTATAAGGGTTATATTGATAGGAGCATATTTATGCGACTTAGTTGGCTTGTTTTCTTGCATTGACTTAGTTAGTTTTTACTTATTATAGTGTTTTAAGCTATTTTCGTGTGTTTGTAGGTCCAATTGGCAAAGTTGGCAAAAAAGTGCATTTTAGAGCATTTTGGAGCAATTCTGGGCTGAAATGGATTGCATGCATATGGAGCACAAGGAATGGACGAATTTGAAGTTCAAATGAGGCTAGGAATGTGTTTAAAAGTTGGAGAAACAAATTCAAGTCAAAGAAGATAAGGAATCAGCTACAAACATGGAACATTATCCAAACCAACCTTATCTTATCTTATCCTATCTTAATTCCAGTTGCAAGGGGGACTCCTTTTCATAATAGGATGCCTAAAACCTGTTTTTAGGAGGTCTTTTCCATCTAGAAACATGCCACAACACTCCTTTCTAGAAGTCCTAAAAATCTGGCGCCCCAAACCTTTCTAGAAGGCCTTTGCCTTACCTTGCACTCCATCCCCTTCCCTCCAATTGCTGCCGCACCTTCCCTATCCTTATTCCTCTTGGATTCTGATTTAATTAGCCTATTCCCTTGTGGATTTGGATTGTGCAATGCCTTTTCATAAATTAATTGGGCTAAACCCCTTTTCCTGATGGATTTAAGCCTTGTGCCGCACCCTAGGGCCCTAATCCTTTATTTCTGCTAAGTCCAAGTCTTAACCTGATTTCCCTAGGGTTTGCCATGCCTATATATACATATTTTGAGGCTTTGCCGCAGGTTACCACCCCCTATACCACACCATAATTCGTAGCCATCACCATTCATACACAGAAACACCCTTTGCCGCAAGAAGGAGAGGATGAGAGCTTTGCCGTGGCTTCCATTGGAGGAGGACCTTGTGCCGCAACAACCTGCAACCATTGGAGACTTCTTGAGTTCTTTCTTCCCTTGTTTTAGTTTCAATGTTTATTTCAGATTGCTTTTCAATTGTTATGAACATGTGTAACTAAGTTTTTCTTAGTTAGAGGTGAATTCGAAGCCATGGACATATGTTTAATATGAATTGATTACCTCCAGTTATTGTTTCGTAAAACATGAATGCGATTCACTTATCTGTTTGATTAAAACTTATTCTTGTATGTGGGTTAAGGGTGCACACTTAGTTTGCATGCATGAATCTAATGCTAAAATATAAGGGAATTTCACCTAATTGTTATGAACTTATATTTATGAGTAGTAAAGGTTGCTAGTCACAGTCATGTTAAGTGAATCCATGGTAGGAGTATCATCATGCTTTTCATAGTTACGAATGCCTTGTCAATGCTTATGATTTTCATAGAACTTAATGATCTTTGAATGTATCTCTATTATGCGTATTCCATGTAGGGAACTTGATAAGAATAATTTGATTGTCGATGCGTTATCCATCCAATTCAATGAATTAAGGAAAATCTGAAAGTTAATTTGTGCATTCACGATTAATTTAGGGCATTGTCATTCATGGTTTAAAGAAACAATACTGGAAATCAATTTGTATGCATATGTTTCATGTGTAGAGAAGGATCCTCTAACTAGCTTTTCACCCTTGAATTCACCTTAATTTCGTTTTAACTTACTTTGTTTGCTGCAATTTACTTAGTTTTGTCAAATTCGTCCAAAAACCCCCTCAGTTCTTATTTGTGTTTTAGTTTTGTCAAATTCGTCCAAATCTGTCCCCTTTCAGTGTTTTGAGTCTTACTAGTCTAGAATTTGTCCAATTCACTATCTAGTATCTGTTTCGAGTCTATTTAGCTTAGTTTGTGTGTTTTGAGTCAATTTGGTCAGTTTTGAATCATAAGAGTCTAGTTTAGTGTTTTAGAGTTTAAATTGTGTAGATTAGCATCCCTTCTAATCCCCAGCTTAAAACGATCCCTACTTTCATATACTACGTCGATAGGGTTTTAATTTGAGTGTCAAGTAATTTTCACATCATATATTTGTTTTGATGTCCCTAAAAACAAATATTACATATCTAGGCATGTGGTATTCAATGAGTTGGATTTTCCATATAAAGAGTTGGTTTCTCAGGGTCATCATTCTTCTATACTTGTGCCCTCTAACAACAGCAATTTCCACACATTAATTCCCACACTTGATAATATTTTGGTTTCTTCATCATCTGGAGGTTCCATTTCACACCATACACATCCTGTCTCTGTAACTCAACAGTCTTTGCCACTTGTCCCCATTTCTCCGGCAGTTTCCTCTTCACATTCTCTTAAAAGTCCCCTTGTTTCTTAGCCACAGTCACAACCACAGTTCATTACTGCTGGTAACAATTCTTCCTCTACACTCCTTGTGGATTCCATACAAAGTCCTGAGGATTCTGTGAGCTCATCATTTATGGGGGTGTATTCAATTGGGAATTTGAGAGATTTTTAATGGATTTATAAATCCATAGATTTTTATGGAGTTTAATTGATTTGAAGAGATTATATGTAAAATTTTAATTCAATTCCCTCGAAATCTCATGGGGAGAGGTGAGATTTGTGGATGCTTAAAATACACTACAAAATCTCTCCAATTCCCTCTAATTCCTCAACTTTTCCAAATTCTTTAAATTCTAATTCTAATTGACTACACCTAGAATGTTATAAACTTCTTTAAAACTCTAATTGAATACACCTGGATTTCCAAGGATTTTAATAAACTATCTTAAAATCCTAATTGAATACCCCTAGATTCATTAAAAGAATTAAAATCCCTCAAAATCCCCTTAGTCCTGAGAATCTGCAAGTGGTTCTTCCTATTGCTCCCATTAATTTGCATCCTATGCAAACTAGGAGCAAAAGTGGTGTTATCAAAAGAAAGGCATTACTTACTACTTTGGCTGAATCTAGTGAAGTGGATATGTTAGTTATTGAACCTACATCTTATAAAAATGCTTTTAAGGTTCCAGTCTGGTACAAGGCTATGCAAGAGGAAATAGATGCTCTTCATTTTTAAGGAACTTGGTCTTTAGTATCATTACCATCTCAGAAGAACCTTGTAGGTTGCAAGTGGGTTTTTAAACTCAAGAGGAACTCTGATGGCTCAATTGCATGACATAAGGCTCGTTTGGTTGCAAAAGCTTTTAGTCAAGAACCTGGTTTAGACTTTGGGGAAACCTTTAGCCCTATGGTCAAGCCAACAACAATGAGATTAGTTTTGTCCCTTGCTACTCATTTTGGCTGGCCTCTTAGGCAATTAGATGAGGAGAATGCCTTTTTGCATGTTTTTTTTTTGCAAGAGGAGGTTTATATGTCATAGCCTCCGGGGTTTGAAGATTCTAATCATCCACATCTTGTTTGTAAACTTCATAAGTCTCTCTATGGCTTGAAACAGGCCCCTCGAGCATAGAATGAACAGTTCACTGCATTTCTTCTAAAACTTGGGTTCAAATCAACATATTCTGATACTTATCTATTCATACACACAATTGGCAGTGATGTTGTGATTCTATTATTATATGTTGATGATATTATCATTACTGGAAGTTCAATGGCTGTGATTCAATAGGTTATTCATTCTCTTACTCCCGAGTTTGACCTTAAGGATCTTGGGGATTTGCATTATTTCCTTGGCATACAAATCACTAGAACAGCTTCTGGATTGTTTCTCTCACAGTCCAAGTATATTCAAGACTTGTTGCAGAAAACAGAAATGCTTGAATCTAAGCCTTGTGACACTCTTTGCTTACCTTATAACAAACTTTTGAAGGATGATGGCATTCCATACAACAATCCTATTGCTTATCGAAGTATTGTGAGTGCCTTACAATACCTTACATTCACTCGTCTAGATATCTCATTTTCTGTGCACCAAGTATGCCAATTTATGCAGAATCCTATGGTGTCTCATTTTACTGCAGTGAAAAGAATATTAAGGTATTTGAAAGGCACAATGCAACTTGGACTTACTTATCCCAAGAGTTATCTGACCATAAGAGCTTTCAGTGATGCTGATTGGGCAGGCGATTTGCATGATCGAAGGTCAACCACTGGATTGGTGTTGTTTCTCGGTTCAAATCCTATCTCTTGGTCTTCCAAGAAACAGCAAATAGTCTCTCGTTCTTCCACAGAGGCTGAGTATAGGGCTATGTCAACTATATATGCTGAGATTGATTGGATATTACAACTTCTTGCATTTCTGTACGTTAAAATACCTTCTCATCCTGTTCTCTTTTGTGACAACTTGCCTGCTATAGCATTATCTTTTAATCATGTCCAGCATCAAAAGAAAAAACATATCGAGGTGGATGTTCACTTTGTTAGGGAGAGGATTTCAAAGATGCAGCTTGAAGTTCAGTTTGTGTCTTCTCGAGAACAATTTGCAGATACCTTCACTAAGGGTCTTAGTGCACCCTTATTTCAAACTGCTTGGCTTATCCAAACATGAGATTGCGGGGGGATGTTAGAGTATAAAATGGCAGATCAATGGTAGATATAGTGTCACTTGTCTACTCAATGTAGGAGTAGTTAGTTACAATTGTTGGTAAAGTGGTTATGATGTATGGCTTTACTATAAATAACAGTTGTGATGCAATAACTTCTTAGTTAAGTAATAGTAATACAATTTACAGAAACTTTTCATTTCTCTCCCCGAGCTCTCTCTCTCTCTAAATTTCATCATTTTTTGATTAATGACTGATGCTTAACAATAAATGGGGTTTGTGGAATATTCTTCAAGAAAACCAAAAAATTAAAAATAAATAATTCATGGCAAATCTACAACCCCACACAAAATACAGAAAGCGACTGCGTAAGTTTACTCCAAGTCAAGTCGTCGATGGATGTTTGAAAACCAAAATCCACCACCCATTTTCTCTTCTTCTATGTCATCAAATATTCTATAGTCCTCCGAAATATAGGTATTTGTTAATTGTTAAATTTTAATTTTTTTACGTTCTAACTAAAAACTTTTAAAAAGTTAGAAGTATCCGACAATTCAGAGAACCATATTAAATCCTGTCAATATCATACAACTGTATTGTAAATTGTAGTACCAATCCTATTCCCATATTAAACTCTCTGCTTTTCTTCCCCCCAAAAAGTATGAACTACAACCAAACCCGTTAAAACCAATGCCCCTCTCTCCCTCCTCTCCAAACCCATAAGTCAACAACTATGGCTCCACCTCTCCCTCGCTTACTCCTCCTCTCTTCTCTCCTCCTCCTCTGCCTCACCATCCCCTCCTTAGCCCACAGTGGCCACCACGACGACGATGAAACCGAACCCGACACCAACGACAGCGAAACCCCGCATGACCTTCGTTCAAGGCCTCTAATACTAGTCAAGATTTGGTGCCTCATCATAATATTTTTTGGGACGTTCGTACCCGGAGTTTCACCTTATTTCTTCAATTGGAATGAAGGGTTCTTGGTTTTGGGTATCCAGTTTGCTGGGGGTGTGTTTTTGGGTACGGCTATGATGCACTTTCTGAGTGATTCCGATGAGACTTTCAAGGACTTGACCCAAGAAAAATACCCTTTTGCGTTTATGTTGGCTTGTGGGGGCTTCTTGCTTACAATGCTTGCTGATTGTGTCATTTCCTATGTGTTCCTCAAGAACAAGAGTGTCGCGTCTGCTGCTGATCTTCAGGTTCAGGGTAAGTGCTTTTGGTCTTCTAGATTTTGTTCTCTTTGCTTGCCGAGTGAGTGAAATTCCTTGAACGGGAAATGATAAACACACACGCTTTTTAGCCTCTCACACACTTCTTTTTAATCATTTCCGTTCATTCTGTTTGATTTACTCAATCCGATAGCTAAAAATAAAAAAATTTACAGGGTTGTGTGAGTAGCTAAAAGGGTGTGTGAAAATCACATTCCTACCTGTTTCCGTTTGATTTATTCAGTTCGACGACCAAAAATATAAAAATATAAAGGGACTAAAGGTGTGTTGAAAATCACAGTCCTTGAATAAACAACTGTTTGGTGTTGGATTTTTGTTTCTTTAGTAACAATTGTCGTTTGGTGTTGGTTAGTAACAATTGTCGTCTACGAGATTTGAACTCCGACCTTTTCAAACTTAAATAAGTGGAGACGGGGGTGCCGCTAAACGGACTGTATGTGTGTTTTTGCTGAGAGTTGTGATTGCGGCCATAATTTATGAAGCAAAACTAGGCTTGAGGTTGACTGTAAAACTAGGACAATCAAGTGATAGTTTATTTTTCACTGCAGGTAATATTGAGCAGGGAAAGGGTGGTCAATATGGCGCTCAGGTAAGATATATACTTGCTAAATTCATAATCTTCTGGTGGTTCTGAGACTGACTCGAAACTTATTTTTGATTGACCTGACAGAGCCATACCCAAAACACGGTGGTTGCAAGCGCTACTTCACTTGGGGACAGCATCTTGTTGATAGTAGCCTTGTGTTTCCACTCTGTGTTTGAGGGCATTGCAATTGGAGTCGCTAGGACTAAAGCCGATGCTTGGAAAGCCTTATGGACAATTTCTCTTCACAAGGTATTTGCTGCCATTGCCATGGGCATTGCTCTCCTTCGAATGATGCCTAACCGTCTCTTCTTGTCATGCGCTGCCTGCGCTTTTGCATTTGCTATTTCAAGTCCTATTGGTGTGGCAATCGGAATCCTAATAGATGCGACAACCCAAGGAGCTGTGGCTGATTGGATATTCGCGATTTCGATGGGTCTAGCATGTGGAGTGTTCATGTACGTAGCAATAAACCATTTATTGGCGAAGGGTTATGCACCCGACAAAGCAGTTTCAGTCGACAAACCCCAGTACAAGTTTCTGGCAGTTTTGTTGGGTATTGGGGTAATAGCTGTTGTGATGATTTGGGACACTTGAAGTCATTGTTCGTGCACGATTTGTTTGTGGTAGATTACGTTCGGAAGTATAGATTTGTAAGTAGCAAGGCAAAGGATTGATAGATGTGATTTTGGTTTTATTTAGATATTCGCTATTATAAGTTATCAGTTCAGGATAGAGAGCAGTGTTGTAATGATCTCCAAGAATGTTTTTATAGCTTATGTGGCTTGGCAATCATCTGGATGATGATCATCTTACATACAAATATATAAAAGAGTAAATTGTAGCTATGGTCCCTTAACTTTAACTCAATTGGAGCAATGGTCCCTTAATTAAAAATCCATTACCATTGGTCCCTCAACTTATCAAAACGTGCAGCTATAGTCTCTCAACAAAAAATCAATTACCATTGGTCCCTCAACTTTAATTCAACTGAAGAAATGGTCCCTTAACTTTAACCCAATTGTAGCAATGATCCTTCCAATATAACTCGTTTTGACAAAAATTTTGACATAGTTGACGAAAAGAACCATAATTATACACTTTCATGAGTTGAGGGATCCTAATTGTATAAATGGTCATTCCAACATAGCTTATTTTGACAAAATTGATAAGAAGGACTATAGCTACACATTTTGATAAGTTAAGGGACCAATTGTAATGGATTTTTAGTTGAGGGACCATTGCTCCAATTTGATTAAAGTTGAAGGACTATTCGTACAATTTACTCTACATAAAATTGTATGTGTATTGATACAGTTATAAACAGATCGCTTTGCAGTTTATATATACAAGCAATATTTGGGGAAGAGGATCGAACTCGGTACCTCGGGTGCAGGAGTAAACATCCTTAACCACTTAAGGCAAGTCCCTTGGGCTTTCCAGGTCAAGCAGCGTATCCTAATGCCATTGAACTACAGCCAAATGCCATCGTCTTGTATATTTTATTTCTTCTGTTTGATTCACACAAGATTCGCTTCTCAGAATCTTTCGAATCATGCAGATTCATTTGTTAGAATCTTTAGATTCATTCCTAGGATTCTGTCCAAAACACAAGCTGTATAATAACACACTTGAAAGTCCTAGGATGAGTACTAATTTAATCTAAAGGTGTAAATAGGTTCCAACTTAAACTAATGCAGATTATGAATTAAATTAACCAGTTATGCAAACTAAATTCTACACAAATATTCAGCATAAACATAAAGAGTGCACACATGATGTAGGATTTAACGAAGCAAAACCCACAATTGGGAAAATCCTCGGGCTACCAAGCCAGGAAGCACTAAGAAAGAAAGAATACATAAAGACTTACAAAAACTCATCAACTAGACACCATACTAGTTGGCAGCTTTGTCTTCGTGCTTTGCTACTTGATCTTTCGTCAGTCTTCGAGTTGAAGTGGCACGACACTAACGCGGTCGTCAATCACCTTTTCCTCGAATTTTGCAAGATACTAACTCGATCATGCTGAATGTTTATATGATGAAGTGTTTGTTTAAAAAACAATCAATTACGAAAATCACAAGGCACATTTTCATAATTGACATTCAATTAAAAACTCAAATGAAAGCAGCATGAAAAAATAACATTTTCTCTTTAAAAACGCATGCTGTTGAAACCACAAGATAGCAGCAATATAAAAATTATTTTTCTTGCTCAAAACACAAAGCTGCTGCGTTTAGATGCTTTTGTCAAAGAAACCAATATTCATGCATATGCGGCTCACATTCTAAAAGACCGACATCTCTTATAAAGACTCAAAGCGCCGCACCGATTAAAACCGATAAGAACAGCAATCCAGGTAGTCAGATAACTCCCACCAACATGCAATCAGATAAGTCCCACCAAATGCAATCAGATTATGTTTTAATAATTAATAAAGAAAGGATAAGTCATTTTAAAGAGATAAAACACACGATGGGTAAGAGTCCTATCCCAAATACAATAATATGAGATATCTGATGAATGTAGTTGGATGCATGCGTGCAAACGTACCTGAATAAATATCTCGTTTACGTAACTTCTTTGCATCGAAAGTGTGAGAGACATCCTTAGACTTAAACAATTACAATTGAAAATATGTAACAAATCTAAGTTATTACAGACTCGGGCATTTTGTCAAGAATGGCCAATTTTGCACTAAAACCCTTCAACTTTTTCATGCACCACTGCAGAAAGGCTTGCTACAATCAGCTCAAGCTCTCTCTCCTCCTCTGCCTCATCCTGGGCCAACAGTGGCCAAGACGACGATGAAAGCAACAAGAACGACAACGTTCACACCTTTTCCTCTAAGATTCTGATACTGTTAAAGATTTGGTGCTTGATTTTGGTGTTTGTTGGGACATTTGTAGCCAGAATGTCGCCCTACTTCTTTAAAATAACGAGGAGTTCTTGGTTCTTGGCACGTGGTTTGCCCCGGGGGTGTATTTTTGGGAACAGTTCTCGTGCACTTTCTGAACGATTCAAACAAGACTTTCCACTAAGCAAGCCTTTTGGATCAATAATTTCACCAAATGTCTAAGGGTTGTTGATTCTATTGAAAGGCCACTGAAAATATATTGCGACAAGAAGATTTCAACTTAGGTCTCTGTAATAGGCGGATTAGTAGGGAACCCTAGCACTATATTAAGGTTGTCCCTGCACTCACGACATTCATTCGCTTCATGTGCTAAAACCCTATTCACTAGTAAGAATATATTAGTTGTGTGTGGAGAAGACTGCCTTCTCTAATCTCTAACATCATGTCTACCTTTGAATGGGCGCGGAGGTTGCACCTTTGTAATAGTACCATGATCACAGGGATATAGCATTTCCGGCTTTTGGTGTTGCTTCGGAAGCTGTTGTCCTAGTAGAAAGCGTGAGGAGGAAAACTTCGATTCAGCCCAATGAACTTGACTTCCTTGCTTTCTTTTCTGGTTTATTTGCAAGTATTGTCTTCATTCACTTTTTGATGCATGTCAATAACTGTGATCCTATGCTATGTTATTATATGCTTACAATCCAAACCTTCAACTTTTTCTCATGCACCACTAGAACATGGCTTGCTACAATCTTCTCAAGCTCTCTTTCTCTTCCTCTTCCTCAACCTCTCCACATTGGCCTACAGCAGCCACGACAATGATCAAAGTGAAACCAACAAGAACAATGGCATTCACAGCCTTCGCACCAAGCCCCTAATACTCGTAAAGATTTCATGCATAGTTTTCTTTTTGGGGACATTTTCAGCCGGAATGTCGCCCTACTTCTTAAAGTGGAACGAGGGGTTTCTGGTTCTAGGCACACAGTTTGCTGGTGGTATATTTCTGGGAACAGCTCTCATGCCCTTTCAGAGTGATTCAAACAAGACTTTCTGTGGTTTTGTATGTGTATACTAAGCAGGACAGTGACCCTCAAGTTCAATGATTCCGGACTGTCCCTCCTTATCATGCCCGGCATATGGTTTTCTGCCTCCATTTCAGTCCAACTGGTATCGGAGTTGGGCACAACTCAAGATAGAAGGCGGAATGGACCTCCGCCATTTCGATAGGTCTGGCATGCGGTATGTTCATATACGTATCCATAAGCCATCTGCTTTCAAAGGGTTACACAGCTCACAAGGCAGTCTCTGTTTACACACCGCATTACAAATTTCTGGCTGTGCTGTTTGGAATTGTAGTAGTATCGGTTGTCACGATCTGGGACACTTGATATAATTATGCCAATTTAGGAGCTTGTCGTTCAAGTAGTTAACTGCATTCACCCTGTACTCGATGTCTATTTGATTCTATCTTCAATATTGCTTGTAAAATTGTAAAAATAAAAATAATGCTAAATATTGATAATCTTGTTCACCTTGATTCATGACTAAATTCAGGGACCAAACTGTGTACTTTAAAAGGTTCCCACAAAACACAGATTCAGAATGGAAAGACATAATTTCAGAAAGGAGAAACTCCCAACGGTTGCGAAACTTCTCCTTCAACACCTGCTTTAACTGATTTCAAGCAGGTGGTATTGCTGTCAAGAACTCCATCATCGTATGGTTAAGAACTGTCTCGTTTAAGCCACTTAAATTTGCCCATGTGCAAACAATACGTCAGACAAGACATCCCCGGGACTCAAAGTTCTCCATGGTAAACTCTCCCAAGGCAAGCTGTTACAATAAAAGGCCCTGCCAAATCCCCCAAAAGACAGCCTGCAAAAAAAGAAAAAAAAATTACATATACACTAACAGATGATTCACTTACTAATAGATACAGACCGATTAGGTAATTCACTTACCAATCCACTGGCCAGATGAAGGGCGTATAAGGGAGGCACAAATACCGGCCCCAATGGAAGCAAAAACTAGTGATGCACCACACCTGATAGTAGTAACTGTAACCTTCTTCCCAAGAATCTTTATTTGTTCTGCCGTATCGATGTCATCAACCTCTTCTCTAGACTTTATTGTACAAGAAATATATCGGTAGACTTCAATGCCAACTTGGATGAGCCATGACGCTGCCACACCTAGAAAGTGCCCTGAGTAATTAAGTAAACATGGACAGCACAGTGAGAATGAAAGCTCAATCAACCAACAACAGTGACCACGCCATTTTTTCTTTCATATTTGACAGAATACATACATGATTAGAATATTACCTCTGAAAGTTGTTTTGCTAACACTAAAGAAGAAAACTAAAGTAGGCAATCTCCTTCCAGCTTTCCGCATGGCGGACTTAGGAACATCTGTAGATTTTGTTTGTCAGTCATGTATTTGAAGAAGCAAAACATATAACTAATTAATTAATCATATTTACACGCTTGTTTTTTGAACTTAATCTTCTCAAATAAAAGTAGATTTGGGATTATTGTGGAAAGAAATTACCTTTGAGAAGTTTCCATGCCATTCTCTCCGATACATAATGGACACAAATTCGTTCCAGAATCCGTCTAGTGGTTACAACAGAAGTCTGCAATGGATGCAAAACATAACTCAATTGGAAGATGCAAAACTTTGTTGAGTTCAACTATAGAAGTGCAAAATTTTGTATGCTGTTTAATTAAGTAGTTATATTTGGGAAAGAGAAAACCCTAGAACTGCTTCAGGTGAAAGCTGTATTGTGTGTTGTGGGGGGTGGTGGGGAGAGAGAGAAGAAATTTCCTGTGCTAAAATGTAAATAAAGAAGAAAAAAATCGAAAGGTGAATGCAAAGAGGTAATTCAACTGGTTGCTGATTCAACAAATAATGAACATTTCCATCACATTTCAGAAATAACTTGTTTCGTGATCAAATTGATTTTCAAAGTAAATATGATTAGTGGTACAAACTTGCATCTGGTCTATAAACCAGCAGAACTATACACATCGACAAACAAGACAAAAACATCCGAGCACCTAATTCTGTTTAAATTTATCCACCTTTAAAGATCCATAGAATTCAAATAACTGTCAAGCTACTTATGATGTACAAGCAGTGCATACTGATTTAAAAGTATAAAAAAAAAACATGAAAATAAGCACTAACTGTTAACGTGGAATCCTCCTTCAAAGATCCATCAATTGCTAATAACTGTTCAAAGATCCATCAATTGCTAATAACTGTTGTGGATACTTACGATGCGTAGTGCATACGGATTTAAAAGTATCATAATTTCAGTAAGGCGTTCCTCAAAATTAATGTTATCTTCACTGGATAAAATTTCCAAAAAGGTATCTTCATTCTACAATGAGTCCTTCACAGAGGGTTGAGTCAACTATCTGAGACATATCATGTCTGGTGTTATGACCAACAAAGTATAAAAAATAATCATTACGGTTTTTAATTCCGAAAACCACTGTTCAGAGACACCATGGAACCAACGGAAATAATTTAAAGACAACGTGTATGAATGGAACTTCTTAAACTAAATTCAAAACAGAAACAAGAATGTAGGAAAAAACAACTGACCTCACGAATAATCTGCACTACTGATTTTTTGAGAGGAACAACATAATCTATAGGTTGCTTTTCTTCAGTGTTCGGCAGGAAGTCATCATCATCCTCTTCTAAGTTTGTACGAGGCTCCAAAAGAGGTAAAAAGAACATTAAAAATGACCTCAAGGTTGTCATAGTTAGAGTCCTCAATTCAAAAGCCGAGAATAGAGGCTTTAACTCAATTTTGTATTCCTTGGTACTGTAATTATGAGAGTCACTCTGAAAGATTCGTTGAGATGCACTTTGTATATTAGAAACATAATCTTCAGACCATGCTGTCCCAGCATCACAATGGGCAACCGGCACCCTGAAATTACTGTTGCATACTAAAAAGTTAGTACACAGTCAAACTTCAGCCGACAACAATCCTCAAAGTAATAATGAAATAACATTGACATGGGAAAGTAAGAAAAGGAAAGTATAATATGAGCTGTTGATTTTAAATTTATGCAGCAAGCTCAAGAAAGGATATGAGGGCAGAATCAACTGAAAACGAAAACCAATAGAACAAAAGTTTTAGCGTCCTGATATCAACATTTTGTACTACCAAGAACAATCCCGAATATATTTCTCCAGCTTCAACCATATAAAATACCAATAATGAACTATGCCCCAGAAGGTTATTAATCAAACACAACCAACCATAATCAGAGGCCAACTCTACAGCTTCGAAAAGTTTAAAACTTTCCGGAATTGTTCGATTGAAAAATTAGCCGACTGAACCTTTATCCGCACTCAAGCTTGTTCACATCCTATAGTTTGTCATCAATCAATGTGAAACCGACCCGAAATCAAGTTTCAGGGTATGATCAAATCCCCATACTCACCATACAATAACCACCTTGAATACTAAAGGCGAAATAACAAAAAAATTGAGATCACTGATTTCCGATTCTCAAATACAAATGCACCAACGAGCTATAACACTTACCCAAATCGTATCTAAATTTCATATCAAAGAATTCAAATCAGAATAGCATTATACAATATAAAATCTACCCCATATCATCGAAACCGAATTCATCATAACAAAAACACACACAGATATATAAAAGAAAACACAATTGAGAGAGAGAGAGAGTACCCGAATAATGCCTTATAAGCATAAGGAGCACCGGCGGCGACAGACGCAGCAGCGGCAGAAGCGGCGGCTTTGGCCGAAAAATACCCAGCAGAGTGTAATGCTTGGACTGTACTGGAAATTGGTTTTTTCCGCAACAGATCTAGGATTATTGCTATTCCCGCCATTGTTACACCCCCCAAAGCAAAAACCAATCCGACCCCACCAACACTCTCAAACCGAAACTACCAAAATTAAACAAAATAAAACACGCTTTTTATACCTTCTCGCTCTAATTTTACCGGAAAATTGACTGGATTATATGTCGCATGATTAAGAAACCCAGTGCTTGGGGCGGAGAGAGATAGATAGTGCGTGTGTGAGTCCTTGGTGTTTTACCGACCAATCACCTAGCTACCCTATACTACATAAAATAAATAAAATAAAATAAATAAAAAAAGGAAAATACATCAAAATGAGATAATTTCTTAATGTTGGGATAGAAATAGAACTTTTTGAATATGTATACAACATGGACATGCTAGGCCTCGTGTTTTGTGTCGTGTTCGTGTAATACCTATTATCTTAAAAGGTCGTACCGCGTCACATCCGTTATCTTAACGAGGGCTTAACAAGTTGGGTCACTTTACACAACAGGTAAAATGACTCGGCCCGTTAAGAATTTTTTTTTCTTAAATTTGCACATACCACATTGCCACATAAATATTACTTCAAAGCATAAAATTACATTTGTCGTTAAGTACTAGCATCTACACTTGAAAATAAGAGTTTAATCAAAAGAGTAAATTGTAGCTATGGTCCCTTAACTTTAGCTCAATTAGAGTAATGGTCTCTCAACTAAAAATCTATTACCATTGGTCCCTCAACTCATCAAAACGTGCAGCTATGGTCCCTCAACTAAAAATCCATTACCATTGGCCCCCCAACTTTAATTCAACTGGAGAAATGGTCCCTTAACTTTAACCCAATTGTAGCAATGATCCTTCCAACATAACTTGTTTTGACAAAAATTTTGACATAATTGACGAAAATGATCATAATTACACACTTTGATGAGTTGAGTATAAATGGTCATTTCAACGTAACTTATTTTGACAAAATTTTGACGAAATTGATGAAAATGACTATAGATACACATTTTGATAAGTTGAGGGACCAATGGTAATGGATTTTTAGTTGAGGGACCATTGCTCCAATTTGATTAAAGTTGAGGGACCATTGCTACAATTTACTCTAATAAAAAAACACCAATACACTACTAGTCTACTACAAAGTATCAAATGTGCAAGGATATGAAAATTAAAACCTTGTCAATGGAACTCAAAACCTTGCATGTTATTTCTTTTACAAAATCCATCAATTTTCATCGATCATCATGGAGAAATTGTATTGAAACATTGGCTTGATCTATTACTTTTAAGAGTTATATTGATGATGTTTTCAATACGATTTTCCACATCAAAACCCTCTTCCGCATAAACTAAGTATAGACAAACAAAACATTATAACCATTCAAATTATGTGAATTTTACCAAAATAATTATGAAAAGAAATAAAATAATAATACTATACCATATAAAAATGAGAACTTTAACGAAAGGCTCCTGGTACTATTCACTTTAACAAAAAACCACATTTTTACATTAAAAAGTCAATCCTGATACTATTCATTTTACCATTTATTTTGTCTTTATCGTTAAAACAAAGTTTTCAAGTCATTTTCATTACTTTTCATTATAAAAATATATTACCTCATTTTTTCCAAATTTTCTATAATTTAATTTAATTTATGTATATATATATATATATATATATATATATATATGATATGGTATTTTTAGGGTATAATATTATTAAATTAATATTTTATATATATATGATATGGTATTTTTAGGGTATAATATTATGAAATTAATATTTTACTTATCGTGTATTGGATTACCTATGTGTGTATCTGGATTAACCAGTTATCTTAACACCCAATTCGTTATCATGTCGACCCGATAATCTGTTAATTTTGTATTGTATCATGTCGGATTAACAGATTGTGTAAAAAATTACCAAGCCTACACAAGCCATGCACAATACTCGGACACAAATATGATTTTTTTTTACATTTTGAAATGATCAAATTGCCATAAATGAGTTAATTCTTCACATTTTCTGATTTCTCTCCTCTCCTCTCTCTCTAAAGACATCTACACTCTCTTCTTCTTCCCAACCCGCATTCAATTTCTTCACAAATTACTAACCCTAGCCCTAACCCCTTTCGATCTGCGATCTAGGTTTTAACGTGCAAGAGTTGGACTTGAGTTTGATAGCAGATAGCGATCTGCAAAGTTCAAACCTATTTCCAATTTCTGTGAATGCTCCAGAGTCTCTCTCTATCTTATTCTCTGAAGGAAAAAGACAATGGAGTCCACCGAGTCCTCCTAGATACCGTCACTGGAGGCCTCACGGAGACGCTTATCGCCGTCGCCACCCAAATCACCTTTAGCAATTACATTCGTTTTCATATGAGTACATCTCCCGATTCTCTCATAATTCGCTTCTTTTTCCCCAATTCTTACATTTTTCTAACTTTAAGTTTCATGCTAATCTGATCCAATTTTGTAAGTCTGAGCAATCATATTTTTGTAAGTATTTGAGTATCTAATTGCGGTGTTTGTGGGTGGTTACTTTTGTTGTTTTCTTAAGAATTTGACATTGAGAAGCTGTATGTGGTGGTTAGAGGTTGAGAAGAGAAGATTAAGCATAGGTTTGATAAAAAAAAAATTTGTCAAAAAGAAAAGCATGGGATTTTTGTTACTCTGTTAACTCCCATTCGGCATGTATAATTGTGTTTATTTTAAGTATTGATTAGTTTTAATCTTAAGTATTGTAATCAAACTTGTTAACTGCACTTGTGCTTGAACGAGTTGAGGACATAACAGAACAAATTCAATAATACTTTAACCAAGTACAGATTATTTGTACCGGTGTGCCGCTTTGTGATTGGCGTGATTATTGTTGTGCTGCATGTTTATTCTTAACTTTTAGTATAGAGTAAATTGTAGCTATATTCCCTTAACTTTAGCTCAATTGGTTAACTTTAGCTCAATTGGAGAAATGGTCCCTCAACTAAAAATCAATTACCATTGGTCCCTCAACTCATCAAAATGTGCAGCTATGGTCCCTCAACTAAAAATCCATTACCATTGGTCCCTCAACTTTAATTCAACTGGAGAAATGGTCCCTTAACTTTAACCCAATTGTAGCAATGGTTCTTCCAACATAACTCGTTTTGACAAAAATTTTGACATAGTTGACGAAAATGACCATAATTACACACTTTGATGAGTTGAGGGACCCTAATTGTATAAATGGTCATTTCAACGTAACTTATTTTGACAAAATTTTGACGAAATTGATGAAAAGGACTATAGCTACACATTTTGATAAGTTGAGGGACCAATGGTAATGGATTTTTAGTTGATGGACCATTGCTCCAATTTGATTAAAGTTGAGGGACCATTGCTACAATTTACTCTTTAGTATAACGCTCCATCCCCAATTACTACGAATTTTATAATTTTAAAATATGAAATTTTGAGAATACCCTTTGAGGTAGGGTTGGGTACAAAAAACCGAAAATCGAAAAAAACCAAAAATCGAACCGGACCGAGGCCAAAAAAAACCGAACCGAAAAAAAATCGAACCGAAACTCTCAAACCAAACCGAACCGAATCTGGCCAGTTCGGTTTGAATTTTTGAGGTTCGGAAACCGAATCGAACCGATATATATATATATATATATATATATATATATATATATATATATTTAATTATTTTTAATTAAATGTTTATAAATAGTTTAGTCATACAATCATAACAAAATGTAACTTGTTGCGAAGTTGGTTTTAGTGAAACTTTCCAAGCTGAAGCGCATGAGTTTGAACCCTCCTCATGCCTCCTGGATTTTGAAGATTTTTTTTTGAATTTTATGACCAAATCAACAAAACCCTAGCGTAGCCACACATTTTCTATTTTTCATTCCTCTCTTCTCTCTCTCTTTCGTTCCCTGCCTCCAGACTCTCTCCATGTCCATTTCTCCATTCCTCCATAACCCGCATCCTCCTTTCTATTCCAAAGTTCACACTCTCACTTCTCTGTGTTTAATTTTCTGTTCTGTTTATCTGTTCAAATAGGCTTTGATTGGGTTATGCTACATCTGTGTGCAGTGTTGCCCCCCACTACGACCGGCACTCTACTCTTCATATCGCCGCCGCTAATGGCCAGATCGAGGTGGGTTCTTCGTTTGCTTCATTAGGATTTCATCAAATCAGTGATTGTTCTGAGTTTTTCTGGATTTTGGGCAAATGGGTTTTTCTGTTTTTTTTTTCTTGTTCTAATTATCTCATGATGCCAATCAGAAATAGAGGAAGTGGGATGCCAATAAGAAAGAAGAGTTTCAAGAGAGAAAAGAATAGGAGGTTGTGGCGAATTGGGAGAGGATAGAGGAAGAGGGGGCTGACCACTGGGGGAGGAGATAAGGGAGAAACAGGAGGGAAAACAGGAGAAAAGGTTATGGACCCTACCGTCAACCTTTGATCGGCGGTTAACTTTTGGTCAATAGGTTACAAATCATTCTAGAACATCCATGAGGATGTGTTTTATGTAAGTTACGTGTTCTATCGATAAGAATTCTGAGATGTGATTTGATATTTGTTCTAGGCGACGAACGTTCGTGATGCCTCGATATTCGTGCTAGAGAGTTGTAGCATGGACTTTAGGGGAGTGGGTCATTTCTTTATATATATGTATATATTGGTTAGTTTCCATACATACAAACATTAATAAATTCTTTATGCATATGCCATGATTAAATAATGTTATAAGAAATGTTGTACTGTTGTGAAATGCTAAAGTAATACTACGGGATGTGTAGGTAAGTTTATTATGTTGACTAGAATTATTGAATCATTATGGCATGCTTATATTTATGTAGTCTGCTCATCATTACTGCAGCAGGTGTTAGTGCTTGCCCAGGGCCAGGGCCAGTCTTTCATTTGTATGTTCACATCCGCACCGCACGCTTGCCTTGGATCCAAGTAGGTGCCAGTCATGTCGTACAGGTTGCAATAGGCAACTCCGACTCGTATGTGATCGCGAATAACACTAGTCTTCACGTGATTGTAGCAGTAGAGCATATATTATGATTACACCAGTCCTGTCGTACATGTCTTATTAGGCAACTCCGACTTATGTGCTAGCATAGATTGATGAGCATCAGTCCAGTCGTACAGGTTGCATTAGGCGACTCCGACTTGTGTGCTAGCATAGATCGATGAGCAACTGATTTTATTATGTTACTGTTGAGATGTTATGATTGACATATTTCTGAATTTATTGTTGATTTGCATTGATTTCATACTTATATGTAGTATGATTTTCTAGAAACTATACATGTTTTACGGCGAGGGGTTATAACGTTTTGAAAGGTTTTTACTAAAACTTTATTTTCAGGCCCACTCACCCTTGTTTTTCGCCCTTCCAGGTTTTAGTTGCTGAACTTTTGTATCGGCGAGGATTCTTGGCAAATCTCATTATAGGTGGCTACATTTAAGGGTATAATCCTTATCCTATCTTACTGTACTTTACTTATGCTTTGACATCACGTGTAAAATGGGTTCATTCCTGCTCACCGCGTACTCTTGTATTTAGGCACTTTTAGGTTTAAATTTATTCATATTTTCCACATCATTATACTTTATGGCTTCGTCACCTTCCAAGTGTCGGCCAGAATAACTTGATTCGGAGTCTAAGTGGACATTCCAGGTCAGGGTGTGTCAGTTTGGTATCAGAGCATAAATTTGGGTAGTATTGCGTTCATCACACGCATGATTTAATCATTATTGGTTCTTGAACCTAAATATTGAATCTTGCCACCTCATCGAGGACGAAAAATGTGTTAACTTTTTCTAAGTTTTGAGTGACTTAGTCAACTTATCGACCTTTTAAAGCAACGTTTTGGCGGCCACCTCTAAATTTTAAACGAAGAATCTCCCTGCCAAGGAAAAATCCCGAACTGAGACAAGTTGATGGCCCTGAAGCAGGGCTAATGTATCGATAATTGTATGCCACCAGAGTTTTACCAGTAAATCCCACTACCATCTAGTCATTTCTACCAACCATTCCAAGTTAGGAACCAAGACTAGTTTTGATTCCTTAACAGTACCCGTTAGTATACCACCTATCGGAATCTCTACGAGGATTTTATTTTCGTCGAAATTTCCAGAAGCGTCTAAAGTGATATGTGGTGCTAAAGTGGTAGGACTCGATGGGGGGAACATCCAAGGGAAAATCACTTTTGGTCCTCGAAGTAGTAAATTTTTCCCTAGAATTAATGAAACCACCTCACCAGACCAGTTCCTTACCAATCGTCCAAAACCATCCACCCGAACAAGTCTAACCTATAATCAACCTACAGTGGCACTACTAATTGACGACATCAACCAATATTCTGGAATCGTCAACCAGTATTCAGGCGGTATGATTTCTGATACCATGCACATGTACTAGTATCTGGGGGTGATACCCTTATGCCAGAACGCTGGTTTACAATTTCAAGGTAACAAACAGTATCAAAATATCATAATTGTGTTAATTAGCGGTGCGACCGATAGACTGATTAATAGTGACTACTTGAGCCAAAGAACCTTAGAAGCAAGTTTTGTGTTTGGACAATAAACTCATAGTTGTTTTTACCTTATTACCTATCTAGGTAAGCATAACCTTTCCAACTAGCCACATTTTTTATCACTTCCACAGGTAGACACTAGAATCGAAGTACGAGTTAATTTCTCACTGTTAGAGTGAATTGAGTATCGAGAAAGCTGTGAAGACCTATTAACACATGGCGTAGTGAAAGGAAGTAGTATGGTACGTTTTGAGGACGTACATCCATGTGTCATATTCCAAAATCTCACCTAGGATATCACCAAATGGTGAAGTGAAGTACATCATCAATCCACTTTCTCATACTACATCAGTTTTCCTTGCGACTTTTCAAACAAGTCCTACATCATTGAGAGAACTTAGTTACTAAAGTTTACCGATTTGAAATTTATCCAACCAAACACGTTATCTAAGGAACCTCAAACCTATCCGCGAAGGCGAAAGGCCGAACCTTAGGGTCGTACCTAGGTTTTAGCAACTTCATCGGGTGACGACCGTTTAAACCCTACTTCGAGTAGATGGTCTAGCAGACCAACCTTTGTAACTCGAGTTTTCTTTCATAGCCTGACGAATTCATAGTGGTCTAACCATAGACTTACTCACTTACCCTAGTAACGAGAACAAATTCTCTAAACGCCAATAGTCAGCTTTATATCAAATTCTTTGAATGTTAAACTTGTTAGGACATGTACTTTTCTTGGGAGCCATGCTATTTGTGGACGACATTCTTTTCTTTTCCCAAAAGATTGTAGCAGAAGAAAGTTGAAATTCTCACAAAGTGTTGTGAAATAAAAGATATCTTTGGTCTTGTCGATGTTATCGATAAATTGTCAGCGATTTTTCGGCTATAGTGTTTTTCCTTCCGTATCAACCGAGGAAAGTTAGTTTAGTTGTGATGTTGATTATGAATAAAGTTCCTGACAACTGAACTGTTGTCTCATCTCACATTGGTTTTACACCTTTCGATGACATTAATCATTTTGAAATCCATGATGACGTGTTCTATGGATGTTTCGGTTGTGTAGAGGTAGCATGACGGAGTATCAATTATATTTCCCAACATGTAGAACCGTTCGACATGAACCATCTTATTCATGACTTAGAGTCAACAGTTACCACCTTTACTTGAAAACTGGATGACACTTCTCTGTAGAGAAATGTGTCCAAAATCTTTATCAATCTTAGACCTCTCAAGTACATATTCATTTGAAAAGAATTAGATTTCTGACAATGGCGTTAGAGGAACCAAATCAACATCTATGATTGCACTACCATGCATTCCTCTGGTTGTGCAAATGTAATTATTATTTACCACATCAAAAGTCGTGTGTACCTTTGCACACCTTTAACTTGTCTTATCTTATTTCAAGTGGAATTCACGAGCATTGACATGGCATTACCTACAAACCACCAAGAAATTGTTCGAATGGTTATAATCACTTCCTTTATCCGATCGGACATGGGGAACTATCACCATAAGCTACCGGTACGAGGTATCTCGTACATGGAGATATTATAATGACGTATCAGTGATTACTGACCAACTTGACAAATTACCCCACTTTCCACTAGTCCAGAGGGACTACATTTCTGACCACTTAGCAAAATTTATCATTCTTGAATTTACTAGATTTTTTGGCATTTCGATCAGCATCTATTCTATCTGTGACTCTATATTCACCCCTTTGTGCTGGAAAGCATTTCAGTTAACCGTGGGTACGTGTCTACTCCACTGCATTTCATTTTATTTCAGAGGCAGATATACCGTCTAGGAGAATCGCTCCGACATTGAAGTTTTAGTTGTGGCCATTAATTCCTCAATCACCCAACAAATGCTTTGCTAAACGAATCTTTACCGTTGGTGATTGAATATTCCAGAAGTTATCGTTGTAGCGATATGTAATACATTTAATCCAATTACCTTCTATTTTAGATTTGATGGATTTGTTTCGACTCTCAAATCCTTGATTGTTCTTTTAGTCTTCTCTACATAGTTCTTCGCTAAATTCGAGAGAAATTCAATGTAAATCTTTTCACTATGGCGTTGTGGACTACATGGTTCGGCTATATGGGGTGCAGGTCACTACTGTACCTCACATTGATAGTTTTATTTTCAGGTTTAGGGAAATCTTCTTGAAGGCCATGCATACTAAGTTTTTGGTCTAATACCAAATTTCACCCTCAGACTAACAGCTAGTCTGAATGAACTATCCGGACCTTAGAGGACATATTGCTTTTGAATGTTTTACAGTTTTAGCCAGTTATGGTAGACACTTACCTTTGTTAGAGTTATGTGTAACTGCGGTTACATTTTGGTTTGGCTATGGTATTGTTTGAGCCTTAGTATAGAGATTTTATGCATAGCACATGATTGACAGAAGAGTATTATGAACATGATCGAGATTACAATGTAGCAAATTGTGTGCTATTTGCGTTGTGGCCCGAGAGGGCAGTACATGAGCGCGATTGAGGTGCTAATCGGATGATTTATGTGTATTTCCCAATGAGGGACATGATGGTAATATTGCACCCACGGGAATTTGTTACTTACTTATCAAGACAACTGTGAGTTGTCGGTATTTCGGGCTGCAGACTGTAATATCGATAACTTATTCGTTGGACTCGTTAAGCAAATGGACAATTAGGCCGTTTACGTTAACTTATTTATTTATCGTTGGGCGACCCAAAGTTACTACATGTTTATTCTTGGAGTACGTGACTCTACAAGTGCGCAGGTGAAAATTTTCTATGTTCAGTTTGGATTTAAGTACAACTAATTTTAAATTTTTCACGATATTATAAATGTATTTTTGACGACTTGCTATTATATATATATATATATATATATATATATATATATATATATATATATATAGACACACACACACACATACATTTTTTTGACCTTATGCTTTTCTAAAGGTAAAGTAGAAGTTTGGGGGCATGAAAGAGGAATCACTGCACTCCGATTACGACGAAATGACACTCTCTTTTATGCAACCACTCTAACTTGATATCTTCTTTACATATTTATTTTTTTGCTGTCTTTTCACTATTTTTGTATAACAAATTATTTTGAATTTCGTGGACGAAATTTTTTTAAGGTGGGTATCTGTTTTCTTAGTGTATCTTTGTAGTACTCATCGTTACAGACGCGTGGGCACAAACGGAACGCAATTTGGAGTTATAACGAAGGAGTTATTAACGAACGAAGTCGAGGATAAAATGGTCAATTGATCATTTTCTAGAAGGCTCCAAAATTGTTTGAGAAAATCTGGGAAGCCACGTGTGTGGCTGTGAATGGAAAGATAAGGAGAGAAATGAGGGATTGGGGGTTACCCAATCAAAAATAAAGGAGGAATTGAGAAGCCAGTCGGAAAGAAGAGGTTCGGGAGAGAAGAGAAGAAGAGGTTGTGGCAAATTGGGAGAGGAGAGAGGAAGAGGAGGCTGACCAATGAGGGAGGAGAGAAGGGAGAAATAGGAGGGAAATGAGGAAAGGAGAAAACCAGAGGATTCGGGTGACCCGTTTTTCCCCCCATCGCGACTCGGTTGCTTGACGAAAATTCTGGCGTTCTTCCATCGTTTTTCCAACGAATTTCACCAAACTATCACCTAGAAACTTTCCACCGGCCATATTTCTCCATTTTACACCCAAGATCGTTGGGGTTTTGGCCCGTATCGCGAAGAACAGAACTGTGGGTTTCGGGGACACCACGACGGCGATCCGCCCTATTCTGAAGGCAATCACTTCGATCTCCACCACCATTAGACTCCCCTTGAGCCCAAGAACAAGGCCCAAACAACCGTAGGGGTGGCGAAGCACCAGCGACGGCTAATCGAAGCCCACTTTTTCTAGGGTTTCAGGCGGGTTTGAGTGAAATTGGGGCTTTTCCCAAGCAAATTGGACTTGGCCACAGTTACGAAACTTGCTCCACTCATTCAGATCTTCATTCCTGTAAAATTTGAGAATTTTTGGAAATAGTTGAATGTTCCAGTGAGTTGGGGCAGCTAGCCGCTGCGTGCGGTGGTGTGTGGCGGCGGCGAATGGACAAAGACACCACTTGATCTCCCAAGGCTATAATGGGTGCCCCGATTCCATATTAGACATCCAATTGACGAAATTCCGTTGTTTGGTTATATTTCCGTGAAGGGCCGCCACTTGATTATTATATGATTTGACGATCCGACCATTGGATCATCACCAAACTTTAATACGTAATAGTACATAATATTTAAGGGCATTAGGAACTGACAGATCGGGAATCTAACGTACGGCCGCCACTTAATTTTAGCGATTGGCGGAGATCTGATCGTTGCATCGTTCTAAAACTTTAGGATGGTTTTCTAGAAGCTTATTGAAACTCTTGGGAAGTTACAGATTGGAAATCTGAAATGCGGATCTTCCAGATCAAGTTGCGTAGGTTGTGGACCCTACCATCGACCTTTGACCGACGGTTGACTTTTGGTCAATAGGTTACAAATCATTTTAGAACGTCCTCGAGGATATGTTTTAGGTAATTTATGTGTTCTATTGATAAGAATTATGAGATGTGATTTGATATTTGTTCTAGGCGACGAACATTCGTGATGCCTTAATATTCGTGCTAGGGGAGTTGTAGCACGGACTTCAGGTGAGTGGGTATTTTCTTTATATATATTGGTTAGTTTCCATATATACAAGCATTACTAAATTCTTTATGTGTATGCCATGATTAAATAATGTTATAAGAAATGTTGTGCTGTTGTGAAATGCTAAAATAATACTACGGGATGCGCATGTAAGTTTATTATGTTGACTAGAATATTGAATCGTTATGGCATGCTTATATTTATGTAGTCTGCTCATCATTGCTGCACCCGATGCTAGTGCTTACCCAGGGCCATGGTTAGTCTTTCATGTGTATGTTCACATCTGCACTGCATGCTCGCCTTGGATCCAATTAGGTGTCAGTCATGTCGTATAGGTTGCAATGGGCAACTCCGACATCTTGTCATATAGGTTGCAATAGGCAACTCCGACTCGTATCTGACAGCGAATAGCGCCAATCTTCATGTGATTGTAGCACTAGAGCGTATATTATGATTACACCCAGTCCTGTCGTACAGGTTGCATTAGGCAACTCCAACTTGTGTGCTAGCATAGATTGATGCGCATCAATCCAGTCATACAGGTTGCATTAGGCAACTTCGACTTGTGTGCTAGCATAGATTGATGAGCACCTAATTATATTATGTTACTGTTGAGATGTTATGATTAGCATATTTTTGAATTTATTGTTGATTTGCATTGATTTCATACTTACATGTAGTATGATTTTTTGGAAACTATACATGTTTTACGGCGAGGGGTTATAACGTTTTGAAAGGTTTTTACTAAAACTTTATTTTCAGGCCCACTCACCCTTGTTTTTCGCCCCTCCAGGTTTTAGTTGCTGAACTTTTGTATCGACGAGGATTCTTGGCAAATCTCAGTATAGGTGGCTACCTTTGAGGGTATAATCCTTATACTATCTTACTGTACTTTACTTATGCTCTGACATCACGTGTGAAATGAGTTCATTCCTGCTCATCACAGGCTCTTGTATTTAGGCACTTTTAGGTTTAAATTTATTCACATTTTCCACATCACTACACTTTATGGCTTCGTCACCTTCCAGGTGTTGGCCAACACAACTCGATTCAGAGTCCAAGTGGACATTCCGGGTTGGGGTGTGTCATTTAGTTCTTGTGGATGGAGAATTATGGGTTTTTTATTACAAGTGGTCCTTGAACCAGTTTTGTGTTTAGATTTGCCTAATCTGTAGTTTAATGAACTTTCTAGACTCGTACTGGTTCTTTATGAGCTGATATGGTTTTCATAATGGTGCATGTTATTGATTTCAGTTCAATAGAATGAGCATATGGTGTTATAAGAACGCAAGATTTACCTTAAAATCTCAATAGTAATAAGGATATGACTTCTAAGTTTGGGGTGATGCAAATGACTAAAGCTTATAGTTTTCTACTTGTTCTTTATCTCTATGTCATTTGTGATGGACCAACCTTATCAACTTTTAGGAGTAAAGACCTTCTGACAATCATCAAATATCAACGGTCAAGACTTGGTTAGTATATGTTAGAGTCAATGTGAGTCAAAGAATATGTTAGAGTTTGTTAACTTTGTTTAGCTATGTTGTCTTCTAGTTAATCTATGTATATCTGAGTATTTAATCAGTTTTGTAAGCATTATTCTCCCGTAATGTAAAAATTATCTATCTCACACGTTTTGACTAGTTGAGTTTAATATCAATAACTCGATCATCTCCCACTGAGAGACTGCTACATGGTTCAAATGAAGCATGTCATCTGAAAGAGATTGTTTAATTAGGACACCCGAAGCCACCTATGCACAAGAGCGTACAGGAGCGTGCTCGTATGCAGAAGGTAAGGATTGTGTATATGTAAAGTGTGATTAAGACTTAGTTGAGTTTATATTGCTTTTTATGTCTGCTACTTTCTGGGGGACTGATGATTTCATTCTTCCTCAAGTCCGGATAATAATGTTTTATTTCCATATAAGATTTCTTGTGCATGTAATTCATGTTTTATTACTTCTATCTGAATCTAATTGAAACATGTTGTGTTGTCACATAGGATGGCGGTAGTGTGAGTTCAAATGGATGACTCCAGGGGCTCCTTGAAGTTTCTTGGGCCTTTGGAGATTGCCAATTCAAAAAGGTTCTATTTTCTCTTCTTTAACGCTTCCCCTCTCATTATTTGTTTCCTTTGTTTTGAATGTAACATAAAACAATTGTTTATAGCTATATATTGAAAAAGATCAAATCTGTAAAACTGGTGCTATTATAAATAAATATAGCTCAAGTTATTATAAATTGGAAATTTTATTTTTAGAAAGAAAGCCATATTACTTTACTCGATATATGCTTAAGTTTATCCATCCACTAAATATGTAAATGATTCATTTGTAATTACTCTATAGATCAAATCTGTAAAACTTGTGTAAATGATTCATTTGTAATTACTAAATATGCTTAACTTTATCCATCCACTTCTCTGGGGACAAAACCATATTACTTTACTCTGCAAAAGATCGTTGAATTGGATGTTAATGTACTAGATGCCTTGATTGTATTATCTCTGTTTTCCCATTGAATGAATTAACTGCTCAGTAACTTTAGCTGAATGCGTCGGGCTGTGACAACCATAAATTATCAACAACTACTAGAATGTTAAGCAATGTAACATAGTTGTGCAATGTATCTTCTAACTATTATATAATAAATAAACATGAGAACTATGTATCCTCGTTATCTTGAGTGCCTACCATGTCCTAAACTATCGAGTACCAAATATGTAAATACGCACTATATACACTACATGTACACGACATGCACATGATATGCACACCAAGTGTACTACATGCACATGGTATATATACCATATATGCTTAGTTTCCTATCAAAACATACGTTTTCAGTGATTCTGTTTTGTTTTGGTTTTACAATGTATAACTGACCTTTCAACTTTCATATACATGTTAGGTCTTGGATTTGTAACTTCAATTACATTCATATTTCTCTAGGGTGCATCTATTCTGGGACTTGGAGAAACGATATTTTGTAACTTGATTAAGTAATGTCCAGTGTTGACTATTAAGTATGGTTACGCTGGTAGAACGAGAACGTGCATTTAACAAGAAAACTTTGGGTGCATTTGTAGGGCAAGTATTTTTGCGAATTTGAGTGGTGGATTTGTCATTTTGTTTCTCTAGTGTATCTAACAAATTTTATTTGATTGCTTTAGGCAAACTAAGATCCACAATATATGGGCAAGGCTTGTAGGTGTTGAGAGTGTTGGCAATAAATATTATGAGAAGCTTCACACTCAATATGCTTAGTGTTTTGTACATTTTTCCCCTTCAAATTCGGTATAATTTCAATGACGTTCTTCTTCTTCAAATTCTGTTGCAGCTTTTGATGCTAAAATCAAAGAGGTACGACATTGAACACACAGAAAATTTCACCGGGGAAGGTGATGAATTTATTTACCATTCCAAAGGGCAAGCCTCAATCCAAGGGAGAGGGACTGGACCACGCACTAACCTTGGGAACTAGCCAAGGATTGCGTGCTCAAACTTGAAAAAATTCGGCTGTATTGTGCTGTGTATTCCATTCAGTTAATAAATGGAATGTGATAGCTGTAAATCTTTTGGGATGCTTCTTGTATGTAAATAACAGTCCTAAACTTGATAGTTTAATGAAATGCTGGTATTTTGATTTGGCAGGGGTAAATTATCTCAGTTCAAGTAAAAAAAGGTTTTGTTTCACATTTCACAATGTTTATACTTAGCAGATCGGTGTTTGTCTTGCAATGTGTATGTTTTTAGTATGCAGTATGCATATCATGTGCATGTGTTGAGCATGCAATGTGTATGACATACACATGAGCATGCAATGTGCATGATGTGCATC
The DNA here is from genome assembly GCA_024362995.1 of Heteromeles arbutifolia. Classification (NCBI taxonomy): domain Eukaryota; kingdom Viridiplantae; phylum Streptophyta; class Magnoliopsida; order Rosales; family Rosaceae; genus Heteromeles; species Heteromeles arbutifolia. The sequence goes on from JANCRC010000005.1 coordinate 26,386,076, forward strand.
CTTTGAGCATGCGCATGTTTTCAGTATGCATTGTGCATATCATGTGCTTGTGTTGAGTATGCAACGTGCAGACATGTGCATCTTTTGAGCATGCAGTGTGCACCCTTTGAGCATGCAATGTCAATAAGCAGTTATATATTTCGAATGATTATGAAATGCGACTCACTAAACATTCCACATTTACTGGGTCATGATCGCAATCACGGTGGCTTGAAAAGTTATAAAAAGTTATTAATGCAATTATCCGGGAAATATTTTTCGGCGAACCAACATCAAAAATGATACCAGAATTGCATTATATAATAATAAAGGCAAACCAACATGGGAGGGGCAATAACCCATTTTTAGGGGGCAATTTGGTCGTTGGATTATGTTTTTCAAGGCGCTAACAAACCAACTTTCGGAGAATTTTTTTGGGAAACTTATATCTGGATTATATAAGATAACAAATAAAGGCATGCTTCATTACACCACCAACTTGCAATTGAATTCCAAATGCAAAGAATAGAGAAAAAAAAAAGGTTTTCAAGGAAGAAGACAATTAGCACCCTCAACTATGACTACAGCTATGACAGAACCACCATGGGTTGGAACCCCATTAGTTGTGCTAATCTTTGGAGTTGCGTGAAATCCATTCCCTAGGCCAGGAGTGACCTCCCAAACAACAACAGTAGATGGGTTTACTATTGGAACACCTGCGACATGCATGGCACTGTAGTCTGTTATGATAGCATCAACTGCCATGGTCCCACTAGGCCCAGCACCCAAGAGTTCTTCAGGAAAGAAAAGGGATAGATGACTAAAAATCCCGCTTAGAGATCGCAACAATAGTCAGAGTAGGAGTTCCCATCTATCATCTCCTTTGTTTTACCTTAAAATTACGGTTGATCCGTTGCTTGTTTGAAACAACTTTTGTGCAGCATTAGTTTGATTAGGAGGATACTGGGGCCAATGAAGCTGAATGGAGCTTGAAGAGAAAACAGAACAGACGCACAGAAAACTGGGCCACCTAGCTGAAACAAATAACAAAATATTGCAACAGATAACAATAACACACATTGTGAGAAGTTGCATTTAAGGAAAAAACCTGAATTTTGAGACTGCTGTGAAAGAAATTTTTCTTCAAGGATGAGGCAACCTGCATCGGATCTCACAACCCTCCTGGCATATAGCACATGGATGACAGAACACGCGTTGCAAAATCACAGGCAGCGGATTCAAATTCGGCACGTCGAAAAATCTAAGGAGGGACCTCGAGTTCCCCCACGCACCACCGTACGCCGCCACAGGGTGGTAGCCCGGGAGGCCACGCGCTACCACACCCGCTGAGATGGGTCGCCGGACAAGTTGCAGGAAAAGTTGCCCGTGCTGCTGTGGTCGCCGTTGTGCCCACGCGCCGACCATGGAAACTAGGATTGGGTTCGGGTCGGGTCTAGGCTTTGAGTTGCTAGGTTGGGCCAGTTTATTAGATTGGGCCCGGTTATTGGGTTGGGTCTGGTTTTGGGTTGGGCTTGGTTGTTGGTTTTGGATCTGGTTTGGGTTACGGGTCGGGTCGACCCGGTCCCAATCATGAGTGTAAGGGAAGGCCGGAATAATTTTTGGCTCCGATCAATCCCAAATCTTCACTAAACCTAACCATCCAATATATCAAAATGAAGCCCAAGAAACAAGGAGTTGGAATATACCTTTGGTTTCCTCGGTCGTGGCTGGAGTTGGCCGGAAATTGGCTCGAAAGTCGTCGGGTTTCTTGCCGAAAACTGGGAAATCTGTCCTAGAAGTTTCTGTATCCCAAGCTCACCAAAACGAGCATGCCAACTTAGAACTCGACCTAAACATCAAAAAGGAAAAGAGAATGGAAGAACCCCAAAGCTTACATAAGTCGTGAACGGTGAGATTCGCCAGCCGGACATGATGGTGGTCACGATGCCGCTACACAGTGAGGTGAGGGATGAGTTTTGGAAGCGGTTTCCTTTGTTTTCTAGGTTTGTAGAACTCACAGAGGTGATGAGGTTGTGACGATGGTGCTGGTCGAGATCGTCGAAGAGGCGGGGGTGTGTCGAGTCTCGGCGAGGAAAGAAATGCAGCGATAGGGGAAAGAGACAAGGAGAGAGTGAGAGGGTTCTAGAGAGAGATGAGTCATGGAAGGACAAAAATGACACCCCAGAAATGGGGAAAAACTACCACGTGTCAGCCTGGGGGTGGTCCAAAGTGGAAAATATCTTTACTTGAAAAGTTACCAAAATACCCTTACGTTTCGAATTCCGTAAAATCTTCGTTTTAGCTCCAAATTTAATTCTGCTTGTGCCCATGCATTCGTAATGGCGAGTACTACCAGGATATGCCAAGGAAAAGAGCCTTACATGACACGATAAGGCGGTCAACAAAAGTCAACATTTTTGTAAATTCACACTTTAAAATTATAAAAACCAAAATATTTGGGGACGAGTTGTTACATTGCACGTAGGAAAATGACAGTAGGTGTAGAAACCCCAAGTTGCATGGGCTTGTAGAGTTGTTTCCCATTTTGAACTAGATCTTTTTCCTTGATTTGGAGATAGACTTCTTCTAGGAAAAGGAAATCAATTGCCCCCAATACCTATTTAATTCTGCCTTAAGCAGGGGATTAAATAAATTTGGAGAACAATCATCATTCCAACAAGGAAGAGAGAAACTAGAGAAAATTTGTTCCCCCTCCCTTAGTTTTCTTCTTCTCTTGCCCTTGCAAAAAGTCGTCTCTCGTTGTTGTTCTTCTTCTTCGTGCGGCATAAGTTCCACAAGGCTGCTGTGTTGTGGTGGGCAGCTTGGGTTGCTGTTGGTGCTGTAGCAGAGCTCAGCTGGCGTGGGCCAGGTGCTCAGCTTAGTTGGGCCGAGGTGATCGGCGCACTGGGGGCAGGGAGGCCAGCTCGGGCTGGGCCTCCATGGCTGCTGGCCATGGGCCTGTGTAAATGAGAAGGGAGAGAGGGAGAGAGACCGGCGTGGGCTGGCTCTTTGGTTTCTGTAACCTGGGCTGAGAGGCCTGGGGTCTGCTTGAGCCGCGCGCGCGAAAGAGAATGGAAGAGGGAGGCGCGGGTCTCCTTCCATCATGGGCCTCGAGGCCTGCTGGAGCGCTATGTAGCTAGGCTTAGGCTCGCTTGAACTGAAGGAGAATGAGAGAGGCATGAGGTGCTCGCCCTTCATTACTAGTGGATCTGGGCCGAAGGGCCCTTGGGCCTATTGTGGTATGCTGATGAGCTGGGCAGTGAAGCCTGGCGCTAGAGCGCTAGGCTCTGCAGTCCTCCTTTATTTTTATTTATTTTTGTCTTTCTCCGATCGCAAAATTGAAAAATATCATCCACCTTTGTACATTCAATGTGGTTCTCCCGGCAATGTGGGCTACTTCAAGGCTGCATATGTCAAGATCAATTCTAATAAGCTATTTCGGGATTTTCTCAAAACATACAAGCATGTGAAGGATGATAACGAGTATGAACCGTGTGGTGAAGGTGCCACTGCTAGGAAGAGGGCTATCAAATTCTATGAAATACGTGCATGCTTAGTGCTCCCCGAATGCAGTTCGTGCGATGGTGGGATTTTCATCTTTCTCAACTTAGACTCGAAAAAAATAAAGAAGACACATATGACTGTTTCCAGGATGATCGCGGTCATACGAGTAGCCATACAACGGACAATAGTTCCGTACATGCTTGAAATGGGACGAGCAACATAAGTTTGTAGAAAAATAAGCATAACACATCAATATGCAGTGTAGCTGGAATAACCGAACGTAATGCATAGGTAAAGGCCAAACAAATGTAAAACTGATCTCTATTACGTACGATGTTTCATGAAGTTTTTTAAATTGGCATGGTAGTTGTTTTATTCCTATTGGTCATTCCCCAATCATTTAGAAAATGCTTTACAACTCAAAGCAACAAAGTGAAGTCGTAATAGGCATCAAAGCAAATAAATCAAAATTTTATTCTAACTCATGAAACATCCCACAAATTTGTTAGCCGTAGAGAAGTTCAATTCTCTGTTTAAGATCGCAAAGAAGGAGGTGGGACAGAAGTTGCAATTATACAATGATTAAATACTCGGTCAGCTCTAGCTTGAATGGCAGTTCTGTTCCCGATGTGTTCATAAGTAAAGGTGTTGTTCACGAAAACATTATGGCACGGTCTTCCCAACGCCACAAGGGCCCGGCAACTAAAGTCACCAATTTTTTTCCCTTTGAAAATATAGTTGTACACGTCAAATGCATACTTTATGTTGAAATGTTTTTTGCACTCAACCACGGCTTGCGAGTCATCCAAATGCACCAATGTTGGAAGTGCGCAACTTGCCAAAAGCAAAATGACCAAAATTGGATACATGTTTGGTCTGGCCATAATTGTGGAAAGAACGAGTAACTTTTGATTTTCTTAGAAAATGATCCCTTAGATGCAGTTGAACTTTGACGCAACACTTATAATGGATGAGGCAAAGGCACGAGTCATTCGAAAAATGAAAAACGTATTTTCCTTTAAAACTACTTTAGCAACGTATTTACTGATGTGAGGTATCAAATACGAGAGTTTCTAATTTGGTATTTATTTTGGTACCACAAAAGCAACTTACAAGTTCCCATAAATTGTTTAATTAATCTCAACAATCACATAGCTATTTATTATTTTGCACAAGTATAACTTGTTTCCAAATTAATTGAATGACTAGTTTATTACAACAGAGTTTGCGAAAGCCGTGAATTGAACTTGCATGTCGTGTTAGTGACTATCGTTCTTTGAAAAAGGGATGACAAGAAGGAAAAAGAACGTGACAAGCCATAATTGTTCTGCAGTAAATGGACAAACATATTTCTCGAGCATTATTATTCTTACTATGTCAAAATGAAAATTTGACGTAAGAGATTAAATTTGTTAACAAGCTACAAATATTCTATCACACCCTACTCCGTATGGTACAATACTCATGCCCCACATGCCCGAATATAACGTTAACAAGCTACAATTGCGTCAATGATAAGTTTTAAATCATTCAACAAATATTCAAGTTTTGGTTATTCAGACCAAACAAAAAAAGGTAAAAAAAGAAAGAAAAAGATACGGAGGTGTGCAAAATGAACACACTTTTACAAAGTGTAGCATGTTCATAACAACTTGAACCAAAAGGCTAATAGGAGTCGATCAAGAATCTTTCATAAGCCTATTTCAACGTCGTTTTAAGAATTTTGCACAATACGGCTTGGCGAAGTTTTCATCTTTCTCAACTTGGACCCGGAAACAAAGAAGAAGACACGTACGACTGTTACCAGGAAGATCGCGATCATACGAGTAACCATATAGCGGACAATAGTTCCGTACATGCTTGAAATAGAACGAACAACATAAGTTTCTAGAAAAATAAGCATTACACATCAATATGCAGTGTAGCTCCAATGACCAAACGTAATGCACAGGTAAAGGCCGAACAAATATAAAATTGGTCTCTATTACTTACGATGTTTCATGAAGTTTTTTAAATTGGCGTGGTAGTTGTTTTATTACTATTGTTCATTCCCAAATCATTTTGAAAATGATTTACAACTCAAAACAACAAAGTGAAGTCATAACAAGGCATCAAAACAAATACATCAAAATTTTATTCTAACTCATGAAACATCCCACAAATTTGTTAGCCCTAGAGAACTTCAATTCTCAATTTAAGAAACCAAAGATGGAGGTGGGACGGAAGTTGAAATTATACAATGATTAAGTATTCGGTCAACCCTGGCTTGAATGGCAGTGATGTTCCTGGTGTGTTCATAAGTAAAGGTGTTGTTCACAAATACATTATGGCACGGTCTTCCGAATGCCACAAGGGCACGGCAACTAAAGCCACCAATTTTCTTCCCTTTGAAAATATAGTTGTACACGTCGAATGCATACTTTATGATGAAATATTTTTTGCACTTAACCACGGCCGGAGAGTCATCCAAATGTGCCAACGTTGGAATTGTGCAATTCTCCAAAAGAAAAAAAAACCATAATTGGAAACATGTTTAGTCCGGCCATGATGGTGGAAAGAATGAGTAACTTTTAATTTTCTTAGAAAACGATCCCTTAGATGTAGTTGAACTTTGACACAAGGAGTTCTACACTTATAAGGGATGAGGCAAAGGTGCGAGTCATTCGTAAAATGTAAAATGCATTTTCCTTTGAAACTATTTTAGCAACGTATTTACTGATGTGAGGTATAAAATACGAGAGTTTCTAATTTGGTATTTATTTTGGTACCATAAACGCAACTTACAAGTTCCCGTAAATTGTTTAATTAATCTCAACAATCACATAGCTATTTATTATTTCACACAAAAATTACTTGTTTCAAATTAATACACTGACTAGTTTGTTACAATAGAGTTGCGAAAACTGTGAACTGAACTTGCGTGTCGTATTAGTGACTATTGTTGCGTGAAAAAGAGATGACAAGATGGAAAAAGAACGCAACTAGCCTTAATTGTTCTGCAGTAAATTGACAAACGTATTTCTCGGCATTATTATTCCTACTGTATCAAAATGAAAATGTGGCGTAAGAGATTAGTTTGTTAAGAAGCGAAGAATTGTTGAAGTACAATAGATTAAGTAAATGAGCACCCTTTTCTTGGTAAACTCATTTTAGCACAAATATTATATCACACCCTACTGTGTATGGTACAATACTCATGGCCTACACACTCGAATATAACGTTAACGAGCTACAGTTGTGTCAATGATAAGTTTCAAATCATTCAACAAATATTCTAGTTTTTGTTATTCAGACCAAAATAAAAAAGATGAAAAAAGAAGATATGGAGGTACGCAAAATGAAAACACTTTTTACAAAGTGTACCATGTCCATAACAAGTTGAACGAAAAGGCCAATAAGAGTCGATCAAGAGTCTTTCATAAGCCTATTTCAACGTCGTTTTGTAAGAAGTTTGGGCAATACGCCATGGCGAAGTTTTCATCTTTCTCAACTTGGACCCGGAAAGAATGAAGAAAACACGTATGACTGTTACCAGGAATATTGCGATCATACGAGTAGCCATATGGCGGACAATAGTTCCGTACATGCTTGAAATGGGACGAGCAACATAAGTTTCTAGAAAAATAAGCATTACACATCAATATGCAATGTAGCTGCAATAACCGAACGTAAAGCACGGGTAATGGCCGAACAAATGTAAAATTGATCTCTATTACTTACGATATTTCACGAAGTTTTTAAAATTTGCGTGGCAGTTGTTTTATTACTATTGTTCATTGCTCAATCATTTAGATAACGCTTTACAACTCAAAGCAACAAAGTGCAGTCATAAGAATGCATCAAAGCAAATACATCGAAATTTTATTCTAACTCACGAATCATCCCACAAATTTGTTAGCCCTAGAGAAGTTGAATTCTCTGTTTAAGATAGCGAAGAAGGAGGTGGGACAGAAGTTGCAATTATACAATGATTAAATAATCGGTCAGCTCTAGCTTGAATGGCAGTTCTTTTCTCGGTGTGTTCATAAGTAAAGGTGTTGTTCACGAAAACATTATGGCACGGTCTTCCCAACGCCACAAGGGCCCAGCAACTAAAGTCACCAATTTTCTTCCCTTTGAAAATATAGTTGTACACGTCGAATGCATACTTTATGCTGAAATGTTTTTTGCACTCAACCACAGCCGACGAGTCATCCAAATGCGCAAACGTTGGAAGTGCGCAATTCGCCAAAAGCAAAATGACCATCATTAGAAACATGTTTAGTCCGGCCATAATGGTGGAAAGAATGAGTAACTTTTAATTTTCTCAGAAAATGACCCCTTAGATGCAGTTGAACTTTGACGTAAGGAGTTCTACTCTTATAAGGGATGAGGCAAAGGTGCTTAGTCAATCGTAAAATGAAAAACGCATTTTGCTTTAAAACTACTTTAGCAACGTATTTACTGATGTGAGGTATCAAATACGAGAGTTTCTATTTCGGTATTTATTTTGGTACCATAAACTCAACTTACAAGTTCCCATAAATTGTTTAATTAATCTCAACAATCACATAGCTATTTATTATTTCACACAAAAATTACTTGTTTCAAATTAATACACTAACTAGTTTGTTACAATAGAGTTGCGAAAACCGTGAACTGAACTTCCATGTCGTGTTAGTGACTATTGTTGCATGAAAAAGAGATGACAAACAAGAAAAAGAACACGACTAGCCTTAATTGTTCTACAGTAAATGGACAAACGTTTTCTTGGCATTATAATTCCTACCATATCAAAATGAAAATGTGACGTAAGAGATTAATTTGTTAAGACGGAAAGAATTGTTGAATTACAATAGATTAAGTAAATGAGCACCCATTTCTTGGTAAACTCATTTTAGCACAAATATTGTATCACACCCTACTGCGTATGGTACAAAACTCATGCCCCCACACACCCGAATATAACGTTAACGAGCTACAGTTGCGTCAATGATGAGTTTCAAATCATTAAACAAATATTCTAGTTTTGGTTATTCCGACCAAAGAAGAAAAGATGGAAAAAAAAGATACGGAGGTATGCAAAATGAACACACTTTTTACAAGGTGTAGCATGTCCATAACAACTTGAACCAATTGGCCAGTAAGAGTAGATCAAGAGTCATTCATAAGCCTATTTCAACGTCGTTTTGTAAGAAGTTTGGGCAATACACCATGGCGAAGTTTTCATCTTTCTCAACTTGGACCCGGAAACAATGAAGAAGACACGTATGACTGTTACCAGGAATATCGCTATCATACAAGCAGCCATATAGTGGACAATAGTTCCGTACATGCTTGAAATGGGACGAGCAACATAGTTTCTAGAAAAATAAGCATTACACATCAATATGCAGTGTAGCTACAATAACCGAACGTAATGCACAGGTAAAGGCCGAACAAATGTAAAATTGATCTCTATTACATATTCACGAAGTTTTTTAAAAATTGCCGTGGTAGTTGTTTTATTACTATTGTTCGTACCTCAATCATTTAAATAATGTTTTACAACTCAAAGCAACAAAGTGAAGTCGTAAGAAGGCATCAAAGCAAATACATCGAAATTTTATTCTGACCCATGAAACATCCCACAAATTTGTTAGCCCTAGAGAAGTTCAATTCTCTATTTAAGATAACGAAGAAGGAGGTGGGACGGAAGTTGCAATTATACAATGATTAAATACTCGGTCAGCTCTAGCTTGAATGGCAGTTCTGTTCCCGGTGTGTTCATAAGTAAAGGTGCTGTTCACGAAAACATTATGGCACGGTCTTCCCAACGCCACAACGGCCCGGCAACTAAAGTCACCTATTTTCTTCCCTTTGAAAATATAGTTGTACACGTCGAATGCATACTTTATGCTGAAATTTTTTTTGCACTCAACCACGGCCAACGAGTCATCCAAATGCGCCAACGTTGGAAGTGCGCAATTCGCCAAAAGCAAAATGACCATCATTGGAAACATGTTTAGTCTGACCATAATGGTGGAAAGAATGAGTAACTTTTGATTTTCTTAGAAAATGATCCCTTAGATGCAGTTGAACTTTGACGCAAGGAGTTATACTCTTATAAGGGATGAGGCAAAGGTGCGAGTCATTCGTAAAATGAAAAACGCATTTTGCTTTAAAACTACTTTAGCAACGTATTTACTGATGTGAGGTATCAAATACGAGAGTTTCTAATTCAGTATTTATTTTGGTACCATAAACTCAACTTACAGGTTCCCATAAATTGTTTAATTAATCTCAACAATCACATAGCTATTTATTATTTCACACAAAAATTACTTGTTTCAAATTAATACACTAACTAGTTTTTTACAATAGAGTTGCGAAAACCGTGAACTGAACTTCCATGTCGTGTTAGTGACTATCGTTGTATGAAAAAGAGATGACAAGTAGGAAAAAGAACGCGACTAGCCTTAATTGTTCTACAATAAATGGACAAACGTTTTCTCGACATTATTATTCTTACTATATCAAAATGAAAATGTGACATAAGAGATTAATTTGTTAAGAAGCGAAGAATTGTTGAAGTACAATAGATTAAGTAAATGAGCACCCCTTTCTTGGTAAATTCATTTTAGCACAAATATTATATCACACCCTACTGCGTATGGTACAATACGCATGCCCCACACGCCCGAATATAACGTTAACGAGCTACAGTTGCGTCAATGATGAGTTTCAAATCATTCAACAAATATTCTAGTTTTGGTTATTCATACCAAAGAAAAAAAGATGAAAAAAAAAAGATATGGAGGTGTGCAAAATGAACACACTTTTTACAAAGTGTAGCATGTCCATAACGACTTGAACCAAATTGCCAATAAGAGTAGATCAAGAGGCTTTCATGAGCCTATTTCAACGTCGTTTTGTAAGAAGTTTGGGCAATACACCATGGTGAAGTTTTCATCTTTCTCAACTTGGACCCGGAAACAATGAAGAAGGCACGTATGACTGTTACCAGGAATATCGCGATCATACAAGTAGCCATATAGCGGACAATAGTTCCCTACATGCTTGAAATGGGATGAGCAACATAAGTTTCTAAAAAATAAGCATTACACATCAATATGTCGTGTAGCTGCAATAACCGAACGTAATGCATAGGTAAAGGCCGAACAAATGTAAAATTGATCTCTATTACTTACGATGTTTCACGAAGTTTTTTAAAAATTGCCGTGGTAGTTGTTTTATTACTATTGTTCGTACCTCAATCATTTAGATAATGTTTTACAACTCAAAGCAACAAAGTGAAGTCGTAAGAAGGCGTCAAAGCAAATACATCGAAATTTTATTCTGACCTATGAAACATCCCACAAATTTGTTAGCCCTAGAGAAGTTCAATTCTCTATTTAAGATAGCGAAAAAGGAGGTGGGACGGAAGTTGCAATTATACAATGATTAAATACTCGGTCAGCTCTAGCTTGAATGGCAGTTCTGTTCCCGGTATGTTCATAAGTAAAGGTGTTGTTCACGAAAACATTATGACACGGTCTTCCCAACGCCACAAGGGCCCGGCAACTAAAGTCACCAATTTTCTTCCCTTTGAAAATATAGTTGTACACATCGAATGCATACTTTATGTTGAAATGTTTTTTGCACTCAATCACGGCCGGCGAGTCATCCAAATACGCCAACGTTGGAAGTGCGCAATTCGCCAAAAGCAAAATGACCATCATTGGAAACATGTTTAGTCTGGCCATGATGGTGCAAAGAATGAGTAACTTTTGATTTTCTTAGAAAATGATCCCTTAGATGCAGTTGAACTTTGACGCAATGAGTTCTACACTTATAAGGGATGAGGCAAAGGTGCGAGTCATTCGTAAAATGTAAAACGCATTTTGCTTTAAAACTACTTTAGCAACGTATTTACTGATGGGAGGTACCAATTACGAGAGTTTCTAATTTGGTATTTATTTTGGCACCATAAACACGACCTACAAGTTCCCTTAAATTGTTTAAATAATCTCAACAATCACATAGCTATTTATTATTTCGCACAAATATTACTTGTTTGCAAGTTAATTCACTGACTAGTTTATTACAATAGAGTTGCGAAAACTGTCAACTGAACTTGCATGTCGTGTTAGTGACTATCATTGTGTGAAAAAGAGACGATAAGTAGGAAAAAGAGCGCGACCAGCCTTAATTGTTTTGCAGCAAATGGACAAATGTATTTCTCGAGCGTTATTATTCCTACTATATCAAAATGATAATGTGACGTAAGAGATTAAATTTGTTAAGAAGCGAAGAATTTTTGAAGTACAATAGATTAAGTGGATGAGCAACTTACAAGTTACCATAAATTGTTTAAACCTCAACAATCACCTAACTTTTTATTATTTCGCACAAATATTACTTCTTTACAAATTAATTGATTGACTAGTTTATTACAACAGAGCTGCAAAAATCGTGAACTGAACTTGTATGCCATGTTCGCGACTATCATAGATGTCCAAATATCATTGCGTGAAAAAGAGATGACAATTGGAAAAAAAGATCTTGACTAGCCTTAATCGTTCTGCAGTAAATGGACAAACGTATTTATCGAGCCTTATTATTCCTAGTGTAACAAAATGGAGATGAAAATATCGTATTGTCTAATAATCGGAGTGTAAAGTTTTGAAGTGTTTGAGAGAGAGTAGATTTGTTGCTCAATCTAAAAGAACGTCAATGTGTTTGAATAATTTCTACTGTACAAGGTACATCAACCATGTACTGAGATTATAAGATATTTGGATCAACATCTATCTGACTATATGCTGCTAATTTCTTCAACCCCATGTGGCTCATTTCATCACGAACCTTATCAGCCTCATCCCACCGTTCGTGAGTAGCGTATGTATTCGATACAAGAGCATAACTTCCGATGCTTACTCCTCTACTCTTGAGGAGACCATTTCTGATCCTTTTAAACATCTTCTCATTAAGCAACGCTCCCCAAACAGCGCTGTCTGCTTCCGTTGGCATTTCCTTCATGAAACTCTCTGCTTCCTCCAGGAACCCCGCTCGACCATACATATCAACTAGGCAGGCGTAATGCTGTGTTTGAGGGGCAATCCGATAAACATTTTTCATAGCTTCGAAAAACATCAACCCTTGATCTACTAGACCTGCGTGACTGCATGCTGATAACAAGCCAAGGAAGATTAACATCATCAGGAGGAATCCCATGGACTAGCATGAGCGAAAAGAGCTGCAACGCGTGTATACCATAACCATTCATGGCCATGCTGCTTATGATGGTACTCCACGAAATGTTATCCTTGCAAACCAGGGTTTTAAAAACCGAAACTGCCATACCTACTTCACCACACTTTACATACATGTTTATTAATGCATTTCCCACATTGCCATTCAACACGAGATCTGGCCGCGCACTTATATACGAATTCACCCACTAGCCTAAACTCAATGCCCCAATCGAAGAACACGCTGACAATACATTTACAATGGTAGCATCATTAGGCTCAACTTCCTCTCCCTGAACCATCTCTTGAAAAAGCCTCACTGCCTCATCACAAAATCCTCTTTGTGCATAACCACCCACCATGCTAGTCCAAGAATACGCATCTCTCTTGGACATATTTACAAACAGGTACCGTGCACTCACCAAAGACCCACATCTCATGTAAAAATCCAACACTGCATTGTCCAAAATAACATTCCTTTCAGATACCTTCCTCATACAATATCCATGAACAGATTTACCAAACTCTAAAGCTCCTAAACTCGAACAAGCGGACATAACAATGACAAGAGTAGTAGAATTAGGCTGCACATCCATGGACATAAATTTAAAAATCCACACTTTTTTAAGACCCGAAATCATCGAAATCCACGAAACAACATCAGGGTTTGGTATGGAATCGAAAACCCGGGTAGCGGATACAATGTCAGCTTGGGTTACGTAGAAGTGAAGCAACGAGTTTTGGATGAAGGTATCGGAAAAGTGCCCGGTTTTTACGACGCGGGCGTGGACTTCCCGGCCCTTGTTGTCATCACGGAGGAAGCAACATGCCTTGAGAGCGTAAGTGAAGGTGTAGTGGTTGTGGGGCAAGGATGATTTGCTTTAATTGTCGTTTCATTGTACGTTTTGACGAAAATGTATACACAGTAGGTGTCGGAATTGCTGGGCATTCATCTTTTTCTTGAGGAGAAATCGGACATCTGAAACAATTGTGGGCAGCGGTAGGGTGGGAATTTGGGTTGCGCAGAGGAAGGAAGGCGGAGGAAGGAGGGGGATCAGGAGAGCCGGATAAGATGTATTTTGAGAGAGAAAAGCTCACTAGTCACAACGTTCTCCATACTATGGTGTATCTTGTTTAGGTGAGCTATCCACGTTCCGCCCTCGGATTGAACAAATTAAAAAAATATCAAAAGTCATAAATTAACAAGGAATGTGTGCAAGGTAAAATAAAAAAAGAAAATTATACATAGAGTATACTTTTAATGCTTAATTGTATATTGAGTCAACATTTTTTAAACATTACAAGAAGAGACAAAAGTTAATACATGTGAAATATGACATCATTAACTTTTTTTTCCCTAGAGTGTAAGTTACAAAAATACATTTTATAGTAGAAAAGTTTTTTCACACTTTTATCTATTGATCTATTGTTGTGTCAGGTGGTGTTCCCTACCAATAGAAATTTGACATCTAAATCTTCTTTTATCCCTTTTTAATCAAATAAATTCTTAAGATTTGGAAGTCCAATAGTCAAACAAAAACTAAAAGATGAACTTCCCTATCAAGCGCTTCTGCAACTTTTGCTTTCGAATTCCATCATATTTTATATTCAACTTCGAATTCAATCTTGTTTGCCCAGCACTCACCCTCCACTTTTGAATCGAAAACTGAAGTCTAAAAAGAGGGGAAAAAACTAGCGAAAGTGAACTTCTAAATCCCAAAGCATGCCGCGCCCAAACCCGATTATCTCTATTTTTCTCGCATTTTCATTTTCTGGGTGCTAGTAAATTTTGTGATGATTTCTGAATCTGTTTGGGCCCAAAATATTGGTTTGGGCCGAGTTTAGCATTATTCTCGGCCTGGAAGCCTTATCCAAGAGTTACTGTGAGCCATCCAGTTCGTGGGCCGCCTAGTTGGGGCCGGCCAAGTTCTATCGGGAAATAGAGTGTTCCAGATAAAGATGGAGTGAGTCCCATTACGAGACGAATGGATGGGGGAGTTGAATCCTGATGCAATAAGGATTCTCGACAGGATGAGGAAACCGAGACCTGGAAATGAATGCAGCCTGATAGAGAGTTGGGTTCAAAGTCATAATGGAGGTAGGATTGGACGGGATAAGACTGGATAGGAATAAAGAGTCCTATTCCGAATATAGTTTTAACTCGATCGAAAGAAGGTTTGCTGCTATAAATAGAGGGGGGAGTGCACCATTCAAGCCTCTCCAACTCAACACACAAATCTGCCCTGCGCAAACCCTCGCACTACGCGAAACCTCTTAACAACCTTAAGATTTTCTTTTCTTTTTTCGCCGACACATCTTCAGTTTGGATAAACAGCACTGTGAAGGCAACCAGTGACATCTTCAGTTTAGATAAACAACACTGTTGTCATAGAATTAGCCGACTGCGGAGCACCTTCAGTTTGGATAAACAGCACTGCGTCGAGGCCAACTGGTTATATATCCAAGTCTCGATCGAGAAGGATTTTCAAATCCTTATTGGCAGAGGTCATCTCATTAGTCTTCTTGGAGAAGTGAGGTGTTACAGGTTAGTACATTTGGCACATTGAAAACCGAATTTGATATTGAACTTCACAGAACTAGCAGCCTTGTCTTCAGGCTCTAGAAGTCAGCAGCGCGCCTTGACCACAGTCGCAAGATCAAGAAGTCAATAGCGCGCCCAACGTGACATCAATACATTCTACTCCCTGGTCTTGCTCGGCCGACGAGTTGGCACACCCTGCACACAACCAAAGGACATAGTTAGCTTATTAATTACTTGGCTTGCGCACCACGTAGGCTTGGTAGTTTTTAGGGTCAACATTTTGGCATGCTCGGTGGGACCCAGTGCTAAAACTACGAAGTTCATGCCCATCGAAACATGGTCAATAAAAAAGAAAATAGTTATGGGAAAATTGACCGCTACACCTACAGCCCAGAACCCAGGGGCAGAAGGCTTGTCACAGGCACAGATTACTGTTGCCGTGACACCCGAAACGTTGAGTGTAACACACCGAGAAAGGGAAGTTAGTCTCGACGAACCGCTTCGTGATACAGGAGTCCCCACCAGAGTAACAAAAGGAACTTCTGCCGAAGTAATATTGGAAGATTGTGACAATGACGGAGGCGAAGCCTCTGATCCACCAACTAGGTCGTTTTTCTAAAGACGACTTGAGGAGCAATCTCGGCAGTTTGAACAAACGTTTAGCCAAGAAATAAAAAGGATACAAGAGCAAATATGTGGTTACAGCGCCATACACATTAGATTGCTCGAGGGCCTAGTAAGTAATACCCAGAATATGGGATTTGCTAATCAATCTAGATAATCTCCGAAGAATAATCTAATACCAGCATCAACAGCCGAGACAGGTTCTGCTTGGCTTAGAACGATTAATCTGGAACAAAGGGGTGGGTCGAGCAGCAAAATGAATGAATTCGATCAAGAAGCGGACATGCCGTTTGTCAATTTAGTTGAGGTTCAAAAAATGATAGATTCGGCCTTGAAAAAATGGCCGAAATTCCCAAAATTCATCCATCCATACCCAACTTATGTAGAGAAGTTCGAATATCCTAAAGGCTTTAAAGTCCCAGCCTTCAGCCTTTTTGCTAGCGATTCGTCCCTGTCTTCGTTAGAACATGTGGCTCGGTTCACTGCGCAATGCAGAGATGTTAATAATGACTTCCATAAGTTGCGGCTATTCAACTTCTCGCTAACAGGTTTAGCATTCGCGTGGTACATCAACCTCCCACCTAATTCCATCCAAAGTTGGGAGGAACTGATCGAAAAGTTCCATGAACAATTCTATCGGCCATGGATGGAAATGTCAGTTTCATCACTGGCTAGGATGGTTCAAGAATCTGACGAGTCACCAATGGAATACTTAACGAGGTTCAAGTCGGCCAGAAATTGGTGCAGAGTACCTCTTCCTGAAGTAAAATTCGTCAAAATCGGTCTAAACGGCCTGGATGTGGAATATAAAAAGAAATTCTTGGGGGCAAACTTCCGAGATATGTACGAACTAGCCCAGCACGTCGAGCAATATGATTATTTGCTCTGAGAGGAAAAGATTTCAAAGTCCCCATCCCGGGGAACGATTATAAGAATCCCACGGTTAGCTACGCACCAGTCGAATGCGAGGATTCCCAATACACCAGTGTGGACGCGGTCGAGATAGTAATAGATAAACCGTACGTATGCAAGGCATTGGCTCATATTAACTCCAAGGATACCAAAACCCGTTCGACCCCTGAAGAGACAATTAAAGTATCAAAAGTTTACACTTTTGATATCACCAAGGCTGAAGCAATTTTTGACCAGTTGTTGCTAACAAAGATTATCAAACTTCGGTCGGGGCATAACATTCCCAAGGCCGAAGAGCTGAAAGGTAAAACGTATTGCAAGTACCATAACTCAAATAAGCATATGACAAACAACTGTGTCGTGTTTCGAGATGCCATTCAGAGCTAGATTGATAAGGGCAAGCTAAAATTTCCTGAGAAACAGATGGTTGTTGACGTTGATCCCTTCCCTTCGATGACAGTTGGCATGGTGGATGCTCATTTGCCCAAAAGCAAAGGGAAAGGGAAGGCCGAGTTTGTTCCAATACAACATGTCCCAAAGCAAAACTCTCAGCCGCGACTTAAGATTGATCTATTTTCAAACGAACCGCCTACAGAGGTTTCAGGACCGGCCATAGTCGAATCTATGTTAGACTCTAGTGCAGAAGAAACTGATAGACTGATGGTTTTGTGCAATCGTTGTAAAGCACGCGTCATCCTAACCGAGCCAAAGGAGAAACCACCTCAGGCTCCAACATCATGGCAACCATCCACGGCAGTGATAACACCTTCAATGATACTTGGCGCAAGCCAGGGCTAAAAGGTGTTAGATAAGCTTGGCCCTTAAACGCGACCTGATGGCCCATCCTCGACCAGACGACGTCTTAACTTCGACGTACTTTTTTACAACGAGGATTATTACTCGCGTAACTCCAGCAGCTCGAGTTTATCGGCTAATCAAAGAACTTTCAAGCCACCTGAGCCATGCGACCAACGGTGGTACAGTTACAATTCCCCTACCGACGTCTATACTGCATTATCGAAGTCTCAGAAACGTCGACGCTAACGGATAGACTACATGGCCAGCAGACAAGCTGCTACTTCAGGTACCAAATAGCAGCCGAAAGAAGTACCAAGTAGTGAAGATGATCGGTAACCCCCCGTAATCATTGCCGAATTACTTCAGGGAAAGAAGGTGATCGATCACAACTTTGAGACTACAATCTAGGAATCTGAGAAACGCATCAAACTCCTTCTTCAACTTGGGGAAATGAAAGCTCGTTTTGAGCAATTCAGAAAAGAAGCGGATGGTAAACTCCTTTCATTGCCTTCACCAGAGCCACTAATTAAAGTATGACGGAATCTGCATCCTCCGTTTCTCGACGAGGCCTTAGAGTACATACAGGAGTTTCACAAGAAATATTTCGCTAACGACTTATACAGCCTATCATCGGAGTGTCAGGAAGCCCTCGACCTGGCCCTAACTTGCCCTAACGCCGAACAAATTATCCAAAAGACCACCGATCCAGCGATGAAAGCCAAGTTTCAACACATACGTGAAGCTCGAGTTCTTGGCTTTGAGGTATATCCGTATACCGATATAGACACCGCTAAGCTTCATTTTTCTCTTAAGGACCTTCAGTATCTACGATACCATTTCGAAGTCTTCTCAGCAGTGGCTCTTTTCGACCTTACGGCAGATGAGAAAAAGTTCGTGGCACGTCTGGATAAGTACCTCGACATAAGGAATGCTCGAATCGCCTATCAGGAGTAAGCTTGTAAAGCCGCACAAGAACAAGACCAACTCTCAACGTCAGGTGAGCTCAACAGGAACAACCAGAATGACACAGAACAAGAGGATATACCAGTAACCACCCGCTGAAACAAAGGATGGTCAAGCCAAGGATACTCAAAAGCGGGATATTCCGGCCGATAGCCTGAAAAATGACGAACATGACCCGATGGGCCCTTTGGTCATTGAGAATATAGAGATTAGCATGGTCCACGTTTTACCTGCCGAGTTTCAACTGACCACATCTCAACCAAGTTTCTTGGATGACGATGTGGTAACCGAAGAAGTAACACAAGTTAACTTTGTCGTCGTCGAAGAGGATGGGCCAGAAAGCAAACAGGATCAACTTAAAGCAACTCTTGCCGAGTTGTTTCCCTACTCTTCTACCGATAATCTTCAGCATCTGAAGCTGTTGTATGTTACGGCTCATATTGAAGGATACCCAGTCTCTAAGGTATTCGTCGATTGTGGAGCAACAATCAACATCATGCCCGTGTTCATCATGAGAGCACTACAACGTTTTAACAATAAACTCATCTCTTCAGGGGTAACCATGAGCAACTTCGTCGATGACAAGTCCCAGACAAAAGGTGTGCTTCCTTTAAAAGTGAACGTTGCTGGTCACAATCACATGACCGTATTTTTTATAGTTGATTCAAAAACAGCGTATAATGCATTGCTCGACCGCGATTGGATCCATCAAACAGGCTGCATTCCCTCGTCGTTATACCAAGTTCTTATCTTGTGGGACGGCAAATCAGTTTTAGTTCACCCGGTCGATAATCAGCTATTCGAGGCGAACATGATTCAGGCTCGATGCTATGACGATCACGTTGGCTACATCACCCTACAAGGCTTTAATAAGGAAGGGCGGCCGACTTAGATATCAGTACAAAAGACCAACGAGGTAGGCGTCGAGACTGTGCACAAGATTCGACGAGACTCGGGTTGGCCAATCTGATTACCGACATTGATGTCTGAACCCGAACAAGAAATGCGCTGGGTCGCGGTTTCATCAACCATGAAACAACTGCTGGCCCATTGGTATGCTATTTCCAATCAACCAAATTCGGGCATAAACTTAGTAGAGTTTCTTGTCGAATGAGATAACGGTTCAGATTAGTCGTTAGACAAGGTTCAAGCTACTTCAGCCGAGCTCGAAGATAGTTGGCCCCAAGTCAAAGACCCTTTAGAGGAAATAAATGTTAGAACGACCGACGACCCAAGGCCTTTATTTGTGCTTTGTTACCCCAACATATGAAAGTCGAACTTTGTAATTTGCTTAAGGAATTCAAAGATTGTTTTGCCTGGAGCTATCATGAGATGCCTGGTTTAGATCGAACGCTTGTCGAACATGAGATACACATTAAACCTGGGTGTAAACCATTCCGTCAACCACCTCGACGATTCTCAATCGAAGTACAACTCGACATAAAGGATGTACTTGTTTGACTTCTAAAAGTCAGGTTTATTCAAACGGCTCGATACGTCGAATGGTTAGCGAACATCATCCCAATTTTAAAGAAAAAATGTGCCTTACGTATCTGTATCGATTTTCAAAATTTAAATCTGGTAACTCTTAAAGATGAATATCTAATGCTGATTTCAGATTTGTTAATCGACGTGGCAGCAAACCACGAGATCTTATCCTTTATGGATGGACATGCTGGTTACAACCAGATTTTCATCACTGAGGCCAATGTCCATAAGACCACTTTTCGTTGCCCGGGGGCACTCGGCACATACGAATGGATCGTCATGCTGTTCGGCCTTAAGAACGCCAGCACCACATACCAGCAGGCAATGAATACTATATTCCATGATTTAATTGGTACCATCATCGAAGTCTATATTGACGATGTTGTAATCAAATTGAAACTTCGGCAGACACATTTGAATGATCTTCGACAGGCTTTCCTTCGGTTGGTAATTTTTTTAGGTTTCCTTGTGCATCACCGTGGTATTGAGGTCGACAAAAATAAGGCTCAAGCAATCATCATTGCTCCACCCCCTACGACCAAAAAGCAATTACAGTCGTTGCTCGGCAAAATTAACTTCCTATGCCAATTCATTGCTAATTCGGTAGGGAAAATACAAGCCTTTTCTACACTTTTGAAGCTCAATGATTCTGACACTTTCGAGTGACGGACTGAACATCAAAAGGCTTTTACACAAATCAAGGTTTCTCTCACGACCCCACCCGTCCTCATGCCACCTCGACGAGGTAAACCTCTCAAGTTGTACATCTCTGCGGCTGAAGATTTCATCGGTTACCTCATTGCACAAGGCAATGACGCTGGGCGCAAACAGGCCATTTTTTACCTTAGCCGGCATCTCAAGCCACCAGAGATCAATTATTCCATCGTCGAGAAGCTTTGCCTAGCCTTATTCATTGCCGCATCAAAACTCAGGCATTACATGCTCCCGTCGGTCACTCAGGTCATCGCCCAGACCGAAATCATTCGTTACATGCTCACTCGGTCAATAGTAAAAGGCTAAATGGGGAAGTGGACAATGGCACTGTCTGAATTCAGTTTGCAATATGTACCCTAGAAAGTCATCAAAGGCCAAGCTTTGGTCGATTTTTTAGCCCAACATCCTTCCCCATATGGTTTTGGGGGCAATAAAGTTGAAATTGGCATGGTGGAAACGCGTGATAATTACTAGATGATGTACTTCGATGGCTCTAATACTTCAACCTCGGTAGCCTCGGCTGGTGTTGAGATAATTATTCAATCCCAGAACATAACCGTTGGTATTT
This sequence comes from Heteromeles arbutifolia, assembly GCA_024362995.1. Classification (NCBI taxonomy): domain Eukaryota; kingdom Viridiplantae; phylum Streptophyta; class Magnoliopsida; order Rosales; family Rosaceae; genus Heteromeles; species Heteromeles arbutifolia. Next base: position 26,407,380 of record JANCRC010000005.1, read on the forward strand.
TTCTCTTAAGCTTGATTTTGATTGCACGAATAATCATGCCGAATACGAAGCCCTTGTCATTGGCCTTGGTGTCCTTCACAACTTATGGGCAACACGTGCCTTCATCCTTGGTGATTCCAAACTTGTGATTAACCAACTTAATGGTTCTTTTCGTTGCATGAGTTGCACTTTGGCGCCCTATCACATGGTTGCCAGCTATTTGGTCGAGTCTTTCGACGGTATTACATTCGAACACATATCTTGAGTTTGAAATACCGACGGGGATGAACTAGCTCAAATAGCCTTTGGAGCACAACTCCTGAGGGGTAAGCTAGGCCGAGAAATACCTATGTTGCAACGATCATATCCGGCCTTGGTTAATCAGCAAGTCCTCCGATGCGATAACGTGATCCGTACACGAGTCATGTCCTTACCTTCGTTGTTGGAGCGAAAGGACCCTATTGATGTTTGCGCAGTCGGGGCAATACCAGATGACTGGAGGAAGTCCATTATGCGGTATCGTGACAACCCCAATGGTAAACACGACCGTAAAATAAGGGTTCATGCCACGAACTATGTCACATACCAAAATGAATTATACTGAAGAGGTGAGGACGGTCTATTACTGTTATGCCTCTGTCCTCAGGAGGCTGCTCAAGCAATTGCAGAAGTTCATGAAGGAATTTACGGGGCTCATCATTCCGGTCAAAAGATGCAATGGTTGTTTCGCCGACATGGCTATTTCTGGCCGAGTATACTAAAACATTGCATTGAGTTCACACGAGGATGTGTACAGTGTAAAATTCATGGTCCTATACAGAGGGTCCCAGCCGAATCATTACATTCGGTCACTAAACCATGGCCGTTTAGAGGATGGGCCATGGACGTAATCTACAAAATTACACCATCTTCCGGGTCAGCAAAGCATGCATTGATACTTGTCGCGATGGACTACTTCACAAAATAGGTCGAAGCGAAGTCATATGTCGAGTTAACGTCTAAACAAGTTTGTAATTTCGTAGAAGAAAATATCGTGACTAGATTAGACGTACCAGAAACAATCATAACAGATAATGGTATAATCTTCACATCCGATAGGTTTAAGGAGTATACGGCGAATCTGAAAATTTGAAAAGAACAGTCTATGCCGTATTACCCGCAGGCGAATGGGTAAGCCGAAGCAAGTAATAAGGTTTTGATCGGTATTCTTGAAAAGATGGTAAAAGAAAGGCCTGGTATGTGACATCTGAAGCTAAACGAAGCGTTATGGGCCTATCAAACTTCACTCCGATCAGCCACTGGAACGACTCCATACGCGTTGACTTATGGACACAACGCAATGTTGCCGGTCAAGCTAAGTATAAACTCGTTGCGAGTAATTGAACAAAGTAGTTTGTTCAGTGTCGAGTACAGTCAGGCCATGAGATAAGAGTTAGAAGATTGAGAAGAAGCTCAGCTTGATGCTTATAACTTATTAGTGGCACAGAAGAAGATTGCCGAGCGAGCTTATAATCAGCGAGTCAGGCAAAAAATGTTCGGCGAAGGAAAGTTGGTTTGGCAAACCATGCTACCCGTGGGAATTAAAGACCCTAAGTATACACAGTCCTAGGGGGTCGAATGAAGGAAAGCCTCGAGAGCAACTTTTAGTTTAACCATCTTACTTCACCCATTGTGACTTCGGCTTGCCTTGGTCTCTCATCGAGCTGGAGTTGTTGTATCTGCTTTACACCACCTGCAAAGTCTGTTAGTCGAGCTTTATTCGCTTCAAAATCCTTTTCGAGTTCCAAAGCAATAGCCGACCTTTGTCGTTGAAGCTCGACAGTTTGACGTTGAAGTTCGACAATTTGATGATCAAGGCCGGCCAGCTGCGTTTTCTTTGCTTTTATGGCATCAACCTCCGGCTGGCTGGCTTTATGTGCGATCTTTGCAGTCTTCAAGTCGTCCTCGGCCCGCAGAGCCCTTCCAAATGTAGTAAAGTACTGCCGAGTTCGCTCCAGGATATTGGATAAATGGATGACACTCTCGGTGCTCAGTAAACCACCGACCGCAAGATTGTTCAAGCACTCCCCTACAGAGTCGAGGCCGTTACACAAAAGGACTTGTGAGGTCGGAATAAGATTTCCTGCAACTTGACGAAGGCATTAGATTCGACCGCGGTCGTAGAAGGCTTGGCCGACGAGCCTGATGACCCAGCGGCTTCAGAGGTACTACAGAGTAAGGCATCAAGCTCGACCTCCCATGAAGGCTATATAGAAAAAAAACTTGTCAGAACAAGTTAAGTCGTAAAGAAGTAAGAAAAAGAGAAAATGCTAGACCTGCCGAGAAGAGACTTCGGCCATGTCTGCTGGCTTATTGCTCGAACCCAGTGTTTAAGACTGTTTTTTAATTCACGCGGCCGATGAAGGTTATCTATGTTCGATGATATAGATAACGCCCTTCAGCGCATAGAATTTTCGGTGAAATGAGAACATGGGCACCTGACATTTAATATTTTCCTAGTTTAGAATTCTAAGGCAGAAGATTGACCAAAGGAAAATAATAAGGGTACTTACGTAGGCCGAAGTGGCTTCTTGGGAGGATATGCTAATATCTTGATCCTGCGAGTGAATCAGTGTTTCCGCCGTCGCTTCAGGCTAGACGGTAGGCTTTTTTCCACGATCGGCTGTAGGAGGAACGACCTGGTCAGTCACCTCGACCACAGGGGGATGATTAGTTAGTCAAAGGCGACTCACCAGCAGAATCTCGTCGCTCTCATGATCCTAAATGAAAACTATTAGTACTTTCGAATTTAAGAGAGTTACCAACAAAATAATCATACCTCTTTCAGGATGATCGTTGAATATTTTGGATTTTTAGGGAGAATCTTCCTAGCCGAAGGGGTCACATCCTCCAAGACAGGTGCAACGGTCGGCTCTAGAGTTACCGGCTCCTCGATCAGCGGAGCAGCGATTGGTTCAACCACGACTTGAGGGTCAGGTCAAACTTTGGATGCTTAGCCGGTTGGAGCTGGCTGCACCGTCGTTGAGGCTTGGACGACGGGGGCAGAATGAGAGACACTAGGAATAGTAGAATGAGAGACACTAGGAATAGTCGCTCCCGTGGTTCGGCTGAAGATGACGTGAATCTCCTGCTCTCATTTTTTTGCCAATTTCTTGACGCATTTTATATGTCGGGAAGCTTCACCTACTGTCTCAGCTTTCTGGTAAGGCCGTTTACTTTTCTTGGAAGAAGGGACCAGCTTTTTCTTAGCCACAGTTGCAGCTACTACGTCTACCCGCTTCAACGCTCGACCGCCTGAGAAAGTGAAGCCAAGTCAATAAATTTTTTAATGTTTCAAGAAAGAAGATAGAGGTATACATACCTTGGGTTGTCTCTTTGGATTGTGGGGCATGAGCTTTTTTGGGTCGGTAGCCAAAGATCTTTTTGACGACGTCTTCGACTAGAGTGCCAAAAAAGTCATAGGTGTACTCTTCCCACCAATCGCTAAAGGTGTCAGTGCCAAGAGATTCAGGAACATTTGGCCAAAGGCGAAATTTTTTGCACATTTCCTGAAACTCTTGCTCGGTATCTTTACACTGCTTTTTTGAAGAACCAGAGACTTAGGAGGGAGCGGGAAGTAAGTAGAGGCATGGGGCAACCTTAGAGGTAGCCAAGTTGCCAAGCAGTGAAGTGGGGGTGGTAGACCTCCCAGCTTGCTCAGCAAGCATCGCAGCCAAGGGGAAGGTCACGTGTTAACCCAAACGACCCCCAGTTTTGATGAAGATCAGCATCTTCAACTTCACTCCATGTTGATGTCGGAAGCCTGAGTGAGGATATGTATTCTTGACGACGACATATTAAAAATTCTTCGTCAGAAATGACTTTTAGGTCGAAGAAGTATTTGAAGACTTCTTTGGCCCGGTGAGGAGGTGCCGGTCGAGAGGCCAATTGAAGGTCGAACGCTTTAGTGGATTGGAAGTTGGTGATCTCTAGTCCAAGTGTGGCAAAATAGACCTGCAACTAGAATTGGAAAACCCAGAGAGGTCCATTCTGATGTGGGTCGATGTTGCTGATGGTCACTTTGGCCAGACAGCGCAGGAGGTTAGCGAGGACGGCAGAACTGAGGGCCAGGGTGTGACCGCTAGCCAGGGCTTCAACCACCGGCATGTTCTCGACCAAGCATTTATTTGACTTGGTACAACAAATAAACTTGTTGTACCAGTAAAATAGGAAGGCTTCGTGCTCTCTCTTCCGTAAGCTCGCTTCCCCTCGGCCAGCAAAATGGAGGATGAGGGTGTTGTAGTTGAAGAAGTTCTTGTCCAACTTCTGAACTTATTCTTTTGAAGGCTCTTGACCTTCTTTGCTCGGCGTCTCGATGGCCCGTTCGTTGAATAATGCCTTGAGATCAAGGGTGGACGGGCACCCAGAGAAGGCGGCATCGATTGGGATGCCAGAAGGGGAAGTCTCAAGGATAACTGAGATGTCGAAGATGGTGGGGCCGATAAGGCCAAAGGGAAAGATCATGGTGTTGGTGGTCGAGCACCAGAAGCTCAGAGCTACCATGAGAAGTTATTTGTCTATGGCAATCTCCACAGTAGAAAATCTGATGGCATAGTAGATGCCGAGAGCCTTCCATTCTTGGCCGAAGAATCTTTCCATATGTTCGACCTAGGCCCCCCAGGCTCCTTGGGGCTTCGTCAGGCCCCACTTCGACCAATCAAACCCTTGCAGCAATGGTGCCAAGATGTAAGCCTTGAAGATGGTGGTGATGGACGATGGCACTGCGTCCTTGAAGAGTGGTCCTAAGATTTGATGAGTGGTGCTCAAATCACTCTCGAAGCGTAGAGTTTTGATGGCGCTCCGGTCAATGAAGTCCTTGCATTTGTTGCATTTGTCAGAGAGCTTGAAGATGAAATAAGCCATTAGTGAAGACTCAAAGATTTTCAAGGTTTGAAGGAAGGATTTTTGAGTTGAGAGCTTTTGGGTTTTCTGGGATTTTGAGAGCAAAATGGCGAGAGGTTTTCAGGGTTTGGAAGCGTAAAGTATGAATGGAAGGAATTCAGGAATTTATAGGCATTTTGGAATGAAGGTTAAACGTTTGATTTTCAAAATTGAGGATAGAATCGACCGGGAAAACTGCTAATCATTATGGATATTTAGATAATCCAGGTGAAAAGGTCGAGGTTTTTGGGTTTGATGACGCATGATTGCGTGTTACGGCGGATTTAATGGTGAAAGACGTTTGGACAGTCGCACGTCTCCAAGATCATTATTGAAAGCTACTAGGGTAACCGGGGGATCAACACGTGCCAGGAAGTTTGGAAGAATCAAGGACGCGAGATGATGTTTCATAAATGCACATGGTGGTGATTCTCGAGACAATTTAATGTTTTAGAAATGCCCAAGGACGGTTTCGTTTCTTCAAGGCCCAAGCTCGACCAGGGATTGTAGGCTGACGGCCTCAGAAGAGAGGGGGCAATGTTTCAGCCTGGAAGCTTTATTCAAGGGTTACTATGAGCCATCCAGTTCGTGGGCCGCCTAGTCGAGGCCAGCCAAGTTATATCGAGAAATGGAGTGTTCTAGATAAAGATGAAGTGAGTCCCATTACGAGACGGATGGATGGGGGAGTTGAATCTTGATGCAATAAGGATTCTCGGCAGGATGAGGAAACTGAGACCTGGAAATAAATACGGCCTGATAGAGGGTTTGGTTCAAAGTTCGAATGGAGGTAGGATTGGCCGAGATAAGACTGGATCGGAATAAGGAGTCATAATCCGAATATAGTTTTAACTCGATTGAAAGAAAGTTTGCTGCTATAAATAGAGGGGTAAGTACACCAATCAAGCCTTTCCAACTCAACACACAAATCTGGCCTGCGCAAACCTTCGCTCTACGCGAAACCTCTCAAAAACCTTGAGATTTTATTTTCTTTTTTCACTGACACTTCTTCAGTTTGGATAAACAGCACTGTTGCTGTAGAATCAGCCGACCGCAGATCACCTTCAATTTGGATAAACAGCACTGCCGACTGGTTATCTATCCAAGTCTCGGTCGAGAAGGATTTTCAAATCCTTATTGGCATAGGTCATCTCATTAGCCTTCTCCGCAAAGTGAGGTGTTACATGTTACTACATTCGGCACATTGAAAGCCGAATTTGATATTGAACTTCACAGAACTAGCAGCCTTGTCTTCAGGCTCTAAAACCCGAAGGCTGAGGCGTGTTCCTTCCTCGGCCATAGTCGCAAGATCAAGAAGTCAGCAGCGCGCCCAACATGACATCAACACATTCTCCTCCCCGACCGAGCTCGACCGACGAGTTGGCACGCCCCGCACACAATCGAATAATTACTCAGCCTGCGCGCCACGTAGGCTTGGTAGTTTTTAGGGTCAATAGAATCAGTGAAAAGATTTACTGAATGAGTAATTAGTAATGATGGTAAGAGTTGACGGTGGAAGTACAACTTTATTAAATTAATTTATTTTTTGTCGACGATTCAGCATCTCAATTTTTAAGAATTAAAGATATAAAAGAATATTTAGATGTCAATTTCAATTGGTGGAAACACCACCTAGCTTTTGTGCCGGGAACCCCAAAAAATTTCTCCACAGTGAGCTCGCATTCTGTCTTCGGATGAATCAATATTGATATTATTGATAAATGGTTTTAGTTTGGGGTACTATTTAGGTAATAAGCATTGCTAAGAGATCCAATAAATGGTGTGGGTTTATAGTCCCAATTTTAAAGAAACTTTGGTTGAACTGAATCTGCAAAAATGGTCGATGACGAGTTGGACTGGTTTTGTAAAAATGGTCGATGACGGGTTGAACTAATTCTGCAATAATTGTCGAAGACAGGTTGAACTGATTTCGCAAAAATGGTCGATGATGAGTTAAACTGATTCTGCAAAATGGTGGGTTTAATGGATTCTACAAAAATGACCGATGACTGATTGAACTGATTCAGCAAAAATGGTCGATGACTAATTAAACTGATTCTGCAAAAAATGATGAGAATGAGTTGAATTGATTATGCAAAAATGGTCGAAGACGGGTTGAACTGATTCTGCAAAAATGATGGTGGACGGGTTGAGTTGATTTTGCAAAAGAAAGTGGGTTGAATTGATTATGCACAAAAGGTCGATGACTAATTGAACTGATTCTACAAAAAAGATCGAGGACGGGTTGAACTGATTCAATAAAAATGGTCAAAGATGGGATGAACTGATTCTGCGAAAAGGGTCGAAGACTGATTGAACTGATTCTGTAGAAATAGTTTATGATAAGTTGAGCTTATGGTACATATTAGTTTTGTTGGAGTTCTGAGGGTTGGGTTGTATAACAGCCCTAAAGCCTTAGGGATATGGCTGGCATTGTAAAACATTGTTTCCATGTTTTGAGGCTGGACTTTAGTTGTTTTTATGTTTTTTGTCTCTCCTTGACATGTTTAAAAACTAGTGGAGTTCCTTGAAATATAGTGAAATTTTTTATCTCTATATATAAAGCTCCCAATCCTTGGTGTTTTACCGACCAATCAACTAGCTACCCTATACTTGACATAAAAAGAAGGGAAATACCTTAAAATGGGACAATTTCATAATCTTGGGACCGAAATAAGATTTTTTGAATATGCATACAACATGCACACGCTAGGCCTGGCAAACGGGTCGTGTTTGTCATGTTTCATGTCGTGTTCATGTTATCTTAATAGGTCGTGACTTAACGGGTCCTTAACAAGTCGGGTCACTTTACCCAACAAGTAAAATGACCTAACCCGTTATGACCCATTAAGAAAAAAAAAATTCTTAAATTTGCACATACCACATTGCCACATAAATATTACTTTAAAGCATAAAAATACATTTGTTGTTAAGTACTACATCTACACTCCAAAATAAGAGCTTAACAAAAAAGCACCAATACACTACTAGTCTACTACAAAATATCAAATGTGCAAGGATATGCAAAATGAATGAGTTTTTCTTTTCAAAGTTATGAAGCCTTTCTCAGAATTTAAAACCTTGCCAATGAAACTCAAAGCTTGCATGTTATTCCTTTTACAAAATCCTTCAATTTTCATCGATCACCATGAGGAAATTGTATTGGAACTTTCGCTTGATCTATTGCCTTCAAGAGTTATCTTGATGATATTTTCAGTAAGGTTTTCCACGTTAGAACTCTCTTCTGCATAAACTAAGTATAGAAAAACCAAACATTATAATTATGAGAATTTTATCAAAATAATTATGAAAAAAATTAAAAAAATAATAATACTATACTGACACACCCCGACCCGAAAGAGGGATGTGCTGGCCGTCACGTGAGAGTGACGTAACCATGTGCACAGTGCGGAAGCAATAAATGATAGAATTTACAGGTCAATTAAAACCGAAACACTAGCAATACTAGTGTAAAAGAAGTGTGAATTCCACTAATACAGAGCATAAAAGTCTACGTGCAGTCAAGCAGAAGTACTAAATGGAAATAACACCCGAAGGTGGTCCTACATAAGTGAATTCTATCAGAACGTCTGATGAGCTCCTCGTATGCCACTAACGAACGCTACTTAATACCTGGAGGGGCGGAAAACAAAGTTGAGTGGGTCAGAAACAAATTTTTTCAAAACCTTTCTTTTCAAAAGTTATAACCCTTCGCCGTAAAACCTGTATAATTTCCCAGAAATAAAGTATATACTCATATATATAATTATCAAAATCCTGCTGAAAATATGTATGTATGAAAGTATGTATATGCCATGCCAAAGTATCATAATTAAATGCCAAAGCATAACTCTGTGAATGTGATTGAATACTAAGCCCTTGGCTCTATATAGCTCATAATAATCATCATATCATATAGCTCATACTCATCTCAATCATATCATCATATATATACCCTACACACACATCAATACCACCTCTAGTGGTCAGCACAACATCACTGATAAATAACTAATATGCTCTAGTGCTATGATCACGTGAAGACTGAGCGATAAATCGCGGGTCACTTACGAGTCGAACCCATCTATAGTGGCCTATTTAACAAGACTGAGCACCTAACTTGGATCTAAGGCGAGCATACGGTGCGGGAGGTGAACAACACGTGAAGGACTGAGCCCCTCTCTGGGCGGGAGCACTAATATCAGTGTGCAGGTCTATGAGCTCTAATCATATCACATCACATCATTCATTCTCAACAACTAGTAAATAAATTTAACTGCCACTTACCTGTGTGTCCTCAACACCAACATCAATATCAATAATCAATAACGCATAATAAATAAATAGATACTTTGCATGGCATTTCATATCGCATTTCATATCATATTTCATATAAACTGATTTTCTGGGAAAAACTCATTTATATAGGTATATACGGAAAACAAATGCCCACTCACTGATAAGTAGATGGGTCGTAACCCCCGTGCCTAGCCTGGCTACGCTCGTCCTCCGGATAGGTCTCGCCTATATGAGAAGTACCTGAAATAACATTAATTAACGCACATAAACGAAACCTTAGGAATAACTTCTCATACATTGCTCAAATTGGGTATATGAATATACCACTGTGATCTACACAAACTCAGGATCATCCCCATATTTTTAGAAAAACTTTCCGACCACCCACGCACCGGCCAAGGCACGGCCAGACACACCGGCCAGGCGCCACCACGTGCCTGGCACGTGTAACTGAATAGTAACGCCGTTAGGAATATTCCGTGGAATATTTTGTTAAAACCTAACGGAATCCGTCTAAACTAACTGACGACGTCAGCATATTCCGTCAAAACTGACGGAATATTCCTCGTCCTCTCCGGCGAGTCGCCGGTCGCCGGCGACTGTTCGCCGGTTTTTTGAAAAACTTCCAAACATGGTTTCTCACTCATTTTTGCACCATTTTCTACGTACTTTATACCAAAATGAAGATCTCACAAAGATGAACACATCCATACCTGACTCAACCCCCAACTCGCCGGGGATTCGTCGGAAAAAGCCTCGATAATTCCGGCCAAAAGGAAAACTTCCCGATCTCGCTATTCCGACGTCCAATTTCTTCCAATGAAGCACTCTGAGCTTCCTTAGGACCTCAATAAGCTTCCTATGAACTTGAAATCTCCAAGAACACAAGGTTTTACGTGAGCATGAATAGTGACAAAATCAAAGATTGTGGGAACTCGGGTTTTTGAAGGCTTTCTTACCTGCAATGGGTACCAAAGAGTTCGTATGGACCTCAGGACCACGATAGGGTACTTCACGTCCTCGATCTGCCAGGTTTAGGGAGGATTTGGGTTTGTCCGTACGAAAACGAGAGGGAGAGAGAGAAAGAGTCTGAGGTAGAGAAAGAGTGTGAGTACGGGAGTGAGAGAGAGGTAAAGTGACTGTGTGTGTGTGGATGGGGTCCAAATACAACCAAACACTCAAGGTAAAAACACACACGTACCTTATTTTATGCCTAGGGGCATTTTCGTCATTTCACGTTCGCCGTACGAAAACTCCGAGACGGGTTGTTACATATACCATATAAAAATATATTACCTCAATTTTTTCCAAATTTTCTAAAATTTAATTTAATATAGGGGTTTTTTTAACTTTAATCCTTCAAGACTCAATTAATGTATCTAAATGTATGCACCGAAATGTATTATATTGAACTAATGTATTTAAATGTTAGTACCGAAATGTATTATATTAAATTAATGTACCTAAATATGTGTACCGAAATGTTAGTAACGAAATGTATTATATTGAATTAATGTACCTAAATGTTTGTATCAAAATGTATGTACCGAAATGTGTGTACCTAAATGTATGCACCGAAATGTATTATAATGAATTTAATGTACCTAAATGAAGAAAACAAAGTACATTGAAATATATTGTATAACAAAAATTAGTTTATCTAAATGTTTGCAACAAAATTTATTATGATAAATGAAATGAAAATTATAATTAATGAAATAAAATTAATACATTAAAATTAGGAAGAAAAAAATAAATAATTAAAAAATGAAAATGTAACTAATAAATGAGGTTATTAATGTATCAAAGACTAAAATTATATTTTGATCTTACTCATGGTTTTAGTCTAAAAATCATCTTTTCTAAGGATTAGAATGAAGTTTCCTATTTAATATATATATATATATATATAATATTATATATACAATTATAATGGTATGTGTGTGTGTGTATATAATTATTATAGTATTTTTAGGGGTATAAAATTATTAAATTAATATTTTGCTCGTGTATCGGGTTACCCACGTGTATACCTAGACCAACCCGTTATCTTAACAGTTGCTTATCAGATTACCGGATAACAACCCGATTCGTTATCATGTTCACCCGATAATTTAATAATTTCGTATTAAGTTGTGTTGGGTTAACGAATCGTGTCAAAAATTACCAGACCTAGCACATGCCATGCAAAATAATTGGATAGAAGCAAAAAAATTCTACTATTGTAAAATCGACGATGTATGCAGTGGAATAAATAAACAAGACACAAAATTTACGAGGTTTTGTCTACAGTCAGTGTGACTGGAGTACGTCCTCGGAGTAGCAGTGATGCTTTCATTTATAATCTGAAGTAATAAGATTACAAAGATAACTCTCTCTCTTCTAATCTGAAGTAATAAGATTACAAAGATAACTCTCTCTCTTCTCTCCTCTCTTTTCTTCTCTCTACCGTGAGCCATGTGGCTTCTCTCATCTTCCCCTCTTCTTCCTTCTTTCTTTTCTCTCTTTTAGTCGTAAGGCTTTTTGTTTCTGTGTGTCCACCTGCTCTCATCTTCAACAATTCACTTTATAAGCAAATACCAACTAGTTGGATAGTCATGGTGGCCAATGGTTATCAAGCACCAAAAATAGTTTAATTGACAGCCATTACTTGATTCCTTTTGAGTGGACATCCACCATATTTACAACATCTACACCTTAAAATGACCATAAATGAGTTAATTCTTCTCATTTTCTTATTTCTCTCCTCTCTCCTCTCTCTCTCTCTCCAACATCTACACACTCTCTTCTTCTTCCCAATCCGCATTCAATTTCTTCACAAATTACTAACCCTAACCCTAACCCCCTTTCAATCTGCGATTTGGGTTTTAACATGCAAAAGTTGTACTTGAGTTTGATAGCAGATAGCGATCTGCAAAGTTCAAACCCATTTCCAATTTCTGTGAATGCTTGAAGTCTCTCTCTTTATCTTATTCTCTGAAGGAAAAAGACAATGGAGTCCGCCGAGTCCTCCTAGATGCCGTCATCGGAGGCCCCGCAAAGACGCTTATTGCCGTTGCCACCCAAATCACCTTTAGGTTTCCATATGAGTACATCTCCCGATTCTCTCATAATTCATATCTTTTTCCCCAATTTTTACATTTTCCTAACTCTAAGTTTCATCCTAATCTGATCCAATTTTGTAAGTTTGAGCAATCATATTTCTATAAGTATTTGAGTATCTAATTGTGGTGTTTGTGGGTGGTTACTTTTGTTGCTTTCTTAGGAATTTAACATTGAAAAGCTGCATGTGGTTAGAGGCTGAGAAGAGAAGACTAAGCATGCAATTTTTGTTACTCTATTAACTCTCAAGGGTCGTCGAGGCTTGATCTTGAATGAAATTGGACCATGAGGAGCTTACGTGGCAAATGATCTTCCACTTTATCGGGGATGAATCGGCACGTGTTTGTTGCGCTTGTTGATTCTCCACGAGCTTCGATGTATAATTTTCACTTGCCTTATCTGTTCCCCTTGCAGAAGTGGTATTTTCCCTAGTTTTTCCCCATGCAAGTTTGGCATCTTCTCTTGCAGTATTTGTCCTTTGATGCAGGAGTGGAAAGCAAACCTTGCATTTGGATGGTCCTTTAGAACATCATTTCTCAACGACTCATGATGCTTGGCAGCTATCATCATATCAATAGTTGAAAATGAGTACTCGAGAGCAATTCTAGGTAAACAACCATGGAAGGGTTCCAGACAATCAGTTCCAGATCGGAAGCTTGATTCCAAGTGGTGACTAATTGCTCTCTTTCTCCTTGTCCTGCAGGTGAGAACAAAGACAAAGAAAATGACAAGGAGAAAGCATGATATGAGATACTCTTACTTTCGACCCTGATGATATAAGATACTCTTGCTCTAGTGTGACTTGTTTGAAGAGGTATTCTCAGAGAGGAAAAAAACTGAGTATTTCAAGATGCTTTGTTGAAGATGCATTCTCGGAGAGGAGGAAGAGTTAGATATTTGGCAGGTCTGCCTTGTTATGGAGGATAGAGGTCAACATATATAGGGATTTCCCAATAGCAGGTAGTGGTGTTGTGACTTTACTCTTGTCAGCAACTGTGGTGTAATTAGAACAGTAAGATTCACGCGTTTTCAACTTTATTAGAGATCTTTGACAAAGTTGCACGTGATATCCAAAAAGTTGAGATTGCGTATGAGAAATGTTGATGAACTTTATCTTGAAAATCTGGCTTTTGAAATTCCGAGAACGGTGTCTCTTCGATTTTTGAACAGGTGACCCTGTTGCCTCTTCTTTTTATAGAGATATCAATTTTGTTCAGATACACTCAGAAAATTGCTACCTGCAGAAATTTCCCCTTCTTGCACTTCTGAGATTTTATATGATCTCATTTTTCCTTCATTATTTATGAAAATGACTTGCCCATCTAACCTTTGTTTAGATTTAAGTCTCGGGAGGGATACAGACGAGCCGCGTCAAGATAATATATGGCGTCTGTCCTTCTTATCTTCTAATGGTCTTCTTACGGTTGGAGATTATGTGATGAAGAATAACATAACCGCTACAGTGGTAGCTAGGAATCTTTTCACTCCAGGGATAACAGAATCCTTTCAGAACGGTCTGATGAGTTGGTCATTCAAGACTCTTTGGCTCTCAATGTTCAGTGTGCTGGCTTTGTTTCCAATATGGGCCAACGCCTACTTGCTCAAACTCGCCAAGTTGAATCATTAATGGCTGAGGTGGCAAGTCTTAAGCAAGAGATCAGGGGGCTCAAGCACGAGAATAGAGTGTTACACATGCTTGCAAATAATTACTCGACGAGCATGAAAAGAAAGCTCGATCAGCTACTAGAATCAGAAAGTCAGACTCAAAGTGACAATAAGAGGTTCAAGGCTTTATTCCAAAAGCATCTATTGCATTCGTCATCTGGAGTCTTACCAAGTATTGAGGCTCCAAATAATTAACCTACGGTGCCTCCTCCTTCTGGGGTACTTCCGAGCATTGAGGTTTCACATGAGCAATCTTTGTGAAGGTTCCCTCCTATTTGTTTGTTTTAACTCATGTCTGTAATTTCTTGGAGATATTAATATATAAGCTTTATTTCATTTAATGTATTGTGCCAAATACAATAAAGCATATACTTCACTAAGATGTGGTACTTCTGGACCAAATATCAATTTATCTTTACCCTCTCGAAGATACGTTCTTAGTGTCTAAATCATTTGGGTATTCAACTCATAATCTTCAATCCATATGATTTTTAATATCATGGATAAAATTCGTGTTGGCGTATTGTTCGATATGCAGTTCGAGACAATATTTTTCTCAACACTTTATAATCTTTCTTGACTCTTCAGGAGTCCCAATTTAATATCATCAACTCTTCAGGAGTTCTAATTTAATGTCATCGACTTTTGCAAGAGATTTTAGTATGTTGCAACAATATCATCATGATAGCACTCACTAAGGTAATTTATACCATCCATTGGTATTGAGTATATAATTTATGCTTTACCTTTCCAAGGCTTTCGTCAAGTAATCTGAATCATTCAGGGATTTTCTACACTTCATGACACATTTTCCTTTGGAATATATACAGAGCAACTTGCTTCTATGTATACTTGAGAGATTTACTTATAGAGATATGATGTGGGCGACTTACAACCCTTCGTATATAATTCTCTATTCATATGAACTCGTTTACAGGAGTATATTTCAGGTTTTAATTAGTAACCTTGTGTCATATCATGTGAGTGTATTTCACTGTATTACAAATGCCCATATGTAACCTCCTTGGTTCAACATCCTTTGGCTATTTGTATTGTATTCAAGTATATAGGTCCACTTTTCTACATTCTTACAAAATTGTAATGGAATTGCCTTTTTCCATTTTTGGTCAATAATCTTTCCTTTCATTAACGAAAAAGAATGGGACTCAATATCAACACAACTCATTGATGAATTTAGTAGCTACTTGTAAAAACCAAAATTACCATTGGTTATCATCAATTCATGATCCCATATTCTCATGTGCATGCGCATGCATATTTATATGTTGGAAAATATTAATATTTATGTTTATTTTAGTATTTGGGTTTTCCTTGTCAGTTTAGGAATTGGGCCTAGCCCATCCGAGTTAGGGTTTCTTAGGTTTAGTTCTCTATAAATAGAGCTTGCAATTTAGTTTGAGAATAAGTTATTCACAATGTAGCCTCTTAGGGTTTTGTAGCCGTTTTGGCATTCTCGTTTGTTTAATAATATTCTTATTATTTTGTAGTCTCGTTTGTTGCACACTCTGATATTCAACTTGGTATCAGAGCAGGTTCGATTCTTCGGAATTTGATAGGAGCATATTTATGCGACTTAGTTAGTGTGTTTTCTTGCATTTACTTAGTTATTTGTTACTTATTATAGTGTTTTAAGCTATTTTCGTAAGTTTGTAGGTCCAATTGGCAAAGTTGGCAAGAAAGTGCAATTTGGAACATTTTAGAGCAGTTTTGGGCCAAGAATGGATAGCACAAGTATGGAGCAAGGTGGATGGACGAAATTGAAGTTCAAGAGAGGCTAGGAATGTGCAAAAGAGTTGAAGAAATAAATTGAAGTCATTTGAGATAAGGAATCAGCTAAAAAGAAGGAGCATTATCCAAAACCTTATCCAACCTTATCTTATCCAAACTAACCTTATCTTACCTTATCTTATCTTGTCCTATCCTAATCTTATCCTACCTTAATTCCAGCTGCAAGGGGGACTCCTTTTCATGTTAGGACACCTAAAACCTATTTTTAAAAGGCATTTTCCTTCTAGAAACATGACACAACACTCCTTTCTAGAAGCCCTAAAAATCTGGCGCCCCAACCTTTCTAGATGGCCTTTTCCTTGTTGGTTTGGAGTCCTAAATCCTTTTCCTTGACAACCTAGGCCAAGTAATCCCTAGCCCTATAAATACAAGTTTATGCTGCACCATTCAAACCACCACCCTCTACCATAACTCACCTACATCCATCCACCACACACTCAGTGTGCTGCAGCTTTGCAAAGGAAGGAAGGAAGAAAGCTGGAGCATTTCTAGGTGTTTTCTATCTTTGTCTCAATGTTTAATTTAAGTTTTCTTTGTTTAATTGTGGATATGAGGAGCTAATTTCTTTATAGTTAAAGGTGAATTTGAAGCTATGATTATATGTTATATATGAATTGATTACGTCTAGTTATTGTTTCTTAAGACTAGAATGTGATTTGCTTATCTGAGTTATTAAAACTTGTTTATGTGTGTTAATTGGGGGTCGACACTTAATTTGCATGCATGAATTTGATGATAGAGTATAAGGGAGTTTCACGTAATCATTATGAACTTATATTCACAAGTAGTAAAGGTTGCTAGTAACAATCATGTTAAGTAAGTCCTAGGCAAGAGTATCATGCTGTCATAGTTATGAATGCCTCGTCAACACTTATGATTTTCAAAGAACTTAATGACCTTTGATATGTTTTCTATCATGCTGTCATAGTTAGGAGACTTGATAAGGATAATTTGGTTGTAATGCATCTTTCATTCAATTCAATGAACTAAGGAAAATCTGATGGTTAATTTGTGCATTCACGGTTAACTTGGGGTGTTGTCATTAATGTCTAAAGGAATAATAACTAGAAATTGGTTCATATGCATATGTCATGTGTGGAGAAGGACCCTCTAACTAGCCTTTCACCCTTTTCAATTCACAAAATTCATTTTTATAAGTGTTTTATGCAAAGTTTCTGTTTTAAGTTTTAAATTCGTCAAAAACAATCCCCCTTTCATTAAGTCTTGTTAGTTGAGTCAAAATCTGTTTTCTTTTAGTCTTTTGAGTCTTTTAAGTTCTATTTTCGTCAAAATCACTTCTTAGGTCTAGAATTGAGTTTGTTTGTTGCTGTTTTTATTGTTTTGAGTCAGTTTTAAGTTTATAGAGTCTAGTTTAGTATTTTTGAGTCTTATTTGTGTTGATTAGCATCCTTTCTAATCCCCGGCTAGAACGATCCCTACTTACACATACTACATTGATAGGGTTTAAGTTTGAGTGCAATTTAATTTCACATCAGAATTTAATCTGTTCTAGATGGGTATCAATTTGTTCATCCGTTTGTCAGCTGCGTATCAGTTTGTTCAAGTTTGTTTGGAAGTTCGCAATTGGCATTAGCATTGGCATTGGTATTGGTATTGGTATTGGCATTGGCATTGGCACTAGCACTGGAATTTGGAGTCTTGCATCCGCATCTACTTGTTGGCAACCTCATGACGTGTACCACCATGAGTTTGACGAGGGGTGTTGGAAAATATTAATATTTATGTTTATTTTAGTATTTGGGTTTTCCTTGTTAGTCTAGGAATTGGGCCTAGCCCATCCGAGTTAGGGTTTCTTCGGTTTAGTTCTCTATAAATAGAGCTTACAATTTAGTTTGAGAATAAGTTATTCACAATGTAGCCTAATAGGGTTTTGTAGCCGTTTTGGCATTCTCGTTTGTTTAATAATATTCTTATTATTTTGTGGTCTCGTTTGTTGCGCACTCTGATATTCAACTTTATAAGCATTTCATTACTTTGGATATCCTTGCCTTTTCAGGGCTTTACATTGTCTCTTATAGGACAATCATCTCTTATTAGATGAATTGTTTGAGAATTTGGATCATAAGCTCCTCTAGAGCGTTATAGAGCTTGGATTTTAATTTTCACTTCTAGGAGTTGAGCCATTGGAACCTATACGTCTATCATGCTTCATGCATGAGACATCAAAATTCCCATGTCCGCGGATTGTCCTTTTTGGGACGTGTATCCATGCGGCGACTGTCATGCTTCTGGCATGCAACAACTATGCTTCGGGAATGCAATAGTTCAGTAATGTATTCTTCTTCTTTCGAATGACTGAACCTTCTGAATCTAAGGGTTTGCCACGCTTCAGGTGTGTAACAGATAAATCATTTGCTGCCTCATTATTTTGTCCAATAGGGACATCAATTCTTGTAGGCACATTTGCAGCAACTATATATGATTTTATCACTTTCGTTGCATCATTCAATTATTCTTACTTCATTTTCTCATTGATTGCTTCGTGAATCAAAATAAGACAAATTCTCTTCGTTCTTCTGGAACGGTCTTTTCTCATCATTCTTCTAGAATGATATTTTCTCATCGTTCTTCTGGAATGATGTTATTTTCTCCCCTAACGGCGGGAAAACTGTCTTATCAAAATCATAGTCCGCAAACTGCACAGTAAACATATCCCCAGTCAAGGGTTCCAAATGTTGAATGATAGATGGTGAATCAAATTCAACATAAATTCTCAGTTTGCCTTTAGGTCTCATTTTAGTACATTGTGGTAGTGCAATAGGCACATAGATAACACAACCAAAAACTCGTAAATGTGTAATGTTTGGCTGGTGCCCAAACACGAGTTGTTGATGGTTGGCAACTGGTCTCAACCAAACTTAATAATGAATTATGTAAAATGGTATGTACCCATCTTGCAATTTCTTTTTCATGAGTAGAGCGCGGGTAATCAATTTCATCCTCTTAATAAATGTTTCTGCTAAACCATTTTTGGGTATGAACATGAGGAACATGGCGTTCAACATCAATGCCCAGTGATATGCAATAATCATCAAGACTTTGAAATGTAAACTCTCCAGCAAATATGCATTATATCATCATTTACATACATCAAGGAACTTCTGGTCCTTATTTAATAGTCTGTGGACTGAGAATCTTTTGTCCTTTATTACAATTAAGTTGTGGCACTTCGGCTCTTTAAACTTAAGGTACTCATCAAGGAACTTCATGTCCGATCTTGAGGATCTAGGGACTTTATCTTGATATTTTTGCATGATGGAACTTCAGGTCCAATCATTTTATGTGATGAGGATCAAGAAACTTCAGGTTCTGATCTGATCGAGGAACTTCGGGTTTTGTATATACTCATCTTAAAAGAAGTACAATAAATAAATTAAAGCAATAGGCAGTAATTCCAACCATGGTAAATAAATTGCTTTTAAGCAAATAAAGCTTGTGACAAGGACTTTGATTCAGCACCATTCACATAAATATCAAAGCTTTAAAGCAAAGGGTAATAATTCTACCCACTGTAAATAAATGGAACTTGTGATAGGGCTTTAAACCAACACTATTCACATAAATATGCTAAAACAGAAAATGCAATGATTAAGTCCTCATCTTTTGCTTTTTCCTTTTCTTGGTCTGCCACTTCTTTTGTTTCATCCCTTTTATTTTTGTTATTATTTCACAGTTCTTAAGTCATTTTAGTTACTCAGGAAATAATAGTAACAATAAGTTCCAATTGGTGTTCCACCTCCGTGAGTTTCGAAAAAATCGAAACGGTTCCCATAAGTTTTGGAGTCAAGAGTGTCTGCAACTTATGAGAAGATCAAACCGTTATATTTAGTTCAAATTTTAGTATGATATGGATAAGAGGTTACTGAACAACTTTCGTGAAGAAACAATTTCGATTTTAGCTACTGAAATGGAGTTTTGGTACTCATAAGGTGCCTGTCCAAATTTTCTGCAGAAATTGGAAACTGGTTTGGTATTTCAGGCATCTGCAATGATCGCACCATTGGAATTTTCTGAAAATTTGATATGTTGTAGGTACTGGGTGGACGAACAAATTTGAAGAAGAAAGTATTTTAATCCGTGGTCTGCAAGTTGGAGTTCAGAGGCTGTTTACATGGCTGTCAGATTCTATACGAATTTTAAGTCTGTACTCTTTTGCTTCTACAAAGGATGATATACAGTCATACAACAACATATATATATTTGCTCCAAGAAAATCAGTAGTACAGAGATTTTAAGATGAAATGATAAGATTTTCTTATTTGTGAGATTTCAGCCGACAGAGGTGAACCAGATTTGTGGCGTTGTGCTTTCCACTAACACGAGAGCTTCTCGTGCTGATAACGTGTTGTAAAATCGACGGTTTGTGCAGTGGAATAAATAAACAAGACACAAAATTTACAAGGTTCCTCAATAGTCAGTGTGACTGAAGTACATCCTCAAAGTAGCAATGATGCTTTCATTTATAATCTGAAGTAATAAGATTACAAAAATAACTCGCTATTCTCTCCCCTCTTTTCTTCTCTCTGCCGTGAGCCTTGTGGCTTCTCTCATCTTCCTCTCATCTTCCTTCTTTCTTTTCTCTCTTTCAGCCGTAAGGCTTTTT
This sequence comes from Heteromeles arbutifolia, assembly GCA_024362995.1. Taxonomy (NCBI): domain Eukaryota; kingdom Viridiplantae; phylum Streptophyta; class Magnoliopsida; order Rosales; family Rosaceae; genus Heteromeles; species Heteromeles arbutifolia. The sequence goes on from JANCRC010000005.1 coordinate 26,427,775, forward strand.
GTTTCTGTGTGTCCATCTGCTCTCATCTTCAACAATTCACTTTATAGGCAAATACCAACTAGTTGGATAGTCATGGTGGCCTGTCAAGCACCAAAAACAGTTTAATTGACAGCCATTACTTGATTCCTTTTGAGTGGACATCCACCATATTTACAACATCTACACCTTAAAATGACCATAAATGAGTTAATTCTTCTCATTTTCTGATTTCTCTCCTCTCTCCTCTCTCTCTCTCCGACATCTACACACTCTCTTCTTCTTCCCAATCCGCATTCAATTTCTTCACAAATTACTAACCCTAACCCTAACCCCCTTTCAATCTGCGATCTGGGTTTTAACGTGCAAGAGTTGTACTTGAGTTTGATAGCAGATAGCGATCTGCAAAGTTCAAACCCATTTCCAATTTCTGTGAATGCTTGAAGTCTCTCTCTTTATCTTATTCTCTGAAGGAAAAAGACAATGGAGCCCGCCGAGTCCTCCTAGATGCCGTCATCGGAGGCCCCGCGAAGACGCTTATCGCCGTCGCCACCCAAATCACCTTTAGGTTTCCATATGAGTACATCTCCCGATTCTCTCATAATTCGTATCTTTTTCCCCAATTTTTACATTTTCCTAACTCTAAGTTTCATCCTAATCTGATCCATTTTTGTAAGTTTGAGCAATCATATTTCTGTAAGTATTTGAGTATCTAATTGCAGTGTTTGTGGGTGGTTACTTTTGTTGCTTTCTTAGGACTTTAACATTGAGAAGCTGCATGTGGTTAGAGGCTGAGAAGAGAAGACTAAGCATGCGATTTTTGTTACTCTGTTAACTCTCATCCGGCATGTATACTTGTGTTTATTTTAAGTATTGATTAGTTTTAATTTTAAGTATTGTAATCAAACTTGTTAACTGCACTTGTGCTTGAACGAGTTGAGGACATAACAGAACAAATTCAATAATACTTTAACCAAGTACAGACTATTCGTACTGGTGTACCGCATGGTGATTGGCGTGCTTATTGTTGTGCTGCATGTTTATTCTTAACTTTTAGTTCTTGTGGATGGAGAATTATGGGTTTTTTTAATTATAAGTGGTCCTTGAACCAGTTTTGTGTTTAGATGTGCCTAATCTGTAGTTTAATGAACTTTCTAGACTCGGACTGGTTCTTTATGAGCTGATATGGTTTTCATAATGGTGCTTATTATTGATTTCAGTTCAATAGAATGAGCATATGGTGTTATAACTTATATAAGAATGCAATATTTACCTTAATAATCTCAATAGTAATGAGGATATGACTTCTAAGTTTGGGGTGATGCAAATGACTAAGGTTTATAGTTTTCTATTTGTTCCTTATCTCTATGTCATTTGTGATGGACCAACCTTATCAATTTTTAGGAGCAAAGACCTTCTGACAAGCATTAAATATCAACGGTCAAGAGTTGGTTAGTTTCATATATGTTAGAGTCAATGTTAGTCAAATAATAAGCATGTCATCTGAAAGAGATTGTTTTATCAGAAAACCCGAAGCCACCTATGCACAGGAGCGTGCTCGTTTGCAAATGGTAAGGGTTGTGTATATGTAAAGTGTGATTAAGACTTAGTTGAGTTTATATTGCTTTTTATGTCTGCTACTTTCCGGGGGACTGATGATTTCATTCTTCCTCAAGTCCGGGTAATAATGTTTTATTTCGATATAAGATTTCCTGTGCATGTAATTCATGTTTTATTACTTCTATCTGAATCTAATTGAAACATGTTGTGTTGTCACATAGGATGGTGGTAATGTGAGTTCAAGTGGACGACTCCAGGGGCGCCTTGAAGTTTCTAGGGCCTTTGGAGATTGCCAGTTCAAAAAGGTTCTATTTTTTCTTCTTTAACGCTTCCTTTCTTGTTATTTGTTTCCTTTGTTTTGAATGTAACATAAAACAATTGTTTATAGCTATATATTGAAAAAGATGAATCTGTACAACTTGTGCTATTATAAATAAATATAGCTCAAGTTATTATAAATTGGGAATTTTATTTTTAGAAAGAAAGCATGTGTAAACGATTCATTTGTAATTACTAAATATGCTTAAGTTTATTCATTTCAATTATCCTCTCCTGCATGATTGAAATAGCACGTTTTTAAAATTCAAGGCATGGCAGTGAAGACTCGGACAGATGCATAAAAAGAAATACAGAGCTGAACTTACTGAAACAGCAACCCACGAAAACTGTGAGACTAAAATAACTTAAGAACTCAGATAGTTTTCACTGTAATGCGCACCCTCAACAACACAGGGTGCTATATATTTATAACCAACTTCATATTACATCAGGATTTTGAAATCCCTGTTTACAAGCAACAATTCAACAATTCAAAACTATAATCACAACCTGATTACACGGTACAACCAAACTGATTACGAACATACTTATGAAAAACAAATAAATAAAACTGAAAAGCTTATCAGATAAGACCATTGACTTCGTGAACAAACTTAAGAGTTTGTATTGGAAGAGGAAACACGACTCAGTCTAACAGAGACATGCAGTGCAGAACATACTTTGCAAATTTTACTAGATAACTAAAATGCATTGCACTTATAATCGACATACAAACACTATCGACATTCTAATTCCAAATCTTCATTCATTCACATTTTCTAAGCAGCCAAACACAAATTACATACTACTACGAAAGAAAAACTGAATTGGAAAATTGAGCTGTCTATGAATTTGCTTACACATTTGTTATCGAGAGTCTTGGAATATATACACTATGTGCCTGGTTTCCTGTTAGTGGATGCAACAACCACAACCCGTGGTACTGATGCTGGGGATGTCTTGGAGTCCATCAACGTAAAGAGTTGCAAGGTGATACGAACATCTTGCTCTCTTTTGCAATTCAATCATAACTTAACCATGTTAAGCCGGACATGTCCAAAGTTCAATAGAGTTCACTCTTGCACTATTGGTTGCTACCTAGAATCACCGTGAGGACAAAGTGCATCTATTTCATGTATAAAGATGACAGATGGCTTGCCTGACAATGTATGCGAGGAAGCCTCTGCAAAAGCCTCCTGTAAAAATTCTCACTTTCTCCGGCATGTGCTTTGTGGACAAAATGAGGACTACAGAAAAATAAACGAAACCATGACAAGATAAGATCATAATCATAACTTATCATGAGTCAAGAACAACACTGCCATCATTTCATTTGTACCTATAATATTAAGATTAATGTAAAGATTAAGGAATATTAGGGTACCTAATGACGATTAAATGTGCTACCACATTCCCTAACCACTGCTCGTACCAAGCTTGTCTAGCATGAAGAAAAACAAAAACACAAAATTTCATAAAAACCCAATAAGCAAACAAAATTAATAAAGACCCAATTAGCAACCAACTAGTAACTATGCCCGCACGTTGCCGCCGGTTTTAAAATTGTATAAGTTTTTTAAAAGTTTTACAGATAGGCGTTTGTGTTTATCATATTTACAGGAATGAGCAAACATATATACATAACAGGTGGTTAAGTTTTGAGGCGATAATGGAGCAATGGTAACAAACACTACAGCTTTAACTTGAAGGTTAAACTGGCCTTGCAGTGTGAAAAAATGTTTATTCTAGTGTGAGTTTGTCAATGATTGTTAAGTTTGTGCACTGATAGTTAAGATGTAAGTAAGGCTGTAGACAATTAATACTTAGTTGAAATAAAAAATTTATGAAAGTGGACGGAAGATAGTGTTAGAATGCCTTATGATGGTCGGATACAATATTGTATCCAAAAATTGGTAGTCTGTTAATCTAGTATAAGTTGAAATATAGAGTCAGAGTCACATAGTTAAGAATTTGGGAAATAGATGAGTGAGAATAAATTGAAAGAGTATGTTGCAAAATAAGAGTAAATGAAATATAAGTTGAAATATAGATTGAAACTCACATAGCCAAGAATTTGGGAAATACATGAACAAGAAACTGGAAAGGTCAGGAACAAATTATTGTAACTTACAGTTGGTTAATCCTGTAAGGAACCAAGCATTTCTCGTTGTAAGCAGAATATGATACATTGGAATAAAGATAAGCACAAAGAAAGTTAATAGATTGTATTGCTGAATCAAAGTGAAAACATGGCTTATAAAACTAAGTTGTAGACAAATGCAGTGAACAACCAGCTGGAAAAGGATTAAAAAACGTACCTAATACATTAAAACATTTCTAATTAAGAAATTTACAAAATGCAGTAATTGAATTAAAACAAACTGGTTCACTGTTTAGTTATAATGTTGGTCTTATAAATATAATAAAAATGTAATAAACAGAACTGTTCTCTAATTAAAGAATCCTCTGATGAAACGGTATAGTAATATTGTTAGTCAGTAATTAATTCGATAGAAATTCTTTTATAAAAATGAAATAAAAGGGTGTACAATGATGGATCAGATACATTTATTTGTTGTTTCTATAAAATACAGATATATAATTTGCTAAGTTATTTCAATTTCAATAATTTGGACAAACGATCATCATTTCCATCTTTTCTCCTTACAGGAATCAACTGTTACCAGTTTATAGACAAAGACTTTCTTATTTTGATTTGGTCAAAACACATGGCCAATCACTGGGCTGTTCATTGAGGGGTTTAAAATGGACATCTAAAGGTATAATCACAGATGCTTCCGCTAAAGATACACTTCCTCCACATACTTTACCTAAGCTAAAGAAGACTTTGGAAGTAAGGGAATTGCAAAATCTAGCCAATAAGTAATAAAAACAGTTTATGGATAGATTTAACAACTTTTGGATTCCTAAGGTTTTTTTTTGGGTAAACTAAGGCATGCAGAGAGGGTATATCTCAGGTGGAACATCTTGACTAATACTTTTGGATGTCCAAGTAAATCCCTTAGTGGTCAGGCAAGGAATCGGTCATGTTTTTAGACTTAGTTAAAAGAAGATAGTCATTATCTATATTGGTAACAACCAATTCTCCCGAGAAAAAAAAGTCAGTAAAGATTGAATTTAAATGTAAAATATTAACAAAAGATACCTTATAAAATTTGAATTTTTTATACATACCATTGAGTTCTTTGACTTGAGTTTAGGGTAGAGGGCAGCCAAGGATGAATTGAAAATGGCAAATCAATGTAAGAATTTATACCTTAATTGAATTCAGACCTTAATTTTCTTCTTGAAAAATGTTAACCTACAAAAGGAAATTAGATTTATGATTAAGAAGAAATGAATGTCGAGCAACTCAATACAATGTAGAAGAGAACTGATTTGATTCAGGCATAATTTGTTGAGCAAAAAAGTTGAAAGTGTGTTAAATACTTTAAACATATGATGTATAATTTTTTGAAAGACAGGAGAGCAAGTATTAATTGGCATCGTATGATGCAAAATTGTAAAGCAGGAAATGCCATTGTTAAAATACTGCAAACATAAGAGTACATGGATGTCTACGCATTTAACCTTAAGTGTAGACAAAAAATTAAACATTGAGAACAACAGAACAATATTCTAAACAATTTAGATACAAATTTTAATAGATAGGTTGAATCTGAGGTTTAGGTAACAGAAAATACGGTGCAAAGAAACTAAAGTTTGACCTTGATGAAATATCATGCATACAACAGTTTAATAATGTATAAAGGTCAGCATATTGAATTCACATTAACAATTGAGTGTGAAATATGGAGAAAGACTGAAACATTATTGGCAAAAAGTGAAATAAAATGGGTATCAATTATGATTGCAGTAAAAGTTAAGAATTTGTTCAAATTGTAAGCAAATAAATGAAAAACAATAATGGTTTTAAGCAAGTTGAGCAAGAAAGAAAAAAGTACTACCTTCATTGGGTTTCCTAGTTGGGAGCTTGTTTTTTCTTCCAAGAACATGGTTTTAGAATAATTTGAACCTGCAATGAAAATAGGCACATAAAATTTTAAGCTGACAATCCAAAATTTTTAAATCACTCACCTTTGGCGCAAAAAATCTTGGAAGACAAACGCAAATGCGTCAAAACCCAAGAGCAGAACATTTTCAAACCCTGTAAAAAACAAAACCCCAGCTTAATATCAACTTAAAATTGTAATCCAATCTAATAAACAGAATCCCAAAACTCAGATACCTGAAGAAAAATTATAATAATCATGTGATGCACACACCAAAAGCAACAATAACCATAAACAAAACATACTTAATCTCAACATAAACATTAATCTCCGATCAGCTGACTCAATCGTTCAATGTTCTTTAATACAACTATGTGTCAATCCAACACTAATTTGTTTTTTTTTTATCATATTTACAGGAAGGAGCAAACATATACACATAACAGATGGTTAAGTTTTAGCTGATAATGGAGCAATGGTAACAAACACTGCAGCTGTAACTCAAGGGTTAAATTGGTCTTGCAGTGTATGAAAAAATGTTTATTAGAGTGTGAGTTTGTCAATAATTGTTAAGTTTGGGCATTGATAGTTAAGACGAAAGAAAGACTGAAGCCAATTAATATTCAAATGAAATAAAATTTTTTATGAAAGTGGACGGAAGACAATGTGAGAATAACATAACCTTATAATGAACGACGATTGGAGACAATGTTGTATGTGAAAATTAGTTACTGGAGACTCCTCAAACATAAAACAAAAAAAAAAAAAAAAAATCGAATTCAGAACAAAGCAGTAGCAAATGCAATATACAATTGAAACATTGAAAAACCATAACTGATTAAAACAACGGAATTCCAAAAAAGAGAACCCCAAAGGAGACACTTTCGTTTCTGCCCACCACAGAACTTAATCTCTGTCAACACTATCCATACCCCTCAGTGAAGCAAAACCCTAAATCCAACTAATCACAATTGAAAAACCATAACTGATTTAAACAATGGGATTCCAAAAAAAGACAACCCTGAATGAGACACACTTTAGTTTCTGCCCACCACAGAGCTTAATCTCTGTCCACACACTATCCATACCCCTTAATGAATCAAAACCCTTAAATCGAACTGATCACAAAACTGGATTACTGCTCTTACTCTGTTAGACATACCCACACTTATCAATTTACTCATAAATTTCAATCCTAAATCATTTGGGTTTCCAAAAAAATTCCATAGAAATGCAAAAGTAGACAAATAAGAAACAAAGTTATATGCACTGGGGAATCAAGACTCACCCAAAATTGCTATTAGGGTCCGTTGCATGCAATGCCCTACAATTGAGAAAATGTTTACAAAGCCTTTCAAAGGCTCATATTCAACTTTCAAATATGCAAAGACTCTAAGCTCCATTTGTTCTTTCTCAACTCTAGCTACTTCAACTGCATAACAGAAAAAGAAATAAAAAATTAATTTAACTATAATTAACTAATCTGATTTAAGATCAATAAAAAAAGTTGGAAATTTCAGCTTTAAAATTACATCTCAGGCTGGAAGTCGAATCAAAAGCATAGAATTTCAAAACTCCTCACCTTAAACACAGAGGCCTTCGCAGGGTGCAAAGAAATGTTACAAACCCGAAAAACCGGATCTCCTGAAACCAAAAAGAAAACCAAATTAAATCTGAAGCCTAAATTCCCAAAATGACAACAACAAAATTTAAATGAAAAACACATTTATAAATCCAAATTTACACTCCCAAGCAAGGTATAAAATATCGATGATATCGGAAATATCGGTAGTCCAAAATATCGGGATATTATCGATATCGATAAAAATTGAATAAAAACCAAGGAAATTGTAAGAAAAACTTGGAAATTTTTTTTTAAATTTTGCAGGATGTTTATTTAGTCAATTATCTATTAGTTTATCACAAAAAATTGGAAGGAAATGCATTGCATGATGAATTTAACTTATTTAAGTTGATTATATTGCGAGTTGGCAAACATTGTGAGTGTAGAAAATATGTAGTAATTAATAAAAGAAGTTTAAACACACCATAATTATTTATATATAATGAATTAGTACAATATTTTACACTTTATACATTGCATGGTAAGATACATGAGTGACTTAGTACCACATAGAGTTCCTATGAGGTTCAAATTTTTCACTATCTTCATCATCTCTATGTGTAGAGTAAATGTATTGTGAAGAGTAGTCATCAAATGATATATCCCCAAAATAGTTTTGCATGTAATTGTTAACATGTCACCCATATGGATCCGAGATTGGTTGACGTTGTCTATAAGCAAAATCATTTGAAGATTGAGTCTCGGATTCTTTTCATGAGTCGCTCGATTCCATCCCAACGGGAATGGGATATGAAGGGTAGGGAAATGGTTGGTTATGAGTATAACCATAGTTACTACTTCCCACTCCAACAGAGTCTGAAGTTATAGATAACGAGTCATCTTCTTGACTTGACAAAGTCCCCTTGCCTCTTTCTTTATGAGTATAGTCATTCCCTATGGCACCAATTCCTGGTCCTGCCCGCCTACTGCCATGGTCCTCATCCTGTGTTGCATGCGTGAAGTTTGCCTCACCAGTGAAGGGGCTCGTAAATCCGGGAGGTGGTCCAACATAGTTTCCATAGCCACCACTACCCCCAGCTCCACTATATCCTTCATCATTCCCACCTCCGGTGGTAAGTGAGTCTTTTGATCTTGTACTAGAGCTATCATTAATATCAGTATGATCTTGTGGTTGTGTAGGATTGGAAGGTGGAATTCCAGTGTTTCTTGGTCTTGGGTGCAAAAGTTCTTCTAAAGAGTCAGCGCAGCTAGATCCCACCTCCTCCTCTAATACTCTTTCTACATTTATCCCTTCATTACGTGCTTCTTCAGCAACTCTGGGAGCTGAGTTACCTTCATCATCATCTAAATGAAGAGGTCTAATCTATTGATAAAGTTGGTTACCTTCTATATCATCATCTTCAGCAACAATATCAAACACATCTAATGGGTCACCACGGTCGACATGATCTATTTCTGCTTCCTTATCTCGAATTTGAAGATTCATGTTGTAGTAGCAATAAACTAATTTTTTCCAACCTACTATGAGCCAACCTATTTCTTTGCTTTGTGTGTATGAGTGCAAATGTACTCCAATTTATTTCACAAGCAGATGAGGAAGCTGTTTGTGATAATACTTTGATTGCTAACTTTCTCACAGTTGGTGCATTAGTCCCATACATGATCCACCATTCAACTATAATGAAAAACAATGTTGATAAGCCTAATAACTCCAACAAATTCTATTATAAACTGATAGTGAAATATGTTTACACTCACTAGGAGACATTTTTGTTCGAGCAACAACTGATGTTGGTTCTCCAAAAGTTCTTCTTGCATCTTTAAACCATGTTAGCTGAATTCAATAAATCGTGTTAGTTTAATCCAACAATGTAATTATTATAATTTAAGTAATTGTGTACCTCATTTCCAAATTGGCCAACTGATGGTGATGCAGGGTCTAATTTAGAGTATACATTATGTACAGCACGTATAAGGGTACCATCATCTCCAACACCGGGTCTGTATTGGTATCGAGGATTCAAATAATATGTTGTTCAAAGAAACACATACTCTAATAAGAGAAATAATACTTATGCAACTCAAGAAATGAATTGCAAATTATGACATAATTTATACCTGCTGCATGCAAATCGTGGTATAATGTTTTATACCATCGATTATCTTTATGACCCACCGTGCACCATGTTTTCTTTTCAAGTCATCCTTCACTACACGCATCAACTCATATATTGCCCCCATAGTAGGATACGCTTCTGTGTCAACGATCCGTAAAACTTTGTAAAGAGGTTCAAACAGTTGGCACACATGTTCTGATTGAGTCCAAAAAGCATGATAAAGCATTATATTTTCCACCATACGACCTGCATTTGAGCGGCTGAAATTGTGGTTGGCCCAATCGTCACTAGTGAATAGTTGCTTCAACCCTGCTTTCTTTTTAAGTAGGCTGTCTAATGCAATATAGTTGGTAGCGAATCGAGTGGTAGCTGGGGGAATAATTTCTCCTTTGCAAAATTCACGCATCTTTGCCAACAACCAACCGTGATTGTAAATATAATTTGTGATCGTTCTAGCTCTCTTTACGACAGTAGCAATATTCTCACTCTTCCTCATTGCCTCAAACATGAAATCAATACAATGTGCTGCACATGATGTCCAAAACACATTATGATGCTTCATTAACTTTTTTCCAGCTTTGACAAATGCAGAACCGTTGTCGGTCACGACTTGGACAATATTATGCTCTCCCACCTCTATAATTACATCCCTCAATAATTTGTAAATATACTTGTAGTTCTTTATATGGTCTGAAGCATCAACAGACTTCAAAAAAATTGTCTTTCCCTTAGAGTATACCATGAAGTTTATGATAGACAATCTGGTCGGGCCAGTCCATCCATCACACATGATTGTGCAACCATTAGTTTCTTACTTTGACCTCAACTTGTTAACATACTCGCCAATGTCTTTATACTCCATTTCCAAATATTTGTTTCTTACCTCATGAGTGGGAGGTTGTACTCCAACACCGGCCTGTTGACATCCCAATACCATATTTTTGAAATGATGTGATGATGCCTTCTCAGCAGGGACATTTTCATAGATAAAGAACTCGCTAATTAGACGTCCCATTCCCTCCTTCACATTACCTCCAGTGAAATAACTCCAAACACTCTTTTGACGTGCTTTGGATGACTTATATAAACTTGGGGCTATTGGTGGTGTTGGTTGTGATTCTCTAACACTTGCTCCCCGTCTCATTTGTGCACCACCACTTGTCCCGGAACCTTGTGCTCTATTAGGAATTTTATGAAGATGTTCTCTTTCCCATGCTGACTGTTTGGAGGCACGTAATGCTTGTTTGAAACTGCATCGTTCTTCAGGTCCCATGTCATCATCACATTCGTCCTCATCGTCATCATAATCACTGTCAATCGCTTGGCCAATGACTTATCCTCGTAGCCCAGCTCGAATATTTTCCATTCCATGTGTTTTCTTTTCGTTATGGTGTTTTTTATTTTTTAATAATGTGGTGATGAATGCCTTCACTTCTGGGAGGACATTATCGCATCGTTGGACATTATTTCCTGGATCTAATCCACTAAGATGGTACTTAAGTCGTGTCACTCCGCCACTCTTTATTACCCGACCACAATATTTGCAAATTGTGCCATGTTTGTTTCCGTCTATTGGGTCTCCATGTTCCCAAGTTGGATCACGTTTAGCTCCACTGGACATCTTAAACGTACCTATATTTATTTTTCATGAAAATTAGGCAATTATTTTTTGGCCAAAAAATATAGTAGTGAGTTTAGTGACAGAAACATATTAAATAGGAAGTAAAGTTATTCTACAGAAGAATTAAATAGGAAGTAAAGAAAATGATTGTAAGAATTTAAGTAATTATAAAAATAATATGGAATAATAAAACCTAATATTAATGAATAATAATCCAATTTGATAATAAAATAATAAATAACATTAAACATATTAAAATTATTCTAGAGAATAATTATACAACATTACTTAATTACTTCAAAAAATTAACATGCAAGTATAAATTACAATAATATAAATATAAGTTCGTAAACTTACCTTAAATATGGAACCCTTTGTGTAAAGGCCAAATAGAATCTGCATGGAGCAACAATAAAATAATAATTACACAAATGTAACAAATCTGGAACTTTTGATGTCGTACGTAGCAGCAAAACCTCGACGATCCTCTGCAGCTTGCCGTCTGTGAATAAATGAGAGAAAGAAGGTATTTAACATTTAATTTGGAGTGGCGCAAGCTGCAGATCCATTTATTCAGTTTGAAGCTCTGAAATGGCTCTGGAATGGCTCTGAAAGGGCTAAGGGAAGAAGAAGAAGCAAAAAGGTGTAATAGAGGTTTTTCAATTTTTGAAGGGTAAAAAAAATGTGTGATCATTTGATACTCCACCCCTGAGAACGTGAAAGAATATCACGCGTGGCACACGGTTTTGAATCTTGATGCATGAAACCACCATTATTTTTGTCTTGTAAAAAATTGTACAAGTTATAAAAGTTGCCAGATACACGCCATTATTTTTTGTCTTGTCAAAAATTGTACAAGTTGTAAAAGCTATAAAAGTTGAATTATTTGGATGCTTTTTTTTTCTCACACGCCACCCACCCACACACACACACAGTCACAGACTCTCACACGCCACCACACACGCACACAGAGACCTCAGTCTCTGGATCCTTCTCTCCTCCCTCTCCCTTCTCCCACATACACACAGAGATCTCTCGATCCTTCTCTCTTCTCCCTTCTCCCTTCTCGCACACACACGCACAGAGACCTCAGTCTCAATCCTTCTCCCACATGGCCTTTTGCTCATCCCTCGCCTTCCTCCTCGTCCTCGTCTTCCACCTCGTCGGCGCCGTCTCAATCTCCCGTGACCTCTACCCCCATCGACGCCCTCTACGCCTTTCGTAGTACTCAGTCAACAGCATCATCATCACCATCTAAACCTTGTCTCTCTATCCCTTTCTCTCGGTGCAGCTAAGACAGTGGAACCCAGGAACTTTCTGGCGAGTTCTCTTGATCATTCTCCGGTTAGGTAAACCCTCAATTCATCTTGGATGTTGTGTGGTGTGGTTGAGAATCGAGATATACTAAGTTTTATTTGGTTTTTTAACAAGGTTTTAGAAGGAGATCGACCTGGGGGAAGGCACACCCAACTCCGGTGAGGCCGTGAGTGTCGAGGAACTTTCCGAACACCTCCGATCGTTTCACAGCAAACAGAAGTTATAAAAACATTCATCTCGTCTTGTATTTCATTTTTATACTTAGATCGGAGTCTAGGATGCTCTTTTACAGTTGGCCGGAGCTGTAAAAGCTCCGGCGTTCTTCTTCGATTCGTACCAGCCTAAAATATCGCGATATTTTTACGAAAATTCAGGGGATAAGTGTTAAAATATCCCTCTCACAAAACCGATATTATCGGCGAAATATCACCGATAATATCGGCATTTCAAACCTTGCTCCCAAGCACATAACATTCAAAGTAGAGAATTACCCATTACACTCCCAAGCACATAACATTCAAAGCAAAGAATTACCCACACCAAATCGGCAGCAGGAAACACGATTCGCTCCAAATTTTCTGCAAATCGATACCAAACTGACTATTTTTTAGCAAGAGAGCGTTGTCGTCTGCAGCCTCCGACAAAAGGATCTAAACAAATTTTACTGACTAAACCATGTTTTGGAAAAAGTCGAGACACAGAGAGAACTCAAGATGGGAGAGCAAGGCAAGGAGAGGTTTGAGATAACCAAAAGGTTTTGTGAGACAGAGACAGAAATGGAAAGAAGAGTCCAAAAAAGAGAGAAGCCGTAGTCCACGAAGAAGGGATACCCTATTTTGAAATCATCGACGACAAACGATGATTGACACCTGGAGAGCAAGGGCAGATTCGACATTCCACTGTTGCAAAGGCTAAACAAAGTGCTGCCAACCAAAAATTTGAAGGGCATTTTCGCCATTTTACTGTTCTAGAACAGTACCACATCAGTTTGGGTTTTAGTATATATAAATGTTATTTACAACTTTAACAATATGATCAAGCAAATTAAAAAGGTAAAAACCTAGGAAAATTGATGAATCAATCAATATTTACCTTTTCGGTGCTGGGAGGGCCGCAGATAAGCAAACCCCGAGGCCACTGAAGAAAAACCCTGAAACCCAAAAGTAATTAGCATAAAGGAAATGGAAACATAAGAGATATGGACTGTGTGTAGGGGGTTTTAAAGTGTTTACTTGGAGATTGAGCTTTTCGGCTTGCCGGCAATAAAGGAGAGGGTAGATGATGGGTTCTCTGAGAGCTCGGCCAGCTTCGTCCCCCTCCGTCGTAGCAGTTTACATGACCCCTCCATTGTGACTCTCCTTCGTTCAAGCCTCCTTCCACCACCTAAAATCAAACCAAAACGACATTAAAACCCAGTCAAAAAAATCCCCAAAAGGCTCAGAATTTCAATGGGAATAGTCGCTCAAACCAATATTTGTAGGCCTCGCTTAAAAAAAAAAATCAATTAAAATAAATTTTCAAGATCTATAATTGATGCATTCAATTTTTTTTTTTTTGAGAAACCAAAATAACGTTATGACAGGAAAAAACCCCGGGAACACCCAAGGCCCCTAGAAAGCATCAGAAGCCGCATGAGGAGCATATCCCACCCAGACATGAAAATTCTCTAAACCATGCCCACAATAAGTGATGGCATCAGCTACAAAATTAGCTTCCTTAAAAATATGCTTTTTAGGAAATAGAATCAAAGGAAGAGGTCAGTCATTTAATGTCTTCAATGATAGCCCTAATACGCTAAGGAATGCTGCACTTTCCCAAGATTGCCTCAATGACAATCTTCGAATCCCCTTCAACTTTCACCTTCTTTAAACCCCGAGATTTGGCCATCTGAAGCGCATCCCTAACAGCCAAGGCCTCAGCGACAGTGATTGTGTTCTAACCCAGCTTTCTTGACCCCGCCATAAAAGGTCGACCGTGCTGATTTCTAATAATAAAACCTGCAGCAGCAGAGGTACCTACAACAGAGCCATCAAAATTTATTTTGTGATAATCAGCATCCGGGGGATGCCATCTTATATTACTGTTACTTCTAACGTGGTCCGCCACCTTTCTTTTGGAGTTCGCTAGTAAGAAGTTCGTAGCTATAGAAGAAACAGTCTTGAAACTGCGAATAGCATTAGGCTTAATCTGCGTAAAGATAAAATCATTTCTGTCGTTCCACATTTGCCACCAAAGAAACAGAACTTTGCTAAGATCAGATAGGTCTTCTTTGTCAATGTACTCCAGGCTATTAAGCCAATCATTAACAAAAGGAAGCAAAGAAATAACAGGGAGATTACTATCTATCTTCCACAGCTCCTGGGCAAAGAACAATGTTTAAATCTGTGACCAATGTTTTCCTCAGCATTGTTAAATAAGGGGCATAAGGCAGAACTGTTATTATTGAATTTATGTAATTTAGTATTAGTGGTTAGCTTGTTTCTCACCAATAACCAGCCAAAGAACTTTGTGCGGAATATTAAGTTTCCATATTTTGTTAAGGAGCCCTTTAAATCTATGCTCTTGATTGACATCATTTTGAATCCCATGAGTCGATTTAACCGAGAACTCACCATTGGCAGTAGGACCCCAAACAAGTTTATCTTCAATCTCATTGATTGGAATAGGAATAGCTAAAATTTTATGAACCACATCTACTGGCACTAATTGGTTAAGGAGGTCAACATTCCAGTTTTTGTCTAGCATAACCTCACTAACTTTAAGGTTCCAATCAATAAAATCTTGATGTTGGATGGCAATGATGTTGGATAGCGGGAAAGGAAAAACCCAGTTATGGGACCAAAACGCTATGTTTTGATCGTTTCCCATGGTCCATCTCATTCCCGTTTTAACAATATGCCTAGCTGCTAGAATGACTTTCCACGCAGCAGAGTGATTTTGCCTACTTCTCACATTCCAAATAGAATCATGTCTTAAATATTTTGCTTTAACAATCTTCACCCACCAGCTTTCATTATCATTAATAATTTTCCAGGCAAGCTTAGCTAAGAAATCAAGGTTGAATTTCTCAGCTTTTCTGATACCAAGGCCACCTTCTGTTAGAGGGGTACAAACATCATCCCACGTAATAGGAGAGAAATTATATTTTTTATTCCAGAGAAATTTCCTACTCTCCATATCAATTCTTTGAGTAATTTTTTAGGGGCATTTGAAGCAAGCCATTATATGATTCGCCATACCGGCTAGACTAGATTTAATAAGAGTAAGTCTTCCAGCCCGAGATAAGGAGTTGGCTTTCTAGCCCGCGAGTTTATTATGAATTCTAAGAATAAGTTCTTTTGCATTTATTGGGTTCTTCCAACAAATAATATTATGAATAACTAAATATTTACCAATTGTAGTCTTATGTTGAATTTGCAGAATGTTAACTATATCATTTCTTAAGTTAGCAGGGGTGTTGTTTGAGAAGTAAAGAGAAGATTTATGAAAATTGATTTTCTGACCTGAGACCTCCGCAAAATGAGTAAGGAGGGACGCAATCCTGTGGGCAGCAATTGAGGAGGCTCTGCTAAAAATAAGACAGTCATCTACAAACATTAAGTTAGCAACCCTGTAGCTTAGGGGGGGGGGAAGAAAGAATGCCAATATGATTACTTGAATTATTAGCTGAGTCATTAAAATGCCTTAATAGATGCTCCATACAAATGATAAAAATGTAAGGTGATAGGGGGTCACCTTGCCTAATTCCTCTAGTTGGTTAAAAATAGCCTTTAGGCATTCCGTTAATTAAAATAGAGAAGGAACAAGATGATATACAATCCATAATTCTACTGATCCAACCCTGACTAAAATCAAATTTGTTTAAGAGTCATTTGAATGAATTTCCAATCTAGAAAATCATAGGCCTTCTCAAGATTGAGCTTCACAACCATTTGGCCCAATTTATCTTTTTTATTCTTAAAACTACAAAAGAGTTCATGAGCCATAAGGATATTGTCATGAATAGACCTACCAGGTGCAAAAGCACCTTGATTATGAGAGATAAGTTGATTAAGAATAGGTTTCAGTCTGTTAACTATAATTTTTGTGATTATTTTGTAAATCACATTACACACACAGGCTAATTGGCCGAAAATTATCCACTAACTCTAGGTGGTCAATTTTGGGTATAAGTGCAATATTAGTGTGGTTAATTAGTCTAAGGCTGGAACCAGTAACAAAGAAATCTTTAACCAAATTTATAATAGAATTTTTTACCGTATCCCAACATTTTTGGAAGAAAATAGCATGAAGACCATCAGGTCCCGGGGCTTTAAGGCTACCAATATTATTTACTGCGTCAAGAATTTCCTGCTCGGTTACGGGTGACATTAGGGCCATATTCTGATCATTAGTGACTATTGGTTGGATAACATTAAGAAAATCATTTATGTTACTCTCATTTATTTGGTTCCCTGCCGAGAATCTTTGCTTGAATTTTTTAATGAAAACCTCCTCCATCCCTTTATCTCTTTCCCACCAAATGCCCTGGTCATCCTTAATTTTACAAATTTCGTTTGTTTTCTTTCTTATGGTAGTCTTGGTATGAAAGTATTTTGTGTTACGATCCCCAAGTTTGAGCCAGTTTTCCTTAGCTCTTTGACCCCACAGAATTTCTTCCTCACTATAGAGCTTTAGTAATATCTCCTTCAGCGGTTGTTCTTTATCAATGTAACTTACATTGTCTGGATGCTTCATGCAAAGATCTTGGACATGTTTAAGATCCTCCTGAGTTGTTTTAAATTGATGAAGAATATTTCCAAAGTTCCTTTTACTCCATATCTTAACTCTATACTTGAAATTGTTTGCACACATTCTAAAGCAGTCATTTGGGTTTCCAGTGAGATTACAGTTCCAGCTTTCCTTAACAATATTCATAAAGTCGGGGTGGTTCAGCCACACAGCTTCAAATTTAAATTGATTTTGGTAATGCATAATATTATTATAGAACGATAATTTAATTGGACAATGATCAGATCCAACAATAGGGAAATTATGAACTTTTGCCTCAGAGAATAAATTCAACCAATGAGTATTTACATCTACCCTATCAAGCTTTTTGAACATTAGAGACTCATCCTTGTGACCATTTGACCAAGTATAAGGGACTCCAGTGGCAGGGATGGTGGTTAGACCCCCACTATTAAGGAATTCAACAAATTGAATTACACAGTTAGTAACATGCTGATGCCCTCCTTCTTTTTCCTTCAAATCAGTAATAGCATTAAAGTCACCAACTAAACACCAAGGCTTATTACTAGGGTTGTGGAGAAGAATGTTTTCTCAATCGAATTTCTGACTTTTCTTTTGAGGCGAAGCATACACAAAGGTAGTGAACCAGTCTAACTTAGTTTTCTTGTTAGTAACATGGCAATGGACAAATCTATGAGAAGCAAACAGAATATTTAAATGAATTGCAGAGGAATTCCAAACTAAGGTGCTTAAACTAACTCTTAAAACCAGGTCTACCAAGACCTCTGCAATTCCAGAAAGCCCACTCCATCAGTCAATCTTTTCCAGGTTTGACACGGTCATAGCTAACTTGTTACTCTCATCTCTCAACCTCTTCCTCAGACTTAGCAACTCCACAGTAAGCCTAACAACCTCATTTCCCAGTTATGCCCTGGATAATTCTTGACGTCTTTCCCTCGACCAGCTCCAACAGCAACATCTTTGAACGTCCGATTGTCCCTTAGGGATTTACCTTCTCTTCTTTTGGATATACTACCCCTCTTCTTTATCGGCACTTGAGTCTATCCCTTTGGATCAGGCTCACCTCTACCAGCATATCCGTAAGTAGGATTCGAGGGTTCATCCTCAAATAGAGTAGCGTTGGGGAAGCAAATCATAATATCCTCATGTACCTCTTCATTCTTAGCAACCACATCTTGGGCATTAGCAGGGAGCACCCTGGGCTCCTTTATCGAAGATCCTGTCAATGAGGAAGGACAGCCTAGAGTCCTTCAAGCCCCCAGGACATCTATGAGCATCCAGTCTCATTCTGCCGCAGTAGAAGCACACTTCAGAAAGTTTCTCATAGCTAACGTAGATAGGATCGTTATCCCTATCATTTAACACTAGGACCCTCGGTAGAGGATACCGGATGTCAACCTCCATAAGTACACGCACAAACAGTCCATTTAGGCCATGCAAAGTTACTTCGTCAACTTTGATCACCTTCCTAATCACTTCCACCAGATTCTCCATAATCTCCGTTTCACAAAATTGGATAGCCAGCCTCGGAACCCTAACCCAAAGTCTAATATTATGTATCTCATCTGGGTCACAGAAATTAGGCATCAATTTTTCAGCATGAAAAATTTTCCCTTTAGACATACCAGGGTCTTCCCTCTAAGACTACATCAACATCTTCTTCATTTGTGAACTCAATCATATACCAATGCCTTCCAAAGTGGTCCAGGAAGAAATTCCCTTGAATAAGACCCTTCCAACTTATGGCAAGTTTGCCTTTAATGAGTTTCGCATCAACCGCTTGACCAAACATCTTCCCAACTAAGCAGGGACTTTCCATATGTTCCACATTAGCAGTGGAATACAGGGACATTGATAGTCGAGTGAAACCTCTCTCAAGGGTGACTACACTTCTAGGCCTCTCGACAACAATTGGCTGTTGCCCAAGTTGAGATCTTGGAAAATGATTGATCCAATTGACCGTTCTAGGGTTAGGGGAGTTCCTAGGTGATTTTGAGGAGGAAGCAATAAGTTGAGCCATTGGTAAAGACTGAGAGAAGCTAGGGGAAACAGAAACAGAAACTGGGTAGAAGAGTTTGCACAAGTTGCAACTATTTAAACCCAAGCACCTCACATCAAAACGTGAGGGCCTACGCCTAAGAGACAGCCTAGAGAGTAGGCACGCCACAAGAGACGTAAAACGTTTGGATTGGATGACCTAGGCGTATGTATGCAAACACTAAGTAATTGAATGCGCCAGTTAGGCTTCATCAGAAGTCGGCAAAAGCAACCTGGGAAACTCAAACAACGTAACAAAACATTCACTCTTATGATTACAGCAACGACATTTAGCGTAAACAAATCAAATACTACCCTAAAACAGAAAGGTAGCCACTCAGCGCGGAGACCCACTTCCCAAATAAAGAAGTTCAAACGTCTATCTAACACACAGAGATTAAGAATCATCTTGAACCTAGTGCCTATTAACCAGCTTTGCCAAATAAACATGATTACCTACATATGTCATAGTAGATTGCCTTACCTGCACTCGCGTTTTTAGATCCACGTGTCCTTTCATTCTCCAAATTGCCCGATTGGTTGAAGCCTTCATGATTACATGCATGCTGATTCCCGCCTTTGATGTGTTTTGTTGTAATTTTGCTCCTTTCCATAAAGTCTTAGTTTTGCCGTGTTCGATTTTTCTTCCGACGTCTTCCCATAAGTGTTTCCAGTATTGAGATAAGCTTATAATGACTCTCCCAGAATTGAAATTAGCAAGAAATTAGATTATTTCCCTTGAAATTGCAAAAAGCCCAAAGAGTAGAAACCCTAATCCCTAAATCAAAAACCCTAGCCCCCAAACCTCCCCCCACCCCTATGGGAGGAGAAAGAGCCATCATTTTGATGGATTCCATAATCCTTCCATAATTCAATTAAAATATCATCCATAATTGGTGCATTAATGTGACTCACACAATAAAATAATTAAAATTTATTTGACATCACGTTTTCTCATATGTTAAATTTGACATATGAAAATTCATAGGTCAATCCATATAGGATTAATATATTGGTTGGAACTTATTCATATCTTCAAATTTAATTGCATGTCATTCCACTTAGGATTTGACATCTCATTTGAAGATGGTTTTGTAGACATTGAAATTTCGGTGAAATAAATGTTGGCCAATAATTAAAATTTCAATGTTCACGTGTCACATAAAATTTACACGTAGTATGTGACTCAACGAAAAATCGAAAATTATCGGAAAAGTCATCAAACATGACATGTGTCAACACCTGACAGAAATGATTTTTTTCATCTAATTATTTAAATCCAAAAATCGAGTTTTGGAATTCTACAAATAGAAAGCCAAGACATTCATTTTCATTCATCAATTCACATCACACCAAAACCTTGAAGCTTTTAAACTCTAAACCTCTCAAGCAAGTCCCGAAAGATCAAGAAATCTCTATTCGTTCTTCATCAAAATCCTCCTTCAAGATCAAGCCCCGATGGCCCCTTGAAGAAAGTGTTCATCGTTCATCATCCGTTCATCTTAATATCAAGCCCCAACGACTTTTTGGATCAACAACATCAACAAAATCCATACACCGTTCTTCAAGATCAAGCCCAAAACCCCTTGAAGATTCGTTCATCACTGTTCTTCAATATCAAGCCCAAAAGCCCCTTGAAGACCCGTTCATCAACCTTCAAGATCAAGCCCTGAAGGCCCTTAAAGAAACTTCCCTCAACCTTCAAGATCAAGCCTCAACGGCCCTTGAAGAAACTTCCACAACCTTTGAAACTCTAAAGCTTTCAAGCAAGTCTCGAAAGATCAAGAAAGCTCTATTCGTTCTTCGTCAAAATCCTCCTTCAAGATCAAGCCCCGACGACCCTTGAAGAACTTCCACCAATTCAAGATCAAGCCCCGATAGCCCCTTGAAGAAAGTGTTCATCGTTCATCATTCGTTCATCCTAAGATTAAGCCCCAATGGCCTTTTGGATCAACAACATCAACAAATCCATACATCCATTCTTCAAGATCAAACCTAAAAGCCCTTGAAGATCCGTTCATCATCGTTCTTCAAGATTAAGCCCAAAACCCCTTGAAGATCCGTTCATCAACCGTTCTTCAAGATTAAGCCCAAAAGCCCTCGAAGATCCGTTCATCTATCAACCTTCAAGATCAAGCCCTGAAAGCCCTTGAAGAAACTTCCCTCAACCTTCAAGATCAAGCCCCAATGGCCCCTTGAAGAAACTTCCAACCGTTTATCCAAGATCAAGCCTCGATGACCCTTGAATCAATTGCACATCCATAAATTTACATCTTATGAAGATTGAATCAGAGGATCAAATTTGAGAGAGATTGTAACCCCAAAATCATTAATACAAAATATTATCTTGTACACGTGTTCTTGTCTCGTTCGTCATCAGGAATATTCATGTTTACAAATTTGGCACGCCTGGTGGGACAATCTCTACCTCTTATTTCTTTCTCCGTTCAAGGAATCCAAACGCACCTTAAAATCAATAGCATCAAGCAAGGGACAAGCCGTTCTCGCAACCACCAGGGGAAGGATCCTGAGCACTTCCGCCACAAACGGACAATCCATTAGCGCCACAACCGCTCATCAACATGCCGCTTCAAAGTTGGTACCGCTAAGGGAGCAAGGGGAGCATCAAAGGCACGAGTCTTTCATCAATTTGACTTTGCTAGGGGCACTGAAGCATGCTGCTAAGGCGCGCAAGATGACATCCCAAAACGAACAACGGGGTTCTTCGTCAGCACCCTGGATGACTGAAGGAAAGTCGCGTCTATTGGTTGCGCAAGTCATGACCATTGGCGTTACCTCCATTGAAGAATAAATGGCTCAAATAAGTGAAGCAATTGCAAGGTTCACAAGGACCGCGGAGGAGAAAGACTTGCAAATCATTGTACTCATCAACCGATTGGAAGCGCAGCATGATGAAAAAGTTAATCGTGACCCAAAGGTTGATCCACTAAAGAGAGAAGCCGACGAAGAAGATGAGCCTCTGGTGGAGAAAATCGAGGAAAAGCCACACCAAGCAACGACACTCATAGACTCTCGTTCCATACAGCATATCCAGGACATGATTGCCAACACCATCAGAACATAGGTGGAAGGCACTTTGCAAGATGCACTGCTGTACTCAAAGCCATACACCAAGAGGATTGATAGCTTGCGGATGCCGACGGGGTACCAACCACCAAAGTTTATGCAGTTTGATGGAAAGGGAAACCCAAAGCAACACGTCACCCATTTCGTCGAGACTTGCAACAACGCAGGGACTGAAAGAGACTATCTCATAAAGCAGTTTGTCCGCTCTCTGAATGGGAATGCATTCAACTAGTACACGGACCTAGAGCCTGAGTCCATCAACAGCTGGGAGCAGTTGGAGTGGGAATTCCTCAACTGCTTCTACAGCACCCGCTGCATTGTAAGCATGCTGGAGCGCACAAATACAAAGCAGTGGAAGGATGAACCAGTCATTGACTACATCAATCGATGGCCCACTCTAAGTCTCGACTGCAAAGATAGACTCTCGGAGACCTTCTCGATCGAGATGTGTATTCAAGGCATGCAGTGAGGATTACACTACATCCTTCAAGACATCAAACCACGGACGTTCGAGGAGTTAGCCACCCGCGCCCATGATATGGAGTTAAGCATCGCCCATCATGGGAAGAAAGAACCGATCACCGACTACAAGAACGACAAAGTTTTTCGGGCAAAGGTGGAGAATGCTGCATGGAAACCCATCAAGGAAGCAATGATGGTCAACATAGCTCCCGTCAAAATCTCTACACGAGGCAAGGCGATTCAAACCGAAGCTTTTCGTGATCAAGAGATGCGTAGACGCACTTTGAAGGAGCTTGAAGAGAAGACTTATCCATTCCCCGACTTTGATGTGGTTGCCATGTTAAAAGACTTGCTTGACAAAAAGGTGATCGACCTACCTGAGTGCAGATGGCCGGAAGAGATGAATCGTACTGACAGTCCAAGATACTGTAAATTCCACCGCTTCATCAGTCATCTGACAGAAAAATGCTTCGTGCTGAAAGATCTCATCATGAAGTTGGCTTAGAAATGAATCATCGAGCTAGATCTTGACGATGTGGTGAAGTCAAATTATACCACCGTCACTTTTGGCTCTGTAGACTCAAAATCTTCACCTCAATCGCTGGGGGCATGCTTCAAAACCATGTCAGTCAAGTCAAGTGAAGTTGAAGGATGGACTCATGTCACTCCAAAGAAACTGCACAAAAAGTATACGAAGATCGTCTGTTGCCATCACGATCTGCGATTTCTTCCCTGAAGACTTCTTCAATCACTCGGTCAAGACTCCTTGCTATGAAGATTGCAAGGAATGCCTTTCCAAGATCGTTTGACAAATTCACGAAGCTCCTCGTTCGCACGAGCCTAAAAGGCGACAACTAAACGCTCATTGCCTACACGAGCTGAAACTACAACACGGCACCAAAAACGCTCCTGGCCCGCAAGAGCATAAACTGTGTACGAAAAAATCATCATCAAAATCACCATTAAAATCGTTAAAAGCAATCCATCGCTCATTTGAACTACGTTATGACTTGATCTCTTCTTTGGAAGGGTACGTAGGCAGCTCGAACATTCAACTTTGAGTTCAGTCACATCAGAATAAAAAAAAAAGTCTGTTTTATTAAAGAAAGCCAATTTCATTTAAAAAAAAAAAAGGAGAAGTACATATGTTATTATGTATCAAAAAAAAAAATATATATATATATATATATATATTCTTTGTCAAAAAAAAAAAATGTATACATGTTAGAGGGGGTCTTTCTACACTTAAGACCTGTGCCAAATCAAAGAAAACAGAAGTTGAGATCCACAAAAGAGGAGCCTAAATGCCAGGCCCATCCCTTCTCAAACACACAATTGTTTTGAGCTTGCTGTGCAAGGAGCTCTGCTTCTTCTCCCTCCAGGCCCAGGCCCGGCTCTCAAAGCCCAATCGACGTTTTCTTCCTCTGCGACACCTCTTCCCTCTCAGCACCAACCCTTCTGCTAGCTTCAGCTCAGGCGAGACCAAGTTCGAGCGCCGGTGGCTCGTCGACGTACAAGGTAGTGTAGCTTCTGAAGTCCCAAGGCTTGGAGCGGGTCAAGGTCTTCGACTCCGACCCGGTTGTGCTCCGGGCCCTAGCTGGATCCGACATCAAGGTCACCGTCGGCCTTCTTATCTGCACTACTCCAGTTTTCAAATGCCGAAACTATTCTCCACCATTACCTCAACAGCTCTTCCACCAGGCGTCATCTCCGCCTTCAATCGCCGCCTTGTGATCAGCCACCCACTTGAGAGCTGCCCTAACCGTATTCAATCGTACCCTGGTCCTGCAAATTATTTAAAGCCGTCTGTGTTGACTGATGCTGTTTCTCCTGTGCTTGATCGAGGAACTGAGAGCCATATGAACATTTAATCCTGTGGCATCTGCAATGCTTGCTTAATATTCTTTTTCCAGTAATTTGCAGTTACAACAGACGCAGTTTACAAGTTCAAATACTACTGTTAGCAATGAATATGGGAGATTTGCGAATATCGTACTACCCAAGAGACCAACAGTAGTTCAGACCCTTCTGGCCGAGTTGATTCATGGCCAAATCAAAAGGAGAAACTCGAGCAGCTTCACTCTCCCCGAAGCGGTGCCTTCCATCCATGCTCTCCGTCCATGCCAAGAAGGAAAGAAGCAGTCGGGAACCATTCACTGCCGAGCGGTCGACTTCGGTGGTACTCCAGAAGAAGCCCAAGGCACTTGCTCTCATCATGATTCACCTCCTGTCCTCGAGCCGAGCGACGCAACATGCTCCATTTTCTCACCGACAGCGTAAAAGAAGGTGGCCACGGACCAAGTCCTCCGCCGAGAGAACAACCGCAGTGGCTGCCACACATCTGTAAAAAAACGTGGAGTTTGAAATGATTGCTAAACAAAGCACACGCAGAGCAGCGTCAAAACTTGTTGTCATAGCAGCATCAAAGCTTGTCTTCACAATGGCATCACAACTTGTTGTCAAAGCGGCTCATCCTTAGGCAACGGTACAATACTCATGCCCCACATGCCCGAATATAACGTTAACGAGCTACAGTTGCGAGAGCGGAGGCAGGATTTTTTTCTTTGGTTGGCTAACTGAAATTAGTGCCATAAAATCGTATGTTTATTTTTTTGCTTATATAAAATTATATAGTAATCAATATGAGAGAACAACAATAGAATATAAATTATTCTCAAAATCATAACCTAGCCGATATATTCAAGGACAATATAAATAATTAACCTATTAATTAAATCAAGAATAAGTAAATAAAGAGATTAAGAACGTACCAAAGGTGACTTCATTGGAAAATCACAATGGAATGTAAGGAATTGTGGACATAGGGATTTACTTGTGGATTTAAACAAAATCATTTTTCTTTTCTTGAGTAAGAAGCGCAAAGGCTAAATAGCATAAGGTAAATGATCTTTTTCCTTACTCCATACCATATCCGAAGTGAGTTGGTTGAAAGACCCAGAAGTCTAGTCGTTTTTAGGATAGGATAAAGGGGGAATCGAGATAGAACTAATTTATAATTTTTAGCATAAAACTTATGGTGTGTGATATCTACACACCAAATTTTACTTCTCACACACCCCTCATTAATTTATGTCCTTTGATCTTCTTCAATTCATTTGATCTGACGACCGAAAATTAAGAAGGTATGTGAGAAGTAAAAGGGGTGCGTGGATAGCACACCCCAAACTTATTATTTATTACCAATCCTCTACTAAATATACATTAAATAATAGGGAGTTTTAACGAAACACTCTCGGTACTGTTCACTTTTAACGAAAATGACACTTTTACTTAAAGTCACTTCTGGTACTATTCACTTATAACACATTTTTGTCATTTTGATTAAAACTCAAAGTTTTCAAGGCTTTTTCATTAGTTTTCCTTAAATAATAACCTGTACTGAAATTGAATGGCCTATAAGCATGCGATTACAAAAGAATAACGTTATTCACACTCATTTTTGCCTCCAACACACCCTTATTAATTTTTTACCATTGACCATCTTCAATTCATTCTATCTAACATTGAGTTGCGACAAATGTTCTTGTTTAAGTTATTCACACCAAAAAAAATAAAAAAAATAAAAAAGATACAGAGGTGTGCAAAATGAACACACTTTTACAAAGTGTAGCATGTGCATAACAACTTGAACCAAAAGGCCAATAGGAGTCAATCAAGAGTCTTTCATAAGCCTATTTCAACATCGTTTTGTAAGAATTTTGGGCAATACGCCTTGGCGAAGTTTTCATCTTTCTCAACTTCGACCCAAAAACAATGAAGAAGACAAGTATGACTTTTAACTAGAATATCACGATCATACGAGTAGCCATATAGCGGATAATAGTTCTGTACATGCTTGAAATGGGACGAGCAACTTAAGATTCTAGAAAAATAAGCATTACACATCAATATGCAGTGTAGCTGTAATAACCAAACATAATGCATGGGTAAAGGCCGAACAAATATAAAACTGATCTCTATTACTTACGATGTTTCACGAAGTTTTTTAAATTGGTGTGGTAGTTGTTTTATTACTGTTGTTCATTCCTCATTCATTTAGAAAATGCTTTACAACTCAAAGCAAAAATGTGAAGGCGTAAGAAGGCATCAAAGAAAATACATCGAAATTTTATTCTAACTCATGAAACATCCCACAAATTTGTTAGCCCTAGAGAAGTTCAATTCTCTGTTTAAGATAGCGAAGAAGGAGGTGGGACGAAAGTTGCAATTATACAATGATTAAATACTCGGTCAGCCCTAGCTTGAATGGCAGTTCTGTTCCCGGTGTGTTCATAAGTAAAGGTGTTGTTCACGAAAACATTATGGCACGGTCTTCCTAATGCCACAAGAGCCCGACAACAAAAGTCACCGATTTTCTTCCCTTTGAAAATATAGTTGTACACGTCAAATGCATACTTTATGCTGAAATGTTTTTTGCACTCAACCACGGCCGGTAAGTCATCCAAATGCGCCAATGTTGGAAGTACGCAACTCACCAAAAGCAAAATGACCACAATTGGATGCATGTTTAGTCTAGCCATAATTATGGAACGAGTAACTTTTGATTTTCTTAGAAAACTATCCCTTAGATGTAGTTTAACTTTGACGCAAGAAGTTCTACACTTATAAGGGATGAGCCAAAGGTACGAGTCATTCGAAAAATGAAAAACGCATTTTCCTTTAAAACTAATATAGCAACGTATTACTGATATGAGGTATCAAATACGAGAGTTTCTAATTTGGTATTTATTTTGGTACCATTAACGCAACAAACAAGTTCTCATAAATTGTTGAATTAATCTCAACAATCACATAGCTATGTCTTATTTCGCACAAATATTACTTGTTTGCAAATTAATTCACTGACTGGTTTATTACAACAGAGTTGCAAAAACTGTGAACTAAACTTGCATGTCGTGTTAGTGACTATCGTTGCGTGAAAAAGAGAAGACAAGCAGGAAAAAGAACGCGACAAGCCTTAATTTTTCTGCAGTAAATGGACAAACATATTTCTCGAGCAT
Source organism: Heteromeles arbutifolia (assembly GCA_024362995.1). NCBI lineage: Eukaryota > Viridiplantae > Streptophyta > Magnoliopsida > Rosales > Rosaceae > Heteromeles > Heteromeles arbutifolia. The sequence goes on from JANCRC010000005.1 coordinate 26,455,641, forward strand.
TATTATTCCTACTATATCAAAATGAAAATGTGATGTAAGAGATTAAATTTGTTAAGAAGTGAAGAATTGTTGAAGTGCAATAGATTAAGTAAATGAGCAACCTTTCTTGGTAAACTCATTTTAGCACAACTGTTTTATCACACCCTAATGCGTATGGTACAATACTCGTGCCCTACATGCCCGAATATAAAGTTATCGAGCTACAGTTGCGTCCCTGATAAGCTTCAAATCATTCAACAGATATTCTCGTTTTGGTTATTTGGACCAAAGAAAAAAATATAAAAAAAAGAAGAAGATATGGAGGTGTGCAAAATGAACAGACTTTTACAAAGTGTAGCATCTGCATAACAACTTGAACCAAAAGGCCAGTAGGAGTCGATCAAGAGTCTTTCACAAGCCTATTTCAACATCGTTTTGAAAGAATTTTGGGCATTACACCATGGCGAAGTTTTCATCTTTGTCAACTTGGACGCATAAACAATGAAGAAGACATGTATGACAGTTACCAAGAAGATCACGATCATACGGGTAGCCATATAGCGGATAATAGTTCCGTACATGTTTGAAACAAGACGAGCAAAATAAGTTTTTAGAAAAAGAAAAAAAAAAGCATTACACATCAATATGTAGTGTAGTTGCAATAAGCAAACGTAATGCACAGGTAAAGGCCGAACAAATGTAAAAGTGATCTCTATTACTTCCGATGTTTCACGAAGTTTTTTTAAATTGGTGTGATAGTTGTTCTATTACCATTGTTCATTTCCCCAATCATTTTGAAAATTCTTTACAACTCAAAGCAACAAAGTGAAGTCGTAACAAGGCATCAAAGCAGATACATTTAAACTTTAATCTAACTCATGAAACATTCCACAAGTTTGTTAGCCTTAGAGAAGTTCAATTCTCAATTTAAGATAGCGAAGAAGGAGGTGGGACGGAAGTTGCAATTATACAATGATTAAATACTCAGTCAGCCCTAACTTGAATGGCAGTTATGTTCCCAGTGTGTTCATAAGTAAAGGTGCTGTTCATGAAAACATTATGGCACGGTCTTCCCAACACCACAAGGTCCCGGTAACTAAAGTCACCTATTTTCTTCCCTTTGAAAATATAGTTGTACACATCGAATGCATACTTTATGCTGAAATGTTGTTTGCACTCAACCATGGCCGACGAGTCATCCAAATGCTCCAACGTTGGAAGTGCGCAACTCACCAAAAGCAAAATCACCAAAATTGGAAACATTTTTAGTCCGGCCCCAAATTTTATTCTAACTCATGAAACATCCCACAAATTTGTATATGTCGAATCGGTACTTTATGCTGAAATATTTTTTGCACTCAACCACGGCCGGTGAGTCATCCAAATGCGCCAATGTTGGAAGTGTGCAACTCGCCAAAAGCAAATTGACCACAATTGGAGGCATGTTTAGTTTGGCCATAATTGTGGAACGAGTAACTTTGGATTTTCTAAGAAAACGATCCCTTAGATGCAGTTTAACTTTGACGCAAGAAGTTCTACACTTATAAGGGATGAGGCAAATGTACGAGTCATTCAAAAAATGAAAAATGCATTTTCCTTTAAAACCATTTTAGCAACGTATTTACTGATGTGAGGTATTAAATATGAGAGTTTCTAATTTGGTATTTATTTTGGTACCATTAACACAATTTACAAGTTCTCAAAAATTGCCTAATTAATCTCAACAATCACATAGCTATTCATTATTTCACACAAATATAACTTGTTTGCAAATTAATGCACTGACTAGTTTACTACAACAGAGTTGCGCATACCGTGAACTGAACTTGCATGTCGTGTTAGTGACTATCGTTGCGTGAAAACGAGAAGACAAGCAGGAAAAAGAACGCGACAAGTCTTAATTGTTCTGCAGTAAATGGACAAACATATTTCTCAAGCATTATTATTCCTACTATATCAAAACGAAAATGTGATGTAAGAGATTAAATTTGTTAAGAAGTGAAGAATTGTTGAAGTGCAATAGATTAAGTAAATGAGCACCCTTTCTTGGTAAACTCAATTTAGCACAAATATTATGTCACAGCCAACTGCGTATGGTACAATACGCATGGCCCACGTGCCCGAATATAACGTTAAAGAGCTACAGTTGCGTCCATGATAAGTTTCAAATCATTCAACAGATATTCTAGTTTTGGTTATTTGGACCAAAGAAAAAAAGATAAAAAAGAAGAAGAAAGATACGGAGGTGTGCAAAATGAACACATTTTTACAAAGTGTAGCATGTGCATACCAACTTGAACCAAAAGGCCAATAGGAGTCGATCAAGAGTCTTTCATAAGCCTATTTCAATGTTGCCTTGTAAGAATTTTGGGCAATACACCATGGTGAAGTTTTCCTCTTTCTCAACTTGGACCCATAACTAATGAAGAAGACATGTATGATTGTTACCAAGAAGATTGCGATCGTACAAGTAGCCATATAGTGGACAATAGTTCCGTACAAGCTTGAAACGAGACGAGCAAAATAAGTTTTTAGAAAAAAGAAAAAAAAAAGCATTACACATTAATATGCAGTGTAGCTACAATAAGCAAACGTAATGCACAGGTAAAGGCCGAACAAATGTAAAAGTGATCTCTATTACTTACGATGTTTCCTGAAGTTTTTTAAATTGGTGTGGCAATTGTTTTATTACTATTGTTCATTTCCCCAATCATTTTGAAAATTCTTTACAACTCAAAGCAACAAAGTGAAGCCGTAACAAGGCATCAAAGCAGATACATTGAAATTTTTTTCTAACTTATGAAACATCCCACAAATTTGTTAGCGCTAGAGAAGTTCAATTCTCAATTTAAGATAATGAAGAAGGAGGTGGGACGAAAGTTCCAATTATACAATGATTAAATACTCGGTCAGCCCTAGCTTGAATGGCAGTTCTGTTCCCGGTGTGTTGTGTTGTTCACGAAAACATTATGGCACGGTCTTCCCAATGCCACAATGGCCCGGCAACTAAAGTCACCAATTTTCTCCCCTTTGAAAATATAGTTGTACACGTCGAATGCATACTTTATGTTGAAATGTTTTTTGCACTCAACCACGACTGGCGAGTCATCCAAATGCGCCAACGTCGGAAGTGCTCAACTCGCCAATAGCAAAATCACCACAATTGGAAACATGTTTAGTCCGGCCATAATGGTGGAAAAAATGAGTAACTTTTGATTTTCTTAGAAAATGATCCCTTAGATGCAGTTGAACTTTGACGCAAGGAGTTCTACACTTATAAGGGATGAGATAATGGTGCGAGTCAATCGTAAAATGAAATACGCATTTTCGTTTAAAACTACTTTAGCAACTTATTTACTGATGTGAGGTATCAAATACGAGAGTTTCTAATTTGGTATTTATTTTGGTACCATAAGCGCAACTTACAAGTTCCCATAAATTGTTTAATTAATCTCAACAATCACATAGCTATTTATTATTTCGGACCAAAATTACATGTTTGCAAATTAATACACTGACTAGTTTAATACAATAGAGTAGTGAAAACCGTGAATTGAACTTGCGTGTCGTGTTAGTGACTATCGTTGCGTGAAAAAGTGACGACAAGCAGGAAAAAGAACGTGACTAGCCTTAATTAGCCTGCAATAAATGGACAAACGTATTTCTCGACATTATTATTCCTACTGTGTCAAAATGAAAATGTGACGTAAGAGATTAAATTTGTTAAAAAGCGAAGGATTGTTGAAGTACAATAAATTAAGTAAATGAGCACCCCCTTCTTGGTAAACTCATTTTGGCACAAATATTATATCACACCCTACTGCGTATGGTACAATACTCATGCCCCACATGCCCGAATACAACGTTAATGATCTACAGTTGCGTCAATGTTAAGTTTCAAATCATTCAACAAATATTCCTATTTTGGTTATTTAGACCAAAAGAAAAAAAGATAAAAAAAAAATATAAAAGATACGGAGGTGTGCAAAATGAACACACTTTTACAAAGTATAGCATGTGCATAACAACTTGAACCAAAAGGCCAATAGGATTCAATCAAGAGTCTTTCATAAGCCTATTTCAACGTCGTTTTGTGAAAATTTTGGGCAGTACGCCGTAGTAAAGTTTTCATCTTTCTAAACTTGGACCCGTAAACAATGAAGAAGACACGTATAACTGTTACCTGGAATATCGCGGTCATGCGAGTAGCCATATATCGGACAATAGTTCCATACCTGCTTGAAATGGGACGAGCAACTTAAGTTTCTTGAAAAATAAGCATTACACATCAATATGCAGTGTAGCTGCAATAACCGAAAATATTGCACGGGTAAAGGCCGAACAAATGTAAAACTGATCTCTATTACTTACGATGTTTCACGAAGTTTTTTAAATTGGAGTAGTAGTTGTTTTATTACTATTGTTCATTCCTCAATCATTTAGAAAATGCTTTACAACTCAAAGCAACAAAGTGAAGTCATAACAAGGCATCCAAGCAAATACATCGAAATTTTATTCTAACTCATGAAACATCCCACAAATTTGTTAGCCCTAGAGAAGTTCAATTATCTATTTAAGATAGTGAAGAAGGAGGAGGGATAGAAGTTGCAATTATACAATGATTAAATACTAAGTCAACCCTAGCTTGAATGGCAGTTATGTTCCCGGTGTGTTCATAAGTAAAGGTGTTGTTCACGAAAACATTATGGCATGGTCTTCCCAACGGCACAAGGGCCCGACAACTAAAGTCACCAATTTTCTTCCCTTTGAAAATATAGTTGTACACGTCGAATGCGTACTTTATGTTGACATGTTTTTTGCACTCAACCATGGCTGGCAAGTCATCCAAATGCGCCAATGTTGGAAGTGCGCAATTCGCCATAAGCAAAATGACCATAGTTGGAAACATGTTTAGTCAGGCCATAATGATGGAAATAATGAGTAACTTTTGATTTTCTTAGAAAATGATCCCTTAGTTGCAGTTGAACTTTGGTGGAAGGAGTTCTACACTTATAATAAGGGATGAGGCAAAGGTGTGAGTCATTCGTAAAATGAAGAATGCATTTTCCTTTAAAACTAATTTAGCAACGTATTTACTAATGTGAGGTATCAAATGCGAGGGTTTCTAAGTTGGTATTTGTTTTTGTACCATAAACGGAACTTACAAGTTCCCTTAAATTGTTTAATTATTGTCAACAATCACATAGCTATTTATTATTTCGCACAAATATTACTTGTTTGCAAATTAATTCACTGACTAGTTTATTACAATAGAGTTGCGAAAACCGTGAACTGAACTTACATGTCGTGTTAGTGACTATCGTTGCGTGAAAAAGAGACGACAATAAGGAAAACGAACGCGACTAGCCTTAATTGTTCTGCAGTAAATGGACAAATGTATTTCTCGAGTGTTATTATTCCTACTATATCAAAATGAAAATGTGACGTAAGAGATTAAACTTGTTAAGAAGTGAATAATTTTTGAAGTACAATAGATTAAGTAGATGAGCACCCTTTCTTGGTAAACTCATTTTAGCACAAATATTATATCACAGCCTCTTAGTAAACTCATTTTAGTAAATATGTTAATGGCGGAGTTTTCAGATACAAGAGTTTCTAAATGTGGTATTTATTGGGTATGATAAATGCAACTTACAAGTTGCCATAAATTGTTTAAACCTCAACAATCACCTAACTTTTTATTATTTCGCACAAATATTACTTCTTTGCAAATTAATTGATTGACTAGTTTATTACAATAGAGCTGCAAAAACCGTGAACTGAACTTGTATGTCTTGTTCGCGACTATCATAGACGTCCAAATATCATTGCGTGAAAAAGAGACGACAAGTGGAAAAAAGATCACAACTAGCCTTAATCGTTCTGCAATAAATGGACAAACGTATTTATCGAGTATTTTTATTCCTATTATAACAAAATGAAAATGAAAATATCGTATTGTCTAATAATCGGAGTGTAAAGTTTTGAAGTGTTTGAGAGAGAGTAGATTTGTTGCTCAATCTAAAAGAACGTCAATGTGTTTGAATAATTTCTACTGTATAAGGTACATCAACCATGTACTGAGATTATAAGATATTTGGATCCACATCTATCTGACTATATGCTGCTAATTTCTTCAACCCCATCTGTCTCATTTCATCACGAACCTTATTAGCCTCATCCCACCGTTCGTGAGTAGCGTATGTATTCGATACAAGAGCATAAGTTCCGATGCTTACTCCTCTACTCTTGAGGAGACCATTTCTGATCCTCTTAAGCATCTTCTCATTCCCATGAATTTTGCATGCATTAAGCAACGCTCCCCAAACAACGCCGTCTGCTTCTGTTGGCATTTCATTCATGAAATTCTCTGCTTCCTCTAAGAACCCCGCTCGACCATACATATCAACCAGGCAGGCGTAGTGCTGTGTTTGAGGGGCAATCCAATAAACATTTTTCATAGCATTGAAAATCATCAACCCTTGATCGACTAGACCTGCGTGACTGCATGCTGATAACAAGCCAAGGAAGGTTATATCATCAGGAGGAATCCCGTGGACTAGCATGAGCGAAAAGAGATGCAACGTGTGTATACCATAACCATTCATGGCCATGCCGCTTATGATGGTACTCCACGAAATGTTATCCTTGCAAACCAGGGTTTTAAAAACCGAAACTGCCATACCTACTTCACCACACTTTACATACATGTTTATTAATGCATTTCCCACAATGCCATTCAACATGAGATCTGGCCGTGCACTTATATACGAATTCACCCACTGGCCTAAACTCAGTGCCCCAATCGAAGAACACGCTGACAATACATTTACAATGGTAGCCTCATTAGGCTCAACTTCCTCTCCCTGAACCATCTCCTGAAAAAGCTTCACTGCCTCATCACAAAATCCTCTTTGTGCATAACCACCCACCATGCTAGTCCAAGAATACACATCTCTCTTGGGCATATTTACAAACAGGTACCGTGCACTCACCAAAGACCCAAATCTCATGTAGAAATCCAACACTGCATTGTCCAAAATAACATTCCTTTCAGATACCTTCCTCATACAATATCCATGAACAGATTTACCAAACTTTAAAGCTCCTAAACTCGAACAAGCGGACATAACAATGACAAGAGTAGTAGAATTAGGCGGCACATCCATGGACATAAACTTAACAATTGCTTCCTCCACAAATCCACACTTGTTAAGACCCGAAATCATCGAAGTCCACGAAACAACATCAGGGTTTGGTATGGAATCGAAAACCCGGGTAGCAGATACAATGTCAGCTTGAGTTACGTAGAAGTGAAGCAACGAGTTTTGGATGAAGGTATCGGAAAAGTGCCCGGTTTTTACGACGCGGGCGTGGACTTCCCGGCCCTTGTTGTAATCATGGAGGAAGCAACATGCCTTGAGAGCGTATGTGAAGGTGTAGTGGTTGTGGGAGGTTGGGTAGTGGAGCATTTGGTTGTAGAGGAAAAGGGCAGTTTGTGGGGCGGGGGAGTTTGTGAGATGTCCCAGTAGAGGGTTTAAGAGTTGGGGTTTAGGGTTTTTGATGATTTGGGCAAGGATGATTTGCTTTAATTGTCGTTTCATTGTACTTTTTGACGAAAATGTATACACAGTAGGTGTCGGAATTGCTGGGCATTCATCTTTTTCTTGAAGAGAAATCGGACATCTGAAACAATTGTGGGCAGCGGTAGGGTGGGAATTTGTGTTGCGCAGAGGAAGGGAGGCGGAGGAAGGAGGGGGATCAGGAGAGCCGGATAAGATGTATTTTGAGAGAGAAAAGCTCACTAGTCACTACGTCCTCCATCCTAGGGTGTACATGCGGTTTGGGTGGATACGGGGCGGTTCCAAATATTCTTAATACTAAACATGGTGGGGCGGGGCGGGGCGGGTTTAGCGGGGCGGGGCAGGTCCAAATATATGAGAAAAACGGTGCCCGACCCAGACCTTTTCCACCAGTCTAATATATGAGATTAAATCTCCACCCTTGGTTCTAATCTAAAGGGAAAACACTCTGACTCTTTGTCTGTTTCTCCTTCATTCAGTCTCTCGAACTCGAAGCTTCAATCGACTTCGACTCTCGGTCTCTCACTCAGACCCAAATTCATAGCGCAACTGAGCTCCGTTACGTTTGTCGTCGGTCCGTTCGTCGTCAATCGATCATCGAACTCCGTCCGTTCATTCGAGCAATATGGGTATTTGTTAGTATTGTCCTTGTTTTGTGGGTTTTCAAATTCCATTTAAATTTATTGACTTTGATTAGGATTGGGAGTCTTTAATCCCAAACCTCTGCGCCAAACATGGATTTTGATCAAATTTCCCAATTGGATTAGACTATTTATTTTCTACTTTCACTCTTTAGTTTTGTGTCTGACTGGATTTCGAACTCTTCGAGGTTGGTTAGGTGATGTGCTTGTTCTCACGCTACGCAACAAAAACATTGCTCACGCTGCCTTCAGATTTTTCTGGTGCAATTTGCATCAGGAAAGGAACGGGGGCCCATAGGAACCGACCCTTTCAAATGGGCCAGATTAGGTTCGGATCCTATTTCAATTTTGTAATGCCCTGCCCCGCCTTGCTGTATTTATAAATGGGTAAGGTTCGGTCCCTTCATTTTTGGGCCTGGCTCGGCCCGTGGCCATCCCTACTATGGTGTATCTTATTTAGGTGATGCTATCCATGTACTGCTGTTGGATCGAATAAATTAAAAAAAATATCAAAAGTCATAAATTAACAAGGAATGTGTGCAAAGTAAAAATAAGGAAAAATTATACATAGAGTATACTTTTAATACTTAATTGTATATTGAGTCAACACTTTTTAAACATTAAAATGAGAGACAAAAGTTAAAACATGTGAAATATGACATCATTACCTCTTTTTTTTCTCTAGAGTGTAAGTTACAAAATTACCCTTTATAGTTGTTTAGACCCAATTTTACACCATCGGCCCGAGTAATCAAGGCCGTTGAATGACAAAATGGTTGAAATGTTTTTTTGATTATTATTGAGAAATAATATTGTGATTTTAATCATGGTATTATCTCTTAGTAATATATTAAATTATTTAAACCTAATATTTGTCTAAATCCCAATTGATTTGAAAGATGATGGGATATAGGGATATGCATGTAGGCTTGGCGTCAGATAACAGCGTGATGAAGGCTATGTTTTGCATATGTGGTGTTGCTTTGGCCACGTGACACATGTATAATTAGGACTCTTATGCAAATTGGTGTTCAAATGAAAGATGGCATCTTAAGTACTGTAATTAGATTGCATGCAAGGCTGCACCTGGGCAGATGTCGTGGAAAATAAGTTTTGTAGTTTGCATTGGAGTCTTGCCTATGAATGATAGCTTAATGGGATAAAGCGAGGCTTCTGATGGAGATAAGAAGTCTAGGTGGTCTAGGCTTATCTTGTTTGAAAAGTCAGAACTGCAATCTGAAGGATTTGTTTGGCCTATGTCATGGATCAGATTTTATTTGGTGAATTAGAGTTGCACTTGGACTCTGTGATATTATCTGATCGTGCCAAGCAGAAGATATGAGTGCTATAAATACAAGACTCGGCGCAACATTAGAGCTCTCCAACTCAACACACAAATCTGCCCTGCGCAAACCCTCGCTCTACGCGAAACCTCTCAACAACCTTGAGATTTTTATTTTCCTTTTCGCCAACACATCTTCAGTTTGGATAAACAGCACTGTGAGGCAACCGGTGGTATCTTCAGTTTGGATAAACAACACTATCGCCGTAGAATCAGCCGACCGCGGAGCACCTTCAGTTTGGATAAACAGCACTGCGAAGAGGCCGACTGGTTACCTATCCAAGTTTCGGTCAAAAAGGATTTTCGAATCCTTATTGGCAGAGGTCATCTCATTAGCCTTCTCGGCGAAGTGAGGTGTTACTAGGCAACTACATTCGGCACATTGACAACCGAATTTGATATTGAACTTCGCAAATTAGCAGCCTTGTCTTCAGGCTCTAGAACCCGAAGGCCGAGAATTGTTCCTTCCTCGACCGCAATCGCAAGACGCAGAAGTCAGCAGCGCAACCAACGCAACATCAACAAATTTTACTCCTCGGCCGAGCTCGGCCGACGAGTTGGCACTCCCCGCACACAACCGAATGACGTAGTTAGCTTATTAGTTACTTGGCCTGCGCGCCACGTAGGCTTGGTAGTTTTTAGGGTCAACAATAGTAGAAATATTTTTTCACACTTTTATCTTTTCATCTATTGCTCTGTGCCAGGTGGTGTTCCCTACCAATAGAAATTTGACATCTAAATCTTCTTTTATCCCTTTTTAATCAAATAAATTCTTAAAAGCTGGAAGTCCAATAGTCAATGACACACCCCGTCCCGAAGGAGGGCATGCTGGCCGTCACGTGAGAGTGACGTAACCATTTACACAGTTCGGAAGCTTTAAAGATACAAATACTAAGATATAACACCCGAAGGTGAAACCTACATTTGTTCAATTCTGTCAGAACACCGTTGAGTTTCCTCGTGGCCACCAAAGCTCTGCTCTATCTCGAACCTGGAGGGGCGAAAAACATAAAACTGAGTGGGTCAGTAAAACAATTCTTTTCAAAACCTTTCCTTTCAAAAGTAATAGCCCCTCGCCGTAAAACCTGTATAATTTTCCCAGAAATAATGTATATACTCATATATATATATATCTTTCTCAAAAACCGCTGTAAAACAAGTATGTATGAAAGTATGCATATGCCATGCCAAAGTATCAACTGAATGCCAAAGCATCTCTGTGAATGTGATTGAATCATCAAATATCATCGCAGCCCTCAGCTGTATATAGCTCATATCATACTCATCAATTCATATATCTCATCATCATCATAATCAAATCATATATATACCCTGCACACACATCAATACCACCTCTAGTGGTCTGCACAACATCACTGATAATAAACTAATATGCTCTAGTGCTACAATCACGTGAAGACTGAGCGATAAATCGCGGGTCACCTACGAGTCGAACCCACCTATAGTGGCCTATTCAACAGGACTGAGCACCTAACTTGGATCCAAGGCGAGCATGCGGTGCGGGAGGTGAACAACACGTGAAAGACTGAGCCCCTCTCTGGGCGTGAGCACTAATATCAGTGTGCAGGTCTATGAGCTCTAATCATATCACATCACATCACATTTCATCATTCGTTCTCAATAACTAGCATATAAACTTACCTGCCACTTACCTGGGCGTCCTCAGCACCGACATTAATATAAACAATCAATAATACAGAATTAAACAAATAGATACTTTGCATGGCATTTCATATTGCATTTCATAACACATTTCATTTAAACTGATTTTCTGGGCAAAATTCATTTATATATGTATATACGGAAAATAACTGCCCACTCACCTGGAGTTCGCCCTACAACTCCCTAGCACAACCCATCAAGGCGTCATGACGATCGGTGCCTAGAACAATCATCAAATCATGCCTCAGAAATCATATCGATAGAATATAAACTTATATAAAACACGTCACTATGCAGTTCGATCTGGAAGATCTGCAACTCAGATTTCCAATCCGTAACCTCCGGAGGTCCATAATAAATCTCTAGAACAACATCCTAAAATTTCATGACCATCCAACGGTCGGATCTCCGTCAATTGCCAAACTAAGTGACGGTTAACATTATATTTTATGAACTTACAACTCCAATTCCGAGAGATCCGTATATCGGATTCTCGATCTGTAAGTTCCTATAATCCTCAAATATTACGTATTACAACGTATCAAAGTTTGGTGACGATCCAACGGTCGGATCGTCAATTCATATTTCGTCCTAACCATGCATCGTATCGAAATTAAGTCCAAATGATCAACCAATGTTAAACCACTATCAAAACTGAACTCAGGACATCCAATATAGCTTAAAAATAACATTGGCGGCCCACTGGCCACGCGCCGCCGCACGCGCCGCCGTGGGTGGCGGTCGGCCGCCCCGGCTCGCCGGAAAATCCAACTTTATCCAAAAATTACCAAAATTTGCAGAATTGAAGATCTCAAAGAGTAGAACAACTTTCATACCTGTGGCCAAAGCCAATTCGGTCGGCAAAGCCTCCAATTCCAAGAAAATCCGTCGGAACCCTAGGTTTTGGTGTGCTCCAATTCGACCTCCAAACTTGTTCCAACGCTTCAACCACTGCCTGGGCTTTGTTCTAGGCCTCAAGAGGATGCCATGGGTGGTGGCGATTGGAAGAAATTGCTTCACATCGTGGCGGAAATGAACCCAACCCGTGCGCCCCCTTTTTGCACGGTTTCTTCCAATTTCAAAACCAAATCTCTCCAAATTTGAGGTGGAATGGGTAGAGGAAGGATCCTAGAGTGTTTCCCATGAGGTTTCTTGGATCAATTCGCCGAAAAAACGGATGAAAATCATCGAACATGGACACGGGTCGTGACCGGGTCAAAAACGGGCCAAGGGGATCCGGCCGATCCCCCGCGCCACCTTCTCCCTCCTTTCCTCATTTCCCTGTTCCGATTGGCTGGGCTCTTTCCTCTCTCCTCTCCCCATTCGTCAGTCTCTCTCCCTTTCTCTCCCGGAGCTCCTGCTCTCCTCTGGTTGGGCAGATTGCCCAATCTCTCTTCTTCTTCCTCTTCCTCTTCCCGTCAGCCACAACACACACACACACACATAAACTCATATAAATTTATTCCTTTTAATCCCAGCCATCCATTGATTCCTTTATTAAATCTGGGCCGTCCATTTTCATAAAAGAATTTCCATATTTTATTATTATAATTCCCAAAATGCCCAAACTTCAAACTTTAATATCTTTTTCGTTATAACTCCAAATCACGAACCGCTTGCGCCCACGCGTCCGTAGCGACGAATGCTACGAGGATATGTCAAGAAAATAAATCTTAGATGGCACGATACAACGATTAACCTCGAACAATGCGCGTATCTCAAAGTGCATTTTTGTAAAATCCTTTATTAAAACTTTAAAAATTCTTAAAATCAGGGACGGGCTGTCACAGTCAAACAAAAACTAAAGGATGTGAACTTCCCCATCAAGCACTTCTGCAACTTGCTTTCGAATTCCATCATATTTCCTATTCAATTTCGAATTCAATCTTGTTTGCCCAACACTCACCCTCCACTTTTGAATAGAAAACTGTAGTCTAAAAAGAGAGGAAAAAAATAACGGAAGTCAACTTCTAAATCCCAAAGCATGCCGTGCCCAAACCCGATTATCTCTCTCTTTCTCACGTTTTCATTTTCTGGGTGCTGGTAAATTTTGTGATGATTTCTGAATTAGTGAAAAGATTGGTAATGGTGGTAAGAGTTAACGGTGGAAGTACAACTTCGTTAAATTAGTTTGTTTTCCGTCGACGATTCAACATCTCAATTTTTAAGAATTAATGATATAAAAGAATATTTAGATGTCAAATTTCAATTGGTGGGAATGCCACCTGGCTTTTGTGCTAGGAACCCCAAAAAATTTCTCCACAGTGAGCTCGCGTTTCTATCGATATTGATATTATCGATAAATGGTTTTGGTTTGGGGTACTATTTAGGCAATAAGCATTGCTAAGAGATCCAATAAATGGTGTGGGTTTATACACACAATTTTAAAGAAACTTTGGTTGAACTGATTTTGCAAAAATGGTCGAAGACGAGTTGAAATAATTTTGCAAAAATGGTCGAGGATGGTTTGAACTGATTCTACAAAAATGGTTGAGGCTTATTGAACTGATTTTGCAAAAACGGTCGATGACGGGTTGAACGGATTCTGCAAAAATGTTCAAGGACGGGTTGAACTAATTCTGCAATAATTGTCGAAGACGGGTTGAACTGATTTTGCAAAAATGGTCGAGGATGCATTGAACTGATTCTGCAAAATGGTGGGTTAATTGATTCTGCAAAAATGGCTGAGGACTGATTGAACTGATTCTGCAAAAATGGTTGATGACTGATTAAACTGATTCTGCAAAAAAAATGTCAAGAACGGGTTGAACTGATTCTGCAAAAATGGTCGAAGATGGGTTGAACAGATTTTGCAAAAATGGTCGATGACTGATTGAACTGATTCTGCAAAAAAGGTCGAGGACGAGTTGAACTGATTCTGTAAAAATGGCAAAGACGGGTTGAATAGATTTTGTGAAAATGGTCGAAGACTGATTGAATTGATTCTGCAGAAATAGTCGAGGATGGGTTGAGCTTATGGTACATATTAATTTTGTTGGAGTTATGAGCGTTGGCTTCTATAACAGCCCTAAAGCCTTAGGGGTATGGCTGGTATTTTAAAACATTGTTTCCATGTTTTTAGGTTGGACTTTAGTTGTTTTTATGTTTTTGTCTCTCATTGACATGTTTAAAAACTAGTGGAGTTCCTTGAAATATAGTGAAATTCTTTGTCTCTATATATAAAGCCTCGAGTCCTTGGTGTTTTACCGACCAATCACCAAGCTACCCTATACTTGACATAAAAAGAAGGGAAATACCTCAAAATGGGACAATTTCTTAATCTTAGGACATAAATATGATTTTTTGAATATGCATACATCATGCACACGCTAGGCCTGACATACAGGTCGGGTTTTTCATGTTTTGTGTCGTGTTCGTGTAAAACTTGTTATCTTAATGGATCGTGTCGTGTCACACCGTTATCTTAACGGGTCCTTAACAGGTCGGGTCACTTTACCCAACAGGTAAAATGACCCGACCTGTTATGACCCGTTAAGAAAAATATTTTTTTTTCTTAAATTTGCACATACCACATTCCCACATAAATATTATTTCAAAGCATAAAAACACATTTGTCGTTAAGTACTACATCTACACTCCAAAATAAGAGCTTAATAAAAAAACACCAATACACTACTAGTCTACTACAAAATATCAAATGTGCAAGGATATGCAAAATGAATGAGTTTTGCTTTTCAAAGTTGTGAAGCCTTTCTCAGAAGTTAAAACATTCCCAATGAAACTCAAAGCTTGCATGTTAATCCTTTTACAAAATCCTTCAATTTCATCGATCACCATGGGGAAGTTGTATTGGAACTTTGATCTATTGCCTTCAAGAGTTATGTTGATGATGTTTTCAGTAAGGTTTTCCACATCAAAACTCTCTTCCGCATAAACTAAGTATACAAAAACCAAACATTATAAACCATTCAAATTATGAGAATTTTACCAAAATGATTATGAAAAGAAATAAAACAATAATACTATACTATATAAAAATATATTACCTCTTTTTTTCAAAATTTTCTAAAATTTAATTTAATATATATATATATATAATTATAATAGTATACATAATTATTACAGTATTTTTAGGGGTATAAAATTATTAAATTGGTATTTTACTTGTCGTGTATCAGGTTATCCATGTGTATACCCAGACCAACTTGTTATCTTAACAGGTGCTTATCGGGTTACCCGATAACGACCCAATTCGTTATCGTGTCGACCCGATAACTTATTAATTTCGTGTCGTGTCTGTCAGGTTAATGGGTTGTGTCAAAAATTGCCAGGCCTAGCACACGCCATGCACAATAATCGAACATAAATATGATTTTTTCTACACCTTGAAATGACCAATTTGCCCTTGTACATAAATCAGTTAATTCTTTCCATTTTCTGATTTCTCTATTCTCTCATTTCGCTCTCTACGACATCTACACACTATCTTCTTTTTCCCAACCCGCATTCAATTTCTTCACAAATTACTAACCCTAACCCTAACCCCCTTTCAATCTACGGTCTGGGTTTTAACGTGCAAGAGTTGTAATTGAGTTTGATAGCAGATAACGATCTGCAAA
Organism: Heteromeles arbutifolia; assembly: GCA_024362995.1. Taxonomy (NCBI): domain Eukaryota; kingdom Viridiplantae; phylum Streptophyta; class Magnoliopsida; order Rosales; family Rosaceae; genus Heteromeles; species Heteromeles arbutifolia. Next base: position 26,471,449 of record JANCRC010000005.1, read on the forward strand.
GTTCAAACCCATTTGTTATGGTAATTAATGGCCGGCCATGGTGTTAGGGTTTTACCCTACACATGGCGGCATCCTATTGGTTAAGGTTTTATGGAGAACTATTCTCAAGATATTAAATCGGAGATAATATCTCGAGATAATGGAGTAAATATCCCTAATTGACTTAAATAGGGATTACTTACTTGAATGGAGGCAATCTTCAATTGGGAATGTATTAAAGATAGGATTTGGGTAATTAATCCTTATCTTTAATGATTTGACTTTTCCTTGCCAAGGGTAGGTGAGCTGTGGGCAGTCGTATTCAGCTGCAGACACCTTTAAGGTTGTGAGCTGTATGTGGGAGTATCTGAGGAACCTGCCCATTTAATGAGGGCAATTTTGTTTTTCTTGAGCAAAAATCCACATGTCGCCTTTAGAATTTTTGGGATTATTTTAGGCTGTACAAATGCCCCTACACCTGCTGGGCTGCATGTAAGAAAATGGTAGTAGGTGTAGAAATCCCAAGCTACATCGACTTGTAGAGTTGTTTCCGAATTTGAACTAAATTTCCTTCCTTGATCTGGAGATAGACTTCTTCTAGGAAAAGGCAACCAATTGCCCCCAATACCTATTTAATTCTGCCTTAAGCAGGGGATTAAATAAATTTGGAGAACAATCATCATTCCAACAAGGAAGACAGAAGCCAGAGGAAATTTGTTCCCCCTCCCTTAGTTTTCTTCTTCTCTTGCCCTTGCAAGAGTCGTCTCTCATTGCTGTTATTCTTCTCCGTGCCACACCAAGGTAAGAATTTTTTAATTTTTTTCTTCTTAATTTTTGGGAGCCTCCGGGCTTGAAAAATTAGCTCGACAAGGGCCAAGGAGGCGTGAAAATTACAACATAAGTGCCACGATGCTGCTTTGCCGTGGTGGGCAGCGTGGGTTGTTGGTGGTACGGCAGTGAAGCTCAGCTAGCGTGGTCCAGGTGTTCAGCTTTGCTGGGCTGAGGTGATCGGCACACTGGGGCGCGGGTAGGCCAGCTTGGGCTGGAGGGCCTCCATGGCTGCTGGCCATGTGCCTGTGTAGGCGAAAAGGGAGAGAGAAAAAGACCAGCGTGGGCTGAATTTCTGGTTTCTGCAACCTGGACCGAGAGGCCTGGGGCCTGCTTGAGACTCGCGCACGAGAGAAAAATGAGGAATGAGGCGCAAACCTCATTCCGTCATGGGCCTTAAGGTCTGCTAGGCTGGAGCGGCATATGGCCCCTCATTGCTCTGGATCTGGGCTGAGGAGCCCTTAGGCCTATTATGGCATGCTGATGAGCTGGGCCGTGGGGCCTGGCGCTGGGCTCTACAGTCTTCCTTTATTTTTATTTTTTTGTTTTTCTTTTCGCGAGCTACCTTTTAAATATTTTTCTTCATACTTTCTTACAGAAATTTTGAGATGTCTTCCTCCGATTGCAAAAGTAACAAATATCCTCTACCTTTGTATTGTTAATGTGGTTTTTCCGGCAAGGTAGGCTACTTCAAGGCTACACATGTCAAGATCAATTCTGATGAGTTGTTTCGGGATTTTCTCGAGACGTACAAACATGTGATTTCGTCAGGGGTTTACGTCAAACAGGTGAAAGATGATAGCGAGCATGAACCGTGCGGCGAAGGTGCCACTGTTAGGAAAAAGGCTATCAAATTCCATCTGTATTACTTTGTGTTGGGATTTACTTTTCCCATGCTGCGTCTTTTCCAGGAGGTGATCTGCATCATGAAATGCGCACATGCTCAGTGCTCACCGACTGCAATTCGTGTGATGGTGGGGTTTTCGAACTTGAGCAGGTTCTTTGATCTTGGCTTGACCGTAAATGAGTTCTGGTACTTATTCAAAATTGGCCATAAAGAAGATGTGGGGTAGCTGAGGTCTCGCCATAGGCTTCTTGATGCTTCCTGCAAAGTTGATCACGAGTGGGCGAGAGATACCTTGGAGGTAAGTGGAGAGTGTGAGTCTAACTCATCTCCTTAACTGCGTGTTCCGACTGTCTTTGTCAATGTAAATGAACTGCTTCATTCTTGGCCTGTTTGAATTTTCGTTAAGATGCTCCATGACTTCAATTTATTGATCGTTATTCTTACTTTGTGTAGATTCAAAATTTGGCTCAACTCCAAGAACTTCGGCAGATATGAAGAAAGTGCACATCGCCTTGGGCATTCCTGTTGAGTACTGTGAATGGCGCTGGCTGCTCAGTCTTCTTCGTCAGGAGGCAGGCAGTTTGCTCATTTGATCTTTATTGTAGAGCCTGCTACCAATGAAGGTGGAAAGAAGAGATCTTCCTCACCTACCAGTGAGCCTTCAGTTGAGAAGAAGCCAAGGACTTCCTCTGCTGTTCGCGGGGGCTCGTCTGCTGCTGAGAAGCTTATCATTAATCTGACTTCCTCCAAGAGGAAGAAAAAGACTATTGAGTTTAAGCTTCTGAAACCTGCTACTTCAAAGGTGGCCACGACCATTACTGAGAGGATTGCTCAGCGGATAGGTTTGGTGGTGCCCTCGGTGTCTGGGTTTGTGTCGAGCCCACATTGGGAGCTAAGTCTGGTTTAGCTTCTGAGAGGCTCACCGCTATTCCTCATTCTGTTGCGACTGATTCATCTGCTAAGAAATGGAAGTCTGCTCATACAGGTAGTAGTGAGAGATTCACCGAGTCTAGAGCTGGGGAGTTGAGGATATTAATGGATGCGCCAAGTTAGTTGATAGTGTTGGGAAAGTTGTTTTCTGGTCAGACTCTTTTGCAAAGCATCCTACCTACTAGAAGGGTCATCATTACTTGCGACATTGCATAAGACTTTAATCATGTAGCTGAGTCTATGCGCGTTGATCAGGATGTTGTCAAGTATGTTAAGGAGACCAAAGTGGTGTTGTTGGCTCAGCTTCGCTTGGCTGCTGAAATGATCGAGAAGCTCAAATCTGAACTTACCATTTTGAAAGGGTTTGATGTCTATGCCCTCACTTATGTGTAACTGGAGATCGTTTATTAAGAGGTCATCGATTTGAAGTTTAAGCTTAATGTGACTCAGGCTATGTTGGAAGCTGCAGAGAAGGAAGTTAGTCGTGTTATACCAGTGGTTAGGACCTTGAGCATGTCAATTCGGAGCTACGATCTACTTGTTTTGCCAAGGACGATGAGATTTTCTTCATGCATGCTAAAGTGTCTCATCTCAAGGATGTTGCCAGTAAGCTTGAGTTCAAGGATGTGGATCTGCAAAGTGCGCCGTCTACAAGCAAGAACTTGAAGAAGGAACTGGATAAGCTGTAGGATGCTCACACTAGGTTTGTTGAGGAGAATGTGCAGCAGAAGAATGAGAAGATCGATCATGAAGAGGTGCTTACTTCTTGTCAGGCCGATTTATACAAGCTAGGCTATATAGACCATCTCCAGGGTAGGTTGTCAGATTATAAGTTTTTCGAGAAGGACTTTGAGACTTTCTCCATTTCTCCAGTTAATATGCTTGACTTCTCGTTTGAGGCTGCCTTTGGTGAAGCAGCTGAGGATCAAGCAGTCCAGGCAAGGGCGGCTGAGGATGAACTGATGGAAGCAGTGGCTGCTGAGAACAGTATGGGTGTTGAAGGTGTGGCAGTTGAGGAACCAGTGGTTGTGCAAGATGTCGATGAAAAATAAGCTTTAGACTTAGCTTTGATGCTTAAGGAGCTTTACTTGCACGAGGAAAAAAAATGCAAAATTCTAACTTGTAGAGTCGGCAGCCAAACTCATAGCTTCCGTATGAAGCAGGCGACTTCACGTAGCTGCTATCGTTGTGCATCTCGACTTTAGCAGCTTCATAAGCCATGGCCCTCCCGTGGCATGTTGCGAAATTTCTAACTTATAGAGCCGGCGGCCGAACAGGTGCTTCTCGTAGAAAGCAAATGAGTTTGTGTAACTAGTATAGTCGTGAATCTCGCTTTAGCGGCTTCACGAGCCTTAGCCCTACCGGGGCACGTTGCGAAATTTCCAACTTATAGAGCTGACAGCTGTACACATGCTTCTTGTAGAAAGTAGAGGAGTCCGCGTACCTGCTATAGTCAGGAATCTCGACTTTAGCGACTTCATGAGCCTTGGCCGTCCAGGGGCATGTTGTGAAATTTCTAACTTATAGAGCCGGTAGTCGAACATTTACTTTTCGTAAAAAGCAGAGGAGTCTGCATAGCTACTATAGTTGTACATTTCGGCTTTAGCTCTTACAAAACTTAAATTGTAGACCGTCGGTCGAAAGCGCTATTTTTGAATAAGTAGACGGGTCCACGTAGTCATAGTAGGTGTAAGTCTTGGCTTAGAGATTGCCTAGGGCTGCTAGTCATTGGGTCGTCAGCTGGGCATCTTACTTATAGAAGCAGACGTCCCGCGTGACCACTTTAGGCGTTGGCCTTGGCTCTAAGAGACGTTTTAGGCTTAAGTTGTATACGAAATTGCGACTTAGTGGCCATATCCTTCTGAGCTACTGGTCCTTTGATCTTCTAAACTGCACGCAACTTAATACGAATCTCTTGGGCATCAATTATAACTGATTCTGCAGGTTGCTTAACTAGTATTGTAACTTTAGAGCCGAGTTACGTTCATGAAGATTGCACATCGGGGACAGACCATCTAGTCACGTAAATTCTTTCATAGGCAGGGATATCATGCACTTAGCGTCTCTTCTGGTTAAAGACATGAGCTCCCGCATAATTGAATCTTTCAGTCGGCTAAGTGGAATGACGCTAACATGACATAATTCTGAGGCAGTCATTTTCTAGAGGCCAAAACAGATGGGTAATTACAAAAGTTGTGAATGGCTAAGAGTTATTTTCTCGTCATTATTGTTGCTAGCCAAAATGATATAATTCTGAGGTGAGCTTGGTAAGGGTGAGTCTTCCATACCCCACTAAGAGTTCAACATAACTCTCGGATTCCATTTAGAGGGATGTGGAATTTGCAAAAAATAGTGGGTGGTACTATTTGATTTAAGACCCAATCAAGTAGTTTTAAAATCAACTATCTAATACGATTTATGTTATGTTATGTAGTTAGTGACATGCCTAAAATTACACCTACCATTATACTTGACAAAAGGGGCCTTAGGGGCCAATGTTTCCTTGCTTGGTATCATCACATTGAGAATGTTTCAAAGATGAATGACATATCGTATGTGCTCAAGCAATCCCTTCCTCATGTACCTCCTACAAAACTATCTTCAAATGAGGAATGTCAAAATTATGCTAGACACTATGAAGATGAATTACAAGCCAAATGCAAAATCCTCACTTCACTTAGTGAGGAGCTTAAGAAGCTACATGAGCACATGGACACTTCTTGTGCCATGGTTGATAGTTTGCATAGGATGCATGACATTGAGACAAGTAACGTACGATTCTCAAATGTATATAGCTTATTGAATGCCAAGATGGCAAATGGGACATTGGTAAAAAAACATGGACAAAAGATGGAAAGGATCTTTCAAGATCTTGAGAGTTTAGGAACTTCCATCGATGGGAAAATGGCCTAAGACTTTTTCCTTGCATCTTTCTCGAATGATTTCACTAAGTTTATAGTAAACTATAAAGTGAATAGATTCGATCATTCTTTTACCGAGATGATTGACATGTGCTGTAAGTTTGAACAAAGTTGCAAAAAGGATAGTGGGAGTGAGAATGCAATCACAAGGAAAAGGTTTCATAAGAAGAAGGCAAGAAAATCCAAAGGAACATGCTTTCATTGTGGAAAGGATGAACGTTAGCAGAAGAAATACAAGGTGTGCATTGCGAGCCTTATGACATGAACTTTTGAAGGGACTATTTTTGTCATAGAGAGTGCTTTTATAGTAAGCTCCAATTCCTGGATATTTGATTCAGGCGCTAGTCAACATATTTGCAATTTGTTGCAAGGATTAACAGGGAGCAGGACACTGCGCAATGGGGAGATGATTGTACGAGTTGAGAATGGCACTAAAATCTCTGCAAAAGCAGTAGGCACTTACATGCTTAAACTACCTTCTGGGGAAGTCTTGGAACTTAAAATTTTTTATATTTTCCTTCATGTATAAAGAATTTGTTTTCCATCTCTATGCTTTTATGAGATGGGCACTCAATATTGTTTGACAAAATGAGTTGCACTTTATACTTGAACGGTCGTATTATCTCTCATGGTAATATGATAGAGGTACTTTTTCACCTAAAGACAAGTAATGGGATGCACTGTATTGAGAGCGGGAATACCTCAAAACCCAAAAGGGCTAGACAAAAAGTTAACCAAGTTAGACTTTAGCATCTTAAACTTGGACATGTAAACCAGGATAAGATTCACAAGATGTTGAAAGACAAATATCTTAGCCCATTGGGCAATGACCACATGGGCACTTGTGAACCTTGTCTACTAGGGAAGATGTCTAAATCTCTATTCACTGGGAAATGAGAGCGGGTCAAAGATATACTAGCGCTAATCCACACAGATGTATGTGGACCTATGTCCACCATATCAAGGGGAGGCTTATCCTGCTATAGCACATTCATCGACGATTACTCTCAGTTTGGCTATGTGTATCTTATGAAGTACGAGTCAGAATCCTTTGAAAAGTTCAAAGAATTCAAGAATGAAGTAAATAAGCAAACTGGGAAATAGATAAACAACCTAAGATCAGATTGAGGGGGTGAGTATCTGAGTACTGAATTCCTAGATTATCTCAAAGAGTGTGGAATATCACAGTGGACTCTATCAGGAACTCCTCAACATACGGAGTTTCTGAGAAGAGAAACCGAACCTTGATGAACATGGTTCGTTTTATGATGAGTTTCACTGATCTACCAATATCATTTTGGGGATATGCACTACACACAGCAACTTATTTGCTAAATGTAATCTGTTCCACAAACACCATATGAGATATGGTATGGGAAGAAGCCAAGTCTTAAACATCTTAAGATTTGGGGTTGTCCTGCATACGTTAAGAAACAAGATACAGGAAAGCTTGAAGCAAGATTTGTTAAATGCTATTTTGTGGGGTATTCTAAATAAACCTATGGATATGAATTCTATCACCCTGACGACCATAAAGTCTTTGTCGCCATAACTGCTATATTCTTTGAGGATGAATTCGTTCTCAATGGAATTGGCAAAAGAACGATAGAATTGAAGGAAATTCCTGATGAGCCATAAACAAGCAATCAAAAGATAAACAACCCTATTCCTGAACCCCTAGCTCCACGTTGATCTGAACGGGTCAGCAAGCCACCTAAAAGGTATGGCTTGGATAATGACTTTGGGGAATTGCACATTCTAGGTTAGAATGACACAAATGAGGACCCTAGAGACTACACTGAAGTAATGTCCGACATTGATTCAAAGAGATGGCAAGAGGCCATGAAATCTAAGATGGATTCCATTATCAAAATTAGGTCTGGACTCTTATAGACCCTCCAGAAGGTATAGTACCTGTTGGAAACAAATGGGTCTTCAAAAGGAAGATAGGCGCTGATGGGAACATGGAGACTTATAAGGCTAGACTAGTAGCCAAGGTTTACAGGCAACGAGAAGGGATTGACTATGAAGAAACCTTCTTTTCTGTAGCCATGATTAAGTTAATTTAGGTTTTGCTTGCTATAGCTACGTACCATGATTATGAGATATGGCAAATGAACGTGAAGATGACCTTTCTGAACGGCTACCTAGAGGAAGAACTCTATATGAATTAACCCGAATGTTTCATGTCCAAGTCTAAAAAGACTAAGGTATGCAAGCTTCAGAGGTCCATTTATAGACTTAAGTAAGCCTCCAGGACCTAGAACATTCGTTTTGATACTGAAATCAAATCGTTTGGTTTTACTCAAAACGAAGACGATAATTATTTTTATCAAAAGGTCGTTGGGGATGCAGTTGTATTCCTAGTGTTATATGTAGATGATATATTACTTTTCGGGAATGACACTGCAGTACTTTCTTCTGTAAAAGTGAGGTTGTCCAAAACCTTCCACATGAAAGATTTGGGAGATGCATCTTATGTGCTTGGGATAAAGCTTTATCATGACAGATCTAGAAAATTGATTGAATTATCCCAATCTATGTACATAGATAAGGTGCTAAGTAGGTTTTAGATGGAACAATCTAAGAAAGGTTTTCTTCTTGTAAGACATGGAATTCACCTTTCTAAATCCATGAGACCTAAGACTCATGAAGAAATATGGCAGATGAGTGCTATTCCTTATGCTTCCGCCATAGGAATTCTCATATATGCCATGATATGCACAAGGCCTGATATCGTATATGCTGTGAGCATTACTAGTCGATATCAATCTAACCCAGGATTAGAACACTGGGCAACTGTCAAGATAGTCCCTAAGTACTTAAGAAGAACTAAAGACATGTTCTTCGTTTATGGAGGAGCAACAGAGTTACGAGTGGAAGCCTATACAGATGTAGATTTCCAATCTGACGTTGATGATAGAAGTTCCACTCCGGATATGTGTTCACTCTAAATGGTGTGGCTGTCAGCTGGAAAAGCAAGAAACAAGATGTAATTGTTGATTCCACGACGAAGGCAGAATATGTCGTTGTAGCTGAAGCAGGCAAAGAAGCGTTCTAGATGAAAACGTTCATCACTGAACTTGGAATGGTTCCAACCATTACATCACCAGTAACTTTGTACTATGATAATAGTCGGGTGATAGCTCAAGCCAAGGAACCCATGGCTCATCAAAAGAACAAGCATTTTGATATATGCTTCAATATCATTAGACGATATGCCGCCGAAGGGAAAGTCAACATCCTTAAGGTTGCCTCAGCCAATAATGCAGCAGATCTGCTGACGAAGCCAATGTCTCAAATCCAACTTGACAGCCATATGGAAAAGATGGGTATTAGATACATGAGAATGTGGCTTTGAGTGCAAGCGGGAAATTGTTGGAAGTATGCCCACAAAGCCACTCATTTGATGTAAAGCTATTGGAATACTTATTGTGTTAAACTACTATATGTTTAATGAAGGGCAAAGCTCATTGTTATTCACTAGTTATTGTATTATGTGTTTAAGCAATAAGGGAATCCAAGGAATGTATTTAATCTAAGAGAGAAGTGATCTAAGTAAGTTAGATTAACGATACCTTTCTCTTATGCTCATTCCTAAAACGTTCCTAGCCATAGGATTGCCAATTGGGCATTGACAATCCGCTAAGATTAGTATGTGTTATGTTAACTCAAGCGTGAGTATGACTAGTCTCAAGTCATTTGGTGTTGGACACTGAGACAAACACATAGGTGCTTAAAAGGTAATTGAGAACACTGAATGATGATAAAAAAGGAGTTCGACCATACATGTCATGTAAGAACTCGTAAGTTGCAATATGCAAAGTAGTCATATGACCTGAGGCATCATATATGTCTAATGGTTAGGTCTTTGATCTTTGATCATGTCAAAGGCATTCCATCGAGAGTGTCCACGACATTGTTGGGGTCAAACTATCTAGTCATGTAGGCATATGAATGCACAACAAGGGATCTCTAACCTTCCATGATGGATGGAGAATACTCTGAGACATGATTAAGGAGTCTTCGGCCAAAACATATGAATATGGCTTAGGAAGTTTGTTCCAAATCATATTCAATTGAATCATATAGAGAAGTATCACATTGGATAGTAAACATGAAACAAACTATCACTCAAACAATGTGATTAAGAGTATTGTATTAGAGAATGACCGTATTGCATTGTAATTGCAACTGGATAGGTTCTCTAACCACTTCTACTTAGCTTTGGTAGCCATGACATACTGCTAGATGTCACTCATGGTTTGTGGAAGCCCTGAAGATTAGCAAACACTAATCTTCATCAAAGGGAGAATTGAAATGTAATTTCAATTCACAATCGATCGTTAAGAGTAACAATCGCCCACTGCCTCGCTAATTGGAACCTAATGGATCATACACCGAGTAAAGATGAAAGTGAAGAAATATAAATGAGATGGATAAGCAATTAAATGGTTTAATTGAGAATGGTCAAGATTAATTAATTCATTAATTATACAAAAGGTTCGTATTGGGCTTTTAAGTTAGTTTCGGGTTTTGGGGCCCAAAATGGTTTTTGGTCCATAAGGCCCATTGAGTTTATGTTGTGTGACAACTAAAACTAAATGGAAAAATAGCCCAAAAACAAAGCTAAAACAAGTTTGCCACTCATTTGTGTGGTGGTATAAAGGCAACTTTATAGACATTCCCTCATTAGGGTTTTCTTGAGGCAAAGAAGAGAAACCTTTTATCTCTTTTTCTCTAAAGAGGCCGGCCACTTAGGGGAAAAATAGCTAGCAATATTTTCTTCCTCTAGGTCATCCATTTCATCTTCACACCTCATCCTTGGTGTGGAGACTTAGAGACACTAAACCTTTGGTGTTCTTGGAGATCCTTTCCTCACATCCTCAAGGAGCAAAGAAGTATCAAAAGGAAGAAAATCACAAGGAAGATCTAAGGAGCTAGGAGGTGACTTGAAGGCCCTCCACTTGGGTGAATCCCTTGTGTAAACAAGGATGAGCTTCAAGGGTAATGAATCTCAAAATCATTTCTTCTCTTTAATGTTGTTAAAGAGTTTTGTGTTTCACCATTCATTAGGCTTTGAAAGTCATGGGTTTTAGAATTGTTTTTTAATGCATGCCTACTCTAAAGTGCTATTAGTTTGCATATGTGTTAAATGTTCTTAGCAAGGACAAAATTTTTCCTTCATTATAGGCCTCAATGCGTGTGATAACCTTTTCGCGCTTTTCCTCTGCCAAGTCTAAGTTTGTGGCCATCTCATTCTCGTTCTGCTCAGAATTTGACAATACAGTGCTGATGTTGGGCACCACGACGTTGGGAGGAATGATTGCCATAGAGCCAATTGCCAGGGAGAACGAAGTTTCCCCGGTTGTTCATCTCTTGGTGGTGCGATACACCAATAGAACACCAGAGAGCTCGTCTGGCCACTTGACCTTCTTGTCTGAGAGGGATTTCTTAAAGCAGTCGAGAATGGTCATTTTGGATGCCTCGATCTGCCCATTGTCCTCTGTATATTGGGGCGTGGACATGTGCTACTTGATGCCATATTTTTCGAAGAACTTCGCCAAGTTTTTGCCCACGAACTATAGACCATTGTTTGTGATGATGGAGTGAGGGATGTTGAAGTGGTAGATGATGTTCTTCTATATGAAACATTCTATATCCATCATAATAGTTGTAGTCATGGGTTCAGCTTGAACCCATTTCGTGAAGTAGTCGGTTGCTATGATCATCATGCATCTGCCCCTAGTGGTAAGCTATATTGGTCCCACCAAGTCAATCGCCCACTACATGAATGGCCAAGGGCTCGTCTGTGGGTGGAGTTTGCTAGTGGGTAGTGTGGGAACGAGCTTGAAACTCTGGCAGCTGTCGCATCTTTGTACATACTTCTTGATGTCTTGATGCATGGTTGGCCAGTCGTAACCTGCATTAAGAGCTTTTTATGCCAGAAAACGGCCTTTAGAGTGGTTTCCACATACGCCATCGTGGATTAAGGTAAGAACATTCAGGTTGTCGAGAGGCGATAGGCACGTAGATGCGGTTTTGAGAAGGACCTGGTAATGAGTATGCCGTTCCACATGTATTAGTGCGTTGCCTTCGTTTAGAGCTTCCTAGACTCCAGTTTGCCTGCGGGAGTGTTCTATTGACTATGTAGTAAATGATGGGATCTTACAACTCGGAGTTGTGTTGATCTGCGCTACCTCGACTGCTGGTTTTGCATCTATGCTCGGCTTCTCCAAGTACTCGACTGGGATTGAGTGTTTGAGCTAATGGCCTAGGCCTGCTAGTGTGTATGCATGGGTATTTTCTGCTCGTGGAACCTGAGTGAGTGTGTACGCCTGAAAAGTCGCTAACTGCTCTTGTACCTTCTCGAGGTATCGGGTCATCCTTCGATGTTTTGCTATGTATTCTCCTGAGGTTTGGTTAGTTATCAGCTGGGAATCGGAATAGATTGCGAGTTTCTTCACCGCTAGGTCTTTCACCAATCGGAGACCTGCTAATAAGGCTTCATACTTTGGTTCGTTGTTTGACACTTTGAAGCTTAGAGTGATTACCTGCTCGAGCATTGAACCGTATGGGGTAGTGAGAATTAGGCCTTCTTTTAATCCTTGGTAGTTGGATGATTTGTCGACATGCTATGCAAAACTAATCACAGTGGGTACTAAGTCGTGACGATGATCGGATGTCCCTGAAAGTAAGGTCTGAGCTTTTGAGTTGCAACAACTAACCGCAAAATTAGCTTTTCAATATTTAGATATCTAGTTTCCTTATCGATGAGAGCTTTAGATATGTAGAATACAGGCAGTTAGGCCCCTAGCTCTTCTCATATAAGGGCAGAGCTCACTGTTACCTTTGATACCGCTAGATAGATGTATAGGTTCTTCTTTGCTTCTAGCTTAGATAGTAGTGGAGGTGATGTCAAGAGGTACTGTTTCAAGTCCTGAAATGATTTTTCGCACTTGTCGTCCCATTTGTCTTTCTACGCCTTCTTGATCATCTTGAAGAAGGGCTTACATCGGTAAGTGGATTGCGAGAGGAAACGATTGAGTGCAGCTGCTCGTCTGGTCAGACTTTGGATTTCCTTCAGAGTCGTAGGAGACTTTATGTCCAGGATTGCTCTTGATTTACCTTGGATGAGCTTCGATTCTCGCTGGGTTACAAGGTACCCTAAGAATCAACCTGAGGAGACTCTGAATGTGCACTTTGTTGGGTTAAGCTTCATTTTGTACTCTCAGAGGATGTCAAAAGTCTCCGCCAAGTTGCTAATGTGGTCTGACCACTGTTTGCCTTTCACCATGATATCATCGACGTAGACCTCCATGGTTACTCTGATCTACTTTTTAAACATTGTGTTAACGAGTCATTAGTAAGTAGTTTTCGCATTCTTGAGGCCAAAGGGTATGACCTTATAGCAGTATGTGCCTTGCTTAATCACGAATATGGCTTTCTCTTTATCAGGCTCGTGCATGGCAATCTGATTGTAGCCTGAGTATGCATCCAAGAAGCTGAGCAGCTGGTTCCTTGATGTTGAATCAATGAGCAGGTCGATTCGGGGAACCAAATAGTTTTCTTTAGGGCACGCTTTGTTGAGGTCGGTGTAATCCACGCATACTCTCTATTTGCCTTTTTTTTTTTCATCACCAGCATGACGTTGGCCAGCCATGCTGAGTACGCCACTTCCTCAATGAATCTAGCCTCCAGTAGTTTGTTGATCTTCACCTTAATAATCGCTACTCGCTCAGGTGCAATGTTGCATTTTTTGGATCACGGGTTTGGCAATAGGGTCGACGTGCAGCTTGTGGCAAGCTATCGTTGGATCAATGCCGGGCATGTCAGAGGGTGACCATGCGAAAACATCACGATTTTCCCTACGGAAAACTGTGAGTTCCAACTTCTCTGTCGAGCTTAGACATGAGCCAATCCTTATCGTATTCTCAGGCTGGTGAGGGTCAAGAATGATGTGCTTTGTGTCCTCTTCGGTTTTCATCCTTATTCATCTGCTAAGGCATTATCGACCTTGACGCCATCTTCTTGACTCATCTGCTGTGATTGCTATTTGGTAGAGGTAGAATCGTCTTTCTGTAGTTCAGCTGCTACTGCAGAGGCAAAAGACTTCTTCTTCGAATACTTGAGAACTTGTACAGTGCATCGCTTAGACATAGCCTGGTCGCTTTTGATTTCTCTGACTGCTCATTCCGGGATGCGAAATCGGATTTTCTAATACTCGATCGAGGTTACAGCTCCAATCTTCACTAGCCAATGTCAGCCCAGAATCCCATTATGGGGGGGATAGGTCTGTAGACATTAGAATTTTAGTGAAATAAATGTTGACCAATGCATTAAAATTACAACCTTTATTCATTTCACCTACATCACACACTTACTTCACCTACAACTCCATTCATTTCACCTACAACATCCACTTACTTCACCAAGAAAATTTGTGGTGGTGATTCATTCTCAAAATCTATAAATAGGCTTCTCCATCACAAGACAAGGACACCAATTCACATCACACCAAAAACCTTGAAGCTTTGAAACTCTAAAAGCTCTCAAGCAAATCCTGAAGGATCAAGAAAGCTCTCTTCGTTCTTCGTCAAATCCTCATTCAAGATCAAGCCCCCGACGGCCCTTGAAGAAAGTGTTCATCGTTCATCACTCGTTCATCCTAAGATCAAGCCCCAACAACCCTTTGGATCAACAACATCAATAAATCCACACATCCAACCATTCTTCAAGATCAAGCCCAAAAGCCCTTGAAGAAACTTCCTTCAACCTTCAAGATCAAGCCCCAATGGCCCTTAAAGAAACTTCTAATCGTTCATCCAATATCAAGCCTCGACGCCCCTTGGATCAATCGCACAACCCACAAATCTACATCTTACGAAGATAGAATTAGAGGACCAAATTGTAAAAGAGATTGTAACCCCAAAATTAATACAAAATATTATTTTGTATGCGTGTTCTTGTTTCGTTCATCACAGGAATTTTCATGTTTACAAATTTGGCACGCCCAGTGGGACATTCTCTGCCTCTCATCTCTATCTTCAAATCTGCAAAAAGCACCAATGGCATCAAGAAATGATCAAGTTGTTCCCGCAACCAAAGTGAAGAACAAGAACATCCTCGCCACAAGTGGTGACATTTCGGGCATCACAACTCGAAGCAAGGCAAGAGCTCTCTTTGTCGCGGCTTCCACCCCTGCATTAACTCTGCCGAATGAACAAAAGCACCTGAGGCACAAACCCATGATCACCCTGGCCTCACTAAGGGTGCCAATAGACGAAAGCCTGAGGAAGTACTCAGAGTCCTTACTTTCCGATGCCGACTCGAGCGGCAGCTCAGCCATGCAAGTCATGACCATAGGAGCGACTTCAATTGAGGAACAGCTGACTCAAATGAATGGAGCAATCACAAAACTCACACGGACTGTGAAGGAGAAAGACTTGCAAATCGCCGTACTCGCCAACCAACTAGAGGCGCATCACGACGTAAAAGTCGACCTAAAGGGTAATCCAGTAAAGAAAGAAGCCGACGAAGAAGAGAAGCCTCTGGTGGAGAAAGTCGAAGAGAAGCGGGAGCCAGACCAAGCAGCAACGCTCATGGGATCTCTCTCTATCCAGCAGCTGCAGGAGATGATCGCAAGCACAATCAAGACGCAGTACGAAGGAGGCTCACATGACTCTGTGCTGTACTCAAAGCCCTACTCTAAGAAGATTGACGCTTTGAAGATGCCGAGGGGTTATCAGCCGCCAAAGTTCATGCAGTTCGATGGAAAGGGAAACCCAAAACAATATGTTGCCCATTTCATTGAAACCTGCAACAATGCTGGAACAGAGGGAGACTACCTTGTCAAGCAGTTCGTGCCCTCGCTGAAAGGCAATGCCTTTGACTGGTATACCGACCTCGAGCCCGAGTCTATCCACAATTAGGATCAGCTAGAAAATGAATTCCTCAACCGCTTCTACAGCACCCGCCGCACTGTAAGCATTGATAGGAGCATATTTACATCACTTAGTTAGCTTGTTTCCTTGCATTTAGGTTGTTAGTTCTTAGTTATTTTAGTCTTTTAAGCCATTTTCGTGTGTTTTCAGGTTCTAAGGGCTAAAGGAGCAAGAAAGTGCATTTTGGTGCCTTTTGGAGCAGTTTTGGACTTGGAATGGATTGCACATGCTTGGAGCTAAGTGGATGGACGAAATTGAAGATCAAATGAGCTTAGGATTGAATGAAGAATGAAGAGTTCAAAATTGGAAGCCAAAGTTTCTAAAGTTGGAAGTTTCTATTCTTGGAGATTTCCATTCTTGAAAGATTCTATTTTTGGCTTAGAAGTTTCCTAATCCTTCTTCACCTATGTTCCAGCCACAAAAGGATTCCAAAATATGTTAGGACACTTAATTACTTGTTCTAGAAGTCCTAAACTTGCCCTAAAGTCTATGCCGCACCACCCTTGCACATTCCTCTTCCTTGCCGCATAAAACACCACATTTCTTTCCTATTTTCTGACCCAAAATCACATTCCCCTTTTGTTTCAATCCTTGCTGCACAAGGGAGAGGTTTTCTTGCTTATTTTCTGCCCAAAAATACTTCTCCTTTCTCTTACAAATCAATGCCCACCTTCTTTCCCTTTCTCTCTTAATTTCTGACCTTTAAACACATTCCTTTTCTCTCCTACACAATTCTGCCGAATTTCACATTCCTATTTCTCTTTAAATTCTGATCCTTACTTACCCTTTCAATTTGGAACAAAATAGCTAAGTTTTATTCACCTTTCTTTCTTTCCCTTTCTCTTTATTTTCTGCTGCACCATACTTACCCTTTTCCTCTTGGGATTCTGATTTGTTACCCTTTTTCTTGAGGATTTGGAGTCCTAAATGCATTCCCAATTCATCAAAGTCGTAGCCCTCCCTTGTTCTATAAATAAACATCCTTGCCGCAGCTTTTGGGGGACGTCTCTCTCTCTAAACAGATTCTCTGCATCCATTCCATCCACCTATCTACCTATCCATCCTCTACCACCCATCACCACCCATTCTACACACCTTAACCCCTTGTGCCGCAGCAAAGGAGAAGGAAGGAGACCCCTGGACGTGCTTGCATTCAAGATGTTGGATTGCTGGAACATTTCTAGGTGTAATCTATCTTTGTTTTCAATGTTTAATTTAATTTCTCTTTGTTTTGCTGTGAACATGAGGAACTAAACCCCTCTTGGCTAGGGGTGATTTCAAAGCCATGATTATGTGTGCAATTTGAGTTGATAAATTCCAGTTATGAATTCTTGAATTGTGAATGCAATTGGCTTAACTGTTTGATTAAGAACTTATTTGTGTTTGTTGATTGAGGGTCGACACTTAATTGGCATGCATAAATATGATGCTAGAGTATAAGGGAGTTTCACATAATCGTTACAAACTTATATTCATATGTAGTGAAGGTTGCTAGTCACAATCGCGTTAAGTTCAATTCCTAGCACGAGTATCATGATGTCATAGTTGCAAGTGCTTTGTCAATGCTTATGATTTTCATTGAACGTAATGATCTTTCATTGTATCTCTATTATGATGTCATGTAGGGGACTTTTGAAGAATGCTTTGGGTTGTCGAATGATGTCATCCAATCCAATAATACAAGGAAAATCTGAGGGTTAACTAGTGATGTCACGGTTAATTTGGGGCATTGTCGTTTATAATTCAATGAATGATTAACTGGAAATCGAGTCGTTTGCATACATGTCATGTGTGGAGAAAGAGCCTCTAGATAGCCCATTATCCATCCAATTCATCAATTTCGTGTAAATCTGTTTGGTTTTAGTTTTAGTTTTGTTTTTAGCTTAATTTCGTCCAAAACCCAATCCCCTTTTACTTTCTTGTTTCTAAGTGTTTAAAATCTGTTTTGTTTGTGTTTTAGAGTGTTTTGAGTCAAGCCAAAACCCTAAATTCGTCCAAAGTTGTGTTTTGAGTCAGAAACTGCCCAATTAGTGTTTTTAGGCAGTTTTGAGTGTTTTTAAGTTGTTTTGAGTCTTGTGAGCCTGTTTTGAGTCCTTTAAGTCTATTCAAACGTTTTTAACTTTGTTTTTATGTTTTAAAGTCAGTTTAGAGGTTTTAGCAAGCCCTCATAATCCCCGGTCCAGAACGATCCCTACTTGCATCTTTACTACAATTCGACAACAAGAGGGTTTAATTTGAGTGCTTAACTTACATCCCATCAAGCATGCTGGAGCTGACTAGTACGAAACAATGGAAGGATGAACCTGTCATTGACTATATCAATAGATGACGTTCATTAAGTCTGGATTGCAAAGATCGGCTTTCTGAAACCTCCGCCATTGAGATGTGCGTTCAAGGCATGCATTGAAGGTTACATTACATCTTCCAAGGCATAAAACCAAGAACATTTGAGGAGCTGGCAACTCGTTCCCACGACATGGAGTTGAGTATCACCAATCACGGGAAAAATGAGCCGATCGTCGACTTCAATAAAGATAACGTGTTCACCCCAAATGTAGACAAGACTAGGAAGAAGCCACCAATGAAGCTTTTACCGTCAACACTACCCTCATCAAGACCTCATCCACGCCCGTCAAGATCTCCTCCAAGAACAAAGCGAAGGAGATAAAGAGAAATAAGCCTTATCGCACTCAAGACAGGTACAAAAACACCTTGAGGGAGCTGGAGCAAAAGACGTACCCTTTTCCTGACTCAGATATGGCGGCAATGCTAGACGACTTGCTGGAAAAGAAGGTGATCGAGTTACCAGAATGCAAGCACCCTGAGGAGATGAATCACGTTAACGATCCCAGGTACTGCAAGTACCATCGCATTGTGAGCCATCCTGTTGGCAAATGCTTTATCCTCAAAGAACTCATCATGAAGCTAGCACAACAAGGGCAAATCGAGCTCGACCTTGAAGACACGGCTACAACACATACTACTACGATCATGTTTGGATCATTCAACCCTGTTCCCCTCCAAAGGATTCATGACCATTCCCGTCAATGCTCAAGTCACACGGCCCCTTCTGCATAACCATCGCTGGGGGTAAGCGACCGAGATGCCCCTACCGACGATGAAAAAGGGTGGACATTGATGATCTACAAAAAGACAAGAAAACCAAAACCGCAAGCCACAAGGCCAAATGGGGAGCAATGGAGAAAGCATCGCCGCCGTAACAATAAGAAGCCCAAAGGAAGCATAAGAGCTGCTAAGCCAACATACAATGGGGAAACTATAGAGTAAGAGCCATGCATTTCTGTCTTCTTGCATGAGTATTTCCCGAAGGACTTCTTTCAAAAGTGCACTACCGTCGCCTGTCACATGGTTGAAGTAGAAATGGAAGAGCCCTCAAAAAGCAAAGCTATCGCCATCGAGGAAGAAAATACTCTTACACCCAAAGAATGTCTATTAACACACTTTAGCATCGAGGAAGAGCTACGATTGCCAAAGAAGGTGTGAAGAGCACTAGCAGCGGTCTTGGCAAGTCCCGACGACCATGAAGTGCAAGAAAGCAAGGACGAAAGCTTGGAACTTCGACCACATGAGTATGCCACGTGTTGTGTTGCCCAGGATGTAATCCACTTCACCGACGAAGACTTGTTGCTGGGATCAAAGCCTCACAACCGTCCTCTTTTCGTCTCGAGGTACGTAAGGGAGTACAAAGTCAACCGCATGCTTGTAGATGATGGATCGACCATAAACATCATGCCAAAGTCAACAATGACCACAATCGGCATCAAGGTGGATGAACTGTCCCTAAGCTGTCTGCTGATCCAGGGTTTTAACCAAGGAGGACAAAGGGCGATGGGCATGATCCGAGTAGAGATGACCATTGGTGAACTCAAATCAAGCACGATATTCCACGTGATTGATGCAAGAACTTCATACAGCTTGCTTCTAGGAAGACCTTGGATCCATGGGAATGGAGTAGTGCCATCCACCCTCCACCAATGCTTAAAATTCTACCGAGAAGGAGTAAAGGTGATCCAAGGCGATACCAAGCCATTCACCGAAGCCGAATCACACTTCGCAGACGTTAAGTTCTATAAGGATGAAAACATGGTGCCCGAAGCTCTTCTAGAAGAGATCGAATCCACGGGAAAAGCAACATCTAAAAAGCAGGAGTGGCAAGCTATGCCCAAGAAGCAAGAAGGGCAAGCCATGCCGTCTTTAAACAAAAACGATGATGAGCTTGCTAAACCCGCAACAACCAAATGGAGTAGGACACCTTCAAAAGGACCGAACACACCCATCTTTCGATACATCCCGATGTCGAGAAGAAAGAATCGTCAATCCCAGTTCGAAACTAGAGCAAGCAAAGCCAACGCACAATAGCACAAGGATAATGTAAAGTTGCTCAAGACGAATGCAGTTTTGCCTCTCACACAGCTAGGCGACACTAAGGTTGCAAGACTACCATAAGGCTTCATAAAAGCTCTGCCAAAGGGGATGGAACCAAGCTTTCTTCCAACCAAGAGGATCGAAGAAGGTTTTGATCCAAACGCCTACAAACTCATGTCAAAGGCTGGGTACGACTTCGCTTCTTCTTTGAATCCTGAAAAGAATGTCTCAAACACCATCAACGATAAAGAACATAACCTTACCAAGACTCAAAAGAAGTTAAAAGAGCATGGTTACGGAGTTGACAACAACAAGGCTGGACTTGGCTTCACACCAAATGCACCCGTGAAGATTTCAAACAAAGTGAAAAACGCTAGCACTCAACACATCAGCGTGAGCATTGAACAAGATCAAGGTGAGCCTAAACCCACCCCTCGGATGTCAGTCTTCAATAGGATGAATCATTCAAGGTCCATAATTTTGGCACTTAATCGCATTGGTGGTCAAGACCGAACTTCTGTCTTTAAGAGGCTTAGCGCACCAACATCCCAAAGCTCTGTTTTCGAAAGATTGTCGAAACCTAAGAGACAAAGCAACACGACTGGCTATCCTCCGTGATGGTCAGTGTTGCAAAGACTTGAAGACAACAAGAAGCCTTCTAGAAAGAGGGAGACAATGCCAAAGGAAGAAAAGCTCGACGAGCTAGCAGAAAAAGACAACGTTCGAAGCTCGATTCCTTCAAGGATGAGGCGCCAAGTAATCTTGGAGGTTGACACAAATGGACCACTGAAAGTAAAAAAACGCACCATCATCCACACTGGACAATCTTCATGCCAACAAGCTCGAGAAGACAACACTGAAGATGAGGTCCAAGATGTCTTCCACATCACGATCCAAGAAGGCAAAGAAGACGAAATCCCCAAGGAAGATGTCACTGCTGTGCCACCACAGCTTGAAGATGGGGGGTAAGCCACGGTTGATGATCTTAAGAAACTCAACTTAAGCATAAGCGAGGAACCAAAGCCTATTTTTGTAAATGTACTACTAAGTACGGACGAGATAGAGGAATATTACCAGCTGTTATTAGAGTACAAAGATGTCTTTGCTTAAACCTACAACGAAATGCTAGGCCTTGACCCTATCATTGCTATGCATCATCTTGCAGTCAAGCTTGGAACGCGACCGATAAAGTAAACCCAAAGACGCTATTGATCCGAGCTTATCCCACAAATTGAGACTGAGATTGATAAGCTAATCGAAGCAGGCTTTATTCGAGAGGTGCAATACCCCAAGTGGATCTCCAACATCATCATTGTCCATAAGAAATATGGACAAATACGTGTTTGCGTCGACTTCCGAGACCTCAACGATGCTTGCCCGAAGGACGGCTTCCCCTTGCCAATCATTGAAATCATGGTGGACGCAAACATTGACCACGAGGCACTGTCATTCATGGATGGCTCTTCTGGATACAATCAAATTCGCATGGCTTTCGAAGACGAGGAATTAACAGCCTTCCGTACTCCAAAAGGTATCTACTGCTACAAGATGATGCCCTTCGGTCTAAAGAACGCTGGTGCTACATATCAACGCGCAATGCAGAAAATCTTCAATGACATGCTACACAAAAATGTAGAATGTTACGTAGACGATGTGGTGGTCAAGACAAAGAAAATACAACCTCAAGATGAACCCGTTGAAATATGCATTTGGCGTCACCTCTGGAAAGTTCCTCAACTTCATTGTCAAGCACCGTGGCATTGAAGTGGACCAATCAAAGATCAAGGCCATTCAAAGCATGCCTAAGCCAAGAAACCTGCACGAGCTGAAAAGTCTACAAGGACGACTAGCCTTCATCAGATGCTTCATCTCCAACCTTGCAGGGCGTTGTCAACCGTTCAGTCCACTCATGAAGAAGGATGTTTCGTTCGTATGGGACGACGCATGCTACAATGCTTTTGAAAGCATAAAAAAGTATTTATCAAGTCCACCTGTCCTGGGGGCACTTGTGCCTGGGAAGCCGCTCATATTGTATATCGCCGCTCAGGAAAGTTGGAGCACTCTTGGCACAAGAAAATGAATCCCATAAAGAATGAGCGCTCTACTACCTCAGTCGAACCCTCACCGGCATTGAGTTGAACTACTCCCCAATAGAAAAGATATGCCTCACCTTGGTGTTCGCTATCTAGAAGCTCAGGCATTACACGCAGGCTTACACTATCCACCGGGTTGCTAAAGCTGACCCAGTCAAATACGTCATGTCCAAACCAGTCTTGATAGGGCGACTTGCTAAATAGGCGTTGCTTCTTAATCAATATAAGATCATCTACATCCCAGCTAAAGCCGTCAAGGGAAAAGAGCTATCAGACTTCCTTGCCGATCACCCAATCCCAGCTGATTGGAAAATCTCAGACGACTTGCTTAACGAGGAGGTGTTCTACATCGACATCTTCCCGACATGGACAATGTTCTTCGACAGATCCACACGAGCAGACGGAGCGGGGGCATGAGTAGTATTCATGTCACCACAAAGGTAAATACTACCTTTTTCCTTCCAACTAAGTGAATTATGCTCCAACAACGTCGCTGAGTACCATGCACTGATCATCGGGCTCCAAATGACGATCAACATGGAAATCACAGCCCTTGAGGTATATGGCGACTCCAAGCTCATAATCAATCAACTCTTAACTGAATATGAGGTGAGGAAAGATGATCTCGTCCCATACTTCTGGCTGGCAACTCAACTACTACAAAAGTTCGAAGTCGTGACACTAGAACATGTGCCAAGAAAAGAAAATCAAATGGCAAACGCTCTCGCCAACCTAGCGTCGAGCATGACACTAGGAGAAGACGAAGCTGCAGACATGCTAGTTTGCCAAAGATGGGTGATCCCGCTCATCACTGAAATGCTACTAGACAATACAAATGTCATCTCAGTACTTCCAGTCGATGCTAAAAAGTGGAGACAGCCACTGATCGACTACTTGGAGCATGGAAAACTTCCAGATGATCCTAGACACCGTTTTGAAATATGTCGACGAGTACCTCACTTTCTATACTCTAAAAGGACGCTCCACCGACGTTCTTTTGAAGGAATACTTCTGAGATGCCTAGGTGAGGAAGAAGCCAATCAAGCCATGGAAGAGGCATACTCAGGCGTATGCGGGGCTCATGAGTCTGGACCAAAGCTACATTTCCAGCTCAAAAGAATGGGTTACTACTGGCCAAGCATGGTGAAAGATTGCCTAGAACACTCCAAAATGTGCCAAGCCTGCCAATTCCATGCCAACTTCATACATCAACCACCTGAGCCATTACACCCTATTGTTGCTTCATGGCCGTTCAATGCATGGGGATTTGACGTCGTAGAGCCGATTACACCAAAGTCATCTGCAGGAGAAGCTTACATCTTAACTGCAACAGATTACTTCTCCAATTGACAATGGAAAACAGTTCTCCAACTGATATGGTGTACCTTGCTACATCATCACTGACAATGGAAAACAGTTATCCAACTGACTCGTGGACGAGCTCTGCGAGAAATACAAGTTCAAACAGCACAAGTCTTCCATGTATCATGCTTCGGCTAACGATCTTACATAAGCATTTAACAAAACATTGTGCAACCTCCTGAAGAAGGTGATCGGGCGAACAAAGAGAGACTGGCACGAAAGAATAAGCGAAGCACTTTTGGCATATAGGATGACACATAGGACTCCAACCCAAGCTACGCCTTATTCTCTCGTATATGGCGTGGAAGTTGTTTTACCGCTCGAAAGTCAAATCCCCTCACTAAGGATAGCCATACAAGAAGGCTTGACTGATGAAGAGAATGCTAAATTGCACCTTCAAGAGCTGGAAGCGCTGGATGAGAGAAGGCAAGAAGCTCAACACTACTTGGAATGCTACTAAGCACGGCTATCCAAGGCATTCAACAAGAAGGTCCGCCCAAGGTTTTTCCAAACTGGAGATCTCGTCCTCGCATTGCGTAGGCCTATCATCACAAAGACAAAAAGCAAGTTCACATCAAAGTGGGATGGACCATACATAATACAAGAGGTCTACACCAACGACGCCTACTTAATCATGGCAGAAGACGGCTTGAAGATCGGCCCCATCAATGGCAGATTCTTGAAGCGCTACTACCCCTAAAACAAACACACAAGGCTCCTCACCTGCATGAGCCTAAACTGCAAACGGTACAATGCTCCTAGCTCGCAAGAGCATAAACTGTGTACGGCAAAATAAAATAAAAACAAAAATATATATAAAAAAAATAAAATAAAATAAAATAAAAAAACCATCACTCATTTGAACTATGTCATGACTTGATCCCTCCTCAACCGAGGGTACGTAGGTAACTTGAAACTTCAAAACTTCAAGTACAGTCACACCATCAACAAAAACACAAACACTTTGAAGAATAAAGAGCAAATTCAAAATATGGATACTTTATTTCTTTAAAGGAAGGATTTGGTTATAAAGCCTTATTACAAAAAAAAGGAGCAGCACTCTAACGTCATCACCGAGGGAAAACTGTGACCAAAAGGCACTACATAGCAAAACCCAGTTGCAGTTTTTTGCACAGTACCACATGGTAAAAAGTGACGCACTGCAACAAGCTTCAAGCAGCAGGACGGTGGACAGTATAACAAGGACATCAGACGGTGAAGTGACGGTAGAGCAACAAGCAGTGCAGTGGCTGTGCAATGGTGGCGCAGTGACGGTTTGATCCCATATATATATACATATATATATATATGCAGAACAACTTAGAGAAGCAAAAAAAGTGCGGTGACTGTGCAAATAACAGTGACTGTGCAAACAACTACCCATGCCTGGAAAAGAAAACCAAAATGAGAGGTGATGGGATGGTGCACTTGGAAAATATGATTATGCATGGCATTATCCTGGAAAATGTGATTAAAAAAAAAGAAAAGGTTTTATTGGTATTTAGCACAATACATTGAATGAAATAAAGCATGTCTATTGATATCTTCGATAAAATACAAATATGTACAAAAAAAAAAAAAAAGCGAGAGCCTTCACAAATGTCATTTATATGAAGCCTTAGTAATCGACGGAACCCTAAAAGAGGGAGGCACTGAAGATAGATTATTCGGAACCTCAATACTTGGTCGAACTCCAAATGACGAAGGCAAAAAGTGCCTCTGGAATATAGCCACAAACCTCTGATGGTCACTTTGAATTCGACCTTCGGAGTTCTGCAGCTGATCAAGCTTTCTCTTCATGCCCGCTGAATAATTATTTGCGAGCACATGCGACTCTATATTCTCGTGCTTAAGCCGTCTGATCTCTTATCCAAAGTTTGCCACCTCGGCCGTCAATGATTCGACTTGGCGAGTTTGAGCGAGTAGGCGTTGACTTATATTGGACACAGAGCCCGCACACTGAACACTGAAAGCCAAAAAGTCTTGGACAGCCAACTCATCGGACCGTCTTGAAAGCAACCTATTATCTCTAGGAGTAAGGAGGTTCCTAGCTACTACCGTAGCCGTTGTTGCATACCCCATCACGGAGTCTTCAACTGTAAGAGTGCTATTAAAAGATAAGAATGATGAGCGCCATAAATTAGCCTGACGCGGCACACCTGTATCACTCTTGAGACTCAGTTCCAGGCAAATGTTAGATGGGTAAGCCATTTTCAGAAATGCTAAAAGAAAAAGGTTGAATGGAGTAAAATCTCAAAAATACACCAAAGATAATTTTCACAAGCAGGTAATCTTCAAAGTGTGCATGTTGGAAGTGATCGACACCTCTATAAAAGGAGAGGTAACACAACCACTAATTCAAAAAATCGAAGAGACACCACTCTCTGAATTTCAAAAGCCAGATTTTCATGCATAAAGTCCGTCAACATTTTTCAGTCACAATCTCAACTTGTCGGATAGCACGTGCAACTTTGTCAAAAATCTCTGACAAAGTTGAAAATGTGTTTCACTATTCCACAGTGTTCTAAAAACGCCCTAGGCGGTGCCTAGCAACCGAGGCGTTTTTGGGCAAATCGGGCGGAAAAATCGGGCTGGGCCTAGGCGGGCTGGGCGGCGCCTAGGCGGGGTAGGCGGGCTGGGCGGCGCCTAGGCGGGGTAGGCGGGCTAGGCAGCCCTAGGCGGTCCTAGGCGGTCCTCGGAGGTTTTTTTTATATTTTTTTTTTTATTAATTGTGTGTTTTTTTCTTTTTTGGTTTCATGGTGGTATACTTATGGAAATGGTGTATCTAATTTGCAAATGATGGATTTACTACAAGTTCATCCAATACTTATGGAAATAGTGTACCTAATTTGCATTTTATCATTATTTTATTATCCATACAAGTATAGTTTTTTTTTAGGTGTCAATATGCACTTATTTACAAGATATACAAGAAGTTTACCTAAATCCGCCTAGGCCGCCTAGGCGCTAGGCGCTAGCCCGCCGCCCGACTAGCGCCTAGCGGTTTTTAGAACCTTGATATTCCAACTACTACACTTTTACCGACGAGCGTGGGCGACAAGCTTCCTCCGCACCACTACCTGCTATTGCACCCTTCCCTATATAGGTTGACCTTCATCCTTCATGGCAAGGCACACATCCAAGATGCCTGACTCTTCTTCCT
Source organism: Heteromeles arbutifolia (assembly GCA_024362995.1). Classification (NCBI taxonomy): domain Eukaryota; kingdom Viridiplantae; phylum Streptophyta; class Magnoliopsida; order Rosales; family Rosaceae; genus Heteromeles; species Heteromeles arbutifolia. Next base: position 26,497,902 of record JANCRC010000005.1, read on the forward strand.
TGTCAAGAAGGCATCTGCAACCACACCTCTCAACATACTCAATTATCTTTCTCTCCGAGAAAACCTCTTCAATCAAATCACTCAAAATGATCAACTCATTTCCTTAGCCAGAAACCCAATTTCGATCAAAAAGTTTACACCAACATCAAAATCTTATACTCTTTCGTTCAAGAGCAAAAGTATCTCATATCACCAAGGTTGAGAGCAAGAGTATCAAATATCATGCGATCTCCCTGTCATTTCCTTTGCCCTTACTCTTGCTTGCAGAACGAGGACAAAGAAAGCATTCAGTCGGAACCTGCAATCAAACTTTCGATCTAGAACTGACTGCCTGGAACCCTTGCCTGATTGCTTACCTAGCATTGCTCTCGAGCACTCATCCTCAACTGTTGTCAAGGTCACGAATTCCACCGACAAATACCTCATAACAGTTTATCAGATATTGGCCCTTTACACTGAAGCTGCCAAACAGGAATGAGTCGCTAAGAAGTAGTGCTATGAAGGACCATTCAAATGCAAAGGTTGCGCACCACTTCTGCTATGCCACAAATTGAAGCAGAAGATTCAATGATGAGCTGGAACATGCCACTACAGCATAACGCATTTCCTGCAGAACCGCATAATCCAGACAAGGCGAGTAAAAAAATGATACATCAAGCTCATGGAGAATCGACAAGCATAACGAACTGTACGTGCTGATCCATCCCCAATAAAGCCGAAGATCACTTGCCATGTGAAGCCGCTCGATAAGGCGAGTAAAAACATGATACATCAAGCTCATGGAGAATCGACAAGCATAACGAACTGTACGTGCTGATCCATCCCCAATAAAGCCGAAGATCACTTGCCATGTGAAGCCGCTCGTGGTCTCATTTCCTTCAAGATCAAGCCCCAACGGCCCTTGAAGAAATCAGAAGTCCGATTCAAAATCAATTGTCCACCACCCTTGAATCAAATTCAGGTCCAGAAAAAAAGGAATACATTCAGACCTTTGGAGGAAGTCTGGCAGAAAAAAAAGAAACCTCTAGCCCAGTTCAAGATTAGACCTGCGGAAAGCTACTTCTTCAAAAGCAAAAGTATCTCATATCACGCATTCTCCCTGTCATTTTCCTTGTCTTTGTTCTTACTCGCAGGACAGGGGGAAAAAAAGTAATCAGTCGGCACTTAGAATCAACCTTCCGGTCTGGAACCGACTGCCTGGAACCCCTTCCCTGATTGCTTACCTGGCGGCGCTCTCGAGTACTCATCTTCAGCTGTTGATGTACTTCCAGAGAAGATACCACATCTGCCTAGAGACCAGATAAGACAAGTGACAATGAAACATTAATCTTGTGGATCATTAGCAAACACAACAAATGTACGTGCTGATTCATCCCCTAACCCTCTTCAATATGAATTGGAAAGAATGAACAAAGAAATAGGCCATCACCTCCACCTCGTGCCTGCTTGCCAGGTGTTCAAATCCTAAAACCGCTTGTGGTCTTATCTAAGTTCAAGATCAACCCCCAATGGCCCTTGAAAAAATCACAAGTTCGATTCAAAATCAAGTGTCCACCACCCTTAAATCAAATTCAGCTCCAGATAAAAGGAATAAGTTCAGACCTTTGGAGGAAACCAGAAAACCCTCCAGCCCAGTTCAAGATTAAGCCTATGGAAAATCAACAATTAGAGGAAACCAGAAAATCTTCTAGCCGAATTCAAGATCAAGCCTCGACGGCCTTTGAAGAAACTTTCAACCTAATTCAAGATCAAGCCTCGACGGCTCTTGGATTAGGGACTTTAAAATGCATCTTTTGCACATGACAAGCACATATATACAATGCGCCTTGAAGTGGGGGCATTTGTAGACATCAGAATTTTAGTGAAATAAATGTTGACCAATGCATTAAAATTACAACCTTTATTCATTTCACCTACATCACACACTTACTTCACCTACAACCTCCACTTACTTCACCTACATCACACACTTACTTCACCTACAACTCCATTCATTTCACCTACAACATCCACTTACTTCACCAAGAAAATTTGTGGTGGTGATTCATTCTCAAAATCTATAAATAGGCTTCTCCATCACAAGACAAGGACACCAATTCACATCACACCAAAAACCTTGAAACTTTGAAACTCTAAAAGCTCTCAAGCAAATCTCGAAGGATCAAGAAAGCTCTCTTCGTTCTTCGTCAAATCCTCCTTAAAGATCAAGCCCCCGACGGCCCTTGAAGAAAATGTTCATCGTTTGTTACCCGTTCATCCTAAGATCAAGCCCCAACGGCCCTTTGGATCAACAACATCGACAAATCCACACATCCAACCGTTCTTCAAGATCAAGCTCAAAAGCCCTTGAAGAAACTTCCCTCAACCTTCAAGATCAAGCCCCAACGGCCCTTGAAGAAACTTCCAACCGTTCATCCGCGATCAAGCCTCGACACCCTTTAGATCAATCGCACAACCCACAAATCTATATCTTACGAAGATAGAATCAGATGACCAAATTGTAAAAGAGATTGTAACCCCAAAATTAATACAAAATATTATTTTGTACACGTGTTATTGTTTCGTTCATCGCAGGAATTTCTGTGTTTACAGGGTAGTTGACGATCATGAAAGTCTGTGATGAAACAGTTGGAGGGCTAGTTACATTGAGCGTGATTATGCCAATGGTAGTTGAGGTAAGTTAATTAAATCCGGTCAAGATCTCCGCTTTGTGTTTAATCGTGCTTTCTAGGCCTATCTGGATGATGGACAGTTGTAGAATATTGACCGAGCTGCTGTTGTCCACCATAGTTCTATCAACGATGAGGTGGGCCTCTTGAACAGAAATCACCACGGCGGCGTCATAGGGAAAGTCTGCTCCTTCATCATTCTGCTTGGTGAAACCGACGATCAGTCTAAGTACAACATTTATGGCTTGAACTTGAAAGACCGATCTCGCCTGCTGGATCTTTCTTTTCTTGGAAATGTTAGTGGCCCCCAGATGCTCGGATTCGGCAAAGATGCCGTTGATTCATCACGTCTTTGCTGGGCATCGGCGTCTACTTCTTACCTTGGCCGAGCAGCTAGCCTGTCGACATACTGGTCGCACTTGCCTTCCTTCACGAGCCTCTCAAGGTACTTCATCCATGTGATGCAGTCGTTGGTTGCATACCCCGGACCTTTGTGGAATGCACAGTATTTCATTTGGTCTATCTTGGAAGTATTTCCCTTCATGGGTTACGGCATCTTGAACCACGACTTGTCCTTAAGGTAACGAATGATCTAGTTGATAAAGACTGAGAACTTGGTGTACACCTTGGGCATCGAGCTTCCTTTCACTATGGATCGGTCTTTACGTCCACTTTCTGGATTATTTTTATCATTGAGCAGTTTATCGCCTACCTTCTTCTGAGCTGGCTCCGTGTCTTTGCACGGCTACTCGAGCTACTTCTGGGAGCAGTTGGCCTCATCCTAGATGGAGTGCTTTTCTGCCAAAGCATAAGAATCTGCCAAGGTCAAGTTCTCACACATATTAGTTCTCTGAAAGGTGGATGATCTGCTGGGAGCCTTTTCCAGAAGGCTAAGCCTGCAATGCTGTCATCGAATCCGACGATCTTTACATTCTTTGTCTTAAATCTCTTGACGTATGTGCAGAATGACTCATTCAAGTCATTTTCATGTTGAAGAGGTGGTCAGACTTCTTCTTTATCAAGCGGTATGACGAATATTCCTTGGTGAAAATCAAGGAAAGTTCGCTAAAGTTTCGGATTGACTGTGGCGGTAGGGTGTGGAACAAGTCTTGCCCGTCGCCTTGGAGTGTTGTGGCAAAAATTTTGCACATGAGAGTGTCATTGCTGTCATAGAGGGTCGTGACGCTTCGGTAATACATCAGGTGCTTGTCTGGATCTTCATCTCCTTTGAATAAGGTGAAATATGGCAGGCTAAACTTCTGTGATGGCTCCATCTGCTCGATCTCATTTGTAAACAGTGACCAGTTCATGTTGGCCATGTCTCTACGAAGGGCATCGTTGGTAGTTTTAATGATTTGGAATTTACGCAGATGGTCTGCTACGAGCGTTTGTACTTCCTCCTGGATTTACACCTGGTAGGGCAGCAAAGACTCTGGCTATCCCTAGTGTTGACCTGCTGATCTATAGTGCTCTTCTGCATGTCCTGCTCATCCATGTTGTGGTCGTGGTGCACGTGGTTCATTTTGTGCTGCTCGTCATAGCTTTCGGCGGGGTCTGTTAGTGGAACTCGAGCTAGACTACTTTTGTGCTCTACCTGGTTCGTCATATGGCTGCCTACTCCAGTGCCTCGCAGGAGGATCTCCTTGTCGGCCGAGCCTTGTGTGAATCATTTGCCTGGAATGTCAGAAGTGCTCGTCAGAGTGTAGACCTAACCTTGAATGCACATTGACTTGTTAGCCGAGTCAGGAATGAACGATTCTCTACGCACTAAAGAGGGAGAAGACGTCTTCACAAGGGCCCAAATGAGAGTGCACACTACCCCAACGCACGCTCGTGGCGGGCTGTGCGGCTATTTACCTATACATCGCTGGAATGAGTCACGATCATCTGCCCTTGTCCTGCTTCGGGACTTCGTCTCAGGCACACTGCTTCTCAATGTGCTTAAGAAGCAGGTTCTCCATAGTGGTTTGCTGCACAAGGGCACTAATCAAATTGTCGACCTGCTGAGGCAGGTGATGCTCGCTATTTGGGTTGGAAGAGTCTATATGATGGGCATCTCCATGTGTAGTGGAATGTAGGTACAAAGCTTAGGCTTGGAGTAGGCATTCATGTAGAAAAGTAGGGCGAAAATAACTATGGGTCGATCACGGAACCGGTGGCCAAAATCAGAATCATTGGAGGTAACCTTAGATTGGATTGGGCCGCGGGCTGAGTCGTCGAAATGGGTCACTGGGCGAGCTAACCTGACTAGGTGGATAGAGTACATGAGGGGGCACGTTGGGCTTGCGCATGTGGCAACTTACCTTGGGCCTACGTTGTGGGCTGGCCCGGCGCTTACTCATCGCAGGCTTAGGCCTAACTGGTAGCAGCTGCTGCAGCTTGGGCTCGGTTCTGGGCCTGCTGTGCAACAAGGCCTACTGTGCAACAAGGCCTGCTCCTGTAATGGGTTGGGCCTCCTACCCTGGGCCAACTGTGGCAACTATAATAGGCTGGGTTTCTTGCTCGTAGCCTATTAGTGCCCTAGTAGCACGGTGTGCTGCTGCAGTGCCCTTCTGGGCCTCAGTTTGGGCTGCTACTATTGCGATGGTCATTGCCGTGGGCTGGAAAGTGGTGGCTGTGACGATGGTGTGGCTCCGCGACGGTGGGGCTCCTCCCGCCATCGCATGTAATCTTGGTGATCGCCGTCGTGGGCCTACGTCCTCGTCTAGGATCTCTGGTCCAAATCCTTGTACATATGGGGCTTCGTTCCCTGTGGTTTCCAAATTTCCTACCATTGTATCCTTTCTCCAAGGATTGATCAAGAAACTTTTCTAGGAAAAATTAATTGATATGACGTGTGAGAAATTCAACGTAACAGAAAATTCAAGAAACCAAGCGCAAAAGGCTTCTTCAAGTATTTGAATCAGCTCTCAATGAAAGCACCAATTTGTCGATGTAAATTTCTACCGTCTCTAGCTTTGACGAAAACGTACCTGCAAGACAATCAACACCTTTGATAAAAAAACCTAAGCCTCACACACCCACGAAGTGGAGGGGTTTGGCCAACGGACCTCCAATGCCTAAGTTAGTTTCTCTGAAAAATAGTAAGTGTTTAGGGATTTTAGGGATAGCAAAAGCTTACCAAAATTTGGTAGAATTGGGAGTACATATAGGGGAGTGGCCGGCCATGGTGTACCCTACACATGGCGGCATCTTATTGGCCAAGGTTTTATGGAGAAATATTCTCAAGATATTAAATAGGAGATAATATCTTGAGATAATGGAGTAAATATCCCTAATTGACTTAAATATGGATTACTTACTTGAATGGAGTCAATCTTCAATTGGGAATGTATTAAAGATAGGATTTTGGTATAATCCTTGTCTTTAGTGCTTTGACTTTTCCTTGCCAAGGGCAGGCGAGCTATGGGTAGTCGTATTCAGCTATGGGCAGTCGTATTCAGCTGCAGGAACCTTCAGGGGTCTGAGCTGCGCGTGGGAGTATCTAAGGAGTCTGCCCATTTAATGAGGTCAATCTTGTCTTCCTTGAGTTAAAGTCCACGTGTTGCCTCTAGAATTTTTGAGATTATTTTAAGCTCCACATTACTCTTTTAATTCATTTGGTATTGCTTTTTTGATTTGTTGATAGATTTGTGCAGAGGAGTCTGCCCATTTAATAGAACTGATCATACTGACCCGAACCGAACCAATTATTTGTATTTTATTCAAGTTAGTTTTAGTTTTGGAGTTGAGCGTTTCAGTTACCAAAATCCCTGTATCCAAACGAGCACACGTGAAAGTTGTTATTTTATCTCCTCCAGTGAGAGCACTTTCTCACCGTAGTGTGAGTGAATTTAGATTCCGTTTTTCAGCGTAGCCGTCGGCCCTATCTGTGGGCAAGGTCGGTGCCAGTACCTTGCTTTCCCTTTGTCTTCTTTTTCTTTCCCGTACAATTTTCTGCAATAATCCTAGTCCCGGTTCCATGTCGATCTTATCTTCACATCTCATCGTCTTTCTACTTTTCTTGCCTTTGATTCCACCTACTTGAGTCCTAGATCCTGATCACCTCTTTCCTCTACCATCTTCATCAATTGGCTCCATTATAATTCCACTAATCCTCAATTCAATTTGGTTATTCTGTGATTTTTCGGATTTATATCAGATGGTGCATAGAGCTTTGGCTCGAATGTCCGCACCACCACCTTTGTTGACCCTTATTGGTTCTCCCTGGTGTTTGCATTCGTTGGTGATTTCACTTGTGAGAACTTTTTTCTCACGTACTTCCTTTGTTTCATAGTGGCGTTCGTTTTGGTGGTCCGTGGGGGATGGTGTGGCCTATGTCTTCCTCAATTTTGGAATTTGTATGGTGTGATAACAAGCGTTGTTGGTGGGCAACAGTTGGTGTGCTTCGTTCTTGTAACCCATATCAATTATATACAGAGGACTATAGTGGACGTAAAATAATTTTGAGGGTGAACCACTTAAATTTTGTTGCCAATGACTTAAAATATTTACCCTGATCCCATCAAAGGTTGATTGTACTAATCTTTGTTGAACTCCCAGTTTTGAGCATTAACAACCACAACAATGTACGCGAACATAACTTAAGTAGAATATTATAATTCGTAAAGCATAAAATTGAGTTCATACATCATGATGAAGATTTCATGAAATCAAGGCTGAAAAATTATGAAATGGAAACCGTGTTTAAAAGTTACTTGGATTGCGTTATGAGGATTTTGAACTAATTTGTAGCAGAAAGTACCCTTTATATTATGTAGCAACATTAGGAGTGTACTATTAACATATTGTGGCCTAATTCACTTAAGGGAAGAGAGAGGATGCAATGACAATAGTGGAGAAAAAGGCTTAAGAAAATTGTAGTGTGTTTTCCTTGTGCCAGTACCTTTATTTATAGTAAACAATAGGGAGAGATAAACTTGCTCCCAAAAATACAAATTCTAATAATAGAGAACCATCTAAGATTATATAAAAATCCTAATCCAAAATCATTAAAATATATTTAAGTATCTTTTTATTTTGTTTTTGGTCAAATAGATAACTTTCATTAATAAAAACTAATACAAGAAATGGAAGGCCCAAAGACAATCCTAATACAAGCATAAGCCAAAAGTAAGTACAACTGAAAAGCCTATAAAGAGCAAGCCTACAACAACAAAAACCCTAGATCTAGAAGAGTGCAAACTCCACCACACCAGCTGCGCCGCCATCGCCGATCTGTCACCACCACCAAGAGAAAAAACCCATGAACAAACTGGATGAACGAAAAATGGGGTTGAGCGAGCCACCCGCGCAAAAAGCACTCCCATAATCCTAGTAGTAAACACACTTTAGCAACCACCCAACACCAAGGTGTGCTGCCGAAGGGAGACACGTGATAGGGAAGTTGAGACAAGGCTTAAGAAAGTTAGAAAATAAAAGAAAGAACGCAAGGAAAGAAATGCAGGGAAATAAAGGGTAAGCAGAAATGAAAAGGAACAGAAAACAAGGAAAGAAGAGGAGGACCTTGGCCAATGAGAGAAGAAGGATGGAGTTGGGAAGCAAATCCCAAGAAAGATGGGGAATGAAGAAAAAAAACAGAGGGGGTGGGTAGACCTGGCAATTTCTTAAACGACCTGTTAACACGATACGTAAATGACACAAAAATAATAGGTTTCGGGTCGACATGATAACTAATCGGGTTGTTATCGGGTCTCTTGATAAGAACCCATTAATAACGGGTTCTTAACAGGTTTACACGAGGGTGACACACGGGTAACCCGTTTCAACACGTTAAGAAAAATGTTATTTTGATGATTTTAATTTTTTAAACTACTAAAAAAACTTACAATAAAATACCATAGCCATAGTGTATATGTATATATTGCATATGTGACAACCCGTCCCTAATTTTACAATTGTATTAATTTTTAAAAGAGTGAATTGACGAAAGTGCCCCTACTGGCGAGATTGTTGATTTTCGTTGACCGTCATTTAGTGATGCGTGCAAGTTACTATTTTACCATACTCTCGAAGTTCTTGATGGGACGATCGCGTAATCGTAATCTGAATCGAAACCAGAGTTACAATAGGGGTTTTACAGAACTACAAATCCAAAAAGTACTTTTGTAAAGATTATTATTTATTATTTTATATATCTCTCATAGTTATTATATTATTATTTTAATATTAGTTGAGAGAAATGAATGAAAGGAGAAGGATGGACGGAGGAAAAAATGGAGAAATGAGAGAAAAGAGGGGGTTGTTGCCCAACCGGAGGAGAAAAGGGAGAAAGGAGAGAGATGAGGGTGGATGCCCAATCAGAAAGAAGAGAAAGAGAGAGTGACCAACCAAAGAGGATAGAAATGAGGGGAAATAAGGGAGTGGAGGAGCATCGGATCACCCTTGACCCGGTTTCCCCCCATCGACCCGACCCGATTTCGAAACAACCCAATGCCGATTCCGGCGTTTTCCCGACGAGATGACTGTTGCCACCACCCAAAACCAACTCTACGAACTTCCTTCTTCAAATTCCACCCCAAACCCGACCATTTTTTGTCTCAATTTCATGGGGATAGCACATGCGGCACAGTGGGGGAGATTGGCGGAAATTCGCCATTTTTGAAAGTGATTCCTTCGACCACCACCACCATTAGCCTCCTCTTGAACCCAGGAATAAGTCACAAGCCTTGGTTGGTGCAACGGAGCACCAGAGGTGACGAATCAAAGTACATCTTTTATAGGGTTTCTAGTGGTTCATGGTAATTTCAGGCCACTTCTCGGCTGAATTGGACTTCGGCCCAGGCATAAAAGTTGTTCTTCTCATTGAGATCTTCATTCTGGTAAAATTTGGGAATTTTTGGAGTTGTTCAATTTTCCTGTGAATCGGGGCGGCCGACCGCCACGTGCGACGACATGTGCGGCGACACGTGGCCAGTAGGCCGACGCTACTGTTTTAAGTTAAATTCGATGTTCTGATTTTAATTTGATAACTGTTTGTTATAGTTCGATAGTTTGAACCTAGTATGGACATCACTTGATCATTTTATGATTTAACGATCCGACCATTAGATCGTCACCAAACTTTAATATGTTATAGTATGTAATAATTAAGGACCATAGGAACTGACGGATTAGTAATCTGTCGTACGGATCTTCCCAAATTGAATTTCTAAGTTTGTAAAACAAACGTTGATAGCAACCTAATTCTAGCAATTGGCGGAGATCCAACCGTTGGATCATAAAGAAGTTTTAGCATGTTGTTCTAGAAGCATAGTGTAGACTTTGGGAAGTTACGGATCAAAAATCCATGGGCGGATGTTCCAGATTGACTTGTATAGGGTTGTGGACCCTCCTTAGTGTATTTTGACGCCCCAATTCCAAATTCGCATTCCGTTTTCCCAAATTTAATTGTTTTAGTGGAGTTTCACTAATGGGTCCTAATAATATGCTTAGGTGTGATTATTATTGGTGACTTCGGCTATTCTAGTTCGAACGGGTTCGACTAGACGACATGATCTATTAGTGGGTCTTTTCTTTATATATATATATATATATATATATATATATATATATATATACATATATATATTGGTTAGTTTCCATATATACAATTATTAATAAATTCTCTACGTGATTGCTATGATTAAATTAACGTTTATAAGAAATGTCGTATTGTTGGGAAATGATGAACTAATCCTACGGGATGCACAGGTAAGCTTATTATTAAGAGGATGCCTTAAATTATATTTATGGTTATGAATAGTATTACGTTGACTAGAATTATCGAATCACTGTGGCATGACTATATTTATGTTATCTGCTCATCGTTTGCTGCACTGGTGTTAGTACTCGCCTGGGTCAGGTTAGTCTTTCACGTGTATGTGCACATTGTACCGTATGTTCACTTTGGATGCATTGTAGGTGCCAGTCCTATCATACATGTTGCAATAGGCAACTCCGACTCGTATGTGCTACGCATAACGCCAGTCTTCACGTGATTGTAGTACTAGAGTGTATATCATTATTACACCCAGTCCTGTTCATGTCAGAATATCTCTGTATGAACTCGTGTGTCAGCATCTGTTGATGAGCATTCGATGTGATATGTTTATTTATGCGAAAATATGTGATTATAGACGTCATGTACTCATTTACGAAAGTTGTGACATATGGCATCCTTGAAATATTGCTGATTTTGGTAAGCATTTTTATACTATACGTAGTATGTATATTTTGGAAACTATACTTGTTTTACGGCGAGGGGTTACAAAATTTTCAGAAAGGTTTTTATAAAAGTTTATTTTCAGGCCCACTCACCCTTGTTTTTCGCCCCTCTATGTTTAGTGGTTGAGCTTTCGCGTCGACGAGGATTTCTGGCAAACTATTGTAATGGAAATGCTACCGATGGTATAATTCCTCTATTACCCTTACTGTATTTTACTTATGCTCTGACATCATGTGTGAAATGCTTTCATTCCCGCTCACATGCACATGCTTACATTTAGACACTTTTAGGTTTAAATTTACTCACAATTTCCACATCACTACACTTTATGGCTTCGTCACCTTCCAGGTGTCGACCAACACAACTCGAATTGGAGTCCTAGTGGACATTCTGGGTCGGGGTGTGTTAGTATATTAAATATGTAAGTTTGTATTATTATTCTATATAAATTTAAAAAATTTCAAGTTTTATTTATTTATTTATTTATTTTTATAGTATATTGTAGGCAAAGAGTGACACTAAAAAATTATAAACACATTAAAAATAAAAATATCAAGTAATTTAAAAATACAAACATATTAAAAAAACTATAATAATTAATTTACAAGTGTGAAAAACGTAAAAAAATAGGAAAACGCTCGTGATTGTATCCTCTACGCTTTGAGGATCGGTACATCGCCTTTTGAATTTTTAGAACCTTACAAACTCTCATGAATAGTATTTTTAAAGGGAGTTCAAAATAAATAAAATACATAATCATTAATGTACAAGTCTGAAAAATGTGAAAGCATATATAAATGCTCATGATTGCATCGTCAACCTTGAAACGCAACTCCCTTCATTTTGCTTATCCTTGGACATTTGGTATTTTGTAGTAATATACTAATGTTTTTTTCATTATGTTTTTGTTTTGGGGTATGTAATACATGAGAGACAAATGTGTTTTTTTTTTTAAAATTTTATTTATTTATTTATTTTTATTTTTATGTTTTGAAGTAAATATACTAATTTAGTATTATGATTTCCATTTTTTTTTTGTCAAATTATGTTTTTCATTTTTATTATTTATTGACTTAAAATATATTTTCTTTAACGGATAACGGGTCGGGTTATATTACCTGATAATATTAACGGATCAATTTCGAGTCTGGTCATATTACCCGTTTACTTTAACGGGTGTTAAACGATATGACCCATTAAGATATTAGATATGTCACGAAAAGACACGAACACATAAAACACGACATAAATGTCAGGTCTAAAGATGGAATCAGAGAGAGGGGTGGAGACCAAAAACAGGGAAGGGAAAGGTTGGTGGGGGTGCGGGGCGAGAAAGAAGATCCAAAGTAGGCCTACCCAGTGAATAACTTGGCCTCGGGCTATTGAGTCTGCTTGATTGTGGCCACGAGCAGGGTGAAATTTTTCATAATCTTTTCGAGCCCGAAATGAGTGAATAACCGTGACTTGTCACCAGTTGTCCCCATTTCGGAAATACAAAAAAAATTGAAGAACTTGGCCCCAATGATGTTTTAAGAGCAACTTCAGCGTATCAAGGCCCCCTAGGTCAACTTCCTATTGAATAGCCTCCAATGAACAGTAACTGCCTTTAATGAACAGTAATTGTCTTTTGCATCTCCACCCCTAAACTGAATAGCCATGGCAATATGCAATAAAATATTAGTATTTTTTATTTTATAAAATAATAAAAAATAATTTTATTTCAAATTTCGGATATGATTTTTAATCGATCTCGTTGTACCACGTTTCATTAAATAAGAAATTACAACCCAAAGTATTTGAGAAAATATAAAATTGTGGTGTAAGGTGGAAGATAATGATAAGATATTTATAGAAAAATAATTTTTTTTTTTTAATGTTGAAATTTTTTCGGATTTTGTATTAATTGTTTACATTTTTTTTTTAATTTTTTATTTTTTTTTTTACATTTTTTATTATTGCTTTTTTACATTTTTTATTAATTTTTTACATCTTTTTTTATTAATTTTATAATGTAACTGACGTCAGCCTTGTATCATGTCACCTCAGGTTCTCGGGCTACCAATTCGAGCTGGACCTCTCACTCAGACCTCCCCCAAACCCAATCGTCGGCATGGGCTGAAGCTGCTAGCTGGGACAATTAGGTTGGAGCAACAGCGGGTCCATTGGGTTATTGAATACGGTGGAGCTGCTCTAAACTGCAACGCGCTCTAAACTGCAACGCAACAGTTTTGTCGTAGTAAATAATCCACCCAGCCAGCTTCCTCCTCCTACATTCCACCACTTCCCCAAAAAAGATAAACAAATAAGTAAATTGTTATTTTATTTCTTTTGCCCTTTAATTTAACAAAATAGTCTACCTTTGTTTCTTGTTCAACCACGTTCCCCTTCCATAGCTGCTGGAGACGTACATTTCCAAAGCTCTGCAACTCCCCCACTTTCCATGTCCATGGCCTCTTCCACAATCCTTCTCCTGTCTCCCTTTCTCTCTTCATCTGCTCCTCGTCTCCTCCCTCACTTTCTGTACTCTCCCTTTGTATCCACCAAGGCAATCACAGTGCTCTCTCTCCTCAACCTTCCCCTAAAACTCTCCTTCCCCAGCAACTTCTACTAGTTTTTGTTCAATCAAATCCCTTTTTCTCAGCTGAAGTTTCTGTTTTGGTCCAAATTACAGATGCCCATTTCAAATTTGCTCCAACTCTCTTGGAAAAAAACAGTCAAGGCAATGTCTTTGTGCCCCTTTGGGCTTCCAAGCTGATACCTAGTTGTATTGAGCATTGGGTGTTCTGATCTGCCCTTGGAGGTTCAAAAACACAGGTTTTTTCATATACCCAGTTCTTGTTTGTTGGTGTTCTTCAAAAGTTCATGGTAGAGTTACTTAGTGATCAAATTCTGCCTTGTTTGAATAGAATATACCCTCCTGATTCTGCTGGGTCTGCTGGGTTTCTGTTTCAGAAAATTCTTGAACAAATTGGGTTTGCTGTTTGAACCTTTTGCTACTTATTTGGGGGAGTTTTCAGCTGCAAAGCCAGGGCTTTTGATCTGGTTAGGTTGACAAACCCTAGGATTTCTTATTCTGGTCAGTTTTGTGATATACCAGTTTTTCTTATTTGTAGAGTGGTTCCAACTTGGGCAAGATATATTTTGTTTATTCTTAGGATTAAGGTAATAAATAATTTCAAGATTGTAGCTTTTGGCCTGAAAATTACTCCATTGTTACTTTTTAGGCAGTTAAGTGGTTAAGGGTTTGACCCCTTTTGCCATCTTACATTTTGGGGCGTCATCTGCTATGTAGTTAGACCTTGAAGTAGGTTTCTGGTGTTTCGTTAACCCCTCTTTGTGCATCTGTCAAAATGCCTGGAGATGGTCGCTTTTTCGTGGAGTGGAAAGAGCACTTTGTTTCGCAGGAGAGGGGCAACCGTGTGGTTCACTATTTCTTAAAGGATTCTTCCGGAGAATCCATTCTTGCAGTTGTGGGTACTGAGAGGAGTGTTAGGCACATGTTCTATGTTGTTTCTGAGGAGTTTTTGCAGGCGCACGGAAACGAGAGCTCCAATAGTGCTAACTATAAATGGAGGTCAAGAAGGGAAGTTGTGGATTGGCTTACATCTATGCTGTCAAAGCAGCATGTACGTGGAGATCTGTCCGGTATGTGTTGCTACTTTGTAATTTCTAGTTCCTTATATAGTCTATAAAGTGTGCGCTTATGTATGCCATTAAAAGCTTTTGTAAGGCAAGGATTTTAACTTCGCCTACGCCTCAGCATCAGTTTCTAGTTTAAGTGACTGGTAAAAGAATATTAAATAAATTTTACCACGTATGAATATCTGTATGAAGTTAGTTAATAAGAAATCCAATATTAGTACCTAATAGCTTATTCTCTTTACCTGTATTTGCAAGAAATGAGGGATTTGTATAACTGGAAAATTATGATTTTAACACACATTTTTATGACAGAATCACCCCAACATGATTCATCACAAGCTTTGTGGAGTCCCGAACATCCAATGAAAGGAGTTAGTGGTCACCAGGTACTCAATAACTCGGTATCTTTTTGTTGTGTTCCTTATGAGTATTGATTTTGCCCTTGTGATGCTTTCAAGTTTTGCGTACAATACTGACTCCGTAACCTGTTTATCAGGGCCGTCTTTCAAAGACCTTGAAGGGACGCAATCCGGACATTGTTTGGTCAGGTGTTGCATGGACATGTGGTAAACAGCTCAAGCATTTCCCTGCATTCTGTAGGGATGGAACTACAATAGCGGTAAGGATTTAACCGTCAAAGTGTGCAACTGTACAAGGCATAGCTATCCATGCTTAAACTCTCAAACTTACATAAAAGTCACATGTAATTTGTAGAGCAATATTGCTGTAGTGAAAACTCACTACTCCGGGAATAATTTCTCTGACCTTATGTATCGAAAGATGATTAATGTTGCCATTAATATGAACTAAGATAAATACATCCCTACATGGGTACTTGAGAAGTAATGAATCATTTGTTTCAAGTTTCAAAGCTTATATAGAAGATAAAGAAAATATTTGTCTTTATTTTGTTACACTGAACTATGGTTGCTTTCATTAATAACGCTTGAGAATACGTCACAATTATGTGATAGTGACACTAGTATCCTCATGATGTTACATGTCTCATATGCTTCATAGCCTGGGAAATTTGCACTTCATTCAAGTATGATCTATTATTGCATGAACTTCAGGAGATTTAGTTGAAAGACTAGTCGCCAAGGTATTTTGTTGAACATTGCCTTGATGTGTACATCTTGGTCAGGTCAAATCACTAATAACCACTTACATTCTGTCGACGATGGAATTGACATGCTACTCTGATTTTTGCTGTCAGCTGCAATACTTTTTCTCTGATTGTTTTGCTTTTCCCTTTGCATCCAGATTAAGTCCTTTGTCTTTGTCATGGCAAAGGGAGAAAATCACTATGTTGCTTATATGGAGGATATGTACGAAGACAAGAGGGGTCAGAAAAAGGTCAAAGTGAGGTGGTTTCACCGTAATCAGGAAGTCAAGGGGTTAACTCCTGTAAGAAATCCTCACCCAAAGGAAGTTTTCATCACACCATATGTGCAGGTCATTAGTGCAGAATGTGTTGATGGTCCTGCAACAGTCTTAACTTGTGAACATTATGAAAAATGCTTAGCTCTGTTTCCTCAGGCTTTATTGGCCAAAGTACATCTATGCTATAGGCAGTTTAGAAGTAACAAGGTGAAGCCATTTGATTTGAGTAAAATGCATGGCTATTTTGATCAGCCAATTCTCTCTTGTTTGGGTCTCGAAGTTTCCGAAAAATCCGAGTTTATAAGTGATAGCTTGATTGGGGAAGAAGATGAATTGGGTCCAAGTGACTATGTAAAGCAAGGATCTAAGAGGACTAGAAGTGGAAGGCCATGTCAGAGGTTTTCAACTGGTTGTTCAAGAGCAAGAAGTTCTACAAGAGATAACCAGATGATGACATATAGACCTCAGAACCCAAACTATGGTTTACTAGACAAGCGGTTGTTGTCCATGAAGCTTGTTGATTGTCAGCCTTGGTATACTCCACTATTTAAGGTTGACGAAAAGATAGAATTGCTTTGCCAAGATAGTGGCATTCGAGGCTGCTGGTTTAGGTGTACAGTCATGCAGATAACACGAAAACAGATGAAAGTCCAATACGAGGATTTGCAAGACGAGGAAGGAAGTGGCAATCTTGAGGTATCTTTAGCCACTACTACACTTTCTTTGTTTATTGTTTGGGTAACTGGGTTGAACTCTAAGTTGTGCAAAACACGGTGACATCATGTCTGATTTATTTACTTGGGATCTGGCTTGAGTTAGGTACACAAGATTTCCATCCAACATTCTGTTTTAATCAGCTATTCATTGTGATTCCAATTCAAAATACATGTTCCCTCTTCTTTATTTGGTGCTTTCCTGCATTCTGAGATGCAGTCTAGCATGTTTAGATTTTAAAGTTGCGTGTATCTCTCTTTCTACATTGTCAACTCTTGAGCATCTCCTTATTTGAACTCTGAACTCTTACCCTGAAATGCAAGTTAACCTTCACTATTTTATGATGTTGTGTCCTGGACACTACCGGTTTCACTGACCCTCAGATGATCCCTTGCTAGTTGTTGACACCATTCAGTTCTATGTGATTTGAACCTTTTTGATCCGGTCAGTTTTCATGTAAGCTCGGTGTTCTCAGTCTGTAAATATAGTTTAGAAATATGGTCCTATTTTGGGTGTTGCAGGCTTTTCAATGAAAGAGATGCAGGAAGATTTTCTTCTTCATTTCCTGTATGCATTGACTAGATTGGCACATAAGCTCCTGTGCTCTCTTGAGTGATTATTCTGTGTTTTCTTGATTTCTTTTGGGTTCTGAACTGTAATCCGAAGGCATGACCGTAATCCGAAGGCATGACCCTCACTCTCCCAACTTGTAGGAATGGATCCCAGCTTTTAGATTGGCTATGCCTGATAAACTTGGCATAAGGTGTCTAGGCCGCCCAATGGTCCGGCCAGCCCCTCCTAAGGAACAAATGGGCCTTGCCCTTGAGGTTGGGGTTGCAGTTGATGCATGGTGGAGCGATGGCTGGTGGGAAGGGATTATAGCTGAAGTTGGCAGCTGTGGTGACACCTGTCAAGTTTTCATTCCTGGTATGCTTAGTAGAAACTGGATCTAGTTTTTTCCCTGCATGTTCCTGTTACATATTTTCTCCGTTCATTTGTTTGGATGTAATTGCTTTGGCTGTAATGTAATTGCTTGGGCTGTATCAGGTGAAAGCTTACTGTTGAACATGCACAAAAATGATCTAAGAATATCCAGAGATTGGTTTGGGGACGAGTGGGTTGATGTTGAGGCAAAGCCTGATGTACCATCAGCCATATCTTCAACAATTAGCTCACGCACTCGTCCCTTTACGTTGCCCGTGGTTGTGAAAGATGTCGACTCTGATGGGTTTGCTTTGTCGTATGTTGAAGTTCCTTCTAGTACTAAACATGTGGAAGAGGAAAAACTGAACTTGGCCATGTCATATATTGAAGTTCCTTCCAGTACTAAACACGTGGAAGAACAACAGAACTTAGCCATATCTGCCAGTTTTGAAGCTCCTGAAAATATGGACTTGGACAGTGATAGGAAGTCACCATCACTAAATGACGTTGGTACTGAAGGTGTTGATGTTAACGACAGTTGTGGTGATGTACAGGATGTCCAAGGTAATGATGTTGATGACAACGAGGGTGACAAAATTGCCAAGGATGACAAAGGTGACAACGGCGGTGGTGATGGCAAAAACAATGGTCATGATGAGGGCCAAGAAGGCATGGAAGTGTTTGAAACTGCCTGTATTGAATGTGTTGACGGGAGCGACAGTTGCGGTGATGTACATGATGTCCAAGTTAATGAAGTTGATGACGACAAAGATGACAACAATGGCGAGGATGACAAACATGACAACGACAATGATGAGGGCAAAAACAGTGGTCATGATGAGGACCAAGAAGGCATGGAGGTGTTTGAAACTGCTGGGGAGGGGAGCCCGAAAGCAGTAGAAATCATGGAAGTGATTTCATAAGATGTCTAACTTGAGTTGGATAACCGTAAATTGTGTAAGTTAATGATGTTAATGTTGTCGGCTAATGTTGAAAGTGTCAGTTAGGATGTCTGTATATAGTTACACAGATGTGTTGGAGAGAAGCTCACTGCATTGTTTGGAGTTGGTGGCCTTCCTGGGTGTATAGTATGAGATAAGAGTTCTATGATATTTCGCTTTTTCTGGTTTTCCACGGTTGTATTAGAATTCAGATTCCTACGATTAGAAGCGCTTCTCTACGGGTCAGTTCTACGTTAGTGATCACACTCATGTACTTCCGCTTGTAACTTTGTATCAAAGATTCCGAGGTGTCCTGTAATTTTGAGAACTATTTCTTGGCTCCGTTATTAGAACTTGTTAATGAAAACCTTGAAAATGTATTCAAATAATTATCCGTTTCGAAGAATTATCAAATTGCGAAATTTAAAAATTTGTAAAGACTCGAAACTGAAGTAATACAACCGTCGAATTTGCTCACTTATACACACAAAGATTATAAAGATTTGCCTATTTGCATTTGAATAGTAGAGGGAAAAAAATGAGGATATAAAAAATTAGTAATATCATACTTGACCAATCCCAAAACTATTAAGCACCGGTTAACTTCATACCTTTAAGGACCCACTGAGGGTTCTTGCTGAGGCACCCATGTCGAAGCACAAGTGTTTCCCTCCAACCAGGAGGCCAATCACAGAAACCTCAGAATAAAGCTCCTAGAGTCCCACTTCGACTGCGAACGAAAGCTAGAGACTCTCCTTAACTATAAAAGAAGATCATTCTCCTAAAATTAATCCCCAATGTCATTATTGTACTTAAACTAGTCATTATAACCCATTAATGATGATTATGCTTGAACCTATGTATTTGTGTAAATCCTTCACTTTTAATGAGAATTTCTCTACTCCGTAGATGTAGCCAAACTTAGCGTGAACCATGTACATCTTGTGTTTGCTTCCCTATCTCTATCTCTTTACATATTATCCTCACTAGGTGACAGGAACAATCGAGCGAAAGTCACAAACTTGATACTTTACGTCGTTCCAAAGTCTCATTGATTTTGTGCATCAATATTTGGCACCTTCTGTGGGAACGACACGTATTCCTACTTTCACCAGCCCCGTCAAGCTGGTTTCCATTGTTCGTACACTCTCTTTTGATCAGACATCCCTCTCCAACATGGGGAGCGAAGGAAGCCACAGGACGTAGAACGACACTTTCTTCATGCCTAGTGTGAGGCAGCGAAAGAAGGAAAGAAAGAAGTTTTCTCTTCAAGCTAAGGTTGAAGAGCTTGAAGCTCAAAACCACAAAATAACGATCAAGAACGACATCCCCCAAGAACAATATGAGAAGTTCTTTGAGATGATCCATGTGGCTAGACATGCTCAGTCTTATGAACTCTTCACCCTCGTGACTATAGATCACCACATGGCTACCCTCAAATTCGAAGGTTCACATGTCTTCAACATGGGAGCTCTTAGGAATAACTTTCTCACCAAGATATTGATCAACACAAGACTTCTCTTAACCCAACTGTTTTATATCGAAGCAAGAGAAACGGATAAAGACATCTCTTTGCATAAGGAATAGAAGGGTCAAAAGCCGTTTACTGTGATTGTCGAGACTTCTTAAGGCAGTGTCGAGAAAAACCTATCCATATAGGCCTAAGGATCAATGACCCAAGGATCATTAAAGGACTTGGTTACCGTAACCCAAGCAAGCCCCCAATCCAGGAAATGAATGACAAGCCTTGGGGCACCAAAAAGGTGTAAGAGACTCGGGGGACTTTCAACAGGCATATTTTGACAACCAGTATGTTGAGTCCAAAGAAAGGCCACATGTCCTTGACCGATTTTCCTTACTTTCAAGAAATGATGGAAACTTACAAAAGAAAGCTTCAATGGTGCTTGACTCCACTCAGGACCCCATTATCCTGCAGCTCATTGAGGAAGTGAACAAGCTGAAGGCCGAGTGTCAGGCCAAGATACCTGACTGAAATTAGCCAAGGGCAGACCCTTTGATAAGGAGGATCCTTTGCACCCCTCTACAAGGAGAAATGAAAAAGAAGCTTGTCTTGTAATCGTATAATGGGAGGGAAGATCCAATTGAACATATTCACGTCTTTGAATCCACCATGACATATCGAAGACACAATGGTAGAGCTCTTAATTGGTATTGTCGTCTTCAACCTGATACGATAGATTCATTCGCTAAGCTAAAGAGACTCTTTGTGGCTCAACACATCTTCCAAGTAGATCGCTTGCACTCCGCTGATGAGTTATACACCATTTGTCAGAAATCAGACGAGTCATTGCGTGAATATGTTGGTCACTTCAACCACGAGTACTCTCGTTGTGCTGAGGCAGATGACAAAACAGCACTCAGGGCCTTCATGGTAAGCATGCGTGAATGTCTCTTCAAGTACATGATCAATGCTAACACTTAGAAGACTTATTCTGAGGTGATGATGCAAGCTTACAATCATGCCTTTGGGGAGGCAAGGACATACCAAGGGAACCTTCTATGGTTAACCCCTATCAACAAGTGGGGAGCGAATGTCAAGTTCTACCAAGTGAAAAGGTTTTGGCCATCCAGACACTCACTGCATCCCCTGCTGCCTTACTTAGCAACCTGACAGGTCACCAAACTTATTCGCCTCTTAGCAAGAAGAAGGATTTTTACTCTCAGCAAGCTTAGTACAACAAGAGGAATAAAGGTTCGTATCAAGACAATCAAGGGTGGACGTACCTTCAACTGTTATGACCATGAGGTTGTGCATCGGTATTTCAAAGTGGAGGACTAGGAACTGAAGAAAAGGCTATTATAGAAAGGTATACGTATTACAAATGTTTCAACCTTCAATCGTTTGGCATCCTTTGTAACATAAACCATTCGACAAATATTTAATAAAGAGGTAATTCAGACAACTTCGTCTATGTCTTTTGCATTCCTAACACTAGAACACTTGGTCTAACTCTAACTTAGAGCTTCAACATACATACTTTAACACCAAGTAAGTGAAACTAAATGGTATAACCAACACGGTTCACATATCTAAACAATGAATTCCTTCTTGCATAGCAAAACATTCATAAACAACATGCATCTCATGAACACCACTCAGGTCAATCAACATAAACTTCATACTATTCAAAACATTCGTACATAAAAACTGAGCTACGAAAGGGTGTTAACATATATTTTTTACTTTCGGCACATGCTACAATGTGCGTCAGCAACTCGCCACTCTTTCCACCGACCAGGTGATGAAGGCACTCGTCTTTGTATCACCAACCATGTAATGAAGAGTACAACCAGTACTCTAAGAAACAATTTTGAGTTTCGGCAACTTGCCATTCTTCTTACCAACCAGGTGATGAAGGAACTCACCTTCATATCACCAACCAGGTGATGAAGAGCACAACCAGTACTCTAATAAACAATTTTGAGTTTCAGCAACTTGCCACTCTTCTTATCAATCAGGTTATGAAGGAACTCACCTTTATATCTCCAACCAGGTGATGAAGAGAACAACCAGTACTCTAGTAAACAATGTTGAGATTTGGCAACTTGCCACTCTTCTTACCAACCAGGTGATGAAGGAACTCACCTTCGTATCACCAACCAGGTGGTGGAGGATACATCTAGTACTTTAATAAACATTTTTGTCTCGGCAACTCCCCACTCTTCCCACCAACCGGGTGATGAAAGAACTTACCTTCTTTTCACCAACTAGGGAAGAACAATACAACCAGCACATGTGGATTCTAAGCATTCATAAGCAGTCGAAAATTTTCAAGCCTTACAAATCAGAAAAGGCATAGACAAACTCAACAAAGCCTTCCAGACTCTTGCTCAAGAATGTGGAAGCAAAATCATATTATATGGTTCAACAAACCTTCAATAACTATAACACGTAGATTGTCTGCTACACTTTTACTCGAGTGTGGAAGCAAAATCGTATTATATGGTCCAACAAACCTTCAACAACTACAACATGTAGATTGCCTTCCACACTCTTGCTCAAGAGAGTGGAAACAAAATCTATTTATATAGTTCCTACGAACTTTCAACTTCGACAACAAGTAGATTGCCTTCCACACTCTTGCTCAAGAGTGTGGAAGCAAAATCTATTTATGTGGTCTCTTCCACATTTTTTTACCAGTTAAATAAAAACCAAAATTAATTAACTAACTAATTATTAATTACTCAAAAAATTAATCAATCATATATTTAATTGTATTAATTATTAATTAATCAATTAATTAGTTATTAATTAAATTTGACATGCGGAGGAAGCTAACAAAAACTTCAATATGTGAGATAAAATTACATGTAGATTGCCTTCCACACTCTTGCTCAAGAATGTGGAAGCAAAATCAATTTATGGGGTCCTACAAAAAAGGCTTCCCACACTTTGAAGGGTAGAGCTTCCCACACCCTTGAGGGGAGGGAGCTTCCCACACTTTGAAGGAAGGAAGCTTCCCACACCTTTGAAGGGTAGAGCTTCCCACACCTGTGAGGGGAGGAAGCTTCCCACACCCTTGAAGGGAGGAAACTTCCCACACCCTTCAAGGGAGGAGGCTTCCCGCACTATGAAGGGTAGAGCTTCCCACACCTTTGAGGGGAGGGAGCTTCCCACACCCTTGCGGGGATGGAGCTTCCCACACCTTGTAGGGAGGAAGCTTCCCACACTTTGAAGGGTAGAGCTTTCCACACCCTTGAAAGGAGGAAGTTTCATACTTTGCCTAACCAAAAACTCAAAAAGCCTTCCACACTCTTGCTCAAGAGGGTGGAAGCAAAATCTATTTATGTGGTTTTAAAAAAAGCTTCAACCACAAAAAACCTTCACTCACAGTCCTTCACCAAATGAACTCAAAAGCTTCACACCTTTGTGACTACTAAACTAAACACAGCCTTCCACACTCTTGCTCAAGAGTGTGGAAGCAAAACCTATTTATATGATTTTTTTTTCCCACATTGGATCACTCAAGCTATATACATATAAGACAAAGAACCTACAACTAAAAAACCTACAAACAACTACAACCAAGAACCTACAACTAAAGAATCCACAACCAAAAACCTTCACCTTTTAAACCATAACAACAAGAAGGAATTGGGCTTCATAAAAATATATGTATATTTGGGTTAAAGTATGTGCAGGAGAAGGGGAAGACAATATTTAGAGTCTTTGTTCCTCGATGACTCAAAAAATCCAGGCAGCTCCTCCAGCAATCCTCCTTAGTCGGAGATTTGGAGGACTCCTACTATGTGCAACTACACTTCAGTACTTAGAAGTTTCATGATTACTCAATGACTTGGATTTTTACAAGTCCCCCACCGAGAAACTTTCCTCACTCGGGAACTTGGGGGAGCACTGTTTGTACCATTCTTAACCAATCCCGAAACTACTAAGCACCAGTCAACTTCATACCTTCAAGGACCCACTGAGGGGTTCATGCTGAGGCACCCCTGTGGAAGCACAAGTGTTTTCCTCCAACCAGGAGGCCAATCATAGAACGACACGTGTCAACATCAGAATGAAGCTCCTAGAGTCCCACATCGACCGCAGACGAAAGCCGGAGACTCTCCTCAACTATAAAAGAAGACCATTCTCCTACAATTAATCCCTAATGTCATTATTGTACTTAAACTAGTCATTAGAACCCACTAATGACGATTATGCTTGAACCTATGTATTTGTGTAAACCCTTCACTATTAATGAGAACTCCTCTACTCTGTGGACGTAGCCAAACTTAGGGTTACACGTACATCTTGTGTTTGCTTCCCTATCTCTATCTCTTTACATATTATCCTCACTACGTGACCAGAGCAACTGAGCGAAGGTCACAAACTTGACACTTTACGTTGTTCCAAAGTCTAACTGATTTTGTGCATCAACTGCAATAATAAATTAATTCAATCTTGTTGTAGTCCTAAATTTATTAGCAATGTGATTGTGTAAATCTTAGTAGATTATGTATAGGATTTTAGAATATCTTTTAGACAACTTTTTTTTTTTTTTATCAGATTGTTGTTGTATTATTTGGGTAGTAAGGTTTTCTCTCCCTTATCACTATAAATAAAATCACATAATGGGGGTGAGAAATCACATTATAGAATCACCAAATTATCACTCTCTCCTTGCCACCGGTCTCCTCCTCTCTTCTCCCTCAATAAAAAAGGCATACAACAAGTTATTAGCACACTCCCGCTACTGTGCTAAGGAGCTGAAGGTTCTTGGAGGAGGCTTTTTTGCAACAAATATGCAAAGGCTTTCATCATTCCATCCAATCTATGCTATTCTAAAACATATAATCAATATTTTATATGCCATTATAGTATGAAAACATTCATATGCACCCCATATTTGTATTGCTATGATGAATTGTGCAAGTACAAAGATAAAGAAGAAAATAGAAGAAAAGGCTAGTTTTTTTTTTTTTTTTTTTCAAACCCTAAATCGCCGGCCTCGCAATGCCTACAGCGCCAAGCAGTGCATGTAGTGCATGCTCAAAACGACGTCGTTTGGCGTCAAGGTCAGTAGCCCAATTTGGGTCTGCTGCTGCTGCTGGTCCAAGCCCAAACTCTGGGCTTCTGTTTTCGACTCACCCAAACCGTTTTTTGGGCCTTTTTTCCTTCTTAACCCACCCTAGCTCATGCTTGGATTAATCAATCTGCACCCAATTGTTTTTGGGTTGTTGCTTGCCTCGGCTCGAGCCCAAGTTTGACCTTGTTTTTGCTTCATCTAAAATCGAACCTGTAATTTCGAATTTAGTGCCTTTAAAACCCGAACTTTTATATAAAACATACACCCATGAAACCTGAAGTTTTTCATGTAAATTAAACCAAAACATGTCTATAGAACCTGAATTTTCTAATTTATGTTTATAGATATTTACTTTTCCATAAGACTAACCACAATCTTGTACCCTCCATTGTAACGACATGTCAAACTTGAACAAACTCTACTTCACAGCTTTGGAAGTCTCTGAAAGAGACTACCTGAAGTGGGTTCAAGATGTGAAGCTTTATCTCACTGCCAAAAGTCTCAAAGTTACCATTGAAGAGGCTGCAGACGAATTGGTTGGCGAATCTAACAAAGCAATTGCCATGATCTTTATTAGAAGGAATATACACAACGCATTGGAAATCAAATACCTTGCTGAAGAGGATCTACATTCTCTTTAGTTCATACGGTACAAAAGAATGACTACATACCAACTTCCTATGTCATTATCAAGTACTACTTAATTACTTCGCTTAATTATATACAACTTTGCTTAATTATGTGCAAATTGTGAACAACTCAGGCATTCTTTCAAAAAAGTTGCAATCTTTAATGGTAAATTGAATGTGAATTTTCTTCCGAATTGATGACGCTAGAGTGAATTTCATATTACTGTCACTAAAAAAGTTGTAATTTTTATAGGTAAATAGTGAAATCAATTTGTAGGAGTGTAATTATTATAGGAATGTGAATTTGATTTCAGATTGATGTTAGAGTGATTTTTTTTATTAATGTCCCTAAAAGTGTGTGATTTTGTTGGTAATTTAACTCCTCACACAGAAATCAGAAGGTGAATTTGGAGATTTCTCCTCACAGAGTTGGTAACTTTGGATTATGTTGTTTACTTTATCTGCATTTTGGCTGACCCGATTTATTTGCATTAGTGGTTGGTTTTACTTTTAGTGCTTAAATTTTCACACAAGTGGAAGACATGACATTTTCTTTTGTAAGTTAATTTTGTACCATGTAAACTTTGAATACTGTTACAATTTACTATACTCTCTCTCCCCTTCTCTCCTTTATAATTTTAAGAATTTAAAGCCTTTTTTTGTTTTTCTCTCTAGAAATCCAAATCCACAAGCTCCATCCCTAGCTTCAAGCTCAGCCACCGTCCTTTGCTCTTGCTCGGGGTAGGCAGTAGCCCGCTACTCTTTCTTCCCTCCTCCTGTCGTAATCTAAACCAAAAACCAATCAAGTAATAAACAAAACACAATGATTTCAGAGTTCCTCCAATATAGGAGCATCTCTCTAACAATGGAAGCTTTATTGATTACCAACAAATACAAGAGAACTCACAAACACAAAGTATTCTCAAGTATACAAACTTATGCCTCTCAAAAACTCTCACACACAAAACTCTTTCCCACATCCATCTATTTATACTAATAGATGTCCTAGGTTTACACAAAGTCCCTAGAATATAGGAAACCAAATCCTATACTAAAACGAAATCCCAAACCAACTAGGAAACACAAATCTAAATATCTTGCGTCCAAGATATCCTAATCCTTTTTAGTTTAGGCATGTTGGTTTAATGCGAAATCCAACAATCTCCACCTTGGCATGAAATCCATAACGAGGTATCCAACAACTTCCATTGCTCCACCATATCACAAGATCAAACTTGCTCCAACTGCACGAAATCCAAGCAGTGCTCAAACTTAGCTACATTAACCACCTTTGTCAACATGTCAGCTGGATTATCTTCTGTAGCAACCCTTTTTAGACAAATCTCACCTTTAGCTACCACTTCTCTCACAAAATGATATCGTACATCAATGTGCTTAGTCCTAGCTTGATGTACCTGATCTCTAGCCAAATAAATGTCCCTTTGGCTGTCACAATATACATCCAACTTGTGTTGTTCTACACCTAAATCTCCTAACAACCCTAGAGTCCACATTGCTTCTTTGATAGCTTCAGCGATTGCCATGTATTCTGCTTCTTTGGTTGATAGTGCCACCGTTGGTTGTAATATTGATCTCCAACATATAGGACCCTTTGCCATAGTAAATACATACCCAGTCATCGATCTTTTCTTATTTAAGTCTTCAACAAAGTCTGAGTCCACATATCCAACTGAGAACTTATCAATTCCTTCATCACATTTTCCAAAACAAGTACCTTTATCCCTCGTTCCATGTAAATACCTTAGTATCCACTTAGCAGCATTCCAATGCTCTTTTCTAGGATTATGCATGAATCTACTAACAATTCCAACTGCGTGTGCTATATCAGGATGAGTACACACCACAGCACACAATAATCCTCCAACCAAATTAGCATATGGAATACCATCCATCTTCATCTTTTCTTCATCAACTTTAGGACATTGTTGACTGCTCAACTTGAAGTGAACACCTAATGGAGTTACTACAGGCTTAGTGTCTTTTGTTACTCTAAACTTTTGTAACAACTTCTCAAGATATTGCTTCTGAGACAAACACACCAAACCTTTTTGTCCATTCCTTGCGATCTCCATTCCCAATATTTTCTTGGCTTCACCGAGATCCTTCATTTCGAACTCCTTTCTCATTTGCTCCTTCAACTTTTCTATCTCTCAAATATTGCTTGAGGCTATGAGCATGTCATCCACATAGATTAACAAGTACACGAACGAACCATCTTTCAACTTCTTATCATAAACACAGTGATCATAGTGACTTCTTGTATAGTCTTGACCCTCTATAAACGTGTCAAATCTTAAATACCACTGCCTGGGCGACTGCTTCAAACCATAAAGAGATTTTCTAAGCTTACAAACCAATCTTTCTTTGCCCTTCACTTGATACCCCTCGAGTTGTCTTATATAAATCTCTTCATCCAAATTACCATGAAGGAATGCAGTCTTCATGTCTAGTTGTACCAATTCAAGGTTGAATTGTGCAACTAGGGCAAGCAATATTCAAATGGAGGAGTGCTTAACCATAGGAGAAAAAATCTCATTGTAATTTATTTCCTCATTCTGAGCATATCCTTTAGCCACTAGCCTAGCTTTAAATCTTACCAAGTTCTTGTCACCCCCTCCATCCTTCTTTGCATATACCCATTTGCAGCCAATTGCTTTCCTTTCTCTAAGCAGTTCCACCAATTCCCAAGTCTTATTCTTATGAAATGAGAGCATTTCATCGTCCATTGCATCATGTCATTTACTCTCTTCTTCAAAGTTAGTGGGAATTTCAGCCTCAATTACTGACAATGCATATACCATGCAGGCCGTGCAATCTTTATATCTCATAGGTAGGTATATGTCTCTTTTTCCTTTCCTTTTGGCTATGCAATCATTTTGTATCTTTAGTTCTTCTGATGGTATTTCTTCTTCGTGATCACTTTTTTCATGTTCAAGTTGATCACCTTGTCTTTCTTCTTCCACAACTTCCTTACTTGGCTGTGGATTCACAATTACTTGTTCCCCAAGCTCCACCATCTGAACATCTACCTTCAATTTCATGTGACTTTCATCGAATGTCACATCTCTAATTACTATAATCTTGTTCAACTCGGGACACCAAAGTCTGAAGCCTTTCACACCACTATTGAATCCCATAAAGACAGCTTTCTTGGCTCGTGGATCCAGTTTGTTTTCCTTCACATGAAAGTAGGCATTGCATCCAAACACTTGTAACTTATCGTAGTCTTGAGATGGTTCTCCAAACCACACTTCAATGGGTGTTTTACCCTCCAATGTTGTTGATGGTAGTCGATTAAGCACATGACATGCATAGCTCAAAGCTTATGGCCAAAATCCCTTTGGCAACTTACCTTAAGATAGCATGCAACGAACTTTCTCGAGCAAGGTCCTATTGAGTCTCTCTGCAGTCCCATTCTGCTGTGGAGTATGTCTAACACTAAAATGTCGAGTAATCCCTTCATTTTTACACACTTTGAAGAAATGATCAGAGGTATATTCTCCTCCATTGTCACTTATCAGTATCTTAATCTTCTTTCTAGTCTTGTTCTCCAACATGTTCTTCCATTCTAGGAAGATGTCAAGAACCTCGTCCTTTCGTTTCATCATATATATCCATGATCTGCAAGAGTAGTCATCAATAAAAGATACAAACCATCTTTTTCCACCTAAAGAAGCATTCTTTGTAGGCCCCCAAACATCAAAGTGAACATAATCCAAAATCCCTTTCGTTTGATTAACAGCTGAGCCAAATTTCACCTTTGTTTGTTTGCCAAGAACGCAGTGCTCATAGAACTCTATCTTTCCAATTTTTGCTCTTTTTAAACACCTTTGCTTGATCAATCCTTGCAATGCTTTTTCTCCTACATGTCCTAACCTCATGTGCCATAATGTAGATAAGTCACTTTTATCACTTTGCACTTCATCAGCTACCATAGCCACCCCATTTTCCAAAGTCTTTACTTGTAGCATATAAAGTAAGCCATTCTGAGGCCCTTTCATTATGAAAAGTGCTCCTTTAGCAACTTTGAGCACGTTGTTATCGGAGTAAAACTTGTAGCCTTGTGACTCGAGAGTGCCTAGTGAGATCAAATTTTTCTTCAGATTTAGGACGTACCTTACACCATGCAATTCTCAAATCACACCATCACGATGCTTGATCTTGATGCTTCCAATTCCTTGAGTTGTACATTGGTTATCATCTCCTATATACATAGTTCAATTCACAACTTTGAAGCTTGAAAACTAATGCCTTTGAGAAGTCATGTACTGTGTTGAGCACCCACTCTTTCATATAATCCACAGTGCTCAATGCAGTTAGGGCATAGACAAATTCCTCATCCTCGACTTCAATCATATTTGCTTCTGAGTCATCATTCTTCTTTCTAGTCTTTTCTTTGATTTTAGGGCAGTCCTTCTTCCATTGTCCTTTTTCATGACAAAAAGTACACTCATCTTTGTCCAAGAACTTCCTATTCTTTGAGAATCCTTTAGTACGAGACCTATTATTTTTCCTGTACGAACTTTTCTTTTCTTTCGATCTCCCTTTCACCATCAAAGCTTCAAAGTTATTCCTTTCTTCCCTGCCAAGGTGTCTCACCTTATGATTCATAAAAGCACTTGAGAGTTCATCATACTTAATTGTCTCCCTGCCATAAATCCAAGTAGTCACGAAAGGCTCATAGGATTCAGGCAATGAGTTCATCAGGATCAAGGGCTTGTCTTCATCTTTAATTATCTCTTCAAGATTTGCCAGTTCAGCTGAAAGCTTGTTAAACTCTTTTAGATGGCCAATCATCTTTGTGCCCTATTTGTACTGGAACCTGTATAACTTGCTCTTGAGATGCAGTCGATTCTCTGCACTCTTCTTTATATATTTTGTCTCCAATGCAGCCCACAATTCCTTCGCAGAAGTTATGTTCATCATACCATACTTCTGTTGCTTTCCCAAGCATAGCTGAATTGTAGAACATGCATGAGCATTCAGTCTTTCCCATTCTTCTTTTTTCATCGAAAACCGCATGTCTCCTAACACAACAACCAAACCTTGTTGTATCAGGACATCTCGAACCTCACATTGCCACATAGCAAAGTTGTTCGTTCCATCAAATTTCTCAATTTCAAACCTAGTACTCTGAACCGTCATCTTGGTTCCACTAGTGCCAGACTTTTCTTCAACATCATCACTACTGGTGGAATCACTAGTCTTCGTCATTGCTTAATAGTCACAACCCACGTAAGAACCTAAGCTCTTGATACCACTTGTTGTAATCTAAACCAAAAACCAATCAAGCAATAAACAAAACACAATGATTTCAGAGTTCCTCCAATATAGGAGTACCTCTCTAACAACGGAAGCTTTATTGATTACCAACAAATATAAGAGAACTCACAAACACAAAGTATCCTCAAGTACACAAACTTATGCCTCTCAAAAACTCTCACACACAAAACTCTATCCCACATCCATCTATTTATACTAATAGATGTCCTAGGTTTACACAAAGTCCCTAGAATATAGGAAACCAAATCCTATACTAAAACCAAATCCTAAACCAACTAGGAAACACAAATCCAAATATCTTGCGTCCAAGATATCCTAATCCTTTTTAGTTTAGGCATGTTGATTTAATGCCAAATCCAACACCTCCTTCCCTCCTCTCTCATTTGCCTTTTCCATCTTTTTCCTCCTCTTTCATCTCATCTGCCCCGTCCCCCTCCCTGCATCCACCTCTTTTTCCTATCCCCTTTCTAGTCTCATTCTTTCGTTTTTATTCCCAGTTTTCCCCTAAGTTTATCTCAGTTTCCGTTGCTATCCCCTGTGCTTGTCTCAGATTTGGGTTTCATGCCCCTTATGCTGCATTTTTTGCCTACTTTTACTGCTATCTGTCTTTTAATTTTCTTTCCTCCCTCCTTAGTGATCTCTATCCCCATCCCACCATGTACTCGGATCGGCAGGCACCGATCAGAAATTTGATTCTAGATCCACTACCCTCCTTCACTTTCCCTCCCCTAACCGGCATGCCAAATTCCCGAGGCCAAGTGTTGGGTATTTTACATACCCCTTAGCCTCACTCTCTATCCATATGAAACTTTGTTTGTATATATTTGTAGGAGTGTGCGGAGGGGACTTGGATCTGGTGTCTATTCTCTCGGTTTAGAGTTTGGCTTCCTCTAAGGATGTGGCGGCGGCGGCGGTCTGGTTTATGCTGCTTGAGACTAAGGTTTTTTGTTGTTGTTTGTTATCGCAGCCTACAGGCCTAAGTTTGTGAGGGCCTCCCGTTGTATCTTGGGTACTTTGTTTGAGCCTTTACTTTATCTGATGTTGTTTTCTTGCCAACCAAACACATTACGAATTATATATTCAATTGGAGCAGATTAACACTGTTTAGGTTTATATCTTTATTGCTAGTATTTAAGTACTGTAAGAATCTTTTTATTTTATTTGGTATTGATTTTATTTGTATTTTTCGATTAGTTTATAGTCGAGGAGGAGACTAGGGAGTGCAAGGAAGAACAATGTAACTCTTGGACCTGGACTCTGTGACGGAGAGCATGTTTTGATGTTGCTCATATTTTTGCCTCATTTAATGATACCTTCATTGTAACTGCCATATTTTTTGTTTTGAATGTGATTATCATTTTCATTTGTAGTTGAATTTTTCTGTGAAGTTATTGATTTTTGTTCCTTATTGTAAATAGGGTTGTAAATAGATTTTTGCTTGTAAATAATATTAAGTATCATTTATATATTTAGAACTTTCTACATATTTTATAAGGTTTTACTACCGCAGCATCGCGCGGGGACTCTTACTAGTTATAATCTAAGCCATTGCTCTCCAGATATAAATTTTGTATCCAGAAAAGGCCTTATCTCCTCCCAGCTGAAAGACTTCAACCATGGCACCCTCCCGCTTCTTTCTGCTCCTCTGCCCCTGCATTCATATTCTCCGAAATCCACTGTCCTGTGTCAACGAAAACTTTCAGTTTTAGAAACAATAGAGATAATCTAATAAGATGAAAATATTGTTCAAGTGAAAGAGGTTATATTTACTTCTGCCTGGATGGGTAGTTCCAGTCGCTCCACCCTGGAGGAGTTATTATATCATCGAAATGACAGTAGGAATACACCGCTCTTGAATAATTTCCCCAAGCTCTTCCCAAGTAGATGTAGCCGGTTCCGATGATTTTGCAGTTTACAAAAGAGAATCCCGTGTCTTCATACGGTGAGTCCCTGTGATGAGCCGCTATTGCTCCCGAGTTCTCAGCCGTTGATTGAATAACACACTCCTGATAGCAAGGGCCAGATTCAAGAATTAGTATCATGAAGAAACTTGGGGACCAAGTTACAGAAATGGTAGACGTTTGGAAATTTGTCGTACCTGGTAGAGGGATCTTGATCTGCCGAAAATGAAGTCCACATTTCCTTGAATGTGACAGTGGTAGAAGTAGTGAGATCCAGTCTCGTCCAAGAGCGTATCCTGCGTCCCCAAAACCCGAACTCTGTAGAACATGGCTTTGTCACCCGCAACTCTAAGCGCCACTGCTTGCATTCCATATCGTCCAGGCACTACAACCACTGTGTTCTGCAATCACCACTTAAAATTGCAGACCAATTACTTTCTGAATGCTGAAACTTCCTCCATTCAATTTTAACATACGCATCGCATCATCTTGTAAAAGTAAAAACCCGCGTTCGTTATTAGTTATTACCTCGAAGGTGATCCCAGTTGCGCAAAAGTAATCAGCCTCTATGGCTACAGAAGCAGTTCTATATGTTCCAAGTTCGCAACCGGTGCCGTCCTTATCAGATGCCTTGTTGTTCCAAGTAATCACAGTTTCAGAAGTTTTTTTCTGGTTCCCAATAAATGATATGTATGGCTTCGAAATCGGTACAAGTACCTTCTCTCTGCATCAATTTACAAATGAACAAAAAATAATGTAAAAATTAAATTTTGAGAAGCGAATTA
Organism: Heteromeles arbutifolia; assembly: GCA_024362995.1. NCBI lineage: Eukaryota > Viridiplantae > Streptophyta > Magnoliopsida > Rosales > Rosaceae > Heteromeles > Heteromeles arbutifolia. The sequence goes on from JANCRC010000005.1 coordinate 26,531,551, forward strand.
TAGCGATACTAGCAAACTGTACCAACACCTACGAATGTGCTTGAGAGAGGCTAAAATAATTTTATTTAATTTATTTAATTTTTAATTTTGAGATAAGACCTGTTATGTTTACATGACTTTGAGGGTGCGCCAAAAAACAACAAAATTATAATGCATGTAATTACTAAGTTGACCATGATTTTTTTTTTTTCAATTTTAGTGAGAGGGATAGAATGATATTTTTCTAGAGTTCTGGTTAACAGAAGTTCTCTATTAATAAGTAGTTTAGATATGGGTAAATTTTTCTCTAATTTTGTTTTTGTAAACAGTTTTTAGGAAAAGACACCCACTAAAAGCAAATGTAGCTTACCCACGTAGCTCAAATGGGTTTAAACTGACCCCTCGAAAACGCTAAAAACTTCAAAAAAAAAAATGTAAGATCTGAAAATTCTTTCGGGTTTTGATGAATTGAAATGTTTTTGTTAACGGTACAAAGAAATTACAACGAGGATCCTCGAGAGATCAGTGAAATGTTATTTGCATGCAATGAGTGAAATGTTGCTCAGACCGACCTGTAAATTCCAGGAAGAATGTAAATTTTGACTCTTTCTGTATTTTGTTCCGGAACCATATCAACTGCTCCTTGAACTGTAAGAGAATCTCCTCCTCCATTCTCGTCAACCACAATGATCCGGCTTCCATTAGTGCGTTCTTCTTTCGTGTTCAACCCCAACTTACGGTCATCCACCTTCAAATCATCCCAGCTGATATAATTCCTTGCAAATGATTCGCTTTGCGAGAACCCGACCTTAATGCCACCCAAGAAAAACAACACAAAACCACCAACACAAACACCCAAGACACTGAATCCCATGACACCGTCAAAGATTCTCTGACTCAAACTGTTTCGAAAATCTGTGAAACAAAACTAAGAAATGCAAGAAAACAAGAAAACCCCAGCAGCAGGATGTGTGTTATTAGCCCAAGTTTCGAAGATTTGTTCGGGTTTTTTGGAGTTGGGAAGAAGGGAAAGAGGTGAAGATAATAAATGAGGGAGCGTGGGGTGTTGCTTCTTATGTTCCTTGTCAAATATAGAGAGCAGCATAAGAACAAGAACCATTATATAAAAAATTAAAACTTAAAAAACAAGATTTATATATGGAATTTAAAGATCACACAAACACACACACATACAACAGATCCCAGATATCTGTGGAGAATTTAAGGTTGGCGGAATTTAAAGAGACTTGCGTCAGTCGTCAAATTTGTGCTAAAAGCAAAACAAAAACATAATTAAAATACTTAAATGGGGAGTTAATATTTTGATTGAGCTTCTAATCAGGTGAGTTATAATTTGCTTAGAAGATAAAACGATCTTTAACTGAAGAAGCCAAAGAGCGGTTATGCTTTCTTAGGTGATGATTTTGAAACTGAAAAAAAATGAAAAGGTAAAAATGCCAAATGAGATTTTGAATGGGATTTGATTACATATATAGGTGTGTATATATAGCTGCAGTCTCTTTGCATGAGGATTTGAGTAAAATGGCTGAGGATTCAGAAATTGGTCACATGCACGGAGCAGTTCACCCACGTTATACACCCATGTCAACTTATAGACTCCCAATTTTCTTTTTCCCAAAACTGCTGCATTTAATTAATTTTTAATATCATTTTCGTGTAAGTAAAATTAGATAAACTCTGTGTGTAAATATACAAACTAAAAAAATATGAACAATACTTTTTAGCAGCCATTCCTATTTTCATTCAATTAAATTTAGACACGTGACCAATTTGTATTTATAATTTCAATTATTTGGACACTTGTCCAAATTTGATTGGATAAAAGTAGGAATGGCTGTTGAATTTTCAGCAGCTAAGTTATTGTTCAAAATATATATGGAAAAGAGAGAAGTTGGAGAGAAATGTGTGTGTGAGAGAGAGAGAGAGGGAGAGAGAGAGACAAACAGACAGAGAGAGAGAGAGAATGTGGGTTTTTTTATTTTTTATTTTAAAGTAGAAATGCTCTGATAACATGGGGATGAGGTTTGAAAAATAAATAGAAAAAAAAGTTTATGCGAAATTACATTACTGCTCATTATTTTATTTTATTTTGTCATAGAAGACTAAATTGTTTTCACCCTCTTTTGATTGACAAATAAGATTTTATTAATAAGGAGTTTAGATAATTGACTAGAATTCTCAAGCTAACAAATGATAGGTCTTTATTAGGAAGGAGTTACAATCATTTTTTAACAAGTACAACTGCACAAGTGATACCAACAGAGGGGAATTCAAACTTGATACCTCGGGCATAAGGGTGAATGTTCTTAACTCAGTCATTGTAAAATTTGAGCCTTTTTAGAGCTAGTTTTCTTTTGGCTTCAAGTAGTAAATTAGTAATTGAGTTAGACACCGAAATAACAATAATCGCGAGATGCAAGATGCAACAACTTAATTTGCCGATATGACTATATGTGCATGTGGGTTTATTCTAAACTTATGTATCTTATCAGTTGATTATTTAAAATTGAACTTAATGTACTATAGATACATAAATTGATTACATAGCAACAGTCACATAATTTGGTGACTTATTTTACTTTCATTAAACTTAACTCAATAAAAAATAACGAACTTGAAAACACTTCTACTATTGAATAGAGAAGTGCGATAATTGATAAATAAGTTTACTTGCACAATTTATGGATATTCTGAGAAGTACTTATCCTAGCATGATAGAAATGGATATGCATGTTCCATATTTTGTTCCCATACTGAGTAACTTTTACTTGCCTTAACTAGTTCCATTGTGACCATAGGCTTCCAAGTTGTAGGCAAAATAAATGACAATAATTCTTCGATTTTTAACAAATTTAATCTCTTACGTCACATTTTTATTTTGACATAATAGGAATAATAATGCACAAGAAATACGTTTGTCAATTTACTGAAGAACAATTAAGGCAAGTCGCGTTTTTTTTATGCTTGTCATCTCTTTTTCACGCAATGATAGTCACTAACACGACAAGCAAGATCAATTCACGGATGTCGCAACTCTATTGTAATAAACTAGGCAATCAAATAATTTGCAAATAAATAATATTTGTGCGAAAGAATAAATAGCTATGTGATTGTTGAGATTTAAACAATTTATGGGAACTTGTAAGTTGCATTTATCATACCAAATAAATACAAAATTTAGAAACTCTAGTATCTGATACCTCACATCAGTAAATACGTTGCTACGGTAGTTTTAAAGTTTTAAAGGAAAATGCGTTTTTCATCTTACGAATGATTCACACCTTTGCCTCATCCCTTATAAGTGTAGAACTCCTTGCGTCAAATTTCAACAACATCTAAGCGATCATTTTCTGAGAAAATCAAAAGTTACGCATTCTTTCCACCATCATGGCCGCACTAAACATGTTTCCAAATTGTGGTCATTTTGCTTTTGGCGAGTTGCGCACTTCCAATGTTGGCGCATTTGGATGACTCGACAGCCATGGTTGAGTGCAAAAAACATTTCAGCATAAAGTATGCATTCGATGTGTACAACTATATTTTCAAAGAGAAGAAAATTGGTGACGACAGTTGCCGGGCACTTGTGGCGATGGGAAAACCGTGCCATAATGTTTTCGTGAACATCACTTTTACTTATGAACACACCGAGAACAGAACTGCCATTCAAGCTAGGGCTGACCGAGTATTTAATCATTGTATAATTGTAAATTATGTCCCACCTCCTTCTTCTCTATCTTAAACAAAGAATTAAACTTCTCTAGGGCTAATAAATTTGTGGGATATTTCATGAGATAGAATAAAATTTTGATACATTTGATTTGATGCCTTATTACGACTTCACTTAATAGCATTGAGTTGTAAACCATTTTTCTTCATGATTGAGGAAGGAACAATAGCAACCAAACAACTACCACACTAATTTAGAAAACTTTGTGAAACATCGTAAGTAATATAGATCAGTTTTATAATTGTTTGGCCTTCATATATGCATTACGTTCCGATATTGCAGCTACACCGCATATTGATATGTCATGCTTATCTTTTTAGAAAATTATATTGCTTGGCCAAATTCAGGCATGTGTGAAACTATTGTTGAGACATGGCTACTCGTATGATCGTGATCTTCCTTGTAACAGTCATACATGCCTTCTTTATTGTTTTCATATCTATGTTGAGAAAAATGGAAATTTCGCCACATCGTATTGCTAAAAATTCTTACCAAATGATGTTGAAATAGGTTTGTGAAAGACTCTTGATCCACTTTCATTAGAATTGTGATTCAAGTTGTTATGCACATACTACAGTTTTTAGAAGTGTTTTCATTTTGCACACCTCCGCTTCTTTTTTTTTTTTTGTCGGAATAACCAAAACTAAAATATTTGTTGAATGATTCGACACTTATCATGGACACAACTTCATCTCCTTAACGTAATATTCAAGCGTGTGGGACATAATCTATTGTACTTCAACGATTCTTCGCTTCTTAACAAATTTAATCTCTTACGTCATGTTTTCATTTTGATATAATAGGAAAAATAATGCTTGAGAAATGTGTTTGCCTATTTACGGCAGAACAATTAAGGCTAGGCGTGTTCTTTTTCCTGCTTGTCGTCTCTTTTTCACGCAATGATAGTTACTAGCACGACAAGCGGGCAAGTTCAGTTCACAGTTTTCACAATTCTATTGTAATAAACTAGTCAATCAATTAATTTGCAAATAAGTAATATTTGTGCAAAATAATAAAAAGCTATGTGATTGTTGATATTTAAACAATTTAGGGGAACTTGTAAGTTGTGTTTATCGTACCAAATAAATACCAAAATTAGAAACTCTCATATTTGATACCTCGCAGCAATAAATACGTTGCTAAAGCAGTTTTAATGGAAAATGTGTTTTTCATCTTACGAATGACTCGCCCTTATAAGTGTAGAACTCCTTACGTCAAAGTTCAACAACATCTAAGGGATCATTTTCTAAGCAAATCAAAAGTTACGCAGTCTTTCCACCATCATGGCTGCACTAAACATGTTTCCAAATTGTGGTCATTTTGCTTTTGGCGAGTTGCGCACTTCCAATGTTGGCGCATTTGGATGACTCGATAGCCATGGTTGAGTGCAAAAAATATTTCAGCATAAAGTATGCATTCGATGTGTACAACTATAGTTTCAAAGAGAAGAAAATTGGTGACGGCAGTTGCCGGGCACTTGTGGCGATGGGAAGACCGTGCCATAATGTTTTCGTGAACATCACTTTTACTTATGAACACACCGGGAACAGAATTGCCATTCAAGCCAGGGCTGACTGAGTATTTAATCATTGTATAATTGTAAATTATGTCCCACCTCCTTCTTCTCTATCATAAACAAAGAATTAAACTTCTCTAGGGCTAATAAATTTGTGGGATATTTCATGAGATAGAATAAAATTTTGATACATTTGATTTGATGCCTTATTACGACTTCACTTAATAGCTTTGAGTTGTAAACCATTTTTCTTCATGATTGAGGAAGGAACAATAGCAATCAAACAACTACCATGCTAATTTAGAAAACTTCGTGAAACATCGTAAGTAATATAGATCAGTTATATAATTGTTTGGCCTTTATATGTGCATTACGTTCCGATATTGCAGCTACACTGCATATTGATATGTCATGCTTATCTTTTTAGAAAAATATATTGGTCGGCCAAATTCAAGCATGTGCGAAACTATTGTCGGGACATGGCTACTCGTATGATTGCGATCTTCCTTGTAACAGTCATACATGCCATCTTTATTGTTTCCATATCAAAGTTTAAAAAGATGGAAACATTGCCATATCGTATTGCTCAAAATTCTAACAAAACGATGTTGAAATAGGATTATGAAAGTCTCTTGATCCACTCTTATTAGAATTTTGATTCAAGTTGTTATGCACAAACTACAATTTGTAAAAGTGTTTTCATTTTAAACACCTCCGCATCTTTTTTTTTTTTATCTTTCTTATTTTTGTCTGAATAACCAAAACTAAAATATTTGTTCAATGATTCGACACTTATCAAAGACACAACTTCAGGTCGTTAACATTATATACAGGCGTGTGGGACATGAGTATTGTGCCATATGCACTAGGGTGCGATATTATATTTGTGCTAAAATCAGTTTACAAAGAAAGGGGTGCTCATTTTCTTAATCTATTGTACTTCAATGATTCTTTGCTTCTTAACAAATTTAATCTCTTACGTCACATTTTCATTTTGATATAGTAGGAATAATAATGCTTGAGAAATGTGTTTGTCCATTTACGGCAGAACAAATAAGGCTACTTGCGTTCTTTTTCTTGCTTGTCGTCCCTTTTTCAGGCAATGATAGTCACTAACACGACAAGCGCACAAGTTATATTCATGGTTTTCGCAACTCTGTTGGAATAAACTAGTCAATAAATTAATTTGCAAATAAGAAATATTTGTGCGAAATAATAAATAGCTATGTGATTGTTGATATGTAAACAATTTATGGGAACATGTAAGTTACGTTTATCGTACCAAATAAATACCAAATTTAGAAACTCTTGTATTTGATACCTTGCAGCAATAAATACGTTGCTAAAGTAGTTTTAAAGGCAAATGCGTTTTTCATCTTACAAATGACTCGCAGCTTTGCCTCATCGCTTATAAGTGTAGAACTCCTTGCGTCAAAGTTCAACAGCATCTAAGGAATCATTTTCTGAGAAAGTCAAAAGTCACACATTCTTTCCACCATTATGGCCGGACTAAACATGTTTCCAATTTTGGTCATTTTTCTTTTGGTGGGTGGCGCACTTCCAACGTTGGCGCATTTGGATGACTCGCCGGCCGTGGTTGAGTGCAAAAGACATTTTAACATAAAGTATGCATTCGACGTGTACAACTATATTTTCAAAGGGAAGAAAATTGGTGACGGTAGTTGCCGGGCACTTGTGGCATTGGGAGGACAGTGCCATAATGTTTTCGTGAACAACACTTTTACTTATGAACACACCGGGAACAGAACTGCCATTCAAGCCAGGGCTGACCGAGTATTTAATCATTGTATAATGGTAAATTCCACCCCACCTCCTTCTTCTCTATCTTAAAAAGAGAATTCAACTTCTCTAGGGCTAATAAATTTGTGGGATGTTTCATGAGATAAAATAAAATTTTGATACATTTGATTTGATGCCTTATTACAACTTCACTTTGTTGCTTTGAATCGTAAATCATTTTCTTCATGAATGAGGAATGAACAATAACAAAAAAATAACTACCTCGCTACTTTAGAAAACTTTGTGAAACATCGTAAGTAATATAGATTAGTTTTATGTTTGTTCGGCCTGTCTATGTGCATTACGTTCCGATATTGCAGCTACAACGCATATTGATATGTCATGCTTATCTTTTTAGATAATTATATTGCTCGACCAAACTCAGGCATGTGCAAAACTATTGTCGAGTATATGGCTACTCGTAGGATCAAGATCTTCCTATTACCAGTCATACATGCCTTCTTTATTGTTTCCGTATCTAAGTTAAGAAAGCTGGAAACTTCTCCACATCGTATTGCTCAAAATTCTTACAAAACGATGTTGAAATAGGTTTATGAAAGACTCTTGACCCACTCTTATTAGAATTTTGATTCAAGTTGTAATGCACATACAACAGTTTGAAAAAGTGTGTTCATTTTGCACACCTCCGCATCTTTCTTTCTTTTTTTGTCTGAATAACCAAAACTAAAATATTTGTTGAATGATTCAACACTTATCACGGACACAACTTCATGTCGTTAACATTATATTCAGGCGTGTGGGACATGAGTATTGTGCCATACGCACGTGGGTGCGATATTATATTTGTGCTATGATCAGTTTACCAGAAAGGGGTGCCCATTTTCTTAATCTATTGTACTTCAATGATTCTTCGCTTCTTAACAAATTTAATCTCTCATGACACGTTTTCATTTTGATATAGTAGGAATAATAATGCTTGGGAAATCCTCGCTTCTTAACAAATTTAATCTCTTACGTCACGTTTTCATTTTGATATAGTAGGAAAAATAATGCTCGAGTTGTGTGTTTGCCTATTTACGGCGGAACAATTAAGGCTAGGCGCATTCCTTTTCCTGCTTGTCGTCTCTTTTTCATGCAATGATAGTTACAAACACGACAAGATCGCAAGTTCAGTTCACAGTTTTCACAACTCTATTGCAATAAACTGGTCAATCAATTAAGTTGCAAATAAGTAATATTTGTGCGAAATAATAAATAGCTATGTGATTGTTGATATTCAAACAATTTATGGGAACTTGTAAGTTGCGTTTATCGTACCAAATAAATACCAAATTTAGAAACTCTCGTATTTGATACCTCGTAGCAATAAATACGTTGCTAAAGTGGTTTTAAAGGAAAATGCGTTTTTCATCTTACGAATGACTCACACCTTTGCCTCATCCCTTACAAGTGTAGAATTCCTTGCATCAAAGTTCAACAACATCTAAGGGATCATTTTCTAAGAAAGTCAAAAGGTACGCATTCTTTCCACCACTATGGCCGGACTAAACATGGTTCCAATTTTGGTCATTTTGCTTTTGGCGAGTTCCGCACTTCCAACGTTGGCGCATTTGGATGACTTGCAAGCCGTGGTTGAGTGCAAAAAACATTTTAGCATAAAGTATGCATTCGACGTGTACAACTATATTTTCAAAGGGAAGAAAATTGGTGACGGCAGTTGCCGAGCTCTTGTGGCTTTGGGAAGACCGTGCCATAATGTTTTCGTGAACAACACTTTTACCTATGAGCACACCGGGAACAGAACAGCCATTCAAGCCAGGACTGACCGAGTATTTAATCATTGTATAATTGTAAATTCCGCTCCACCTCCTTCTTCTCTATCTTAAACAGAGAATTGAACTTCCCTAGGGCTAATAAATTTGTGGGATGTTTCATGAGGTAAAATAAAATTTTGATATATTTGATTTGATGCCTTATTACAACTTCACTTTGTTGCTTTGAGTTGTAAACCATTTTCTTCATCAATGAGGAATGAACAATAGCAAAAAAACAACTATCTCGCTAATTTAGAAAACTTTGTGAAACATCATAAGTAATATATATCAGTTTTATATTTGTTCGGCACTTATATGTTTCGATATTGCAGCTACAACGCATATTGATATGTCATGCTTATCTTTTTAGATAATTATATTGCTCGACCAAATTCAGGCATGTGCAAAACTATTGTCGAGTATATGGCTTCTTGTAGGATCAGGATCTTCCTTTTAACGTTCATACGTGCCTTCTTTATGGTTCCGGATTTAAGTTGAGGAAGATGGAAACTTCGCCATATCTTATTGCTCAAAATTCTTACCAAACGATGTTGAAATAGGTTTATGAAAGACTCTTGACCCACTCTTATTAGAATTTTGATTCAAGTTGTTATGCATATACTACAGTTTGAAAAAGTGTGTTCATTTTGCACACCTCTGCATCCTTGTTTTTTTTCTTTTTGTCTGAATAACCAAAACTAAAATATTTGTTGAATGATTTGACACTTATCAAGGTCACAACTTCAGGTCGTTAACATTATATTCAAGCGTGTGGGACATGACTATTGTGCCATATGTACTAGGGTGCGATATTATATTTGTGCTAAGACCAGTTTACCAAAAAGGGGTGCTCTTTTTCTTAATCTATTCTACTTCAACGATTCTTCGCCTCTTAACAAATTTAATCTCCTACGTCACGTTTTCATTTTGATATGGTAGGAATAATAGTGCCCGAGAAATGCGTTTTTGAATTTACAACAGAGCAAATAAGGATAGTTGCGTTGTTTTTCCTGCTTGTCGTCCCTTTTTCACACAACAATAGTCACCAACACACCAAGCGCGCAAGTTCAGTTCACAGTTTTCGCAACTCTATTGTAATAAACTAGTCAATCAATTAATTTGCAAATAAGTAATATTTGTGTGAAATAATAAATAGTTGTTTGATTGTTGATATTTAAACAATTTATGGGAACTCGTAAGTTGCGTTTATCATACCAAATAAATACCAAATTTAGAAACTCTTGTAATTGATACCTCGCAACAATGAAGACGTTGCCAAAGTATTTTTAAAGGAAAATGCGTTTTTTCATCTTACGAATGACTCGCACATTTGCCTCACCCCTTATAAGTGTAGAACTCATTGCGTCAAAGTGCAGCAGCTTCTAAGGGATCATTTTCTGAGGAAATCAAAAGTTACGCATTCTTTCGACCATTATGGCCAAACTAAACATGTTTTCTATTTTGGTCATTTTGCTTTTGTCGAGTTGCACACTTTCTACGTTGGCACATTTGGATGACTCACTGGCCGTTATTGAGTGCAAAAAACATTTCAGCATAAACTATGCATTCGACGTGTACAACTATATTTTCAAAGGGAAGAAAATTGGTGATGGTAGTTGCCGGGCTCTTGTGGCGTTGGGAAGACCGTGCCATAATGTTTTTGTGAACAGCACTTTTACTTATGAACACACCAGGAACAGAACTGCCATTCAAGCCAGGGCTGACCGAGTATTTAATCATTGTATAATAGTAAATTATGTCGCACCTTATTCTTCTCTATCTTAAACAGAGAATTGAACTTCTCTAGGGCTAATAAATTTGTGGGATGTTTCTTGAGTTAGAATAAAATTTTGATAAATTTGATTTGATGCTTTATTACGACTTCACTTTGTTGCTTTGAGCATTTTCTTCATGAATAAGGAGTGAACAATAGCAACAAAATAACTACCACCCTAATTTAGAAAACTTCGTGAAACATCGTAAGTAATTAAAATCAGTTTTATATTTGTTCAGCCATTATGTGTGCATTACGTTCTGATATTGCAGCTACACCGCATATTGATATGTCATGCTTATCTTTTTAGATAATTATATTGCCCGACCAAACTTAGGCATGTGCAAAACTATTGTCGAGTATATGGCTACTCGTACGATCGCGATCTTCCTTGTAACGGTCATACGTGCCTTGTGCCTTGTTTATAGTTTCCTGATCAAAGTTGAGAAAGATGGAAACTTCACCATATCGTATTACTCAAAATTCTTACAAAACAATGTTGAAAGAGGTTTACGAAAGGCTGCTATTATTAGAACTTTGATTCAAGTTGTTATGCAAACACTACAGTTTGAAAAAGTGTGTTGATTTTCCACTCCTCCCCATCATCTTTTCTTCTTTTTTTTTGTCTGAATAACCAAAACTAAAATATTTTTTGAATGATTCGACACTTATCAACGACACAACTTCAGGTCTTTAACATTATATTCTGGCTTGTGGGACATGAGTATTGTGCCATATTCACTAGGGTGCGATATTATATTTGTGCTAAAATCAGTTTACCAAGAAATGGGTGGTCATTTTCTTAATGTATTGTACTTCAACGATTCTTCGCTTCTTAACAAATTTAATCTCTTACGTCACATTTTCATTTTTATATAGTAGGAAAAATAATCCTCGAGAAATGCGTTTGTTCATTTATTGCAGAAGGAATAAGGCTAGTCGCGTTCTTTTTCCTACTTGTCGTCCCATTTTCACGCAAAGATAGACACTAACACGACAAGCGCGCAGGTTCAGTTCACAGTTTTCGCAACTCTATTGTAATAAACTAGTCAATCAATTATTTTGCAAATAAGTAATATTTGTGCGAAATAATAAATAGCTATGTGATTGTTGATATTTAAACAATATATGGGAACTTGTAAGTTGTGTTTCGTACCAAATAAATACCAAATATAGAAACTCTCGTATTTGATACTAGGCAGCAATAAATACGTTGCTAAAGTAGTTTTAAAGGAAAATGCGTTTTTCTTCTTACGAATGACTCGCACCTTTGCCTCATCGCTTATAAGTGTAGAACTTCTTGCATCAAAGTTCAAGAACATCTAAATGATCATTTTCTGAGAAAATCAAAAGTTACACATTCTTTCCACCATTATGGCCAGACTAAACATGTTTCCAATGTTGGTCATTTTGCTTTTGGCAATATGCGCACTTCCAACGTTGGCGCATTGGATGACTCACCAGTCGTGGTGGATTGCAAGAAACATTTCAGCATACAGTATGCATTCGACGTGTACAACTATAGTTTCAAAGGGAAGATAATTGGTGACGGTAGTTGCGTGGCTCTTGTGGCGTTGGGAAGATGGTGCCATAATGTTTTCGTGAACAACACTTTTACTTATGAACACACCGGGAACAGAACTGCCATTCGAGCCAGGGCTGACCAAGTATTTAATCATTGTATAATAGTAAATTCTGTCCCACCTCCTTCTCTATCTTAAACAGAGATTTGAACTTCTTGAGGGCAAATAAATTTGTGGGATATTTCATGAGGTAAAATAAAATTTTGATATATTTGATTTGATGCCTTATCACAACTTCACTTTGTTGCTTTAAGTTGTAAACCATTTTCTTCATCAATAAGGAATGAACAATAGAAATAAACAACTACCACACTAATTTAGAAAACTTCGTGAAACATCGTAAGTAATATAGATCAGTTTTATATTTGTTTGGCGCTTATACGTGCATTACGTTACAATATTGCAGCAACACCGCATATTGGTATGTCATGCTAATCTTCTTAGATAATTATATTGCTCAACCAAACTCAGGCATGTGCAAAACTATTGTCTAGTATATGGCTACTCGTAGGATCACGATCTTCCTTGTAACAGTCATATGTGCCCTCTTTATTGTTTCCGGATCTAAGTTGAGAAAGATGGAAACTTCGCCATATCGTATTGCTCAAAATTCTTACAAAACAATGTTGAAATAGGTTTATGAAAGACTCTCGACCCACTCTTATTAGAATTTTGATTCAAGTTGTTATGCACATACTACAGTTTGAAAAAGTGTGTTCATTTTGCACACCTCGACATCTTTTATTTATTTTTTTGTCTGAATAACCAAATGTAAAATATTTGTTGAATGATTCGACACTTATCAAGGACACAACTTCAGGTCATTAACATTATATTTGGGCGAGTGGGACATGAGTATTGTGCCATATGCTCTAGGGTGCAATATTATATTTGTGCTAAAATTAGTTTACCAAGAAATGGGTGCTCATTTTCTTAATCTATTGTACTTCAACAATTCTTCGCTTCTTAACAAATTTAATCTCTTACGTCACGTTTTCATTTTGATGTAGTAGGAATCATAAGGCTCGAGAAATGCGTTTGTCCATTTACGGCAGAACGAATAAGGCTAGTCGCGTTCTTTTTCCTTCTTTTCGTCCCTTTTTCACACAATGATAGTCACGGACACGACAAGCGCGCAAGTTCAGTTCACGGTTTCCGCAACTCTATTGTAATAAACTAGTCAATCAATTAATTTGCAAATAAGTAATATTTGTGCGAAAGAATAAATAGCTATTTGACTGTTGATATTTAAACAATTTATGGGAACTTGTCAGTTGCGTTTATCGTACCAAACAAATACCAAATGTAAAAACTCTCGTATTTGATACCTCGCAACAATAAATACTTTGCTATAGTAGTTTTAAAGGAAAATGCGTTTTTCAACTTACAAATACTCGCACCTTTGCCTCATCCCTTATAAGTGTTGAACTCCCTGCGTCAAAGTTCAACAGCATCTAAGGGATCATTTTCTGAGAAAATCAAAGTTTAGGCATTCCTTCCACCATTATGGCCGGACTAAACATGTTTCCAATTTTGGTCATTTTGCTTTTGGCGAGCTGCAAACGTCCAACGTTGGCACATTTGGATGACCCACCAGCCCTGGTTGAGTGCAAAAAACATTTCAGCATAAAGTATGCGTTCGACATGTACAACTATATTTTCAAAGGGAAAAAAATTGGTGACGGTAGTTGTTGGGCTCTTGTGGCTTTGGGAAGACAGTGCCATAATGTTTTCGTGAACAGAACTTTTACCTACTAACACACCGGGAACAAAACAGCCATTCAAGCCAGGGCTGACCGAGTATTTAATCATTGTATAATTGTAAATTCTACCCCACCTCCTTCTTCTCTATCTTAACCAGATAATTGAACTTCTCTTGGGCTAATACATTTGTGGGATGCTTCATGAGGTAAAATAAAATTTTGATATATTTGATTTGAGGCCTTATTACAACTTCACTTTGCTGCTTTGAGTTGTAAACCATTTTCTTCATCAATGAAGAATGGACAATAGCAAAAAAAACAACTATCTCACTAATTTAGAAAACTTCGTGAAACATCGTAAGTAATATAGATTAGTTTTATATATGTTCGGCGCTTGTGTGCATTACGTTACGATATTGCAGCTTGATGTGATAAAAGTTAAGCACACAAATTAAACTCTCTTATTGTCAAATTGTAGTAAAGATGCAAGTAGGGATCGTCCTAGACCGGGGATTAGGAGGGATTGCTAAAACCTCTAAACTGACTTTAAAACATAAAAACAAAGTTAAAAACGCTAGACTAGGCTCAAAGAATGCAAAGCTAGACTCTAAGACACTAAAACAACTCAAAAAACTCAAAACAGCACAAAAACACTCAAAACTGCCCAAAAACACAAACTGGTCAGTTTTGGACTCTAAACACTACTTTGGACGAATATAAGGTTATTGCTTAACTCAAAACACTTAAAAACAGAAACAAAACAGATTTTCAATACTGTGAAACAAGAAAGTAAAAGGGGGTTTTGTTTTGGACGAATTTAAACTAACAAAAACAGATTGTAAAACTAGACAGCTTTGAAAACGAATTTTGGAACTTAGATGGATGATGGGCTAGCTAGAGGCTCTTTCTCCACACATGACATATATGCAAACGACTCGATTTCCAGTTACTCCTTCATTGAATTATGAACGACAATGCCCCAAATTAACCGTGACATCACTAGTTAACCCTCAGATTTTCCTTGTATTATTGGATTGGATGACATCATTCGACAACCCAAAGCATTCTTCAAAAGTCCCCTACATGACATCATAATAGAGATACAATCAAAGATCATTACGTTCAATGAAAATCATAAGCATTGACAGAATACTTGCGACTATGACATCATGTCACTCATGCTAGGAATTGAACTTAACGCGATTGTGACTAGCAACCTTCACTACATATGAATATAAGTTTGTAACGATTATGTGAAACTCCCTTATACTCTAGCATCAGATTTATGCATGCCAATTAAGTGTCGACCCTCAATCAACAAACACAAATAAGTTCTTAATCAAACAGTTAAGCCAATTGCATTCACAATTCAAGAATTCGTAACTGGAATTTATCAACTCAAATTGCACACATAATCATGGCTTTGAAATCACCCCTAGCCAAAAGGGGTTTAGCCACTCATGTTTACAGCAAATCGAAAGGAAAAGAAATTAAACATTGTAAACACAGAATGAATTACACCTAGAATGCTCCAACAATCAAGCTCGAGCAAAACAAAACAAACAAAGAAAACAAAACGAAACAAAACAAACAAAACACAACCTAAACCTTCCAACATTTGCCTCAGGGATTTCCAATGCACATGATATGTCAAAAATCATCATTCCCACGGATTTTAGTCATCTTCACACTTGAGCACATACTTAATCACAATCACCACTTACTAGTTCACATTTAACCAATTAAAACGATGTTTTGAATGTAGTAACATGCCTTAGAGAATTCCCTCTATTCCTTACTAGATATACACTCTATTTTCACTCAGATTTTCTAACTACACTCCCTACACTAGTTATATGTGAGAAGATTGATGTAAACATGAAAACAAACACTCACATATGTTATAGCAAAGGAAGCAATTTCTGGAGTTAATAAGCATGTTTAGATATGATATCATGAATGGAATGCTACTACTTAGATGCGAGAACCAGTGACACCATATGCTCATACCAATTCCAAACTCCACATATTGAAACACACAACACCCAAGATTGAAGTTAAAGGGTTGTAACGGGGCTTGAGGTATTGGGTAAGAAAGAAAGGATATGGAAAACAAGGGTTCTTAAAGAATAGCAAGCAAAGCAATGAAATCGACATTTAGAATTCAATTTTGAATGCAGAAATCAACTTTAACACAAAAGGGAAGAAATACACATTCTAGGGCCAGATTTGATGCTTTGGACCTTTCCTTCAACAATCAACACTTTAGAACTCTTTTTCTCTTAATTTTCAACTCTTTTTCACTTTTTTTCATAACTTTTTCTTTTTCTTTTCTACCTGTGCCTTATTTCTTTTTCTTGGCACACACACACACACAACTCCCTTCCCCCACACTTGTTTTTCTACAAGAAGTCAATCAAAAGGAATTCTTTTTAAGTCATGCTTCACTATGCTTCAAGAACAAGGGTATGGATGGTCCTACACTAGGCTAGGTAAGGATAATGGGGTTAACAAAGAACATAGGCTAAACAAGGCTCAAAGGGGTTAAACTTAAACACATAATGAAATAAGGGTCACGGCAATTTGGCTGTGGTGGTGGTCACTACACAACTTCATCTTGAATATGTGTTATGCAAATCAATAGCATGCTTTGAATGAAATAAGTATGAGTTCTAGTATTTGGAACTAAATGATGAAACGCCTTCTAAGTAGCAACCAAGCAAAAAATAATGAGATCATGCAACAACTTTAGAAAACAAGAATGCACAGATTATCAACTCTCCAAAGAATGTTTTAAGCTCAAGTCTCACAGGGTTGTAGCGTTAATTTGAGTTCCTTCCTTCAAGCATGTTACAAAAACTGATTTTTCCTCTATGATTACATGTGAATTCATAAATTATAACCACAACCAAGCATAAACCAAAGAGTAAATCAAACATTCATCCATGTTTATAACTCTCTTTAACAGCCATGTAATTAAAAACCAAATCCTCATCATTGTGTTGGAAGGTACCCTAAGACACAAACAAACACACAAAAACAACTCTTTTTGGGTTTTTCAAAACAATTTTTCAAATTTTTATGAGATTTTCGGATTTTTAAGGCAAAACTCACTAAAACACTCCAAAACAGCTTAAAAACACTTAAAAACAGCTTGAAACAACTTTTGAAGTAATGGGTGGTAGAATCCCACGAATTTGCATCAAAAACAAAAACACTTTGTTACCCCCCCCACACTTAAATCAAACATTGTCCTCAATTTTCAAGCATAAACTCACACAAAAACAAACAAACTAACAAACAAACACACTCAACATTGCAGAAAAGCAACAACAACAAAGAGAAGGGTTTAGGAACGCAAATCTGGAATTAGAGTGATCCCTAGGTCTTCCTTTGTTGAATGCATGGGTTGCCTCCCAAGTAGCGCTTGCTTTAACGTCTTGCAGCCGGACGAAAAACTCAGTCACTCCCCATTGGAGCCCACGGCTTGGAGAGAGATCTCCTCCACAACCTGCCCCACGGCACTCTCATAGTATGGCTTCAATCGATGTCCTTTTACCTTGAATTCTTGTTCATTCCTTAAGCTTTGGACTTGAACTGCACCATAGGGGAAAACATTAGTGACAGCAAAAGGTCCAATCCACTTAGACCGTAACTTACCAGGGAATAAACGTAAACGGGAGTTGAAAAGCAACACTTTCTGCCCAATGGAGAATGTTTTGCCTCGAATCATCTTGTCATGAAACGCCTTTGTTTTCTCCTTGTAAATCCGGGCATTTTCATATGCTTCGTTCCTTAGCTCCTCAAGTTCATTCAATTGGAGCTTCCTATGCATGCCAGCAGCATCTAAGTCCAAATTGAATGTTTTCACAGCCCAATGCGCCTTGTGCTCTAGTTCCACAGGTAGATGACACGGCTTACCATAGATTAGCCGAAATGGAGACATCCCTAGAGGTGTTTTGTAGGCAGTTCGATACGCCCACAATGCATCGTCTAAACGCAAGCTCCAATCCTTCCGGGTTAGCCCAACAATCTTCTCTAAGATTTGCTTGATTTCTCTATTCAAAACTTCGGCTTGGCCACTTGTTTGAGGATGATAAAGTGTCGAAACCTTATGCTTGACATTGTATTTCTTAAACAGCGCCTCAATGGTGCGATTGCAAAAATTTGACCCTCCATCACTGATGAAGACCCGTGGCATCCCAAATCTAGAGAAAATGTTAGTTTTGATGAAATCTGCAACCACTCTAGAATCGTTAGTACGGGTAGCCTTTGCTTCTACCCATTTGGAAACATAATCAACTGCAAGCAAGATATAAGTGAAACCATATGAAGAAGGAAAGGGACCCATGAAATCAATAACCCAAACATCAAAAATTTCAACATTGAAGATAGGGTTTTGCGGCATTTGATCCTTGGCACCTATGCTACATGTTCTTTGACATCAATCACATGTTAAACAAAACATTCGAGCATCTTTAAATAATGTAGGCCAATAAAAACCACACTCTAACATGCATAAGAGTGGCAAAAGGCTAGAATGGAATTAAACTCAGAATTGTGTACACATCGTCGAACAATCTGATCTGGGCAATACTTCCACAAATATGAATCATCCCACACATAAAATCGTGCATCATTCTTAAGTTTGTCACGTTGGGGTTTAGTGAAAGTGGTTGGAAAACGTTTAGTTACCAAGTAGTTCACTAAATCTGCGTACCATGGTTCACTTACCTCGATGGACAACAATTGCTCATCCGGGAACGTCTCTGAAATAGGGAGAAAGTCATCTTCATGCACCATACGGCTCAGGTGGTCAGCCACCACGTTTTCACTCCCTTTCTTGTCCCGAATTTCAATGTCGAACTCTTGTAGCAGGAGCATCCAACGAATCAGCCTTGGTTTGGCCTCCTTCTTGGTGAGAAGATACTTCAAGGCTGCATGGTTAGAATATACAATTACTTTAGTGCCAATTAAGTATGAACGAAATTTATCTAAAGCAAAGACAACAGCAAGAAGTTCTTTTTCCATTATGGAATAGTTCGATTGAGCATCATTCAATGTTCGTGAGGCATAGTAGATGACATGCGGCCTCTTGTCCTTCATTTGTCCTAAAACAGCCCCTACAGCATAATCGGATGCGTCACACATGAGCTCGAAAGGAAGACTCCAATCAGGTGGAACAATAATTGGGGCCATGGTCAGCAACTCCTTGAGTTGTATGAAGGATGCCGTGCACTCCTCATTGAAATCAAACGCCATATCTTTTTGAAGGAGTCGGCAAAGAGGTTGGGAAACCTTTGAGAAATCTTTGATGAATCGTCGATAGAAACCTGCATGTCCAAGAAAAGAACGAACCTCTCTAACCGAAGTAGGAGAGGGTAAGTGACGTACAAGATCTATCTTTGACTTATCAACCTCAATACCGTTTTCAGAGATGATATGACCTAAAACTATGCCTTGCTTAACCATAAAATGACACTTTTCCCAATTGAGAACAAGGTTAGTTTCAATGCATCGTTTGAAGATCAAACTGAGATTATGCAAACATCCATCAAATGAATCACCAAAAACGCTGAAATCATCCATAAAAAACTTCAATAATTTTCTCAACATAATCTGAAAATATGCTCATCATGCATCTTTGAAATGTGGCAGGTGCATTACATAAACCAAATGGCATGCAACGATAAGCCAATGTACCAAATGGGCATGTGAAAGTGGTTTTTTCTTGGTCCTCAGGTGCTATGACAATTTGATTGTAACCAGAATAACCATTAAGAAAACAATAGAATGCATAACCTGCTAACCTTTCAAGCATTTGATCAATGAACGGCAAAGGGAATTGATCCTTCCTTGTGGTGGCGTTGAGCTTCTTATAATCGATACAAACCCTCCAACCTGTTTGGATTCGAGTAGGCACAAGCTCATTCTCTTCATTCTTCACAATTGTCACTCCGGACTTCTTAGGGACCACTTGGACTGGAGAGACCCAACGGCTATCAGAAATTGGGTAGATCACTCCACAATCTAAGAGCTTGATGATTTCCTTCTTCATAACGTCTATCATGGGTGGATTGAGTCGGCGTTGTGCTTCTCTAGATGGTTTGGCGCCTTCTTCCAAGAGTATTCGATGCATGCAAGTGGTTGGGCTAATTCCCTTTATATCTGCCAATGTCCACGCAATGGCAGTTTTGTATTCCCGAAACACTCTCACCAACTTGTCCTCCTCTTGTGCCGTGAGTGAAGAAGAGATGATGATGGGCAGCGTCTCTTGTTCTTCCATAAACACATACTTCAAATGGCTAGGCAATGGTTTAAGCTCTAGGGAAGGTGGCTGGATTATGGAAGGAAGCAACTTGTTAGTCGAAATGGGAAGTGAAGTTTGGTTAGGAAACTTACCACTATGTTCTGGATTTGACTTGAGGGCAGCAACTATTTCCACCAATTCCTCTTGAATAGGCACGGCAAGGTTGGCCTTATTGTTGCCGTGGGTATGCCTATGTGCCAACCCTTCGTTTTTGAGTCCAATGCTTTGTGTGAGGGTCTGTTCAAGTGCATCCTCACTCAAATTGTCAAGGAATTCCTGCGCAAAAGAGTCAATGATATCAATAGAGAAACAAGAGTGATTATCATGAGGATATCTCATAGCATCATAAATATTGAAATCAATCACTTCCCCATCAAATTCCATGGTCAATGTTCCTTTAAATATGTCTATCTTTGTTCGGGCAGTCTTCATGAATGGTCGGCCAAGTAAGAGTGGTAATGGAGGAGAATGGTCTGAATCTTCCATTTCAAGCACATAGAAGTCCGCAGGAAAGACTAAGTGATTCACCTGCACTAAAACATCCTCCAAAACGCCTTTTGGATATGCATTAGATCTATCGACCAATTGAATAACTACTCCATCATTTTTCAATTCACCCAAGTTCATATATGCATAGATTGATTAAGGCATGACATTTATTGATGCACCTAAGTCTAACATGGCAGATTCAAAATGAGTATTGCCAATAACACAAGGAATTGTAAAACTGCCAGGATCTTTGCATTTATGAGGTAATTTTCTTTGCAAAACGGCTGAGACATTCTCACATACTCTTACCACCTATTTGTTCAAAGCCCTCTTTCTAGTAGTGCCCAACTCCTTCAGAAACTTAGCATACTTGGGAACTTGTTTAATGGCATCTAGAAGTGGAATGTTGACTTGCACCTTCCTAAATGTATCCAAAATGTCCTTTTCGCTTTCCTCCTTCTTTGTTTGCATGAATCTGCGAGGAAAGGGTGCATCGGATGGAATAAGGTTAGAATTAACACAATTGGAACCCAACTTACCTGTGGTGGCCGATTTAGGGTTACAAGGAGTGCACGGCAAGGTTGTCTTCTTCCTTGCCATGGGTGTGTGTTGGGCATCCTCATCATGTTGCAGCTTCTCATCCTCCGTTTGGGCAGATTTTGATGCTTGGGGGTCCGTTCCAACTTCTTTTCCACTTCTCAACAAAATGGCCTTGGCAGATTCAAATCCTCCCTTTGGATTCACAATGGTTGAGCTAGGAAGTTTGCCTTGTTCCCTGAATTGCCCTAGGAGCTCTGAAATCTGCCCCACTTGTTTCTCCAACTCATCCACATTTTTGTCCCTAGTTTGCATACCTTGCGCCATAGAAGTTAGTAGTTGAAAAATCTGATCATTATCAACGGACGAACCTGATTTGGTTTGGGCAGGTTGTGCTTGGGGTTGTGTGGATGCATATGGTTTTGAATAGAAACCCGGGGGCTGTTGCCTAAATGCACTTTGTTGTTGATTTTGTTGGGGTTCTCGCCATTTGAAATTTGGATGATCTCTCCAACCTGGATTGTATGTGTTAGAGAAAGGATCACTTCTTGGTTGTTGATTTCCAAAACCCACGACATTGGCAGATTCCCACCCTCCATTTTCAATCAGTTGCGGGCACTTATCAGAGGGATGTCCTTGCATGGAACACACGCCACAAATAGCCACACTTTGTACTTTTGGTCCTTCCACAACCTGAGAAAGAAGAGTGATAAGATTAGCCATTTGATTTTGAAGTTCGGAAATAGCACTTACCTCATTCACTTGTTGTTGTTGCCGTGAGGTGCTTCTCTGTCCAACACCTTCATATTGTTGAGCGTTCAAAGCTCGGTTAGCAATCAAGGTCTTGGTAGCCATGGGTGTTTTGTCCACCAAAGCTCCTCCCGCTGAGGCATCTAGCATTTGACGTTCAATAGGTAGGAGCTCTTCGTAGAAATATTGAAGAAGAAGCTCCTCCTTTATTTGATGCTGTGGACATGAAGCAACAAAAGTTTTAAAACATTCATAATAAGTGGGAAACGATTTACCTTCATTTTGCTGAATGCCACTAATCCTCTTGCGTAGAAGAATGACCCGAGAAGTTGGGAAAAACTTCTCTAAGAATGCCCGTTTCATGCTCTCCCAAGACGTGACAGTTCCAGGGGCTAATTCATACAACCAATCTTTAGCCTTTTCCAACAGAGAAAAAGGAAAAACCTTCATCTTTAATATGCTTCCATCGACATTGACAGGGGTCATGCTTGAACACACCACTTCGAACTCTTTCAAGTGCTTGTTTGGATCCTCCATGGACAGCTCATGGTACTTTGGAATGTGGTGCAGCAAGCTGGACTTCAACTCAAACTCCTCAGTCTTACCTTGAGCAGCCGTGGGGTATTGGATGCATAGGGGTGTGGCATTGTCCAATCCCGAGACAGAAAGCTCCTCGATTGTTCGATCGTCCGCTGCCATGGCTAGTGCTTCCTCTAAAATCTGAGCCGTGGCCTCCTCCTCCACTTGTACTTCGTCTTCTTCAAGATTTGGTGCAGGTTGAGATGGTTGAGGCTCTTGTTGATTCTTATTCTTTCTCAAAGTCCTCTCAAAATCATCGTCAAAGTCCAAAATATTATTACGAATAGGTTGAGAGCTTCGAGTCATAAACTAGTACCTAAAAACAAGAGAACAAAACAAAGTCAGAAACTTAAACAAACTAAAAAAAACAAATAGAAAGAAAAATCCAAGGGATTAGCAAAGTTGCTAATCCCCGGCAACGGCGCCAAAAATTTGATGTGATAAAAGTTAAGCACACAAATTAAACTCTCTTGTTGTCAAATTGTAGTAAAGATGCAAGTAGGGATCGTTCTAGACCGGGGATTAGGAGGGATTGCTAAAACCTCTAAACTGACTTTAAAACATAAAAACAAAGTTAAAAACGCTAGACTAGGCTCAAAGAATGCAAAACTAGACTCTAAGACACTAAAACAACTCAAAAGACTCAAAACAGCACAAAAACACTCAAAACTGCCTAAAAACACAAACTGGGCAGTTTGGGACTCTAAACACTACTTTGGACGAAAATAAGGTTATTGCTTAACTCAAAACACTTAAAAACAGAAAAAAAAACAGATTTTCAATACTTTGAAACAAGAAAGTAAAAGGGGGTTTTGTTTTGGACGAATTTAAACTAACAAAAACAGATTGTAAAACTAGACAGCTTTGAAAATGAATTTTGGAACTTAGATGGATGATGGGCTAGCTAGAGGCTCTTTCTCCACACATGACATATATGCAAACGACTCGATTTCCAGTTACTCCTTCATTGAATTATGAACGACAATGCCCCAAATTAACCGTGACATCACTAGTTAACCCTCAAATTTTCCTTGTATTATTGGATTGGATGACATCATTCGACAACCCAAAGCATTCTTCAAAAGTCCCCTACATGACATCATAATAGAGATACAATCAAAGATCATTACGTTCAATGAAAATCATAAGCATTGACAGAGCACTTGCGACTATGACATCATGTCACTCATGCTAGGAATTGAACTTAACGCGATTGTGACTAGCAACCTTCACTACATATGAATATAAGTTTGTAACGATTATGTGAAACTCCCTTATACTCTAGCATCAGATTTATGCATGCCAATTAAGTGTCGACCCTCAATCAACAAACACAAATAAGTTCTTAATCAAACAGTTAAGCCAATTGCATTCACAATTCAAGAATTCGTAACTGGAATTTATCAACTCAAATTGCACACATAATCATGGCTTTGAAATCACCCCTAGCCAAAAGGGGTTTAGCCACTCATGTTTACAGCAAATCGAAAGGAAAAGAAATTAAACATTGTAAAGACAGAATGAATTACACCTAGAATGCTCCAACAATCAAGCTTGAACATCCAAGAGTCCTTCCTTCTTTCTCCTTGCTGCGGCACAAAGGTGGGTGAAGTGTATGGGATGTGTTTTGGGGTCAGGAATGTGTTTAGGGTGAAAAGGAGTTGCGGCAAAGGTGGAAGGGTGAATTCTGGCGTGAAGGGATGAAGGGGTGAATGAATGGAACCTTTTATGCGACACTGAGATGTTTTATTTAAAGACTTAGGGTAATAAAGCTAGGAAACAATTTAGGAAATAGAAATTAAACCAAAACTTTAAGGGAAATAAGAATTAAAGTCAGAATCCTAAGAGAATTGGGCAAGTAGGTGCGGCAAGGATGAAAAGGGTAAGGGAATGCCTTGCAAGGCAAGGAAAAAGGATTTCCTTGCTGATTTAGGTCTAGAAATTAGGCAAGTGAGGGCTACCTTGCACGGCAAGGATGGGAAACAAGGGGATGGTGCGGCAAGGGCATATTTGGTGCAAGGAAGGTTCAATTTGTGTCCTAAAATGCATAGGAGGCCATCAATGTTGCTGGAACTTAGGGACAATTAGGATTAGGAAAGGTCAAACCAAAATAGGAAACCTTGGCTTAACTTTCCTACTTCAAGTAGGAATCCTTGTTTGAGTAGGAATCCATCTCCAATTAGGAATCCTTCTTCAATTAGGAATCCATCACCAATTAGGAATCCTTCTTCAATTAGGAATCCTAACATCTTCAAGTCTTCAATTTCGTCCATTCCTTTTGCTCCAAGCATGTGATATCCATTCCAAGCCCAATTTTGCCCCAAAAAGCTCCAAAATGCATATTCTTGCATACTTTCTCCTTAGAACCTGAAAACACACAAAAAAGGCTTAAAAGATTAAAATAACTAAGAAATAACAACTTAAATGCACAAGAACAAGCCAACTAAGTCGCATAAATATGCTCCTATCACAGCTCCACCGCATATTGATCTGTCATGCTAATCTTTTTAGATAATTTTATTGCTCAACCAAACTCAGGCATGTGCAAAACTATTGTCGAGTTTATGGCCACTCGTAGGATCCCGATCCTCCTTGTAACGGTCATACGTGCCCTCTTTATTGTTTCCGGATCTAAGTTGAGAAAGATGGAAACTTCGCCATATTGTATTTCTCAAAATTCTTACAAAACGATGTTGAAATAGGTTTACGAAAGACTATTGACCCACTCTTATTAGAATTTTGACTCAAGTTGTTATGCACATACTACAGTCTGAAAACGTGTGTTCATTTTGCAAACCTTCGCACCTTTTTTTTTTTTTTTTTTTTTTTTGTCTAAATAACCAAAACTAAAATATTTGTTGAATGATTCGACAGTAATCGAAGACACAAATTCAGGTTGTTAACATTATATTCAGGCGTGTGGGACATTAGTATTGTGCCATATGCACTAGGGTGCGATATTATGTTTGTGCTAAGATCAGTTCACTAGAAAGGGGTGCCCATTTTCTTAATGTATTGTACTTCAACGATTCTTTGCTTCTTAACATATTTATTCTCTTACGTCACGTTTTCATTTTGATATAGTAGGAATAATAATGCTCGAGAAATACATTTTTCCATTTACTGCAGAACAAATAACGGTAGTCGCGTTCTTTTTCCTGCTTGTCGTCCCTTTTTCACACAATGATAGTCAATAACAAGACAAGCGTGGAAGTTCAGTTCACGGTTTTCGAAACTCTATTGTATTAAATTAGTTAATCAATTAATTTGTAAATAAGTAATATTTGTGCAAAATAATAACTAGCTATGTGATTGTTGATACTTATACAATTTATGTGAACTTGAAAGTTGCGTTTACCGTACCAAATAAATACCAAATTTAGAAACTCTCGTATTTGATACCTCGCAGGTATAAATACGTTGCTAAAGTGGTTTTAAAGGAAAATGCGTTTTTCATCTTACGAATGACTCGCACCTTTGCCTCATGCCTTATAAGTGTAGAACTCCTTGCGTCAAAGTTCAACAGCATCTAAGGGATCATTTTCTGAGAAAAACAGAAGTTACGCATTCTTTCCACCATTATGGCCCGACTAAACATGTTTCCAATTTTGGTCTTTTTGCTTTTGGCGAGCTGCGCATTTCCAACGTTGGCACATTTGGATGACTCACCGGGCGTGGTTGAGTGTAAAAAACATTTCAGCATCAAGTATGCATTCGACGTGTACAACTATATTTTCAAAGGGAAGAAAATTGGTGACGGTAGTTGTCGGGCTCTTGTGGCGTTGGGAAGACAGTGCCATAATGTTTTCGTGAACAACACTTTTACCTATGAACACACCGGGAACAAAACAGCCATTCAAGCCAGGGCTGATCGAGTATTTAATCATTGTATAATTGTAAATTCTGCCCCACCTCATTCTTCTCTATCTTAAATAGAGAATTGAACTTCTCTAGGGCTAATAAATTTGTGGGATGTTTCATGAGGTAAAATAAAATTTTGGTATATTTGATTTCATGCCTTATTACAACTTCACTATGTTGCTTTGAGTTGGAAACCATTTTCCTCATCAATGAGGAATGAACTATGGCAAAATAACAACTACCATGCTAATTTGGAAAACATCGTGAAACATCGTAGCTAATATCGATCAGTTTTATATTTGTTTGGCCCTTATATGTGCATTACGTTACGATATTGCAGCTACACCGCATATTGATATTTCATGCTAATCTTTTTAGATAATTTTATTGCTCAACCAAACTCAGGCATGTGCAACACTATTGTCGAGTTTATGGCCACTCGTAGGATCACGATCTTCCTTGTAACAGTCATACCTGCCCTTTTTATTGTTTCCGGATCTAAGTTGAGAAAGATGGAAACTTCGCCATATTGTATTTCTCAAAATTCTTACAAAACGATGTTGAAATAGGTTTACGAAAGACTATTGACCCACTCTTATTAGAATTTTGACTCAAGTTGTTATGCACATACTACAGTCTGAAAACATGTGTTCATTTTGCAAACCTTCGCATCTTTTTTTTTTTTTTTTTGTCTAAATAACCATAACTAAAATATTTGTTGAATGATTCGACAGTAATCGAAGACACAAATTCAGGTTGTTAACATTATATTCAGGCGTGTGGGACATTAGTATTGTGCCATATGCACTAGGGTACGATATTATATTTGTGCTAAGATCAGTTCACTAGAAAGGGGTGCCCATTTTCTTAATGTATTGTACTGCAACGATTCTTTGCTTCTTAACATATTTATTCTCTTACGTCACGTTTTCATTTTGATATAGTAGGAATAATAATGCTCGAGAAATACATTTTTCCATTTACTGCAGAACAAATAACGGTAGTCGCGTTCTTTTTTCTGCTTGTCGTCCCTTTTTCACACAATGATAGTCAATAACAAGACAAGCGTGGAAGTTCAGTTCACGGTTTTCGAAACTCTATTTTATTAAATTAGTTAATCAATTAATTTGTAAATAAGTAATATTTGTGCAAAATAATAACTAGCTATGTGATTGTTGATACTTATACAATTTATGGGAACTTGAAAGTTGCGTTTACCGTACCAAATAAATACCAAATTTAGAAACTCTCGTATTTGATACCTCGCAGGTATAAATACGTTGCTAAAGTGGTTTTAAAGGAAAATGCGTTTTTCATCTTACGAATGACTCGCACCTTTGCCTCATGCCTTATAAGTGTAGAACTCCTTGCGTCAAAGTTCGACAGCATCTAAGGGATCATTTTCTGAGAAAAACAGAAGTTACGCATTCTTTCCACCATTATGGCCCGACTAAACATGTTTCCAATTTTGGTCTTTTTGCTTTTGGCGAGCTGCGAATTTCCAACGTTGGCACATTTGGATGACTCACCGGCCGTGGTTCAGTGTAAAAAACATTTCAGCATCAAGTATGCCTTCGACGTGTACAACTATATTTTCAAAGGGAAGAAAATTGGTGACGGTAGTTGTCGGGCTCTTGTGGCGTTGGGAAGACCGTGCCATAATGTTTTCGTGAACAACACTTTTACCTATGAACACACCGGGAACAAAACAGCCATTCAAGCCAGGGCTGATCGAGTATTTAATCATTGTATAATTGTAAATTCTGCCCCACCTCATTCTTCTCTATCTTAAATAGAGAATTGAACTTCTCTAGGGCTAATAAATTTGTGGGATGTTTCATGAGGTAAAATAAAATTTTGGTATATTTGATTTCATGCCTTATTACAACTTCACTATGTTGCTTTGAGTTGGAAACCATTTTCCTCATCAATGAGGAATGAACTATGGCAAAATAACAACTACCATGCTAATTTGGAAAACATCGTGAAACATCGTAACTAATATCGATCAGTTTTATATTTGTTTGGCCCTTATATGTGCATTACGTTACGATATTGCAACTACACCGCATATTGATATTTCATGCTAATCTTTTTAGATAATTTTATTGCTCAACCAAACTCAGGCATGTGCAACACTATTGTCGAGTTTATGGCCACTCGTAGGATCACGATCTTCCTTGTAACAGTCATACCTGCCCTTTTTATTGTTTCCGGATCTAAGTTGACAAAGACGGAAACTTCGCCATACCGTATTTCTCAAAATTCTTACAAAACGATGTTGAAATAGGTTTACGAAAGACTATTGACCCACTCTTATTAGAATTTTGACTCAAGTTGTTATGCACATACTACAGTCTGAAAACGTGTGTTCATTTTGCAAACCTTCGCATCTTTTTTTTTTTTTTTTTTTTTTTTTTTGTCTAAATAACCATAACTAAAATATTTGTTGAATGATTCGACAGTAATCGAAGACACAAATTCAGGTTGTTAACATTATATTCAGGCGTGTGGGACATTAGTATTGTGCCATATGCACTAGGGTGCGATATTATATTTGTGCTAAGATCAGTTCACTAGAAAGGGGTGCCCATTTTCTTAATGTATTGTACTTCAACGATTCTTTGCTTCTTAACAAATTTATTCTCTTACGTCACGTTTTCATTTTGATATAGTAGGAATAATAATGCTCGAGAAATACATTTTTCCATTTACTGCAGAACAAATAACGGTAGTCAGGTTCTTTTTCCTGCTTGTCGTCCCTTTTTCACACAATGATAGTCAATAACAAGACAAGCGTGGAAGTTCAGTTCACGGTTTTCGAAACTCTATTGTATTAAATTAGTTAATCAATTAATTTGTAAATAAGTAATATTTGTGCAAAATAATAACTAGCTATGTGATTGTTGATACTTATACAATTTATGGGAACTTGAAAGTTGCGTTTACCGTACCAAATAAATACCAAATTTAGAAACTCTCGTATTTGATACCTCGCAGGTATAAATACGTTGCTAATGTGGTTTTAAAGGAAAATGCGTTTTTCATCTTACGAATGACTCGCACCTTTGCCTCATGCCTTATAAGTGTAGAACCCCTTGCGTCAAAGTTCAACAGCATCTAAGGGATCATTTTCTGGGAAAAACAGAAGTTACGCATTCTTTCCACCATTGTGGCCCGACTAAACATGTTTCCAATTTTGGTCTTTTTGCTTTTGGCGAGCTGCGCATTTCCAACGTTGGCACATTTGGATGACTCACCTGCCGTGGTTGAGTGTAAAAAACATTTCAGCATCAAGTATGCCTTCGACGTGTACAACTATATTTTCAAAGGGAAGAAAATTGGTGACGGTAGTTGTCGGGCTCTTGTGGCGTTGGAAGACCGTGCCATAATGTTTTCGTGAACAACACTTTTACCTATGAACACACCGGGAACAGAACAGCCATTCAAGCCAGGGCTGATCGAGTATTTAATCATTGTATAATTGTAAATTCTGCCCCACCTCATTCTTCTCTATCTTAAATAGAGAATTGAACTTCTCTAGGGCTAATAAATTTGTGGGATGTTTCATGAGGTAAAATAAAATTTTGGTATATTTGATTTCATGCCTTATTACAACTTCACTATGTTGCTTTGAGTTGGAAACCATTTTCCTCATCAATGAGGAATGAACTATGGCAAAATAACAACTACCATGCTAATTTGGAAAACATCGTAACTAATCTCGATCAGTTTTATATTTGTTTGGCCCTTATATGTGCATTACGTTACGATGTTGCAGCTACACCACATATTGATATTTCATGCTAATCTTTTTAGATAATTTTATTGCTCAACCAAACTCAGGCATGTGCAACACTATTGTCGAGTTTATGGCCACTCGTAGGATCACGATCTTCCTTGTAACAGTCATACCTGCCCTTTTTATTGTTTCCGGATCTAAGTTGACAAAGACGGAAACTTCGCCATACCGTATTTCTCAAAATTCTTACAAAACTATGTTGAAATAGGTTTACGAAAGACTATTGACCCACTCTTATTAGAATTTTGACTCAAGTTGTTATGCACATACTACAGTCTGAAAACGTGTGTTCATTTTGCAAACCTTCGCATCTTTTTTTTTTTTTTTTTTTTTTGTCTAAATAACCATAACTAAAATATTTGTTGAATGATTCGACAGTAATCGAAGACACAAATTCAGGTTGTTAACATTATATTCAGGCGTGTGGGACATTAGTATTGTGCCATATGCACTAGGGTGCGATATTATATTTGTGCTAAGATCAGTTCACTAGAAAGGGGTGCCCATTTTCTTAATGTATTGTACTTCAACGATTCTTTGCTTCTTAACAAATTTATTCTCTTACGTCACGTTGTCATTTTGATATAGTAGGAATAATAATGCTGGAGAAATACATTTTTCCATTTACTGCAGAACAAATAACGGTAGTCGCGTTCTTTTTCCTGGTTGTCGTTCCTTTTTCACACAATGATAGTCAATAACAAGACAAGCGTGGAAGTTCAGTTCACGGTTTTCGAAACTCTATTGTATTAAATTAGTTAATCAATTAATTTGTAAATAAGTAATATTTGTGCAAAATAATAACTAGCTATGTGATTGTTGATACTTATACAATTTATGGGAACTTGAAAGTTGCGTTTACCGTACCAAACAAATACCAAATTTAGAAACTCTCGTATTTGATACCTCGCAGGTATAAATACGTTGCTAAAGTGGTTTTAAAGGAAAATGCGTTTTTCATCTTATGAATGACTCGCACCTTTGCCTCATGCCTTATAAGTGTAGAACTCCTTGCGTCAAAGTTCAACAGGCATCTAAGGGATCATTTTCTGAGAAAAACAGAAGTTACGCATTCTTTCCACCATTATGGCCCGACTAAACATGTTTCCAATTTTGGTCTTTTTGCTTTTGGCGAGCTGCGCATTTCCAACGTTGGCCCATTTGGATGACTCACCGGCCGTGGTTGAGTGTAAAAAACATTTCAGCATCAAGTATGCATTCGATGTGTACAACTATATTTTCAAAGGGAAGAAAATTGGTGACGGTAGTTGTCGGGCTCTTGTGGCGTTGGGAAGACCGTGCCATAATGTTTTCGTGAACAACACCTTTACCTATGAACACACCGGGAACAGAACAGCCATTCAAGCCAGGGATGATCGAGTATTTAATCATTGTATAATTGTAAATTCTGCCCCACCTCATTCTTCTCTATCTTAAATAGAGAATTGAACTTCTCTAGGGCTAATAAATTTGTGGGATGTTTCATGAGGTAAAATAAAATTTTGGTATATTTGATTTCATGCCTTATTACAACTTCACTATGTTGCTTTGAGTTGGAAACCATTTTCCTCATCAATGAGGAATGAACTATGGCAAAATAACAACTACCATGCTAATTTGGAAAACATCGTGAAACATCGTAACTAATATCGATCAGTTTTATATTTGTTCGGCCCTTATATGTGCATTACGTTACGATATTGCAGCTACACCGCATATTGATATTTCATGCTAATCTTTTTAGATAATTTTATTGCTCAACCAAACTCAGGCATGTGCAACACTATTGTCGAGTTTATGGCTACTCGTAGGATCACGATCTTCCTTGTAACAGTCATACCTGCCCTTTTTATTGTTTCCGGATCTAAGTTGACAAAGACGGAAACTTCGCCATACCGTATTTCTCAAAATTCTTACAAAACGATGTTGAAATAGGTTTACGAAAGACTATTGACCCACTCTTATTAGAATTTTGACTCAAGTTGTTATGCACATACTACAGTCTAAAAACGTGTGTTCATTTTGCAAACCTACGCATCTTTTTTTTTCTTTTTTTTTTTTGTCTAAATAACCAAAACTAAAATATTTGTTGAATGATTCGACAGTAATCGAAGACACAAATTCAGGTTGTTAACATTATATTCAGGCGTGTGGGACATTAGTATTGTGCCATATGCACTAGGGTGCGATATTATATTTGTGCTAAGATCAGTTCACTAGAAAGGGGTGCCCATTTTCTTAATGTATTGTACTTCAACTATTCTTTGCTTCTTAACAAATTTATTCTCGTACGTCACATTTTCATTTTGATATAGTAGGAATAATAATGCTCGAGAAATACATTTTTCCATTTACTGCAGAACAAATAACGCTAGTCGCGTTCTTTTTCCTGCTTGTCGTCCCTTTTTCACACAATGATAGTCAATAACAAGACAAGCGTGCAAGTTCAGTTCACGATTTTCGAAAATCTATTGTATTAAATTAGTTAATCAATTAATTTGTAAATAAGTAATATTTATGCGAAATAATAACTAGCTATGTGATTGTTGATACGTATACAATTTATGGGAACTTGAAAGTTGCGTTTACCGTACCAAATAAATACCAAATTTAGAAACTGTCGTATTTGATACCTCGCAGGTATAAATACGTTGCTAAAGTGGTTTTAAAGGAAAATTCGTTTTTTTATCTTACGAATGACTCGCACCTTTGCCTCATCCCTTATAAGTGTAGAACTCCTTGCGTCAAGGTTCAACAACATCTAAGGGATCATTTTTCGAGAAAATTAGAAGTTACGCATTCTTTCCACCATTATGGCCCGACTAAACATGTTTCCAATTTTGGTCCTTTTGCTTTTGGCGAGCTGCGCATTTCCAACGTTTGCACATTTGGATGACTCACCGGCCGTGGTTGAGTGCAAAAAACATTTCAGCGTAAAGTATGCATTCGACGTGTACAACTATATTTTCAAAGGGAAGAAAATTGGTGACGGTAGTTGTCAGGCTCTTGTGGCATTAGGAAGACCGTGCCATAATGTTTTCATGAACAACACTTTTACCTATGAACACACCGGGAACAGAACAGCCATTCAAGCCAGGGCTGACCAAGTATTTAATCATTGTATAATTGTAAATTCTGCCCCACCTCATTCTTCTCTATCTTAAACAGAGAATTGAACTTCTCTAAGGCTAACAAATTTGTGGGATGTTTCATGAGGTAAAATAAAATTTTAATATATTTGATTTGATGCCTTATTACAACTTCACTTTGTTGCTTTGAGTTGGAAACCATTTTCTTCATCAATGAGGAATGAACTATAGCAACATAACAACTACCACGCTAATTTGGAAAACTTCATGATACATCGTAACTAATATCGATCAGTTTTATATTTGTTCGGCCCTTATATGTGCATTATGTTACGATATTGCAGCTACACCGCATATTGATATGTCATGCTAATCTTTTTAGATAATTTTATTGCTCAACCAAACTCAGGCATGTGCAAAACAATTGTCGAGTTTATGGCTACTCGTAGGATCACGAACTTCCTTGTAAAAGTCATATGTGCCCTCTTTATTTGTTCCGGATCTAAGTTGAGAAAGATGGAAACTTCGCCATATCGTATTTCTCAAAATTCTTACAAAACAATGCTGAAATAGGTTTATGAAAGACGCTTGACCCACTGTTATTAGAATTTTAATTCAAGTTGTTATGCACATACTACAGTTTGAAAACGTGTGTACATTTTGCAAACCTTCGCATCTTTTTTTTTTTTTTTTTGTCTGAATAACCAAAACTAAAATATTTGTTGAATGATTCGACACTTATCGAAGACACAAATTCAGGTCGTTATTATTATATTCAGACATGTGGGACATTAGTATTGTGCCATATGCACTAGGGTACGATATTATATTTGTGCTAAGATCAGTTTACTAGAAAGGCTGCCCATTTTCTTAATGTATTGTACTTCAACGATTCTTTGCTTCTTAACAAATTTATTCTCTTACGACACGTTTTCATTTTGATATAGTAGGTTTCCATTTACTGCAGAACAAATAACGCTAGTCGCGTTCTTTTTCCTGCTTGTCGTCCTTTTTTCACGCAATGATAGTCAGTAACAAGACAAGCGTGAAAGTTTAGTTCACGATTTTCGCAACTCTATTGCATTAAACTAGTTAATCAATTAATTTGTAAATAAGTAATATTTGTGCGAAATAATAACTAGCTACGTGATTGTTGATACAATTTATGGGAACTCGAAAGTTGCGTTTACCGTACCAAAAAAATACCAAATTTAGAAACCCTCGTATTTGATACATCGCAGGTATAAATACATTGCTAAAATAGTTTTAAAGGAAAGTGTGTTTTTCATCTGACGAATGACTCGCACCTTTGGATGACTCACCGACCGTGGTTGAGTGCACAAAACATTTCAGTGTAAAGTATGCATTCGACGTGTACAACTATATTTTCAAAGGGAAGAAAATTGGTGACGGTAGTTGTCGGGTTCTTATGGCATTGGGAAGACCATGCCATAATGTTTTCGTGAACAACACTTTTACCTATGAACACACCGGGAACAGAACAGCCATTCAAGCCAGGGCTGACTGAGTATTTAATCATTGTGTAATTGTAAATTCTGCCCCACCTCATTCTTCTTTACCTTAAACAGGGAATTGAACTTCTCTTGGGCTAATAAATTTGTGGGATGTTTCATGAGGTAAAATAAAATTTTGATATATTTGATTTGATGCCATATTACAACTTCACTTTGTTGCTTTGAGTAGGAAACCATTTTCTTCGTCAATGAGGAATGAACTATAGCAAAATAACAACTACCACCCTAATTTGGAAAACTTCGTGAAACATCATAAGTAATATCGATCAGTTTTATATTTGTTCGGCCCTTATATGTGCATTGCGTTACGATATTGCAGTTGCACCACATATTGATATGTCATGCTAATCTTTTTAGATAATTTTATTGCTCAACCAAACTCAGGCATGTGCAAAACTATTGTCGAGTTTATGGCTACTCGTAGGATCACGAACTTCCTTGTAACAGTCATACGTGCCCTCTTTATTTTTTCCTGATCTAAGTTGAGAAAGACAGAAACTTCGCCATATTGTATTTCTCAAAATTCTTACAAAACGATGTTGAAATAGGTTTATGAAAGACTCTTGACCCACTGTTATTAGAATTTTGATTCAAGTTGTTATGCACATACTACAGTTTGAAAACGTGTGTTCATTGTGCAAACTTTCGCATATTTTTTCTTTTTTTTTTGTCGGAATAACCAAAACTAAAATATTTGTTGAATGATTCGACACTTATCGAAGGCACAAATTCAGGTCGTTAACATTATATTCAGGCGTGTGGGACATTAGTATTGTGCCATATGCACTAGGGTACGATATTATATTTGTGCTAAGATCAGTTTACTAGAAAGGGCTGCCCATTTTCTTAATGTATTGTACTTCAACGATTCTTTGCTTCTTAACAAATTTATTCTCTTACGTCACGTTTTCATTTTGATATAGTAGAAATAATAATGCTCGAGAAATACGTTTTTCCATTTACTGCAGAACAAATAATGCTGGTCGCTTTCTTTTTCCTGCTTGTTGTCCCTTTTTCACGCAATGATAGTCAGTAACAAACAAGTGTCCAAGTTCAGTTCATGGTTTTCGAACTGTATTGTATTAAACTAGTTAATCAATTAATTTGTAAATAAGTAATATTTGGGCGAAATAATAACTAGCTATGTGATTGTTGATACTTATACAATTAATGGGAACTTGAAAGTTGCGTTTACCATACCAAATAAATACCAAATTTAGAAACTCTGGTATTTGATACATCGTAGGTATAAATACGTTGCTAAAGTAGTTTTAAAGGAAATGCGTTTTTCATCTTACGAATGACTTGCACCTTTGCCTCATAGCTTATAAGTGTAGAACTCCTTGCATCAAAGTTCAACAACATCTAAGGGATCATTTTCTGAGAAAATCAGAAGTTACGCATTCTTTCCACCATTATGGCCGGACAAAACATGTTTCCAATTTTGGTCTTTTTGATTTTGGCGAGCTGCGCATTTCCAACGTTGGCACATTTGGATGACTCACCGGCCGTGGTTGAGTGCAAAAAACATTTCAGCGTAAAGTATGCATTCGACGTGTACAACTATATTTTCAATGGGAAGAAAATTGGTGACGGTAGTTGTCGGGCTCTTGTGGCGTTGGGAAGACCGTGCCATAATGTTTTCGTGAACAACACTTTTACCTATGAACACACCGGGAACAGAACAGCCATTCAAGCCAGGGCTGACCGAGTATTTAATCATTGTATAACTGTAAATTCTGGCCCACCTCATTCTTCTCGATCTTAAACAAGGAATTGAACTTCTCTAGGGCTAATAAATTTGTGGGATGTTTCATGAGGTAAAATAAAATTTTGATATATTTGATTTGATGCCTTATTACAACTTCACTTTGTTGCTTTGAGTTGGAAACCATTTTCTTCATCAATGAGGAATGAACTATAGCAAAATAACAACTACCACGCTAATTTGGAAAACTTCGTGAAACATCTTAACTAATATCGATCAGTTTTATAGTTGTTCGGCCCTTATGTGTACATTACGTTACGATATTGCAGCTGCACCGCATATTGATATGTCATGCTAATCTTTTTCGATAATTTTATTGCTCAACCAAACTCCGGCATGTGCAAAACAATTGTCGAGTTTATGGTTACTCATAGGATCACGATCTTCCTTGTAACAGTCATACGTGCCCTCTTTATTTTTTCCGGATCTAAGTTAAGAAAGATGGAAACTTCGCCATATCGTATTTCTCAAAATTCTTACAAAACAATGTTGAAATATGTTTATGAAAGACTCTTGACCCACTGTTATTAGAATTTTAATTCAAGTTGTTATGCACATACAAGAGTTTGAAAACGTGTGTACATTTTGCAAACCTTCGCATCTTTTTTTTTTTTTTTGTCCGAATAACCAAAACTAAAATATTTGTTTAATGATTTGACACTTGTCGAAGACACAAATTCAGGTCGTTAACATTATATTCAGGCCTGTGGGACATTAGTATTGTGCCATATGCACTAGGGTGCGATATTATATTTGTGCTAAGATCAGTTTACTATAAACGGGTGCCCATTTTCTTAATGTATTGTACTTCAACGATTCTTTGCTTCTTAACAAATTTATTCTCTTACGTCGCGTTTTCATTTTGATATAGTAAAAATAATAATGCTCGAGAAATACGTTTTTTCATTGACTGCAGAACAAATAACGCTAGTCGCGTTCTTTTTCCTGCTTGTCGTCCTTTTTTCACGCAATGATAGTCTGTAACAAACAAGCGTGCAAGTTCAGGAAACTCTCGTATTTGATACCTCGCAGGTATAAATACGTTGCTAAAGTAGTTTTAAAGGAAAATGCATTTTTCATCTTACGAAGGAGTCGCACCTTTGCCTCATCCCTAATAAGTGTAGAACTCCTTGCGTCAAAGTTCAACAGCATCTAAGGGATCATTTTCTAAGAAAATCAGATGTTACGCATTGTTTCCACCATTATGGCCGGACTAAACATGTTTCCAATTTTGGTCTTTTTGCTTTTGGCGAGCAACGCATTTCCAACGTTGGCACATTTGGATGACTCACCGGCCGTGGTTGAGTGCAAAAAACATTTCAGTGTAAAGTATGCATTCGACGTGTACAACTATATTTTCAAAGGGAAGAAAATTGGTGACGGTAGTTGTCGGGCTCTTGTGGCGTTAGGAAGACCGTGCCATAATGTTTTCGTGAACAACACTTTTACCTATGAACACACCAGGAACAGAACAGCCATTCATGCCCGGGCTGACCGAGTATTTAATCATTGTATAGTTGTAAATTCCGCCCCACCTCATTCTTCTCTATCTTAAACAGAGAATTGAACTTCTCTAGGGCTAATAAATTTGTGGGATGTTTCATGAGGTAAAATAAAATTTAATATATTTGATTTGATGCCTTATTACAACTTCACTTTGTTTCTTTGATGTGGAAACCATTTTTTTCGTCAATGAGGAATGAACTCTAGCAAAATAACAACTACCACGCTAATTTGGAAAACTTCGTGGAACATCGTACGTAATATCGATCAGTTTTATATTTGTTCAGCCTTTATATGTGTATTACGTCCCAATATTACAGCTACACCGCATATTGATATGTCATGCTTATCTTTTTAGATAATTATACTACTCGAAAAACTCGGGCATGTGCGAAACTATTGTCGACTCGGGCATGTGCGAAACTATTGTCGACTATATGGCTGCTCGTAAGATCAAGATCTTCCTTCTAACAGTCATACGTGCCTTCTTTATTGTTTCTGGATCTAAGTTGAGAAAGTTGGAAACTTTGCCATATCATATTGCTCAAAATTTTTACAAAACGATGTTGAAAGAGGTTTATGAAAGACTCTTGACCCACTCTTAGTAGAATTTTGATTCAAGTTGTTATGCACACACTACAGTTTGAAAAACTGTGTTAATTTTCCACTCCTCCGCATCTTTTTCTTCTTTTTTGTCTGAATAACCAAAAATAAAATATTTGTTGAATGATTCGACACTTATCAAGGATACCACTTCAGGTCGTTAACATTATATTCATGCGTGTGGGACATGAGTATTGTGCCATATGCACTAGGGTGCGATATTATATTTGTGCTAAGATCAGTTTACCATTAAGGGGTGCTCATTTTCTGAATGTATTGTACTTCAACGATTCTTTGCTTCTTAACAAATTTATGCTCTTACGTCACATTTTTATTTTGATATAGTAGGAATAATAATGTTTGAGAAATGGGTTTGTGCATTTACGGCAGAACAAATAAGGCTAGTCGCGTTCTTTTTCCTGCTTGTCGTCCCTTTTTCACGTAATGATAGTCAGTAACAAGACAAGCGTGCAAGTTCAGTTCACAATTTTCGCAACTCTATTGTAATAAACTAGTCAATCAATTAATTTGCAAATAAGTAATATTTGTGCGAAATAGTAAATAACTATGTGATTGTTGATATTTAAACAATTTATGGGAACTTGTAAGTTGCGTTTATCGTACCAAATAAATGCCAAATTTAGAAACTCTCGTATTTGATACCTCACAGCAAAAAATACGTTGCTAAAGTAGTTTAAAGGAAAATACGTTTTTCATCTTACGAAAGACTCGCACCTTTGCCTCATCCCATGTAAGTGTAGAACTCCTTGCGTCAAAATGCAACAGCTACTAAGGGATCATTTTCTGAGAAAATCAAAAGTTACGCTTTCTTTCCACCATTATGGCCGCACTAAACATGTTTCCAATTTTGGTCATTTTTCTTTTATTGAGTTGTGCACTTCCAACGTTTGCATATTTGGATGACTCGCCAGCCGTGGTTGAGTGCAA
The DNA here is from genome assembly GCA_024362995.1 of Heteromeles arbutifolia. NCBI lineage: Eukaryota > Viridiplantae > Streptophyta > Magnoliopsida > Rosales > Rosaceae > Heteromeles > Heteromeles arbutifolia. The sequence continues at coordinate 26,571,203 of JANCRC010000005.1, forward strand.
AAAACATTTCAGCATAAAGTATGCATTCGACGTGTACAACTCTATTTTCAAAGGGAAGAAAATTGGTGACGGTAGTTGCCGAGCTCTTGTAGCGTTAGGAAAACCATGCCATAATGTTTTTGATGTGAAAATTATTTGACACTCAAATTAAAACCCTATCGACGTAGTATATGAAAGTAGGGATCATTTTAGGCCGGGGATTAGAAGGGATGCTAATCTACACAATTTAAACTCTAAAACACTAAACTAGACTCTTATGACTCAAAACTGACCAAATTGACTCAAAACGCACAAACTAAGCTAAATAGACTCAAAACAGATACTAGAGAGTGAATTGGACAAATTCTAGACTAGTAAGACTCAAAACACTGAAAGGGGACAGATTTGGCCGAATTTAACAAAACTAAGTAAATTGCAGCAAACAAAGTAAGTTAAAACGAAATTAAGGTGAATTCGAGGGTGAAAAGCTAGTTAGAGGATCCTTCTCCACACATGAAACATATGCATACAAATTGATGTCCAGTATTGTTTCTTTAAACCATGAATGACAATGCCCCAAATTAATCGTGAATGCACAAATTAACTTTCAGATTTTCCTTAATTCATTGAATTGGATGGATAACGCATCGACAATCAAATTATTCTTATCAAGTTCCCTACATGGAATACGCATAATAGAGATACATTCAAAGATCATTAAGTTCTATGAAAATCATAAGCATTGACAAGGCATTCGTAACTATGAAAAGCATGATGATACTCCTACCATGGATTCACTTAACACGATTGTGACTAGCAACCTTTACTACTCATAAATATAAGTTCATAACAATTAGGTGAAATTCCCTTATATTTTAGCATCAGATTCATGCATGCAAACTAAGTGTGCACCCTTAACCCACATACAAGAATAAGTTTTAATCAAACAGATAAGTGAATCGCATTCATGTTTTACGAAACAATAACTGGAGGTAATCAATTCATGTCAAACATATGTCTATGGCTTCGAATTCACCTCTAACTAAGAAAAACTTAGTTACACATGTTCATAACAATTGAAAAGCAATCTGAAATAAACATTGAAACTAAAACAAGGGAAGAAAGAACTCAGGAAGTCTTCAATGGTTGCAGGTTGTTGCGGCACAAGGTCCTCCTCCAATGGAAGCCACGGCAAAGCTCTCCTCCTCTCCTTCTTGCGGCAAATGGTGTTTCTGTGTATGGATGGTGATGGCTACGAATTAAGGTGTGGTATAGGGGGTGGTAACCTATGGCAAAGCCTCAAAATATGCATATATAGGCATGGCAAACCCTAGGGAAATCAAGTTACGACTTGGACTTAGCAGAAATAAAGGATTAGGGCCCTAGGGTGCAGCATAAGGCTTAAATCCATCAGAAAAGGGGTTTAGCCCAATTAATTTCTGAAAAGGCTTTGCACAATCCAAATCCACAAGGGAATAGGCTAATTAAATTAGAATCCAAGAGGAATAAGGGTAGGGAAGGTATGGCAGCAATTGGAGGGAAGGGGATGGAGTGCAAGGCAAGGCAAAGGCCTTCTAGAAAGGTTTGGGGCGCCAGATTTTTAGGACTTCTAGAAAGGAGTAATGTGGCATGTTTCTAGATGGAAAAGACCTCCTAAAAACAGGTTTTAGGCATCCTATTATGAAAAGGAGTCCCCCTTGCAGCTGGAATTAAGATAGGATAAGATTAGATAAGGATAAGATAAGATAAGGTTGGCTTGGATAATGTTCCATGTTTGTAGCTGATTCCTTATCTTCTTTGACTTGAATTTGTTTCTCCAACTTTTAAACACATTCCTAGCCTCATTTGAACTTCAAATTCGTCCATTCCGTGTGCTCCATATGCATGCAATCCATTTCAGCCCAGAATTGCTCCAAAATGCTCTAAAACGCACTTCCTTGCCAACTTTGCCAATTGGACCTACAAACACACGAAAATAGCTTAAAACACTATAATAAACATAAACTAACTAAGTAAATGCAAGGAAACAAGCTAACTAAGTCGCATAAATATGCTCCTATCAGTTTTCGTGAACAATACCTTTACTTATGAACACACCGGTAACAGAACTGCCATTCAAGCCAAGGCTGACCGAGTATTTAATCATTGTATAATAGTAAATTCCGTCCCACCTCCTTCTTCTCTATCTTAAACAGAGATTTGAACTTCTCTAGGGCTAATAAATTTGCGGGATGTTTCATAAGGTAAAATAAAATTTTGATATATTTGATTTGATGCCTTATTACAACTTCACTTTGTTGCTTTGAGTTGGAAACCATTTTCTTCATCAATGAGGAATGAACAATAGCAAAAAAACAACTACCACACTAATTTACAAAACTTCATGAAACATTGTAAGTAAGAGAGATTAGTTTTATATTTTTTAATAAGCTAGTCAATCAATTAATTTGCAAATAAGTAATGTTTGTGCGAAATAATAAATAACTATCTGATTGTTTATATTTAAACAATTTATGGGAACTTGTAAGTTGCGTTTATCGTACCAAATAAATACGAAATTTTGAAACTCTCGTATTTGGTACCTCACACCAATAAATACATTGCTAAATTAGATTTAAAGGAAAATCCGTTTTTCATCTTACGAATGACTCGCACCTTTGCCTCATCCCTTATAAGTGTAGAATTCCTTGCGTCAAAGTTCAACAGCATCTGAGGGATCATTTTCTGAGAATATCAAAAATTACTCATTATGGCCACACTAAACATGTTTCTAATTGTGGTGATTTTGCTTTTGGCGAGTTGTGCACTTACAACGTTGGCCCATTTGGATGACTTGCCGGCCGTGGTTGAGTGCAAAAAATATTTTAGCATAAAGTATGCATTCGACTTGTACAACTATATTTTCTGTAACAAGCCGTCCCTAATTTTAAGATTTTATTAGTTTTAAAGGAGTGAATTGACGAAAATCCCCCTTCAGGCGAGATTGCTCACTTTCGTTGACCGTCCTTTTGTGATGCGTACGAGCTATTATTTACCGTATTCTCGAAGTACTCGACGGTACGAAGGCGTTAACGCAAGCATAATCAAAATAGGAGTTAAAATGGAGGTTTTACGTAACTACTAATTTGAAAAATATTGTTGTAAAAATTACTATTTTTTATTTTTTATATTTATGATAGTTATTGTATTATAATTTTAAAAAATATTTTATTATTATATTATTATTTTAACATTATTTGGGGGATATTTTAATATTTTATTATTTTATTTTTCACCTATGGGGCCCACACATCACAAAATCTCCATTCTTTAGTTGTCGCGTGTCCTTTTCTCCCATTCTCTGGAACTCTCTCTATCTCTCCCTCGCTCTAACTCTCTCAGTACTCTCGCTCTCTTCGTTCTCTCTCTCCCCTTCCCGTCAACACAGACACACAACACCACCGATCACCATACCTCTGGCGATGCTACCACCACCATTTCCTTCTCTACGAGTCCTACGAACACATAACGGGGACAAAGCCCTCGTTTTCCCTCTCTCCCTCGCTGCACAGTACCACCACTGTGCAATATCGAATCGTGCGAGTTCTCGCAGTCTCCGGCAAAGGGAAGGCCTGAAACCTTCTTAATAATTTGTAGATCACATCTAGGAGTACGTTTGGATTGTTTTTGTGATAGTTTGGTGTTGTTGGGACGTAGAAATCACACAGCAGAAACACTCCCCAGTTTTTTGAAGAAAACCCGAGCTTTGCAAGCTTTTTTTGGCTGTCTTCGATCACGGCTTGACCTCTTGATGGTATATTCTTATTCCTCATGTTCTAAGTTTCAATTCCATATATTATATGCTAATTTTGATTAAGTTTTGAACTCAAATCGATGCCGAAAAGTTTCCCGACCAAATTTTCCAAAAACTGGTGTTCTTCTTCGTTGGATCCGACGGGTGCAACCCACGAGCCCAATCGGATCCAACTAGACCCGATTAAAAAAAAAGGGCCTTAAGCCCAAACCCGGCCCAAAACCTAATCCAAGCCCGGCCCAAGCTTTTGGGCCGTTGACCCGATCTAGCCTATTGAAAATGGATCTGGAATATTCTTTGCATTGACTTTTTCAAATTTTCTCAGAAACCCTCCTAGGCTAATTTCAACATCCCGAGTCCATTTTTGGCATCCATTAGTGAAATTCCAGAGTTTTAATTAGTTAACCGCTAGGGCAGCTCTGTTGACTTTTAGGGTTGACGTTGACTTTTTACAAAATTTGCCGAGACCCTTCTTAGCATATTTCGTCATGCTGATTCCGAATTCGCCGTCTATTTCTCCAAATGCAAATGTTTTAATTGAGTTTTACTAATGAGTCTCTATTATGCTTAGGTGCGATTACTATCGGAGACTCTAATTTCGCTCGTTCAAACGGCTACGGCTTCGCAAGTAACTGTGAGTGGGTCTTTTCTTTTATATAGTGTGTGTGTATATATATATATATATATTATTTGAGTTTCCATACATAGATTAATAATGCATTTCCTAAGTGATGCCATAATTAAAATGAATCCTACGAGATGCACAGGTATGCATATTATTACGGGATGCCTTATTTATATTTACGGCAGTGAATTGTATTATGTCAATGTAAATTATTGATTTACCGCTTTATGATTTTATTGACTTTACCTATTCATCGTTGCTACACGGGTGTTAGTACTCACCCAGGCCAGGATGAGTCTTTCACTTGTATGTTCACATCACACCGTACGCCCACTTTGGATCCATTATAGATGCCAGTCTTGTCCTAGTTTGCTATAGGCAATTAGGACTCGTATGTGATGCGCATAACGCTAGTCTTCATGTGATTGTAGTACTAGAGTGTATATCATTATTACACCCAGTCATGTTCATGTCAGAATATCTCTGCATGAACTCGTGTTTTAGCTTATGTCGATGAACACTCAATATGATATATTTGTTTGTGCGAGATGTGATGATTATCGGACGTTATGTGCTTATTTATGAGATATTGTGAAATATTACATGCTCAAGATATTACGGTTTATGGCAAGTATTTCCATATTATATGTAGTATGTATACTTTGGAAACTATACTTGTTGTACGGCGAGGGGTTATTACGTTTTCGAAAAGGTTTTTACAAAACTTTATTTTTAGGCCCACTCACCCTTGTTTTTCGCCCCTCCTGGTTTAAGTAGCTGAGCTTTCGTGTCAACGAGGACTCTTGGCATACTTTGGTATATGTGTTTACCTTCGATGGTATAATTCTCATTCTACCTTACTGTACTTTACTTATGCTCTGACATCATGTGTGAATTGGGTTCATTCCCCCTCACTAGTGCACTTTTACACTTAGGCACTTTTAGGTTTAAATTTACTCACATTTTCCACATCACTACACTTTATGGGTTCGTCACCTTCCTGGTGTCGGCCAGCACAGCTTGATTCGGAGTCCAGGTGGATATTCTGAGTTGGGGTGTATCATTTTCAAAGGGAAGAAAATTGGTGACGGTAGTTGCCAGGCTCTTGTGGCGTTGGGAAGACCGTGCCATAATGTTTTCGTGAATAAAACTTTTACTTATTAACACACCGGGAACATGATTACCATTCAAGCCATGGCTAACCGAGTATTTAATCATTTTATAATTGCAAATTCCATCCCACCTCCTTCATCTCTATCTTAAATAGAGAACTGAACTTCTCTAGGGGTAACAAATTTGTGGGATGTTTCATGAGTTAGAATAAAATTTTGATATATTTGAATTGATGCCTTATTACGACTTCACTTTGTTACTTTGAGTTGTAAACCATTTTCTTTACAATTGAGGAATGAACAATAGCAATAAAACAACTACCACGCTAATTTAGGAAACTTAGTGAAACATCGTAAGTAATATAGATCAGTTTTATATTTGTTCGGCCTTTACACGTGCATTACGTTTCGATATTGCAGCAACACCGCATATTGATATGCCATGCTTATCTTTTTAGAAAATTATATTGCTCGACCAAATTCAGGCATGTGCGAAACTATTGTCGAGTATATGGCTGCTCGTATTATCGCGATCTTCCTTATAACAGTCATACGTATTGTTTCTGGATCTAAGTTGAGAAAGATGGAAACTTCGCCATATCATATTGCTCAAAATTCTTACAAAACAATGTTGAAATAGGTTTATGAAAGACTCTTGATCAACTCTTATTGGAATTTTGATTCAAGTTGTTATGCACATACTACAGTTTGTAAAAGTGTGTTCATTTTGCACACCTCCGCATCTTTCTTTTTTTATCTTTTTTGTCTAAATAACCAAAACTAAAATATTTCTTGAATGATTCAACACTTATCATGGACACAACTGCAGCTCGTTAACATTATATCCAGGCGTATAGGAAATGAGTATTGTGCCATATGTGCTAGGGTGCGAAATAATATTTGTGCTAAAATGAGTGTAGACATCGAAATTTCTATGAAATAAATGTTGACCAATGCATTAAAATTACAACCTCCATTCATTTCACTTACATCATACACTCACTTCACCTATAACCTCCACCCATTTCACCTACAACCTCCACCCATTTCACCATTATACACTCACTTCACCAACAACCTCCATTCATTTCACCTATATCATACACTCACTTCACCTACAACCTCCATTCATTTCACCAACAACATACACTCACTTTACCTACAACCTCTACCTATTTCACCTACAACCTCCACTTACTTCACCAAGAAAATTTGTGGTGGTAATTCATTCTCAAAGCCTATAAATAGGTTTCTCCATCAATGCCAAATAGGACCATAATTCACATCACACCAAAAAACCTTGAAGCTTTGAAACTCTAAAAGCTCTCAAGCAAATCCCGAAGGATCAAGAAAGCTCTCTTCGTTCTTCGTCAAATCCTCCTTCAAGATCAAGCCCTCAACGGCCCTTGAAGAAAGTGTTCATTGTTCATCATCCATTCATCCTACGATCAAGCCCTAATGGCCCTTTGGATCAACAACATCAACAAATCCACACATCGAACCGTTCTTCAAGATCAAGCCCAAAAGCCCTTGAAGAAACTCCCCTCAACCTTCAAGATCAAGCTCCAACAGCCCTTGAAGAAACTTCCAACCGTTCATCCAAGATCAAGCCTCGACGACCCTTGGATCAACAACACAACCCACAAATCTACATCTTACGAAGATAGAATCAGAAGACCAAATTGTAAAAGAGATTATAACCCCAAAATTAATACAAAATATTACTTTGTACACATGTTCTTGTTTCGTTCGTTTCAGGAAAATTCGTGTTTACAAATTTGGCACGCCCGGTGGGACATTCTCTACCTCTCATCTCTATCTTCAAATCCGTAAAAAACACAAATGGCATCAAGAACGGATCAAGTTGTTCCCGTAACCAAAGTAAAGAACAAGAACATCCTCGCCGCAAGTGGTGGCATTTCGGGCATCATAACTTGAAGCAAGGCAAGTGCTCCCTCCGTCATGTCTTCTAACTCTACATCAACTCTGCCAAAGGAACAAAAGCACCCGAGGCATGAGCCCATGATCACCCTGGCCTCACTAAGGGCGCCAAAAGAGGAAAGCCCAAGGAAGTACTCAGAGTCCTTACTTTTCGATGCCGACTCGAGTGGCAGCTCAGCCATGCAAGTCATGACCACATGAGCGACTTCAATCGATGAGCAACTGGCTCAAATGAATGAAGCGATCACAAAACTCACACGGACTGTGGAGGAGAAAGACTTGCAAATCGTCGCACTCGCCAACTAACTGGAGGAACAGCGCGACGTAAAAGTCGACCTAAAGGGTAATCCAATAAAGAAAGAAGCCAACGAAGAAGATGAGCCTCCGATGGAGAAAGTCGAAGAGAAGCGGGAGCCAGACTAAGCAGCGGGGCTCATGGGATCGCTCTTTATCCAACAGCTGCAGGAGATGATCGCAAGCACAATTAAGAAGCAGTACGAAGGAAGCTCACATGACTCTGTGCTGTACTCAAAGCCCTACTCCAAGAAGATTGATGCTTTGAAGATGCCGATGGGTTATCAGCCACCAAAGTTCATGCAGTTCGATGGAAATGGAAACCCAAAGCAACATGTTACCCATTTCATTGAAACCTGCAACAATGTTGGAACAGAAGGACACTACCTCGTCAAGCAGTTCGTATGCTCGTTGAAAGGCAATGTCTTTGATTGGTACACCGACCTCAAGCCCGAGTCTATCAACAATTGGGATCAGCTAGAAAATGAATTCCTCAACCGCTTCTACAGCACCTGTTGCATTGTAAGCATGCTGGAGTTGACTAGTACGAAACAGTGGAAGGATGAACCTATCGTCGACTACATCAATAGATGGCATTCATTAAGTCTGGATTTCAAAGATCAGCTTTCTGAAACCTCCGCCATTGAGATGTGTGTTCAAGGCATGCACTGGGGGTTACATTACATCCTTTAAGGCATAAAACCAAGAACATTTGAGGACCTGGCAACTCGTTCCCACAACATGGAGCTGAGTATCGCCAATCACGGGAAAAATGAGCCAATCGCTGACTTCAAGAAGAATAAAGTGTTCACCCCAAATGTAGACAAGACTGGGAAGAAGCCTGCCAATGAAGCTTTTACCGTCAACACTACCCCCATCAAGACCTCATCCGCGCCCGTCAAGATCTCTTCCAAGAACAAAGCGAAAAAGATAAAGAGAAATGAGTCTTCTCGCACTCAAGACAGGTACAAAAACACCTTGAGGGAGCTGGAGCAAAAGACGTACCCTTTACCTGACTCAGATATGGCTGCAATGCTAGATGACTTGCTGGAAAAGAAGGTGATCGAGTTACCAGAATGCAAGCGCCCTGAGGAGATGAATCGCGTTAACGATCCCAGGTACTGCAAGTACCATCGCATCGTGAGCCATCTTGTTGGCAAATGTTTGATCCTCAAAGAACTCATCATAAAGCTAGCGCAACAAGGGCAAATCGAGCTCGACCTTGAAGACACGGCTACAACACATACTACTACGATCATGTTTGGATCATTCGACCTCGTTCCCCTCCAAAGGATTCATGACCATTCCCGCTAATGCTCAAGCCACACGGCACCTTCTGCACAACCATCGTTAGGGGTAAACGATCGAGATACACCTACTGACGAGGAAGAATGGTGGATATTGGTGACCTACAAAAAGACGAGGAAGCCAAGACCGGAAGCTACAAGGCCAAATGGGGAGCAAGGGAGAAAGCACCGCCGTCGCAACAATAGGAAGCCCAAAGGAAGCATAAGAGCTGCTAAGTCAACATATAGTGGGGAACCTATGGAGCAAAAGCCACGCATTCATGTCTCCTTGCATGAGTATTTCCTGAAAGACTTTTTCCAAAAGTGCACTATTGTCGTCTGTCACATGGTTGAAGTAGAGATAGAAGAACCCTCAAAAGGCAAAGCTATTGCCACTGAGGAAGAAAAGACCCCCACAACCAAAGAAGGTCTGCCAACACACTTCAGTGTCGAGGAAGTGCTACGATTGCCAAAGAATATGCGAATAGCACTAGCAGCGGTTTTAACAAGTCCCGACGACCACGAAGTGCAAGAAAACAAGGATGAAGGCTTGAAGCTACGGCCACATGAATGTGCCACATGTTGTGCCGCCCAGGACAATCAACTTCATTGACGAAGACTTATTGCTGGGATCGAAGCCTTACAACCGTCCTCTCTTCATCTCAGGGTACTTAAGGGAGCACAAAGTCAACCGCATGCTTGTAGATGGTGGATCGGCCATAAACATCATGCCAAAGTCAACAATGACCACAATCGGCATCAAGGTGGATGAACTGTCCCTAAGTCGTCTGCTAATCCAGGGTTTTAACCAAGGAGGACAAAGGGCGATGGGCATGATCCTAGTGGAAATGACTATTGGTGAACTCAAATCAAGCACGATATTCCATGTCATTAAAGCAAGAACTTCGTACAACTTGCTTCTAGGAAGGCCTTGGATCCACGGGAATAGAGTAGTGTCATCCACCATCCACCAATGCTTAAAATTCTACCGGGAAGGAGTAAAGGTGATCTAAGGCGATACCAAGCCATTCACTGAAGTTGAATCACACTTTGCAGACGCTAAGTTCTACATGGATGAAGACATAGTGCCCGAAGCTCTTCCAGAAAAGATCAAATCCACGAGCAAAGCAGCACCTAGAAAGCAAGAGTGGCAAGCTATGCCCAAGAAGCAAGAAGGGCAAGCCATGCCGTCTTTAGGCAAAAATGATGATGAGCTTGCTAAACCCGCAACAACCAAAGGTAGTAGGACGCTTTCAAAAAGACCGAACACACCCGTCTTCCGATACATCCCGATGTTGAGAAGAAAGAATGGTCAATCCCCATTCGAAACTGAAGCAAGCAAAGCCAACGCACAGCGGCACAAGGATAATGTAAAGTTGCTCAAGACGAATGCAGTTTTGCCTCTGACACAGCTAGGCGACACTAAGGTTGCAAGACTACCATAAGGCTTCATAAAAGCTCTGCCAAAGGGGATGGAACCAAGCTTTCTACCAACTAAGAGAACCGAAGAAGGTTTTGATCCAAACGCCTACAAACTCATGTCGAAGGCTGGGTATGACTTCACTTCTTCTTCGAATCCTGGAAAGAAGGTTTCAAACACCGTCGACGACAAAGAACGTGACCTTACCAAGACTCAAAAGAAGTTGAAGGAGCATGGTTACGGAGTTGACAACAACAAGGCTGGGCTCAGCTTCACACCGAATGCACCCTTGAAGATTTCAGGCAAAGCAAAAAAAGTTAGCACTCAACATATCAGCGTATGCATTGAAAAAGATCAAGGGGAGCCTAAATCCGTCCCTCGGACGTCAGTCTTCGATAGGATGAATAGTTCAAGGCCTAGAATTTTGGCACTTAATCGCATTGGTGGTCAAAACCGAACCTCCGTCTTCAAGAGGCTTAACGCGCCAACATCCAAAAGCTCTGTTTTCAAAAGGTTTTCAAAACCTAAGAAACAAAGCAACACGGCTAGCTCTCCTCCACGACGGTCAGCTTTGGAAAGACTTGAAGACAATAAAAAGCCTTCTAGAAAAAGGGAGACAATGCCAAAGGAAGAAAAGCTCGATGGGCTAGCAGAAAAAGGCGACGTTCGAAGCTCGATTCCTTCAAGGATGAAGCGCCAAGCAATCTTGGAAGCTGACACAAATGGACCACTGAAAGTAAGAAGGCGCACCATCATCCACACTGAACAATCTTCATGCCAACAGGCCCAAGAGGACGGCACTGAAAGGGAAGTCCAAGACATCTTCCCCGTCGCTATCCAAGAAGACAAAGAAGATGAAATCCCTAAGGAAGACGTCACTTCTAGCTCTTTCAACTCAAAGTCTTCACCTCGACCGCTGGGGGCATGCTCCAAGTCAAGCAAAGTTGAAGGATGGACTAATGTCGCTCCAAAGAAATTACACATGAAGCCTACGTTGCATTCATAAATTCAACAGTCGGAAAGGGGGCAAGAAACCATTGTTAATACACTTTCAAGCCTAGATGAAGCTGAGATTGTCAACATGAACGAAACTAATTTCATTCAAGAGGTCATGGACTCGGGACGAAACTTAAATGTTGTCCTAAAAAAAACAGGGCAACTCCGCGCTTGCATAGAGTTTCGTAACTCAAAACAATACAACGTCTGGGGAGGTGGCACCACGCTCCTGGTCTGCATGAGCATAAAAGGCGACAACAAATCTCCTCGCCTGCACGAGCCTAAACTGCACACGGCAACAAGGCTCCTCGCTTGCATGAGCCTAAACTGCACACGGTACAATGCTCCTAGCTTGCAAGAGCATAAACTGTGTACGGCAAAATAAAATAAATAAATAAAACCATCACTCATTTGAACTACATCATGACTTGATCCCTCCTCAACCGAGGGTACATAGGCAACTTGAAACTTCAAAACTTCAAGTACAGTCACACCATCAACAAAAGCACAAACACTTTGAAAAATAAAGAGAAAATTCAAAATATGGATACTTTATTTCTTTAAAGGAAGGATTTGGTTACAAAGCCTTATTACAAAAAAATAAGCAGCACTCCAACGTCACCACCAAGGGAAAACTGTGACCAAAAAGCACTACACAGCGAAACCCCGCTGCAGTTTTTTGCACAGCACCACGCGGCAAAAAGTGACGCACTGCAACAAGCTTCAAGCAGCAGGACGGTGGACAGTGCAACAAAGACAGCAGACGGTGAAGTGACGGTAGAGCAACAAGCAGTGCAATAGGTATGCAGCTAACGGTGAAGTGACAGTAGAGCAACAAGCATTGCAATGGCTATGCAATCGTTGCGCAGTGACGGTTTGATCCCATATACATATACATATATATATGCAGAAGAACTTAGAAAAGCAAAAGAAGTGCGCTGATTGTGCAAATATAGTGCGGTGACAATGCAAAGTAAAAATGACCCGCATGCAGAGAAGAGTGAAGTACGGTGACTGTGCAAATAATAGTGACTGTGCAAACAACGACCCGTGCCTGGAAAAGAAAACCAAAATGAGAGGTGATGGGATGGTGCACTTGGAAAGTATGATTATGCACGGCACTATCCTGGAAAATGTGATCAAAAAAAAAAAAGGTTTTATTGGTATTTAGCACAATACATTGAATGAAATAAAGCATGTCTATTGATATCTCCGATAAAATACAAATATGTACAAAAAAAAAAACAAAACAAAACAAAAAGCGGGAGCCTTCACAAATGTCATTTATGTGAAGCCTTAGTACTCGACGGAACCCTAAAAGGGGGAGGCACTGAAGATAGATTATTTGGAGCCTCAATACTTGGTCGAACTCAGATGACGAAGGCAAAAAGTGCCTCTGGAATACAGCCACAAACCTCTGATGGTCACTTTGAATCCGACCTTCGGAGCTCTGCAGCTGATCAAGCTTCCTCTTCATGCCCGTTGAATAATTATTTGCGAGCACATGCAACTCTCTATACTCACGCTTGAGCCGTCTGATCTCTCGTCCAAGGTTTGCCACCTCGACCGTCAATGATTCGACTTAGCGAGTTCAAGCAAGTAGGCGTTGGCCCATATTGGACACAGAGCCCGCACACTAAACACTGAAAGCTAGGGAGTCTTGGACATCCAACTCATCAGATCATCTTGAAAGCAACCTATTATCTCTAGGAGTAAGAAGGTTCCTAGCTACTACCGTAGCCGTTGTTGCATCCCCCATCATGGAGTCTTCAACTGTAAGAGGGTCATTAGAAGATAAGAAGGATGGGCGCCATATATTACCCTGACGCGATGCACTTGTATCACTCCTGAGACTCAAATCTAGGCAAATGTTAGACGAGTAAGCCATTTCCAGAAATGGTAAAAGAAAAGGGTTGAATGGAGTAAAATATCAGAAATACACCAGAGATAATTTTCACAAGCAGGTAATCTTCAAAGTGTGCATGTTGGAAATGATCGACACCTTTATAAAATAAGAGGTAACACAACCATTAATTAAAAAAATCGAAGAAACACCTCTCTGAATTTCAAAAGTCAGATTTTCCTGCATAAAGTCTGTCAACACTTTTCATGCACAATCTCAACTTGTCGGATAGCACGTGCAACTTTGTCAAAAATCTCTGACAAAGTTGAAAACGCGTTTCACTATTCCAACTACCACACTTTTGCCGACAAGCGTGGGCGACAAACCTCATCCGCACCACTACCTGCTATTGCACCTTTCTCTATATAGGTCAACCTTCATCCTCCATGGCAAGGCACACATCCAAAATGCTTGGCTCTTCTCCCTTGCCAAGAATGCATCTGCAACCAAGCCTCTCAGCATACTCAGTTGTCTTCCTCTTCGAGAACACCTCTTCGATCAAGTCATTCAAAATGATCAGCTCATTTCCTCAACCAGAAACCTCTCTCGATCGAAAAGTTTACACCCGCATCAAAATCTTATACTCTTTCCTCCAAGAGCAAGAATACCTCATATCATCAGGGTTGAGAGCAAGAGTATCTCATAGCATGATTTCTCCTTATCATTTTCTTTGTCATCCCTCTTCACTGCAGGACAAGGAGAAAGAGAGCAATCAGCCAGCGCTTAGAATCAACCTTTCGGTCTGGAACCGACTGCTTAGAACCCCTTCCCTGATTGCTTACCTAGCCTTACTCTCGAGTACTCATCTTCAACATCTTGTGCTTTTAGAGAAGATACCACATCCGCCTGGAGAACAGATAAGGCAAGGGAAATTGATACATCAAAGCATGTGGAGACAAGCGCAACCAATACATGTGCTCATCCATTCGCTGCTTCTTCAAAAGCAAACATATCTCATATCATCAGGGTCGAAAGCAAAGGTATCTCATATCATGCTTTTTCCCTGTCTTTTCCTTTGCCCTTACTCTTACCTGCAAGACAAGGAGAAAGAAAGCAACCAGTCAGAACCTGAAATTAAACGTTTGATCTGAAACTGATTGCTAGGAACCTTTGCCTGATTGCTTTCCTTGCATTGCTCTCGAGTGGCCATCCTCAACTGTTGTCAAAGTCACGAATTCCTCCGGCAAATACCTCATGACAGTTAATCAGATATTGGCTCTTTACACTGAAGCTGCCAAACAGGGATAAGTCGCTAAGAAGTAGTGTCATGAAGGACCATTCAAATGCAAAGGTTGCGCACCACTTCTGTTATGCCACGAATTGAAGCAGAAGATTCAATGATGAGCTGGAACAGGCCACTACAACACAACGCATTTCTTGCAGAACTACATAATCCAGACAAAAGAGTCTAAGTCAGATCCAATCTTGGCATCGTTGCCCTATCTAAAGAACTCGAGAAGCTTCAACAAACCTTTCGCTGGCACCGTCGCCGAAGAGCAAAACCTCACCGTGCAACACTGTCAAATCACCACTACTTCTTCAAAAGCAAAAGTATCTCATATCATCAGGGTCGAAAGCAAGAGTATCTCATATCATGCTTTCTCCCTATCATTTTCCTTGTCTTTTTTCTTACCTGCATGACAAGGAGAAAGAGAGTAATCAGTCGGCACTTGGAATCAACCTTCCGGTTTAGAACCGACTGCCTGGAACCCCTTCCCTGATTGCTTACCTAGCATCGCTCTTGAGTACTCATCTTCAGCTATTGATGTATATCCAGAGAACATACCACATCTACCTGGAGAACAGATAAAACGAATGACAATGAAACATCAATCTTGTGGATCATCAGTAAACACAACAAATGTACGTGCTAATTCATCCCTTAACCCTCTTCAATATGAATTGGAAAGAATGAACAAAGAAACAGGTCGTCACCTCCACCTTGTGCCTGCTTACCAGGTGTTCAAATCCTGAAACCGCTCGTGGTCCTATCTAGGTTCAAGATCAAGCCCCAATGGCCCTTGAAGAAATCACAAGTCCAATTAAAAATCAAGTGTCCACCACCCTTGAATCAAATTCAGCTCCAGATAAAATGAGTAAGTTCAGACCTTTGGAGGGAACCAGGAAATCCTCCAGCCCAGTTCAAGATTAAGCTTGTGGAAAATCAACAATTGGAGGAAACCAAAAAATCTTCCAGCCGAATTCAAGATCAAGCCACAAAGGCCCTTGAAGAAATTTCCAGCCAAATTCAAGATCAAGCCTCGACGGCCCTTGGATCGACATCTACATTAAGGAACTTCAAAACGCATCTTTTACACGTGACAAGCACATGTATACGACGCGCCTTGAAGTGGGGGCATTTGTAGATATCAAAATTTCTGTGAAATAAATGTTGACAATTGCATTAAAATTACAACCTCCATTCATTTCACCTACATCATACACTCACTTCACCTACAACCTCCACCCATTTCACCTACAACCTCCACCCATTTCACCATCGTACACTCACTTCACCTACAACCTCCACCCATTTCACCTACAACCTCCACTTACTTCACCAAGAAAATTTGTGGTGGTAATTCATTCTCAAAGCCTATAAATAGGCTTCTCCATCAAGGCCAAAGAAGACCATAATTCACATCACACCAAAAAACCTTGAAGCTTTGAAACTCTAAAAGCTCTCAAGCAAATCCCGAAGGATCAAGAAAGCTCTCTTCGTTCTTCGTCAAATCCTCCTTCAAGATCAAGCCCCCGACGGCCCTTGAAGAAAGTGTTCATCGTTCATCCTAAGATCAAGCCCCAACGGCCCTTTGGATCAACAACATCAACAAATCCATACATCGAACCGTTCTTCAAGATCAAGCCCAAAAGCCCTTGAAGAAACTTCCCTCAACCTTCAAGATCAAGCCGAACGGCCCTTGAAGAAATTTCCAACCGTTCATCCTAGATCAAGCCTTGACGACCCTTGGATCAACAACACAACCCACAAATCTACATCTTACGAAGAGAGAATCAGAGGGCCAAATTGTAAAAGAGATTGTAACCCCAAAATTAATACAAAATATTACTTTGTACACGTGTTCTTGTTTCGTTCGTTTCAGGAAAATTCGTGTTTACAATGAGTTTACCAAGAAATGGGTGCTCATTTGCTTAATCTATTGTACTTCAACAAATCTTCACTTCTTGACAAATTTAATCTCTTACGTCACATTTTCATTTTGATATAGTAGGAATAATAATGCTCAAGAAATACGTTTGTTTATTTATAGTAGAACAATTAAGGCTAGGCGCATTCCTTTTCCTGCTTGTCGTCTCTTTTTCATGCAATGATAGTTACAAACACGACAAGATCGCAAGTTCAGTTCACAGTTTTCACAACTCTATTGTAATAAACTAGTCAATCAATTAATTTTCAAATATGTAATATTTGTGCAAAATAATAAATAGCTATGTGATTGTTGATATTTAAACAATTTATGGGAACTTGTAAGTTGCGTTTATCGTACCAATACATACCAAATTTAGAAACTCTCGTATTTGATACCTCACACCTATAAATACGTTGCTAAAGTAGTTTTAAAGGAAAATGTGTTTTTCATCTTACGAGTGATTAGCACCTTTGCCTCATCCCTTATAAGTGTAGAACTCCTTGCGTCAAAATTCAACAGCATCTAAGGGATCATTTTCGGGTATATGGCTACTCGTATGATTACTATCTTCCTTGTAGCAGTCATACGTGTCTTCTTTATTGTTTTTGGATCTAAGTTGAGAAAGATGAAAACTTCACCATATCGTATTGCTCAAAATGCTTACAAAATGATGTTGAAATAGGTTTAGAAAGATTCTTGATCAACTCTTATTGGAATTTTGATTCAAGTTGTCATGCACGTACTTCAGTTTGTAAAAGTGTGTTCATTTTGCACACCTCCACATCTTTTTCTTTTTATCTTCTCTTTTTTTTTTTTTGTGGTCTGAATAACCAAAACTAAAATATTTGTTGAATGATTCAACACTTATCATTGACGCAACTGTAACTCATTAACATTATATTTGAGCATGTCAGACATGAGTATTGAACCATATGCACTAGGGTGTGATATAAAATTTGTGCTAAAATGAGTTTCCCAAGAAAGTGGTGCTCATCTACTTAATCTATTGTACTTTAACAATTCTTTGTTCCCATACCGAATCACTTTTACTTGCCTTAGTTCCATTGTGACCTTAGGCCTTCAAGTTGTAGGAATGCAAAATAAATGACAATTGGCCTCCAACGTCTTCAATGTTAAAGATACTAAAGTTAGTTAGTTTCATTGAGTAACTGTTAAAATGAATTTATTAGATTAATCTTGTTATTAATTAGATCAGATAAGGGTATTTATGTAATTGTCATGATTGGTACAAAGCTATATATAGCAAAGATACATTGTAATTAAAGTGTAATGAAATGAAGAGGAATTTTCAGTACAACAAATTCTCTCAATGTTCTTGAGTTTCTATATAGTATCCATCGCCAATACGGCTTCTTCGATTCTGAGATTTTCTTTCGCTGATCTCTAATTTTTCACATGATTTCTTGTTCTTCTCCGATCTTGATTTCTCTATTCGATAATCTTGAATTGCATTGGCTTATCCCTCAAACTCATCTTCTCCAATTGAGTCAGTACCAATTCCAAACCCTAATTCCTCTTCCTTAAATCCTAATCCATCCCAATCGTACACATCTATTACGTTTCAGAACATTGGAAGCATAGTTCCGTTCAAGCTCAAGTGTTCTAACTACTTGCCATGACGTGTTATCTTTGAGCCGATTCTCAGGCGCTACAAACTTCTTGGTCTTATTGACAACACTAAGCCATGTCGATCACCATTCTTGCATGATTGTTCTTTGAATCCGGCGTTTGAGGTTTGGTATGAAAAGGTCATAAACTTTTGATCTAGTTCAATTCGACTCTCTCGGAAGAAGTGATTCATTTCACCATTAGAGTTTCATCATCCCACAATCTGTGGACTAAACTTGAGCAATGTTTTGGTGGTGTTTCTGATGCACACATCCATAAATTGCGTTTTTGTTTTCAGAATATTCAAAAACGATCTCTATCAATGTCTGATTATCTTCAACAAACCAAGGAAATTTATGACTCTCTAATTGCAGCTAGAGCCACAATTCCAGATAGTGGTCTTATAGCCGTTACTCTTGCTGGACTCTAATGAATTTGAGTCACTCACTGACTTCATTATGGTACGTCTCTCCTCTACTTCTTTGGATGAATTACATGGTTATTGCTAACCAATGAGCTTTACTCATCACAAGAAAGTTGCTTCTTCTGGACCTACAAAACCTTTCCATACATTCTCTGTGTAATCACAACCACCATTACTTCATATACCAACACACGCATTTGCTGCTCAAAATCACGAAAATCATGGTACTCAACCATTAAGAACTTCTTACGATTTAATTCGAACAATCGAGGAAGGAAACATTATTGTGGCAATTATTAAGGTAATCGTGCCAATTATCGTGGTCAAAACTATAATTCTGGTTTTAATCGTGGCAACAATCAAAGTTGTCGTGGTTGATCTTCTTTAGGCCACTAAATTCCATGTCAGATTTGTGGTTCTACCAATCATGAAGCGATTGACTGCATTGATTGCGTGAATTCATAAATCTCTGGCAAAATTACTTTTGCCTAACTTGCAGCTATGTGTGCTCACTACACCTCTAAGCATACTCAGTCTTAGCTCATTGATTCTGGTGCTACCTCCCACATTACCAATGACATCTCAAACATTCATCTCTTGTTCCTTATCATGGTGAAGAAAAAGTGTATATTGGAGATGGTAAAGGTCTATCTATAGATCATGTTGGTTTCTCCTTTTTTACCTATTCATTCCAATTCTTTTAATTTGCACAATGTACTTCATATGCCTCAAATGCAGCATAATCTTTTTTCTGCATTTCAATTTATTAAAGATAATGATTGTTCATTAACCCTTGATATTAATGGATCCTCTGTCAAGGATCGTTCTACGGGAAATATGCTTATGCGGGACAAGTTAGAGATGGTTTCTTTCCTCTTCAAGTTCTTCTGCAACATGTAAAGCTTCTTCATCTTGTCACTCTGCTTTAATAAGTGTTACTGCTACTACAAGGGTATGGCATCATAGGCTTGGTCTCCCATCTTCTGCTATCATTCAGAAAGTACCTTCTTCTAACAAAGTTGATGTTAAGGGTACAAATATTGTGGACTTCTTCTATTCAGACTGTGCTATGGCAAAGAATCATAAACTACCATTTGGTCCTACCAAGTCTGCATTTTCCAAATGTCTAGAGTTGTTGCATTTTGGTGTCTGGGGACCCTCACCTGTTGTTTTAATGAGTGGTTATAAGTGCTATTCGCTTATAGTTAATGATTACAGCAAATATAGTTGGTTTTTTCCTTTATAGTCTAAGTCTACAGTGTATTCAGTGTTTGTGGAGTTCAAATGTTATGTTGAAAACACTCTTCGAAATAAAATAAAGGTTATACGATCTGATTCAGGAGGTGAATTCACTAGCAATGTTTTAAAGTATTTTCTTAAAACTCATGGCATTATGCAGCAATTTAGTTGTCATCACACTCTTGAGCAAAATGACTGTGTTGAAAGAAAGCACAGACATTTAGTTGAGACAT
The DNA here is from genome assembly GCA_024362995.1 of Heteromeles arbutifolia. Taxonomy (NCBI): domain Eukaryota; kingdom Viridiplantae; phylum Streptophyta; class Magnoliopsida; order Rosales; family Rosaceae; genus Heteromeles; species Heteromeles arbutifolia. Next base: position 26,591,229 of record JANCRC010000005.1, read on the forward strand.
CTCAAACTCTCTTACTTGCATCTCAAGTACCACATCTCTATTGGGTAGAAGCTTTCTCCACTACCATTTATTTGATCAACAGATTACCTATTAGAGGATTGCTTAAGTCGCCTTTGGAACTACTCTTTCATACCTATCCAGACTACTCAAGACTTAAAGTGCTTGGTTGTGGTTGTTTTACTTGGCTTAAACCTACATTTGGTTGTGGTTGTTTTACTTGGCTTAAACCTACACTACATCAAAATTGGAGAGTAAAAGCAAAGATTGTGTTTTCTAGGATATAGTCTTTAGCATAAAGGCTATAGCTACCTTGATCCTACTACACAAAGGATTTATATATCAAGGCATGTGGTTTTTTATGAAAATCAATTTCCATTTCATATTATCTTCAGCTCTTGTTCCAGAAGCTAAGTCTCAACATGGTACATCCCAAGTGATCCCAATATTGATTTGGCATTCTCCATTCCAACTACTGTTTCTCCACATAGTTTAAGTTCCTCGTCACAATTGTCTTTTACATCCAGTTCAAGTACATTGCCTACAATTACAACTCCCACATTGGTTCCACTTCAATCCAATATAGAAGCTTCCACTTCAATCCAATACATAAGATTCCACTTCACTCATTGCTACTCCTGATGCTTATCCAATGGTTATAAGGTCAAAGGCAGGCATATATAAGCCTAAAGCTTACTCAGCTACCAAACATCCACTACCATGTTCTGTGGATTTTGTTTCCAACACCTATCTTCAAGCTTCAAAGCTTTCTAACACCTATCTTCAAGCTTCAAAGCACTTATTGGAGATTTGCTATGCAAGCTGAGTTTAATGCCTTGTAATCTACGAGCACTTGGACACTGGTCCCCTTTAAGCCATACTCAAAATATAGTTGGATGTAAATGGGTATTCAGGATCAAGAAAAATCATGATGGTTCATTTAACAAGTATAAAGCAAGGCTTGTAACTAAGGGCTTCCATTAACAAGAAGGTCTGGATTTTTAAGAAACTTTTAGTCCAGTTGCAAAGCCAGTAACAATCAGAATTCTTCTCTGCTTGGCAATCCAATACAATTGGTTTCTTAACCAGTTAGACATCAGCAATGCTTTCCTACATGGGGATCTTAAATAGGATGTTTTTATGCATTAACCATCTGGTTTCTGTGATTCAAACCTTCATAATCATGTGTGCAAACTCAGAAAGTCACTTATGGGTTAAAACAAGCTCATAGAGCTTGGTTTGGCAAGCTTTTTCAAGCTCTACAATCTTTTGGATTCCCACAATCTACCTCTGATGCCTCACTATTTGTTCTTAAAGCCTCTGTTCCAGTTATTGTTTTGGTGTATGTAGATGACGTATTGGTAACAGGACCTAATCCTTATTTCTGTCAACATTTCATTCAAAAATCAAGTAAAGTCTTCCCTGTCAAAGACTTAGGCCTTCTGCATTATTTCTTGGGTCATAAGGTTCAAGGATCTTCAAAAGGTATTTTTCTTCATCAAAGCAAGAATCTTCTTGACTTGCTTAAAAAGACTAACATGGAAAGTGCAAAACCATGTTCAACTCCACTGAGTACTCAAAAGCTTGATCACACTAGTCCACTCATGTCTAATGCTACTGAATACAGATCAATTGTTAAAGCCTTACAATATCTAACTTGGACCAGACCTGACTTATCATATGTTGTCAATCAAGTCTGCCAATTCATGCATGCTCTAAGGGAACTTCACCTCTAAGCTGCTAAAAGAATCCTAAGGTTTCTTAAGGGGTCAATTACACATGGTTTGTGGTTCAAGAAAGGTGTTATTGATCTCGCTGCATATTCTGATGCAGATTGGGCAGGATGTACTTTTGACAAAAGATCCACAAGTGGATATTGCATCTTTTTAGGTTCTAATCGCATTAGTTGGAGTGCTAAGAAGCAACCAACTGTTGCTAGATCTTCCACAGAGGCAAAGTATCGTTCTGTAGCTCACATTGTACACAGAACTTACTTGGATATGCAAAGTTTTTAAAGATATTGGCCTTTCACTGTCTACAGTTCCAAAAGTCTGGTGTGACAATATTTCTGCCATATCACTTGCTTCTAATCATGTTTTCCATGCAAAACTAAGCATATTGAAATAGATTATCATTACATCAGAGAATTAGTTCTTACCAATCTCATTAAAGTCCAGTATGTCTGCAGTGCAGATCAGTTGGCTAACATTCATACCAAGTCCCTCTCTAAACACAGGTTTTTGTATCTACAATCTAATCTGTCTCTTGGACCTTTTGATGCTACCAAGTTCAGCTTGAGGGGTCTAAAGAGACTAAAATTAGTTATTTTCATTGTGTAACTGTAAAAATTAGTTTGTTAAATTGACCTTGTAATTAGTTAGATCAGTTAAAGGTATTTCTGTAATTGTAATGATTGGTACAAAGCTATATGCACCGAAGATACATTGTAATTAAAGTGTGTAATGAAATGAAGAGGAGTATCCAGTACAACAAATTCTCTCAATGTTCTTGAGTTTCTACAATTGTCATTGTCCCTCTAACTCACTCAAGAGATTTCAGTCTTTCTCGAACACAGGTAGGTATACCACAGGTCATAATACAAGTGAATGGCAGTTTTTTTTTTCAAGTGTCTCTCCACTTATATCATAACACGTGATATATCAATCCATGTTCTGAGTACATTGAAAAAAAATTTCACTCACTGACGACTGACGAGTGTTGCTAGTTTTGAGTCATTTGGAGTAGGATGGTGGTTACTTGTTAGAAGTGAGGAGTAATTTCGTAACTTTGTCAAGCATGCACATGGGCTGATGATCCAAAAATTCTCTCTACTGCTTTAATCGATTTCAATCGGTAACTTTGTCACGTCTGCAACAGAAAGAGAGCACACAAGAGAATTGTAAATGTTTTGATATCTTGATTTAGACAATTGTGAAACAGGTGATACAAAATTATTACAAGAAAAACGTATAAGAATCTAAAGTTATACACATGTGGCTTTCTCGTAGTGGAGATATTGTTTCTGCAATACTTTTATTATCTATTACACTCAGTATAATGTAGCATCGGAGTCAAATCCCATGTTTTAATGTAGAAGTTAACTAAGATATTATTCATGTCATGTTGGACCATTCTATAGCTTAATTATCACCTTTTATCGGTGCTAATAGTAACTCCCTTCTAAATAAAAAAAGTTAGTGAGTAAAATGGCATGTTTGGAAGTGCTTTTAAAAAAACAAGCACTTTTAAATCACCTGAAGTGTTTATGGCCATGTTTTGGCAGAAAAAAAGAAGTAGAAGTGCTTAGAAGTGGAAAAAATTACTTTGAAAGTGCTTCTTTGAAAGTGCTTCTTGAAAGAAGTTATGTGCTTCTTTTACAAAACGCTTCAAGTATTTTTTCAAGAATTTATGTGCTTCTTTCATAAAACATTTACAATTTTAAACAATTTCAATGTGCTTCTAATAGAAGCGGTTTTACTGAAAGGAATCAGTTCCAAATGAATCTAAAATAATATTCCTATATTTACCCCTTATATTTATGTATTTAATTTCACAAAAACACCAATGATATAAATGGGTAATCGGCCCAATCCTACAATCAGTACAAGTGGGCTTGGACTTCCAATTTTTAGCCAGCCCAAACTACAAACCAAAATAAAAACAAAAACGAAAAAATAAAAATATTTTGGATAATTCTACAATCTACAGGCAGAGTGAGCAAAACAGAGCCCTTCTTCTTTACACGGAGAGAAAGAGCGAGAGAGAGAGAGAGAGAGAGAGACCGAGTTCCCCTTCAATGGCAGTTTCTTCCATGTCTTCAATCCTAATTCCTTCACTTCCTCTCTCCAATTCTTCTGCATTTCCGACTTCCAAGCCAAAGCTTTCTTCTTCCGCTTTGCCCTCGGCCAACAATGCCTTAAAGCTCAGAGCTTCAAGATCCTCACAGTCATCCACTAGGGTTTATGCCGCTCCTGAAGTCTTGGAGTCCCAGGAAACCCTAATCCCACCTCCAGAAACCCTCGAGGTTTATTTTTCTTGCCCATTTGTTTTTGTTTCATTTTTCTTTTAATTTACAATTTGCTAATGCTGTGTTTGGCTGCTGAGAAAATGTGGGAAAGGGAGAATAATTTTCCCTAATTTTTTATTGCCGTTTTAAAATGTTGATATTGGACTAGTGGGTTTTTGTTTTAATTTGCTTAATTTTTATACAGTTATATTTCTGCAATTTTTAACCATTTCTTAAATGTTTGTTATCTGCGTGTGTTTTAGGTTGGAAGTTCTGAGACCCCGAGTACTTCATCACTCATTATTGGTGGAGATGGAGATAAGGTATATTATTACTAACGTATTAATGTTTCATAGAAGGGGGAAAATCTGAATTGTGGAATTTTAATAGTTTTATAATTTGAACTGAGGAAGATTAACTTAACTTTTTATTTTGATTAATTTTTGGAAATTTAACTTAAGTTCGATACTTCGATCTATTAAAGGTTTGCAAGTTCACTGAGGTGGGAACATATTCTTCCATTAGTGGAGTTTTGGTGTAATATTAAATCCGGTCCAATTGGATAAAGTGATGCAGAATGAAGATATAGTATATTGATGTCAAGTTAGAAGCTTAGAAGCTTAGTGTCAAATCTTTTTATTAAGTTATTGGGGGATATCTGCCCATGCGTAAATGCAAAACCTCGAACTAGATTTGTCGTTGGCGCTGGTATGTCAAATGTAAATGCAAAACAACCAATTGTTTTATTTTACCTTGATCTTTTGTTTGAGTGGTCTATGACTTTCTTGTTGTCTGGTATGACCTAGGTTCCTGATTGAACTTTTGAGTACTTGGTGCCAAGGTTCTAAAAGTCGCTAGGCGCTAGTCGGGCGGCGGGCTGGGGCCTAGCGCCTCGGCGCCTAGGCGGATTTAAGTAAATCTATCATATTTCGTGTAAATAAGTGTCTGCTTATACTTGAAATATATATAATTTCATTATAAACTACAAAATAGAATGCATATATATTATGAAGTATTGGAACATAATGAAAACATGTGAAATAAGGATATATTGTGTGTTCATTTAAGTATGCAACAAGTCTTTTACAATTTATTGGAAGAAAAAAAATGCACAATGAAAGTTATCTATTTTATGTCTAAGTGAGTTGCGACCTAGGCGGGTGTTTAGGCGGGTCTAGGCGGGCTAGGCGGGTACCTAGGCGGGCTAGGCGGGTGCCTCGGCAGTCAGGCGGTGCCTCAGCAGGCCTAGGCATTAATCGGGGTGGTGGCCAGCAGCCTAGGGCCTAGGCGCGGCGGCGCTAGGCGGGGATTTTTAGAACAGTGCTTGGTGCTTTATGCTTCAGATCTGTATTTTTGTGATGATCTTTTCCAAAGTCTGTTTGTTAACTGTACCATTACAGATAGTAGAGCTTTGTCCTATTTCTTATAATTTTTATTTAATCCTGACCCGGGATTGAACCTCTTTTAGTTATGAAAAGGGTATGCAGATTCTGCTGTTTAATTAATGTATAAAACAGTAAGATTGTGGAGGGACATTTACCGACTCGTAACCTTTCAACAGCCTCCAACATAGTAAGAACGTTGGCTAGTGGCAAATGGATCCCCATATTTGATTCCCTACTGATTTGATGAACACCGGGTTCATCGTGGCTTGGGGCTATTTGGCTAGAATGATTTATTACTCATGTATCTGGGACAATTTGGAATGGCAGAAAGTAACTAAGTGGCTGAGGACTAGCTAGATTACTGCTGTCAGTGCTATTCTTGATTTGTCAAATCAAACTTTAAATTGTCAAACTTAAAGAAGAAAGGTCTAATTTATTAATTTGTTTCCCACAATTGTTTTAACAGCTTCACATGTATTCTGATTATCTAAAGGTGTTTCTGTTTTCAGGCCTCACCCAAGCAGAAAATCAGGATTAAACTGAGGTCTTACTTTGTGCCATTAATAGAAGATTCCTGCAAGCAGATAATGGATGCTGCTAGGAACACGAATGCGAAAACAATGGGTCCTGTACCCTTGCCAACTAAAAAGCGAATCTACTGTGTTCTCAAATCTCCCCATGTCCACAAGGATGCAAGGTTCCATTTTGAGATTCGTACCCACCAACGCCTCATTGATATTCTATACCCAACTGCACAAACAATAGATTCCTTAATGCAACTTGACCTTCCTGCTGGAGTTGATGTGGAGGTCAAACTGTGAAGAAGCAGGGCAGCAGCTTAGGTATTTTTATTTATCAGCTTCTGAAGGTTTGCTTCCTTCTAGTACATTATCATCTCTCATGTTTGAATAGAAATATTATACATAAATGATTAAAGTTGGAATGCAGGTTCATATATGTAAGTCGATAAAAATCTTTTTCTTTGTGTGTTTTTTTGAACCAATGTTTATCCAAAGAAGGTTCGCACCTTTATCAATTCTATACTGGAATGGATCTACTTCCTTTCACTTTTTTCAATTATGGTGGAGGGTTTTAATAGTTTTCACATGACCTGTTTCTGGTCAAGCTTTGGGAGTAATAAACTGACGTAACTATTTTTAGTGCTGTAGCTCTGTTTTACTTGCTCATTCTGTTAAGGTAGATGTTTGTGTTCTTGTGTGGCTTACAATTTAACGGTTCCTGCTTCATTTATATTTTACTGCGTCAATTTGATTTTTGATGACTATGTTCATTTCATGCTTGCTTTTACAATCTTCGATGACTACATTCATTGTGATCCATATCCTTGATGCATGTCGTCCTGCTGTTTTCATTGCAAGCAAACTTACTTGTTTTTATCATAGTTTATGTTTTGGGGGGGGGTGGGTGTCAAATATGTACCTTTCTTGTATATTTTGCTATCTTCCTGTGTTTGAACTTTTTTTGTTGGCCTCTAAAATGTACTAAATGTACTTTTCCATGTTAGGTGTTTTCTTTGAAGAACATGTGAAAGAGAATACAAAGGTTCACGTTCATTTTGTAGAGGGTGAATCTTATTGAATGCATTTTGACCCTTTCCTGAAATTCATTTCTTTTGTGTATGTTGTAAGCAATTGTAAGCAATTTCTGCCCTTGGATCTCAGTTGAAGAATAGAGATAAAGAGTTCCTCTTTTGAAATTATTTTATATCCTTGTAGTTGTATATTACTTTTCTCTTTGAGGTAGTCATGTTAGAATTGCATCAACTTCCTAAACATGCAATGTCATTACCATATTAGTTCCGCATTGTGTATCTTTTCGATTATTCTACATGTCTAGGCATCATTTCACTTTCGTGGTAGCTCCGTTGAGAATTTCTGTTGTTAATGTGTCGATTGGAGATGAAAAGGAAAAAAATTGTTTAGGCTTGTGGATAATATCGTTTTCGAAGTAGAGAATCTAAACCCCCAGAAAGCACAAATTGTGCAGCTGATTCTGGCAGTTTTGGACAAGTTTGGTCATCCGAATCCGAAATTTATGGGCCAAATTCTTGTCGTACTTTCGTTAATTCCATTGGAATCCTATTACCTTGTTCTATAGTAGTGAGAGTTAATGTACCAGTCGAAGCCATATTTCAGTCTCAGCTTAATCCTGTTTCAACAATTCTCCTATAAAGTACCTGAAATTTTACAGACCCCGTTCTACAGAGAACATTTTCGACGATATATGTACAAACTACGAAGATGATATCTGTTGATATTTTTCAACCATACAGGTTTCCGCTCTCATTCGACTCCTTGTACTCATTACGAAGGAGATGCGAAGAGAGATTATATATGCCCGAAAATGAGACCGGAAATTTGTGTGGTCTTTGAACAAGAACCGATCTTGTCTAGCTATTATTTTGCTTCAATTTTGGCTCACGATTTTTTAGAAAGCGCACTGGCGCATCCCCTTGGCGATTAAACTGAACAATTCCGGCCTGCTTTCTTATATCCTCGGTGAGATTTTTGTTGCCGATCTTAGTGAATGACTCCGAATGTCAGAGAGTGAGATTGGGGGAGAGTTGATGAAATCTATTTTTCTTTAGGTGCAAATGGAATCCATTTTTTAACAACTTGGTAACAGTTATAATCGTGAAAAAGTAATGATATATTTATTACATATTTATATTATTATTTGCGCCACTTCGCTAATAGATTTAGACTCATCAATCGATGTGGATCTTATCTTTATAATCGTAATATTTTTATCTAGAAAAACGTGATTTTATAATAGAAAAAATAAAATATATTTGATTTCGTTTTATTTATTTTTTAAAGGATGGGGGCAAAATAAGAAGGAACGCGGAGAATGGGAGGTTTGACTATTGACTGAGAGGACAACAGAGAGTGTGGCAAGTACCCTTTGGCCCCACTTCGTCTAATATGAATGAGGATCCCATCCGGATTCAAATGATGAGGATCCTAGAGATCGAACCAGGATCCTCTCCTGAGCAATTTCCTAGGGATCCTAGGGATCCCACAATCCTATCCGTTCATCGTATATCGTGCGGTCAAAAATTATTTAAAATTTAAGATTTAAAATTCAAATATAAATAGTACCTAACGAACACTGACCGCACGATATAAAATAAACGGACAAGATTGCGGGATTCCTAAGATCCCTATGGAAAGATCCGGCGAGGATCCTGGTTCCTAGAGATCTTTACATTCTAATAGTTCATCGTATATCGTGTGTCAGTTTTCTTCAAGTACTATTTATGTTAATTTTAAATAAAAAAATTCAAATAATTTGTTACCGCACGATGTACTATGAACGGTTAAGATGTGAAGATTCCTAAAATCCCTACCATTTGGATCCGGATGAAATCCAAATCCGGCTAATATGCCACTCCAAAGAAAATGGCGAAATACAATATTACAGTACAGTAGTTTAAGTGAGTTTTATATTTATATATATAAGAATCAAACAACTTAAATTTATTACTTATAATCAAGCTCTAAAATATCCATAATATCCCGATATTTCTATCGAAATTTCCGTGTTTTTGGACTACATCGTGGGTCAGTTTTCTTCAAGTACTATTTATGTTAATTTTAAATAAAAAAATTCAAATAATTTGTTACCGCACGATGTACTATGAACGGTTAAGATGTGAAGATTCCTAAAATCCCTACCATTTGGATCCGAATGAAATCCAAATCCGGCTAATATGCCACTCCAAAGAAAATGGCGAAATACAATATTACAGTACAGTAGTTTAAGTGAGTTTTATATTTATATATATAAGAATCAAACAACTTAAATTTATTACTTATAATCAAGCTCTAAAATATCCATAATATCCCGATATTTCCATCGAAATTTCCGTGTTTTTGGACTACCGATATTTCCGATGTTATCGATATTTTCATCGAAATTTCCGTATTTTTTAAATTTCTATATTTAAAAAAACACCAAGGGGATTCGAACCCCTCCCATTTTACTCCTTCAACACCTTGACCACCATATCACTTATATTTTTGTGAAAATATGCTAAAATATTTATATATTTTCAACACTCACAATGTTTGCAAGCTCGCTATATAATCAACTTAAATCAGTTAAATCCATCATGCAATGCATTTCCTTCCAATTTTTTATGATAAACTAATAGATAATTGACTAAATAAACATCCTGCAAAGTTTCAATAAAAATTTCCAAGTTTTTCTTACAATTTCCATGGTTTTTATTCAATTTTTATCGATATCGATAATATCCCGATATTTCCATCGAAATTTCCGTGTTTTTGGATTACCGATATTTCCGATATCATCGATATTTTAGACCTTGCTTATAATAGTATTGCTATAGATATTGAGTAGTTATTTAAAATATAATAAATTTAGTAAAGGAAAAATTTGAGTAGTTATTCTTATTTAATCTTTTGGGTTTTTAGTTTCTCAAATTGAAGAAAACTTGTGTGTGGCTTAATCTGTCATTTGATCTTGTTGAGTGACACTACCATGCACTCAAAGCTTGCCACGTGGTTAGCTTTAAGTATAATTTTTTTTCCATTCTTCTATACTTAAATATCTCATAATTAATTTTCTTTCTAATAAATACACACCATAGATTCATCCAACGGCTCATTTTTTTTCTCTCTTCTTCCATCTCTCTCATTTTTTCTGTCAAATTTTCCCTAGCGTATGCATTCTTCGCTCGCCCACACTATTTCTTGCGTTTCTTCATAATAAACTGGGGAAAGAGTATTAGTTTGTGTGTTAATCTTTATCCTACAAGGATTATAATTTTAACTGTAAACTCTTAAGTCTTTGTAAATATAAACGTACAGACTCACTCCAGATTATGGAGTTGAATTGCACAATGTCTTTGCTATCTTCACTTTATTTTGGTTAACACTTATTTCCTCTCAGAAAATACATGCATCTGGACATTTTCTAGAAGCATGCTTGAAAAGCTAAAGCTGAGATGTCCACTTTCACACGGAACCGAAAATTTGAGAAGAAAAAAGAGAGAAAAAAAAGAGTTCGTTAGATTAATTTGATGCTATATATTAAATAGAATGAAAATTAATTATGATAAATTTGAATATAAAGGAAAGGAGAAAATTATACTTAAAATTCTTCACGTGGCAAGTTTTGAGTGAATAGTACTGCCATTTCTTTTGAAATTGATTCATTCCATCAAGATGGTCCTTAAAGTTAAAAATCGATCAATATTGTCCTCGAATAGGAGTGTTACATATCAAGTCGTTCTTTTGTTTGAATTTTTCTTAAAAATTTGTTAATATGCGACATATTATGGGGCCCCACTCTAACATTATTGATTCTATGTGGATCAGAGCAAGTTTTTCTTTAAGGAAAAAGATAATGTTCCGAAAATAAAAAAAACAACAGATAAAGAAAAACAGAAAAGAAGAAATTTGCGACAAAAATAAAAACACGACCTAGGGCAAAGCACTTGGATTCAATCAATCAAAAGACCGACTTGTACAGTTAGTTGGACTGAACTCGACCCAAAAACCAGATGAAGAAAAAAAAAGGAAAAAACAACAGGACATAAGATTTATTTTTTCTCAAAAAGTAAATTTTATTAAATTAGATATTAAATTAATCATGGACGATAATTAAATTCATATCGTTGTGCAAAGATTCAACTCCGGCCACTTGCATACGGGATAGAAGATTAATGCATGTTAGATGGAAGGCCATACACGACGGAGAGTAAACGTGTTTCTGAAAGCGATAGTACATTTGGATTTTTCTATAAATTTTAATTGGACCAACCCTCACCACCCCACAATCCCACACTTCCATTTTTCTTTCTTCCTTCATCATCTTGTAATTATTTTCTTCCAACTTTCCCGACAAAATCTCAAATTTTCCATGAAAGTTCCGGTCATAACTCGGGCCCTGTCTAAGGCCTCCCCTTTTCTCTCAACTCCCAAAGTCCTCTCCCCTCACTTCTCTATCCGCTCATATTCTCAAGCCCCCTCGACTCCCATGGCTGCCTGCATCCACAATCAAAGCCACCCACTTTGTTGGGATTCAAACAGGTCCACATCCGACGAAGACGGCTACCATTTCATGAAGTTCTGCCGCCGCAGTTTCTCTGATCAGGTTTCCTGCGCACCCATTTCCCAGAATCGCACGAAAACAACTCAGACGCGCAGAATCGTGGAGGATCTCGACCCAGATGAAGATCTATGGCTCAGAATGCAGGATGAAGCTCGCTCGGATATTGATGAAGAACCCACCTTGTCAGATTACTATTACACTTCGATTCTGTCGCATGCTTCTCTGGAAAGTGCTTTAGCCCACCATCTGTCTGTAAAATTAAGCAATCCTAGCCTCTCCTGTGCGACCCTAGTGGATATTTTCATGGGGGTGTTCGCACAGGATCAGGAAGTCGTCAGGGCCGTGAAGGATGATCTGAGGGCGGTGAAGGAGCGTGACCCGGCGTGCGTGAGTTACACGCACTGCCTCTTGAATTTCAAGGGATTTCTTGCGTGCCAAGCCCACCGGGCAGCGCACAAATTGTGGTTGCAGGGGAGGAAGGTCCTGGCTTTGCTGATTCAGAACAGGGTGTCCGAAATTTTCGCGGTGGACATTCACCCTGGAGCGAAAATCGGAAGCGGGATACTGCTGGACCACGCCACCGGGCTCGTGGTGGGAGAGACGGCGGTGATTGGGAACAATGTGTCAATTTTGCACAGTGTGACTTTGGGAGGGACCGGAAAGGCATCCGGGGACCGGCACCCGAAAATTGGGGATGGGGTGCTGATTGGGGCAGGGACCTGTATATTGGGGAACATTAGGATTGGGGAAGGGGCAAAGATTGGGGCTGGGTCTGTGGTGATAAAGGAAGTGCCGGCAAGGACGACGGTGGTTGGGAATCCGGCCAAGTTGCTTGGAGGGAAAAATCCAGTTAAGTTGGACAAGATGCCTAGTTTTACTATGGACCATACTTCCAATATAGCTGAGTGGTATGATTACGTTGTTTAAGAGCGACTTACATGAAACGGGTGCTCTTGTTATTTAGAGGCCCGTTTGGATCTTATGAAAAAATTTAGTTGTTTTTTTGGGGATATTTTCTGCTTGTGGTTTAAGTGTGAATTGAAGTTCTCCTATTAGCAAATAGAGAGCCTCCTGCCTCGATGGAGATTATGTAACATGTAATGGGGTTTGTATTCTTTCTCAGAATTGGTGTTTCTGTATTATTGTGCGTACTGTTTTGTACTATTGTAAGATGTTAAGATTATTGTTTGTTTTGAATGTCAAAGTTTGGGGTTAGTATGTTTACTTGTGATGATTTTTAGCTCGGTTAGTTAGAAGCATTCACGATGTAATGCACAGGTACGTCGTCACTGTATCTTTGGGATAATGTATGTCGACACATCAGACGTCTTGTGTTTGACTTCTGCTCGATTTCAGTTGTATAGAAAACGTTGTTGTCATTGATTGATTCAATCAGTATTGTTAGAAAAGAATATTGAAGATCAGATTAGGCTAAGGTCGTTCCCTCAAGTGTGTTGGGTTTGCAAAAGCAGCAAAAGAGATCATGAGAACCCATGACAGCAACTTCTTCCAAGCCACTTCTTGTTCCGGATGTCATCTCTTACGGCAGAACTGCTAGACTCATAAAGGGTTGAGGCTTTCCATCAATCAGGGAATAGAAGGGATCTTTACTCATTCAAATTTATTTCTTCGAACATCGAATCACCTATCAACCTTGGAGAGATTATCATTTCCATGACATATGGCATCACTGCCAGAGTGGTAGTTGGCAACAAACGCAAAGACATGGTCCAAGAACTCATAACAGCTGTTAGGGAAGGTGCAAATGCAACGGGTGGCTTCGAGGTGGATGATATATTCCCTTCCATCAAAATACTTCATGTGAATTGCTGTGATCAGTGGAATGAGGGATAACTTGAGAAGATTCACATTGTCGAAGATCATAAAGATAGCAAGGAGGCAGCCGAGACTACAGGCAAGGACAAAACGGACAATCTTCTAACGAGCTTGAAGTTCCTATAACAAACGACAATATCAAAAAAGTTCTCCGGGTCAGCATGCTTAATTTTGTATGCAAATTATCGAGTTATTCGTGTAATTTTGTTTGCAACATGATAATCCTACTGAAACTCGTATTCTAATATTTCAGGATATTTTCACGGCAGGGATTGAAAGATCATCTTCAACTGTGAAATGGGAGATGTCAGAAATGCTGAAAACACCAAGAGTGATGACCAAGGCACAAGCAGAGGTGAGACAAGTCTTATCTACAAAAGGCGCCGTCGTCGAGGAAACAGGCCTTGAGGAATCGAAACTTTGCCATTACACCCTCCCATTCATTTGTTGCTTCCGAAAGAATGCAGCGAAAGTTGTGAGGTTGATGGATATACGATACCTGCTGTCAAAACCAAATCATTGGTCTGAAGCAAAGAGAGATTCTTGATATAGTTGGGTTATTTGGAGAAGGAAGAACAAATGTTGTAGTAGCAGACCAAAACCGATACTTGCCAAAACTAAAGTCGTGACATTCTACCAGCGAACAAATTTAAAGTTTCAACAATTCATCATCGAATTGGATGATGGAATGATATGAACGTTCGAGATAAAGTTGAATCTGAAAATAATAATAATAATTCAGTGATGGAATCAGAAGAGGACTTTGATTTGTCAGTTGATAAATGGACGATACAAATAATGAACAAGTAGGCCATAAGTTAAAACTCTTGAGCTGTATTGGAATGTGAAAGGTATGTACTCCGTTGAACATTTACTCTTGAAATGTCAAGACATTTTTATTTATGTGTTAGGACGAGGCTTAAACTGATGGAGCCAAGCCAAATCAAATTAAACCGAACCAAACCAACCAATAATGGTTTAGTTTGGTTTGATTTCAATACTGGTATTGGACAAACTGAACCCTGTTGAAAGCTAGTTGGTTCGATTATATTTTGGTGTCAAAGCCAATCAAACATAACAGTACCCACCCCTATTTGGAGTGAAATCTCAACTTCCTTCAAAACGGTTTTGACGTTGGAATTGCACACTAGGTAGCCAAAAATGGTAATTTAGTAGCATATTAAATTTCATACAGCCGCACCAAACAATCTTCTGGTAAAAGTACAGTATTAACAAAGTCAAAATACTTTGGCAGCAAAAGATTTTATCAACATTCAAGCCTGGACCATTGTGTCTGCCAAACCACTGCCTGTCTTTGGTAAGTCTGCCTTTCAATTCTTGTTCGTCATTCCCTATTAGTACATTGATACATCATACTTTGATGATTATGCAATGACAGAAAAAATACTAGTCAAATTACAGTAGAAACACCGCATTAAGGAGTTAATTTCAAAGGTTTAGTAGGGTTTGGCCACTAAGTAGAGTAAAAGATTGCACAGGGTACCTTCTTAATTAATTAGCACAAATCTTGCGCATATAATAAACTGAACATGCTTGCAGTTTCATAACCAAAACTCTATATTCTCTACCATCCCATTTATCTTCTCCAATCACTTTCCTCAAGGAGCAGCTATGGCTCTCCTTCCTTGTCCTCTTCACCATCTGAGATTGCTCGTATTTATATATATGATGTCGAGAATAGGGAGGAGATCAAGTACTACTCCAAACTTACCGCCAGGGCCGAAAAGGATACCTGTCCTTGGAAATTTTCATCTCATGATGACTGTCCTAAAAAATCTCAGGAACTCACCTATAACCAATTTGGGTTGAATAGAGGTCGAAGCTGTTAGAATATGAGTATGAAACTAAATATTATAGTCAGTTGTAGTGTTTCAATTGACATTCAAATTACCCTAATTCTTGTGAGACTGGAAGTCTATTTTGTAGGATTGTAATTCAAATTATCTTAGTTCTTGTGGGACTGGAAGTCTATTTTTGTTGACGCACTCATAATATGTTTTGGATTCACAATTGGTATCGTATGTTGATTCTAATAGGAGAATAAATTAGGATTGATCTATTATAAATAGTGGCCACTACTCTCACAAAATGTTTGCTAAATATTGAACTAAGATAGTACTTTTGGTTTTGTAATAGGGGAGAATGTGTACTGTTTAGAAGTCTGCTTTGGCTTTTCTTGTATTGCTTCTATGGGTTAGTTTGTTATTGCGTTTATTAAATTGTGAACTTAATATTTGTATAAATTTGTGGTTCATGAACTTAATCTTTTAACTTATGTTTTGATAAGTTTAATCTTACATGTGTCATCAGAGCCTAAGATTTTGGTCTTGAATTCAAATTGAAAGTATTAAAAAAGACGTGATGGTAATTTGGCAAGGGTCAAGCTTAGTTTGTGAGAAAATCTGTAGGGTTTGAATTAATTTGTTGTATACATATCATGTTTGCCACAATACCTTTTTGTAATTTTTGCAGTTGTTGCTAAACGAATGATGGCTACATGTTGAATTAAATTTGATAGAATCGATCTATTAAGTTTGTACAACTATTAATTTTTCTTTTGTGCGTTTGATTCCATGATGATGAATTTCTATAATATTAATCAAGGATTCATTGGGTGGTTATGGAATGTGACCACGTGAGTTATTATTGCTGTCACTTATCCGTGGCTTTTTGTTGGTCTAATTGGTTTGAATTAATGAATGTGATAATAAAGACGTGCATATAAATATGGCTTGTACAGACCAAGTATAAGTAGGATAAAAGAAAGATGAAATCTTGGTTTGGAGACATTAATAAGTTGTTGTCTAAGAAATATTAACGTTCATAACTTGTCTTTTTCTAAAAATTTGTGCAATGGCGTTGAATTGAAAAAAAAACCACCTGAAAATTGGGCTTTTAGTCAAGTAAAACCCACTGGTGACTAAAGCCCAAACATCAAGTAGCTAGAGTCCAAATATGGGTTGAAGCCCATTTCTGATAAAAAAAAATGGATAAAAGAGAGGAGCAGTTGCTCCACGTGGCTGAAAAGGAAACTGAAATGGGAGTTGGTTCTTCCTATCTTCTGAAAACAGACAACAAAAGAAAGTGGAGGTGGCTTCAATCAGAAATAGATCCTCTCCGGATTTTTCTCTAAAGTCCAAGAATCAAGTGATTTGAACCTTTAAAATTTGATCCAATAGTTACGGTCATAAATTATTACAGTTTTTAAAAGTTTTTACTAGTTTTTCTATTTTTAACCTTTGAATCAAATTTTAATGACGCGGATCATTTGATTCCTGAATTTTAAAGAAAAAAATTCGTAGATGATCTTTTTTGGACCCCACTGTCGACACCCACGTTCTGATCCAACACCTGTCACAAAAAGTCTATAAAAAGACTCTGTCTCGGTGAAAAAACAAGGGGACAACTGAAGAGAAAATAAGGAGAGAAATCAACACAAAAATCGAAAGACATAAAACAAGACAAAAAAAGAGGAGGCGACAGAAAAGCATAAGAGAAAACCAACAAAAAGGCAGAGAGGAGTACAGAGGGGTTCACGACAAAAGAAAAGAGGGAAAGCAAGGAAGACACGACAAAGGGAGCAAAAATATTACGTATAAATTTATTGTTTGTATTTTGTTCTTTGTCTTGGTGCTGGTTCAGTTTTTGCAGAGGAAAAGAAAGAAGACCTGGCTCTTATTTTCACCAAAGCAAAGAAAATGGTGAAACTTCCACCATCGCAGCCATCAGAAGGATAAACCTTCTCTTCCCACTTCAAATTTCCAAGGCTGCACCGCTCATCTCTCGGATCCTCCCCCAAAGCCCACGCTCCCAACAGAACTACGGAGCTTTCCTCTTTCCTTGCTCATATCCTCCTGCGCCGTTTCCCCATTTGCGAACACGGCGACTCTGGAAATCACTACCGCCGGTGCTAACCTCCCCAGGAACGACGGAACCAGCCTCCACCGCGCATGCAAAGGGTTCTGCTGCAACACATCCACCGTCATCTACAATGACATGCCCCAACCCCGATATCCCGACAAGTGTTGGCCGACACCTGAGAGTGACAAAGCCATTTAAAACATGCATACAAATAAGAATATGCAATTAGAACAAAATATGCCATTGCAGGAACATGTTCAGAGCATACGACTACTAAGAATAATATGGAAGAATTATTATGAAAAGATACAAACAAGGGAATGATACCTACATTGAGAGCTCAAGGATACCTAAGCCGAAGTGTCCAGACGCCGGGATCATGTGCCTCGATCCTAACTCCTGAGGGGGCGCAAAACAGAAAAGGTGAGTGGACCAAAGTTTATATTAATAATACTAATAATAGGAAAATATTTATTTATGAACATAATAACCACCTGTTTTGAAAACACATATATAATACTACGTATAAGTTTTATGAAAAACCCTAGCATGCCATGAAAAACATTTTTAAAAATAGGTACGAAAAATCCAGTGCCTAGTCATGGAAATATCATCGCCCGAAGGCAAATCCATAAATCTCATCGATGATATACTCAACTAAGGGTATCATAGTGGCCCGAAGGCATAACCATCACCAAAGGTGAAGCTGTACGACACTGGGTTACGTCAGTGAAGAAACCACGATCCATCACCTGAAGGTGAAGCTGTACAACTCCGGGTTACGCCGGAGAAGAGAATATAACATATCTATATGTATATGCAGTGGGTCCATCACCCAAAGGTGAAACTGTACATCTCTGGGTTATGCCAGAGAAGAAACATAGGGTCCATCACCTGGAGGTGAAGCTGTACATCTCTGGGTTACGCCAGAGAAGAGGCATATACATATAACATCACACATCGACACTAGCCTCAGGCTAATGAAGTTGAGGGTATAATCATTGTGGATGCAAATTTCTTCCTCCTTGATCTTGGACAAAATTGCACCTACAAAACAAATAACACCTTAGGTCAAGGCCAAAAGCCTCACGCGCCCACGATGATTTGGGGGGGGGGGGGGGGGGGGGGGAGGGGGGCTTTGGCCGAAGAACCTCCGATGCCAAAGTTAGAATTTTGAGGGAAAAGTGTTTGAGAGTTTAGAGAATTTTAGCAAGAGTGAAGACTTAGATTATTAGAGAAAATGGGGTGATATATATAAGGCATGGCCGGTCCCTTTTGGAGAAAAGATGGCCGGCTTTTGGGTATTTTTGTGTGAAATGTGTGATTTAATTGGCAATTAATGGATTAATTAGGTAATAAATCCATTAATTAGCCAATTAACTCAATTTATATGGAATGTTTTGAAGGTTATGGAATAAATACCTTATGGAGAATATAGGATGAGGATGGATGAAATAATTTTGAATTTGTTACCTATTTTGGGCACTTTTGGCTTGATTGAAGAATGATTGTCCATTGCTTGCATGTAGGAAATCCGGTGTGACTTAAGGGTATTTTTGTCCTCTTTTATCCAAAAATCCACGTGTCGCCTTGTGATTATTTTTGGCTCCACAAATGCCCCCATACCTGTTGGGCTGCTCACAGAAAAGGGCAACAGGTGTAGAGATTTGCTTGCTTTAGGAAACTTTGGACTGCTTCCTATTTTGATGTAGATTCCCTCTTTAATTGGAAATTAGGTCATTCTAGGAAAGGGAAATAAATTTCTTTCAAAGCCTATTTAAGTCCACCTTAAGTGGGTTATTAAATCAACTTTGGAGAGCGATTTATTCTACCCTATAAGAGAAAGAGAGAGAGAGAGCTTAGAGGATATTTGTTCCGCCTCCTTTAGCAATCTTCTACATCTTGCCCGTGCAAAGGACCGTCGTTCGTTGCTTTCTTCATTTTCTATGCGCCACACTGAGGTAAGAAAAATTTAATTTTCCTTGTCTTCTTCTTGGATAGTGCTGTTGCGGGGCAGTCGTCGGGGTGGTGCGGCACGTCGGCTGGCAGGGGCCAGGAGTCAGCTCGGCCTGGGCCGAAGAGGTGTTGTGGTAGGGACCACTACTTGGGCTGCTCAGCTTGGCTAGAGCCAAGGGCAGCTTGAGCGCCTGAGGCCGCGGATTGAGGTACTAGGGCGCAGTGCTAGTCGAGCCGCATGGCTCATGTCCTTTGGGCTATTGGACTTGACGCTGGCCAAGCCGGTGATTGAGAGAAATGAGGAGGTCATGGGCTTCATAGGCTGCTGGAATGTTGGGCATGCAGGCCACTTGCCTGTTGGAATACTGGGTTGATCTCCCCTATTGAGTACCATGAATGTCGTTGGCTGCTTAGTCATCTTCGTCGGGAAAAGAGTTGGCTGCCCCCAAAAGGGAAGGTAAAGAAAATCAAGGCGGATGGATTGGCTCGTCTGATCGCTGAGCTTACTATGAATGAAAGTGGAAAGAAGAGATCTTCCTAGCCTGCTTAAGAGATGCCGGTTGAGAAAAAACTGAAAACTTTTTTCGCTGTTCGTGAGGGTCCGCCTGCTGCCAAGAGGTCAATGATTGGCATAACTTATTCCAATGGGAAAATTGAGGCTGCTAGATCTGAGCATGTGGCTCCTGTCATGCCAAAGATGGCTAGTTCGATTCCTGATAGGGTTGCTCAACGTAGAGGTCCTATCATACCCCTAGTGCTAAAGTCTGTACCAAGACGTCTGTTGGGAGCTAAGTTTGGTTCACCTTTAGAAATGCTTGCTATTATGAAGAACGATAAGGTGGACTCTGCTGCTGAAGTGGGGCCAAGGCTTACTCCTCCTACTGCTGAGATTGAATCGCCTGCTGGGAAGGAGAAAACTACTCGCGTGGGTAGCTGTGAGAGATCCACTAAGCTTGCTTTTAGGGAGGTTGTTGAGATCTGTGCACTTTTGAAACCAGATTTGCTTGAAGACATGGACGCTTATGCCAAGTTTGTTTATGGCATTACAGGGATTGTTTGCCCAAGTTCGTTTGCAAAGCATACGACCAAGTATAGGAAGACTACCCTACTTGCCATGATGCAGAAGACGACTATTTTGGCAGCCGAGTTTATGCTCCTTGACCAAATGGATACCAAGGCTGCTAAGGAGGTGGCAAAGGTTGTGGCAGTCAAACCTTATTCTTCTGCCGAGAAAATCGAGAGGTTGGAATCTGAGCTTGCCATTTTGAAGAGGTCTAATATCTCTGCCCCCACTTCTCTGCAGCTTGAGATCGTTCGCCAAGAGATTGTTGACTTGAAGAATAGGCTTGACGCAATCCAAGTTAAGTATGAAAATGCAGAGAATGAGATCATGTGTTACATACCTCAAATTTAAGATCTTGAGTGTGCCATTTCTGAGCTTCGTTCTGCTGCTTATGCAAAGGATGAAGAGTTGATTGCTGCTTATAACCAAGTGATCCACTTCAAGAAGTTTGTTGATAGGCTTGAACCCCAAGTGTTGGAACTCTAAGGTGCACTGAAGATCAATGAAAGTTTGAAGAAAGAAGTGGATGAGCTGCAGCGCATCCGTGTTGGTCTACTCAAGGAAATGAGGCAGCTGAAAGGTGAGAAGGCTAGGTTCGAGGCTCCGCTTGTTCAGAGTTAGGCCGATTTCTACAAGCTGGGTTAATAGATCATCTCTTTGATAGGTCGTCTGACTTTGAGTTTACTGGGAGAGACTTCGAAACCTTCTCTATTTGTTTGCTTACCTTTACGTTTGAGCCCTCCATTGGTGAAGTAGCTGGAGATGTTAGTGCCCAGGCTGGAGCAGCCAGGGGTAAAGCGCCGGATGATGCCGCTGTAGGGAATGTCATGGCTACTGAAGGTGTGGCGACCAAGTAGTCGTGGAGTGTCCAAGCTGCTGAAGAGTAGTCTTCTAAGTAGCTTTTAGGATTTTCTTTGTTTTTCCTTGTAGCTCTTGTTTTGCTTGAACTCCTTCGGCCTTTGCTAGTTGCTTATAAACATGCTTCCTTCACTTTTTTTCATCTTCTCTTCTTTTGTTCATGCCTTAACCTTTAGACTTTATAGGCCAGTGGCAAGCGTGCTAATTTTCTATAAGCAGACATGCCCGCGTAGCCTATGCAGCCGTAGGTGTTGGTGTAGAACTTTGCAAAGTTGTTAGCCATAGGGTTGGCAACCAGATGCCTTACTTACAGGAACAGACAAGTTTGTGTAACCACTAGGCTGTTAACCTTGGTTTTTTCCAATTTCGTAGGTTGCGTAGCAAGTATCACAACACTTTAGGACTTAGTGTAGGTTGTTCTGCCCTTGGCAGAGGTGAAGCTTATCGACTACGTTGCATGTCAGCAGTGGATAAAGCTTTGTATATGCACGCTAGCTTGTTTAACCTTTCACAAGAATGTGCGGTTGCATGTCAGCAGTGATGAAGGCTTTTCTTAGGACCAGATCTCCGGGCTGGAACTGCCTGATCTTGGCCCATTTGTTGTAGCTGGAGAGGAGCTGCTGATGGTAGGCTGTTATACGAGTGATAGTCTGTTCGCGCTTCTCCTCTGCCAGATCTAAGCTTATGGCCATCTCCTTACTGTTCTACTCAATGCTTGGTAGTAGAGCGGTGATACTTGGCTTAATGACATTGGGATGAATGATTGCTTCTGAGCCAAATGCCAAAGAGAAATGAGTCTCACCGGTTGCTCGTCTTTTGGTGGTGCGATATGCCCAATGCTCATAGACATCCAGGGAGTTCGTCTGGCCATTTTCCCTTCCTGTTGGTGAGGGATTTCTTGAGGCAGTCGAGGATCGTCTTGTTGGATGCTTTGGCTTACCTATTGCCTTGAGGATATCTCGGCGTGATCATGTACTGCTTGATGCCATATTTTTGGAAGAACTTTGCCAAATCTTTGCCCACAAATTATGGGTTGTTGTCGGTGACGATGGATTGAGGGATGCCAAATCGGCAAATGATGTTCCTCCACATGCAGTGCTCTATGTTCGTCTGAATCGTGGTCGTCATGGGCTCTACTTCTACCCATTTGGTGAAGTAGTCGGTTGCCACGATCATCATGCCTCTGCCCTCAGTAGCAAGCAGCATAGGTCATACCAGGTCGATTGCCCACTGCATGAACGACCAATGACTCGTTTGTAGGTGTAGCTCGTTGGCAGGTAGTGCTGATACCGGCTTGTAGCGTTGGCAGCGGTCGCACTTTTGTACTAACTCCTTAACATCTTGGTGCATGGTAGGCCAATAGTAGCCTGTGTTAAGAGCCTTCTGTGCCAAGGATCGATCTCTGGAGTGATTTCCACAAACGCCTTCGTGGATTGAGCTTAGAACCTTCAAGTTATCGGGAGGCGCTAGGCAGCGGAGATGTGGTCCGGTGTAGGATCTTCGGATGAGAATGTCGTTCTGCCTTGATTTGGAGCTTCCTAGACTCCAATCTTTCCGTGCGAAATGTGCCATTGACCAGGTAGTCTACAATGGAATCTTGCCAGTTTGGAGTTGTACTAACCTCTGACACCTAGGCTGCTAGCTTCGCCTCTATGCTTAGCTCGTCTAGATACTCCCCCGGAATAGAGTGTTTGAGTTGATGGTCGAGGACGGAGCCTAGGTCGGCTCGTGCATCCACGTGGACGTTGTCTACCTGTGGAACTTGAGTGAGGGTGTAAGTTTGAAACACCTCAAGTAGGCTGGCTAGTGATTAGTTGGGAATCAGAATGAATTGCGAGCATTTTCACCGCCAAGTCTTTTGTTATTCGGAGGCCCGCTACTAGGGTCTCGTACTCTGTTTTGTTGTTGGATGCTTTGAAGCCTAGAGTGATCGCTTGCTCGGGCATCAAACCGTCTAGGGTGACAAGGACTACGCCTACTCTCAAACCTTTGTAGTTGGATGCGCCGTCGACATGAAAATGTCAGAAGTCTCCATCGGGTGGAGCAGGCATGGCTAGGACGTGCTCGGCTACCTCCGGGGCATCGTTGGGTTGCTCTGTTACGTAGTGAATGCGTGGTAGGGAGTCATGCAGCTGGGGCCATGTTACACGTAGCAGAAGATACCCAATTGCCGGTATTGGACTACTTTAGAGCTAAATTATGGAGCAAGGGTCAACTAAGGTCGTGTGACGCGCAGCAGGAGGTGATGCTTAACTGTGGGTACATGTTGCTCCCATGTAGAATCTTTTGGGGCGACGAGGAAAAAACTTGTTTCCCAGTGTGTCCTTCCAGTGTTCGTCTACCCTTGGCATGTCTTTTGGGCCAAGTTGTTGTGTTCGTCATAAAAGTTTGCATCCATTAGGGTCTACGCATTTATCGTCGCGCGTCTGGATTTGGTGGAATAGTGCGTCATGAGGATGACTACGTACGTTTAAAGGTAAAACTTGAGCTTACGGGTTACAACAACTATCGCCAAAGTTAGCTTTTTAATTTCTGGTAGCATCGATGAGAGTTTTTGAACTGTGGAATACAGGTAGTCGGGCCCCCAACTCTTCTCCTATGATGGTAGAGCTTATTGCTGCTTCAGATACCGTTAAACATGCGAATAAGTCCCTCACTGCTTCCTGTTTGGATAGTAGGGAAATGATGTCGGGTACTTCTTCAAGTCCTTGAATATGCATCAGCGAGCCTCGTCCTAAAGTACATGTTTGTCTGCTAGAGCGAAAAAGTCTGCCAGAGTTAGATCTTCTTTCATGATCAATTTTCTGAATAACGGGTGGTTTACTAGAAGTCCTTTTTGGAAAGTTGTTCTAGCTATCGAGTTGTTGCATCCGACTATCCGTGCCTTCTTTGCTTTGAACCTCTTCACATAGTCACGAAGCGACTCATTTGGCTTCTTCTTGACGTTGAACAAATGGTCGGACTTTTTCTTGATCGAGCGATATGATGAATATTATTTGGTGAAAACCAAAGAAAGTTCGTCAAAACTCCGAATGGATTGTGGCGGCAAGGTGTAGAACCAATCTTGTGCCTCACCTTGTAGAGTGGTGGCGAATATCTTGCACATGAGATCGTCGTTGTTTTGATAGAGGATCATTGCGCTTCGGTAGTGCTTCAAGTGTCTCTCTGGGTTTCCATCTCCTTTAAAGGATGTGAAATGTGGCATGTTAAACTGGCATGGAGGCTCTGCCTGCTCGATCTCGTCCGTGAAGAGTGACATGCTTATGTTGGTCATGTCTCATCGTAATGTCTCATCGGTGACCTCATTGCGTTGGAAATCACGCAATCGCTCGATCACGAGTCTCTCTACTTCTTCCTGAATTTGCCTTTGTTGGGGGTAGCAGAGCTCTCGGCTGCCCTTAGCCGTGACTTGCTGGTTTAGGCTACTCTTCAATATGTTTAGCTCGTCTATGCCGCGGATGTGGTGCGTTCTTAGCAGGCGAGCAAGTTCTTCGTAGGCTGCAGGTTGAACTTAAGCCGGATTGAGTGACTGTGTCTCTTTGTCTGTCGTCCTGCCTACTCCGATATGAGGTGGAAGATGCTCTTTGCTGGCCTAGCCGCGAATGAACACTTTGCCTGGAAGGTTGTCTATATTGTTCATCAGAGTGTGGTCCCAACCGTGAGTGTATACTCATCCGTGGGCCTAACCGAGAGTGCACGCTTTTCCACGAGCTAAGACGGGAGCATACACTATCTCATGGGCCTAGCCGGGAGTGTATTTTGCCAGAACGCTCGGTTCGTGGCTGGTCGAGTAGCTACTTGTTGGGACACTGCTAGAAAGGTTCTTCATCTGCCCTTGTCCTAGTTTAAGACACCTCGTATGGGGCACGTTGCATCTCAGTGCGCTGCAAGAGCTGGTTCACCAAGGTCGTCTGTTGTGCTAGGGCGCTCGTTAACTCTATGACTTGTCGAGACAAATGTTGTTTGCCATTTAGATTGGAAGATCTTAGAATGAATGTGCCTCCTTGAGCAGTGGAATGGTGGTAGACTTCAGGCGCAGGATTTGAGTTGGGAAATGTCAAATTTGCGGATAAATGTGGCGAGAATGCCCCTGGTTTGATCGTAGGCCCAGAAATTTGAAGCTGGGACGGTTGAACTAATCTTGGATCAATTTGGGATGCTTGGAAGACTACGGGAGCAGGTTGGGCCACCAGAGCAGGCTGCTTGGCGGGAGCAAGCAGGGCCGCAAGATTGGGCTGCTCGGCGGGAGCAGGCTGGCCCATGAGAGCAGGCTGCTCGGCAGGAGCAGGCTCGGCCATGGGAGTGGGCTGCTCGGCGTGTGACGCACGTGGGTGCAGGGCTAGGGCTCGGCTTGGCAATGCGTTGAGCTCGCGTTGGGCTTAGAGTGACATGGCTTAGGTCATCGCTTTGGTGTCGTGGGCCTTAGATGACACAGCTTGGGCTTGGGCGCGTGCAAGCTTGGATGGCATAGCTTAGGCCGTGGTAGTGGTGCCATAGACCTCGCCGCAGGTGGTGGCCGTGGTGGCCACCGAGGTGGTTGCCATGGTGAAGCCTCATAGCGATGGTGCCGCTCCACCTATGATCACATTTAGCCTCGTGGATCACTGTGGTCCCATTTCTTGAACACTGGAATTTTCTAAATTTCTAGCCATTGTATTTCTCTTTTACGTTTTATCAAAGAATCTTTGCAAATAAAAAATTCTAATAATAAGAACGTACGAAAAATATACAAATGGACAAGAAAATAGAAAAACCTTTTATGCGAGAGTCTTCTACGAGTGTGTGACTCTTCTCTCAATGAAAGCACCAATTTGTGGATGCAAATTTCTTCCTCCTTGATCTTGGAGAAAATTGCACCTACAAAACAAATAGCACCTTAGGTCAAGGCCAAAAGCCTCACGCGCCCACGATGAATGAGGGGGGCTTTGGCCGAAGAACCTCTGATGCCAAAGTTAGAATTTTGAGGGAAAAATGTTTGAGAGTTTAGAGAACTTAAGCAAGAGTGAAGACTTAGGTTTTTAGAGAAAATAGGGTGATATATATAGGGCATGGCCAGTCCCCTTTGGAGAAAAAGTGGCTGGCCCTTTAGGGCATTTTTGTGTGAAATGTGTGATTTAATTGACAATTAATGGATTAATTAGGTAATTAACTCAATTTATATGGAATGTTTTGAAGGTTATGGAATAAATACCTTATGGAGAATATAGGATGAGGATGGATGAAATAATTTTGAATTTGTTACCTATTTTGGGCACTTTTGGCTTGATTGAAGAATGATTGTCCACTGCTTGCGCATAGGAAATCTGGTGTGCCTTGAGGGTATTTTTGTCCTCTTCTATCCAAAAATCCACGTGTCACCTTGTGATTATTTTTGGCTCCACAATCGTAATCTCTCACTACTTCTCCACTATGTCCTATGGCCATAAACGTTTACATACTCGATTGTGTGGATGTCCTGTATGATAACCCACTAAATAAGTATCGAAAACATACCTGAAAAGTCTGACATCAAATACGGAGCTCACAAGCTCAAAATCTCATCTCATAATCCAAGATAAATCGTAATCATGAAATCCATAAAATAATTCATGTTCGTAAAACTATACTATAAATCGTATTCGAAAACCATAGAAATCCATATATGCAAATCCCATAATTCAATACCTTTAATAAAACGTAATTTCGATAAATCAAACTATTTCGTAAACCATAATTATAAAAGTCCATAAAGCATATTATAAATCATATTCAAAACCATGAAATATGGAATGCATGCTAGGCTAATATTTTATAAAAGCAAGTAAGTTAAGAATGGGTCAACTCACTGATATTTTATTGCCCGAGAACCACTCGAACTAGCGATGATTGTGCCATTTCCCACCGAGAAATCCATATATGCAAATCCCATAATTCAATACCTTTAATAAAACGTAATTTCGATAAATCAAACTATTTCGTAAACCATAATTATAAAAGTCCATAAAGCATATTATAAATCATATTCAAAACCATGAAATATGGAATGCATGCTAGGCTAATATTTTATAAAAGCAAGTAAGTTAAGAATGGGTCAACTCACTGATATTTTATTGCCCGAGAACCACTCGAACTAGCGATGATTGTGCCATTTCCCACCGATGCACTTAAGAACAAATAGAGGTCATTTAGTAAAGCTCTATCAAAACGGTCAAATTTGAGAAAACAGGCACCGAATTCGAATTCAGGACGTCGAAATTAGCCAAGGAGGGAACATGGTCGAAACATGAAAAAGTCAACCCAAAAGTCAACGATCAACGGGTCTGTCAACGGTCGGGTTGGGCTAGTTAGGATTTTGGGCCTAGGGTGTTGGTTTTGGGCTAAAGGATTTTGGGCCATGGACTTGGTTCTGATCATTGGCTGGGCTCGGTTAATGTGCTTGGATCTGGCCCAAATGTTTGGGTCTAGTTTAGACCCAATAGGTTGGGCTGAATATTGAACTGGGTTTAGTTAGGGTTTTGGGCCTGATGGGTTGGGCTCAAATTAGGCTGCAGATCGGATCGGCCTGATTTATTTCTTGGGACGCCGGAACCAACGATAGAGAAAGCTGGATTTTTGGCTGGTAAATCTCCCCGGCTTCAATTCTCATCCAAATCTCACCATTTTTAGTGATTTAAATACCAAAGTGAAGCTAAGGAGACAAGGATTTGAATCTTACCCTTACTTTCCTCGGCCGTGGTCAGATCTCACCGGAAAAAGGCTCGAAAGCTATCGGACCTCGTCGAAAAAATGGGAAATAGTTTTCCCGAGTTGTTTTCCAAAGTTGGGAGTGCGAGGCTCGTCAAGAGATTCGTCAGAAAAGTTATGGTTCCGTCGTATGTACTCATTTCCAAAGTTAACAGGGATAAGAGGATGGTGGTGACTCTCAGTGTGTGTATGTGTGAGTGTGTGGGTTCTCGAAGAAAAGAGCACAGAGAGTATGAAGATGAGAGGGTGATGGAGACAGAGAGAGAGAGTTCCAGAGAAAGGTGAGGGATGATGGAGAAAAGATGGTGATTATTGTTGACTGTGCGTAGGCGTGTATGTGTGCTCGGGGCATGGAGATGAAGGTAGAGAGATGAGAGGTGTTTCCCGGGGAGAGACCGAGAGAGAGAAATAAAGAGAAATGAGAGAATTCTAGAGATAAAGAGTTCTAGAAAAAGAAAGAGAGATCACGGGAGAGGGAGACGAACGCCCCAGAAAATGGGGAGGAATCTACCACGTGTCGCCATCCTAATGGTCCCTCATGGAGTAATATCTCTAGTTGTAAAATTACTAAAATACCCTTATTATTCCGAGTCTCGTAAAATCTTCGTTTTAGCTCCAAATTTGATTTCTTCGTGCCCACGTGTTCATAGCGATGAGTATTATGACGATACGCCAAGGAAACGAATCTCACATGACATGACAAGGTGGCCAACAAAAGTCAACGTTTTGCCTCAAAGGTTGCCTCAAATGGCACAAAGCCATGTCAAATCTCAAATTGGCATGAAGCTGCGTCAACTTCAAGTGGCACAAAGCCGTTACAAATGGCACAAAGCCAATACAAATGGCACGCTCCAATGGCACAAAGTCCTTGCCTGCATGAGCTGAAACTACACAACGCATCAAATGCTCCTCACCTGCACGAGCTGAAACAACATAAGGCATCAAATGCAAAGAACACAAAATACAAATATTTGTTTAGTGAGTCATCCACTCACTGAAGATGCTAAATCATTCAGAACTACGCTGGTTTGATTCCGTCAAGGATACGTAGGCAGTCTAGTTTTATATCCTAGACACAATGGCAAAACCGAAACATCAAATTGAATTCATGGTTCATTCAGCCAAATTCATCTAAATAGATCAAACATAAAATCTTTTTAGTGGGTCATTCACTCACTAAAAATCCAAATACCAAAATCATGAACTACAAGTGACTTGATCCCTTAAAAGGGTACATAGGTAATCTAGGGCTCGACCTAGATGCAGTCGCAAAATTAAAAAAAAAACATATCAATCCTCAAATTTCATATTTTACATGTTAGAATCAAAGGGTATTCCTTTCCTAAAAGAAGGATTGTAATTAATAGGCGCGTAGCCTAGAATAGGTCGAACTCAAATTAATAAAACCCTCTTCGTAAAGATGACTGAGGGTGAAATTGTGTCGAGTGAATTATTTGTTCTTGTGACAATTTTTGCTCAACAGACGAGATTCTGGCGATAACTTTGGCGATGATTTTGGTTCGGCGGATCTGTAACAATGGCGATTTTCTTGATAATCTGCAATGATACGGGGTTCACAAGAATCTGGAGTGATGGAAATCCGCATGGATGAGTCTCGAGCATTGATGGATAATTTGTTTCATTGATTTAGAGTTGATGAATCTTAGTCAGGTCGACGAGTATGGGTCCAGTGATGCATTCGGGTAACTCAGTTTACTGTTTCATGCATGATTTGTTCTCTTATATGGTTTTATTGGAACACCATAAGACTAAAATCACATTGGTTGAATTATTTGTATTACTTAATTTGTTTAAGTAATGAGAAGTTTACTGCTATTTGTTAGAACTACACTTGACTTGATATATATAGTGGGAGCAAACTATTTATGTGTTTGTTCTGGTCAAGTAAAATCACATTGTTATAAATACAAATTGGATGCATGTGATCATGGAATCTATTTGCATATTGGTTGTAGCAATGTTTCTTTGATTCTGCATTTTGAAATGTATAGATATAAGTATATGATGAGACTAATTGATCATATTGATAACTTCTACTAAAAGTTTGTGAAGCTAAAAATTTAGCTCAGTACATGCTTAAGTGGGAGAATAGAAGAATATGAGCATGATGGTAAGTTGGTTTTGATTTTGACAGTTGGTATGATTCAAATTGGTATAGGTCTTAAGTATGTTGGCTCACATAATGACAAAGTGCATTTTTTATTTAGTTATTTTTTTAGTACATCGTTATTTTTACATTAGGGGGAGGGAAGTTTGGCTAAGCCACACAATGGGCAACCTAATTTGGTTTCGAATTTGCTATCCACGAGATTTGAACCTAAGACCTCTCACTTCGAAGTGAAGAGGAATACCATCAGGCCGTAGTACTGAGTGGCAAGTGCATATTAAGTATGTTGTAATTTTTGGGCTAATTCTGTGATGTAACATAAAAGATTCTTCAGTTCCATACTCTACCTCGGGATAGGTCGCATCATTGATGGAGAAACTAGCGGAACTCGAGCAGCTGGTGGCGGTCCAACATAAGCACATTGCGACATAGTCTGCCCACATCGCCACCCAGGAAGCTCATCTTGCTGCCCAAGAATCTAAGATGGCCCAGATCATCGTCGCGCTTCAGTTGTCTGACTTCAACATCCCGGCTGATACACCTCCTCCTACTACTTCGATCTCCCAAGCCCCCAACCCAGCAATGTCGACTGCATGAGCTAACTCTGATAACTTTTTATTGTAATTTTTTTTTAATTAAACATGCGTACATTTAAAAAATTCCCCTGCTTGTACATACATTTTTCATTTTTATTTTAAATTAATATTCTTCTTTATCAATTACTGTTCCTAATTAAATTTAACCAAACAAAATTATTTTGTTTTGAAATTTAGTTTATAAACAATTTTTTTTTTTAAATTAAAAATGTTTTACGCGACGAAATAATTCGTCGTCACTATTAACTAGAGCGATGACAGAGTTAAATCTTATGATTAAGAAACCTTTGTCCCTTAAAACTTATATGTGACGAAGGGATCTCTTCGTCGCTCTTTTCTTATGGCACGAAACCCTTTGTCCCTCTAATCTTCATGCGATGAGTTTAGTTTCGTCACACCTGTAGGTTTATGCGATGAATTGTCTTCACCCCTATTCAATTTAAGTGAGGACATACTTTTTCGTCGCGTAAAACTGTTTGCGCGACAAAGTGTTTTCTTTTCATCGCGCAATACCTTTCTTTATGAGCCTTACACGACCAACTTCAGGCGACGAAGTTTTCATCGTTTATAATTTTAGATGGTGAATTTCTTATTTACGTGACGATTTCTTGTTCGTCGCCATAACTGTTTTATGTAGTAGTGATTGTGTTTGAAACTACTGTTTAGACAATGAATTTGCATAAAAGGAGGGCGCCATATGATTCAAAACATTTAAAAACCCTAAACAAGTCTCGGGCCCTTCACGTATCGTCATGATCCAGCCACGCACCATCACGGTGGTGTCACGCACCATCATAGTGGCGTCACGCCCCACCAAAGTGGCATCATGCGAAGGAAAGACGCACCACCCTTGTCGCTGCCATCGCTGATGAACGTGCCACCATATTTGCCGCCACGGTTCATTGAGTAGACATCACTCTCGCCATCATTGGTGTCGCGGGTCAGTCGTTGGAAAATGTCTAAATGAGAGATGGAACATACCGTCTGGAGGTTCCATTAAAACTAATGGAACGACCATTGTCGATGTTAACCCTAACAGAGATCGTTATCTGCCGCCACTTGCCAGCCCTGGAACCTCGCCTAAATCTACAAAAAAAAAGTCCACAACACAATCACGAGTTCGGATTGGACCCAATTCGACACATTTTCAACCAGAAATTGAACCAAAACGTCCCTAAAAAGTATAGAAATCACCTAGGATCGATTTGGGTGGAATGGGAGTATGATCCACCACGGATTCAACAGGTTCCCTTCGAATGAGCTTGCTGGTATCTGAGCAAACATAACAGGGTGCATGCATGAGTTAGAACTCGAATCTTAGGCTCAGAAATTCACTATTTCTTCCTCAACCCCGAAAGAAAAACAACTTCAGATGGCTTCTAACTCAATAGTTTGACCAAAGTTGTCGCTGATGCTGGAAGTGCATGCAGAAAGAGTAACAGAAGAGTAAAGCCCCTCAAATTTGAATTGAAAACCATTCATAATTCATCACAGATGCAAGAAACTGTGATAGTTTGAAAGATTTGTATATTGATAGTTTGAATGATTACAAGAAAAAAAAACTTATACAAGTGGAGAAAGGTGTGATGAGTCACCCGATGGACATCATACACCATGCTTCACACACCATGCTTAGACCCATACTTTACATAGTCTAAACCCTAGCTGCTTACATCAAGGTTCTAACAACTATAACCCATACTTTAGATATTAGGTATTCTAATACTCTCATTCAAGCGAAGGCTAGGGTATTCATCAAGCCAAGCTAGACCAAAAGAGTGTTGAATTGAACACGAGACAATCCCTTAGTGAAAATGTCTGCTAGTTGATCTGTGCTTGGACCAAACATAGGTTGAATGACACCCGATTGGGTTTTTTCTCGAACAAAATGACAGTCCATTTCGATGTGATTGGTTCTTTCATGGAATACAGGATTAGATGCAATGTAAATAGCAGCTTGATTATCACATAAAAGAGGCATAGACAGTGTTCTCTTGAACCCTAAGTCGTTGAGCAAACCTTGCAACCAAATTAACTCACAGGTAGTAGATGCCATGGCACGGTATTTAGCTTCTGCACTTGATTGAGCCACCATGCTTTGTTTTTTGCTTTTCCATGTCACCAGATTTCCACCAACAAATGTACAATATCCAGTAGTCGGCAACAATGTGAGCATTTCCAACCTTTCTCATCACAATCCCAGTTCCAATGGTACCTTTCAAGTAACGCAAGATCATTCGAACAACTTGTAGATGAATTGATCGAGGAGCATACATGAACTGACTGACTAGGCTCACGACATGCATGATATCAGGACGAGTAATGGTAAGGTACATAAGTTTCCCTACCAATCTCTGGTATAAACCAACGTCTGTCAGCAAATCTCCATCGAATCCAAGTTTCTCTTTGCAAGCTATTGGGGTTGCCACTGGTTTTGCCTCAAGCATTTTGGACTCTTGAAGTAAATCTAGTATGTACTTGCGTTGATTCTAGAGCAAGCCTTTACTAGATGAAGCAATTTCAAATCCTAGAAAATACTTCAGAGTTCCTAGATTTTTAATTGCAAACTTTCTGTGAAGGAGGCCCTTAAGTCTCTGAATTTTTGTCAAACTATCACCAGTCACAATGAGATCATCGACATAGATGAGAACAACAAGTCTACCTGCTGAACTATCTCGCACAAATAGTGAGGAATCTGCATTGCTCATTTTAAAACCAATGTTCTCTAACACAGAACTTAACTTGGCATACCAAGCTCGAGGAGATTGTTTGAGGCCATAAATAGCCTTGTGTAACTTGCAAACCATGCCCTCTCCTTCTTGTGGATGTCCCGGAGGCAACTGCATGTACACATCTTCTTTAAGTTCTCCATGTAGGAAGGCATTCTTAACATCTATTTGGATTAAAAGCCAATCATGGTTGACAACAACCGAGAGAATCACTCTTATCGAGTTCATATTTGCCACAGGAGCAAAGGTTTCCTTGTAATTGATGCCATAAGTTTGAGTAAAACCTCTAGCTACCAATCTAGCTTTATGTCTCTCCACTGAACCATCACTCTTAAATTTGGTTTTGTACACCCATTGACACCCCACAACTCTCATCCCCTTAGGTAGCTTGGTTATGCTCCAAGTTTTGCTTTCATTTAGAGCTCTAAGCTCCTCATCCATTGCTGTTTGCCAGATCAATTGAGAGTTAGCTTCTTGGAATGAGCTTGGTTCAGATGAGGTTAAGACTTTGCTTAGGAAAGCAGCATGAGAAGAAGATACTCTTGAGTATTCAAGATACTTTTCTATAGAGTATCTTGAGGTATAACTTACATAATCTTTAAACCAAGCTGGCTTACCTCGATTTCTACTAGGGTTTCTCCTTGGAGTGATCACTTCAGGAGTAGTAGCAAGGTTCTCTTTAGATGAAATTTGATTTTGGTCAGTGTCTTTAGTTGATTCATTATCAACAAGTATGTCAGATGATGAATTACACTCAACTGGATTAATCGAAATTTCATTGTTGTTTGCATGATGAGGCAACGCGTTGATTTCCATAATTGGCGTGAGGATTTGACCGAGAAAGTCCTCCCCCAGAAGATCTTCACCCCTAGTACTAGCAAAAAAAGGAACTTTCTCGTCAAAACTCACATCTCTAAACACAATGAGTTTCCTACGCTTTGTGTCATAGCACTTGTATCCCTTTTAAACATATGAGTACCCTAAGAACAAACACCTTGCAGCTCTAGGATCCAATTTATCTCGATGCAAGGTTTGAATATGAACAAAGCAAACACATCCAAACACTCGAAGGTGAGACAAGTTAATTTTCCTGCCCTTAAGTGTTTCAAGAGGTGACTTGAATTTGAGAACCTTACTTGGAAGCCTATTAATTACATATGCAGCAGTAAGAACCCTATGGGACCAGAATTTCTTAGGTACACTCATTTGAAGCATAAGTGATCGAGTTTTTTCTAGTAGATCACGGTTCTTCCTTTCTGTTACTTCGTTTTGTTGCGGAGTACCAACACAGCTCGTTTGATGAATTATTCCATGACAAGTTAGATATTGAGTAAAAACATTAGACATATACTCAGTACCATTGTCTGACCTTAAGACTTTAAGTTGGGTTGAGAACTGATTTGTAACAAGACTGTGAAATTCTTGGAACACATTAATAACTTCATTTTTTTTATTTCAACAAATACAACTAGGTACATCTTGAGAAATCATCAACAAAGGTGACAAAGTATTTAAAACCACCAAAAGAATCCAAGGGTGCAGGTCCCCAAACATCAGAGTGCACAATCTCAAAAAATTTACATGACTTGGTTGATGAGGCATCAAAAGGCAACCTTGTTTGTTTTGAAAAATGGCAAACTTCACAATCTTGAGTCATCACATTCTCTGAAGTTTTGAAGAGATGTGATTGGACAAGATTAGAGGAATGCCCTAATCGTCTATGCCATAATAGATGATTATGCAAAAAACCAACTTGAAGACCTCTAGCTTCAACGGGTTGCGATGAAAGCATATAGAGGCCATCTTTATACATGCCTTCACCAATCTTCTTCTTCGTGATACGATCCTAGAAAACCACATTGAATGGCGAGAATATAACATCACAGTTTAAAGAATTTGTCAACCTTCCAACTGACAGAAGCTGAAATGGAAAAGAGGGCACATATAGAGTAATTGATTCAACATTTGTATCAAATAACTTAACTTTCCCTTCACCCAAGACTGATACACCAGTTCCATTAGCAACAGAAACAAACTGTGGAATAACTGCATCTTTAAACTCATGCATATCTCTTTTTATATTTGTCATGTGATCAGTCGCTCCAGAGTCTATTATCCAAACATTTGCAAGTTTTATGGAAGCAAGTGCAGCACTAAATGAGTTTAGAATACCTGACATATCAGCGGAAGATGACTCATTTGTCTGAAGAAATTTTGTGAACTGCTCAAATAAGTCAGTAGTGCCAACTTCACTGTTTCCCTTATGAGGATTGCTTCCATCCTTCTTCTGAGTGAAGGAAGTGAACTCACTCAAGAGAGCTGAGGGATTAGATGTGAAGTTCCCAATAGTTGAGGCAATCTGCGAACGAGATACTTGACTTGCACTTCGACCAGGCTTGGTTTGCTTGGCAAAGTTAGGCTTAAGGTGTGGATACAACACCCAACAAGTGTCTCTAAGATGATTCTTCTGCCCACAATGACTGCATTGCATTTCTCCTTTCTTTCCTTTGAAATTTTTTCCTTCAAACCTTTTGTCACTTGCAACGAAAGCTCTGGACTCAGGATTACTAACCTTAGTACTCATAACTTTTCTTCTTACTTCTTCTCGTTGAACAATAGTGCACACAGTATTGAGATATGGTAGTTCAACACTCATCAATATGTGGCTTCGCAGGTCCTCATAGGTAGAGTCAAGACTGGACAAGAGTTGAAATACCTTGTCTTCTTCAGCCCGCCTAAGAAGGATAGCTGGATCTGTGGTGTGAGGACGATAGAGATTCAACTCATTCCACATAGACTTCAGTCTTCCTAAGTGCTCGATAAAAGACTTTCCATCTTGATTCAGAATAGAAAGACTCTTCTGCAGCTTAAATATCCTGGCTGCATTATTCTAATTTCCATACATCTCCTTGACAGCCTTCCCTAGATCAAAAGTTGATTCTGAGAAGCTGAAAATTTCTGATACCTTTGAGCCCATTGAGTTGAGCAACCAGGACATGACGAGCTGATCCTTGCAGAACCACTCTGCATACTTGGGATCACCAACCTCAGGAGGTACGACAATTCCGTTAATGAAACCAAGCTTAGATCTTCCTCCAAGAGCTAAAGTAATAGCTCTTGACCAAGGAAGATAATTAAACTCAATTAAAAGTATGGAACAAAGACGTTGATTGGGATTTCCATCAGCTTCACTTGAAGGAGCTGATGAAGAACCGAGGGTGTTCTTGAATGAAGCAGTAAGTATATTTTCTTCTTCCATTCCAAAAGATTTCAGAGAACAGGTTCTTTAGGAAGCCTGCTCTGATACCATGTGATAGTTTGAAAGATTTGTATATTGATAGTTTGTATGATTACAAGAAAAAGAAACTTATACAAGTGGAGAAAGGTGTGATGAGTCACCCGGTGGAAATCACGCACCATGCTTCACACACCATGCTTAGACCCATACTTTACACAGTCTAAACCCTAGCTGCTTACATCAAGGTTCTAACAACTATAACCCATACTTTAGATATTAGGTATTCTAACAGAAACATTTAAATACTCGAGGATTGAACCAGGGAACCTCACCTAGTTTCACGATAGAGCTCAAGGCTCTTGGATTCAATGGAAAAGCACCTCAAGGTGTCTCGATGATGCTTGCAAGACTACCAGTGGATTCCTTGCGTCCCATAGAACTCGAATATAGGAATTTGAGGTTCGACTAGTTGAGGAATAAAGAGATGGTGAGAGCTAAAGCTCTCGATGCTAAATAGAGTGTTCAACTTAGAGAGAAAGTGTGTTTTGCAGAAACTGGAGAAGGAGAAACCGGAGCTGGGATGTAATCTCACTTAACACAACCTAAATAAACAAGGGAACTTTAACGAAAAACTCCCGATACTATTTCACTTTAACGAAAAACCATATTTTTACACTAAAAAGTCAATCATGGTACTATTCACTTTACCCTTTATTTTGTCCTTATCGTTAAAACTCAAAATTTTCAAACCCTTTTCATTAGTTTTTTAACAAAACAAAGGTCGTAGGTGAAATTACAGTTTTGCCCCTCATTTATTCCTAAACATAACTTAACTTCATGCTTTCAAGAGCACAAAAACAATTTGAGACTGAGAAAGCACAAGAAATTGACATTCGTGTCGATTATGGATGATTACTCAAGATACCCAATCAGGGATATTTTGGTCATTTCACATGATCTGAGATTAAAATACAAATTTTAAGGTTTAAGTTGTAACAAGAATCCTTTCAACGCAGTTAAATGAATCATTATAATGAAAAATTAACCAAACTAAATGAGAGTTCGATATCCGCATGAAGGGTGTCCACAGATGCTGATAATTGGAATAGTTGTCAATTTGCAGACTTAATGTATGCACATGCCATTTAGTTAATCACTTTTTACTGGCAATTCATTGAAGAACAATGAGTTCTCCAATGACTTCATTTACGGCTTTCATCATCTCGTTCCCAACATACCCATCATCCTTCCAATAAAAAAGGTGCATCACTTTGTTCAAGTTCCAAAACAAATCCTTGCAAGCTCTTGGAACTGTGCTACCCTTCTCCAGCAAAACAACTCTTAGCAGTTCTCTCGTCTCACTTGTTATAACGTTCTTAATATCATTGATCGCATCTTCCTCAGATACAGTACCACCACCATGAATCGTGGCCAATGATACAGCATTTAACTTCCCTTCCGCTAATTCCCTCTACAAAATATATTATTTGAGTTGTAAGTTAGTCCAAAACCAAACCAACAATGTTAGATGGTATATTATTCTAGCTCATAAGCGTATATGGAGAGGTTGTCTACCTTGAAGCTTTGGACATCATTGAGAAGACGCCCACAAGTGCTCATAAGCGTAAACAGATACTGGAGTTCAGAATTTCCTACAACCTCCTCTGAAAGCTTAGGCCCAACAAAATAGAGAGCTGGGAGGACAATTGGTCCCAAGGCAAATGATGTTCCTGCATTTGCCATATATTCATCCATTGTTGGCACGGACTTGTTTCTTGACCAC
The DNA here is from genome assembly GCA_024362995.1 of Heteromeles arbutifolia. Classification (NCBI taxonomy): domain Eukaryota; kingdom Viridiplantae; phylum Streptophyta; class Magnoliopsida; order Rosales; family Rosaceae; genus Heteromeles; species Heteromeles arbutifolia. The sequence goes on from JANCRC010000005.1 coordinate 26,629,511, forward strand.
TCAGCTTCTTTTAACATAGAGTTCAGGCAATCCAACCACTGAAAAACATACAACAGAAAGTTAAAATGTCAAAATTAGTTACTATTAAAAGGGTTTCATGATATTCTAAGATACTTCATTTAAGTGAAGCACTTGAAAGTTTTTTTCTCTGATGCTCAGGAAGTCCTGATCAGTAATGCTATCAAAACCAAAACTAAAACACTTTATCTTACAATCTTAATTACGTGAGTTGTTACATTACGTCCTTGCAAGTTGAACGCTTTGACTCCAATCTCACTAATTGTGTCCCTAAGTGCTGAAAATATGATTTCAACGTGCTTAGAACAACAATCAACACTTGCATCTACGTCCCACCTGCGGTTGAATAAAGGGAACACTATGATAACCATAACAAGAAGTGATTCATTAACAACAGATTGAGTGGAAACCGAAAAGGAATCACATACTTCTCGACCAGTTGTATAAGGTTTATTAGTTCCTCTTCCGAACCATCAATGTCAAAGAAATCATCAACCACAGTTGTGAGAAATGCATTTTTGGCCCATGACATGCGAGCATCTGATAGTTCCGGAGGGAAAAGGTCTGCAGCAGCAGAGAGGTAGCAGTATGCTTGCTTCTGCCGAGCAAACTTTAGCTTGTCTAATCTGTGCTCAACAACCCACCTGCTTACATGGACGAAATACCAGAATTCAGAAAAGAAAGAAAAGTAAACGAAAAAGAGAAAAAGAACATGCTACTTTGCATTGCACTCACCTTTCAAGATGGTTGAACTCATTACGATGTATAGATTGGCAAATGTTATAGTCTTCCACTGCCAGTTCGAGGAAATCTTCATGTCCAATATTCGAAGAGCTAACGAAAACAATGCAGTCCCTCATAATAATTCAGCAGAAAATATCTTCTTAAAAAACAGGAAACTGAACACATGGGAAATCAGTTATTGAAGAAACTTTGTAACATGAGGGTTATGGTTATGACGAAGGTTGAAAGATTGCTTCAAAGCACGTAGAAATATGCTATCTTTCAGACTTTATTCGCTCCCACATCTAGAGTGGAAAAGGGATATGTGAATAAGCCTTGTGGATACTATGAATTCTGGCCTTACGCCTATTATTTATCAAAGTTTTGCACACTTTTAAGACAAACCCCAAACACTCAAAGAGAGAGACAAGAATGCTCAAGATTTAACCAAAAACCAACTGCAAATTTTAGTTTCTTGAGGCTTTTGTATAAGAAAATAATATATAAGTGGAGGAGCCTTTGTTAGGAATATTGACGAAGAGAAAGAATGATTATTCCGGATATTCACAAATATGTGCAGCCTGCCTCTATTTATAGTGGTTGAAGTATCTCTTCAGACATAACTCTTGTTCAAGAGTTGTCATGTGTTGGATATTAATAATAGCCGTTATTAATTTAATAACCAAGAAATACATCTCTTGCATGATTCCCAATTGGTGGCTGCCATACAAACCAAGCAATGGTTACCGACAAACTGTTCAAGTTTTAATTCAAAAACATGGCAACCGTTTTTGGATAACAAACCCACTGCTTCTACTTTATATGGTTGAAAAGATTCCAACATCAATATTCCAACATCAATTAGGGGAAGGAAATACAGGAGGTTCACCTATAAGAAGATTTCAGAATCCTTGTACCATCCGTGTTGTAATGTTTTATAGCTCTCTTGGTCGATAACCGACCCAAATTTGCATGGTAAGGGCATTTAAGAGCATGATCCACCTGAAAACAATCAGAAGTTGCATATATAGAGCATAATATTTTTGGGATTGAAGAAACATCACCAAATCTAAGAGACTTATCATTTGTACGAAATTACCTCTTCGGCAATGTGCTTATTCGGCCTATGCGGCTGAATTAACATATTGGATAACTCCTCTTTCAGAAAATGACTTGTCCAGTAGTTTTGTTTCTCAAGAATTGACTCATCTGGATGTATGATGATTTCGGAAGCCCTAAACAATTCTAAGGCAGCACCAACGTCCTTCAAGTATCCTCTGTAGGAATTGAAGAAACAATCTTCGGAAAATTTTACTAATGGATCTACATAGACAGCACATAAATCAGTTAGTTAATTTCTGGCAGTTGTCAACCCCAATTGGTGAAGACCAAGCTAGGCACCAATATTGAAAAATACCTGCAGAAATGTCATATCCATTAACGCGTAAGAGTCGAAATGCCATTGCACAGGTGGCAGCATCTGCAAATATATCTTCATCCCCCCGCAACCATAATCTGCAGTTTCTCGGCTAATGTCATGCTTCTCCATGAATGAGAACCAGTTCGCTATGTCACTAATCTTTAATTTTTCGCTTAAGAATATGACTATTAGAACAATCGTGTTACACCAGAGCTGGTGTCTACATAAATATTTATAAGGGAAGATTAGTTACCTGTATGTTTCATCGATTACGCTTCTAATTTCGTCCCTGAAATGTCGATTGATACCCAAACTTTCAAGGCTGGAAACCATAGAAAGATGAGCATATTTATCTAGAGGATATATCGTTGGAACTGAAAGTCAATAAAATTTAATCAATTAAACTCTACCGTACCCGTCTTCATGTAGTGATAATACACCTAGTTAGCTAGAAAACTAGTAAAATATATGGAGGGAGGAACCTGCATTCCCAAACTTGTCTAAGAGTCTGCGGAGGTACTGAAGACAATCAGCATTCTTAGTGTGAGTAAAAGCAGCGGCTGTGGTTGATGGTGAATTAAACAAGGACCCATTCTTCCTTTGGTACTTCATAACCGTCTGCCAATCCTGCAACTCTGCATTTCCTTCCGAAATATAAGCTAAGAAGGCTTTCCAACCCTCTGAGTTGCTTCCATTTCCTCTAAAGGATAACATTTGGAAACAAGATAGATGTTGACTTTGAATAGTTTAGGATGCAATATAAAATTTTCTAAAAAAGTAACCATTTTTTTAGAGCATATGAACAGATTCAATTGTACACATGTTTATCAATCCATATCTGAAGAAAGATATTTGTTCCTTTACACCCTGGTGAAAGAACACTTTCCGAGTTTCTAATAAACCCACATCTATAGATTTGAGCTCAGGTGGCTTGAATAGCCAAGCCATGGCTTCGAAACATAGCAGCAAATGTAATTATCACAACAACAACGACGACAATTTTATGCAAGTGGTGGATTGCCCTGGAGGATAGGACCTTGCTCTTCAACTCACTATGTCCCGGATCCAAACTCTCATCCCTCCCTTTAGTCTAGCTTAGAGTAGTAATATCGCTTGTAATAAAAGGGGGAAAATGCAACAACAAAGGAATACCTATGACAACAATTAAAAACCCAAGAAAACGTCATACCTTTGAAGCTCAAAATCTCTCATGTGGAAAATAGTGGCCAGGGTTGATTCTCCAAGGGGAAGATTGATATCCAAATTCATTGCAGATTGTATCAAAGAAGGAAATATTATGTCAAATCCAAGAGGAGATTGTTGCACTTCATCGGTAGCTGAAGATATATTTGACTCAATAAAACGTAGTCCTACAGGAACAAGGGAGAGGATCAGAAGATGTTCATCATAGAACATTAATTATTAAAGGAGGAAATTTATTTAGCAAGAGCAACAGATATGTATACCGTTGTTAATTAGCTCTTCACCAACACTCCATTGCTTTAGTGCAAGGATACATGCTAACGTAGATAAAAGAGCATCTTTCTTTAACAAAGGATGGAAATTAGGATGACCCCATGACCCGTCGTGGAGTTGATTACACAATAGCCAGTTGACACATTCAGGGAAAAAAGGGTCCTGAGAATTTGGAGAAGGGACCATTGCCACCCAAGCAGTATCGTACGAGGAAACAGAGAGATCAACCTTATTGAACATCTTCTTTATTCTTTGTTTAATCACCTCAAAGTTCTGCTTAAGTTATAAGAAGTACATTTAATAATTTTAACAGCATAAAATAATGGTACAAAGGAAAATTGTGTTAATTCTAATGAATGCAGAATGGTTTGGTGGAATTTGGTTGTAATTCGGATGCAGTTCGGATGTTTTATGGAAGATACAAGAAACTATAAAATGTATGGTACAAAATAAGGGGAAATACTAATCCTGGTATGGATTTAGAGTCAACCATGTATAATATGGCTTGATAGATGTGGCAACGAGCACCATGAGTGGTGAAAGAGAAAATCAGACTTTTTACATCTTCCCCCTTCCCGCCTTGGTCATGTCTTTTGTGTTAAAGATCAACACCAGCCCATTAAGATCAGTCGGTACAAAGGAATTAGATTGGTCTAGTTCAAACATGCATGGTTTTCTCTAGAAGATTCTATAATGGGAATATGCTAGAAAACTCTAGCAAAGAAGGTTGTTCCTTAAGTTGGTGGAAGATTCTAGAAGAATGGTGAGGTTTCCACGAACATGCAAGATTAGTGTAGATAATTCTAGCTTGGGAAGTTAGTAGAATTATCTAGATAACTCTAGCATGATGTTTCCATGCTTCTCCAAGGTTCCATCCATGCCTATAAAAGGAGAAGGCATCCACACCATTTGTATCAACAAGTAACCAACCAAGAAATCAAGAAGTAGTAGTAGGCAACCAAGTGAGAGTGAGAACTAAGAGTGGTCTTGTGAGGAGTGTGAGTGGTCTAGAGTTTGTCTCTAGAAAGTGAGTGAGAGTCATTGCTTCTAAAGTTGTGTCCTTGTGAGTGTTGTAATATTTTGTGAGTTAATACAAGTAATTTGTTTACTTGTGTTGTCTCTCCAACACTTGTGCTAGAGTTGTGTACTCTAAGTTTTTCCCACAACAATTGGTATCAGAGCGGTACGATCAGGGACCGTCTCTAGTAAAGCTTTTGAGAATCATGAGAAGTTTAGTACTTCGCAAGATTGTTGACTAATCTTGTTCGGCTTATCGAAGTTCTGCCAACACGATGGGGGATCTTCAAGTTGTTGGAGGAATCAAGAAGTTGAACAATAAAAATTACAACACGTGGGCAACATGTATGGAGTCTTACTTACAAGGCCAAGATCTTTGGGATGTCGTCGGTGGTAATGAAGTTACACAGCCAAATGAAGACACCAGTGGCACTTTGCGGAAGTGGAAGATCAAGGCAGGTAAGGCAATGTTCGCCTTAAAAACCACAGTTGAAGATGACATGTTGGAGCACATACGGAAGGCCAAGACACCAAAAGAAGCGTGGGACACCTTCGCCACACTCTTTTCAAAGAAGAACGATACAAGACTGCAGCTTCTCGAGAATGAGCTGTTATCGGTGGCCCAAAGGGACATGACGATTGCCCAATATTTCCACAAGGTAAAGTCTATTTGCCGTGAAATTTCTGAGTTAGATCCTAGTGCTGCCATTGTAGAATCCAGGATAAAAAGAATAATTATCCATGGATTGAGACCAGAATATCAAGGCTTCATTGCCGCTGTACAAGGATGGCCGACCCAACCATCACTTGTTGAGTTTGAGAATTTGCTTGCCGATCAAGAATCTTTGGCAAAGCAAATGGGAGGGGTCTCGTCAAGAGGTGAGGATGAAGCACTCTACACCAAAAGTAAAGGCAGCTTTAAGTGGCGTGCTGGTGGTGGATCTAAAAGAAGTGGTTACAAGGAAAAATGTCATCTAGGAGGAGAGAGTTCTCGACCAAGGGGAGCTCCAACTTATCACGACAACCATGGTCAGTCCCAAAATAATAAAAGGTTTGAGGGCAAGTGTTACAATTATGGAAAGAAGGGCCACATGGTGAAGGAGTGCTGGTTCAAAAAGCCCGCAGAGAGTAATGTTGCCAGCTCAAAGGAGAAAAGTGACCATGATTGGGATGCCATAGCATATCTAGCTATAGAGGAAGAATGGGACGCTGAAGCATCTTCTTGGTGGTGCTCAGAAAATAAAGTGTTGCCTGACTCGAAAAAGATTGAAGAAACGTTGCAGGAGAAAATGGAAGACCAAGCTGCCCAAATCCAATCGAGTCCAGAAGAGCTCGAGGAATTGCTTGATGATGACAATGTTGAGTAAGAAGTGCTTAAGAGTTTTTGGCAAATTGGTGTATATCAACAACCAGAAGAAGATAGACCTAGTGAAGTGGAAGTATCAACTCCACGATCACAACTAAGAAGGTCAACGGGAATACCGAAGTCAAATCCCGAATACGCCAACGTAGCCATAGTAGAAGAAGAAATTGAAGCTGAGATGCGTAAAGAAGCATCACAGAATTATGAGTGGCGTAAAGCTAGGAGAAGAGGTTGATGCATTAAAGAAATATCAAACTTGGGATCAAGTGTCAAGGCCAAGAGATGTGAAACCCATATCATGCAAATGGGTGTTCAAGTTAAAGCGTCGATTCAGCAAGAAGAAAAGAATGAGCTGGTGTTGAGGGGGAGTGTTAAAGATCAACACCAGCCCATTAAGATCAGTCGGTACAAAGGAACTAGATTGGTCTAGTTCAAACATGCATGGTTTTCTCTAGAAGATTCTATAATGGGAATATGCTAGAAAACTCTAGCAAAGAAGGTTGTTCCTTAAGTTGGTGGAAGATTCTAGAAGAATGGTGAGGTTTCCACGAACATGCAAGATTAGTGTAGATAATTCTAGCTTGGGAAGTTAGTAGAATTATCTAGATAACTCTAGCATGATGTTTCCATGCTTCTCCAAGGTTCCATCCATGCCTATAAAAGGAGAAGGCATCCACACCATTTGTATCAACAAGTAACCAACCAAGAAATCAAGAAGTAGTAGTAGGCAACCAAGTGAGAGTGAGAACTAAGAGTAGTCTTGTGAGGAGTGTGAGTGGTCTAGAGTTTGTCTCTAGAAAGTGAGTGAGTGTCATTGCTTCTAAAGTTGTGTCCTTGTGAGTGTTGTAATATTTTGTGAGTTAATACAAGTAATTTGTTTACTTGTGTTGTCTCTCCAACACTTGTGCTAGAGTTGTGTACTCTAAGTTTTTCCCACAACATTTTGGCCAATAGATAATATGGTATCTTAGGTGTTGTACAATTTTAGTTAAGGCGATGTGTTGGTTGGGTTAAAGACTCAACCTTACTCGCTGCACACATAAATTTACAATTTGTATTGGTTAAAAGCTCTAAAATTTGCAGCCGAGAAACTCGTTTCCTGACTGTTGGTTATTGTGGATTGTTGATCATACATGGTGTTAGTCATGCAATAAGAAAATATGTGCATGCCAACGAAACATATGCATGTGGATTGTTGATCATGCACTAGGAACAGATGTACACACCAACGAAACAGGTGCTTACGGATTGTTGATCATGCACTAAAAGCATAAGTGTGTAGTAGAACTGAAACATATCACTGGAGTAGATCATATTAACGGACAAGTGCTGTACAATCAACGGCAAGCTAGGACCAATCAAGGTTCACGATCTGAATGGAGTAGGTTTGCGAATGCGATCTGGAGGGGTGGCAGGGTGGTCATGACAGGAAAATGTGTTCACTGATTTCCAGGCGTAATTTTCTTAGAGTATGTTTATTGTGGTTTAGAAAGGTTCACTGATGCCACTTGTCTTAAGCTCACATGCTGAGTGTGTGGAAGAATGAAAAAATGTCAGTCACATTCTTTAATTTTTGCAGATTCAATTCTTCTTCCTTCTTGCTTCCCATTCAATCCAAAGTTGTGTGTAAATCAATATTGCTCTTTCATTCTTCTCATTACACACCCACGCACAAGCTGAATCAAACTCTAACATGACCTTAGAGCCTAGTTGGGCCTGAAAATCTAGGCGTTTCAAGTTTGTGAGAATCAAGAGTTGAATCAGAGCAATTTTCGTGTTGTTACGACCTTCGATTGCTCAGATATAGGTCTAACATTACTGGGCCTAGTGGAAATGGGCTGTGATCACCGATCTTCAACAGTGAGAACTTCAATTTCTGGCAAATCAAGATGAAAACCATTTTCCAACCCCATGAGCTCTGGAATCTAGTTAAGAGGGGAGTTGATGTCTCGGAGAAGAAAGAAGAAGATCTCTCGGTTGCTGAGAAAAAACTGCAAAAAGAAAACATTGTCAAAGATGCAAGAGCACCGGGCATTATACCTTAGTAAGGATAAGCGGTGCAGGTTATAGATCCTTGCCAATCTCATCACTTTGAGCAGGTTCTTGCTATGTACACCAAGCGTTGGGGTCACAATGACTATTCAGGGTGTTCTATCTGATCAAATATTTCCAAGAATTACAAATCAGGAGACTGCTAAGGCTGCTTAGGATATTCTGAAGTAGGAGTTTCGTTGGTGATAAGCAAGTGAGGTTAGTGAAATTACAAGGTATTAGACGTGATTTTGAGTATGGATGAAGATGAATCTCTATCTGTGTATTTGATTAGACTGTATGATCTAATATATCAAATGAAAAGTTATGGGGAAGAATTGAATAATCAGAGAATTGTACAAAAGTTGTTGATTAGTATACCTAAGTCTTATGATAGTATTGCTTATTTGATTGAGTATCCTATAAAGATCTTTAGACTATTGATGCACAAGATGTGGTAGCTATTTTGAAAGGTTATGAGCATCAGCTGAATAAACTTGGTGAAAATAGACATGAGAGGGCATTTGCTAGTATGGATATCTCAACTAAGCAAAACAATTGGTTTGGTGGTTAATCTAGCAATAATCTCAAACTTCAGAAGAAGTTCAAGAACAAAGGGAAGCAATGGGCTAACAAGACCACTGTTCTAGAGAAACAAGAGTAGGGTAATTATGTGGCAAAAGTACCTTGCAAAATTTGTGATAAACTACACTATGGAGAGTGTTGGAATAAGTAGAAGCCAAAATGTCACAAGTGCAGCAAGTTTGGCTATCTGGCTAGAGACTGCAATCTCAACAGCAGTGTGTAGCAAGTGAATTACGCCAATCAAGTGGAGGAGATAGGAAATTTGTTCTCTATAAGTAAACCAACCACTGAACATAAGAACAAGGATGTGTGGCATATAGATAGTGTGTGTAGCAATCATATGACCTCAAGGGAGGATTTGCTTGTGGAAATAAATAGAAATGTCAAAGCTAAAATGCAAGTAGGAATTAGAGTGCTGGTGGATGTTGTAGGAAAGGGCTCACTTGTCATTAAGACAATGAAAGGCAAGAAATACATAAGAGAAGTAATGTTGGTTCCAGGACTTTTAGAAAATCTGCTAAGTGTTGGCCAGGTGATAGAAAATGGCTATTTCTTGGTGTTTGAAGACTATAAGGTGGATGCTTATGATGATAGAACTCTGATAAATCTTGTTGTGAGTGTCAAACAGAAGGGCAATAGATGTTTTCCACTATAAATTAGTTCTGGAAACCAGCTTGGACTAAGAACAAACTTGGGCAGGACTCTCTTATTTGGCATAGGAGATTTGGCCATCTAAACTATCAAAGTTTGAAGCATCTGCTAGAAAAAATTCAGGATGCTACGATTGCTTGAAATTCAAGAAAGAAAAGAGGTATGTCAAGGATGTGTTCTGAGAAAACACCATTGAGATGCATTTCCCAAGGAGAAGCATGGAAAGCTACAGAACCATTGGAGCTTGAACATTCTAATGTTTGTGGCCCCATGAAAATACAGATATTGATAACAAATACTTTTTACCTTCATTGATGATTACTCTCGGATGTGTTGGGCCTTTTTCTTGAGGAACAAGTCATATATTTTGAAAGTGTTCAAAAGGTTCAAGTCCAAGGTGGAATTACAAAGTGGCTACTCATGGAAGGAAATGAGAATTGACAGAGAGGGAGAGCTCACTTCAAATGAATTCAATACATTTTGTGAATATCTGGGAATAGAAAGACAGTTGATTGTAGCTTACACTCCACAACAGAATGGAGTAGCAGAAAGGAAGAACATAATCATTGTGGATATGGCAAAGTGCATGCTACATGAGAAATGGATACCTTATCTTCTTTAGGGTGAAGCAATTCACAGATCTGTGTATCCGTTGAATAGGTGCCCCACAAAGTCCTTAGATGACATCACACCATTTGAGGTCTCTTTAGTGGAAGAAAACTAGGAGTAAAACATCTGAATATATTTGGTTCAGTATGCTATTTTCTTGTACCGAGCAATTTGAGACATAAAGTGCAACTTACAAGCACAAAAGGAACCTTTGTTGGCTATAACACATGTGAAAAAGGATACATGATTTATAATCCAAGCAATGGGCAAATTCTAATCTCTCTAGATGTTTTATTCAATGAAAATGCTAAATAGGACTGGGCGACAAGTACAGTAAAAGAAGTCAGAACACCCACTCATTGCCACAAAATGTGAACTTGTGAAGAAGTGATGAGAATGAAGTTGAGTCTGTCACATCAGAACAACACACTAAGTCAACTACTACTCTCTGTACCATATTAATCTTGGAGTGAAGCTTCTAGTTCACAGACTAGCTCTATTGATCCTGAAAGCTATGATGTAACTCCTCTTAAATACAAGAGGATTAGTGAAGTTTATGAGCATTGTAATTTGTGCATTGTGAAACTAGAAAGCTATGTTTGTGGAACCAAAAAGCTATGCAGAAGCAGCAAATGATGTTTCATGGAACAAAGCAATGCAGATTGAGTTGAGTATGATAGAGAAAAATCACACTTGGGAACTAGTAAGCAGACACTCAGATAAACATGTGATTGGAGTGCAATGGGTGTTTAAAACCAAGCTGAATCTTTGATGGACCAGTTCAAAAGAACAAGGTTTGATTGGTGGCAAAAGGTTATGCACAGAAACCATGTATTGCTTACAATGAAACCCTTTTGCACTAGTGGCTAGGCTAGATACTATTAGAACACTTTTCGCCCATGGCGCTCAGAAAAATTGAAAAATATTCAGTTGGATGTTTGGTGGAAACTTCACTCCGCACACCCACAGGAAGCTCAAGTCTTCAAGAGGAAGGTTTGGTGGAATTGGGTTGTATTTCAAATGCAATTCACATGATTATTCATAGGAGGTAACCATTATTTATAGAAAATCCATGAAACTAGAAAAAAAATAAAATTGATAGGAAATAATAGTAAATTATATTAAAGAAATTTTTTTGAAGTGTCATATGAACTTATACACATTTTTCAATTTATTATAAGAACTAAAATTTTAAGTAATTTGTCATATCAGCTTTCCAAAAATCATTAATTTTTCATCTCATTCTAACACCATAATTAAGTTTCCATCCAAAATATTTGCACATGACTTATGTTTTGGGTTATTTCAGACATTTGAACTCATTTTCATTTCATTATTTGCCATGAGCAATAACTTTATAAAAGCAATGTAGGTTGGATATTTACCATTGTTATAGAGGACAACTGTACTTCAAAACCACGTGATATATGTTTCGAAGATTGTACTGTTGGAGAGAAACTTGATCAAATTATATCATGTCATTATGTTAAGTTTCATTTTTTCTTTTGAATAACAAATATTATTCCATTATATAATCATTTTCATTTTTTAGTATGTAGAAACCTTTATATTTTTGTTTCGTTGAATGCAACTTTTTAGAAGGGAAGTGGAGATTTAAAATGTCCTAAATAACTCTAAACACAAGTCATGTGTAAGGCAGACGACTTATTTTGGATAGAAAACTTAACGGAGTTAAGGGTATATGACAATTTAATGATTTCACAAAGTTGTTATGACAAATCTTAAAATTTTAATTCATATGACAAATTGATAAAAGTGTATAAGCTCATATGGCATTAAATTTTTTTTTTCTTGTAATTAACTATGCTAGAAAATAACAGTAAATTATATAAATAAGGCATAAAGGTGATGACGGGCAAGAATGTTAGTAACGACTAATGAGCATCATGAGTGGTGATGTGGATAATTAGTGGATTTAAATAAAACTAACACAGATTATCTTACCGTACTGCTCTCTGGTGTGCCATTAAATTTCAGGACTGTTTGAGCTGCATGTGGCAAGAAATTATTCCATATTATTTTTGTTTATTTATTTCTGAAAAAAAGAAGGTATAGTAATGATAAGCAATAAAATGAAACAAGGATAACACTGTCGGAGAGGGGGAGAAGCAAACCTGATGAGGTGATAGTGGAAGTTGAACTTGAACATCTTAGAGTGTTGAGGTGGTGGAAAGACACGGTGGTAATAACTTGTATCATAATGAACGGACAAAGAGAATGGTACTTGACAGTTGAAACCCCAGAAAGTCTAGAGAGCTTGTCCTAATTGGATATATATGTTTGTGCATGTGGACATTAAGAACTACATGCGTTGCCGTCTCCGTCTCGCCGGCCTTTCTTCAAAGCGTAGCCATCTCTGTTTCCCCGGCCTTTCTTCAAAGCTACAATTGTTGCCGTCTTTGTGTTGCCGTCTTTGTTTTACGTATTCTCGTACGTTTCAGAAATTAAGGTATACACATAGTTTAGCGAACAAGAAAGCAAGCGATTGAGTAATTATATATGCAACTTTTGTCCCTGCCTTGCATGTTTGCAAGCAAGTGGCACTATTTCTTTCGGTACGAGTTGTTACAAATTTTTTATTACAACCATATATTTTACTATAAAAGTGCCTACCAGAGGCGTGTTACAACTTTTAGCGATCATAATTAAATAGATTAAATTGACTTGGCTTCGTGCTTGGTGTAATGTTTCGATCGAAACAGACTCGATGTTAGCCTTTCATTTCTTTCGCTCCCCTATTTCGGTCCCTTGGCAGCTTCGGGTGGACTGGCAAAACTGTTTGGAGCGTCTCTGGTTCATGTCAATTTTTTTTAAAGCAGGTTCATGTCATTTACAGTGTGTCACGTTTTAGTAAAGTAATCAAGTAGCAGATGCTTTGACATATTGAGAATGAATTCAACATTAATGTGAGGAGGGATCTTACTTGGGCTTATAAGTAAGTTAGGGTACTTCTCATATTGCCAATTAGTTTTATGGTAAAACCTCAACTTTCTTCATGGTATCAGACCAGGTTGTTGCAACGTGTCAAGCCAAACGGTCACACGAGCTCCACGTCACCCCGTTGTGTTGTCCACGTTTTAGGCTTGAAAATTCACCACACGTGAGAGGGGTATGTTGAGAATGAATCCAACATTGATGGGAGAAGGGACCTTGCTTGGGTTTATAAGTAAGTTGAGCTACTCCCCATATTACCAATTAGTTTTATAGTGGAACTTCAACTTTTTTCATAGCAAACCAAAGTGCTATGGGCTCTAATTTTTCTTGGTGGGATCGCTCCGGGTTTTTTTTTCTTCTTTGTCATAGAGATTGGTTGATAATGCCTAATTAAATAATGTTACATTTCGGTTGTTACAACCTTTAATATATTTTTTCCGAGGTTTCGGCTATATTTAGCCCTCGTTATACTCTCTTTTATAACAAAGTTTGGTAGGTATGGATGCTTTTGCCCTAGTCTATGACATATTGAAAAAAATGATATCAAACTAGTTATTTATACGAGTCTTACTTACAACTATAAAACAATGCGACTAGACAGTAATGATAGTAATAATTAATACAATTTTGTCCAATAAATTCTCACGAATTGCACTATTTCGACTTAGTGTTTTAGCTATTTCAGTTAGTTTCATTTTTAACCAAAATAATTTTTCTTGTTTACAGTATTTACTTTACATAATTCCGTCAAGATCTATTGAGTCTATAAAGTAGCAATCCAAGCTATAGGTAACTTATCATTTTCTTCTTATCTTGTTAATTTGTACTGTTTTCACTATTCTATTCAGAATTATTTCCTTAGCACTAGAAAAAAAAATTGAAATTCTTTTATCATTCAAGGCATAAAAAGAACATAATTTACATTGAACTAGTTCCCCAATCAATACCACAATGGTTTTCCCCACTCAATGCCATAGTAGTATGATTAATAGTGGCGAAACGAAAAATGTTTTACAAAACGATTTTTGTAATCATCTAGTCATAGGCACATACGCAAACAAATTCCAAGAAAAATAATCACATGAAGCATATAAGGTTGTGTACTCATCCGCAAAATGGACAGAAGTAGAAGTTAGAAATAGAGCCAAACTGTACAATTCAAACGCCTGAGGGGAGTGTTAATTAGGTTTATTGAACAATTAAGCTTATTAAGTCTTATACATGGGTTTATTGACTTTTCTACATTATGTTCATTGTACGAAGAGTAAATAATTTGTAATTTATTTAATCCATGTATTTGTATTTCCTATGTATTTGTACATTAGAGGATGAATGAAATTAAGAGAGAATTAAACACAAAGTTAGCATGGTATCTGAGCAGAGATCCTAGGATTTCTGCTCTGCCTGTTCCCTTTTGTAACAGAATAAATAAATCATAGAACACCATGGAACACCTCCCGCCCTTCCATGGTGGAATCACCAACGATTCTGCCAATTCTACCCTACTCGATTTTATCCCCACTACTACTCCTCCTTTGAATTCTCGGGTCAGGCCACCGATTCTAGTAGGTGTCTGCACAAATTGTGGCAGTTAGAAACATGGTTGTGACCAATTCTTCCAACTGCATGGTTATCCTGAATGGTGGGAACCCTTGAAGCTTAAAATAAAACGTGAACGAGATGCACTAGTGAACAACACAAGGGCAAGCGACTCTTGCGACATCTATGTCTCAGCTATCTTAGGAAGATTCTACTGTTTCTAGTACAACCAACTACTATCTAAAGCTCTCAAGTAACTGTGGTTGTGCCTTACATGTGTCTAGTGATTGTAATTAGTGTGATTGGTTCATACACTCGGGCAATACATACCATATGACTTATGAGTTATGACCACAACGATCTTGTTTGTCACACCATCCCACTAAGACGTAGTATCACTAATGCCAATGGTGTACCCTCTCCTATCACTGGTGATGGCACTGCGCATCTTACTTCTACTCTCTTTTTACCCAATACATTACTTATCCATCATTAAAACATAAATCGATGTATCCCAGTCAAGTTACTGAACAATTAAATTGTTGTATACTAATGTATCCTAAGTTTTGTCTTATCCAGGATATTCTCACTAAGTAGATAATTGGTCGTGGTACTAAGAAGGGGGTCTATATTTCATGGATGATGTCAGTACGAGTCGTGTCAACTTGGTCCAACAGGCGGCTGATTACAAGAAAACACAAGTGTGGTTGTGGTATCATCGTTTGGGTCATCTGTCTTTCAGTTATTTGCAACATGTGTTACCGAATTTAATTTTTGGGTGTTCTACTTCTGATTTTAATTGCATTCTAGCCAAGAGTTGTCGTGTACCTTATCCGTTAAGTTCTAATAAAAGTATTATTCTTTTGGATTAATACATTCTAATGTTTCGGGGCTATCTCCAATTTCTACTTCTCTTGGAATTTGGTGGTTTGTAACCTTTGTGGATGATTGTACACGAATGACATGACTCTAATTTCTACAAAATAAGAGTGAGGTTTTCTCGGCTTTCAAGACTTTTTACACCATAATTCAGACTTATTTTTCTACTAAGCTCTATATATTACATTCTGACAATGGTGGGGAATATGTCAATCATAATTTTACCCAGTAATTCACTACTCATGGTATCCTTTATGAAACTACTTGTCCTCAAACCTCTCAACAAAATTGGGTGGCTAAGCGTAAAAACCTAGAAAATGCTCGGGCCTTGTTACTTGGTGCCAATGTTCCTTGCTCCTCTTGGGAGGTTGCTGTTCAGCTATCTATCTCAATAAACAGAATGCCTTTTAAAGTCTTGGATTTTCAGACACAATTACAGGTTTTTTCTTGGTTTGGGCCCCTACCATCTATCTTAATGCTACCACCTCGTGTGTTTGGGCGTGTCGCGTTTGTCTATCTTCATAAAATCCAACGCACCAAACTTAACCCTTGTGCCATTCATTGTGTTTTTATGAGGTATGGGGTGCATATCGTTGTTATTGTCCTCCTACTCAACGAACTTATACCACTATGCATGTGACTTTCTTGGAATCCAAGATGTATTCTTCATCTTCTTCCACCTCTCATCTTTAGGGGGAGACAACAAGTGAAAATGAGGATTGGCCATCACTATCAGCAACACCACTACCAACAGCAACACCTACGACACCCACGGCCGACAAGGCCACTACCAACATCACCATTAACACTTCTATAAGCAACATCATTGTCAGAAGCTGCATCGCTACCAGAGGTAGCAAACCAATGTCAGAAGAAGCAGCCCCGCAACTTGAAACGACTGCAACTAGTATAGTCCCTGTTATGAATCAAGATGTCGAAGCTTCCCCTTTCTCATATTTGGATATAGATGATCATAATTCTAAGAATATTCCTGAGGTAAGTCTAACTTTCTCTATTAAATACCGAACAATTCAAATTATCAATTATGTTGCAGGCACAACCGAGGAAAATGATAGGAGCATATTTATGCGACTTAGTTAGCATGTTTTCTTGCATTTACTTAGTTAGTTATTGCTTATTAAAGTGTTTTAAGCTATTTTCGTGTGTTTGTAGGTCCAAATGACAAAGTTGGCAAGAAAGTGTTTGGAGCATTTTAGAGCAATTTTGGGCTTGGAATGGATAACACATGTATGGAGTAAGATGGATGGATGGACGAATTTGAAGTTCAAGAGAGGCTAGGAATGTGTAAAAGAGATGGAGAAATTAATTCAAGTAAAAAAAGATAAGGAATCAGCTCAAAAGAAGGAGACATTATCTAAAACCTTATCCAACCTTATCTTATCCAAACTAACCTTATCTTACCTGATCTTATCTTATCCTAATCTTATCCTGCCTTAATTCCAGCTGCAAGGGGGAGTTATTTTCAGATTAGGATACATTAAAATAGGTTTTTTCGAAGGCCTAATCCTTCTCTTACAAATCTGGCGCCTATCTATCCTTCTAGAACCCCTAAATTTGTGCCGCACCCTTATTCCCTATTCCCCTTGGGTTTCTGACTTCTAGAAGCCCTTTTTCTTGTTGGATTGGAGTGAAAAAACCTTTTCCTTTTCAGATTGGAGTCCAAATCCCTTTTCTACAAAGCCTTGCCGTGGGTTGCCCTAGATATACCCAAATTATTATTTTCTGGGGGGTTACACAATTTAGGGGAGAGTTTAGAAAGAAATCATTCAGAAACATGAGTGTGCCGCAGGTTTTGAAGAAATTCAGAATTTGTGTCGTGCTTGCAAGGAAGGAGATGAGGAATTAGAGTCGTGACATGCCATCCAAGGCCATTGGAGGGCTAGAGCGTTTTTGGGTTTATTCTATCCTTAGTTTTGTTTCCATGTTTATTTTAATTTGCTTTTCAATTTCTGTGAACATGTGTAACTAAGTTTTTCTTAGTTAGAGGTGAATTTGAAGCCATGGACATATGTTTTATATGAATTGATTACATCCAGTTATTGTTTCGTAAAACATGAAGGTGATTTACTTATCTGATTGATTGAGAACTTATTCTTGTATGCTGATTAAGAGGGCCTGCTTAGTTTGCATGCATGAATCTAATGCTAAAATATAAGGGAGTTTCACCTAATCGTTATGAACTTATATTTACAAGTAGTGGAGGTTGCTAGTCACAATCATGTTAAGTAAATTCTAGGCAAGAGTATCATGTTTTTCATAGTTACGAATGCCTTGTCAATGTTTTTGACTTTCATGGAACTTAATGATCTTTGACATGTATCTCTATCATGCTTTTCATAGTTAGGGAACTTGATAAGAATAATTTGGTTGTGATGCGTTATCCATTCAATTCAATGAACTTAGGAAAATTTGAGAATTAATTAGTGCAATACAATTAATTCGGGGCATTGTCATTCATGGTTTATAGAAACAATACTGGAAATCGTTTATAGAAACAATACTGGAAATCAATTTATGTGCATATGTTCATGTGTGGAGAATGACCCTCTAACTAGCCTTTCACCCTTTAAAACAACCAGTTTCGTGTTTAATTTGTTTAGTTTTGCAATCTGTCTAATTTAGCAAATTCGTAAGAAACCAATCCCCCTGTAGTTAAGTGTGTTAGATTAGTTTAAATTCGTTCAAATATGTCCTTAGTTAGTATTTTGAGTCAAGTTAAATTCAATTTTCGTCCAAAGTTATCTTTAGAGTCTGCTTTGAGTCAATTTCATTGTTTTGTGCTGTTTTGAGTCATTCTAGTTTGTTTTGAGTTATTAGAGTCTAGTTTAGTGTTTTTCAGTCATATTTGTGTAGATTAGCAGCCCTAGTTAGTCCCCGGCCTAGAGTGATCCCTACTTTCATATACTACAACTATCTTAATAAGGTTTAATTTGTGTGTTAGACTATATCACATCAAATTTTGGCGCCGTTGATGGGGATTAGTAAAACTGCTAATCTTTCCCTTTGTGCCGTGAGTTTCATTATGTTTTGTTTTGTTTTCTAATTTTGTTTTGTTTTGTTTCCCTTGTTTTAGGTACTAGTTTATGACTCGTAATTCTTAACCTGTTCGTGAGCATATATTGGAGTTTGACGACGATTTTGAACGAACGTTGAGAAGAAAGAGAAGGCATCCAAAACCAAGTCCACCTAGTTCTAACTCTAATTCCGAATCTAAATTTGAAGAAGAGGAAGAGGAAAAACAAGCCATGGCTGCAGATAATCGAACAATCAAAGAACTTTCAGCCTCGGGATTGGACAATGCCGTGCCCTTATGCATTCAATATCCGAGGGCAGCTCAAGGCAAGACCGATGAGTTCGAATTGAAGTCAAGCTTGCTGCATCATATTCCCAAGTACCATGGGCTGTCCATGGAAGATCCAAACAAGCATATTAAGGAGTTTGAAGTGGTGTGTTCAAGCATGACACCAATCAACGTAGATGCGAGCATTTTGAAGATGAAAGCATTTCCATTCTCTCTTGTGGATAAGGCTAAAGATTGGCTATACGAATTGGCACCCGGAACTATCACCTTTTGGGAAAGCATGAAGCGGGCATTCTTAGAGAAGTTTTTCCCAACTTTGAGAGTCATTCTCTTGAGGAAGAGAATTAATGGCATTCAACAAAACCAAGGAGAATCGTTTCCAGCATATTATGAGCGTTTTAAGGCGTTAGTTGCATCCTGCCCACAACACCAAGTGAAGGAAGAGCTTTTGATTCAATATTT
This sequence comes from Heteromeles arbutifolia, assembly GCA_024362995.1. Classification (NCBI taxonomy): domain Eukaryota; kingdom Viridiplantae; phylum Streptophyta; class Magnoliopsida; order Rosales; family Rosaceae; genus Heteromeles; species Heteromeles arbutifolia. The sequence goes on from JANCRC010000005.1 coordinate 26,648,561, forward strand.
CTACGAATGACTTCTTCCAATTGAGAGACAAATGCTTGATGCTTCGGCGGAAGGTGCTTTGGTTGACAAGACCCCAGTGGCTGCCAAGATCTTAATTGCAAATCGAGCCTTGAATGCACAACAATATGAAGGAGTTGGACAAAGAGACCCCCCACAGCAGCAAGTTAATGAGGTAAGTTCCATGTTAGCTAACCTCACTGTTATTGTGTCACAGATGGCCGAAGGAATGAAAGTACAAGGAATTACACCGTGTGTGGCGTGTGCTCAATGCAAGGGCACCTAAATGATCAATGTCCTCAACTGATAGAGAATGGAGGATGGGAAAGTGCTAATGCCATAGGTTATCAAGGCCAAAATCAGCCAAGGAATGATCCATACTCTAACACCTACAATCTGGGCTGGAGAGATCACCCAAACTTCAATTGGAGGGAGCCTCAACAACCTCAACAACAAGGAGGATATAGACAGCCACCTCCCGGGTTCTATCAAAGGCCATTCGAACCAATGCAACCTCAACCACAATCTGCTAAACCAAACTCAGGTTCGCTATTTGATAATGATCAAGATATTCAACTACTAACTTCTGTAGCGCAGGGATTAAAAAAATCAAAATAATCAAATAGCGAATCAAGACAAGGAGATGAGGGACATGAAGAAGCAAATAGGGCAGATTTCAGAGTTCCTAGGGCAGTTTCGGGAAGAAGGTAAACTACCTAGCTCCACCATTGTCAATCCAAAAAGAGGTTTTGAAACCGCTAAAGCCATCATGTTGAGAAGTGGAAAAGAAGTTGGAACTGACCCAAAACCTTCCGACTCAAGCCAAAAGGAAGATGAAAAGTTGCTGAGTGAAGAGGAAGAAATGCACAAAGCCATGGCAATAGTGGAACCAACCTTGCCGCAGCCCCCTAAGCCTTCCACATCGTCCAATTCAAGTAAGGGTGGTTCAAATTTGACTCATTCTAACCTAATTCCACCAAATTTTCCTTTCCCTAGCAGGTTTATGCAAGTGAGGAACGAAGAGAACGAACAAGACATTCTGGAGACGTTTAGGAAGGTGCATGTCAATATCCCGCTCCTTGATGCTATAAAGCAAATCCCAAAGTACGCTAAGTTTTTAAAGAAGCTTTATACAACAAGGAAACGGATTCGGGAGAAAGAGGTGGTACATGTAAGTGAAAATGTCTCTGCAATGTTGCAAAGAAAGCTGCCACCTAAATGCAAAGATCCAAGTAGTTTCACTATCCCTTGTGTAATTGGTAATACAAGGTTTGAACATGCTATGCTAGATTTAGGTGCATCAATTAATGTCATGCCATATTCTGTTTATGCATCTATGAATCTAGGAGAGCTTAAAAATGATGGTGTTATTATTCAATTAGCCGATCGATCTAATACATACCCGAAAGGAGTTTTGGAAGATGTTTTGGCACAGGTAGACCATTTGATTTTTCCGGCAGATTTTTATGTGCTTGAGATGGAGGAGTCAGCCCACTTTCCACCATTGCCAATCTTACTTGGACGACCTTTCATGAAAACTGCTCAAACCAAGACTGATGTGGCCAAGGGAGTAGTAACTACGGCATTTGGTGGCGATATGATTAACTTTAATGTTTCTGAATCTGATGAGAATACTAATAATGTTCGTTCTTGTTTTGCCATTGATGTAATTGAAAATAAAGGGCAGGAACATTCAGCACCAATCAAGAAGGATGCATTTCGAACCACCAACGAAGAAGGAATTGGAGTGGATTACAAGAATTACACGGCCACAACCCTCAAACCCCCAAATCTGGCCGAGAGCATCCCTTGTGCATCTGTTGACAGTGCTGCCACTTCATCCCAGTACATTGGTGAGTATCCTGCTCTAATTTCGATTCCCATTTCGACTAATATGTTGTTACCTTCTTTGGTGCAGGTACCTAATCGAATTCAAGGTGGTGGGACACTTTACATAGACTTTAGGAAGCTCAACGCCAAAATCAGGAAGGATCACTACCTCCTTCCATTCATAGATTCGATGCATGAGAATTTCGAGAAGCATGTTGTGGAGGAAATACCCCTCTATGCCGGTGGTCCTATCCAAGCTTAAAAGGAGGTATCGTCCGGCTGGAAGACGTTAAAGCAAGCGCTTCTTGGGAGGCAACCCATGTGTTCAAATGAGGAAAACCTAGGAATCTCCAGCTCCACAACCAGATTTGCGTTTCTAAACCCTACTCTTTATTGCTTTTACTTTGCCATATTTATCATGTTTGTTAGTTGTTTGTTTGCTTGTTTGTGTGTGAGTCTATGTTTGAAACATTAAGGACAATGTTTGGTTTAAGTGTGGAGGGTAAACAAAGTGTTTTTCATTAATTTTCGTAGGTTTTTATCACCTATCACTTCTAATGTTGTTACTCACTGTTTTTAAGTGTTTTTATTGTGTTTGGAAGTGTTTTTGTGTCATATAACAGAAAAAGAAAGAAAAAATCGAAAAAAGTTTGAAAAATACAAAAAGAGTCGTTTTTGTGTGTTTGTTTGTGTCTTAGGGTACCTTCCAACACAATGATGAGGATTTGATTTTTAATTGCATGACTATTAAAGAAAGTTACAAACATGGATGGAAGTTTGATATGCTCTTTGGTTTATGCTTAGTTGTAGTTGTAATTTACGAATTCACATGTAATCACAAAGGAAAAAAGAATTAGTTTTTGTAACATGCTTGAAGGAAGAAACTCAGACTAACGCTACAACCCTAAGAGACTTAAGCCTAAACGTTTATTTGGAGAGTTATTAATCTGTGCATTTGTTGTTTTCTAAAGTCGTTGCATGATCTCATTCTTTATTTGCTTGGTTGCTACTTAGAATGCGTTTCATCACTATAGTTCCAAATACTAGAACTCATGTCTGTTTCATTCAAAGCATGAAATTGATTAGCATAACAAATAACAAGATGAAGTTGTTTAGTTTAAACCAAAGCCAAACAGCTGTACCCCCTTTCATATGTTTTGTAGGTTTAACCCCTTTTGAGCCTTAGTTAGCCTATTTTTCTTTGTTAGCCATATTATCCTTACCTAGCCTAGTATAGGATTATCCATGCCCTTGTTCTTAAAGGATAGTGAAGCATGACTTAGAGGGAATTCATTTTGATCGATATTATGCAGAAAAACAAGTGCGGGGGAAGGTTTTTAGTGGTTGGGGTGCCAAGTAAAGAAAGAAAAGGGCACAAGAAAAGAAGAAAAAAAAAGAGAGAAAAAAAAACGTGAAAAAGAAAAAAAGAAGGAAGAAAAGTTGTGAAATGAAAGAAAAAAAGAGTTGAAAATAAGTGAGAATGAGCTCACAGGTGTTGGTTGTTGAAGAAAGGGTCCAAAAGATTGAATCTGGCCCAAAGTGATGTATGAATCTTCCCTTTGTGTTCAAAGTTGGTTTCTGCAATCAAATTTGAAGCCATGGACATATGTTTTATATGAATTGATTACATCCAGTTATTGTTTCGTAAAACATGAATGTGATTTACTTATCTGATTGATTGAGAACTTATTCTTGTATGTTGATTAAGAGGGCCCGCTTAGTTTGCATGCATGAATCTGATGCTAAAATGTAAGGGAGTTTCATCTAATCGTTATGAACTTATATTTACAAGTAGTGGAGGTTGCTAGTCACAATCGTGTTAAGTAAATTCTAGGCAGGAGTATCATGCTTTTCATAGTTACGAATGCTTTATCAATGTTTATAATTTTCATGGAACTTAATGATCTTTGACATGTATCTCTGTCATGCTTTTCATAGTTAGGGAACTTGATAAGAATAATTTGGTTGTGATACGTTATCCATTCAATTCAATGAACTTAGGAAAATCTGAGAATTAATTAGTGCAGTACAATTAATTCGGGGCATTGTCATTCATGGTTTATAGAAACAATACTGGAAATCAATTTATGTGCATATGTTCATGTGTGGAGAAGGACCATCTAACTAGCCTTTCACCCTTTAAAACAACCAGTTTCGTGTTTAATTTGTTTAGTTTTGCAATCTGTCTAATTTAGCAAATTCGTAAGAAACCAATCCCCCTTTAGTTAAGTGTGTTAGATTAGTTTAAATTCGTTCAAATATGTCCTTAGTTAGTATTTTGAGTCAAGTTAAGTTCAATTTTCATCCAAAGTTAGAGTCTGTTTTGAGTCATTCTAGTTTGTTTTGAGTTATTAGAGTCTAGTTTAGTGTTTTTCAGTCATATTTGTGTAGATTAGCAGCCCTAGTTAGTCCCCGGCCTAGAACAATCCCTACTTTCATATACTACAACTATCTTAATAGGGTTTAATTTGTGTGTTAGAATATATCACATCAGAAAACCACTTAACCGATACTCGTGGGATGAAGGAAAAAGTCCAAATATCCCATTGCCAACTAGGTGTCATTACATAAATTGTCAGAACCATGCAAAATTTACATACAACAAATATTAGCAAATAATGTTCTGAGCCCATTGAAAGAAGCATTAGCCGACGCCATGTGGACTAAAGCAATGGAAAAAGAGATGAGTGCAGTTCAAAAGAACTAAACGTGAGATTTAGTCTCGTTCCCCAGAGGAAAAAAAAGTAGGGTTTAGGTGGGTGTAAACAATCAAGTATAAAACCGATGGATCCATTGAAAGGTACAAGGCATGATTGGTCGCCAAGGGTGATACTCAAACCTATGGTATTGACTATACATAGACATTTACCCTGGTAGCAAAGATCCATACAATGAGGGTATTGCTTACGTTGGCGGAAAACCTAGATTGGCCATTACAACCATTTGATATGAAAAACGCCTTCCTACATAAGAATCTTAAATATGAGGTATATATGGATATTCCACCAAGGTATACATCACTCTCACAATCAGGAGTAGTATGAAAACTGAACAAGGCCTTGTATGGTCTGAAGCAATCACCTCCAGTGTGGTTTGGGAGATTTCAAATGGCCATGAGAAAAATACTGGTTTAGGCAGAGCAACTCCGACTATATGCTCTTCATAAAACATCGAATAGGTAAGTTAACGACACTCATTATTTACATGGATGATATGATTATCATAGGGGATGATAAGGAAGAAATCTCGAAGTTGAAGGATTATTGGGCAACCGAGTTCAAAATGAAAGATCTTGGTGGGCTTAAGTATTTTTTGGGTATAGAAGTGGCTAGATTGAAACAAGGCATATTTTTATCTCAAAGGAGATATGTTCTAGATTTATTGACAGAAAAAGGGATGATCAATTGTAAACCTGTTGATATTCCTATCATCCAAAACCATCATCTTGCGATGTATCCTGATCAAACTCCAACCAACAAAAAATGTTAGTAGAGGTTGGTTGGACGATTGATCTACTTATCCCATACCAGAGCAGACATTGCTTATATGGTGAGTGTTGTCAGTCAATTTATGCACTCTCCAAATGAAACCCACATGAATGATGTTGAGAGACTTCTTCGTTACTTGAAGTCGACACCCGGTAAAGGCATTTTGTTTTTTAAGAATGGACACTCAAAAATAGATGGTTATATTGATGAAGATTGGGCAGGAAACATCACTGATATGCAATTTACTTCAGGATACTTTACGTTTGTGGAATGCAGTTTAGTGACTTGTCGTAGTAATAGCCAAAAGGTTGTGGCTTTGTTAAGTGCAGAAGCGGAATATAGACGTATGGCAAAATGAGTATGTGAGTTACTGTGGCTCCAGCGATTACTTACAGACCTTAGATCTCCACCAACGTCTGCATCAAAATTATTTTGTAATAACAAAGTTGCCATTGATATTTCTTATAATCCAATTTAACATGATCAGACCAAACATGTTGAAGTGGATAAACATTTTATTAAGGAGAAGTTATATGTGAATGTTATTCAATCCGGATCAAATCTTTTGTCTTACGGAATAAGAATGGTCATACCAGCGAAGTCACTCAGACTTGGCCTATTGTCCGGGAGCAGGGTGATGGTGGTACTACTGCTCCGTTTGGTCTAGCTCCGCTCAAAACTGTTGAGTCTATGGCCGGACTTCTGAGGTAACAATATTCAGATGAGCATTACTCGAACCCTAAAAAATGATAGTCTCACATTTAGTATATGAATCAAGCACTACCCTTAAAAGGACCAATAACCTTACATGGCAGACTGGTAAAATCCTGGCTCACTAGAGGCCAAATTCAACCTAGATAAAATCCTGGCTCACTAGAGACCAAATTCACCGAGATAAAAGACTTTTTCTCTCCTCGGTGAGAGAACCCCGGAGTGAGCACTTTTCTCACCTCGGTGAGAGTCTCCACTTGCTGATGTGGTTGATTTCTCTATTTGAGTTGATCTGGGTTGGGTTATTTTCTTTTGATTATTTAGATTGGCTGATCTAAACTAGGGTTGGGATTAGTTTTAACTCTCTGAGCAGTTTTCAATTAGAGGGTACAATTAATTCCCCCGATCTAAAGTGGGTTTGAGTGGAGCAGAGGAATTGCAGGAGTAAACCTGAGTTAACTCTTTGGGGTAGATGGGGAATTAATTCCCTTTACCTAATCGGTGCTACTTGTTAACTTTTCTGGAACACTCTTTTCAGAAATTTCAGCTTTGAAAAGAAATACTTGTTCGCCAGCTATTATCGTCATCAAAGTTGTTATGGCAGTTCCAAAAGATCTAGGTTCAAGCAATAAATGGCCTTGCAATTTATATTCCTTGGCATCCAGGTACTTTTCTTGCTTTCCTACCTTACTGATATCTGTGGGTTTTACTTTTGGAGAACAATATCAACCACTCGTCGACTTCAACAATCGTTGTCGTCTGATTTCTACGAGGATTTTGCTTAAAATTGTCAAAATATACCTTCTATTTATTTCGTTTTAAGTGATCCAAGTAGTATGCTTTAGTATGGCACATTTGGAACAACATGCTATGGAGGAACTTGTGGGTCATTTACAGAAAACGATGGAAATATGGCATATGGAACAGAGCATCAAACTAGTGGGTGCGGCGTTAGTGAATCGACCTCTGAATAGATGAAGGGTTCAAAATATCCTTCGTTCATCATGGAAGGAATTGGGGGAGGTTATATAATCTCTGTCTCTGATGAAAGTGTGGCGGAGAAAATATTGCGCCAAGTACCGTGGGGGGTTATGAAAAAAAAAATTTGCAGTTAAACGATGGCCTCAGGAGCTTGCGTTGGAGGAAATACAATTGGAGATGGTTCATTTCTGGATTCAACTTCGAGGTATACCATTAGAGCTCACATCAGAGGCTAATGTGAGACAACTGGTACAAGGTGCTGGAGAATTTCTGGAATTGGAAGTCCCATCTATAACTCGAGGTTTTCTTCGTGTGAGGATTGTGGTTAACACGCTGAATCCTCCGGTACCGAGGTGCTGGCTATCTAGAGGACCTAACGCAGAGACATGGATGGAGTTTCGGTATGAACGATTGCAAGACTTTTGTTACCGATGTGGTCGAATAGATCACGTGAACACGAAGTGTTCATTTGAACCTTCAAGGGGTGGTTTAGCTGGGTATAGGGAATGGACTAAGGCGGCACCTATACGGGATGTGGAGGTTCTTCAACGATTAGGTACTCTTGGAATAGGGGAACGAAGGTGTGCGGGTGTTGTTCGATGTATGAGCCTTAATGACTCGCAGCAAATTAGGCCAGGGCATGTAGCTGCAACTGTGGAAGAGGGGGATAGTAGGACTGGTGAATTGATACTACGTCATCTTCCTCAGTTACCAGCTACGGATCGTAAGTGCTGGCATCGAATTGATCGATCTACAGTGGCTGGGGAGAGCTCCAACCCTTCACTACAGGTGTCAGAAGGCATGCATCCTTCATCTGAGGGGACTCCCGTGAATAGTGAAGACGAGGCTGAAGGTAGCCCTTTGAAGCCAGGTGTTAAAGAGGAGGAAGCGGAGTACATCGCATATCCTTAAAAAAGGAGTAGGAATGTGGATAGTAACCAGGCTAGGAATTACATCTTTTGGAACTGTCATGGTCTTGGGTAGGACACGGTAGTTCGAGCCCTACATGGGCTTATTCGGAAATATCGGCCATTTATGATTTTTCTCACGAAAACTAAAATACAGGATCATCAAATTGATGGAGTGCGAAGACGGATGCGATTTCGGCATGGATTTAATGTATCTCCAATTGGATGGTCGGGTGGTTTAAGCCTCTGGTAGGATGATGGTTTGGAAGTGGATATCACCCTATTTTCTAAGCATGTTATTGATGCCAAAGTTCACCTGGACAGGACGCCTACGTTGTTGCGGGTGACTGGTGTGTATGGTACTCCTTATCGGGCGGAGAAAACGCAATTTTGGGAATGGATGCGTCATTCTTTTCATCCTTCTTCTATTCCTTGGTTGTGTGCTGGGGATTTCAATGAGTTTATTTGGGATTCTGAAAAAATTGGAGGATCGCCTGTGTTATATAATCGGCCTCCATATCTAGCTACCTTTAAGCAAATGGCTGAATTATTTGACCTTGATTTTAATGGCCCTTCTTTTACTTCGCATGGTGTAAGAAATGGTGAGCTAGTGGAGGAAGATTTGGATAGGGGGCTCTCTAATCAGGTATGGCAGGAAATCTGGCCGAATACTATGGTCATTCACGGTACTGTTGTTGGCTCAGGCCATTGTCCTCTTATCATTCAGATTGATCCCCGGTGATATTCTGGTCATCGATTATTTTGCTTCCAAGATTTTTGGGCAAATGAGGAGTGTAAACGGTTGGTGGAACGGTGCTGGGCCCAGCCTTGTGGTGGGGTGGTTCTAGACTGTTGGATTACAAGATTAACGGACTGTCGTTCTCAACTCACTCGTTGGAGTATGAGCAAATTCAAACAAAGAAAGCAGGAATTAGAGAAATTAATATCTGAGCTTGGCGAGTTACAACGCGATTAGGGTGCACATGTTTGAGAGATTCATGACAAGACGAAAGTGATAGATCAGTTGCTGGTGCAAGAGGAAAGCGTTTGGTGCCAAAGATCGAGGGTTAAATGGCTTACCGAAGGTGATGCAAACACTAAATTTTTCCATCAAACTACATTGCAATGATGGAGACGGGATCATGTTTTTAAACTTGAGAAAGAAGATGGTTGTTGGGAAGAGAGGCCTAATCAGGTACAGCAACTGATTGATACTTATTTTCGTAATCTTTTCACTTCTGTGGGTACTAGGAATTGGGGTACTATTTTAGACTCTGTACCTACTTTAGTCTCTGATCCTATGAATGAATAATTGCTGGTTCCAATATCAGATAGTGAAATTCAAGAAGCCGCTATCAAATGGGTAGTTTAAAGGCTCCGGGACCCGATGGTTTTCAGGGTGTGTTTTATCACTCTTTTTGGGAAACTATTTGTGCAGACGTTCATGCTTTGGTTCGGCTATTGGAAACAGATGATATTGACCTTCATCGCCTCAATGATACTCATCTTGTGCTGATCCCAAAAGTTTCCAAACCGGAATCAGTCTCTCAGTTCCGCCCTATTAGCTTATGTAATTATTCTTATAAATTTTTGGCTAAGGTTTGGCTAGTCGATTGAAACCGCTGCTTCCAAATCTTATTTCTCCTATGCAGAATGCTTTTGTGGGTGGTAGACAAATTTAGGATAATATTGGAGTTGCTCATGAAATGTTCCATTTTCTTAAACTTCGGAAAGCAAGAATCATTTTGTGCTTGGTATCAAGTTAGATATGACTAAAGCTTATGACAGGGTGGAGTGGGATTTTCTTGAGGCAGTAATGGAGAAGATGGGATTTCATTCTTGTTGGAGAAAGCTTATTATGGCGTGTGTACGCTCAGTTCATTTTTCTGTCCTTCTTAATGGCCAACCAGGGACCACATTTGTTCATTCCCGAGGATTACGCCAAGGGGATCCGTTATCTCCGTATTTGTTCTTATTTGTAAGTGAAGTTCTCTCTCGGCGGATTCAATTGGCAGTTGACCATAAGCAGTTGGAGGGTATTAAGATGAATCAGCATGCTCCCGTCATTTCCCATCTGTTCTTTGCAGATGATACACTTCTTTTTTTGGAGGCTACTCGCAGGAATTGTTCTCATCTGGTTGACATTCTTGATCAATATTGTGCAGCCTCGGGTCAAGCTGTAAATCTTCAGAAGTCGTCGGTGTTCTTTGGTGCTAGTACACCGACGGTTGTATCGACAGAGCTAGGCCAACTTCTAAATATGCAGGTTGTTTCTGATCTGGGCAACTATCTTGGGGTACCTGCTTTGTGGGGGAGATCCAAGCGGCATGGCCTGGCTTTTGTGAAAGGGAGGGTTTTGCAGAAAATACAAGGGTGGACACCAAGCATTATTTCTCAAGAGGGTAAAGAGGTATTAATTAAAGCGGTTGCCCAAGCAATTCCCGCTTACCCTATGAATCTGTTTAAGTTCCCAGTATCGGTTTGTAATGAGTTGGACTTTCTCATTTCTGATTTCTCGTGGGGGACCGTGGGTGAGAAGTGTAAACTTCACTGGGTATCTAAGAATACTTTGGGTCTCCCGAAAAAGGAAGGGGGTATGAAGTTTCACCACTTTATGGATTTTAATGATGCATTACTTGCCAAACAGTGTTGGCGGCTCATCCAACACCCGAACTCACTTTGGGCTTCGATTCTTAAAACTAGGTATTTTCCGCATTGTTTGTTCTTTGATGCTCAACGTGGGAGTCGAGCTTCATGGGCTTGGAGTAGTTTGTTGGTGGGTCGTGACCTGTTGATGAAAAGGTCGCACTGGAAAATAATGAATGGATGTACTGTTCAGGTGTGGATTGATCGTTGGCTCCCCTCCATTCCATTGGGTGATCCTCAACCTGGGGCCGTGCCTGTGACCAGAGACACTCGAGTTGCTTCACTCATTCGTCCTAATTCCCGTTCTTGGGATATTCAGTTTCTTCAACCTTTTTGTCGCCGGAGGAGCAACATGCTATCTTAGTCACCCCTATTGGGGATGCTCGGAAAAATGATCGCTTAATCTGGGATGCTACTAAGACTGGGTTATATATGGTTAAATCTGGCTATCACTGGGCAAGATCTTTGCACGGAACCCAGATCTATCGCCGCCCCTCCTCTTCTAGCTCTATATCGACACAGGTTTGGCAATCTATTTGGAAGTTGCGAACTCTGCCTAAACTTCGTAATTTTATGTGGTGAGTTGCTCATAATGCACTGGCAACACTGGAGAATTTATTTTGTCGTCAATCTGCCCCATCACCTATCTGTCCAGTATGTAATGAGGAAGCGGAATCTGTTGAGCATCTCTTTTTGTTATGTCCTTGGGTGGAACCCATTTGGTTTGGAGGTGTCCTGAATTATAAAGTTGATCGATGTCAGATTTCCTCTGAGGTGGTGTGGTTTCATTCCATTCTTTGTAGGCAGTTTGGCTCTAAGGAAGAGCATGCTATTTTGCTTTCTCATGTTGCATTTACCTATTGGCATATTTGGAAAGCTAGGTGCCAGTTTATGTTCAATCACTCTCCTGTTAATCCTTCCCAGGTATGTCATGCCATTTCCCTTTTAGCTACAATGTACCTTGGTGTTACTGGTGTTCCCTCGACTTCCAGGTTGGCTCGATCTTCGGTGGTTGTGCCGACAACTCGCTGGTCTTCCCCTTCATGTCCCTTCCTCAAAGTGAATGTAGATGCTAGCTGGTCTGCTTTAACTAGGCATGGTTTTGTAGGGGTTGTGATGAGGGTTAGCGTGCAGAGTTTGTGGCTGCGGTAAGGTCTGAGATACATGCTTCGTCTGCGCTTGCAGCTGAAGCTTTGGCTATTTTGCGTGGATGTCAGTTGGCTACAGATTTGGGCTATCAGTGTATAATCCTTGAATCTGATTCGCAGGTTTTGATTTCCTCTTTATCATCTTCCTTGGAAGCTGGCAGTTGGGAGGCTTATCCTACTTTAACAATTGTTAAATGGGTTGGGGAGGCCTCTCAGGACTGTCGCTGGTCTTGGGTTCCAAGGTCAGCCAATATGGCGGCTCATACTTTAGCGTCGTGTAGTTGTACGAAGACGTGCAATTTCATTTGGGTCAGCAGGGCCCCATCTTCGTTGGTTCATGTTCTCAACAAAGATGGCTTACCTTGTCCTCATTGATCCATGGATAGCAGTTAGAGGGGAGACACTCGAACTTGGTTCTAGTGTTTGTACCATTATCCCCTCACTGCTTTGTGTTTTGTTGCTGTCTAGCGTGTTGGTCTCCTTGTAGGCTTTCATTGTACTTTTTGGGCTTGTTGGCCCTGGTAATATAATTCCAATTTCCAAAAAAGAAATCCTAGCTCACCAGAGACCAAATTCGCCCAAACACTACAAGGACGATATCCAAATTGCCATCCAAATCCCACTTAAATTCCATTGGACTACGAGTTGGCTTGATGACAGTTCTTCGTAATTTTATCAAAGGCTGTTTCTCTTGTGTCGTCATTACAAGAGATTGTAATTAAAAAATTATTTAATCTTGAATAGGTCCGAACATAAACAATAAAACCGTATTCTTTTTTAATCGCGGTGAAATTTTGTTGGAAGAAGTTTGTTCCCAAATCACAAATTTCTGTCAACGGAATCGGAGAGCTTGACGAAGTGGAAAGTATTTTTGTCTGGGAAGAGACTGAAAAGTAGCGGAGGACGAAGTGGTTGGGAAAAAGTTAGGAAAACCGGTTCATTAGAGAGAGAGTGCGTCAAATTTACATCAAATATAACTTTTAACTCTAAATTTTCGTGTGTATTAAAAATAGATTAACACATAGCACAGATAACAACAAAGCAGAAAGCAGAAGCTATGATAAGCTATGATAATTTGAGTTAAGACCGCCTTATGTCTTTTTTAGTTCGTGAGAGGAAAGAACGTTAAATACACAAAACACGGGAAAAGCCAAAACTAAACATCTAGGAATCATTATAATAAATTAGGCAAAATGTAATACCAAAAAGACAAACAAACGAGTCGAGCAAGGTCAACGAAAAACTGATCATGGCAAGCAGGAAATTTTTAAAAACATAGTCGGAGATGGATCTAATCAGGTACTGCTACTGTCATTCTTATATAACCAAGTCGCCCTCGACTATTTTATCAACATAGGCAAATTTACTTAATAATAATGGGAAAAAATAATGAATAAGAAAGCTTTAAAATAGGAGTAGGAAAGAGAATCGGAACAACTAGTCCCCTTAATCTATCCAATTCCTTATTTTTTCGTATTTGATTACCAATTTTAAGAAAAACTTGCACTTCCGATTCCTTACGTGTAAGTAAAAGCAAGAAAAATTAAGAAGTGAAATTATTCTCTATACATATTTTAGTAAACACAAGGTACTCAAGAATAAAAAAAGATTCCAATTCCTATTTCTTCTAAGTAAACATAGTCAACCACCACGGAATATTTGTTTGGCATCTATTTGACCTTAATTTGTACCTATTTTTTATTTATTTAAACAAACGATATTATTTACACTGAAATGGGATGTGCTTAGCCTCACACTAAGCTAGCAACAATGTTATTTAGAAAATATTTTTATTGTCTTTTTCTTCTTCTCATTTTTGTATAATTATTTTCTTTTTGAATGATGGGGCGTCGTGTCCCCTTTCTTAGTGGACTTGTATAATTATTTCCCCTTTAGTTATATAACCAACATTATTTGAATTATTACATATTTTATTGAGTCCGTAAGACTAAGATACCCCTTGTTGAAAATTTAGAAGAATGTTAATGCTGGTGTTCCTAGAATTATTGAGCACTTGGCTTGTTCTAATCCTGGATGGTTTAAATTGAATGTCGATGGAGCAAGAAGTAGTTAAAATGGTGGAACCAGTGCTGGGGGAGTTCTTAGAAGTGATACTGGTGACTGGATTTATGGTTTTTCGGCTATCTTAGCGGGTCTTTTGCATGAAACCTTACCCGACACTCGCCCTCTTAGCACTCTCAGTCTGGATGTAAGCATTTTATTAGTCTCTTCAATCATGCTCACCTGCATGGTTACAGAGAAAAGAATATGGTGGGGGATGGACTTGCTAAGTTAGGCCTTCCTTCGAGTCTTGGTACTTTTTTTATACCCCTCCTCCCATAGTTTCCGTTGTTTTAGATGATTTAAGTGGTTTATCTAGGCCTCGAGCTGTTCTTGTTGGCTTTTGAACTTGTTTTCTTTCTTCTGGGCTTTAAACCCGTTGTACACCAGAACAAATTAATTTAGAAGAATGTAGAGGGGAAATGTATTTATGAAGGAAAGGATGAAGTGAGAGGAGGATGGTGCGATGAGAAGACGGAAGTGAAAAAGAATGAACTTTACAACTAGGACTAAGTACCTAATACCCTCCGACTTTTTAGTGTCCTTCCAAATTAATTTTAACTTTTTTAAACATTGAAAATGTCACATCCATTAAGCCCAATTAAAAATCTACTAAATTAACTAGGACTTACTTTGTCTCCAAAATCAATAGAAGGTCATCAAAACATAGCCTCCACCAACTAACGATCACCACTACCTCATTAGGCCATCGCCTCCAAACCCAATGCAAAACTACTAACTCCACCCTACAACTCAAGCTGCGAACATCAAGAAGAAGGTCATGGAGGTTGCTTAAATGTGAATTGCCATGATGCGGCCACCATCATCTTCACCGGCCACAAACAATGTTCTAAAAAACGCCCTAGGCGGCCTCCTAGGCGCTGGGCGCCTAGCAACCGAGGCGTTTTTGGGCAAATCGGGTTGAAAAATCAGGTTGGGGCTAGGCGGGCTAGGCGGCTAGGCGGGCTAGGCGGCCCTAGGCGGTCCTAGGCGGTCCTAGGCGGTCCTAGGCTGCCCTAGACGGTCCTAGGCGGCCCTAGGTGGCCCTAGGAGGTTTTTTTTCTATTTTTTTATTAATTGTGTGTTTTTTTCTTTTTTGGTTTCATGGTAGTATACTTATGGAAATGGTGTATCTAATTTGCATATGATGGATTAACTACAAGTTCATCCAATACTTATGGAAATAGTGTACCCAATTTGCATTTTATCATTATTTTATTATCCATACGAGTATAGTTTTTTTTTTAGGTGTCAATATGCACTTATTTACAAGATATACAAAAAATTTACCTAAATCCGCCTAGGCCGCCTAGGCGCTAGGCGCTAGCCCGCTGCCCGACTAGCGCCTAGCGTTTTTTAGAACCTTGGCCACAAAGAAGAACTTGAAGATTTACGAGCCAAGAATCGACTAACATGAGTAGAAACAAACTCTTTGAAGCCTTATCTGAATTTTTAACCCTCTTCTAGTTAGAAGATTGCCCTTCTGATGTAATTTCAATCTGGATCCATTTTCAATTCAATTCAATTCAATTCAATTCAGTACTCGTTTGATCATTGGGTTCCGTATTTTATAATCTATGTTGAAATTTAGATTTTGGGACAACAAATATTAATGTTGACCATATTATACTCAGTTGATGGGTTCTGAATATAATATATGTTTGCAAAATTCATTGGAGATTAACGGAAGTGATAATTTCAGTAAGTTGAGTATTTGCTTAAAATGTTTAAAAATATTGAAACCAATTTGAAATAATACTAAAATGTTGAGAGTTTTTAATTACTTAATCGTTAAAAATAATTAAAATCTAAAAAATAAATAAAACTCACCGGTTCATCTCTCTTAGGGGTGGTTCGGTATGAGATCCCATACCAAAACCCTTGTCCCGATTCCCAAACCGAAATTTTCGGGAATCCCAATTTCAATACCGATCCCAAACCAAATTTTCGAGAATCCCGATTTTTGGGAATCCCAAAACTCCCATACCGAAACCCTTGTCCCGATTTCCAAACCAAAATTTTTCGAGAATCCTGATTTCAATACCGATCCCAAACCAAATTTTCGGGAATCTCGAAATAGTTTCGGGATTTCGGGACAAATCGGGAATCCCGAAATGGTTTTGGGCTTTTGGACTAAAATTTGACATATTATGCTTTTGGGCTAAAATTCAACATTTTATATTGAAAATTTGAGATATAGGCATGCCTAATCTGCCAATTTGTTTCTACTAATCTGTGCACACAAATCTGCCAATCCAATGGCAAGGCCTAGTTAGTATCTGCCTATTCAAAAGCAATCTGCCAATATGAAACATTAATATATGCTTGAGTAAACTAGTAAATCTATCTATAATCATGCTAGTCCCCAAAATTACGTCTAAAACGTTAATTTATGCTTGAGTAAACTTCTATACATATATAATATAAATATTATAGATAGATGTAAAGTTTTCTCAAGCAAATTGTAACTTATAATCTATCCATGTATCCATCTATCAATCTCCCATGTTTATTCTGCATCTATGTATCCATCTATCAATTTTCTGTGATTTAAAAATTCTGCATATGTTCCACTATCTATCTTAGGGCTCCTTCCTGTATATGTTCCATCATTGATTTCCTGTGCTCCTTCAGTATTTTAATTTTCACTATTCTAGGTAGATGATGTTCCCCTTAAAGATGTGATCCTATATATTTAAAAATTAAATAATATATATATATATATATATATTTTTCGGTTTGGTTTGGGAATACCGAAATTCCAAAAACTTGAGACCGATTCCCGTACCAAAATTTCGGGATCGGTTCGGTATTGGGTACCAAAATTTTCGGAAATTTCGGTTTGGGATTTTTTCGGTTTGGTTTCGGGAATTTTTCAGTTCGGTTTGGGATTTTTGGGATTTTTTTCCAGCCCTAATCTCTCTATACCAACTAACTATTTAGCTAATTATTGTTACCGTTCCTATAAAGCTTAGAAAATTGTGCCTAACAATTGACATTTCTTTTAGGAATAAAAAAATGGAAGAGGATCCGGTCCGGATCTCTTCCATCAAAGGCCTAGAATCAAGTGATCCGGACTGTTGAAATTTGATCTAACGGTTACAATTATTATAACTTTTAGAGGAGAGAGCTCCCTATTTATAACTATTGGATCAAATTTCAACGATTGATGGGAGAGATCCGGACCGGATCCTCTTCCTAAAAGAATAAAAATCATTTCAAATTTTTTTATTTGATAAAATAATAACAGCGCATATCTTTTCAAGATCGAATTGCGTTTTTTAAAGTAGTTTATCCACACTTAATTATTGATTAGCGTAGCAAAGAGAAACCAACAAGTTCTCGTTTCCTTGCATCAAAGAAAATAAAAACACCTCCGTGCTCTGCGATATGTTCACTTTACAATCTAACTAGCAAGCAGCTTTCATCCAAATTCTCCTGTTTTTTCCTCATGGAGCATCAATGGCCTTCATTCCCAATCATGTTTGCCTTCTTGCTCTTTATAATCAGGCTTTTTATTCAAAATGATCATTGAGATTTGCATCATCCATAAGTTTGGTCATTGAGATTTAAAATCAATAGAAGTAGTTCCTGAGATTGTCCACCATCCATGATTTTGGTCCTTAAGCTTTTGGTCGGAAGTTTGGGCAATTTTCAAAGCTTCGTAACTCAATCGTTTCTTAACAAAATTCTACCCATAATATATCAAAATGAAGATAGGAAAGTGTAGAATAAGATTATATCATTTGGAAGCCCAATGGTTGCCGTAGATAGCCAGAAAATAGCCTCAAAGTTGACCGGTTCGAGGGAAAACTGGAAAACTCGCCGGAAATTGGGTAAACTTTAAACATTCATAACTTCTTCAATACTCAACGAAATCAAGTGATTCAAAAACAAAAATCATACTTCTCGACGAGAAGAAGAGAATGGTACCTTTTCAATGGCTAAATCGCCGTGTTTTGACCGGAAAACGGCTCGAAAGTTGCTGACTTGTTTTTCAACAGCCACTTTTGAGCCATTTTCCGGCCAAACCACAGAGATTTAGCCATTGAAAAAGGTACCATTATCTTCTTCTCGTTGAGGAGTGTGATTTTTGTTTTTTAATCACTTGATTTCGTTGAGTAATGAAGAAGTTATGAATGTTTAAAGTTTACCTAGTTTCCGGCGAGTTTTCCAGTTTTCCCTCGGACCTGTCAACTTTGAGGCTATTTTCCGGCCATCTCCGGCAACCATTGGGCTTCCAAATGATATAATCTTATTCTACACTTTCCTATATTCATTTTGATATATTATGGGTCGAATTTGGTTAAGAAACGATTGAGTTACGAAGCTTTGAAAATTGCCCAAACTTCCGGCCAAAAGCTTAAGGACCAAAATCATGGATGGTGGACAATCTCAGGAACTACTTCTATTGATTTTAAATTTCAGGCACCAAACTTATTGATGATGCAAATCTAAGCCTTGTAATCATGGTACTGAAAATAGGGAAGAGAGGCAACACCAACAACTCCGCTTCAAACTACCCCCGGGCCATGGAAGCTACCACTCATAGGAAACCTACACCAGCTCATCGGCTGTCTACCCCATCATGGACTACGAGACTTGGCCGAGAAATATGGACCCCTTATGCACCTGAGGCTTGGAGAAGTTTCCACCATTGTTGTTTCATCGGCAGAGTTTGCAAAAGAGGTGATGAAAACCCACGATGTTATCTTTGCATCTAGGCCACAGATCCTCGCCATGAGGATCTTGTCTTACGGTTCTACAAACATTGCCTTTGCACCGTACCGTGATTACTGGAGACAACTACGAAAAATTTGCACACTAGAGCTTTTAAGCACAAAGCGCGTTCAATCTTACCGACCTGTTAGGGAAGAAGAGGTACTGAAGCTGATTAAATCGATTGCTTTACGATCAGGATCAGCTATCAATCTTACTCAGGAAATCTACTCATTGACGTACGGCATCACTTCACGAGCAGCCTTTGGTAAAAAAACCAGAGATCATGAGAAATTCATATATGTTGCTGAGGAAGCTGGGAAAGCAGCAGAGGGCTCGCTCTTGCAGATCTATATCCCTCTGTTAGCTTGCTTCATTTGGTTTGTGGAATCAGGCCTAAGCTTGATAGGCTGCATAAACAAGCCGACAGGATAATGGAAAACATCATCAACGAACATCAGAAAGATCTTGAAACTACAAAAAATGTTGAGGGCGAGTTAGTGGAAGATCTTGTACACGTTCTCCTAAAATTTCACGAACATGGTGGTGCGCTTGAATTTTCACTTACTACTAACAACATCAAAGCAGTAATCTTTGTGAGTACACTATCTGTTCATATCAATGATATCATGCTGTAATAAGTCAAATCAGTTTTCGATTTCAGTTTTATTACCCCAGTTCTTGTTTCTTAATATACGACCTCAGAATCATATGAATTCTTGTTTCTGGTTAATTATTAGTCTTTCTGAATTCTAATTCTACATGAACCTTTTTCAGGATATTTTCTCGGCTGGGTGTGAGACATCAGCTACAACTGTAGATTGGGCAATTTCAGAAATGATGAAAGATCCAAGAGTAATGAAAAAGGCACTGCGAGAAGCGAGGGAAGTGTTTAATCGAAAAGGGAAGGTAGATGAAACAAGCATCAGAGAGATGAAGTATTTAAACGCAGTAATTAAAGAGACGCTGAGATTACACCCTTCTGTTCCCCTTTTACTTCCAAGAGAATGCGGAGAGAAGTGCGAGATTGGTGGATATGAAATACCTGTGAAATCCAAGGTAATTGTCAATGCGTGGGCTATCGGTAGAGATCCCAAGTACTGGACTGATCCTGAGAGATTTAAACCAGAGAGGTTCCATGACAGCTCCATTGACTACAAGGGAACAAACTTCGAATACATCCCGTTTGGTGCAGGAAGGAGAATATGTCCGGGCATATTATATGGTCTGGCAAACGTTGAGCTCCCGCTTGCATTGTTGCTAT
The DNA here is from genome assembly GCA_024362995.1 of Heteromeles arbutifolia. Classification (NCBI taxonomy): domain Eukaryota; kingdom Viridiplantae; phylum Streptophyta; class Magnoliopsida; order Rosales; family Rosaceae; genus Heteromeles; species Heteromeles arbutifolia. The sequence goes on from JANCRC010000005.1 coordinate 26,668,314, forward strand.
ACCATTTCGATTGGAAACTTCCCGATGGAACGAAGCACGAAGACTTGGACATGACCGAGACCTTTGGCATCGCGGTCCGAAGAAAACAAGACCTGCACTTAATTCCGATTCCGTATCATCCTCCGCCTAACTGAAAAATCTCAAGTATAACAAAGTCAAATGCTTGTATGTTTCTTGTTATTGAAATAATCGTCTTTGTTTTGTTCGTAGTATATATCCCCATTGTTACACAGCTTGTCACATCATAAAGAGCCAAATTCATTTCAGTGGAGAAAAAACACAAACAACTAAACTGAATAATGAGAAACGTTGGAATAATTGTTGCTACGTTCGAATCTGCCAAATGACGAGTTAGATGCTAAAAACAGAGGGATATTGAAACCCATCGCGGTTTAGTCAAAATACGTGAAGGGATATGGTGGTGTGTGGGGGTATTTTACAAGAAATTTAGTTATTTTCTGATGAATTAATCCTAGATTGTTAATGTTATAAGCATTTGAGGAAGTGAGTGGGTTGCGTTATAAAGCTTACAAATTTCGGTGGAAATGGCACCTTAGAGGCTGTGAAGGCGTCGAGGGACATTTGTTGGCAACACAATAAAGCGTTCCTAAGACGCGAATTGGCAAGGCGAGGCGTCGACAAATCGCCTCAAGGAGGTGCGAGGCGTACCCTATTTGCAAGTCCGGGCAGTATGAGGCGTACGCGATTTGGTAGTGAGGGCGGTGCCAAGCGTTATACGCGATTTGCAAGTTAAGGTGGTGCGAGGCGCTACACCATTTGCAAGTTGCGAGCCGGTGGATTAGATGGTCATTCGTGTTGTATCTAGCTTTCTTTTGAAATTTTAACGCAGCGTTTTGTTACACATTTTCTCTTTTCTTAATTTTTTTCTATATTTATTTTTATTTTTATTTTGTCAAATTTCCCTCTTTGAGCCGAATAGGATGCTATATTAAAAATAAATAAAAAACGTGTGAAAATCCTTTTTTTTTTTTTTGTTTGAAACAAAGATACGATATTCATTAAACATGTGTGAAAATCCATTTTATAGTCATTTGTCATATATTTAGTACTAATTGTAATGTTTTGTCTTAAGATGGGTTACCCACGTATTTATGGCCCATGTCATGGGTTGTATAAACTATGTAACCCATTGATCCTATCAACAACATATAACTGTTAAGTGTGTACTTAGGTTCTTAGACCATCTCCAACCTAAGGATCCAGAGGACTAGAGGGTTAAAAATAGTCTGAAAACCGTCTCCAACCAAAGGCTAAGCCAAAGAGCTCGTGGGCCCCTCAGAACAAAAAAGGGTCAAATGGCCAACCGGCTGGCCATCTTCAACCAGCCAGCCTGCTAGCTAGGCCACTTTTTTTTTTTTTGTTTTTTTTTTTTGTTCTTTTCCATTTGCCCAGCCCACTTTAGGGTTTGTCCCAGCCCATTCTTTTTTCTTTTTTTTTTTATTATGCCCAGCCCACTTTTTGTTTTTTTTGATGTTTTTTTTTTTAATTTCTAATTTTTTTCCTATACCATTTCTCACATATTTTTCACCATTCCATACTATCTTACCTCATTTTTTTTCAATTCTTCACATTCCATACTATAGCCCTTTGACCTTTGGTTGGAGATCCTTTTTTGTGACAGGGCTAAAACGAGTCATATGGCCCTCGATTGGAGATGGTAAGAAATATGGTCATTCACTGTTCATTAACATATTAATTTCTTGGAGCGCCAGAGGGCTAAAACGAGCCATTTGGCCCTCATTCGGTTGGAGATGGTCTTAGGTTTCTGTTGGTGCTATGGCTACTATGTAGGTCTAGATTCTTTTTCCATTGCTATGGCTGCTAAGTTTTATGGCTAACATGTACCAACATGCTGGTGGATTAAGATGAACAAAATGCTTGATGATATAATGAAAGATTAAAGATATAAGAGAGAGATTCATATAAGCAAAATTGTGTTTGTTGTAAAATACAAATTCGACATGCTTGATGAGTTGATATGGTAATAAATTTCACTATCTACCATCTACCATTGTGACTGTTACTTGGTTTACAGTGCAGGATTGGTCCTGCTTGCCAGAGGATGAATCTGTTTCAACAGGATTTTTATTCTTTTCGAGGCAAAACCCAGGGTTTTTAGGCTGAGGCATTGTTGCAGTTTCACTACTCAACATCAAAACCACAGTGGCCATTGTAGGCCTATCTTCCGCACGCTCTTGGACGCACAAGAGTCCGACTTGCATGCACCTCAACACCACAGAGGGGGGGTATGAATCCCCAACTGATGGATCAATTATTTCCGACCCCTTTCCTTCTGTCCATAGCTTCCAAGCCTGCAACAATTCCAAGCCATTTCTCTGTCAGTAGTGAATCTGGTTATTTTTGTGGAAATTAATTATATGTGCCCTTTAACTTACACGTCCTAGGAGGTTGAGTTCGTTGTTTGCGTAATAAAATCCCCTGTTCTTTTTACCACTAATAATCTCCAATACCAGAACACCAAAACTAAAGACATCAGACTTGACAGAGAAGAGGCCGTCCATTGCGTACTCTGGAGACATATAGCCACTGTAGACCATCAATGAAGAGAGATTAGCATATGTGGTAAGCAGGAAAATATAGAAACCTTGTCACATATGCAGGGCGTTGGTACTCACTATGTTCCCACCACTCTTCTGGTATTGGCTTCCGTCTGATCGTTACCAAATATTCTAGCCATTCCAAAGTCCGATATCTTTGGGGTCAATTCTCCATCAAGTAGAATGTTGCTTGCCTTGAGATCCCTATGGATGATCCTAAATCTTGAATCCTGATGAAGATAAAGAAGTCCACGAGCAATCCCACAAATAATATCGAAGCGCTTTGGCCAATCCAGCATAGACCTTTTTGCATTACCTACAACAAACATCATCAACTTCATAAATAATGTCAAAACTCAAAACTGGTTACAGATTTAATTGTAGTTATTAAATGAAGATGAAGTTGATGAAGGAACTAACTGAATAGAACAGAATCCAGGCTTTTGTTTTCCATGTATTCGTAAATCAGCATTTTTTCATCCATGTCGACACAGCAACCAAGCAACCGAACAAGGTTTCGGTGCTGAAGCCTTGCGATTAACTTTACTTCGTTCTTGAATTCTTCAGTTCCTTGTCCAGAGTTCTTTGAAAGCCTCTTGACAGCAACTAATTGACCTTCTACCGTACCCTGGAATCGGAATAGCCACAAATAACTAATTCTGTCTTATGTTACTTCTCAAATTACTTTAATTTATGCATGATCTAGTAACACTGATTTCTAACAAAATGTGCTTAATTACCTTGTACACACAACCGAAACCACCTTGCCCCAGTTGATTTTCGTCTGAAAAGTTATCCGTAGCCACTGCTACTGTGTTAAAATCAAGCAATGGCAATTCTAGCTCATCATTGCCCCTTTCACCCGAGTAGTGTTCCCTTTTACTTGAGATAACTACCTCATTTAGCAGAAAATCTTGGCTTCTTTCAAAAGAACCTGTTCAGGCAGAAAACTAAAACTTTGTAACTCAATCTCTAGTTACACACTCCTTGGTTGTATGGGGAGTGAATTGCTGCCACACCAGAAACAAATCTACAATACATGGTACATTGTCGATGTTTGACAAGAATTTTGTCGACCAATTGTAAATAGGATATCAAAATGGGATTGATTAAACATTGATAATGTACTAGGTACTTAAGATTGGTATCATCGCCAAATCGAAGTTACTTAGTACCTTTTTGTTCTATCCTTCCTTTACGCGTAATATCAGATTTCCTCTTCCATACAAAACAGATACCGAGTGCTGCTAGCAGAATGCCAGTACCAACTGTAATGCCTATAATGAGTACTCGTTTCATCTTCCCATCGCCATCTAAAATGAACGTACAATAGTCAGTAATGTGATACTGTTATGAAATACATAGCTGTTTACTTTCCTAAGCATAACATTATCTGAACTTTTATATGGAAATGTCATTCTTTCTTAATTGCCACTCGTATATAGATATAACTCGTAAAAAAAATGCAAGAAAACAATTTATAAGCTTATAGGTCTTAAATTATTATTTATAACGAGTCTTTACAAGTAGGGTAAATTACACTTTCATACCTTAGGTTTGGGGTCTATTTCAATTCCTTACAAAATCTTCAAAACATTTCACTTTCATACCTTAAGTACTATATTATTTCAAAATAATACATCCGTTACATTTTCCATCCATTGATCCGTTAATCGCTAATGCGGTTACCACATTTGTGCCACATGGTTGCCAAATGTGTGCCACGTGGCAAAAAAAATATATATATATATATATATTTTTTTTTAAACCTGAAACTTCAACACAAAAAAAACACCTAGGAAACCCAGATCCCCCATCACCCCCCCACCCCCCCGGGGCCGAAACCCCATTTGAATCTTCAACGGAAAAAAAAAAAAACTTAGACCCCAGAACCCAGATACCACCCCCCCCCCCCAATTTCCCGAAGCCCTATCCCCTTCATGTAACAATTTTGTGACGCGTGGAATCCTCAACCGCTTCCTTCCTTCTTCCCCCCTCCCTCCCTCACCTCATCTAGCAAACCTCTTCACCTCATCTAACACCATGAGCCGGAAGAGAGACAAACCCTAATTCTCCCGCCACGCCCCCTACTCCGGGTCAAAACGCCGTCGTCCCCTGCCTCCACATTCGGAACCCGAACCCGAGCTTGACAAGCCCACTTACAAGCAACCTATCGTGCCGCCGACTCCGTTCAAGCCGCCATCACTGCCCCTCTCGACCCATCATTTGGTATCACCATCTAATCCAAAAAAGTACTGATCTTTCCTCTTCAATTGACCCAAAGAAGCTTTCTTTTTACTATTTAATTTCTGGGTTTTCGAATTTTTGTTGAAATTTGGGGTTTTGCCGCAGCTGCAGGTGCTTTGGGCGACGGACCCACTTGCCCAATGGCAGAAGGGAGTCGGAGTTGGTGCTGAAAATAGAGATTCTGATGCCGGTTCGTCGGCAAGTTCGATCATCGCTGCCACCAGTTCATGTAGACCTCATCTCTAAGCTTTGTGATCTGTAGACTGCTACAACTGCAGAGGTAAGCTCTGTGATAAATCTTCTAATTCACTCTATTTTTTTTTTTTCATCTGGGTAATTAACTAATTTCAGGCCAGGTCCAAAAGCTGCAGCGGCCTCGCGCCGTTTTCCAAAATCCTCTTCACTTAGGTTAGCAATTCAAACTTTTGGTTCAGTTTTCATAATGCCCAATTTTGTATTTAAACCTAAAATTTTTTTAAACTGATTTGGGGTTACTGAAATAGGCATGCTCGATGAGTGCTGTAGCACTGCCATCCCTGAATTAGAAGATACTCGGACGAAGGAGGAAGAAGAAGAAGAAAGTCGTGGAATATCGAAAGCTTTTAGCTTTGTGAAGGTATACTTTTTCCTACTTCTTCTTCTGGGTTCCAGCTTAAAAGATTCAAGTTTTTTAAAAAATAAAAAATAAAATTTTTTTTTTTTTACCACGTGGCACACATTTGGCAGCCACGTGGCATAAATGTAGCAATCACGTCAGCGCTTAACAGATCAATGGATGAAAAATGTAACGGAGATATTATTTTGAAATAAAATAGTACTTAAGGTATGAAAGTGAAATGTTTTAAAAATGTTGTAAGAAATTGAAATAGACCCCAAACTTGAAGTATGAAAGTGTAATTTACCCTTACAAGTAAGAAGCAAGCGTTTTGGCATTCTATATAGAATTTTAGGTGCATTGAGAAAATATAAAGGTAGTACTGCAACAAATCTCTATGTTAAACAATAATATACAATAAAAGAGTAGTCTGGTAGACTGGAACCACAGATACGATATCAGCATAAACAGTTGTGAACAGAAGTTTAATAAAAGTATAATGAGGAGGGGACCAAGTAGACGCGGAAGCATACCTAACCCACCGGTAAACAGGCCCACGTATTTTCTTTCTTTATTTATTGTTTGGTAATTAGCCCACATTTATTTTATTTTTTCCGGTTCTGCACTTACTTTTCATTAGTTTTGCAGAGAACCACTGTCAATTATTTGCTGTGCGAACAATTAAGAGCACACGTCTATTTTCTGTTTTAGTCATATCTGAACAGCTAAGAGCATTCATGAAATGGAAAGACTGCTACACTTTTGACATGAATCAAGAATAGCGTTATTCACACATCTATATTTACTTTATACATTTTTTTTAAATTTTTTTATGTCGAATCAAATGAATTGAAAAATTTTAATAACAAAAAATTAATAAAAATATATGAAAGGTAAAAATGAGTGTGAATAGTACTTAACAATTACTAAATCTGCGCTCGGACATGATTTGGTCCTCTAGTAGGAACATAGCACTCACAAATTTACACTTTGCATCATACATGTTAATATTTGTTACTAATACCTTGTTTGATCTCTAATTGTAATGAATAATTAACTTTCTAAATTCAAGATATATTGAAAGTAGAGGATAATAATTTTTCGTGCAAAGGAGATTAGGAAAAGATTATACATTTAACTTCTCATTTTCAATCCTAACATTTTAGGGTGATTAGAATGAATAAGTTTTTTTTCATGGGTAATTAATCTCTAGCCTCCAAAACACAATTTTTTTCATTTCTTCTTTTAAAATATATTGAAAATAGTAATTTATTCGTTGCAATCCAACTAAAGGGATGCAAAGATAACACAAGTCAGTTGAGGAATTATTTACACAAGTCATTTCAAAAATCTTAAATCACGACGAGGTTAGTCCAATTATCAGAAAGGGTAGTGACTTTTACATACCTCATTTAATCACTCACATACCTTAAAAATTTATTGAACAATTGAAAGGTTTAGAATTTAGGGTTTAGGGTTTGTGAGAGGTAAAATGGAGTGTGTAAAAATCCCCACCTATATATAATTATATAAATACCAATTAAAGAGAGTGTCCGTGAAGTAAAATAAAGTGTGTAAAAGGTTTGTGTTGTGTTTTGTGTTTTTTGTTTTGTGTTTTATGTATGGACATCATCATTAAGTTACTCAATGAAAGCAATTACCGGTCCTTTACCTCAAGTACATAAGAGTCGTTACAAAATATGAAGATCAGTCGTACACCCTCGCATGAATTGGTCTTGACAATTCATGCTTAAGTGACATAAAATAAATACACTCAAAATAAAACTCACACACGCAAGTACAATTAATTCTACTACCTCGTTTTCAAGTTAAACTATAAAGAAGACAAGAAGGTCTAATCTTATCTATCTTGATGGACGGACCAAATATGAACATAACTAATAATGTGTGTACTTTCTATTTGCACTTTACTACTTTTACAATATGAATAAGGTTTCCATCCACAACGACTAGGAAAGATACTTTCGAGTCCTTTTGTTTTTGGAGATATTACCACAAGGTCCAATTTCTCTTACTACAATCTTAGTCTCTAGTGGTGCCTACAATATTATTTTATCCCGCCTACAATATTCGGACCGTTTGCCGTGGTATTGGAATTTTAAAGCAAATATTGAAAAGGACCGCTAATTGTAGCTCAAGAAAACCTTACCACGTCAGCAATGACGGCCACTACCCTCTCAATTTGAACCCAAGCTGCCGAAAGCTTCCGTTCCATTAACTTTTTTTCTTGTCAAGGTGGGGGCTAATTCCACCAAATTAAAATGAAATATAATCCCTAGTAGAGAGTGTCAAATCTAAATCCTAAAAATCAAATGAGACCAAACAGTCTCTATTTAAATTATTACTTAGTATTACAGTTTATTGATATTTTTAAATTGTAAGTAAGCAGTCTAGAACTCGATTCTCGTGAATGACAAATCGATACTAAATTATTAAATCAAATTTATTATGTAACTTAAGCCTAATCAACTACTTTTCAGTATAAATAGCACATTTAAAAATAAATAAATAAACTAATTATTTACACTAAATAGGTTAAAGAATAAGTTAAACTTTACAATAAGCTAATAATAATGTTGTTCAAATTTTAGCGAATAAGACCATTTTATTAAAAAAAACCATCATATATAGTTGTAAATATCGACCATCTGTCACGGGAAACATCTGGAAAAATGTTTTATGTGAAAGCATAATTTCAAAGCAAGTTTTGCTTTAAATCAATGAGAGTCCAACAAAACGTGATGCACACATTCCTGAATTGACATGTGGATTGACACCTCATGCCTATGACGCACATTTCCCTTTCATTCCCTCTATTTTCCTTCGCATGCTATATTTGAAAAAAGGGTTAGGTAGATTATAGGTTTAATAATGTAATTTTTATTACGTCACACTCCATTGTCATTGTAACTAACGAATATGAAAACGCTCAATTCTAATCCTAAGCTCATAAATTTCATAGAATATACGCAATCATACTTGGCTCACTCGAATATGATCATATCAAGCTGAAACATGTCTCCTTAATCTTAAAGACGCCAAATTTTGTGTTCTCATACAATTCAAAAACACTTTTCAATATTTCAAAAGAGATTTATGGACAATAAACTATAATTTTAAAATTAGATTAATGATATTAGTACTAATAATAACAATAATTATGATAATGTTAGGAAGATTAAATTTTGTATACTATGTAACATGAAATTTAATGATTAGATTTTTTTTAATAATAAACGATATTATCTACGTTACAGGGATGTGAGAGTGCGCTAGGCCTCACACTGAGGCAGCCATAATAATATGGTTTAAATTCTACTTTGGCCAAAATCATACTAAGGCCTCTCACTTATAAGTGAAAATGAATATCATTAGACCGTAGTACTAAGTGATAATTAAATTATTATTTAAATATTGATTAACGTGTATATTTTTTATTTGTGACAGATAATGTAGTTTGCAAATTTAGTCTGATGCATGACTCCAAAAATAATAGTAGCATGAAAAAAAAACAAAAGAGTAATGCAAAGGAAAAGGTTACCTAGTTCAGAAGCCGCCAATCTGACATAGAGATGTTGCCCACCTTCTGTATATTGCCTCAGGTCCATGAGCTCCCCATTCCAAATCACACAACCAGTCCCTCCGTTCTCAATCCTCGCATTCCCATAAGCCGTACAAGAACAATTTTCCGAACACCTTTTCCTACACGCCTCAAGATTCATGCCCATGTCCACAAACGCGCCGCCGCTCTCCGGCAGTTTCATGTTCCCCAAACCCAAAAACTTATCCTTCGAACACTCCAGCTCCGTCTTCCTCACGCAACCGTCGGACCCGTCTCTCAGATTCCACGCCTGCAAATTCTTGGGCTGAAACCCCTTCAAACACTTGCACACCGGCGAAGCGTTTGAGTCACAAACGCCGTAAGGGCCGCACTCTCTGTAACTGTCGCACTGGTCTTTCGGGGCGTACCAGAATTGGTTCCAAATCTTGCTGGATTCAATCCATGTATACCGTTGGAGATACCCATCTTGGCTCACGATCAGTCGTGAATACAACGGTTTCGAATCGTCCTTTATTGAAAAAGTGTAGTACACCTCTTGTGAATTGGAAACGAAACTGAACTGAAGACCATTTGAAACTGTCATCTCAGGCACACCGCTAAACCTCTCCCCATTCCAGGGTCCGCTGCGATACACTATGACCTGTTTGTTTCTCAGGAAAATCTCCGGGAAACCGCGGTAATCCAGCTTGAAAGAAAAGTCACCTACAGACGGGTCTTCATTGCTTTTCCATGAAGTTATGTACCTGTCCAAATTTGAGCTCAAGTTCCATCCCAGCTTCATATCCGGCAGCAGAGTGTTTGTTGGGTAGTCAAAGCTCTGCCAAAGGAACTCGTCTTTCGGGTTGTTTCGGTTTGAATCTTCTTCTCTGAGGACTAGATTTCCCGAATCTAAAAGCTGCACAATTGGGTTCACAGCTTGAGTTTCATTGGAAGACCATGTGACGTTTCCACTCCCTTCATCAACAAGAACAAGATTTCCACGGTCGCCAAATTTGATTGTTGCTGATGACGAATTCGAAAGAGGGCTGTCTCTGTTTGCTACCCAAACAACTGTTCGGGGTTGGATATTCTTGTACCATATTCCCAAGTACCAACCGTAAGACCCCGGCTGGAACAACCCCAACTCAAATACGTTGCCGGGGGAGACGAGGGTTTGGCCGTTTCGGAGGGATTGAACTGAAGACAAGGAGTCGCTGGAGGTGGCGATTGGGAGGAAGGGGAGTACAACGAGGCAGAGAAGGGTGGAGAAATATTGGTGGAGTTTTGTTGGAGCTCTCATGTTTTTTTCTTTCTATGAGGAGGATTTTCTTGGTGAAAGCATATGAAGCATTGGGTTTGTTGGTGATGTTTTAGGGATATTAGTTAGCCATTGATTGGTGAAGGAGAAATTAAAAGACCGGTTGGCTTCTGTTGACTCTCGGTTTTATTTTACTTTTGGTAAGACTGTACAGTGCACACGTTCTATTGGTTTTCTTGACTGGGGAGGCCGTCCGCAATCTTTGGATTCTTTCTTATAATTTGATTAACTTTCCCAAATTTGCATGCTTTGATTGCCTTAATCAAATCTTCCCCAATTTTACCTACGTTTAGCTTGATTATTTACCTGTCCGGGAATTTACCGTAGAGAAAATTTGATATGAGTTCAATTTTTGTGAGCCTTTATTAGGTATAATACATTTTTTCTTGATTATTCTAGTTAGGTTTGATGACTCATAATACACATTAGCCTATTTTTATTCTCCATCCAAATTTATCTTCAAATTGACTAATTAAGTAATTAATATATTAATTTCTTTTTGTTTATCATGATTTTTATCCTTTATTCATAGAATTATCTTATGCTTAATGATGGGATTAACTATAGGAATTTAAATCTCTTCCATCTTCTTTCTTGTTCCAAAACGTTTCTTATTTCTTTCTTCTCTCTCATGATGCCTTCTCCCTCACCATATGTGAATCCCTTTCCCCGATTTCATTATATGACTTATTATATTAATATCTTATATATTGTTAAATAATCTTCACATACTTAATACATCTCATATTTGTTTTTACCCTCACACCCTACATTTTCAACATACACATTACATTTTCTACATATACCTCACATTTTGTATACATCCCACATTTTTCAAATCTTATATAACACAGATTTTTAATTTTCAGGGATTGAATCTAAACATTTGAATGTTTACTTTGCCAAATGATTTCAAACCATTTGAACGTTTAGTGTGCTGAATGATTTCAAATTGAATGGTTTGAAAAATGTTTAGATTCATTTGAACGTTTTTCAATAACACTAAAAATAATAATAATTTCAAAACTACCCTGCTATTCCCATTTTTTATACATTTGCTATTTCATTTTCCATCTTCATTGTCAATGTGAGTGAAAAATCATACAAGATCATTGCCATTTGCCACTAACAAAATGTTTGTAGACATGCCCATATGCTATTCCCTATTATGACCCTAATGCACTATGCTACAGAAAAGAACGCAAAAGTTTCCATGAAATTCACAAATGCACATTGAGGAACGAATCTCGTTCAGATCACTAAAACAATGAAAAATACAATGTCTTGCCTCGTGTGGAGCTTCTGAAACATCGATTTCATGTTCCATACGTCAAAAATATTTTTTCTCAATCAACGTGTTTGTAGTTTCACTGGTTAGGGTTTTATTCAACAATGGAGGGTGGGAGGGTTTTTGTTAGTTGAAAAAGATAAATAATACGTTAAAAATGATTTGGGGTGCATTTAAATATTATTTATTTTTTAAAATCTAATAAGGTCAAAATTATCATTGCATAGTAGTGTACATATATCATTTAATATTAAATTTTAATGTAGGGTGCATTCAATATTATGTGGGTGCTAATATAAAATTGTATTTTGTATTTTTGGGAATTAAAATTTTATTTTCATTAATTTTAGAATTGTAGTATTCGTTTTTCAGTAATTAATCACCAAAAAATATGTAGACCTTTTGGGGTCAATCTTAATATTTTGAGATAAAACTCGTTCCTACAAACGCGTGGGTGAAAGCTGTTCGCAAATCAGATTTATAACGTAGGAAAATTAAGCAATCAAAGGTAGAGGCACTTTTGTCATTTGGACTTCTATGAATAGGAAGCTCCAACTTTGTTGCAGCTAGCCTTTCCAATTTGGAAACCCGGTTCACAGGTCAACTCGATGACCCGATTCTCCCTGCAACTTTACCCAGCAGACTGACAAGTTTACGACGAACTCCAATGGCAAGGCTCATCAGCACCACTACCATCGGACTCATCTCACCATCACGAGCATAACCCACCCAAGCTTGGCCTCGTTTGGTCCCGTTTCAAGAGATTTGAAATTCGATGGATCAGAGCTCCCCCACGGCGAACTCACCGTCTCCATCCATCTCGCCGGCAACCACAACCGCCAGTCAACAGCTCTCGACCTTAGGAGGAGATCTTTGGTCCTGATTACTCGTTGGTGCAACAACGGTGACTCAATGAGGCCACGAGTTTTTCCCACGATCCGAGAGTTTGACAGTGATTTTCGTTCTCCTCCGGCCATTTCTAGACTCCGCCATAGGTGTAACTAAGGGCGTGCATAGTGTGGTTAGGGGCGATTCCACCCTCCATCTCGGAACCAGAACCGAAAAATATTAACTGTTTGGTTCGATATGGCTTCGTTTACATTTATTACTAAAATTGTATAGCGAAGTTCACACTAATTTCGGTTTAATTCATGCCGGTTTACGACTCAAAATACTAAACCATTTTAACACCAAATCAAAATGGTATTCAGAGTTTAATTGCTTTTTTTTGTATGCTTACATTCAAATACGATTTCTAAATAGTTTTATTGTTGTAGGCCTAATTTACTGAACAATACAAAGGACAGAGAGAGGGGTGCAGCTGCAACAAGAGAGAATAAAGAGATGTGTAATTGTGAGATGTGAATTACGGCATCCCATTATGCCTTTATTTATAGCAGTAGAAAAGGTAAATTCCATATCCCAATAGGATTACAACTCAAATAGGATAATATCTAGTCTAAGTGATACGGTAGAATCCCATAAGGATATCTTAGATATGATAGGATTTACACGATCACATTTCTAATCTAATAGGACTGCAACACTCCCTCTTGAGTGTGCAAATACTCAAACAAATCCTTGCATCAGGTCTTCAGCGGATGAAAAACCCGTAGACTACGAAGAAAGGTGAGAAGTATGCATAATGTGAAAAACAAGCGTCATACCGGACAAAAGTAGTAAACCTTAAAAAAGTATGATCAACCCAAGATGGGTTCCTCATCAAAACCTCATTAAGGTAGCAAAAACCTAGTGGAAAAAATGCTCCTAATTGTAGGAAAAAAAAGTACATTAAGATCAAATGAGTATACTTCTTGATACTCCCTTGAGTTTAACATAACTTCTGAATGAGAGAACTACAAGCTACTTAGGTCAAAAAGTTTACGCATACTGATTCCTTGGACGAACTTCTGAAAAGTAAACTTGGGCAATGACTTCGTGAAGAGATCGGCTAGGTTGTCTTGGAAATGGATTTGCTTGACTTCAATGCTCTGATGTTGCTGTTGCTAATGAGATAAAAGAACTTTAGTGCAATGTGCTTGGTGTTGTCTACCTTGATGTATCCCTTCTTCAGTTGATCGATACAGGCAGTGTTGTCCTCAAAGATTATTGTAGGAACGTCAATGATGGTACAAAGACCGCTAGTGCTTCGAATATGTTTCATGACTGCACTTAGCCAAAAGCATTCACGCGTAGCTTCATGCAATGCAAAAATCTCAGCATGGTTCGAAGAAGTCGCAACTAACAATTGCTTGGTAGACCTCCAAGAACTTGTGGTGTCGCCAACGGTAAAGACGTAACTTGTTTAAGAACGTGTCATTTGCGAGTCAGATAAATAACCTCATTAGCATAACCAACAAGCTGATAATCAACCCGATTTCAAGTGAATGACACTTTTCTCAAGCTCTTCGGGAGTCTCAATGAGATTTATGTCATCGACATAAACTGCAACAATCACAAATCTAGAATATGACTTCTTAATAAACACGCATGGGCATAGTTTATTGTTCACATAACCCTAACTTATCAAATACTCACTCAAACAGTTATAGCACATCCATCCGAATTGTTTCAATCCGTAGAGTAATCTCCTCAATCGGATTGAGAGGGTGTTTCGTGGTCTAGAACTATTTGACCCAATCAATGTAAGTCATTCTGAAACTTTCAATTAGATTTCCGTATCAAGATCTCCATAGAGATACGCAGTTACCATTTCCATGTGCTGCATATTCAGTTTTTTGGGAACTACCAAACTGATACGGTAGCAAAACGCAATGACGTCCATTATGGAAGAATATGACTCCTCGTAATCAATCCCAAGGTAATGAGAGAAACCCTGCGCTACGAGGCGTGCTTTATATCGCACTGTTTCATTCTTTTCAGTATGCTTCCTCAGGAAAATCCACTTGTGGCCCACAAGCTTCACATGTGGTAGTATGGGAGCGACGGGTTCAAACACCTTACACTTCGCAAGCGAATCGAGTTCGACCTGGATCGCTTGTTTCCAGTTTGACCAATTAGTTTTATGTTGACACTCATCAACAGAACATGGTTCAATGTCATTGCTAAGAATGATGTCAGTAGCTACTGTGTATGCAAAGGCATCATCGACTATCATCTTATTTCAATTCCAAATCTCATCCAAACCTGCATAATGGACCGAAATCTCATGATTATTGGGAGTTTGATTTGTCTCGTCTAAGATGTCACTATAATCTAGAATAACCTTATGTGTTGGCACGATTGAGTAAGCGTTGGTCGGATTCATACTAGGTTCACTAGTTTGTGTCATTTTCCTCTTCAAGGGTTGTGAATTCTTTAAACCAAAGGGTCTGCCACGCTTTAGGGTAAAACCAAATGATTGGCTAGTTGTTAGTGTACCAAGTCGCGTAGATGGGGTGGCCAACCTTCATTTGGGGACGGGTCTTCCTTCTGGGTGATGTTACGACGTAGAATAAGTACGTCGATCCTTGCAGTTGCGTTTGCAGCTAGTATATGTGATCTCGTCACCTTTGCTAGATTAGTAAAAGCATCAGGCATGCTTTAAGCAATGTTATGTAGACCTAGACTACAACGCACTTTAGTTTCAGACTGGGTAGTGCGAGGATCTAAATGAGACATAGTAGGAGTAATCCACGATAATTCGCGGTGTTCTTTAGGAACATTAGCATTCTTATCTCCTCCTTAACGACGGGAACACTGTCTTATCAAAGTGACAATCTGCAAAATATGCACTAAAGAGATATTTTGTCAAGGGCTTTAAGTATTGAATAATTAATGGCGAATCATAACTGACATAGATTTCTCATTCATCTCTAAGGCCACATTTTGGTACGTAGTGGCGACGGTATTGGCACACAAAATGTGCACCCAAACAAACGTAAGTGCGAGACGTTAGGTTCGTACTGCGTAACCAACTGTAACAATGAATGAGGTTGGGTAGCAGTGGGCCTTAGGTGAACCAGCATGGCTTCATGCAATATTGCATAGCCCTTGGCAAATACCGACAATTTGGTTGCATAATCAAAGTCCGAGCTATCGATTAAAGGCGTTTTATGAAAGCTTCTGCTAGGCCGTTTTGGGTATGAACATGGGGTACTGGATATTCAACTTCAATCCTAACAAACATGCTACAATCGTTAAAGTCTGTGACATAAACTCTCCAGCATTATCTAATCGAATCTACTTATCAGATAATCCAAGTGGTGAGCCATGAGCTTAATAATGAGCTAGGAGTTTTGTAAAGGCAGCATTATGTGTGGACAGTAAGCAAACATGTGAGCAATGTGTCGATGCATCAACCAACACCATAAGTATCTAAATGGTTCGCATGTTGGTTAGATAGGTCCACAAATATCCCCTTCAGGTTTGAGTGTTCAACTTCCTTAAGCAGCATGTTTTGCAAGACAGGTGTCTAAGATAAGAGGTTAGGTGATGCCCGTATGATACTTTGTAGATATGGCGCATAATATCTCGTCCAAAGTGTCCTATACGACCATGTTAAAGGAACAAAGTGCCCTAGAACCCGGGCTTAGGGTCGGCCACATGGTGGGTCTCAATGTTCCAATAATAACAAAAAATCTTCGCCGTATGTGGGCTTGGTACAACCCAATAGGGATACATTCCAGCTTCTTGTGAATACGCTTCTGACCATATTCGTAAGAAGTGATATAAAGAAATTCGAACCATTCTCTTCAGTGGTTTCAATATAATATTTATTATCTTGAATATCTCTAAAACTCAGCAACGTTCTTGTGGAATAGAGAGAATAAAGGGTCTTTTTAATGGTTAATTCCATACCATTGGACAACTCATAAAGGTCTTTCTGTATCCATCAACCATGTTGGATGAACCTGAAAGGGTTGTTAGAGGTGCATTTTTAGGTATAAAGTTAGTAAAATAGTGTCTCTCACGCTAGATGGTGTGCATAGTAGCACTACTAGCTAGACAACTAACTTCCCCACTAGTCATCCTTAGAAATTTGAATCGGTCACATGCATAAATATAATTCTATTTACTCAATTAATCAATTGAGAAATAATATCCATAAAATAATTATTCATAATTCAAAATAAACCAACCAAACAAATTATTCCAAAAACTTAGAAAATTGTCTGAACAATTAAACCAATAACTTAAAAAACAAAGGGGGAAGGGGTTTGACCACACCTTTTAGGTTCGGTCACTAGGAATAAAAACCTACTAAACATGTCATGAAAATTAAACTTATTCTTCCATTAGAGCTGATGCCTCTGAAAATCTAAAATCTTCATGATGGTGGTAGTATCTTCGGGATTTTCCACATGTGCATGGACTGATGACATGAATGATACTTGACAATAGCCTCAGGATTAGCTCAGCCTACGCATAACCAATGTTTTCTTAATCCACAATGGTAGCACATGTCCAATTCAATGGAATCTGATTGAACAATAGCTTTTCCCTTGTTCTTGAAGTTAGAGGCCTTACGGGCAAAAGAATTGAAACGATCGGCCAGGATGTGCATCATGAATGTGTCTGCGGATGAAGATCATAATGATAGCTTTGTTAGTTTCGTCAACCGAGACGTCCATAGTTTCTTCGATGGTGAGATGAAGTTTATGTCCTAAACCCACTACAGGTAGTTTCTTCCAGATACTTCCAGAATGGTGAAATCGAGCTTGTTCAAGTTCGAAATGTCCCTAAAACAGAGGGAACAAGAACGTGTTTAGTCATATGGAAAGCCATAGACATATAGTTTAGGGCATTCGGGTTCTTGAAATTGGTAGCAAGCGGAATATCTTGTAATTTAAAATTTGATATATGTTTGACTGACTAGTCAGCGTCACCAGTCAACTAAAATCAAATTTGTTAGTTTACCAAGACCAAGATTAAACAATTATAGCTTGTTTACTAATGCAACTGTAGTTAACAAAGGTCCAATTCAGTGCACATTTAAACTTTGGTAAACTTAGTTGAAAACACATATCTATTTGCAAAACATAGAGCCAATGAGTTACATGCAAATTAACATGATACGTGAACAAGAACAACAATAATCAACATAAGGAGTTTTCGATCGGAAAAATCCACCTCTGGGTTAGAAACTAGGGCCTAACCACTGAGTCCAATCCATTAATGTAAACAAGATTCATACAAAGTATCCACATAAGCTCAATTCCTATATTCTAATCTATGGAGCAGCTTACACCTTTGTGCAACCTTACTTTACACGAGATGGACTCATTCGGCCTTCACGAAGTGGCAGCTTCTTCTAAGCTCATCACCTTGTGGCATCGAGAACCAACATAACCAATGCAGATGATATGTCAATAATGATTATATGAAATCTGGATTCAATGATCAACCAGTTTCTCCAGTCAAACATTTGAAGGAAGAAAATTATGAGAATCCTAAAAACTGGTTTATATAAGGATTTGAAACTTAATGCAAGACCATGAAAATAATGCAAGCCTACTTCCTAATGATTGGTGTTTAATGCATGAAGAAGGTTTGGCAGTTAGGGTTTCATTAATGGAGAAGAGGCAAGCTCAATGCTTTTAAGGCCACCTTCTAACTCTAAAATAAATTCTAAACCCTTAACCAACAAACTGAAGCCCTAAAGAACAAATATACCCAAGGAAATCTGATTTTCATCAGCCAGCTTGTGCCTCGGTATTGGAAACGTTTTTAGTTCTTTGATCCATTCATGGCCCAATGGCACTTGTCAGCTGCAAAAAAAATCTAGGCAGATCAATGGCCAGAAACTGACCACCAGCAAAAAGGTGTCAGCCTATATGGGTTGTCTTAATTTGTGTGCCCAAATAGCTGGAAGTTAGTGTGCAAAACTGTCTAGACAATCAAACTAGACAAAATGCAACACAAATATAGACATGAAATACACATGCATGAACAAACGTTTTGAGGTGAAAATTGCCACATCTTGAACATTTACTTCAGCAGCAACCAATGTCTTAAAAATCGATATTATCAGCGATATTTCGCCGATAATATCGTTTTTTTGACCGGCCGATATTTTTTTGAGTAAAATTAAAATATCTTTAAAATATCGTGATATTAGCGATATTATCGCTAATATTCGTCGTCGTCGCTGTCGCCGAGAAGTGAGAAAGGGAGGAGGAAACCACAGGTGGTGGGTACAAGCTGAACAATAGCAAAATCACGTCCCCCAGGGTGTAGAGAGACCGTAAAAAGGCCCCAAGCAACTTGGCGGAGTTGCAGAGAAGAGATGGGGGGAGGTGGTGATGGTGCTCGGCGGAGTTGCAGAGAAGAGATGGGGGGAGAACTGGAGAAGGATCGAGTTCGAGAGACTGAGGGAGAAGAAGAAGGATGGAGAGACTGAGGGAAGGATCCAGATCGAGATCGAGATTCGAGATTCGAGAGAGACTGAGGTGAGGTGACCCAGCATAATGGACGGACTACGGAGAGACCGGACCGAGGGAGAGAATGAGACGGAGAGACCGAGGGAGAGACGAAGACGGAGAGACCGAGGCAGAGAAGGATCCAGAAAGGCTCTGTGTTCTGCTTGTTGCGTGTGCGTGTGAAGGAGACGGAGAGACCGAGGGAGAGAGAGAATGATCCAGAAAGGCTCTGGGTATGCGTGTGTGCGTGTGCGTGTGTGCTTGTTGCGTGTGCGTGTGTGCGTGTTGCGTGTGCGTGTGTGCGTGTTGCGTGTGCGTGTGTGCGTGTTGCATCGTGTGTGTGTGTGTGTTGCAGAGTGTTGCAGAGGTGAAAAGAGGTGAAAATAATTTTGCACCCAGAGGTGAAAAGATGTGAAAATAATGTGGCTGTGACTGTGAGATGTTAGGTTTGTGTGAGTGTGTGCCAATAATTTTGCAAATAAATCCAAAGAAAACCCACTGAAACTGAACCAAATTGTCATATGCCCATACTGCCATACAGGCATGTAGCCTTACACCTTCAAATCACATGTGAAATGTGAATATACATGCATGATTCTCCAGCTACCGATGCCACGTGTCAGCATGCATGAGTGAGAATTGGTAACCCTAGTTCTGATGTTTGGACATAGGGTGTGTGAAAAAAATCTTGACAAGACAAAAAGATATATCTGTGTGTGAAAAAAACAGTGACAAGACAAAAATGTATGGTGTAGTGGTTTCTCACTATCAAACCCATGTGTGTGTGTAAAAAAAACACTGCCAAAAGTTCAAAACCGTGTGTGTCCCAAAGGTGGAGTATCAGATCATCACACATTTTTTGACCCTTCGAAAATTGAAAAACCTCTATTACACATTTCCGTTTCTTCTTCTTCCCTTAGCCCTTTCAGAGCCTTTCCAGAACCTTTTCTCTCTCATTTCTTCACAGACGGCAAACTGCAGAGGATCGTCGAGGTTTTACTGCTGCTACGTACGACATCGAAAGTTCCAGATTTGTTACATTTAAGGTAAGTTTACAAACTTACATTTATATTATTGTAATTTATACAACAACAAAAAAATTTGTGTGGACCCATGCATGAGATTCTTTAATTTTCACATCCTCACACTATCGTAAATGAACTTTCCAACACCAAAAGAGGGGCAAAACATTTACTAACTTTGCTTTATGGCTTTGTTCGAGCTTGTTTGCTCCTGATTATCCATTTTGATTAAACAATTTCTACATACCTCCCACGAAAAGGGTCCATAATCAATCCTTTTAGTCTCCATTTTCAAAGAATATAAAAGAAACGGCAAGGAAAAGAAAAGGAAAGAAGAAACAAATTTAAAAAGTTTTAAAACACTTTTCTCAAAAAACAAAAAAAAGAAAAGAAAAAGGTTTTAAAACACTAAAAAAGAAAGAAGTTTGTCTAGAACACTTTATTAATTCTTAACAATTTGTAATAATATATAATACAAACACTAGTTAAGTTGGATATATAGATAATGTACATATATAAGGAGGTTAATTATACAAAAAAATTTGTGTGGACCCGTGCATGTGATCTAAGAACCAAATAATATGTTAATTTTTTGAAGTAATTAAGTAATGTTGTATAATTATTCCCTAGGATAATTTTAATATGTTTAATGTTATTTATTATTTTATTATCAAACTGGTTATTATTCATTAATATTAGGTTTTATTATTCCATATTATTTTTATAATTACTTAAATTCTTACAATCATTTTCTTTACTTCCTATTTAATTCTTTTGTAGAATAACTTTATTATTTAGGTTCTCTTATATAACCGTCACTACTATATTTTTTGGCCAAAAAATAATTGCCTAATTTCCATGCAAAATAAATACAGATACGTTTAAGATGTCTAAATGTGATCCAGCTTGGGAACATGGAGACCCAATAGACGGAAACAAACATGGCACAATTTGCAAATATTGTGGTCATGTAATGAAGAGTGGCGGAGTGACACGACTTAAGCACCATCTTAGTGGATTAGATCCAGGACATAATGTCCAACGATGCGATAGTGTCCCCCCAGAAGTGAAGGCATTCATCACCACATTATTAAAAAATAAAAAACACCAGAAGGAAAAGAAAACATATGGAATGGAAAATATTCGAGCTGGGCTACGAGGAGAAGGCATTGGCCAAGCGGTTGACAGTGATGATGACGACGATGAGGATGAATGTGATGATGACATGGGACTTGAAGAACGGCGCAGTTTCAAACAAGCATTACGTGCCTCTAAACAGTCAGCATGGGAAAGAGAACACCTTCATAAAATTCCTAACAGAGGACAATGTTCCGGCACAAGTGGTGGTGCACAAATGAGACGGGGAACAAGTGTTAGAGAATCACAACCAACACCACCAATAGCCCCAAGTTTATATAACTCATCCAAAGCACGTCAAAAGAGTGTTTGGAGTTATTTCAAGGGAGGTAATGTGAAGGAGGGAATGGGACGTCTAATTAGCAAGTTCTTTATCTATGAAAATGTCCCTGCTGAGAAGGCATCATCACATCATTTCAAAAATATGGTATTGGGAAGTCAACAGGCCGGTGTTGGAGTACAACCTCCAACTCCCTATGAGGTAAGAAACAAATATTTGGAAATGGAGTATAAAGACATTGGCGAGTATGTTAATAAGTTGAGGTCAAAGTGGGAAACTAATGGTTGCACAATCATGTGTGACGGATGGACTGGCCCAACCAGATTGTCTATCATAAACTTCATGGTATACTCCAAGGGAAAGACAATTTTTTTGAAGTCCGTTGATGCTTCAGACCATATAAAGAACTACAAGTATATTTACAAGTTATTGAGGGATGTAATCATGGAGGTGGGAGAGCATAATGTTGTCCAAGTCGTGACCGACAACGGTTCTGCATTTGTCAAAGCTGGAAAAAAGTTAATGAAGCATCATAATGTGTTTTGGACATCATGTGCAGCACATTGTATTGATCTTATGTTTGAGGCAATGGGGAAGAGAGAGAATATTGCTAATGTTGTAAAAAGAGCTAGAATGATCACAAATTATGTTTACAACCACGGTTGGTTGTTGGCAAAGATGCGTGAATTTTGCAAAGGAGAAATTATTCGTCCAGCTACCACTCGATTCGCCACCAACTATATTGCATTAGACAGCCTACTTAAGAAGAAAGCAGGGTTGAAGCAATTATTCACTAGTGAAGATTGGGCCAACCACAATTTGAGCCGCTCAAATGCAGGTCGTATGGTGGAAAGTATAGTGCTTGATCATGCTTTTTGGACTCAATCAGAATATGTGTGCCAAGTGTTTGAACCTCTTTACAAAGTTTTACGGATTGTTGACACAGAAGTGTATCCTACTATGGGGGCAATATATGAGTTGATGCGTGTAGTGAAGGAGGAATTGGAAAGAAAACCTGGTGCAAGGTAGGTCATAAAGATAATTGATGACCGATGGTATAAAACATTATACCACGATTTGCATGCAGCAGGTATAAATTATGTCATAATTTGCAATTCATTTCTTTAGTTGCATAAGTATTATTTCTCTTATTAGCGTATGTGTTTCTTTGAACAGTATATTATTTGAATCCTCGATACCAATACAGACCCGGTATTGGAGATGATGGTGCCTTTATACGTGCTGTACATAATGTATACTCTAAATTGGACCCTGCATCACCAGAAGTTGGCCAATTTAGAAATGAGGTACACAATTACTTAAATTATAATAATTACATTGTTGGATTAAACTAACACGATTTATTGAATTCAGCTAACATGGTTTAAAGATGCAAGAAGAACTTTTGGAGAACCAACATCGGTTGCTGCTCGAACAAAAATGTCTCCTAGTGAGTGTAAACATATTTCACTATAAGTTTATAATAAAATTTGTTGGAGTTATTAGGCTTATCAACATTGTTTTTCATTGTAGCTGAATGGTGGATTATGTATGGGACCGATGCACCAACTATGAGAAAGTTAGCAATGAAAGTATTATCACAAACAGCTTCCTCATCTGCTTGTGAAAGAAATTGGAGCACATTTGCACTCATACACACAAAGCAAAGAAATAGGTTGGCTCATAGTGGGTTCGAAAAATTAGTTTATTGCTACTACAACATGAAGCTTCAAGTTCGAGATAAGGAAGCAGAAATAGATCATGTCGACCGTGGTGACCCACTAGATGTGTTTGATATTGTTGCTGAAGATGATGATACAGAGGGTAACCAACTTTATCAGTGGATTAGACCTCTTCATTTAGATGATGATGAAGGCAACCCAGCTCCCAGAGTTGCTGAAGAAGCACGTAATGAAGGGATAAATGTAGAAAGAGTATTAGAAGAGGAAGTGGGATCTAGCAGCGCTGACTCTTTGGAAGAACTTTTGCGCCCAAGACCAAGAAACACTGGAATTCCACCTTCTTCCAATACTACACAACCACAACATCGTGCTGATACTAATGATAGCTCTAGTACAAGATCAGGAGACTCACCTACCACCGGAGGTGGGAATGATGAAGGATATAGTAGGGCTGGAGGTAGTGGTGGTGGATATGGAAACTATTATGGACCACTTCCCGGATTTATGATCCCCTTCACTGGTGAGGCAAACTTCACGCATGCAACACAGGATGATGACCATGGCAGTAGGCGGGCAGGACCAGGAATTGGTGCCATAGGGAAGGACTATACTCGTAGAGAAAGAGGCAAGGGGATTTTGTTAAGTCAAGAAGATGACTCGTTATCTAGAACTTCGGACTCTGTTGGAGTGGGAAGTAGTAACTATGGTTATACTCATAACCAACCATTTCCCTACCCTTCATATCACATTCCTGTTGGGATGGAATCGAGGGACTCATGGAAAGAATCCGAGACTCAATCTTCAAATGATTTTGCTTATGGACAACGTCAACCAATCTCGGATCCATATGGGTGGCATGTTAACAATTACATGCAAAACTATTTTGGGGATTTATCATTTGATAACTACTCTTCACAATACACTCACTCTACACATAGAGATGATGAAGATAGTGAAAAATTTGAACCTCATAGGAACTCTATGTGGTACTAACTAAGTCACTCATGTATCTTACCATGCAATGTATAAAGTGTAAAATATTGTACTAATTCATTATATATAAATGATTATGGTGTGTTTAAACTTCTTTCATTAATCACTACATATTTTCTACACTCACAATGTTTGTCAGCTCGCTATATAATCAACTTGAAAATGTTAAATCCATCATGCAATGCATTTCCTTCCAATTTTTTGTGATAAACTAATAGATAATTGACTAAATAAACATCCTGCAAAGTTTCAATAAAAATTTCCAAGTTTTTCTTACAATTTCCGTGGTTTCCATATAATTTTTATCGATATCGATATTATCCCGATATTTCCGATATTACCGATATTTAATACCTTGGCAGCAACAACCCATAATCAGAGTATAGTCTAAAACTATATTGAGCATGTGTGTGGTTCAATTACAATATTTGACAAGGAAAACCAAACCTAAAAATCTTAACTTCACAATCTCCCCCTTTGGCCTATAACTAATTTCACACTAAACCCACACTCAAGAGAACATCAATCAACAGGAGAAGACCAAGTAACAATCCCTGCAAAAGAACAACTCTTCACAAGAACAAGTGAAATTTATCATGGGTAAAAGGCTTGCAAAGGTAAGAGACACAAATTTCACTCCCCCATATTGTAATGGTAAGATAAAGGCAAGGCGGAATATAACAAAGAGGCAAGAGCAGCATAAGCACAACAGAACAAAATTAGCAAGAAAGCACCAAGTAAGCATGCCTAAGCAAAATGAAACACCAAGTAAGCCCAGGTAAGTAACCCAACTCCCCCAATAAGAATGCATGCAATGAAACTCGACTCTCCCAGAATTGATGCTCTTCATGTAAACACACTCCCTCATAATCCTAACTTATGACTTTGCTTATTTTGACGAGGGACAGTGACTCAACAGAAAATGAAGATGTCCATTGACACAAATTTGAGCATAAGCATAGACAAATGTACCCAAACAATCGAGGGCAGCTCATTAAGATAATAGAGATCAAGATAACGGTTAAATCATTGCACCAATAAACTACAGCTAAATTACAAGCCATGAAAGGGATAAGAGAAAGTAGTTTGAATATCGATACTTCCAAGAGATATTGATAAGATAATTGTTTGACAAAACAATATCCAATGCAATTCTCAAAAGACAACTCTTCAAAGGCATAAAAAGATAGTAATACAGAGATGAACACTTGCTAATGATGCAACTGTGATGTGTCAAGGTAAGGGGATACGATTGGTGATAACCATCTTGAAATCATA
Organism: Heteromeles arbutifolia; assembly: GCA_024362995.1. Lineage (NCBI taxonomy): Eukaryota > Viridiplantae > Streptophyta > Magnoliopsida > Rosales > Rosaceae > Heteromeles > Heteromeles arbutifolia. Next base: position 26,693,656 of record JANCRC010000005.1, read on the forward strand.
GAACCAAGTACTTAATCTCGAAAGCATTTCCAAAGTTAACCAAGCTTTTAATAATCCATTGACTTTAAGAAACAACACTTCCTACATAATATAAACAACGGACAAGACACAAAAATCAAGACAAGAGCCTTGAAGGAAAAACCCAACTTTGGTGAAGAAGTTTGAGTGAGGCACCAATTTGAGAAATGCCAAGGTCATTTGAATAAAGGTGAAATTTTGATGAATCGCCACTTGATTTTTCAGAGAATTTGATTCATGACCTACGAAAGGGGAGATCTTGAAGCATTACTCATGGCATTGCATGGAAGGAGGCCAACATGAAGGGGTTTTCCCATTTGATAATATACGATTTCTTTTGAAGACACCCCTTTCATAAAACTCTCCCATTTGAATTTTTTGTTTTGATTTTGGGGAGAGAACAAAAATAATAAAATTGACACATGGTCCAAATTATAGAGTAAGTAAAGTCACTACCACTCAATTAGGACCAAAGCAAAATTAAATCCAAAAACACCTCTAAATTTGGATGATTGGAAAAATGATTTTTCAGAGGCCATCTGAGATAATAGGGAAAACCTTTGACATCACAGTGAAACATTATCCAAGGCTAATCCACATAATACTAACTATGTATGACAGATAAAAGATGCATGCAGAGAGCAAAATGAGATTATCTGATGAGATAACTGTCTACACAAAAACATGGACATAGACTAAACAAAATATTCAACTATTTGAAGCAAGGCTATACAACCTATTCAATTCATATCACAAAGACCAATAAACTATCGAAGATCTTTATACCTTTGATTATCTAGGGCTTTAGTGAAGATATCAGCTAGCTATTTTTCAGTTGGCACAAAGGTTAAGGTAAGAAGTTTACCTTCCACAAGATCTCTAATGAAATGATTCCTTATATCAATATGTTTGGTTCTTGAATGTTGGACTGGGTTCTTGGAAATATCAATAGCACTCATATTGTCACAATAAACAAGAAAAGTGGATTGAGAGATACCATAGTTGTCACGCCCCGATCCCGACATACGTCCAGGATCGACATATGACGTCACCAAGTATCTATATATCCAACAGACCCCGCCTCCAGGATATGTACAAAGCATAATTCAAGATTCGAATTGCTTAGTAATTTTCGTATATTTTATGGTTGCATTTAACCTCCTCGTTAGACTACCTACGTACCCTAAATAGGGATCAAGCCATTTGTAGTTCACCATTCCCTACACCCCGACGTTATCACGGTACGTTCTAACCGAAAGACATAGCATCCCTCAAACAATTATTAGAACTTGACAAGCATGAAATTACTAGATTTAGGGCTACATAACAAACCCACATGACAATCAAGATTTCCAGTTTATCCATCATATGAATCACTATGTTTTACATAATACCGCAATTCATAATATACAACATCTCAAGGAACAATCAACGAAACACAATATTATTCTCTAATCGCATTGGTCAACGAGTCTAGTCATAATAATAATAATCACATCCAACATCATTCCACAATCACTCCAATTAATCATTTCCATGAATCAAAGATGCATGATATTAACATTTAACTACGTTAATCACTCAATAGGTCCCATATCAATTTTCAAAATTAAATAAAGGAACCCAACATAACTCCCTACCTAGATTCCAAGTAATAACATAACTCCCATCGCGGATATACCAAGCATGATCACCCTTGAAATATGTATGATCCCCCATCGCGGATATACCAAGCAGGACCATCCATGTACCACTGCTACATGGTGCAGTAAATTCATCACACATTATACATAATTGTGCGCATACACGCTATCGATTCCACGTATCAACCAAGCATCTAGTCATATGGAGCACAACACAAGGAATTCCCTTAATTACTATTTCTACTAAAAATCTAATAAAGTACCTTACTCATCTTCTGACTTTCATCTCTATCTCACGCTAGGTAGTAATGCTAAGTTTAGATAGGTATTCAGTTGGCAATCATATCCAAATAATTATCAAACAATATTTAGATCCCATAATAATACGAATAATAAAGAATAATACTTGTAATGGAGTTTCCCTAGAACCTCCTACCTCGTGTTCGACTACCTTTGTCAACACAAGTCCTCCAAACTTTCTAGCACAACACCCGAATCTAAACCAATTTACAAAAGCATGAACAAATGAAAACAAACCCAAGTAAATGCATATTAGCAAGCATGGAAGTGAGGAATTACAAATTATTAACTTGTGTAGCATAGACATTATTTTGAGTACAACTTCTACTTCAAATAACAACACTAATATAAAGCAAAAGTAATTCAAAGAAAAACAGGAGAATGATTGAGTACCATAGAAACAATACTCCTCCACAAAAGCTGCATAAAAACTGCTTAGATTAACCAAATTTAAACTCATTCTTGAACGCTCAATCCTGAACTAAATGGTACAAACTTAAATGTTTTTGGAGACTTGTTTTGTGTAATTTATAACCATATAATATTGGTAGAAAACGGAGCTCTAAATTGGAAGTAATGTCAACTATAAAATGGATCCCAAAACTAGAAATGCAGAACTTGCTGTCTGGCAGCTTTGTGACTCAAATTTGAACATAGTTTTGGTCAACCAAAACTCAACGGAATTAAGTGAAATCAGATGTGTTTTGATCATGGACATGTCTATTTTCAAAATACACAATATTAGATCAAAAGGAGCTCACAAGGACCTAGAAATTAAGAGCCAAAATAGGCTACTTGAAACATAGTTTCTCTCTGCAAAATGAATAAGTTTTCTGCAATGTAAAACCCATACTCGTTTAATCCAATTTACAACTTCAGAGCAATCCCAAACTATCTAGGAATCATATTTAACTTCTATTTCAATGTGTTAGCTTACCTATATCATGCTTAATTCTTCCTCTTTTAGCCAAAGGCTACAAACAATTCAATAAAATTAAAGTATGTACCTTTCCTTGTTCTTGTCCTGCCCTCCAAACTCCTCCAAAGTTGTTCATCTATCTACCACTTCGCTACTAAGCTCTTAAATCAACGTCACCACCACAACTCCTCAACAAGAACCCCAGAATTTCAAGTTAAACACATAAATCTCAAACTTATTCGAAAATGAAACTTGAAATTTGAAGGATCCACTTACATATCCTGGAAGCGCATGAAGAGAGGAGTATTTTTCTCTCTTGGGTTGAGACCTATCTCCGGCGAGGTTAGCCGGAATCGGCGAAAAAAACCATAAAAACCGTCGAAGCTTCTAGGCTTCAATATATGGGCACACTTGGTTCCAGCATATGGGTTTGGTATCAAATTGAAGAGGGCTTCGCTATGAATACATAGACTTCGACCGTGCGTGATTTCGTTGCGAGAAAGTTATGATTAAATGAAGTTTATTGGAGTGAGGGAGAATTAAAGAGGAGAAGAACACACTGGTTTTGCACGCAGGGAAGAAGAAAAAGGAAGCCATTGGCTTCCAGAAAGTTCCACTTGAATTGACCAAAATGTCCTTTTATTTAGAAAATTCGTAACTTTCTCGTTCGAATTTCAAACTCCAATCTGTTTGCGCTTACGCGTTCATAGTAACATGTAATATCTAAATATGCCAAGAACAGTAGAAAAATATGAAAGAATCAAATACGTCTATGTAAAATTCCATTTAGCATAAGAGGAGCATTTTCATCTTTTAACCATTTCAAGAAAAAAAATCAACGCCGCACATAGAAACGCGTCAAAACTAAGAATACAAAATACCTAATTTTAAACAGTGAAATCCAAGGACGGGGTTTCACAATAGTCACTGTGCATTTGCTTCATCCACATTAGCCTCAACTATAGACAAGGAGACACAGTTTTGCTTCTTGCTGTGCTAAGCTACCAAATTGTTCCCAACATAGAAAGCTCCCCAAGATACTCTTTCGATCATCAATGCACCCAGCCCAATCAACATCACTATATCCAACCAAGTTGGTATTGGTGTCATGCGTATATTATAGCCCAAATCAGTAGTTCTACCCATATATTTGATAATGCTCTTAACTGCCAATTGGTGAGACTCCTTAGGACAGCTTGGCAAACTAGTACACAGCCCAACTGCACAGGCAATATCCGGTCTACTTGTAATCAAATAGAGTAGGCTTGTAATCATGCTTCTATACAAAGTTTGGTCAACATCTTTGCCACTCGAGTCTTTGTGAATTTTGGCACATGTACTCATTGGTGACCAGCTTTTGATCATTCGAGACCAAATTTTTTTCACTAAATTCTTGGCATATTTGGCTTGAGAGATGAAAATGCCATCCTTTCCTTGTTTTACGTAAAGTCCAAGAAAATAGTTTAGTTCACCAACAAGGCTCATTTGGAACTCACTGGTCATCATATCAATAAACTGCTTCACAAGAGAATCTGTGGATGAGCCAACGACAATATCATCTAAATATACTTGAGCATTCACAACATGAGACTTCACATTCTTTACAAATAGTGTTTTGCCAACTGAGCCACATGTGTAACCATGAGCAAGAATAAGAGAAGATAAGTTGTCATACCATGCATGTGGGGCTTATTTAAGATCGTAGAGAGCTTTCCTCAATTTGTATGCCCCATCTTACTTGTGAGAATCCTCAAAACCCTTTGGTTGTTCCACATAGACTTCTTCATTAAGATACCCATTAAGGAATGTTTTAACATCCATTTGAAATAGCTTGAATTTTAAATGGCATGCAATAACACAAAGAATTGTGACAGATTCAAGATGAGCAACATGAGCGAAGGTTTCATTAAAATCAACACCTGCTTGGCCTTATTTTTGATCACATTTCTTGACTCATCAGACTTGTTCTTGTAAATCCATTTGCTACCAATAACATTAGTATTCGAATGACGATCAACAAGGGACCAGACTTCATTCCTTTCAAACTGATTCAGCTATTCTTGCATGGCAAAAATCCATTCTTTATCAGTTAAGGCAGCTTTAAAATTTTGGGCTCGATTTAGGACACATAACACACATTAGCAATTTCATCAGCAACTTGCCTTCGAGTTCTAACACATTAGCAATCTCATCTGACTTAGTAGAAGCATCATCTTTAGCCTTCAAGGGAGGAGAGAACAGATCAACATTTTCAACATCAGGAGCAGGAGGAACAATGAAGTCATCTACTTTGACATTTATGGATTCCATGATGGTATTTGTTCGAAGATTGTAAACTCTATAGACTCGGCTTGTGTTGGAGTACCCCAAAAAGATTCCTTCATCACTCTTGGTGTCAAACTTAGCTAGGTATTCCCTATATCTCAAAATGTAGCAAACACTACCAAAAACCTCTAACATAGTTCACTATTGGCTTTTTACCTCTCCAGAGTTCATAGGGAGTCACATTAGTTCCTGGCCTAAGAAACACAGAATTTGAGATGTAACATGCAGTGCTTATAGCTTTAGCCCAAAAGTGCTTTGCTAGATTCTTGCTAGTCTAGTCATCTCAATCAGAACACGATTTTTCGTTTCAACAACCCATTTTGTTCAGGAGTAACAGGAGCAGAAAATTCATGTTTGATGTCATTAGTATAACATAATTCATCAAATTAAGCATTCTTAAATTCAGTACCATGATTAATTCTGATTTTGACATGAGAATGACGACTAGACAGAGATTCATTCATCTTTACTTTGTACACGGTGAGGAACTATTAAAAAGTGTCTGATTTTTCCCTCAAGAAACACACACAAGTATACCTAGAGAAGTCATCCACAATTATGAAAATATACTTATTTCCTCTAATGGGCAATGTCTGGATTAGGTCAACAAGGTCCATATGCACAAATTGTAGAGTCTTGGAGGTTGCAATATCATTCAACCTTTTTTGAGCCACTTTAATCTACTTTCCCAACCGAAAAGATCCACAAACATAGGAATCATACACTAAAAGATGAGGTAAACCCTTAACAGCCTCACGATTAGACAATTTCACTAGCATCATCAATTGCTTTGTTGCACTTTGAGGAATCACCAACCTTTGAAGCATCAAGAATGTCACAATTGTCACCAGATATTGGAAGAACCAGAATATTCTTTCCATGTTCATCCAGAATATTCTACCTGATTCTTCAAGTTTTAATTCCTTCTAGAGTATAGTGTTTTGCACTTTGGTTGAATGTGGCCCAATTCACCACAGTGATGATATGTGGGAATAAATCTAGTTTTCGAACTTGAATTGATTTTAGATGTCACAGGAATAAATTATTTCACAAACTTCGATTTTGTGGTCATTGAGCCTGAGCCATTTTCTACATCCAAGACCACTTTTGTCACCATGTGGTTTCCCTACACTCAGCATCTTGTCAATTTTTTCAGCTCTAATGGTAAGACGAATAACTTTGTCATTTGCTTTATTCAACTCAATTAGTTGTTTTCGGTTACCCTCATGATACATCACATTGTTTGCCTTCAACACATGAATTTGATTCATTTAGTTTTCTTGAGAAACCATCAAGTTTTGAACCTAAGCATCAAAAGCAATAATAACATCATCTTTCTCATCGTTGTCATTGAACTAAGACTCATTCTCGTTTAGCTCCTCAACGTGGGCCTCAAGATAACCAATATTTTCATCCAGTTCAGATCTGACTAGACGACGATACTTGTTTTCTTTTTGCAACTCAGCAACCTTTTTAGTTAGCTCTATCTTCTCCACTTTTGTAGTACATGTCTCATCAAAGGGAGTATCATACTTGATACATAATTCATCATAATTCATCTTCTCATTGTCATTTAGTACAACATCATCATCACTTGGAAACACTTCCTGCATTAGAGCAACAAAAGCAACAATATTTTCTTCATCATCTGACAACTTGTTAGACAAGACAGAATCTTGGTCATCACTATCACTCCAAGTAGCCATCATTGCTTTTTAACGCTTTTGTCCAAGGAATTTGCTGTTAGCACATCTAGCAGCACGATGCCCACTTCCTCCACATGCAAAGCATGGACTAGATACATTTGACAAACCCTTGTCTCCTTTTTTAGCGAACCCTTTGTGCTTCACTCCATTAAATTGTTTGATGACTCACCAAACCATTAAGAGTCATTTTCTTTGTTCTAAACTGTTTGATGAACAAGGCAAGATCATCTTTTGAGGCTTGTCAACACACATCACTAGTAACCTCACAGTTCTCAAGACTTTGAAGGGCCATTTCTTTTCACTTCCTGGAGTCACTTTCATCCATGTCAAGCTCCACTTAATAAGTGATGAGTTTCCCAACCAATTTTCCAAGCTTAACCTCATTTAGGTCTTGAAACTCTTGAATGACATTCTTCTTTGCTTGAAATCTCATGGGCAAGCATCTCAAAATCTTTTGAACCACAATTGTTTCATCAATAGGCTTCCTTAACCCCAAGGCTTCATTTGTTAACATATCAACTTTCTCAAAGAAGACTGAGAAAGTCTCAAACTCGAGCATTCTCAAATCCTCAAATTTTGAAAGGGCATCTGGAGCTTTAGATCTCACTTGTTTGTCACCTTCATGAAGTATTCTAAGCTTGTCCCAAGCTTGCTTGGTAGTTGTGCAATAACAAACATGAGCAAACTGATTAGATGAAATGGCAGAAACAATAACAATTCTTGCTTTCCTATTTGCCATGACTAAAGAAATTTTTCCTTGAGTCCATTCACCTTTGGGCTTAACCACAGATTCACCATTAACATTTCTTGATGGTGCCCTCCATTCTAGGGTAAGGTAGTCAACTGCAATTAAGTCCTGAGCTTCCAAAAATATTTGAAACTTGTCACTCCATGCAGGATAATTAGTTCCATCAAAGTACGAAGAGAATTGCAAGAGGCAACAACACTTTCACGATCCATGGTGAGATTCCACCCAATACTAGTCACTACCAGAGATCACTTTATCTATATCAAGAATAAGGCTCTGATAACAATTGAAACTGGCACATGTAATTTAAAATTCGATATATGCTTGATTGACTAGTCAGCATCACCAGGTCAACTAAGATCAAATTTGTTAGTTTATCAAAAATAAGAATAAATGGTTTGCTAACGCAACCCTAGTTAACTAAGGTCCTGTTTAGGGCACATTTAAACTTTATTAAACTTAGTTGAAAATACATATCTATTTCCAAAACCTAGAGTCAATGAGTTACAAGCAAAGTAACAAGGTATGTGAACAAGAAACAATAATCAACACAAGGAGTTTTTGGCCGGAAAAACCCACATATGGGGTTAAAAAACGGGGGACTCACCATTGAGTCCAATCCACTAGTGTAAACAAGATTCATACAAAGTATCCACACGAGCTCAATCCCTAGATCCTAATCTACGGAGTAGTTTATACCTTTGTGCAACCTTACTTTACACGAGATGGACTCCTTCAGTCTTCACGAAGTGGCAGCTCCTCCTGAGCTTATCACCTTGTGACACCGAGAACCAACACAACCAATGCAGATGATATGTCAATAACGATAATATGAAATTTGGATTCAATGACTAGTTAGTTTCTCCAGTCAAACATTTGAAGGAAGAAACTTATGAGAATCCTAAAAATAGGTCTATATAAGGATTGAAACTTAATGCAAGACCATAAAAACAATGCAAACCTACTTCCTAATGATCGGTGTTTAATGCATGAAGAAGGTGAGCTCAATGCTTTTAACGCCACTTTCTCACTCTTAAATAAACTCTACCCCAACCAACAAACTGAAACCCTAGAGAACAAATATACTTAAGGAAATCTGATTTCCACCAGCCAACTTGTGCCAAGGACACTTGTCAGTTGCAAAAGAGATCTAGGCAAATCAATGGCCATAAATTGACCACCATAAAAAAGGTGTCAGTCAGCCTATGTGGGCTGTCTTAATTTGTGTGCCCAAACAGCTGGAAGTCAGCGTGCAAAACTGACTAGACAGTCAAACTAGACAGAATGCAACACAAATATAGACATGAAATGCACATGCATGCACAAACCCTTTGAGGTGAAAAGTGCCACATCTTGAACATTTACTCTAGCAGCAACAACCCATAATCAAAGTATAGCGTAAAACTATATTGAGCATGTGTGTGGACAATATTTGACAAGAAAAGGCAAACCTAAAAGTCTTGACTTCACAGTTTTATAGACATGTATTGGTTTAATCTAAACACGAAAGCTTCGGATTTCATGGTAAGTTTTGAATTGAAAACTTCGGGTTTCAAATGCACTAAATTTGAAACTACAGATTCGATTTCGTATAAACTTCTGGTTCATAAAAGAGGTACCTACAAGAACACATAATACAATATATAACTAACTGTAGTGAATTTGGGGTTTGCTTCAGGAACCCAAATGTGAGTGCCTCGGGACTATGAACACTAGAAGAAAAAAGCTCATCTACCATGGTGGATGCTCGTGGTAAATTGCAATCTACCATGGGCATCGTGCCCGTTAGTATTATGGACGTGATAAAAAGTCTTTATTTTTACCACGGATTATACACGTTGTCAAATGCAATGTAACCACGGATTGTGCCCATGGTAGATTGGGATCTAACACCACGTGTTATGGCCATTGTGGATTACAAATTGATCACGGGTAATGCCCGTTATAAAAAAATTTCCAAAAAAAAAAAAAAAAAATTTAATAAATAAACAAGTAATATATATATATATATATATATATATATATATATACAAAATTACAAATTTACTTTATAAAAATTCACATATTCAAATATTACACAAAAAATAAAAATAAAATGAGTAGTTATATTAAGAAATACCAAAATCACCATGTAGAGGCTTTATTTCACACTCTAAAACAAAACTCAAGTCCTAGTTCCAACCTTTGTCCTCTAATGACTCTTCAATCGTTTATTCCTGAAGACACACATCTCCAGCAAGCCAATCACACTTTAAGTTTGCAGGTGCCTGCAAAACACCAACACTTTTTATCAAGAAAGAAAAATAAGGTCTTTTTTATTATTTTGTGCATAATTAAAGCATTCGAACGCATTGTACGTAGTGTCAAATTTCGCAGTTCTTCATATGTTATTGAACATAACCACCAAATCAACAAAAATAATCATTTTCATATCAAGGTATGAAAGAAATTAAAAATACATTTCCATCTGATATAGATATACTTGAAGATGAAAATGATCATGCTATGTATTACAAAGAGAAGTTAGATATGTAGGATAGCACGTGACCCGTCCTCCTAAGATAGCGACTAACCTCTCATCTCTACACTCCTCTACAACTGTTACCTCGCTATGCACAAATTTCTTTCAGGTCTGCAGACCTCACTGCAAAGACACTTGCAAAGAAACCAAATGGAAAGAAACAAATACTACATTAAAGAAAGGAGCGAACTGATTGTTGCATTCAAACCATGTAAAACAGATTACACAAACAAATAAACTCAAAGTAAATCTAAACTGATGGGTTTAAGAAAAAAATGCGTGTCAAGCACAAATTGTTTAATTTGCATAAACATACCTGGTCTCGACAATTTGCTGCTTCACTTCTATAAGCTTCTTGTGATTGTTACCTACAATACCAACATTCACAAAGGAAAAATTAAATTAGTTACGGAAAAAATTTCATATAAAATCAACATTGTAAAATTTGTTGATATTTCCGTCACCTAAGATTCCCCTGCTTCATAATTTAATGATCATTGTAGCAACTGACAAAAAGATATTGAGAAAAAAGAGTTTAAAGTTTAAACAGGTCCTTGAAGATTTAGTGAAGAAACTTACCAAGGGCAGAAGAAATATTCTGGATAGAACATCGATAGGATTAACATACCACACACCATTGTAGCAGATGCAAATTAAATTATGGGAAACCGGGGAGAGACAAATTATGATGTTTTTTTTTTAATTTTATTGTTTTAAGAAACCGAAGCGGTTGAGCTTTGATAAAACGTGGGAGCGCAGTTGAAAGGCGGTAGAATTTGTTTTTTGTTTTTCGGAAAAGGGAAAGGAAGATAAAGTGGAAGAGATACGCATGCAAAGGAGATAGAGCAAAGTGGATTTGTCAAAAAAATTTGAAATTTCAACAAAAGATGTCTAAAATTTTGCAAAATTTTGGTGTCCCGCCTCGTCCAGATATGTAAATTAAGTACGTATGATTCTATCAGACATTACGTATGTGGTAGATAATAAAAAGACACTGTGGATACTAACAATATTGACCACGAGCATTGCCCGTAGTGACTTAGTATATTTATAATGTGCAACTTTGCGCGTGATCATTCACTACTATTTTATAACGGGCTAAGATTTACCCGTGGTAAAAAATTATTATTCATCACGCACTTACTATGCCCGTGGTAGATTTATACTTTTTACAACGAGCTCATAAAGTCCGTGGTAAAATTCTCGTGGTAGATGAACTGTTCTCTTGTAGTAGAAAAAGAGTCAACGGTTCAAAGAAAAGAAATAAATTATTGAATCGTTAATGCAAAAAAGTGAACTTCAGGGTAATAATTTTGAATTTCTTATCAGATTAATAGACTGATGGTCACTTTAATTACCTCAATAGATTGTAACCATTCATGTTTGATTGTGGAATTAAAATAATGACGTTCAGGTCATATTAGCTTTGATTGGCTTCGGGCCAAGCGATTACGATAATATAGCCTAGTATTGCTTTAACCAAAAAGACAAACCCAAAAGTGCATATTTCTTTCCCCAAATAGTAACCCACCGACAGTTTCACGTGCAAGACACGTGCGGGTTTCAAATAATTCCGAGTAACGATTTACAAATTTTAAACAGATGTAATTTCTTTCTTACAAGTCTGAAATGGGTCTAGTTTGCGCTCAAGTGAAGCGGGTAAATGGTATGGTTGTTATATTTACAAATTTTATTCGATACATATATTTGTATATACATTTTTTTTTAACGAGACAATGGTTGTATTATTTTAATAACCAATCAAGATTTCAAATAATACTGTTAGTGTAAATAGATCGATGTGTTTGACAATCATCACTACATTCTCCATCTATTTATTTGATTTGAGTTAGATACTCATGTCATTACCGATTTAGATGGTTTTACAAGGTTGTGTTTATAAGGATATTTTCTTATGTAGCAATATACTTGGGCTAACTTACACAACCTTTAGTCATAATAAATTGGTTTCGAAAATACCATTCATAAAATTTAACTCTAAGGCTCCCAATTTCAAATGAAGATGAATACTATAAGACTGTAATACTTTTTTACTACAACCAATATTATTAATCGAAGCCACACTAAAAAGAGGGAATAGGGTTTGAAGGCTTGAAACTATAACACAATATATTGAAGAGAAAGCCTTATCCACCGACTAGATCAATCTATCATTTGCTCGATACCATCCACTACTCCTGGGTAAGTCCTAAGATTGTTATATATACAAATGTTATTCAATATATATTTGTATACACATTTTTTTACACGGGACGATGTTGGTATTATTTGAATGGGTAAATTACAAAAAACTACCTTAACTATTGGTGTCACGACACTTTCATACCTCATTTTTTAAAGTTGACAATGTCATACCTCATCTTACGAATTTGTGCCAATGTCATACCTCCATCAGTTTTTCTGTTAATTTTTCTGTTAAGTGCTGATGTGGCTACATTCGGGTCCCACTCACTAATCCAACTGGATTAAAAAAATATTAAATATATTTTTAATAATTTAAAAAAAAAAAAATTTTTATGACATCTCTCTTCCCCCGACCTCTGTCTCCACTCTCTGTTCTCTGCATCCTTCCCCGCCCATGCCCTCCCAACCTTCATCTGCCGCTCCCCTTTTCCCGTTAACCCCCCTCCCAAACAGAACCCCAATCCCCAACCACAAAAAAAACCCATCCCCACGCACCTCACCCAGATCCTTCCCCCTTTCCCCCATCCCCATCCCCACGCGCCCCCAACCCAAATGGTAGCTTCTGAGAAAATGGGCATCAGCAGAGGAAGGACAGGGGAAAAAAAAGAAGGATAAAGGGTCATCGGGGGAGACCCATTTGCCCACGCGACCAAGTTTTCAATCTGTCCCCCCTTCCCATTAGCCCCGTATCCCCACCCCCTACCCCCACCCCCTCTATTCCTCCATCCACCCATGTTCCACCAACTCCCCCACCCGCGGCCACCCTTACACCAACCCGCCCCCCCTCCAGTGACCCGTGTCACCACTACCCCCCCCCCCCCCCGCCCCCCCTGCACACCCATCACCCTCACCAAATTAATCCCTGTAAATACCCCAATTCCACCCAAACCCTAACCTTAGAATTTGAATTCGCCAATTTCGAAGAAGAAGAAGAAGAAGAAACAAAAAGCTTCTGCGTCTCCCCCCACGAAGCAAGTTCAAAGCTTGCTGTGATTTTGGGTTGAAGGTTGCAGAGATTAGGAATCGCTGTGGAACACCTCCGGCCACCCGCACAGTTTTACACCTTAAAAATCCCCAAATTTGGGTGGAGATCGTAGAGGGGAGGTTGTGGGTGTTGGATGGTGGTGATTCGACGGAAAAAATGGCGAAAATCGCCAGAATTGGTTGGGTTGGGTGTGCGGGTGCAAGAGCCGAAGGAAGGAAAACTTCCTTTTTTTTTCTCCTCTTCTTTTTTCACCCCTTGATTCCTGATTGGTCGATGAGAGGAGGGGAGCTGGGTTTTAGGGGAGGGGGGACACAGATATCTGGGTTTTTGGGGAAGGTGGTGAAGGATGGTTGGGGGAAGGGGTTATGGGGATGCAGAGAAGAAAGAGGCGTGAGAGGTGGGAGAGAGGGAGAGAGATAGAAGTAATATTATAAAAAAATTAATATTTTTAATTTTTAATTATTAAAAATTATATTTAATGATTTTTTAATCCAGTTGGATTAGTGAGTGGGCCCCGTATGTAGCCACGTCAGCACTTAACAGAAAAATTAACAGAAAAACTGACGGAGGTATGACATTGGCACAAATTCGTAAGATGAAGTATGGCATTGTCAATTTTAAAAAATGAGGTATGAAAGTGTCGTGACACCAATAGTTGAGGTAGTTTTTTGTCATGTACCCTATTTGAATCATCAAGCAAGATTTCAATCCTCAAGGAAAGCACTCTAGATTAAATTTGGAGTAGCCTTAAACTAGCAAGATCAACATAATAATACCAGGCCAAATTGACCAATTTTTGAGCCACCGCATTAGCCGAACGAATATATGACGAGCACAAGATGTTGTGAAACTTCGTACCCAACTGTAATGTCCTCCGCCACCCACCAACCTCAAGGCAGAATATAATCAAACACTTACAGAAATTATGAATTTTAAGCTAAATTGGTTTCATTTCCAAAACTTTAGGAAATGTGTTGATGGACAAACAAAAACAAAGGTCAGGTGGAATTGTGAATGATACTTTTTATCAATTTCCGATCTGTTCTCTAGTTTTCGGAACTAAATAAATTCACTGTTAAATAGCTTTTATTTTTCTTTTTACCTAAGATCTTCCCATACATGCATGAATAGAAAAGGGAAAGTTGTGGAGAGTAAAATGATAGGATTTGTAGAATGAAATAAGAACATTGTTACATTAGATTCAGACGTTTATCAAAAAAGTAACATATATATTTTTGTACATAAAAAGGGACTTGTAAACAATATTAGTTACTAACCAAATCATACTTTATCAGTAAATCTACAAAAAGAAACTTAACTAAAGAACTGGAGCAGGTTGCACCATATTATTCCAAAGGTCGTCCAAGTCTAACATGATGTCATCACCGTCAGCTTCATAAAATTGTGAGTAGTCAAAATTGAGAAGTGGATGCTGATTCTTATCACTCATGACCGGATGATTCTGATCTATATTGGCTTGACTAGCAAGTGAAGAACCCACGGTGGGATCGGCAACAAAGTAGTTTGGCTGGTCTTGAGTAACAATGTGGTGTGGCTGATTAGCGAACCCAGTCGTAGCAGTCTGCGGCGAATCATAACGACAGAAAACAGTACCACTACTTGGGTCTTGTGTACTGGAGTAGTCGTACTGTGGCAAGTCCATCCCGTTATTCACAAAACCGTTGTGCTGAAGATACTCTTCTTGGTTAGCCATACCTAGTGAAGAGGGCATAGTTGGACATGCTGCTTCTGTAACGAAATCATATGGCCTTGCCATTGGTTCTTGTGAATCATTGTAGTATTGTGGAAACTCGGTAACATTACAAAGCTCTAGCTGCTGCTGATTATAGTATGGATCAACATTAACCTTAACAACCACTGAAGATATGGGACTAACGTGACTATTCTGTGGCTCATAGTATTTTGACTGATCCTCATAGTAGTCGTATTTTCGCTGATCCACATTAGTCACACCAATACTACTACTTGTACTATTGGCATTAATATTAGTCTGTTGCTCTTGTTGCGGCTGTTGCCGCTGAGGGCAATGATCGGTATTAACCTTGTCAACAACCTCAGAAGACGGGGGAGTAGCATAAGATTCATCAATATTTTCAAATTGCCTTTGAATCTTGTTTCTTTGGGATTCTACTACTCGAGTCTCCTCATGATCATCCGCCTTTCTCTTTCTATCATAATTCTTTCGAACCCGGCAGACGACATATTCATCACCATCACTAGTTCTTGAATTTGATTTAATGCGCATGGCCAGTTTACGGTCAAGGCGAAACTCGTGCATAATCCAGCAACCGTTTTCTCGAGGATATTTTGTATTCGCATATGTAAACCTTTTCCACCAACCTATCGTCTTCTTAGTCTTCGGATCTTTGACTTCACTCCCTCTGTTCTGTCCATGCCACGTCCCAGACCCTATAGTGCGAGCCACGCGCGAACCCGTACCCTTGGTGCTCGCTGGCTTCAGTTTGGTAAAGAAGTAAAGGTCTTCATCGTCTCCTAAATCTTGTCCGCCATTGTTATTCCATATATCTCTCGCCTCCATGCTACCATAAAGATCGATATCAGGGATAACATTCTCATCCCTAAAGGGTGCGCCGCGAACCTTGTTGTGAAGATAATATCCCACTAACTCCTCGTCCCTTGGATGAAACTTGTAACCTACTGGAATGTCATTAGCGGGTGCCATATAATTTCTTGCTTCCGCTTCCCTGAGACTATGAGATTTAAGAATGTGGAGAAAAAAACACGAGTAGGGCAGGAGGCTGCGGAGATAGAGGTTTTTTCTTGGTTAGGGTTTCAGTACTCAGAATCGATGTGTTTCTCTGAAGTGGGTTTGATGATTGCCTTTAGTCCTTCCACTCCAAATGCTAATATATAGATCAACACCCTCAAATCACGCTCAAAACACGCCACCGCGTAGTGGTAAAGTAAGAGTTCTATTAGGTTTCAAATTACCAGTTCGGTAAATCACAAAATAAAATCCCATGCTATTTTCTTGGTAGTGATTTTATTTAGGGGAAATTTGATATAAGTTCAATTTTTTGAGTCAATAGTAGAAATAGTCCAATTTATTAAAATAAGTCCAATTTCATAAATTTAATTATTTAATTATCTCTTCAATGATAAGAATTATTATAAAAATCAAATTTCTTCCCAATTATCTCTTTGATTATTTCTTTTTATTTATTTATTGTTATTTCTTTGTTCTTCCTCCTGCTTTAAACCTCATTTATAGATTTTATTTTTAATTTTTATAATCAACCTATACCACAAGTTAATTGTTACTCACTCCTAAAAACACTTTATGTTTTTGGACCTGGATCTAAAAGCCTCTTTTATTTATACGTTTTTAATTAGTTGCTAATTACAGTCTTAATCCTTATTCGAAATACTCATAAACAACGTCCTAAACTTGTGCTCTATAAAAATGTGCTGCCTAATCCCAACTCTGTCGGAAATCTAAACACATGGTATGGTTAATCGGTTTTAAGAAGTTTTTCAACCGACTATGCTTAGACACTACGTAGTGTTTCAGAGCAACCAAAAGGTAAAAACTCACTTAATTATGCTGAGTTGCACTAAAATTCACTTAATTAAAGTTTGACGTGTTAATATAAGTATTATTTCTTATTTATAATTTAAACTAAAAGATTTCAGAATAAACACATTAGTTCTAAATAAGAAAAATAAACAATTAAATTATAAACTTATCTCCTTCAGAATTCCATGAAAAAGATTAAGGACATTCAGATTCGTCAGCAATTTCTTCCGTTCTATATGATCCAATAATTTTCTTATTATTATCGAATTATGATTAAATTAATCGAAGAGATGCTTGGTTTTTGACGGATCTAAAATAAGTTTAAATTGTTGACGAACCATCCGTAGGTTAAATACTCGGAAGTTAAGATTGCATTTCCATAGCTTCCTAGTCTCCATTTTCCTGGTAAAGGTTGAAAAAAAATTATGCAACTAATTAAACAGATAAATGTGTTAAATAAAACCAAGTATGGCAAAATGTGTCGGACTGATTTGAATGCAGTATAATTGACTATATATGCAGGCTAAGAAGTTTAATTTTTTCTCTTTTAATTTAGAATTGGTACTAAAATGCATTGAATATGAATATAATCCCTAAACAAACAAGTATTGAATCATATTTCTTTTCTTGTATATAACAGCGTAGGGTTAAAGACAAAGAACATGTTGTATGCCCTTAATCTATTCTCAAGGAATTGAGTTTATAATTTAATTATTTAATTTTTCTCTATATTAGAACTAATGTGTTTATTGTGAAATCTTTTAATTTAATCATAAATAAGAAATAATACTTAAAAATTAACATGTGCCAAGTTTTGAGGGGGTTATAGGTAGTGTCACTCAGCATAATTCAGTGACAAGTTAAATCTTGCACAAGTCTTTCTCCTCCAAAGCGATTCTGGAAAGCAAACACCTATTGATTCTTCAAAGTGAATTCAAACCGCAACGTAGTGTCACCAGTTTTATTTATTTATTTTTTTTACTGAAAAAATAAGGCTTGCAAAGCCATCCTCGGAAGACAAGACTTCTGAACATGTAAATTTTTGTATAATTATCAAAGAGACAAGCTTAGGGGCCCACATCCAATAACATTGATATTGTCCTTAATTTGGTAATGACCAAGTGCACAATGCGTTAGGTGTAAGGTTTTATCACAAAAGGTCTTGGCATTAGATTGAGAGGGGTTGGAATATTTAAACTCTTTTTTTTTTAAAAATACGGTCGATATGGGATATTTCAACAATTTTGAACATCCCTACCGATAGAAGCAAGAGCATGAGCAAGAATAGCTTCCCTATAAATGTGAGACCATCGAACTTCCAGGAAGAAATCCACCATCTTTCTGACTTCCTCAAGAATAATCGTAACCCTCCACGGCACTTCACAAAACCCCTGAACAGCCTCGATCATTAGTTTGGAGTCTCCTTCCACAATAATGTGCAACATCTTCTTACGCTTTGCCGAGCACGGCCTCGCTAAGAGCCAAAGCTTCGACGACCGTAATTGTGTTATCTCCCAGATTAAGAGCACCTGCAATCTTGGGGTTCCAATTCTCATCTAGAATAACAAAACCCGCAGGAGCCACATTGTTTGCCATTGAACCATCAAAATTTATTTTAACAAAAGGAGCATTTGGTTAGACCACTTAATCATCTTTTCCACCTTCGTGGACTTACCATCGTAGTTTTTGTTATTAGCCCTTTGGAATAAGAAATCCCAATCGGTAAAGCAGTCACTACAACTCTGTTAGGCGTTGTTCCAGCACTTCTGAAAACAAGTTCATTCCTATCATTCCAAATTTGCCAACATGTTAATAAACCTTTGCTTAAATAACACAACTCAGACTTCTCCTTGGTGTCCAAAGAGTTCTCCTTTAAAAATATATTTTGCAGAACATACACAATAATTCAAGATAATTGAAAGGAGAAAAAAAAACTACCTAACGTATTAGTAATTATAGACTCTTTTGATCAAATTGGCAATTTCAATAACAATAACGCACTAACATTGCGAAGAAATATAGAGAACAAGAACACTGTAACTACTATTAAGGACAATTCTCTTGTAAAAGATAAAACTTAGCTTTGATTAATTCTGTTCTAATATGTTGTTAGTGGTGTGATTAGTTAGGCTAAGTTTGTTATGGTAGTTAGGATGAGTTAGCAGCACAAGTGTGTGTGCTATGCCATTGTATAAATACCAAGTGTAATCTTATTATTTGTCATCAATGAAAAGCTATTTTCCCAATATGGTATCAACCGCTTTTGTCTCACAACCCAATCCGAAAAATGCTTCCCTCCTTCTTCCTCTTTGAATCTTCGTCTTCCTCGCGACGACTATTCTCTGGTGTTTGCCAATCTCTCTGCAAACCCTAGCTTACATCAATGGCGACCCCTGTTTCTCCCTCATCTGAGTTCAATTCTTAAATTCATTCTCTTCACATCATGAATTCCAGCCCTAATCCCTCAATTTCTTCGATCATAATCCAAAATATTGGATCTCTTGTTCCGATCAAGCTTATTACCACCAATTACCTTTCCTGGAGTGCTTTGTTTGCTTCAATCTTTCGCCGATACAACCTCACCTGAATTGTTGATGGAATGCTGACTCCTCTGCCCAAATTTCTTCTCGATGTCTCTGGAAATCGCATGATGACTCTTGAATCCGGAGTTCGTTTGATACGAACATGACCAGAACATTCTCATTTGGCTCAACTCTACACTCTTCGACTCTCTGATTCCTTACATGATTGGTGTAACCTCTACTTGTGAACTTTAAGCAAAATTGGAATCGCAACTTGTGACGGCTTCGCAATCACATGTTCATGAACTTCGATCTCGTCTTCGTAGCTGTTTGGGCCCAAAATATTGGTTTGGGCCAAGTTTACATTTGTCCTTGGCCTGAAAGCTTTGCTCAAAGACCTTTATGGGCTTTCTATTTTGTGAGCCGTCTAGCCGAGGTCGGTTGAGCCATATTGGGAAGTGGAATGTTCTAGATAAGAGGGAAATGAACAAAGTCTCATTACGAGACGGACGGATG
Source organism: Heteromeles arbutifolia (assembly GCA_024362995.1). Taxonomy (NCBI): domain Eukaryota; kingdom Viridiplantae; phylum Streptophyta; class Magnoliopsida; order Rosales; family Rosaceae; genus Heteromeles; species Heteromeles arbutifolia. Next base: position 26,713,623 of record JANCRC010000005.1, read on the forward strand.
GGGGATTTGAATCCTGATGCAGTAAGGAGTTTCGGTAGGATGTGGAGACGTGGAGATGAATAAGGCATGATAGAAGGTCAGATTCAAAATCCTAATGGAAGTAGGAATGGCCGAGATAAGGGAGGATTAGGATGGGGAGTCCTAATCCGGGTGTAGTTTTAACTTGATCCAAGAGGGTTTGCTGTTATAAATACAAGATTTAGTGCATTATTCAAGCTCTCTCCAACTGAACACATAAATTTGCCATGCGTAAACCCTCGCTCTACGCGAAACCTCTCAACAACCTTGAGAACTCTATTTTTTTCCCCTTTCTCGCCAACACATCTTTAGTTTGGATAAACAGCACTGTGAAGGCAACCAGTGGTATCTTCAGTTTGGATAAAGAGCACTATCGTTGTAGAACCAGCCGGCCGAGGAGCACCTTCAGTTTGGATAAACAGCACTGCATCGACACCGATTGGTTATTTATCCAAGTCTCAGTTGAGAATGATTTTTGAATCCTTATTGGCAGAGGTCATCTCATTAGCCTTCTCGGCAAAGTGAGGTGTTACAGGTTACTACATTCGGCACATTGAAAGCTGAATTTGATATTGAACTTCGCAAGATTAGCAGCCTTGTCTTCAGGCTCTAGAACCCAAAGGCCGAGACGTGTTCCTTCCTCGACCGCTGCCATGAGATCAAGAAGTCAGCTGCGTGCTCAACGCAACATCAACATATTTTACTCATCGACCGAGCTCGACTGACGAATTAGCACGCCCTGCACACAACTGAACGACGTAGTTAGCTCATTAGTTACTCGACCTGCGCGCCAGTAGGCTTAGTAGTTTTTAGGGTCAACAGCAGCATTGCAAAAGACGATTCCACAGCTGCACTCTGTCTCCAACAGATCGAAGATATTGCTGATGATCTTGCCAGTGCTGGATCTCCGATTGATGATGCTAAACTCATCTCAGTTACTCTTTATGGCCTTCATCATAAGTCTGAATCGTTTGTGGATGCGATTCAATTTCGTCTTGGATCAACTACTATCTATGAGCTTCATGGCTTACTTCTCTGCAAAGAGATTTAGTTGACAAACAGGAAGAAACCTTCTTCTTCCAATTTATATACCTTCAATTCATCTACTGGTATACTACCTACACCAACAATTTTTCCCAATTCTCAAGCATTTGAGGCTCAAAATGCTCCTAATTTTAATCAACAACAAGGTAGTGGAAATTTTCAAACCCTAGAAATAATCAGAACCGTGGCAATTTCTCCAACTATCGAGGTAACAACAACAATCAGCGATCCAATCAAAGGTACAATCGTGGTGGCCACGGTGGATTCAACAATTCTGCAAGAAGGCTTACTTGTCAGATTTGTTGACAGTTTGATCATGAGGCTTATGATTGTCCACAACGCATGAATCCTACCTATGGTAACAAGAATGGTTCTTCTGCTATGTGTGCTACCACTTCATCTGCACAACCTACTTGGCTACTGGTTTTCAGTGCTAGTTCTCATATAACCAACTTCATGGTGAATCTGCAAAATCCAGAGGCTTACACTAGACTTGAGCAAGTCTTCATTAATGATGGAAAAGGTTTGCCTATTTTACATTCTTGTTCTTCTACCATCTCTACTCGTACTTATCAATTTGCTCTTAAGAATGTCTTGCATGTGCCTCATTTAAATCAAAATTTGCTTTTTGCAAATCAGTTTAGTCTTGATAATTGGTGTTCAATTCACCTATATCCTTTTCACTTCACTATGAAGGATCTTTCTTCGGAGATGATGCTTTTTAGAGGCCCTGTGATAAATGGTTTCTATCATTTCTCTACTTATCTTCCTCCTACTGGACATCATCATCTTTATGCTACATTTACTAAAGCATCTTCAGAGGTTTGGCATCAGAGATTAGGCCATCCTTCTTTCAAGATTTTAAATAAGTTGACTTCTAAGTCATGTATTCCAGTTATGAGTAGTACTGTGAAATCTTTATATTCTAGTTGTGCACTAGGCAAAAGCTCCAAGCTTTCTTTTGTATCTGTTTCCAGTACAACTTGTAAACCTCTAGAGCTATTACATACAGATATATAGGGACCTTCACCTATCTCCTCTCTCACTGGTTATAGATACTACATAATCTTTGTAGAAGATTACACCAAGTATTATTGGTTCTTCCCTCTAAAGTGTAAATCAAATGTGTTCAAAACCTTTGTTCATTTCAAATCCATTATTGAAAATATGCTGAGTACTCATATTGTTACTATTCATTCTGATTCTGGTGGTGAGTTTGTCAATCATACAATGTCTTAATTCTTAAAATACCATGGTATTCAATACCAACCGAGCTGCCCTCACACCCCTGAACAAAATGGGTGTGTTGAGCGCAAGCAGATACATTTGGTAGAGACTTCTAGGACACTTTTAGCAGCTTTTGGGGTTCCTCATGTGTACTGGGTAAAAGTGTTCACTACTGCTATATATTTGATCAACAAGATGCCTACAATGTCAAAACCTTATCCTTGGGAATCTCTTTTTAAGAAATCACCATATTACTTAACTCTTAGTGTTTTTTGATGTAGTTGTTTTCCCTGGCTAAAACCCTATACCACATTAAAGCTCAAACCAAAAAGCAAGCCTTGTGTCTTTGTTGGTTACAGCAATCACAGGGGTTATTGACGTCTTGATCCCCAAACCAACAGAGTTTACATATCTAGGCATGTTGTTTTTTATGAACAAACTTTCCCATTTAAACAACTTAGTTCCCCAATCTCTGTCCCTAGCCAACCGCCTACCTATGTTCCCACCTCCATTCCCACTACACTAACTCCATCCATGTCTTCAACTCAATTGCCTACAACACATTCCAATCCATAACAAGCATCTGCATTACCCTCTGTGTTTTCCAATCAAACTTCAGAATTACATGTTATCCCTTCATCACCTTCACCAACTCCAATTCAATCCTTTAACACTCATCCTATGCAAACAAGATCAAAATCTGGTATTTCTAAACCCAAAGCTTTCACAGCTACCAAGCATCCTATTCCACAACATCTCATTGAGGATTATGTCCCAACTACTGATCTTAAAGCATCTAAGCATTGTCACTGGAGACAAACAATGCAAGAAGAGTATAATGCTCTTCTAAACATTGGTACATGGTCTCTTATGCCTTCATCCCCTTCTTAGAATCATGTAGGCTGCAAGTAGGTGTTTAGAATTAAGAGAAAACTTGATGGGACTATTGAGAGGTACAAAGCTCGTTTAGTTGCAAAGGGTTTTCATCAGCAAGAAAGGTTAAACTACACAAAGACTTTCAACCTTGTTGCCAAACCAGTTACTATCAAAGTTCTACTCACATTGACAGTTCAACATGATTGGTTTTTAAACCAATTGGATGTTAGTAATGCATTTCTACATGGCAATCTCTCAGAAAAAGTCTTTATGAAGCAACCATCTAGTTTTGAAGATATCACAAAGCCTCACCATGTCTGTCAATTGCATAAATCATTATGTGGTCTAAAACAAGCTCCTAGAGCTTGGCATGAAAAATTATATGCTACCCTACACTCTCTTGGATTCACAGGTTCTCTGAATGATCACTCTTTGTTTGTCAAAAAGGATCCATCACTGGTCTTTGGTTTAGTCTATGTAGATGACATTATTGTGACTGGCCCTTCTTCCGAAGCTTGTGAAACTATTATCTCTCAGCTTAGTACTATGTTTCCTATCAAAGACCTTAGGCCACTTCATTAGTTTTTTGGTCTTGAAGTCAAGAGATCTTCCAAAGAAGTGTTCATCTCTCAAACTAAGTATATTCTAGATCTTCTCAAAAGAGCAAAAATGGATGATGCAAATCCTTGTTCAAAGTACTTCCAAACTGGATCACGCAAGTCATCTACTTTCCAATCCTGCTGAATATAGGTCTCTTGTTGGTAGGTTGCAATATCTCACATGGACTAGACCTGACTTATCCTTAGTAGTTAATCTTGTATGTCAATTCATGCATAATCCAACGGAATCACACTTTCAAGCAGTCAAAAGGATTCTAAGATATCTCAAGGGGTCTTTGGATCTTGGACTTTGGTTTTCAAAATGTTCAACTACACTGAGTATCAATGCTATCTCAGATGCAGATTGGGCAGGGTGTTCACTTGACAGAAAATCAACAGGAGGTTTCTGTGTGTTCTTGGGTAATTCTCTCATCAGCTGGATTGCCAAAAAGCAACCTACAATGGCTAGATCACCTACTGAAGCAAAGTACAGATCGCTACCTAACACTGTTGTAGAACTTACATGGATCTGCAAACTATTAGTTGGTGTTGGTTTAACTCTTCCATGTCCTCCCAAGCTCTAGTATGATAACATTTCAGCAATATCCTTGGCAAAAAAATCCTATCTTTCATGCCAGAACCAAGCATGTTGAGATAGACTACCACTAGATAATAGAAAAGGTTATGTCAAAAGCTGTTTCAATTCTATTTGTTTGCTCACATGATCAAATTGCAGACATTTGTACTAAGTCCTTGTCCAATCTCAAATTTCTGCAACTCAAAGACAAACTTACACTTCGAGTTCCTCAGTTTAGTTTGAGAGGGAATATTAAGGACAATTCTCTTGTAAAAGATAAAATTTAACTTTGATTAATTATGTTTAATCCATTGTTAGTGATGTGATTAGTTAGGCTAAGTTTGTTATGGTAGTTAGGATGAGTTGGCAGCACAAGTGTGTGCGCTATGCCGTTAGGATGAGTTGGCAGCACAAGTGTGTGCGCTATGCCATTGTATAAATACCAAGTGTAATCTTATTATTTGTCATCAATGAAAAGATATTTTCCCAATAAATACATTAATGCTGATTTCTTGTTTGTTAACAAGCCAAAACAAAAAAGGAATCGAAGGACACATTAAAAAATTTCCAAACTACAACTTGTTAGCACACCCCAAAAGATAAAAGTACGAGTGCATTTTGAAAGAAAAAAAAAACTTAATTCACATCGAAAAGAAAAGAAAATATGTGATGATCTAACTTGTTCCTTTCTAATTATTGATTAAAACTAAACTTTCAATATAAGTCTCTGCATGGTAGCGGGAAAGGGAATTTTGTGCCAACCGGACTCCAGTTCTGTTAACTTGCTCGGTTCGAAGATTATTGAAAGCCAAATCATATCCTTCGCAATTGTTTCCATGATACTCTAAAAGGAGTTCATTATTTCTTCTAAACACTAATGAAGTAGGAATCATTCTAGAAAGAAAAAATGTGTGCAACTTTTCGAAAGACTGTTGTCATCGAACCCATATGTAAATACTACACGTTATTGAGCAAGCAAATTGATCCCTTCACTACTGCAAAAAATTGTTTGTCCAACGAAAAACAATTCGTCACGCAAAGTACATCGCTAAAAACCTTTGGCAAAAAATCTTCATCAAGCAGAATTACTCGGTCAAAGTTCGAGACGCAAAGATTTGTCCGACAAATATTTACAGTTTGCCGCACAAGAAGGTATACGCAACGAAACATAGGTCACAAACGCTACGAAAGAATTCGTCACGTGACCATTTTTGCAATTCGTTGCGCAACCTTTGAGGTGACAAAATGTCTGCTGGCGTGAAACTACGAGTGATGACAGAATTTCGTCTCAAAGAAATTTACATGACGAAACATGTCATCTGGTAAACCTTTGCACGATGAAACATTTTGTCACGTATTTGATTTTCACCCTTTCTTATATTTTACATTTCGTCGCGCTAAAGTTTAAGCGAAAAAGTAAGTCGTAGTGTTATGTTTGGGCGACGAAACATGTCGTAGCTTTAATTTTTGGACGATGAAAGTATATGTCACGCAAAAATTGTTCTAGTTATTATTTAATTATTTAATTAATTGTATTTAATTAATTATTTTTTAAATGAATTGGATATTTTAATTAATTTTAAAATTTAGTATTTAAAATACATAAAAAATATGATAAATAATGTACAAAAGCTATTTATATTATATAGAGAAATGTACTTACATACCAAAAAATATTATAATATCCTTAATACAAAGTAGCTATTATGAAGGTGGCAGCTGGGAATGTGTTGAGTGGGGCGTATGGAACCCAGTGGCTGAGAATCAGTTGATGGCATCGTAAACGTAATGCCGGTCAACTGAAGGGCGCGTAAAATTTGGCTCATCTGGTCGCCCTAGGCCGCAAGCTGTCGCCCGAGCACTTGAACTTTCGCCGGCTCTAGATGATGTGGCACTAGCATCACGTACTCGCGCATTCCCCACCCCTGTAATTCCTACTAGGCTTACGACAAAGGGTCTAGTCTAGCATCTCAATCAAGATCTAAATTATCGCATCCTCGGTCGAAGTCACCTGCTCGATAGGGGTGTCTAGGAGAAGCTGCAATGCCACCTTGTGGAGAAGAGCATAGTAGCCTATAATAAGAAAATACATATCAATATTTTTAACTTTATAAATGAAAGAAAAGCAACATTTAAAAAAAAAACTTGTATCGAGCTGCTCAGCCATCTCGCACCCAGGTCGAACATAAACTTACTTGAACACATTGTTGTCCGAAAACTTAGAACCCTAAAAAATGTAGAAGAAATTATAAAACAATCATAATAAAATTCACAATATATTAAAATTTAAAAATAATATACTTCCACCTCTCGTCACTTCTCCAATTTATAGGAGAAGGGTTTGAACTCGTGTGGTGGAGAAGTTTCTTTTTCAACCTATTGATCTTTTCGGCCTCAGATCTCGTGTTAAACACAATTATTTATGGGAACTGTTATTAACACTCCAAAAATATCATTCTACATTTCTCACAAATGTATTTTTATTTCTAATTATAAAAAGTTTAGAGTACCAAATGAGATTTTTAAAGTGCTAATAACAATTTCCTTATTTATTAGTGTATTAGATAAACTATTGTATTCCTCTCCGTATCAGTTTTGTTTGCATTTTGGGTGTGTTCGAGTTTGCTCATTGTATTGGTGACCATTAACAGTAATCACCGTTTGCATGGTCAACCTTAACACCAAATAAACAAATGTCTCCCGCTTGATTAGAAAAAGTGTTTGCAGACAATGATTAGAAAATGCGAAATCATTTGATCATAGCATCTTTAAAAACTTTAACCCACGTCCTACAGTTTAACATTTACCATTTCCGTTTACTCAATCATGAAACATTTGTAAAAGTGATGTTTAGGGGCGGGTACCGTGATAAAAATATTTTTAAAAAAAAAAATATCCTTTCACACACGTAAGAGCGCACAAGAAGTCTAATGGTAGATAATGCAAAAGACGTATCCAATGTCACTAAGATTTCGAATAGCTGTCCCCCCAAACGTAAGTTGATTACGTTTCGTCTCTGCGCTAGAGAGAGCAGAAGTCACATTGTTACGCCGCTTCCCGCATTAAAAATGGCCTCCTTTGTGACAAATAGAAGCAGAGGTCAAATGCGTAGTGATTTATTGAGAACTTGTCAAAGAACACAACTCAACGTAGCAGTTTTCGGTTTACAAAGTAGAAATACACAAAAGAAGCACCCTGGCAGCCATGGCCATAGAAACTAAGAGTGCCACCACTAGTTGCATTGTTAAGAACAAAAAAGAAAACTACATAATACAAAACAAGGCTTTGTGGAGAAGAAACGTTGCTATCTGTCCAATAAAATTTCTCGAAGAAATAGCTTAGACGTCGTTTTGGCCTCTTACCAGTGGCTCCGCCATTCTCCTGCAATCATTTTATGTGTTACAAAATCTTTCCACTTTGCAAAAAAATATAATATCCACTACGGAACCAATAAAAAGAAAAGAAAAAAAAAATCACCGAAAACTGACGAGAACAATAGAACATAATATCAAAACTATGCAATCTTTCATCCCTATGATTTCTGAAAGGCAGAAGAACTACTAGTCTAGAGCAGGAGAGAGATTCAGGAGCTTCTGCCGCACCCAAATTTTGGTCATCACATCCGGGACCCTTAAATTTTATGAACTCCTATTTTATGTTTATAAATTCTACTACTTTAATTCTTTCAATTTTTAAGTTTTAACTAGTTATCGTAGTTATGTTTTAAAAATAAACATAATCCTTTCCTTTGATTCTGAAATTTCTTTCCTACTTCGGTTTTCAGCTCTGAAAGAACTTCATCGATGACATTGTCCTTAACATTCCTAGGTTATTACAAATCTTGTTTTCTCTTTCGTTTCATCGGATTTTGAACATCTTTTCTACACAGCTGTTCTGTTTTCAGCTGTGAAAGATGAACTTTAGTGACATTGTCGTCAAAATTCCTAGGTTTTTCTAAATCTTTTTACCATCACAAAACCAGTAAACTCGAAAAAATTTCTTGCGTACTGTAAGATTCAATTACATGATTTATTGAGTACAGAATTTTTTAAAGGGAACTTTAACGAAAAGCTTCAGGTACTGTTCATTTTAACGAAAAATCACTTTTTTACACTAAAAAGTCAATCCTGGTACTATTCACTTTACCCTTTATTTTGTCCTTATCGCTTAAAATTCAAAGTTTTCAAGTCATTTTTATTAGTTTTCCTTTTTTTAAATAGTCAAGGAGTTCAATAAGAGATAACTAAAGACATAAATTACTAACAATACCCTCCAAAAAATACATATTGTAAACACAAACTGGAAATTTTCATCATAAAGAAAAAATGAATGGCGTTTAAAACGATTAAAAACAGAGAAAAAAACACCTACTACATGACCAAGTAATTCCATGGTGTCAAGATAATCCCGTGCTGGAGCCAAAAACTCTGCTATATTTGCATCGAACCTGATTCTACCAGAAGAAAAATCAGAAAAATATGTAAACCAAGTTATTAGTCTTCTCTACCTAAGTTTTTGTGCCATCCTGCGGTCTGCTCAAAGCAGTTGTAGCTGTCACGGAGCCTGGACTCCCTGGTGAAGAGAAAAATGCCCCAAGAGCCTCTAGAAAGAACCTCTTATTAGGGACAATACCATCATTTTCCATGGACTTCAGCAGTTTCTCGAGAAGCTCCTTCATGTTGGCCTTAGTGTAATACTTGTATAGAAGTTTATACGTTGATACATTTGGGCGTGCCCCAATACTATTTGCACTGACAAAAAGCTTATCAGCTTCCATGGGCAAACCATTCATGCAGTAAACGTCAAGCATCGCATTCAGCGTTGAAACCTTTAGCTCCCTTCCAGACTCAGCCAACCTGTCAAATACATCCCTAGCTTTTGAAACACAATCGCAGAACCCATACATCATGATAAGACTCTCATATGTTATGAAGCTTGGCGTATATTTCATGCCAGTCATCTTCTGGAATACATGTTCCGCTTTCTCCATAAGCCTTGCCTTCCCATAATTTATGATCATTGAATTAAAAGTAGGAAGTGTTGGTTTCTCCTTGGAACGAAGTAAGCTCTTAAATACCTGTTCCATCTTATCGAATTGTTGCTTCTTCCCATATGAATCAATCAGCAAATTAAAGGTGATGATGTCAGGCTTACACTGATTACTTTTCATCCGAGAAAGCACGGATTCCATTTCTCTTATATTCCCATTCTTCCCATATGCATCCATTACACCATTATACGTATAAATATCAGGGGAAGCAACGCTCTCATCAAGATCCTTAAATAAAGCATTAACTTTCTCTACATTTCGAGATTGTGCAAAAGCTCTCAAAAGAATGTTGTACGTCACAATGCTGGGTTGGCATCGTTCCATTCCCTTCATCTTGTTGAAGTATCCAAGAGCTTTGTCCAAAGCCTTTGCTTTGTCCTTGGAGTTTAGGTGGGCTGAGATAAGTGCATTGTAGACAGAAGTATCAGGCCGGCACCCACTATTACGCATCTCAGAGAAAAGCCACATTGCCATCCGAGTTTGGCCTTTCTTTCCCATAACCGAGATCAATTTTGAATACACACCGTTATCAGCAATGTACCACCGCTGTCTTTGCATCCATCTGAACACCTGAGTGTGGGTTGTATAAGTGAAGGTATCTTCCATCCTATCATAATTTCTGCTATAAAATGCTCACGGAGTAACTGACATGTCTAAAATAAAATTAGCAGTCGTTCACTATCAAACGCACCAAGACCTAAAAACCCATAAAACTTATGCCGTTTCCATTATTTAAAATGTGAGAACATGTAACCAAATTGCCTAATCACAAAAACCTACACATTTCTCTTGCATTCTATATATCAAATGGACATAGATTAGAGAGCTGATTTTCACACGCCATTTTTAGCCTCTCGCATGCCCCTCTTTATTTCTGGTTATCGGATTGAATAAATCAAACGGAAACAATAAAAAGGGTGCTTAGGAGGAGAAAAAGGGTGTGTCTTTATCATTTCTATATCGATTAATCAAGTTTTTTACTATAAATGGCGTCCACAGACCGAAACACAGTAAACAATTCAACAATTTCAAATACCCAGAAGCTAAAATTGCAGAAAAGATTGAAAATTGAGCTGACCTCCAAGCACTGAAGCCACTTATCAGTCTTCCCAAGCTCTTCAAAAAGCATAAAGCAATGCTCCGTCCTCACAATCTTAACGTACTTATTTAGCGTCTTCAACAACGGCTCTTTGTCACTGAAGCTCCTCATGAGCGTCCGAACCACCTCCCGGACTTCCGGGTCCTCGGTCTTTGGTCCCGGATTTCTTTTGGGGCGGGTCGAAACGCAGGAAATTCGGGTCCTAGGTCGCTTACGGATAAGCGGATGCGGAAGCCATGGCTGGGTGAAGCTGTAATTTTGGGAGGAATGAAAGGTATATTGAAATGTAGAGGGTTGGAGAGAGTTGGGTAAGATTGTTAGGGACATTTTGGTTTCTGCGAGTGGGGAAGGAGGGGGAGGAGGGTTATGAGTTGGGAGTCAAGTGAGATGTGGTGTGTTGCGGTTTCGCTGGGTTGCGCTTGCGGGGGGTCAAATGAGAAATAATTTGGGAGAGAGTGGGAAAAAAAATTGCCAGTGCGTTACAATTTAAGGCATAGCCACCTTTATATATTGACATGGCTACAAATACCCCTAATTCAATAGGAAAAATCAATTGTCTAACCATTTGAGGAATTAAAGGCCTATTTAATTAAGAAATCAATGGCATAAAGGTTACAACAGTTACACCAATTAGTGGACAAGTCATGCAACATTCTCTCTTGGACGTTCACGAATTGCTTAGTTGAGATTAATCTAGGGAACTCCATTTCAATGCCCTGTCTTTGTCTCTATGAAAAATGAAATGTATACTCTTTACAGGGACGACCTGTAAAAATTCAAGTAGGGAGAACAATCGGTAGTCGGTGTGGGATAAATTTGTAATCCAATGGATTTCTCCCATGAGAATGGCAAATCTCCTTAGGAGGACTTCCATGAATTCAGGCATGGCTCAAGTGACGAATGGCTGTTACTGTCTAGTCGGAAGACTAGTACTAGTGCCTTATTAAAAACCTTTCTAAGTAAAACCCAGTGGAAGAAAAACTTAGCAAAGGAAAATAGAGTACACGGGCTAAAGTGTTGCCATCTTCGAGATGACTCCCGCTATTTTATAAACCTCCAGTTATAGCAGTGTTTTTGACGGTAAATACATAACCCGTATGGGAACATGCCTTTGTGCGGGTCTGATAAGTACCTAGCATCGGCGAACTTAACAAGCAGTGCATCGGATTTCTAAGATGCGTAGGTATAAAACATGCCCCTCTCTGCAGTGCCTTTAAGGTATCAAAAAATGTCTTTATTGCCATTCAGTGGCGGTGTGTTGGCATGGAACTGTATACTGCCAAAGATTCACATTAAATGAGATGTCTGGTCTAGTACACTTGCTAAGTATAACAAAGCTTTAATAACACTAAGATAGGGGAATTCTGATCCCAAGGTCTCTTCGTCATCTTCCTTCGAATGAAAATGGTCTTTCTTAGGATCTAAAGATCGAACGACAATAAGATGATTGGATGACTTTGCTTCTAGGAAGTTAGATCAACGCAACACATTCTGAGTGTAGTTCGATTGGTGGACTAAGATCCCGCTTTCACTGTACTCGAACTGTAGGCCGATACAATACTTAGTCTTACCTAGATCCTTTATCTCAAATTCCTTCTTCAAGTGCATAGCAGTCATTTGGATCTCTCCTGGAGTTCCATTGAGGTTCATGTCATTGACATATATTGCAATTACCGCAAAGCCAAAATTGGTGATCTTAATAAACACGCATGGACACAATTGGTTACTCATATATCCCATTTTGATCAACTACTCGCAATTCGTTTCAAACTATATAGTGAATGCTTCAACCTAGTTAAAATCGTGTATTGTCATCGAGAACGCATTGATTCAGGTATTACCAATTCTGATGGGACTTTCATACAAAATCTCTGTATCCATATCTCCATAAAGATATGCATTGACCATGTCCATAAATTGGATACTTGGTTTTTCGAAACCACTAAACTGATCCTCATTATTCTCATTATGCTTCCTTCAAATACACATTTAAAGCCTACGGTTTTTTGTTCTTTTTTTTATTCAACATAAAAAGAAAGAAACCCTTTTTTTTTTTGTTTTATCATCAGATATAACTAAATATAAGTCAATTAAGTTCTTATTATTCCTTGTCTACAAATATCCAATATTTTATGCCTAATGCCCCCTAAATAATTTGAACTACATAGGAACAATAATCAATTTTAGCTCCAATGGTTTAAAGAACTCTACCTTTTTTAGTCCATTCAACATGTGCAATTTCAATGTTTGAGGGTGTTGAAACGACTGGTCCAAACACCCAACGGTTCGCTATGAAATCAGTTCGACTTAGATTGCTTCTTCTCGCTTTAGATAGTCAGATCGACAATGTGCTTCAACAACCGATCGTCGTTCAATTTCATCGCTCTTTACTGTTTCGACGGCCACAACAGAGGAAAACACATCATCAATGATGATCTCGTTTCGTTTCCACATGGCTTCCAGACAAGTGTAGTTGAAAGAGATCCTAGAATCCTCAAGATAAGAATTCTCAGGTCCTTCATCTAGGACACTCCCATAATCCAGAACAATGTCAAGTTGTGGAACGGACGAGGTAGTGACAGAAGGACCAATATCGGATGACTAATGTTATCTCTTTATGTGTTGTTACTCTCATTTTTCGAGAATTTCTTTAAACCAATGGGTCTGCCTCGCTTTAGGGAAGGGACCCTAGCTGCTAATGTCATTCTTCATTCTTCAGAAACGACATATTCTTTGGGAACACGACACCCGACTGAGACAACTTTATTAACATCATCTATAGGGACATTTGCAGCCGGAATGTGTGATCTTGTGACTGTCGCTGAATTAGTAACGGCATCTGGCATATTCTAAGCAATGCTCTAAAGATCTAGGATTCCAGGCACTTCGACTTTGCATTTTACAATTCAGGATCAAGATGAGTCAAAGTGGTGGCAAGCCATGTCAAATCTTAGCATTCTTCATGAACACAAGTGTAACCTTCTCCCTTTAGTGATAGGAAGGTTGCATAGCCCCAAGCAAAAATCAGAAGCTTAGACCACATTACCAAGGTTCGAGCTATTGTTTAGATACATTTGATAAACAATTCTGCTAGACCATTTTAAGTGTATATGCAACTAGATGTTCAATTTCAATATCGAAACTCATGCAATAATTGTCAAACATTTTCGAAGTAACTCTGCGGCATTATCCAGTCTTATATATTTTAGTGGATAATCTGGGTGATACGCTCTCAACTTAATGATTCGGTTAAGGAGTCTTGCAAATGTAGCATTCTTTGTGGACAACAGGGCGACGTGTGATAATCAAGTTGATGCATCAACCAAAACCATAAAGTAGCGAAAGGATCTGCATGGTGATTGGATCGGTCCACTAATATCTCATTAGATCATTTCCAAGAAAGTGTTGTGCTCTTTAGAGTTGTTTGCATGAGAATGCTTATGGCTGCCTTTACTTAGCGAGCAAGCTTCACATGGTGTGATCAATTGAATCACGTATGTCATCTTTTCCAGTGGTTGACCATGTGATGCACGAAGCGTGTGACACATCATATCCCTCTAGGGTATTCAAGATGATCTTCCATAGTTTCACAATGTAATGTTAGCTCAAATGTCCTTAAAAATCAACAACATTCAACTGGAACAAGGTGAATATAAGGCCTTGTTAATGGTAAGCAAAGTACCATTAGGCAATACGAGTTGGGCTTTTCCATGCCCCTGTATCAATAGTGTTGAGCCACCGACTGTTGTCATCGAAGATTCAGTAAGTGTGAAGTTGAAAGTAAACGTGATTACATAAAACAGTGTATGTGGTAACACTATCAGCCAAACAATCAACTTCATGGAACATGTCTATAAAAATATAAGTTGAGTCATACAACAAGTTTTCCAAGGTAAACTCATTGACAAAAATAATAGCGAACAAAAATTCCAAAAGAAAGAAAACAATAACCATAAGGGGCTTAAGAAACCAATGGTTTGCCCAAAATGGCCCAATAATCTAAAAATAAAATAGAAACTATCTGAAAACCATTAAGGAAAATTCTAAGTTGGCGATATGTCAAACACATCCACTAGTAGTTATCTTGCTCCATAAGATCTGAAAAGACTAAAGTTGTGTCACTCTGAGCAACTTAAGTTTCCATGTTGTGATGCTTGACGAGGTGGCTTCACTCTGACAACAGTTGTGATAGCAATGATCTAAAAACCACAAGGCACTAGTCGGGCCAGGACAGGGGTCTAGCGCCTAAGTGCCTAGTTGGAACCTAAGCGGATTTAAGTAAATTTATTGTGTACCGTATAAATAAGTGCCTATTTACACTAAAAAAAAAAAACTATACCTGTACTGAGAATGAAATAAAGATAAAATGCAAAATAGAAGTAGAAAAATACATAAAGGACTATAAGCATAATGAATGTTATTGGTCTGGATGATACATCATACATGCATCCAATAAGTTTACAATTTTAAAACACATGAAGTGAAGGAATAAGGATATATCATAATATAAGATACTTGCAAAGCTAGAAAGCCAGGCCTCAATCTTTTCTTCTCCATATCCCTCCAAGGCTCTCTTTGTGTCAGACTCAAACCCAACTTCCTCATCATCTTCTTCTTCTTCCATGTCCTCATCTGATACAAAATATTCTTCATGAAGTTCTCTCACTTCAAAATTTCTAGAACCATCCACCTTCGATGCCTCTCCATCCATTCCGGAACCAAACTCAACTTCTTCATCACCACCCTCCACAATCCATCCTTGCATTTTAATAACTTCACTAGCAAGTAGTATATCCACTTTTTTCTCCTTCTATGTTCTCTTCTTATCCATGATTCTCACATTTGATTGTCCACAAGCTGAATTATTTAATCTTGTTGTATTTAGTCTATTACTTTTCTTCGTATGTATCTGTTGGAGTTTTTAGTAGAAATTTCTACCCCACATTGCTCAACATCAAAAGTTTCTCACTTTATAATACTTAGTCTTTTTTACAATGTGACTGAAAAGGGTTGGGCAGTTAAAAAAAAAAGAGGACTGAACCACCCAAACCGTACTAGCGGCTTGGTTTGATTGGGTTTTTTTTTTTCGGTGGTTAAACCGAACTGTACCGACCTTAATCGGTTTTGCAAGCGGTTCCCAAAATTCTTAGGGTGCAGTTAACAGAACCAACCCGCATATATTTATTTTATTTTTTTAATCATAATTAATACGTGTAGTAATATACATAATTAGTTATTTATGAGTTATCGAGTATCACCACATGAAAACAAAACCTAATTAGTTTAAGAAACCATTTTCCTGTCGTTCAAAAAGCAAACATCAACAAGGAAAGGCAACCTTTCCGTGCCTAAAAAGCATAGAGGAATGAAATTATGAAGGACATTTTGATGCCTTTTGTGATTATTAATTGCAAAGGAGAGATTCGACCCCAAAAAAATGCAGAGGAGAGAGACGATAGCCACACCTTCGGGAGAGGGCATTCGGCTCTCCTATTTGGAAAGAGAGCAGTCGGCTCTCTCATTTTGGGAGATAGAAGCAGACACAGTGTGCGAGAAAAATAGGGGGCACTATTTGGATAAGGTAGCATTTGCTCTTTGGTGTTCTCCTTGGGTTGCATTATTTGTGTTGTCCTTTGAGCAACCACTCATATTGATGCTACGTTATGTAGCTTTTGGGAAAGGTATTTGTGGTGTATGTTTGTCTTCACACGAATCGAAAACCAATTCAAACCAACCCGCCACTTTTAGTTAACCGACCTTGTCGGTTTTAGACCCAGCTTGGTCTGTTTTGGTTTGTAATTTTGGCCCAACCGACTAGGTCGGTTGGTTTCGATTTTGGCCCAAAATCGACCCAAACTAACCCACGCCTACTCCTGGAAAAGATGGACTATAGAGAGCAAAAATGGTGTCTAAACTTTGAGGTGTTATAATTATATATATATATATATATAATTAAAATATATTTAATTGTCAAAAGAAGAGTCTTGGGCTCTTAAATCTAGGTTTATTATTAAATTCAACAACTAAATTATAATCTTGAATTTTATTTTTATTATTTTGTTATTCCAATAGACTCATTATTTTGTTATGTGCCCAAGTGAGCTTTAAAAATTAAAAATTAAAAATAAATTCGAATTTGATACCAAATTAGGTTGCTTATTGTGTGGTTTAGCTAAACTATTCATCCCCTTATTGTAAAAATATCGATGTACTAAAAAAAATTAAAAAATAAACCTAAACCTTTCTCTCTCGACCTTTCACTCACAACACCACCTCCTCCGTCATTCCTCTCCTAAACCTAAACCTAAACCTAAACCTTTCTAAATTTCTATGTTTATGAATCTGAACAAGGGAATTGATGCATGTCAATTTATAAATCTTAACTTTTATCCAAATTTCTAATTTATTGTCCTCATCCAAACCTAATGTTAAGTGAGATTAGTTCTTCTTCTCTCCTTAACATAGAAAAAAATAATAATAATTGCACCCAGAACCCCTCCACTTCGACCACATTTTCATAAATTTAATGCAGATAAAATATAAATTTATTTAAGAAAAGATCAAGGACTATAGTGGCTGCAATGGCCCACTTTGAAAAGCCTTTTGTGCTGGCGGCGTTTTCAATTGGACATATTCTCATGATAACTACTGCTATTATTTTCAAAATTTTGCTGAATAAATTTGTGGGAAAAGGCCGAAAGAGCAAGAGTGATCACCAAGGAAAAAAAAGGAAAGAGAAAACAACTAAACTCGAATGAACGAAGAAAGTGCTACTTGCGCACCACGACATACAACAGAACTCGAATGGATGAAGAAAGTCATACTTGCGCACCAGGATATGCATGCGTGATGTAAGCATGTGTGACGTGTCCATTTCCCTACTTGTGCATCGATAAGTGTGTTTGAGTTAATATTTGGACATTGGGCTGGAAGTGTGGTGAAGCCCAGAGAAGACAACTGAAAGATGTGCCTGAAGACCAGCACCGAGCCCAGGGACAAAATGACGTCTCCCCATTAATGCATAAGTCATATACCTATGCATTAAATGCCAAGTGATAGAGACTAACTCACAATCAGCCAAAAAGGACTTTACAGTGGCAATACAAGTAAAATGTTGATAACTCACTACCCTCCAAGTTGCTTTCAGGCAAGAGCAAAAGACACAGCAGTCGGGCTAATTCGTCTATAAAATGAGGAAGAGGCCCCAGAGACAAGAATACTCAATCAATCAAACAAACAAGCATACAAACTCTGCTCTCAAACCGGTTCGTACCTTCCAACTCTTTTTTCTAGCAATAGTTCCCTTAGAAAGACATATTTTGTCTAGTGTAAAAGCTCTGCTACCTTCCCTAGATGCCATAGTATCGATTCCCTTGTGTAAACTTGTTTACCATCCGTCCCCTTTTAGCACATAACCCTCTGTAACCACAAAGAGAATAGACTACAAGACGTTCAACCTTGCCCAACAAGGTGAAATCGTGCCCGCTTCTCTTTGTCTTGTCTTTCAATTAATAGATCTGGTATTATGATGTATTCCCTAGTATGCATTTGAGTAATTTGATGATCAAAAGCTCTATTGGTTCTTAGATCTGGTTCACTTAGTGGCTTTACTATCATAAAAAACTAAATGGGAATCAAACTGATGACTTAATCAAATCTAGACTTCTATCCTTTAAGCATACAAGATAACGAACCAAAAGTCCTTGATCTCAAGGCACAGAAAAGAACTTAATGTAGACTTAACCCATCAACGACAATCCTTTACTAACAAGAAGTCAGAATAACTTGGGGCCAAGTAATCGACTTAAACACACTTCTTCTACATCTGTCATACTAAGATGGCAGTGACACGCCTTAGCACTGAGTTAGTTTTGATTGCGAGCCTCAAGGCCTACACCTAAGGCCTCACAAAGGCACCTTTCAAAACTAACTTTGTTTTCCTCTTGCAGCCTCTTAAACAAGCTGGAGCCTAACAACCAACCAAAATGCCAACTCCTCGGGGAGCTATGTGCTCGAGCTAGAGGCCCTCTCCAGCAAAATTCCTACCCGAACATAGTATTGGCACGCCCAATGGGACCACAAGTCTTGTATGCCAAGAAAACGAAGGAAAGAGCAAACCTTCAGGTGGAAAGTAGAACAAAAACCACCCCAATACATACCAAGATCAAACATGGCAAACCTCCCCAATGACCTACAAGGACCTGTCATGACGGAGAGCCTGACTCATTCTGAGAAATCAGGAGGAAAGGTTACAAATGAATACATGCAGGCTACCATGGTAGCTGTGTTAAGGTGTATGGAGAAAATCTCTCTAGAAACCAGAGGGGAAGTAAGCAGACTATGTTCCCTAACAGGGAATCTGCAAAAAAAAGCTAGATCTGAAGTACTCTACCCCAAAAAATAATCATACTAAAGAGATGCTGAGAGAAGCCAGCACTGTGATGGAGCCATTTATTTCTCTATTTCATGTGCTTGAGGAAAAGAGGAATAAGGGAAAGAGCAAGGAATGATATGGAATGGATCAACCATTATTATAGAAAGTTAGATAACCAGAGTCGCCCGACCCCTTCTTATTTTCATTAGATAGTAGGGGGCAGTGCGGGCCAGAAATAAGGAAGTACGGAATGCCTCAGCTAATTGGAGAGTGTAGTGGGAAGGGAGAGCCCACAACTGCAGATAAACCCCCTCATTATAGGCCACCACCAATGGCTAATAAAGGAAGGGATGTTAAGTGGAGGCAGCCCAAGTCGAAAAATGAGGCCTCATCGGGCAATGATCGTAGCCCGAAGTGGGGAGCTTCTTACACCCCACATAACAACGCAGCCAATCAGCAGCTCAGAGATGAGTTGGCTGAGTTAAGAAGAATGGTGGTGAGAAATGCTCAACCGCAAGCTCGCCCGTTGTTTAGGGTCACCTATCAGAAGCCCTACCCGGAGTTCATTGATGAGCAGAATCCCTTGCCTCTTAATTTCAAGATGCCCGCATTCCCAACATTCAGCGGAGAAGATAATAATGTGTCCTCCAAGGATCACATCTTCAAGTTCTCCAATCATTGTGTGGCATTTGAAGACAACCCCAACTACAAGTTGAGACTATTTGGGAATTCCTTGGTGGGCTTAACATCTTAGTGGTACTCTCTGTTGCCCCCTAATTCTATTGCCAACTAAGGGTAGATGGAGATGGGCCTTCCATGAGCAGTTTTACAGGATGGAGCCCGAGATGTCCATCAATGACTTGATAGAGGTGAAGCAATATAACCATAAATCTACGGAGGACTTCATGATAAGGTTTAGGAAGACAAGGATGAGATGCCAGTTTCCTATCAACCAAGTCCAGCTTATAGCTATTGCTCAGAATACCTTGAGGCTGCCTTTTGAGGAAGAAGTTTTATGATGTGCAGTTTAATGAGTTGCAAGAATTGGTGATTGCTACCACCAAGTATAAGAAATTGTTAATTGAGGAACAGCAAGCAAAGCATTCCTCTAAAGTACCCTCATTCTACAAAAACAAGGCTGACATTCATTAAATGAAGTTTGAAGGGATGGAGCCAACAGAGAATAATGGTTGTGGAAGAGATGGAATTGATATGTGTGCAGCAGAGATTACCACTCCATTCAAACCTTTGATAGTGAAGGGATTGGTACAGCCAGTTAAAGACCAGATGGTGGTCATGAATGATGGTGGATTTGTACCAATGAAACCCCCCAAGTATCAAAGTTATTCCTTCAATCTAACCAAGGCAACAGAAATCTACGAAGAATTGGTGAGGGCAATAATGATTGTCCCCGACAGCACCAAAAAGCTGCATAAGCTCGAAGAACTAAGAGGGAAGAAGTATTACAAGCTGGATTACACTTTCAATCATTTCATCACCAATTGTGTCTAGTTTAGAGACTGGATACAAGACCTCATTGTCAAAGGAAAGCTATTGCTGGAAAAACCTCAGGCCAACATGATGATTGACACGGATCATTTCCCATAAGCCGCAATAAACATGATTAACTTGACATGGGCTGAAAAGGGGAAAGGGAAAGCCACCTGGGAAGTGAGGGCAGAAAATGAGGTAAGGTGATAGGCCAATTGAATGAGCTATCAAGTTACCTGAGAAACCCAAGGCAACCATAGTCAAATGAGTAACGTTATGCAGCAAGTGTCAGTTTGAATGTGAGTTGGAAGTCTCAGCACCAGGAGCCATTATCGATCAAGAACTGATCAGAAGAAAAGCTAAAGAAAAGTAAGAAACTCGCAGGAATATCTTGCAGGCAGATGAGAAAGAGACGTCAAGAAATGTCTTCCAAAGGTTGAGAGGGGACTCTCAACCAAATGGCTTGTCAGAAGTGTTCAGAAATTATGAAGCTTCTGAAGAAATGGAGGACAGAGAAGCCAAAGTACCAAGATGGGTAGATATGAAGCCACCTCAGCCAAGCTATGCCTAGGGAGATGTCAGGATAAAGGAGAAGAAAGTGAATCTAGTCACAAAGAAAAATCTTGCCCGACTCGGGCGAAAATGATATGTGGTTGGAAAGGATTAGAGGCCAGTCAAAGAAATAGGAGCCTCTATGATTAAGAGAGTTCAGAGGCAACACAAAGCCCACATGAACTCATTGAAAGCCCTCGCTGCCTCAGAAACCTTTGAGAATGTAAAGTTTGAGAAAGTACCTGATGAGGGAAGAAATCAACTCCATTGGAAAACCAAGAAGGAGGTGGAGAAAACTAATAGCAAGACTGAATGGGAAGGAGACCATGTGCCACAAAACCCTCATCCTGGGAAATACATAATCTTGAGGAGAGCTCAAGAGGATATGGTGATGATGCCAACCCCAAGATGGAGCCCAGAACCAACTTGTTTTGGAACTATCTCACCTACGAGGGGGTTGCCCACACCATTATTGGTTGATACTCTCTATGAAGTCCCAGAACAATTTCCAAACTTTGGCATAACTCAAGAGGAGGTGCTGCCCAAGCTAATGCTGCCAAAAGAAGCACATGCCTGGTTAGATAATTTCATGGAACACATTGGAGGCAAGAAGGAAGACTTACCTGGACCTAGAAACTTCCACGTAAACAAGATATATGTTTTATCTGCCATGTTTTATCCCAAGCATGATCAACCTGCCACAATGGAGGGTGATTACTTGGCAACGGAACCCATGATGGCACATGTTAGTGTTAAAGAAGCAGGAAAAGAGGAGTTGAGCAGAGCAAGTTTGCCCGAGCTCATGAAAAAGGAGCCCGAGAGAGTGTACACCGACAGAATGATCTTCAGTTGCCCAAATTTGGCCTTGGCCAACCATCTCAAACCCATATATGTAACTGCTCATCTGGAGGGAGTACCCTTCAAGAGGGTCTTTATTAATGGTGGAGCTGCAGTCAATGTGTTGCCGTACAAGTAGATGAAGATAGTGTGCATAAGTGAGGAGGATCTCATCCCCACAGATCTTACAGTTTCCAGTTTCTCGGGAGTCATCACTAGGACTCATGGGATATTGCCATTAGAAGTTGACTTGGGTTCCAAGCAAATCATGATGGCCTTTTTCATTGTGGACAACACTTCCACATATGAAGCTTTACTGGGCCGAGATTAGATTCATCAGAGTCTCTCGGTGCCTTCTACCCTTCATCAACAAGTAGTTGTCTACCATGAAGAGGAGGAAGCAAGACCTGGATTTTGGGAAATGGTGGAGGCCGAGTCGCAACCATTGCTCCTTATCTCCAATATGGCAAAGGCCAACTTTTACAATCCTAGTATTGGGATTCTTCAATGTTTAAGAGCTGATGAGAACGGTCGCCCGACTAAGGTGACGGCCCAAAAACTTCTGGAACAA
Source organism: Heteromeles arbutifolia (assembly GCA_024362995.1). Taxonomy (NCBI): domain Eukaryota; kingdom Viridiplantae; phylum Streptophyta; class Magnoliopsida; order Rosales; family Rosaceae; genus Heteromeles; species Heteromeles arbutifolia. Next base: position 26,735,938 of record JANCRC010000005.1, read on the forward strand.
AGATATTCCTCACCAAAGAAGAGTGGGATAGGGCCTATATCATCCCAACTCCCCAACACCAGTAATGTCAGAATAGAAAAGAATGGACCAAGTAGTTGCAGTCAGGTCCTTAATCAAAAGACTGTTGGTGTATGGGAAAGAGAGGAAATAAGAGAGAGAGAACTCAGCCAAGGAAGAAAATGATTGGAACATAGAAGCTCCTAGTAGCCAGATGAGTAAAGAAGAATTTTTTGGGAAGGAGTTAGAAGCAGCCATCCAAATGGTCGAGTGTATATATGATCTGAATGGGCCAGAGGATTTGCCCGAGAGTCCAGAATTGGTAGAATTTCTATGCGCAGAGCTTGACAAACCAGCCCCAGAAGTACAAGACCCCTTGGAGACCATTGAGTTGGGGACTGAGGAGGATCTGAGACCTTTATATATCAGTGGTTTATTGAAAATCGAGGATCGGGCAAAGATTGTCAGCCTTCTGCATGAATTTAAAGACTATTTTGCTTGGCATTACACCGAAATACCAGGTTTGATCCAATCTTAGTAGAACACAAGATGCCTATTAAGGAGGGGTTTAAACCTGTCAAGCAAGCATCACGGAGGATGTCAAAAGAGATCGAGGAAAAAGTCAAAAAAGAAATTAAAAGGCTGGTGAAAACTGGATTTATTAGGCCTACCAAGTATGTTGAGTGGTTGGCCAACATTGTACCTATATTAAAAGCTATAACTAAGGCGAATATCCCATGCCCATGGTTGACTTATCCATATATGCAGTTGCCAAACACAAAGTCTTATCTTTTATGGATGGTAATGCTGGTTATAATCAGATAAAAATGGCCAAGAAAGATATACACAAAATAGCTTTTAGGTGCCCAGGACATGTTGGAGCATATGAATATTTAGTGATGCCTTTCGGGCTCAAAAATGCTGGTGCAACCAACCTACCAAAGAACGATGAACGCTATTTTTCACGACTTAATCGACCATAGCATGGAAGTATACATTGATGACATCATGGTGAAATCTAAAACTAAAGAACAACACTTAATAGACCTCAGACAAGCCTTAACGAGAATGAGGATTCATAAGCTGAAAATGAATCCAAAGAAATGTGCTTTCGGGGTAAGATCAGGCAACTTTTTGGGATTCCTTGTTCATCAAAGAGGCGTGGAAGTCGACAAAAACAAAGCTCAGGCAATAATGAAAACACCTCCTCCCACCAACAAAGTGCAACTGCAAGGGCTGCTGGGGAAAATCAACTTCTTGAGGAGATTCATTGCTAACTTGGTGGGCAAGATTCAACCGCTAACTCATTTACTCAGGTTGAAAGACAAAGAAGAATTTGAATGGGGCCTACCACATCAAGAGGCATTTGACAGAATAAAAACTTACTTGGCCTCCTCACATGTGCTCATGCCACCTCAGATAGGGAAACCTTTAAAGGTGTACATTTTTGGGTCTGAAAAGTCAATGGGAAGCTTGCTGGCTCAAAACAATGAAGGCGGAAAAGAACAAGCAATCTACTACCTCAGTAGAATCCTTACTGAGGTAGAGACAAGATATGCACAAGTAGAAAGATTGTGCCTGACTCTATACTTCACTGCATGCAAGCTAAGGTAGTACATGTTACCTTACCACATCCATATCATCGCCAAGATAGATGTGATCAAGTACATGCTGTCAAAACCAATGCTAACTGGGAGAATTGGAAAATGGATTCTAGCACTATCAGAGTTCAACTTTCAATATGTACCTCAAAGAGCGATCAAGGCACACGCGATTGCAGACTTCTTGGCTGAGCACCAAGAGTTTTAATAAGAGATTATCAACGTCCCAGGAACTCTGAAAGTGGCCAGTGCATGGATCCCGCTAAACAAAGCCTTCTTGGGCAGGGAAGAATGGATCCAGCAAGAGATAAAGAGAATAACTAGCCTCTAGATCACTCATTCAAAACTGTATTTTGATGGTTCTTGCACTCAAAATGTCGTTGGAACCGGGATTGTCATCATTGATCCTAGGGGTACTTACCATTGTTATTCTTTCCTCCTGGATTATCAAGAAACTACCAACAATCAGGCAAAATATGAGGCATTGATAATTGGCCTAGAAATCTTGATAGAATTGGGAGTAACTGAAGTTAAGGTATTCGGTGGTTCAAAATTAGTGGTCAATCAGTTAAATGGAGAATACAAGTGCAGACATATCACCATGGTAGGTTACTACTTAGCATCTACACAACTATTGAGTTATTAGGGAACGAAAATATCAGTCAGCAATATCCCTCGAGAGTCAAACGTAATTGCCAATGAGATGGCACAATTAGCTTCTGGAGCACATATTCAAGAAAAGAAATTTGAAGGGGATATAGAGGTTCAAAGAAGAAGTATCCCTTCTATTTTTGAAATGGGATTTTGCCTAGATGTGTTGACTAAAGAAATAGAGATAGAAGATTGGAGGACACATATCCTTCAGTATCTGAAAGATCCATTCTTCCCCACAAATAGGAAAGATAGACAACAAGCACCTAAGTATGTTTTGTGGGAGGAAAATCTATTAAGGAAAACTCCAAATGGACTGTTGCTAAAGTGTTTAGGCCATGAAGAATCAATGAGGGTAATGGCCGAAGTACATGAAGGAATCTGTGGGTCCCATCAGGCTGGAACTAAGATGAGATGGCTATTTAGAAGATATGGTTACTTCTGGCCCGAGATAGAGAAAAACTGCAAAGCTTATGCCCGAGGGTGTGAAGATACCAAAGATGTGGAGCTCTCCAACATGTGCCCTCAATGCCCTTGAACCCAGTGGCCAAGCCTTGGCCCTTTAGAGGGTGGGCAATGGACTTCATCGGGCAAATTTACCCGGCTTCTAACAAAGGGCATACATTCATAATCGTGGCAACAGACTACTTCACCAAATGGGTAGAAGCCTCAACGGTGAAAACCATAACCTCAACTGCGGTCAAGAAGTTCATTGAAACCAAGATCTTACACAGATATAGGGTGCCCGAGACAATTGTCACATACCACAGGCCATTTTTTATTTCAAAGGAAGTAAAAGAATTTGCAAGTAAGTTCAAGATTAAAATGATCTGGTCTAGTACTTACTACCCCCAGTCAAATGGTCAGGCAGAAGCCAGCAACAAGATCTCGGTAAACATTATCAAAAGAATGGTGGCAGATAGTCCATAAATGTGGCATGAGAAGTTGGGGGACACTCTGTGGGCTTACAGAATCTCCAAGAGGGCAGGAACTAAAACTACTCTTTATGCCTTAACATTCGAGTAAGATGCCATGCTCGCCATGGAGATAAATGTGACCTCAAATTAACACCATGTGTCAAGGAGTTGAAGACCTCGATGTAGCTTGAATTGAAGCTCTAGATAAAATTCAAGAGGGAAAGAGAGCTGTTGCCCAATCATATAACAAGAAGGTGAAATTAAAAACCTTCAAGGAATGAGATTTGGTATGGAAAGCAATCATGCCTTTGGGAGCTCAAGTAGAGGCTTTGGGAAGTGGAGTGTAACTTAGGAAATTCCTTTTATTGTCAACCAAGTACTAGGCAAATGAGGGTATTACTTCGCAGATATGGAAGGGAGTTTGCAAAAGCATCCAATTAACACTAAGTTTTTGAAGCAATATCACCTAACTTTATGGGACTTCTGGGATTGTTACTTTGAGGAAGTATAAACATTGCGAAGTTAGCTTATGTGCTCGTCATAGTTAAGTTTCAAGGCGGAAATGCAAGTTAAAGCAGATGAAAGGAGATCATTTTCATTTCATTGAATGATGAGTTACATGAGAAATTAAGCACAAAAATTTACATCCTTAGTCGGGCAACTATCCTAGAATGCCTTAAGAACAGACAATTGCTTGTCCAAATTCTCATTTTCAAATACATCTCTTTAATCCTTGCCTCCAGAACAGAGCCTTCTTCCATAAGTCTTACCAAGGTCTCTGACATTAATCTTAAATCTGACAAGATCGTGGTAGTTGATCCCAAAGCATACACCTATGATGATGAAGTGATCAAGAAAGCAGAAGCTATGGGGAAGTCTGGGCTTGTGGATATCAATGCATAAACTACAGGTAGAATCTACCGGTGCGATTAAAGCTGCCCGATTACTCTTCAATGCCATAGAAATCCTGAAACAGAAGCTGGAGGCAGTGCGCATTTCTGAGGATATTGTGGAAACTACTTTCTCCTTGGGCATGTTGTTTTCAACAAAAAAAAAAAGGACCTGAGAAGCCCATGCAGGTCCCAATGAGTGTACTCCTCCCTCTTCGAAGAAAAATTCAGTGTGTAGGCCCGCCCGAGGGTGATGAAGGCCGTTGAGCAATCGGCGCATGGTGAAAATCCCCTCACCAGTTTCGCAATGAGATTGGGTTCGAACAGCCTTGGGGGCCATTTGGAGATTTTGAGAAAATACGAGAAGGGTTTGAGAATTTCTGAAACTTCTGAGAAATTTGGGAGTTCTGGAAATTCGAAGGCTTGAGATGGCTAAGGTATTCAACCAGAGAAAGGATTTATATAATGAGTAGTGGATTTACATTTAGAGTCGTGGGTTAATGCAAAGGTCGTCTTCAGCAACGGTTGCATTGCGTGTCCCGAGTGAAGGCATGAGACGGCTATTTAATCATTATTTACGCCTCAGTTTGTAGGCTCAACAACAATTGAAGGGGGCACTGTTTCAGTTAATATTTGGACATTAGGCTGCAAGTGTGGTGAAGCCCAGAGAAGCCCACTGAAAGATGACTTGCCCGTAGACCAACACCGAGCCCAGGGACAAAATGACGTCTCCTCATTAATGCATAGGTCATATACCTATGCATTAAATGCCAAATGATGGAGACTAACTCACAATCAGCCAAAAAGCACTTTACAGTGGTAATACAAGTAAAATGTTGATGACTCACTACCTTCCAAGTTGTTTTCGGGCAAGAGCAAAAGACACAGCAGTCAGGCTAATTTGTCTATAAAAGGAGGAAGAGGCCCCGGAGACAAGGACACTCAACCAATCAAACAAACAAGCATACAAACTCTGCTCTCAAGCCGGTTCGTACCTTCCAACTCTTTTTTTTCTAGCAATAGTTCCCTTAGAAAGACATATTTTGTCTAGTGTAAAAGCTCTGCTACCTTCCCTAAATGTCGTAGTATCGATTCCCTCGTGTAAACTTGTTTACCATCCGTCCCCTTTTAGTACACAACCCTCTGTAACCACAAAGAGAAGAGACTGGAAGACGTTCAACCTTGCCCGATAAGGTGAAATCGTGCCTACTTCTCTTTGTCATGTCTTTCAATTAATAGATCTGGTATTATGATGTATTCCCCAGTATGCATTCAAGTAATTTGATGATCAAAAGCTCTATTGGTTCTCAGATGTGGTTCACTTAGTGGTTTTACTGTCATAAAAGACTAAATGGGAATCAAACCGATGACTTAATCAGATCTGGACTTCCATCCTTTAAGCATACAAGATAATGAACTAAAAGTCCTTGATCTCAAGGCACAGAAAAGAACTTAATGTAGACTTAACCCATCTACGAAAATCCTTTGATAACAAGAAGTCAGAATAACTTGGGGCGCAAGTAATCGACTTAAACACACTTGTTCTACATCTGCCATACTGAGATGGTAGTGGCACGCCTTAGCACTCAGTTAGTTTGATTGCGAGCCTCAAGGCCTACACCTAAGGCCCCACAAAGGCACATTTCAGAACTAACTCTGTTATCCTCTTGCAGCCTCTCAAGCAAGCCAGAGCCCGACAACCAACCAAAGTGCCAACTCCTCGAGGAGCTGTGTGCTCGAGCCAGGGGCCCTCTCCAGCAAAATTCCTGCCCGAACATAGTGCATATATGATGTGTCCAGTTTATGTAACATCAAACCGATTGAGTTGGAGTAAATTTGGAGATATCACGTTCGTGGACTAATTTGAAATTTGTATGTGTAAAAATACATTATTTGTAAAGGTGAATGTATAAATTCTTTCATAAGTGGAATGCAATTATTATTCAAAGGTAAATTAGAAAAAATTTAATTTTTTTTTTCCTTTTCAAAATTTTGTTTATATACCTTGTGTTTCGATGTTGTTGGATGTGTAGATGCACGAGAGAGGAAAAAATTAAAAATGAGGATATCCGAGGTAAAGTAAAAGTAGCTGCAATTGAAGATAAGATGAAAGAAAATCGGTTAATAAGGTTTGGACAATTGAACCGAAAACCTACAAATGCTTCGGTTAGAAGATGCGACTATGAGACTGAGGTTCAGGGCAAAAGGGGTAGAGGAAGACCTATGAAGATCCTCATGGATGTCATTCATACCCTTTTTAGCTTTTTGCACACCATGTTCTATTTATGAGCGTCAAATAAATCAAATGAAAAAATAAAGCAAAATAAAACAGAAGTGTGTAAGAAGCTAAAAAGAATGTGCGTTTATCATTTAGGACTCCTGCTAGTTGAATTTCCAACTATAGCATTCATGTCTAAAAATCATACAGTAATATTCAAGTCTATCTGTTGAACCTTCCACTTTTCCAATTCTATTTAACACAAGTATCAACATCCACTAAACACAATGAAACAAGGACCTTCTTTTCTTCTCTCTAAAGTAAAATAGAGTTCAGAGAACTCTTATCTTAAACACTTAGGTAGCAAACACAATGGTGGTTTGGATTTGGGCAACAATTGCGTTGCTTACAGTTGTTCACATCCTGCGAGCATGGATATGGAAAAGCAATAACAAGAAGATGTTACCTCCTGGTCCAAGAGGGTTTCTTATTTTCGGCAGCCTCTACTCGTTGGGGCAGTTCCCAAACAAGGATCTTCATCGGCTAGCCCAAAATACGGCGATATCATGTACCTGCGGTTAGGTCTTATGCCTACCACTGTTGTCTCATCCCCACAAGCGGCTGAGCTGTTCCTCAAAACACATGACCTTGTTTTTGCAAGCAGGCCACCTCATGAAGGTGCAAAACACATATCCTTTGGGCAAAGAAACGTAAGCTTTGCTGAGTATGGCTCATATTGGCGCGACATCTGAAAGATGTGCACACTTGAATTACTAAGCAACCACAAAATCAACTCTTTCAAGTCTATGAGGAAAGAAGAGGTTGCTTTCTTAATTCAGTCTATTAAAGAGGCTGCCAATAATCAACATGTTGCTATCGATCTCAGTGACAAGGTCTCAACTCTTAGTGTTGACATGAGCTGCCAGATGGTGTTTGGGAAGAAGTACAAGGATGAAGAGTTTGATGAGAGGGGTTTCAAATCTGTGATCAAAGAGGGTATCCAATTAGCAGTAGCCCCTAACTTGGGAGATTACATTCCTTGGATTGCACCACTTGACCTCCAAGGGTTCACTAAGAGGATGAAGGCTGTTAACAAGGCATTTGATAAATTTTTTGAGAAGGTAATTGGTGAGTGATGAGTCCATATTATATTATATATTTAACCCTATTCTTAGTATATTTTAGTTATTATTTTAGAAGAATTTTGATACTTTGAATTATATTCTTAATGTAGGACATTCGATTTCCTCTGGAGCAAAAAGTGATCAAACAGATGAATTTTGGAGTGATTCCAATTGGAGGATGTTCATGAGTCTTTCAAGATGATTGTGTCAAACTTCCAGATTTTTCTACCAAGCCGTTTGACTGTGGCGATGAAATTAAGGCCCAGCGCGCAGCTTTCCTAGATTGACGTTTCTGGACGTTTTAGGTATTTTGGAGGTCAAGATGGCATATTTTTGAGAAAGATTCCTTCTGAGGATTTGTAGGGGACATCTTCAGATTTCAAAATAGACCTATTGGGACCAAATTGGAGTTGATTTGGTTGGTCAAAAGTCTAATTTTCTGAGATGTCCGAATTTTAGTTCCAATAGAAAACCTTTTTATTTTCTGTTTTATTATTTAATTATGTTTCCTAGTTTTACTCTAAGACTTTTTAGGATTTTATTTTGTATTAGTATAAATAAGGCTTTTTAGCCATTAGGGTTTTTAGAGGAAAAGAGTAGGAGAGAACGCAAGCACTAATTTAGAGAATTTTTGAAGTTTATTTTCAAGGTGTTTTCTATCCTTATTTTTAATAATATTTTGTTTTATGATTGTTCGTAACTAATTTCCGTTTGCTAGGGTGAAGCCTTGAGCCTTAGCATAAATATGTAGTCTTTATACAATTGCTTATGATATCATGCATGTTTACTTTGAATTATTAATCATTGTGCTTAAACTGTCTCTATGTCTTAATGCTTAGCTATCATTAAGATGTTTAGATAAGTAATTGGATGCAATTCGGTCGGAATATCACCAGAGGATTGAGTATTGCTTCTTGTGATTGATAATTATAATTTCACCTAAGGCGAATATCACGCTCTTAGGGGTTGCATGGTTTTTCAAAAGGTTTTCATAAAACTTAATGAGTCTTGCATGTTCATATTTGATCTGAATGTCACAGACAGATTGCATGTTAGATATACGTTCTTGCTTGAATATCACGAGGAGAATATGCATAAGGAAAACCTAACCTTCAAAGTTGCATGTGTAATTCATAAGTAATTGGTAAATCTATATATTTAGTTGTTTTTATTAAATTCGTTTTTATTATTTTAAAATTCCAAAATCAACTTTTTCGAAATCTTGTTTTAAATAGTTAATTAAGAATTAGTTTAAATACAAATTATTCATTCAATCCATGTAAAAAACGACCTTGCTTGAGCTGCTATACTACGACTACCTTGTTCTCTTGCAAGTATTTTTTAAGTGTTTTTATCCCTACTTTTGCAGGTGGTAAAAATCTCTATCAAGAAATTGGCGTCGTTGCCAAGGATTGTTTTAAATAATTTGTGTTTATCATATTCTTAGTCAATTATTTTTGTATATATCTTTTTATTTATTTGTTGATTTTATTTTTTTATTTGTTTCGCAGGTTTTAGTTTGTTGATCTTGAGAGCAATTCCATGATGGAACCACCGGCTGGAGATTTGCCTCTATGGGTTTCTTTAGCAGAAAAGGGTTTTTATGGATTTAAATCTACAATGTGTGCCCTTTGCTGTTTGAAGACCCATGATATTTTGCAATGCCCTGAAGGAGAGTATTTTCCTGAGTTTGTACAAAAGCATATCAATATAAGAAACAACTCAAAAAGCCATTGGAACCAACCCCTATTCAGAATTCTACACTCTAGGTTTAAAGAAGCATCTTTATTTTATGTGGGCATTTAATCAGCAGTGTTTTAAGCAACCTGATGTGACACAAGAGCTTTCAGTGGAAAGCAAAATCTCTATATTGTTAGAATCATCTGAATTGTACATTGAAAGAACCAATCAAGGATTTCAGATTCAACCATTAAACTGTGGAAAAAGCTATGATGATCACGAGGAAATTGATGCAGAAATGGAAGAGCAATCTGCCAGCAAGTCACGCCCAAGGGAAGAAACACCACCTGCTGATCGTGAAATTCTTTCTCCAAAATCTACCCCTACCCAAGTCCATATGTTAGACACAATCCGTCAAGAGGCTACAAAGCAACACACTGAGGTGCAGAAATACATTAAAAATGACGTGTTGGAGATGAAAGTTCACTCAAATTCAGAAACTGTTACTGTAACAGACAGTGAACCAGCAAAGCCCATCAAACTCGAAGAAATGCTAGATGAGTCATGCAAATAGGCAAAGATCTATATGGGAAAGAAGAAGCTTATTGACAGCCAAGTTCCTCATAGAAAAATCCAGCCATTGCAAAAATTATGGGTGTTAAATACAAGGTGGAAGCCAATTCAACATATACCAAAACCTTACTGTATGGGAGTCCAGGGACCCTATTTGTTCACAAAGACGGGACCCTATTTGTTCACAAAGACGCATTCCCTTAGAAGGGTGGACAAGAAAGATTCAACCAATGAATTTAAATGCACAGTTCAAATCAATCCTTACCTACTATTGCCCTATGATGCTATTAAGAAGTGGTTGACTCTAAAACAACAAGTGACGTGACCATTAATTCCTTCATCTACGTGTAGCTATAGACGTTAACTAAAGCGCTTATTGGGAGACAACCCAATTTTTCTAAAACTCTTTTCTTTTTATTTTCGTTTATTTTATTTCCTTCTTTTCATTCCTATTCACAAAAATCACAAAAAAGAACAAAAAAATCAGAAAATTGAAAGAAAAAAAAATGCAATTTTTAATTCTTGTTAGTTTTCTTTACATATCTAATTAGGTTTTTGATTGCAGGTTCGGAACTGATTCAGCCTAATCCCAACTAAGGGCGTGTAATCAACATTCATTCCCCCAGCACATTCATCATCTATTCCTCTACATTCATGAGATTAGGCAGTGCGGAGTGCAGAAACAAAGTCAAGGGATCTAAGTAGCACAGAGGACACGGTTCATCAAGGCAGGATACAATTTCTTGTTATCCAAAATTTTGGGCTCAAATATACATCAGTGAACACATGCAAGCAGCAAAGAAAATTACATGAACATTGATGAAATTTCAGATCTAGGGATGCATGAAAGTTAATACACAGAAGCAGAATACTTTTACAAATCTATAAATTGGTGATTTCATCATCTCTCTCGGATGTTTCACGGATCCAGGATTCCTGCATAGATAGCAAACATGCATGACTGTTTACAGTTCTTGTACATTAATCATGCACAGGAAAAATAGGAGGAAATTTTTTTACCTTTCAGTTTGATTCTGAGAGATGAGAGGCAGTGGTGAAATGGGGTGTAGTTCTAATGTTGGAAAGCTACGAGAAATGAATTTGGGAGGCCAAGACTCGTGTTTAGAAATAAAGGAGAGAGATAGGATGCTGCTAAGGTTTGGTTTTAAGTTGCAGAGCATAAAGTGAGGAGAGATATGGCAGAAATGGAAGGTTTGCAATAATGGGCTCTGGGTTCGAGGCAAGCAAGTTTATATTGCAGCTGTTGCTAAGGTTTGGCACATGTGTGGATTTGTACGTGTTGGTCAGCGCATCTTGTCACGAGTTCAACCCCCGGAGCCATGCATTTTTTTGTGCTTTATTTCTAAATTCTGCCAGCGCCTCTGTTTCCCAAGATCATGGGTTCGAACCATTCCCAGGTGTGTCTATTTCCTTTTCTTTTCTCTTATTTTCTGTTTTATTTGTTATTCTTATTTTCTAATTTTTCCAGAGTTTTTATTTGTTTTCTATTTTTCTTTTCTTAGGTTATTTTCTTCAATTTTGATAGTCATTTTACGTTTCCTAAGATTTAGTTTTTATTTCTTTTCTTCTTCTATTTAGTTTCCACATCTTGAGGACAATGTGTGATTTAAGTTTGGGGGTGGGAAATGAGAAATTTTAGATTTCTATTTTTTTAGTCAAAGTTTAAAGTTTAAAAATTTTCATTCTTTTTAAGTTAATATCGCTAGTTTATTTTAAACATTAGAACAAATGGACATGGTGAAAGTTAATCCCATATTAGAGTCTTTTCTATTTATCATTGCTTAGACACTAATTCATAAATTATACTTTGACAATTTGCACAATTACACCAACATGGTTTGTGGGGAGTGAGATTGAAAGACTTACTTTTCGTCTAAGTGTATTTTAATTTTTATTCGTAGTAAAGTAAAGTTAGTTATTGTTAAAATAAAGTAATAATTGTTCCACCCGAGACTTTACCTAGTAACCGGCCCAGTCCTGCCTGATCAACAATGATTCTCGCGTCAAACGGTAGAGTCTTGGCATGGGGCAGGGTGGTTAGTTGGTTTCGTAGCCTTTTCAGCTCGAGTTAATAAGTCCTTAGGGGTGTTCTACACCAAGTGCCCTAAAGCCTTAGTGGTTTGGGAGTCATTGACCTAAAGCTCGCTAGATGGGTTGGATCGAAAGCTTAATGGAACTAACATTGCACGACCACTACTGAAAAAAAAATGAAAAAAAGAGAAAAAAAAATTGAAAAATTCGAAAAAAGAAACAAATATATATGCGAAGTTAGTATGTGTGAAGTATGAATAAAGAAGACAAGGGGTAAGAGATTTAGTCGAGTCTCCTTAACTTTGTTGGTCCACTTTACACCAAAGGAAGTTCATGAATTCTTTTCTAATTAATTCCAAATGGCTTAGACTCTGTAGTGGGATTAGTTGGAACTTTTGGAAAGATGTTCTAGTTTTTAACGTTTTCTATGCATTGCAACTTGAAGATGAAAATTTTGTCTTAGTTGAGTCTTAATCAAGGTATTAAATATCGGTAATATCGGAAATATCGGTAGTCCGAAAACACAGAAATATCGATGGAAATATCGGGATAATATCGATATCGACAAAAATTATATGGAAACCACGGAAATTGTAAGAAAAACTTGGAAATTTTTATTGAAACTTTGCAGGATGTTTATTTAGTCAATTATCTATTAGTTTATCACAAAAAATTGGAAGGAAATGCATTGCATGATGGATTTAACATTATCAAGTTGATTATATAGCGAGCTGATAAACATTGTGAGTGTAGAAAATATGTAGTAATTAATGAAAGAAGTTTAAACACACCATAATCATTTATATAATGAATTAGTACAATATTTTACACTTTATACATTGCATGGTAAGATACATGAGTGACTTAGAACCACATAGAGTTCCTATGAGGTTCAAATTTTTCACTATCTTCATCATCTCTATGTGTAGAGTGAGTGTATTGTGAAGAGTAGTTATCAAATGATAAATCCCCAAAATAGTTTTGCATGTAATTGTTAACATGCCACCCATGTGGATCCGAGATTGGTTGACGTTGTCCATAAGCAAAATCATTTGAAGATTGAGTCTCGGATTCTTTCCATGAGTCGCTCGATTCCATCCCAACAGGAATGGGATATGAAGGGTAGGGAAATGGTTGGTTATGAGTATAACCATAGTTACTACTTCTCACTCCAACAGAGTCCGAAGTTCTAGATAACGAGTCATCTTCTTGACTTGACAAAATCCCCTTGCCTCTTTCTCTACGAGTATAGTCCTTCCCTATGGCACCAATTCCTGATCCTGCCCGCCTACTGCCATGGTCATCATCATGTGTTGCATGCGTGAAGTTTGCCTCACCAGTGAAGGGGCTCATAAATCCGGGAGGTGGTCCATAATAATTTCCATATCCACCACCACTACCTCCAGCTCCACTATATCCTTCATCATTCCCACCTCCGGTGGTAGGTGAGTCTCCTGATCTTGTACTAGAGCTATCATTAGTATCAGCACGGTGTTGTGGTTGTGTAGGAATGGAAGAAGGTGGAATTCCAGTGTTTCTTGGTCTTGGGCGCAAAAGTTCTTCCAAAGAGTCAGCGCTGCTAGATCCCACCTCCTCCTCTAATACTCTTTCTACATTTATCCCTTCATTACGTGCTTCTTCAGCAACTCTGGGAGCTGGGTTGCCTTCATCATCATCTAAATGAAGAGGTCTAATCCACTGATAAAGTTGGTTACCCTCCGTATCATCATCTTCAGCAACAATATCAAACACATCTAGTGGGTCACCACGGTCGACATGATCTATTTCTGCTTCCTTATCTCGAACTTGAAGCTTCATGTTGTAGTAACAATAAACTAATTTTTCCAACCTACTATGAGCCAACCTATTTCTTTGCTTTGTGTGTATGAGTGCAAATGTGCTCCAATTTCTTTCACAAGCAGATGAGGAAGCTGTTTGTGATAATACTTTGATTGCTAACTTTCTCACAGTTGGTGCATCGGTCCCATACATGATCCACCATTCAACTACAATGAAAAACAATGTTGATAAGCCTAATAACTCCAACAAATTCTATTATAAACTTATAGTGAAATATGTTTACACTCACTAGGAGACATTTTTGTTCGAGCAGCAACTGATGTTGGTTCTCCAAAAGTTCTTCTTGCATCTTTAAACCATGTTAGCTGAATTCAATAAATCGTGTTAGTTTAATCCAACAAAGTAATTATTATAATTTAAGTAATTGTGTACCTCATTTCCAAATTGGCCAATTGTTGGTGATGCAGGGTCTAATTTAGAGTATACATTATGTACAGCACGTATAAGGGTACCATCATCTCCAACACCGGGTCTGTATTGGTATCGAGGATTCAAATAATATGCTGTTCAAAGAAACACATACTCTAATAAGAGAAATAATACTTATGCAACTAAAGAAATGAATTGCAAATTATGACATAATTTATACCTGCTGCATGCAAATCGTGGTATAATGTTTTATACCATCAATCTTCAATTATCTTTATGACCCACCTTGCACCATGTTTTCTTTCCAATTCATTCTTCACTACACGCATCAACTCATATATTGCCCCCATAGTAGGATACACTTCTGTGTCAACGATCCGTAAAACTTTGTAAAGAGGTTCAAACACTTGGCACACATGTTCTGATTGAGTCCAAAAAGCATGATCAAGCACTATACTTTCCACCATACGACCTGCATTTGAGCAGCTCAAATTGTGGTTGGCCCAATCATCACTAGTGAATAGATGCTTCAACCCTGCTTTCTTCTTAAGTAGGCTGTCTAATGCAATATAGTTGGTGGCGAATCGAGTGGTAGCTGGACGAATAATTTCTCCTTTGCAAAATTCACGCATCTTTGCTAACAACCAACCGTGATTGTAAATATAGTTTGTGATCGTTCTAGCTCTTTTTACCACAGTAGCAACATTCTCTCTCTTCCCCATTGCCTCAAACATGAGATCAATACAATGTGCTGCACATGATGTCCAAAACACATTATGATGCTTCATTAACTTTTTTCCAGCTTTGACAAATGCAGAACCGTTGTCGGTCACGACTTGGACAACATTATGCTCTCCAACCTCCATGATTACATCCCTCAATAATTTGTAAATATACTTGTAGTTCTTTATATGGTCTGAAGCATCAACAGACTTCAAAAAAATTGTCTTTCCCTTGGAGTATACCATGAAGTTTATGATAGACAATCTGGTCGGGCCAGTCCATCCGTCACACATGATTGTGCAACCATTAGTTTCCCACTTTGACCTCAACTTGTTAACATACTCGCCAATGTCTTTATACTCCATATCCAAATATTTGTTTCTTATCTCATGGGGAGTGGGAGGTTGTACTCCAACACCGGCTTGTTGACATCCCACTACCATATTTTTGAAATGATGTGATGATGCTTTCTCAGCAGGGACATTTTCATAGATAAAGAACTTGCTAATTAGACGCCCCATTCCCTCCTTCACATTACCTCCAGTGAAATAACTCCAAACACTGTTTTGACGTGCTTTGGATGACTTATATAAACTTGGGGCTATTGGTGGTGTTGGTTGTGATTCTCTAAGACTGCCTCCCCGTCTCATTTGTGCACCACCACTTGTCCCGGAACCTTGTGCTCTATTAGGAATTTTATGAAGGTGTTCTCTTTCCCATGCTGACTGTTTGGAGGCACGTAATGCTTGTTTCAAACTGCGTCGTTCTTCAGGTCCTATGTCATCATCACATTCGTCCTCATCGTCATCATCATCACTGTCAACCGCTTCGCCAATGACTTCTCCTCGTAGCCCAGCTCGAATATTTTCCATTCCATGTGTTATCTTTTCCTTCTGCTGTTTTTTATTTTTTAATAATGTGCTGATGAATGCCTTCACTTCTGGGGGGACATTATCGCATCGTTGGACATTTTTTGCTGGATCTAATCAACTAAGATGGTACTTAAGTCGTGTCACTCTGCCACTTTTCATTACCCGATGACAATATTTGCAAATTGTGCCATGTTTGTTTCCGTCTATTGGGTCTCCATGTTCCCAAGCTGGATCACGTTTAGTAACTCCACTGGACATCTTAAACGTACCTATGTTTATTTTTCATGAAAATTAGACAATTTTTATTTGGCCAAAAAATATAGTAGTGATGACGATTATATAAGAGAACCTAAATAATAAAGTTATTCTACAGAAGAATTAAATACGAAGTAAAGAAAATGATTGTAAAAATTTAAGTAATTATAAAAATAATATGGAATAATAAAACCTAATATTAATGAATAATAATCCAATTTGATAAAAAAAATAATCCTAATATAAAACATAGTGATGAATAATAATCCAATTTGATAATAATCCAATTTAATAATAATCCAATTTAATGAATAATCCAATTTGATAATAATCCAATTTAATGAATAATAATCCAATTTGATAATAAAAAAAACCTAATATTAATGAATAATAATCTAATTTGATAATAAAACCTAATATTAATAAAATAATAAATAACATTAAACATATTAAAATTATCCTAGGGAATAATTATACAACATTACTTAATTACTTACAAAAATTAACATGTAATTGTTAACATTACTTAATTAGTTACAAAAATTAACATGCAAGTATTAATTACTTAATACTTGCAATAATATTTTTGTTGTTGTATAAATTAACATACAAAAATTAACATTACTTATTAGTTACAAAAATTAACATGCAAGTATTAACAAAAATTAACATTACTTAATTAATTACAAAAATTAACATGCAAGTATTAACAAAAATTAACATACAAAATTTTTTTTGTTGTTGTATAAATTACAATAATATAAATATAAGTTTTTAAACTTACCTTAAATATGGAACCCTTTGTGTTCAAGCTCTGGAATGGCTCTGGCATGGATCCGGAATGGCTTTGAAAGGGGTAAGGGAAGAAGAAGAAACGAAAATGCTCTGAATGGCTTTGATCTCCACCTCTGAGAATGTGAAAGAATATAACAAACAGTGGCACACTGTTTTGAATGTGAAAGAATATCACAGACTCACAATGGCACACGGTTTCATTATGAAAGCACTCTATTATTTTTGTCTTGTCAAAAACTGTACAAGTTATAAAACTTGCCAGATACAGACTATTATTTTTGTCTTGTCAAAAATTGTACAAGCTGTAATGTAAAGGCTGTAAAAGTTGAACCCCTGAGAATGTGAAAGAATATCACGCGTGGCACACGGTTTTGAATCTTGATGCATGAAACCACCATTATTTTTGTCTTGTCAAAAACTGTACAAGTTATAAAACTTGCCAGATACAGACCATTATTTTTTTCTTGTCAAAAATTGTACAAGCTATAATGTAAAAGCTGTAAAGGCTATAAAGGTTGTACAAGCTGTTAGGCTGTAAAGGCTGTAAAAGTTGAATTATTTGGATGAAAAACTTTTTCTCACGCCACCCACACACACACACATACGCACAGCCACTCACATGATGCCACCACACACGCGCACACACACACACACACGCACAGCCACTCACATGCTGCCACTACACACACACACACACGTACAGCCACTCACATGCCACCACAGACGCACACACAGATCACACACGCACAACACACACACACAGATCACACACGCACACAGAGACTGAGGTCTCTGGATCCTTCTCTCTCCCACATGATCCTTCTCTCTTCTTCCTTTCCCTTCTCCCACAGGATCCTTCTCTCTTCTTCTGATCCCTTTTCCCACAGGATTCTTCTCGCTTCTTCCACATGATCCTTCTCTCTTCTTCCTCTCCCTTCTCCCACAGACACACACAGAGGTCTCTCAATCCTTCTCCCACATGGCCTTCTACTCCTCCCTCGTCTTCCTCCTCGTCCGCGTCTTCCGACTCGTCGGCGCCGTCTCAATCTGCCGTGACCTTTACCCCCATCGGCGCCCTCTACGCCCTTCGTGGAACCCAGGAACTCTCCGGCGAGTTCTCCGGTTAGGTAAGCCCTCAATTCATCTTCGATGTTGTCTGATGTGGTTGAGATTCTCAAGATTTACTAAGTTTTATTATCTGGTTTTTTAACAAGGTTTTAGAAGGAGATCGACCCGGGGGAAGGCACACCCAGATCCGGCGAGAGCCGTCAGTGTAGAGGAGCTTTCCGACCACCTCCGACCGTTTCACGGCGAACAGAAATTATAAAAACATTCCTCTCGTCTTGTATTTCAGTTTTATACTTAGATCGGAGTCTAGAGTGCCCTTTTACAGTTGGCCGGAGCTGTAGAAGCTCCGGCGTTCTTCTCCGATTAGCAAATTTCGAAAATATCGCGATAGTTTCGGAAATATCGCGATATTATCGATATTATCGATAATATCGCGATATTTTGACGAAAACCATTTGGATAGTAATTAAAATATCGGTACCGTGAAAAACCGATAATATCGGCGAAATATCGCCGATATTATCGGCATTTTGTTCCTTGGTCTTAATAAAGTTTCTAGTTTGTTAGTTTTTTAATTTGTTTTTGAGTTTTGTTTTGCTTGAGGACAAGCAAAAAGCTAAGTTTGAGGGTATTTGATGAGTCCATATTATATTATATATTTAACCTTATTCTTAGTATCTTTTAGTTATTATTTTAGAAGAATTTTGATACTTTGAATTATATTCTTAATGCAGGACATTCGACTTCCTCTGGAGCAAAAAGTGATCAAACAGATGAATTTTGGAGTGATTCTAATTGGAGGATGTTCGTGAGTCTTTCAAGATGATTGTATCAAACTTCCAAATTTTTCTACCAAGCCGTTTGACCGTGGCGATGAAATTAAGGCCCAGCGGGCAGCTTTCCCAAATTGACGTTTCTGGACATTTTGGGTATTTTGGAGGTCAAGATGGAATATTTTGAGAAAGATTCCTTCTGAGGATTTGTAGGGAACATCTTCAGATTTCAAAATAGACCTTTTGGGACCAAATCGGAGTTGATTTGGTCGGTCAAAAGTCTAATTTTCTGAGATGTCCGAATTTTAGTTCCAATAGGAAACCTTTTTATTTTCTGTTTTTTTATTTAATTATGTTTCCTAGTTTTACTCTAAGACTTTTTAGTATTTTATTTTGTATTAGTATAAATAAGGCTTTTTAGCCATTAGGGTTTTTAGAGGAGAAGAGTAGGAGAGAACGCACGCACTAATTTAGAGAATTTTTGAAGTTTATTTTCAAGGTGTTTTCTATCCTTATTTTTAATAATATTTTGTTTTATGATTGTTCGTAACTAATTTCCGTTTGTTAGGGCGAAACCTTGAGCCTTAGCATAAATATGTAGTCTTTATACAATTGCTTATGATATCATGCATGTTTACTTTGAATTATTAATCACTGTGCTTAAACTGTCTCTATGTCTACCATTATGATGTTTAGATAAGTAATTGGATGCAATTCGGTCGGAATATCACCGGAGGATTGAGTATTGCTTCTTGTGATTGATAATTGTAATTTCACCTAAGGCGAATATCACGCTCTTAAGGGTTGCATGGTTTTTCAAAAGGTTTTCATGAAACTTAATGAGTCTTGCATGTTCATATTTGATCTGAATATCACAGACGGATTGCATGTTAGATATACGTTCTTGCTTGAATATCACAAGGAGAATATGCATAAGGAAAACCTAACCTTCAAAGTTGCATGTGTAATTCATAAGTAATTGGTAAATCTATATAGGATTGTTAAGGGGACGGTGGAACCCTAGACTTTTAACTTTATTTTCAAAACTATTTTCTTTAATCAATTTATTTAGTTGTTTTTATTAAATTCGTTTTTATTATTTTAAAATTCCAAAATCAACCTTTTCAAAATCTTGTTTTAAATAGTTAATTAAGAATTAGTTTAAATACAAATTATTCATTCAATCCCTATGGAAAACGACATTGCTTGAGCTGCTATACTACGACTACCTTATTCTCTTGCAAGTATTTTTGAAGTGTTTTTATCCCTACTTTTGCAGGTGGTAAAAATCCCTATCAATGAGCATCTTCAATCCAAGGATGAAGAAAGACCGAAGGACTTTGTTGATGCCATGGTGGCATTCATGTTCTCTGAAGAATCTGACTACCGAATCGAACGCTCCGATATCAAAGCTATATTGGTGGTAAGTATGCATAAAACCTATACCATAGCATATGGCGACCAAGTATTACATTGAACTAATCCTTCATTTTACCTTGTTTGTATCCTTACTCTTGCTTGGCATCAAATTCCAACAGAATCGTATCTTGTCCGAAATTTAACATGTTATTGGTTTATTAAGGTTGCGAATCACAACAATTAGTTATGTTAAATCTGCCTACTGATGTTTTGTTTAGATTAACAGTTTGATAGCATAACAGATGCCATTTAAATTTGTATTTATGCCCTAATTTTGTGATTTGTTTTTCGAATGTACTATTGGCAGGACATGCTTGTGGCCTCAATGGACACATCATCAACATCGATTGAGTGGGCGTTCTCCGAACTCATGAGGAATCCACAGGTAATGAAAAAAGTCCAAAAAGACCTAGAAAATGTTGTAGGCCTCAAAAAAATGGTGGAGGAATCAGACTTGGACAAATTAGAGTACTTGGACATGGTAGTAAAGGAAACATTGAGGCTACATCCAGTGTTACCATTGTTGATTCCTCATGCAGCCAGGGAAGATTGCACTGTCCATGGCTACTACATTCCCAAAAAGTCACATTATCATAAACGCCTGGGCAATCGGGAGAGATCCAAGTGCTTGGACGGATGCAGAGAAGTTCATACCCGAGAGGTTTGTGGGTAATAACATTGATGTCAGAGCAAATCACTTTCAGCTTATCCCATTTGGCTCTGGTAGAAGACGTTGCCCTGGAATTCAGTTAGGCCTTACCGTGGTCCAGTTAGTGTTGGCACAACTTGTGCATTGTTTTGATTGGGAGCTTCCAAATAACATGTTGCCAAATGAGTTGGATATGACTGAGGAGTTTGGTTTTACAGTTCCGAGGGCTAACCATCTACTTCTTGTTCCTTCCTACCGCCTTCAGAAATGACCATACTTATTGTGTCTGTAACGTCTCATTTCCTACTTGTATGCTGTAATATTGTGTGGACTATCTTTTCTACTGTTTTACATTTGTTTTCTTCATATGAGGAAAACCAGAAATGGAATAAATTGGTGTCAAATTAATTGTCAATAACCGATATGAAAGTCTCTCCCCAAATTGAGGGCTCTTTCTCCTTTGAAACTAGCTAGCTTATGTCCAAAAGGGCCCGCAAGAGCCCGTTGTATATCCTCAAGTAGAAGGCCAGTTGCTGAGATAAACTCAAATTTGGAAAACACATGTCCTAAAAGTCCTTTATGATAAATCTTGCAGCCCAAGTGGCCATGTCTATATAATATAGTTAACAAGCCCAGTAGCATGTTCTATCTTTTCTATAAACAGTTATCTAATTAGAACTTTTTTCTCAAAGGAGAGAACCAACCTTCATTAAAGCCTAACGGTACAAACGGCGACATGATCTTTTCTCTAAACCCTAGTAGTCAAAACTTTTGACTCAAAACTGACTAATCCCTACAAAAAACAAAAGAAAACAAAGAAAAAAGAGGTTGTGCTATCCACACCTTTTTTTACTTCTCACACACCCCCTTATTAATTTATGTCATTTGATCTTCTTCAATCCATCCGATCAGATGATCGAAAATTAGAAGGGCGTTTGATAAGTAAAAAAGAATGTGTGAATAGCAAATCCCAAAAAATATCAATCATAACTACCAAACGCGCCTTTCCTAATACTTAGGCCATAACTACATAACCTCATAAAAATAAGGTCTGCTATGGAGCCAACCTAGTTATATGCAAAGGCATGCGACACCGGCCCATTAACTTCAAAGCCCAACTCAAGCTAACTCACTACAGCTGGGATCACCTCCCATTATGCCTTAAGTGCCCAAGGGCTTTGACGAGACCCTAACCACGTCTACCACGTGAATGACCACACCCAGGAATGTCTTGCCTCCTTAAATGACACCTTGTACATCCACGGATCGATATGGCTACATAGGGGCATAATGTTTTGGTAGTGATGTTGTAGTCTGTCACGCCCGCAGTCAGTAATAAAAACTAACCCGAATCCGGAACGTGAGTTAAAACGAATAATTAAAAGGGAATTGAAATGGGTTGGAAAATAAATTCCCTCTTATAAAATAACTCATTATTCTTAAACAAATCAAGAACTTTTTGCAATTCTACAATAAATTAGATGAATAAACATTATTCTCACATCTAATCCGACCTCACCCTGCCTACCCTCTTGAATGTCTAGTTCGTAAGCCTGCATAACAATAGAGAGACGAGCTTCAATAGCTCAGTAAGGACACAACCTTACCACAGTAAATTAACAATATTAACTTAAGTGTCATGGCATCATCCATAATCAAATATCCAATCATTACTGATAACAATGCATGAATGCAATGCAACCTCTTCAGCTACACCTATTAATTTATATAGTAAAACACACAGACCTGCACGTCTCATACCCTCATTTTACCACTGCAGTGGTGGTTAAAATATTCTATTATACCATAAACCCCATAAGATATCACAAGTTTATGAACCCCTTTTTCTGGTCATCTTATCTCATTCATTGATCTCTAGCCCAAATCACATACATCGACAATTTAGTGCGCTAATACAAAATATTCTAATGTTCACTGATAGGGATTTTACCACATGCAAAAGTAGGGATAAAAACACTTTAAATACTTGTAAGAGTACAAGGTTATCGTAGTATAGCAGCTCTAGCAAGGTCGTTCTCCACATGGATTGAATGAATAATCTATGTTAAATCAAATCTTAATTAGTTATTTAAAACAAAGTTTTGGAAAAAGTTAATTTTTTGATTTAAAACAATAAAAACGAATTTAATAGAAAATAATTAAATAAAATGACAAAATAAAATAAGCTAAAAGAAAACGGTTTTTGAAAATTAAATTGTAAAAGCCTAGGGTTCCGCCGTCACCTTAACAATCTTACGTAGTTCTTCCAATTACTTATGAATTACACAAGCATGTTTTGAAGGTTAGGTTTTCCTAAAATATGCCTACTTAGACCCCCAACATAGAGCGTATATCAAACATGCAACCCGTCTGTGGTATTCAGATCAAATCTAAACATGCATGACTCATTAAGCTTTGTGAAACCTTTTGAAAAACCATAAAATCCTTAAGACGTGGTATTCATCCTAAGTGAACTTGCACATATTAATCACAAGAAGCCTTCGTCAATTTCAGGAACCGACCTCCGACCAAAATTGCATCAAATTACTTTTCTAAAGATCCTAATGGTAGCTAAGCATTAAGACAATTAGATAATATAAACCGGTGATTAATAATTCAAAATCTGCAAGCATAATATCATAAGCAAATTGAAAAGAAACTACATATTCTTGCTAAGGATCGTGGCCTCGCCCTAGCAAACGGAATTTAGTTACTAGCAATCATACAACGAAATATTATTTAAAACAAGAATAGAAAACACCTTGAAAATAAGCTTGAATTCAAAAGCTCTCTAAAGTGTGCGTGCGTTCTCTCCCTCCTTCTCTGTCTTCTCTTTAACCCTAATGGCTAAATATCTTATTTATACTACTACAAAATAAAACCCTAAAAAGTCTTAGAGTAAAACTAGGAAACATAATTAAATAATAAAACAGAAAATAAAAAGGTTTCCTATTGGAACTAAAATCCGGACTTCTCAGAACATCAGACTTTTGACTAAATCAACTCCGATTTGGTCCCAAAATGTCTCTTTTGAAAGATGAAGTCGTCCCCTACAAATCCTCAGAAGGAATCTTCCTCAAAATATGCCCTCTTGACCTCCAAAATACCCAAAACGTCCCGAAACGTCAATCTGGGAAAGCTGCGCGCTGGGCCTTAATTTCATCGCCACGGTCAAACGGCTTGGTAGAAAAATCTGGAATTTTGATACAATCATCTTGAAAGGCACACGAACACCCTTCAATTAGAATTACTCCAAAATTCATCCGTTGGATCACTTTTTGCTCCAGAGGAAGTCGAATGTCCTACATTGGATCTATATAACAAAGTATCAAAATTCACACATAATAACCAATAAATTATTACTAAGATTAGGGTAAAATATATAGTATAATATCGACTCATCATTCACACCTGACTCACCTGGAACTGGTTTCATAATGAATAGATTTCATAATGAATAGATTTGAATTGCACAAAAGATCTTTTCCAACTACTCTCATTTTCAGAATTCCAATCTCATCACTAAAGTCCAACCACATCTTACAACATGATTGATGCACAAATAATGTCATTTCATCTTTCACATGTATCACAATATATTCTAAACGAATTGCATTCTAGCAATAATTACATAACCAACAACAAGTAAACACTCAATTGAAGCAATTTGCCAATTAGTATCCAACCACATTAATCAACCAAACAATCAAGAATATTATAGCACTTCATGAAATTTAATAAATCAATTTCCGTAAAAGTTTGTCATATTTTTCCTACCCGGATTCTAAAGTTAAACTAAAGATGCACGTCACTACCTTAATAGCAAAACTCCACATACTTGAACAAGCTCCTACATCACTCCTAAGTACCATGTATTTCTTCCGCTCTTATCTTTTCTAAAACCTCTCACTATAAATAAATATAAAAAAAAAACATAGACATAAATATACACACACATATTTTTGCATGGCTTCCTGAATTGCACAGCCGCTGCACTTCCCTTTGAAAAACAAGGAAATGCACCCTATTTATAGTAGAGAAAAGTCGGCTACTAAACTTACAAACAAAATATAAATAGAGTAAAATATAAATACAGGAATAAGATTAACTTGACAACTATCCGGAATGGGATAAATAAAACAGGTGGAACACTTCTGGAATTGACGCATGGCTATGTAGTATTAGGATTGGCCATTCAAATTTCAAACTTATAAGTATCCATCAAGTGTAAAGAAAGGCCACCTCCTACTTATATTTGTGTAGCAATTTGGCTACCTTATCTAATCACTTCCCACCTAGTATACTACTAACATGGAAAGGGATCCTCTCAGGATCCCTTCCACCAAATCTACCAATCCGGATCCTTGAAATTTGATCCAACAGCTAAAGTTATTATAACTTTTTAAAATGGCCTATGTTTGTAGCCGTTAGATCAAATTTCAAAGACCCGGATTCGTGGATTTGGTGGATTTGATGGAAGGGATCCGGGAAGGATCCCTTTCCTACTAACATGACAAATGTCTTTGTGCTGGCATGTTGGCTAATCCTACGTGGCAAACTTAGCCACTCAGTTGCTGCCATGTGTCATCAATTCATTGGTCCAGCTGATTTTAAATTATATGAACACCGAAATGTATTTCAAAAATGCTACGAGCTCATATTAATTCCTACTATCTTCATACAAAGACCTTTTCGATAAATTATTGGGTCTCACATAGTCAGGGCCAAAGTCCCCACGGAAGTACTTGAAATATGGATTAAAAGTGATTTCTTCTGTGGACATGGCTGTGGTATAGTGATTTGGTCGGAAGGAATATTAGTTCATTCTAAATGAAAGCACCAATTGTTAAAATTAAATTTGCACATTGTTGTGAAGGATGAAGATGCACAAACTCGTTTACCTGTAAAATAATAAACAATCATAAGTAGCCAAGGACCAAGGGGAGGGGGTGCTGGCCAAAGACTTTCCGACAATCAAATTAGTAAGCAATATTATGACACTCAAGCAGTGAGTAAGAGAATAAGCGCGTGACAATTGTTTTACGCGAGATGAACCCTAGATGAACCCTACAACCTTAAAAAATTATGATCTCACACATACGTAAATTAGAAATTAAATTTGAACTAATTATTTCTATCCACAATTTTTTTTGTATGATTTCCCTCATCTGAATTATTTCTTGTTTTTGGGTAAACTTACATGTTAATGTTGCTATCCTATTCATAACTTCTTGACGACATGCATCCTTTTCAATGCATGACTCAATGGTGAGTCAATTGGCACCCTATGGATGATGGAGCTCTATCATTCAAGAAAAAGTTGTGGCGGCTTATCGTCTCTTTTCTTGTTACGTGCATGCATAGAGTTTATTCTCTGTTCTCTCAGACGACTCTGATAACCATTTCCAAGGCCTACACGCACTTGGACAGTTGGGCTCAATACTCAAGGAGTATCTTTGTCACGAGACTGCTACTATCACATGAGTGTAATTATACATAATATTTGCCACCTTTTATATACGAATTATGAACAGGCTTCCACACAAAAAGGAGAAAACTAAACAAATTTTATAAGAGCTATAGCATTATCTTGTTCTCAGTAGCAACTAGCAATACATTACTTCCTAACCCTAGTTTGGGGGAGCGGCCTCTAGGTAGAATATTCATTGGTGTACCTCGGGGATGAAAATTTTGAAATACTAGGAGCCTGTTTGGTATCCTATTTGAGTTAGTATTGAGTTCAGTTTTTGAAAATAGTTCTACCAAACAAGTTTTTAAGACCTAATACTTGAAAATTATTTTTAAATTTAAAAAATTGATTTAAAGTAAAGTAGAGTACCAAACATGTCATAAACAACTACAGTCTACATACCAAACATCCTAATGAGTAAACTATAAAGATATGTTTAGCGTTATTTATCATAATGGTAGTGATATTGGTAATAGTAAAGAAGGTATAATACATTATTATGGAGAAACCAAACTAAAAGCCAAGGCCGTTGTGGATCCACGTAAGCTTGATCTCGAGAAAGCCTATATGACTTGTTACATTGGGACTTTATCTCGAGAAAGTCTATGTACAGAAACAATCAACCTAGCTTAGTAAATTTGTACCATGAATGAGATGGTGAATGGTGTTGATACCTCAGATGATTAGAGAGTTGGGGAGATGAGAAGGAAAGATGCAGTTGATGATACATGAGAGGAAAAAAAAAATGGAGGTATAAGCGTGTGCACTGTAAGAGAAATGTGGTTACGTTAGGGTTTATGAGTCAATAAAGTATATTAGTACTTTCGTATGAACTTTTGATTAAAATTATAGTATATTGGTTACAGTTTCTATGAACATAAGAAATTGAGACTTTGGATGCAGTCCCTGACTACTAATATTCTTTAATTGAAATCTTATTAGTTTTTAATTTTTTATCAAAGTCTTTTCACTTTGTACACCTCAGCATATTAGTATTAATAGATTTCCATGTCAGCTTTTTTATTTTTTAAATTAAATAAATGTATTTGTTGCAAGTACCCATTCAACCACCAAAAAAGAATTTGTGTCATTACATACTCCTGGAAAACATTGTACCCATTATGTACTCCTGAAAAGAAAAAAATTGAACCCATTGAGAATGAAAAGAAACTTACCCTTTTTTTGTCAAATAAAATCAAGGGCATACCCATATGAAACTGATTAGCCCACAAAAATAAAAAAATAAAAACTACAAAAGCTACATCTGTGTGTGCTAGAGGGAGAGAGAGAGAGGTGATCGTTTCGGATGAGAGCTTACAAGCATAGGTGAGGCAAGTGGTCATGGAGGAAAAAGATGACAGGAGGAAGAACAGTTTGACTTTAATTTGCACAAAAGAGAGACATTGATTTCAAATGGACTTTCTGATTTTAACTTAATTATAATTTATTTTGCCTAAATTGTAGGAGGAGATGAGATCTCAATTCATAGTATCAAAATTCGAAAATTAATATGCATAAATGAGTCAATACAATAATATATTTGATGGTTGTTTAAGTTAACAAAAAAATAAAAATATTTAAGCAAAATGGTGACATGTCATGTTTTAAATGCAAAAAAGTTGATGTGAAGAAAGTCAAGGGACCTAGGTCAAAAATTGAAAATCAAGGGAGACTTTGGATGCGGTCCTTAAATATGAATATTCTTTGACTAAAACCTTATTGGTTTTCAATTTTTGATCAAAATCCCTGAAATTAATGTGATAATTTATTTCTCTGTATGTTGCTATATTGTTCAAATTAAAAATTGAAATTTATAGTTGTTTATATTAATGAGATTTTAAATAAAAAAACCATAATTTGTGGGATTAAAAATATTAAAATATAAATTATACTATTGTGTGTGTGTGTGTGTGTGTAAACATGGGTACATTCATCTAAATTAATCAAAAAATTATTGTACCAAAACATGGGTACATTTTTCAAAATCACAAAAAAAAAGAAAAAAAAAGAAGACATTAGGCTTAATAACATTAGTAAATTTTTTCGATTAAACTTGACATGGATACATTCTCAAATCAAAGAAAAAAGAATGTACACATATAAGTTTAAAAATGGATGAGAAAAAAATTGAATATATTTTATATAAAAAAAATGGTACATTTTACATATAACAAATTGGTATATTTAAGAATGAGTACATTTTAAGATTAAAAAATTGAAAAAAAATTACATGAATGGGTACATATAAGATTAAAAAATTGAAAACATTTTTTTTAAAAAGCTAATGGGTACAAACTTATTCTAATTTTTTATTTATTTTGGAATGTTTTGAATTGAAAATTAGTTAGGAGTTTAATAAAGGTGTGAGTATTAAAATTTTAAATCTATTATTAATTTTTATTTAAAAAATTATGTAATGGATATGTAAATTCATTATTACATTAATACTCAGTCCTGGCAATTCCTGACACGACACGAAATTAACAGGTGTTCGGCTCGACACGATAATGAATAGGGTCGTTATCGAGTAACCCGATAAGCACCTGTTAAGATAATGGGTTGGTTCGGGTATATACGTGGGTAACATGATACACGATAAGCAAAATATTAATTTTATAATTTTATAACCCTAAAAAATACTATAATAATTTGAATGGTTTTTAATATTTGGTTTTTCTATATTTAATTTATGCGGAAGAGAGTTTTGACGTGGAAAACCTTACTGAAAACATCAACATAACTCTTGAAGGCAATAGATCAAGTCAAAGTTCCAATACAATTTCCTTATGATGATCGATGAAAATTGAGGATTTTGTAAAACGAATAACATGCAAGCTTTGAATTCCATTGACAAAGTTTAAACTTTTGAGAAAGGTTTCACAACCTTGAAAACAGAAACTCTTTCATTTTGCATATCCTTGCACATTTAATATTTTGTAATAGACTAATAGTGTATGGATGTTTTTTTATTAGACTCTTATTTTTTAGTGTAGATGTAGTACTTAAATGGCAAATGTGTTTTAATGTTTTGAAGTAATATTTATGTGGCAATGTATGGTATGTGCAAATTTAAGAAATTTTTTTTTTTTCTTAATAGGTCATAACGGGTCGGGTCACTTTATCTGTTAAGATAACGGGTGTGACACGACACAACCCGTTAAGATAACAGGTTTTACACAAAAACGACACGAACACGACATACACGATCTTTTTGCCAGGCCTAAGGACTTGGATCAAAATCTAAAAACTAATAAGGTTTCAGTCAATGAACATTAGTAACTAGGGACGGATACTAATTTTTCCATCTAAGAAATTACTGTACATCTGACACACCCTGACTCGGAATGTCCACTAGGACTCCGAATCGAGCTGTGCTGGCCATCACCTGGAAGGTGACGAAGCCATAAAGTGATGATATGGAAAAATGCGAATAAATTTAAACCTAAAGGTACCTAAATATCAGAATTCGCTGCGAGTGGGTATGGACCCATTTCACACGCGTTGTCAGAGCATAAGTAAAGTACAGTAGTGTGGGTAAAGATCATACCCTCAAAAGTAGCCACCTGAACTGGGATATGCCACGAGTCCTTGTCGATAGAGAAACTAGGCTACTAGAACCTGGAGGGGCGCAAAACCAAAAACGTGAGTAGGCAAAAACAAAGCTTTATCAAAATTATTTCGATATAAAAGTTGTAACCCCTCTCTGTAAAACAAGTATACTTCCCAGAAAATATATATATATATATATATATATATACACACGTACTAATACTGAAAACCATTAATCAACCAATCTCATCAAATAAGCAATGCCATGCCCGAATGAACCATAACCAATAATCAACACATACCAAGTACCAACAAGTAATCAGGTGATATCTCATCTCAACTCAAATCATGCCGGCAATATATATGTATATCAATCAGCCGGAGTCACCTCTAGTGACCTGTACGGCTGAATATATGGCTCCTCAATCAAATCATCAATCCATCTCTCAATCCATCATCCATAATCAATAATCAGTAACCTGCACCCATGACGGAACCACCTAATGTGGTCTGTACGTCAAGCTGGGTAATTACGCTCTGTGCGACGATCACGTGAAGGCTGGCGACGAATCGCAGTCACCTACGAGTCGGAACCACCTAATGTGGTCTGTACGACAGGCTGGCACCTGCCTTGGATCCAAGGTGAGCGTACGGTGCGGGAGGTGAACGATCACGTGAAGGCTAAGCCCGCAGGCATGCACAACCCCGATGTGCAGGTAATGAGCCATATAACAATCTCATCGATATCACCTTAATCATCACATCACACACACACATACTTACCTGACTTACCTGGCGCCCGCAGTGCAGCAATATAAACAATCACACAAACATATATAAAAATATAACTATGGCATTCGACATGGCATTCATTTCATAAAAACATTTTAAAACGCATTTCTGGGAAATCAATCAATTATATATATATACTGAAAACCAAAAGCCCACTCACCTGGAGTTCGCCCTACAACTCCCTAGCACAACCCATCAAGGCGTCATGACGATCGGCGCCTAGAACAATCATCAAAACATGCCTCAGAAATCATATCGATAGAATATATAACTTATATAAAACACGTCACTATATAGTTCGATCCGGAAGATCTGCAGCTCAGATTTCCAATCCGTAACTTCTTAAGATTCACATTATACTTCTAGGACAACATACTAAAATTTCGTTATGATCCAACGGTTGGATCTCCGCCAATTTCCAAAACCATGTGGCGATTAACCTTTTATTTTATAACTTACAAATCCAATTCGGGAAGATCCATACATCGGATTCCCAATCCGTAAGTTTCCACATTCTTCAAATATTAAGTACTACCATATATCCAAGTTTGGTGACGATCCAACGGTCGGATCGTCGATTTATATTTTTACCTAACCCCGAATCGTAACGATATTAGGTTCAATGATCAATCTACGTCATTCATTCACCAAAACTGAATTCAAGACATGAATTATGGCCTAAAAATATCATTGGTGGCTCACTGGCCACGCGCCGCCGCACGCGCCGCCGTGGGTGGCGGTCGGCCGCCCCGGCTCGCCGGAAAATCCAACTTTCTCCAAAAATTACCAAAATTTGCAGAATTGAAGATCTCAAAGAGTAGAACAACTTTCATACCTGTGACCAAGTCCAATTCGGTCCAGAAAGGCTCCAATTTCATCAAAACCGTACGGAAACCCTCGAATTGGTGTGTTCCGATTCGACCTCCAAACTTGTTCCAACGCCTCCAAACTTGTTTGGGCTTTGTTCCAGACCTCAAGAGGATGCCATGGGTGGTATTGATTGGAAGAAATTGCTTCAAATCATGACGGAAAGACACCCAACCCGTGCGCCCCCTTTTGCACGGTTTTGTCCAAAATCAAGGCTAAATCTCTTGAAATTTGAGGTGTAATAGAAAGAGGGAAGGTCTAGATGATGTTTGGGAGTGGTGGCTAGGCTCAATTCATGGGAAATCCGGTGGAAAACCACCGGAAATCATGGTGGAAACGGGTCGTTTGGCGCGGGTCGAAGGGAACCCACGGTTCCCCTCCTTCTCCCCTTCCTCCTTTCCCTCCTTTCTTTTGTTTCTGATTGGGCAGTGCCCACCATCACCCTCCTTTTCTCTTCTTTCCTTTCCATCTGAACCGTCCATTTTATTTTCGCATTAAATCTGGGCCGTCCACGTGGCCTTCCAGATTTAGCTCCAAAAATCTGGGGTTTTCTAGAATTTATTTAATTTACTAAAATACCCCCAACTTTAAACGTTAATAACTTCTTCGATATAGCTCCAAATCACGACCCGCTCGCGCCCACACGTCCGTAGCGACGAGTACTACGAGAGTATGCCAAGAAAACAAATCTTAGATGGCACGATACTGAAATTAACCTCAGTCAACGCTCAAGCCTCGAATGGCAATTTCGTAAAATCACTTATTAAAAATTTATATAATTGTAAAATCAGGGACGGACTGTCACAACATCTCATGAATTTATGAATAAGCAAATCGGATATTGGATGAGTGATTTTGCATTTTAAATACATGACAAGCATCTACGTAACGAGTGACGCAATTAAAACTTTATATTGATTGGAAGAGCGTATCATTTATGCAGACCAAACTAAAGTAATGCTGCTTCCAAAAAAAAAAAAAATACTAAAGTAATGCGCTCTTTTATGTTTTTTTTTTTGTCTATATGCTCTCCTCTTTTTATTAGAAAGTGTTGAATGAAAAGTTACTACTTGCGTGATGCCAAATATGAATCTGAGCTTGGGATAAGAGTCATTGACTGATATAAAAATTAGTCACAAGGTGTTGAAGTTAATTGGTAGACATTAAAAAACCTTTCCAACTTCAAAGACTGCCAGTTGTTGAAACAAAAAGATTCAGAGTTGTTGGAAAAAAAAACAAAACAAAAAAACAAAACAAAAAAAAAAACAAAAAAAAAAAAAAGACAGATGGTAGGCGTGGCTTGTCAACCAAGATATTAATCTTGTGGTGCTCTTTCGAAGAAAGCCAAACTAAATATTTCCTCTGTAAATAATTCTTTTCTTTTCTTTTTTTCTACTTCAAAGTATGTTTGAAAAAAAAAAAAAAGAAAAGAAAAAGATGTTAATATTATATATTGTCTCTATTAAAAGTAGAAGATATATGTCTTGAAATATACTTTTTCTTTCGCCTTAATAGAATTGCAAGGAATGAGTTCCGGTCATCAATAACTTAGACATGAATTGAAGGTGGACATCCCTTTATTGATTCAACTGTAGATATTTTTGTATTTGATCCAACGATATTTTACATTAATAAGTAGGAGTATTTAGGCTAAGTCGTTGTATAAGTCCAACATAGTGTGATGATATTTGTTGCAGGACATTTATGTCTGTCGACTAATTGGTAATGAATAGGCTATTGATATCTCAAATGAATAGGTTATTCATTTCTTAATTAACTGTTATAATTGTTAGGTCATTTATTCCTCAATTGATTAGGCAACTGATTCTTACTACTGAAATAGGAATATTTGTGTAATTTGTTAGGATAGCCCCACCACTATATAAAGTCGGCTATGGCTCACATTGTAAAATACCAAGAATTTCTCTAATAGAATTCTCTCGTTCTCTCCCAAATTATTTTCCTCCACAACATGTTATCAACACTTTTGATGTTAACGGAATTAAAATATGTTTGATTTTTTCACCTTTTTGGCAACAATCCTCTAAATTTTGAAAGTAGGATCATCTTTGTGTTTTGAACTATTTCGTAACACTTAAAAAGCATCGGAATTCAAGAAAGCAACAAATTCCCAAAATATCTTACATGGAATTCGGAATCAGTGTGTGCCACTTGACAATTGACATGCTTAATCCAATACTTTAGTCAAAACATGTGTTTCGAAATAAGTGATTTTTTTTAAAGGAAACTTTAACGAAAAGCTTCCGGTACTGTTCATTTTAACGAAAAACCATATTTTTACACTAAAAAGTCAATCTTGTTACTATTCATTTTACCCTTTATTTTGTCCTTATCGTTAAAACTCAAAGTTTTCAAACCCTTTTATTTAGTTTTCCTTTTTTAAAAAGTCTCTAATCCAGTAGGGATGGTGCTTGTCGAAGATCCAGATTCGTCAATTTTCTTACTGTGAAAACAAACCACAAAATTCTAAGGCCTCGTTTGGTAAATAGAATAAGCAATGAATTTGAGTTAGAAGTGATTTGATAAGAGCTAATCTCATCCTAATCTCATTATGTGCGTTTTTATGGTATAACTAATCCCTCCCAAACAATTAGGATAACCAACCCTCTTCTTCTCATCTTTCTTCTATTTCGAGCCAGGTCTGGCAGATTATATGGAAGCTGAGAGTTCCGCCGAAACTTCGACATTTTATGTGGCGGCTTGCCCATGGTGCCCTCGCTATGATGGCGAATTTATTTGTGCGTAAATCTTCTCCATCCCCTATGTGTCTGATTTGTCATAGCCATGAAGAGACTGTTGAGCATATCTTTTTATTATGCCCTTGGGTCGAGCCTATATGGTTTGGTAGTGTTTTGAATTATAAAGTTGAGTGACAAAGGATCTCTTCCTGGATGGCTTGGTTCCAATCTATTGCTACTCGGAGGTTTGGGTCAAATGAGGAGCATTGCTTTTTGCTTTTGCAGGTTGCCTTTACTTGTTGGCATATTTGGAAAGCCAGGTGCCAATTTTTGTTTCAACGTACCCCTATTAGCCCTACAAAGACTCTTCTTGCCATCTCCACCTCAGCTTCGGTGTTCTTGCAAGCTAATTGGCCTTCTTCACCCCTCCTCCCCCCCCCCCCCCCCCGGTGCCTTCAATTGTGGAGAATTTGAGCGTGCTCTGGTCTCCCCCTCCAGTTCTTTTTTTAAAGGTCAATGTGGATGCTAGTTGGTCTTCTTCAGTTCGCAGTGGTTTTGTGGGTATTGTGATCCGGGGAGCAATGGGACAATTTGTTGTTGCTGCTCGGTTTGCGGTCCAAGCGACTAATGTCTCAACGTCTGAAGCTTTGGCTATGCTAAAGCGGTGCCAACTTGCTGCTACTTTAGGATATCGTTAGGTAATCTTTGAATCGGATTCTAAGGAGACCATTTTATCTTTGTCTAGGTCCCTAGATGCAGGCAGATGGGAAGCCGTTCCTACCTTAACCCTTGTTAAAAGGATGGAGGCATCTGTCTAGGACTGTCGCTGGTCTTGGGTTCCAAGATCAGCTAATATGGCGGCGCATTCCTTGGTGTCGAGAGACAATACGGAGATGTGCAATTTCACTTGGGTCAACCGACCCCCATCTTCGTTGGTTCATGTACTTAACAAAGATGGTTTACCTTGGCCCCCTAGCTCCCATTGATTTTGTTTGCAGTTGGAGGGGTTACACTAGAATTTGGTTCTCGTGTCTTCTCCTATCCCCTTCGCTATTTGGTTGTGTAGTCGTCGGTTGGCCTTGTGGTCGGCTTTCATGTAACTTTCTGGTGTTTGCCTTGGTAATTTACTTCCAGTTTCCAAAAAAAAAAAAATCAAACCACTTTGACCTTGTCCCTGATCCGAACTCAAGATTTGAATTAACACACGCGCAAAGGTAAACAATTAGGATAACCAATCAAACTATTTATGTGCTTGTAGTGAGATGTGGAGGACGAAATTAATTGATTTTAAACGTAAAATCAAAATATCGACTTTTGAAATGTTGACGATTGTTATAAACAATGAAGATGTTTATAAGAACAGTTAGAACCCAATGTTGACGATTGTTACGCTTATGCGTTGGGTGGTGTGTGGTTTATGGAGAATATGGAAGTGTTGTAATAGTGTGGTGTTTGAGAAGACTGTGGTAGAACCCAATGTTGCATTGTAGCTACTTCGGCAGCAATGGGTGGAGATTTTAGGAAGTGATGAGGATCTGCTGCCATGCAATAGTTCTGGCCATCTTGGGGAAGGGACGATTGCCAATGGATGGATAAAGCCACCATTTGGGATAATTAAAATAAATTGTTATGGAGCCTGGTGTAATCGTACTGGTGTGGGATGATATGGGTGGGTAGCTAGAGACTATGCGAGTATATTCAAAGGTGCGGGCGATGTGGGGAAGGTTCTATGCGGTTCCAACATCATGGCGGAAGTGGAAGCCCTTAAGATGGTTGTAATGGCTTCAGTGGAAATGGGATTTAGTTCTGTTCATTTGGAAACTGATTCCAAGGTCCTTGTGGATATGATTCAGGGAAAGCTGCAACCTGAGGCAACCATGGAAGCTATTTTGTGGGATATTAATTCTCTTAAGCAACAGTTATGTTCTATTGAGTTTATTTACACTCCTCGTGCCTATAATGAGGCTGCGCATCTTGTGGCATCTTATGTCACGCGTGTGGGGGGTGTGCATTCTTGGGATGAGTTTGAGCCTGAGTGGTTGTTTAACACTCTAGTGTCTGATGTAAACCTTTCAATTCGTATTTAATAATATCTATTCTTTGACAAAAAAAAAGAAAAAAAGAACGGTTAGATATCTCAACACGAGAAAATCCATTAATACAAGACCAATGATACTAACCACTTGAGTTAAAAGCCGTCGCTCAACCACCTCAAAGTTTTGACAAAAATAATCAACTTAACAATAACAATTTAATACACAACTTACCATAACAATTTAGTAAACGGAACGGACAAATTATTGGTATGATGAGATGTTCATATAGAAATAAATATCATATACAGAAACTTGTTTTTAACAAATAATAGGGCAACTACTCTAAATTCATATGAACTAATATGAGGATTTAAACTTGTATGCAGAGAATAGAGCACACTGCTCTAATCAGTTTGACTGAACCCAAACCTCTAAGAGCATCTCTAAAGAAGATGTCAACTTTAAACATAAACTTGTATGCAGAGAATGGAGCACACTACTCTAATCAGTTTGACTGAACCCAAACCTCTAAGAGCATCTCTAAAGAAGATGTTAACTTTTAAACATAAAATTTAGATTTGAAAGAGAGCATAGTTGTATACTTAAAGATGAGAAAGTAGGTTTGACAAGAATATATGAAAAAGTAGGATACGAAGCTACTGCCAATTTTGGCAGCAAGAATGAGAGCTAACAATCCATATCATGTCACATCAGATTTGACTTCTTGATTGAAAAATATTATTGCTTATCTTTTTTACTATTACTTCTGATTTGAACATTTTGACATTTCTTTTGAATATGCTCTAACGAACAAATAAAACTTGACTCGAAACAAAAAAATGTATACAGATTAATTTTCTTTTCAAATAGAATTTTGGATCAACTTCTAATTTTTTTTAGTTTTTGAGTCAATTGATCAACTTCTAGTTGTTGGTCTTTTCCTGGAACCAACACAACACTAGTTGGGGTCACTTTACTGCCGTGTATGTCGTTATCTCCTTCACGTGTGTCTTGGGCACCACGTTAGCCTCCGCCCCAGGAAATTCCACATTGACATTTGACTCTCTCTCTCTCTCTCTCTCTCTCTCTCTCTCTCTCTCTCTCCATATATATATATATATAAAAGGCTGAAGTGCCAATTTAGTCCTTGAATTATCATCTCAGTGAAAATTAGGTCGTTAAATTATTTTTTCGGTAAAATAAGTCCCTAAATTCATTAGAAATTGCTAATTTCATCCCTACTATTATATTTAAAGCTATTTTATCCAATTTTTCGTTAACTTAAGTCACTTGACACACTTTAGAGTGTAATACCATCATTTTCTCGTCTATAAGTGCTTAACATTTCATATGGGTTGCGAATTTAATGTCTAATTTACCCTCAAAAGTTAACTTACACTATTTCTTTATGAAAAACTACCAATTTCTCCTCCAAAGTTAACTTCATACACTATTTTTTATGAAAAACTACTAATCTACCCTCCAATGTGTATCACATGTAAGTAACATGACTTAAATTGACGGAAAATTGAATATAGTAGCTTCGAATATAACATTAGGGATGTAATTGGCAGATTTTTATAATTCAGGGACTAATTTTTTTGAAAAAATAGTTTAGAGACCTAATTTTCACTAAGGTGATAATTCAGGGACTAAATTGACAGTTTACCCTATATATATATATATATATAAAGAACCCACAAAAATCTTCATTCAATAACCAAAACTGAAACCCCTCCCTGAATATCAGAACCTCCCCAGCAAAAAGCTCCAGAAATCATGGAGTTTTTTTATTCATCAAACCACGGTACTCTCTCAACCTTCTCAAACTACTCATCATTTCTGATGCATCCAGGTACTGATTTTCTTCTCAAACAAGTTTTTATACGTGGGTTTTCCGGTTCATTACACGTAGTGTTGTTATGTGCGTTGTTCTTCTCTTGGTTGTGGAGGATATTCAAGGGGGGTGATGGAGGAGGAGGAGAGGCTCCGAAACAGAGGTTTTCGAATAGTCGAAATTCGTACTACAAGCAGGCTTTAATTTGTAGTTTCTGTGTTTCTGGGTTTAATCTTGTTTTTTGTTTATTGAACTACTTTTGTTGGTACAAAAATGGTTGGTCTGATGAAAAAGTAGTGACCCTCTTGGATTTAGCTGTTAGAACACTCTCTTGGGGTGCAGTTTATGTTTACCTGCATACCCAATTCTCCAATTCTGCTGAATCCAATAAGTTCCCAATTTTTTTGAGAGTTTGGTGGGGTTTCTATTTCTCTATTTCTTGCTATTGCCTCGTCATAGACATTGTTCTTTTCAAGGACCATCTTTCGTTGCCTGTTAAATCTTTGGTTTTCGATGCTGTCTGTGTTGTTTCGGGTTTGTTTTTCATATATGTGGGGTTTTTCGGGAAGAAAGAGGGCAGATATGCTGTTCTGGAGGAACCCCTTTTGAACGGTAATCGTAGTACTAGTGTAGGTAATGATGGAGAGTCAAATAAGTCGAAAGGGGGAACAAATGTTAACCCTTATTCGAATGCTGGAATTTTCAGCATCCTTACCTTTGCTTGGATGGGTCCTTTAATTGCGGTTGGGAATAAGAAGGCATTAGACCTTGAGGATGTTCCTGAACTAGATAAGGTTGACAGTGTATTTGGGTCCTATCCTAGTTTTAAAAGTAAGCTCGAGGCCGGGTGTGGTGGGAACGGCAGAGTTACCACACTTCATCTGGTGAAGGCATTAATCTTATCAGCCTGGAAAGAGATTCTCTTGACCGCTTCATTTGGAATTTTTTACACAATGGCGTCTTATGTCGGTCCATATCTGATCGACACATTTGTTCAATACCTCTACGGGCGACGGCAGTTCAAAAATGAAGGCTATGTTTTGGTTTCTGCATTTTTGATTGCAAAGCTCGTGGAGTGCCTCACTCAAAGGCACTGGTTCTTTAAGACGCAACAGGTTGGAGTAAGAATCCGAGCGGTACTTGTTACAGCGATCTATAACAAGGGTTTGACCTTGTCATCCAAGTCCAAGCAGGGCCACACTAGCGGTGAGATTATCAATTTTATGACTGTCGATGCTGAGAGGATCGGTGACTTCACTTGGTACATGCACGATCCATGGATGGTCCTTGTACAAGTTGGCTTGGCCCTAGTGATTTTGTACATAAATCTTGGTCTTGCAGCTATTGCAACATTGATTGCAACGATAATTGTTATGTTGGCAAATGTTCCTTTGGGGTCCTTGCAGCAGAAGTTTCAGGACAAGTTAATGAAGTCAAAAGATAAAAGGATGAAGGCAACATCTGAGATCTTGAGGAACATGAGAATTCTCAAGCTTCAAGCATGGGAGATGAAGTTTTTGGCTAAAATTAATGAACTCCGGAAGTCGGAGGAAGGGTGGTTGCGAAAGTTTGTTTATACTTCGGCCATGACCACATTTGCCTTCTGGGGTGCCCCAACATTTGTGTCTGTCGTCACTTTTGTTGTTTGCATGCTTTTAGGAATCCCACTCGAATCCGGGAAGATCTTATCTGCACTTGCAACGTTCAGGATTCTTCAAGAGCCTATCTTCAATCTTCCAGACACAATTTCTATGATAGCACAAACTAAGGTGTCTCTTGATAGAATTGCATCATTCCTTTGTCTTGATGACTTGCAGCCAGATGTTATAGAGAACGTCCCAGGAGGTAGTTCCGATACAGCAATTGAGATAATTGATGGGAATTTCTCTTGGGATTTATCTTCCCCTAATCCAACATTGAAGGACATAAATTTCAACGTGAGCCATGGTATGAGGGTTGCTGTTTGTGGTACTGTTGGCTCGGGCAAGTCGAGCTTACTTTCTTGCATTCTAGGAGAAGTTCCAAAGATATCTGGGACTCTTAAGTTGTGTGGGACAAAGGCCTATGTTTCTCAGTCCCCGTGGATACAGAGTGGAAAGATAGAAGAAAACATATTGTTTGGTAAAGAGATGGACAGAGAAAGTTACGAAAGGGTTCTTGAAGCATGTTCGTTAAAGAAGGACCTGGAAATTCTATCATTTGGTGATCAGACGGTTATAGGGGAGAGGGGAATCAATTTAAGTGGCGGGCAGAAGCAAAGAATACAAATTGCACGAGCTCTGTACCAAGATGCTGATATTTATCTGTTTGATGATCCTTTTAGTGCCGTTGATGCTCATACAGGATCCCACCTTTTTAAGGTATTTCATTTCTCTATTCCAACGTGATTGCATATACGTAATAAACTGAATCTTCAAAACTCTTCGCATCTTAGAATTAGTGACAATGCTTCCATAGTATTCTTTTGCATGGCCTGAACTGATGTATGATTTGACCATTAATTTATTTAATTGACAATTGCACTACAGGAATGTTTACTGGGCTTGTTGAGTTCGAAAACAGTAATTTATGTCACTCATCAAGTGGAGTTCTTGCCGGCTGCTGACCTTATATTGGTAAAGTATCCACAGAGCTTTTCTTGAAATTCCAATTTGTAATACGTGTTATTATCTACTTGGTATCTGTCTGCTCAAAGTTACTCCTTGTCATCAGGTCATGAAGGACGGAAGGATTACTCAAGCTGGAAAGTTCAATGATATTCTTAGTTCCGGAACTGATTTTAAGGAACTCGTGGGAGCACACGAAGAATCTTTGTCCTCGGTTAACTCGGTAGAGGAAGGGCCTGCTGAACAAATAAGTGTGAGCAACAAAGATGCAAATTTGGCTGGTACTAATGGGGTTGTCCAAAAAGAAGAAAGCAATGCTGTTCAGAATAGTAAAACAGATGATTTAGGTGGATCAAAAGGGCAGATTGTTCAAGAAGAAGAGAGAGAGAAAGGTAGAGTTGGGTTTGCTGTCTACTGGAAGTATATCACCACAGCATACGGAGGAGCTCTTGTACCTTTTATATTGCTTGGACAAATTCTCTTTCAGATCCTTCAAATTGGAAGCAATTACTGGATGGCTTGGGCAACTCCCATGTCTGAGGATGTGCAACCTGCTGTTACAAGCTCTACACTGATAATGGTGTACGTTGCTTTGGCTATTGGAAGTTCTGTTTGTATTCTCTTCAGAGCCATGTTTCTTGCAACAGCCGGGTACAAGACAGCAACTATACTCTTTAGTAAAATGCACTATTGCATTTTCCGTGCTCCAATGTCTTTCTTTGATGCGACTCCAAGTGGACGAATCCTAAACAGAGTAAGCAACATATATTTCTAATATCATACCTGATTGGGTGGTTCAAAGAGAATTATATGAGTTTTATGTAGTTTCTCTCTGCGTTAAAACCTTCCACTTCCTCTGCTACAGTACTAAAATCAGTAACCGCATCAATGTTGCTAAATGATTTCTTGCAGGCTTCTACTGACCAAAATGTAGTGGACATGAACATGCCAAGTCAACTTGGGGGCCTTGCGAACTCAATGATCCAGCTTTTGGGAATTATTGCAGTGATGTCACAGGTTGCATGGCAGGTTTTCTTCATTTTTATCCCTGTGGTTGCAATCTGTATCTGGTATCAGGTAATTCTTCTCACCTTTTCGGAATGCTCCTATTTTATACGTTCTACTGATACGTCAACTTATCACATGAATTCAAATATGGAAAATCTTTCAGTTTTAATTCTTCACTGTTCATGCTCTATTGATGCTCTTTATTCATGCCTATACTCACCTCAACTTGGCTTCCTTACCGACGGAAAAATTAACTCCTGTTACAGCCAGAAATATATAAGAATCATATTAAATAGGATGCTCACGAATTTATATTGATGCAGCAATACTACATTCCTTCAGCAAGAGAACTAGCACGGTTGGTTGGAGTATGCAAAGCTCCAGTGATACAACATTTTGCCGAAACAATTTCAGGGTCGACAACAATTAGAAGCTTCGACCAAGAATCAAGATTCAGGGATATAAATATGAAATTGAATGATAGTTTTGGTCGCCCTAAGTTCCATACTGCAGCTGCAATGGAATGGCTATGTTTTCGCTTGGATATGTTGTCATCCATCACATTTGGGTTTTCTTTGATTTTCTTGATCTCTATTCCAGCGGGGGTGATTGATCCAGGCAAGTGATATTCAACTTGTGTGTTACTGATTATTCTTTTTGAAGTGTTTGTTAAGCATGATCTTATTTGTTTTGGATATTTTACTCTAAAGGCATTGCGGGCTTGGCTGTCACATATGGACTTAATCTAAACATGTTACAAGCTTGGTGTATATGGAACCTTTGCAATGTGGAGAACAGAATAATATCGGTGGAGAGATTAATACAGTACACTAATATTCCCAGTGAGCCTCCTCTTGTAATAGAATCCAATAAGCTGGATCGTTCTTGGCCATTACGTGGAGAAGTTGATATACGTGATCTTCAGGTACTTTTTGTTCTGGTTTATTACTTTCATACAATGGAGGATCAGTTACGTTTATGATTTTATTTCATGTTTATATAGGTCCGGTATGCACCACACATGCCACTTGTGTTGCGAGGTCTCACATGTACCTTTCCTGGAGGACTGAAAACTGGGATTGTGGGGAGAACTGGCAGTGGCAAATCAACTCTCATACAGACCCTTTTCCGAATTGTGGATCCTTCTGCTGGCCAGATTTTGATAGATAGTATTGATATCTCTTCAATTGGACTGCATGATCTGCGGTCTAGGTTGAGCATTATCCCTCAGGACCCAACCATGTTTGAAGGGACTGTAAGAAGCAATCTGGACCCGCTTGAAGAGTACACAGACGAACAAATTTGGGAGGTTGGTTGATTAGAATTCTGTTCCCACTTAATGTTCATCATTATCTGATTTTCCAGTTCCAAATTGGCGTCACTTGTTAAAATGTCTTTTATTTGGTTTAGGCCCTCGATAAGTGCCAACTCGGAGATGAAGTCAGGAAGAAGGAAGGAAAGCTGGATTCCACAGGTTTGTTCTAACATAGAGGCTATATAGATGCTCTCAATTCCATTCTATGTCATGGAAATTATTTATGCTTATGTTTGACAATCGCTGCAGTTAGCGAGAATGGAGAGAACTGGAGTATGGGTCAGAGACAGCTGGTCTGCCTTGGTCGTGTGCTCCTGAAGAAAAGTAAGGTTTTGGTGCTTGATGAAGCTACTGCATCAGTTGATACAGCTACAGATAATCTGATCCAGCAGACCCTTCGACTACACTTTACTGACTGCACAGTCATTACTATTGCGCATCGTATAACTTCTGTTCTTGACAGTGACATGGTTCTGCTTCTAAGTCATGGTTAGTATTGCCATATGAATCCATTCAACTTTCCAAATGATCCTCATAGTTTTTTACTTGAATGTATTTTTGATTGTGTTGCAGGGGTTATTGAGGAATATGACTCCCCTGCAAGATTGCTGGAAAACAAATCGTCGTCTTTCGCTCAGCTCGTGGCAGAGTACACAATGAGGTCGAATTCCAGTTACGAGTAGTTTGAATGACAATTAAAAGTCCAAATATTCACAATGCACTACTCAACTGGGTAACAAACTGTTTTGATAACGACGAATAAGTGGCGAGTATGATCTTACTTGCGTTTGTACCGAACCATCAGAATCGGGCGATCAAGTTGCAGGTTCAAAGTGTATTTTAGGCTATATTCTGTTAGAAATGTTGTATTATTCAAGTAATTGTTGATCTCGGAGTTAATGTAGCTGTCAAATTTTGTGCTTGCAATGAAATCGAGAATGTTTGGTTAAAATTTACCAATTCAATTGTTGACCCTAAGTCGTGCTATTTCAATCATGGTTTTGGATTGAATTTAGTTGAATGGTTGGAATTTCGTCCATACATGCCTGCTTGGTTGGTTTGAAGCATGGATTAGGCAAGTTGGCTACGGTAATCTGCATGCAACCCCACACTCGTTTTGTCAAAAAGTCTCCACTCCACAAAGGATACCAATAATTGTGCGTGCCCGGGACTCATGGTTGGAGCATTTTCTGCCATATTCAATCTCTATCCGTATTTTGTTGAAATTTCCAAACAGAATTATACTTGTTGCGGGAAATTTTGATTTTCTAATTACAATGGCTCTTTAGGATGCAAATCTGATCTGTGTAGGATATTTTCATACAAAAAAATTACAATAGTAATTCAAATTACCATAAGCATTCGGTCTTTGTTCGAGAAAATGGTTAATTACACTAACACCTTCTGAAATTTATCGTATTTTTATAACAGTGCTACTAGACCCACCCCAGTGTCCCATTTTCCCACTCACATGATAATCACACTCACCATAGAAAATTAAAAAAGTAAAATGTTATTTCCCCACCCACCATTATTCCCAAAATAACCATAATATAATTTTTTAAATAACTCTAATATATCTTTAAATAATATTATAAATAAATAAATAAAAATAGAAAAAATGAAAGAAAATGCAAGACCTAAGACCTAGACATTCATCATCTCCTTCACATCTAACGCCGCCCTGCAAAGACCCCAGATCCCCAAACCACTCTTCTTCCTCTTTTGTCAAAACCACAAATCTCACACCCAATTCTCTTTTTTCTCCATTGAAGTTTCTCGCCTTCATCTAACACACGCCCATTCCTTCCTCCAACCTTTCCGTTTATTCTAACCCAAATCTTTCCCAACCTCTTTCCACCAAAGATATCACACCCCACCCACCATTATTTATTTATTATTTTAAATTATTTTTTGTTTTTTCAAAATTTTAGTATTGAATTAAATAGGGGTTTAAGAGTCTTCTTTTAAAAGGATAAATATGTTATTAACATTTTCATTAGATGGTGGGTGTGAAGGAAAAATTTTGTCCTAGCTAAGAACATGTGAGAATATTTGAACACATATGCAAACTAATAACACTTTAAAGTAGGGCATGCATTCAAAAACAATTCTAAAACCCATGACTTTCAAAGCCTAGTGAATGGTGAACCACAAGACTCTTTAACAACATTAAAGAGAAGAAAGGATTTTGAGATTCATTACCCTTGAAGCTCATCCTTGTTTACACAAGGGATTCACCCAAGTGGAGGG
The DNA here is from genome assembly GCA_024362995.1 of Heteromeles arbutifolia. Lineage (NCBI taxonomy): Eukaryota > Viridiplantae > Streptophyta > Magnoliopsida > Rosales > Rosaceae > Heteromeles > Heteromeles arbutifolia. The sequence goes on from JANCRC010000005.1 coordinate 26,780,856, forward strand.
CCTTCAAGTCACCTCCTAGCTCCTTGGATCTTCCTTGTGATTTACTTCCTTTTGTTACTCCTTTGCTCCTTGAGGATGTGAGGAAAGGATCTCCAAAAACACCAAAGGTTTGGTGTCTCTAAGTCTCCACACCAAGGATGAGGTGTGAAGATGAAATGGATGACTTAGAGGAAGAAAGATTGCTAGCTATCCCTCCCCTAAGTGGCCGGCCTCTATGGAGAAAAAGAGAGAAAATATTTCTCTTCTTTGTCTCAAGAAAACCCTAATGAGGTAAAAGCTATAAAGATGCTTTTATACCACCTCACATGTGAGTGACAAACTTGCAATTAACCCAAGTTTGATAACCCTCACCCTAGGCCGGTTTTGACTTTGTTTTTGGGTTAATTTCCATTTAGTTTTAGTTGTCACACAACCTAAACTCAATGGGCCTTGTGGACCAAAAACCCTTTTGGGCCCCGAAACCCAAAACCAACTTAAAAGCCCAATACGAACCTTTCGTAAGATTAATTAACTAATTAATTAATCTTGACCATTCTCAATTAAACTATTTAATTGCTTATCCATCTCATTTATATTTCTTCACTTTCACCCTTACTCGGTGTACGATCCATTAGGTTCCAATTAGCGAGGCAATGGGCGATTGTTACTCTTAACGATCGATTGTGAATTGAAACTACATTTCAATTCTCCCTTTGATGAAGATTAGTGTTTGCTAATCCTCAGGGCTTCCACAAACCAAAAGTGACACTAGCAGTATGTCATGGCTACCCAAGCTAAGTAGAAGTGGTTGGAGAACCTATCCAGTTACAATTACAATGCAATACGGTCATTCTCTAATATAATACTCTTGATCACATTGTTTGAGTGATAGTTTGTTTCATGTCTACTATCCAATGTGATACTTCTCTATATGAATCAATTGAATATGATTTGGAACATGCTTCCTAAATCATATTCGTATGCTTTGGCCAAAGACTCTCGAATCATATCTCAGAGTATTCACCTTCCACCATGGAAGGTTAGAGATCCCTTGTTGTGCATTCACATGCCTACATGACTAGATAGCTTGACCCCAACAATGTCGTGGACACTCTCAATGGAATGCCTTTGACATAATCAAAGATCAAGGACCTAACCATTAGACATCAATGATGCCTCAGGTCAAAGGACTACTTTGCATATTGCAACTTACGAGTTCTTACATGACATGTATGTTCGAACTCTCTTTTGATCGTTGTTCAGTGTACTCGATTACCTTTTGAGCACCTATGTGTTTGTCTCAGTGTCCAACACTAAATGACTTGAGACTAGTCATACTCACGCTTGAGTTAACATAACACATACTAACCTTAGTGGATTGTCAATGCCCAATTGGCAATCCTATGGCTAGGAACGTTTTAGGAATGTTCATAAGAGAAAGGTCTCGTTAATCTAACTTACTTAGATCACTTCTCTCTTAGATTAAATATATTCCTTGGATTCCCTTATTGCTTAAACACATGATACAATAAATGGTGATTAACAATAAGCTTTGCCCTTCATTAAACATATAATAGTCTAATACAATAAGTATTCCAAAAGCTATTACATCAAATGAGTGGCTTTGTGGGCATACTTCCAACAGGGTGGGGAAATAAGACACCGGGGGTGGGAATATCACCACTCTTTTATAAAACCTCTTTAGATTTGAAAAATTACATGAACACTCCCTGAGCCTGAGGTTTTAATTCTGTTTTATCCCCTTTAATGACAAATTTACCTTTATTATTAATTACTTAAAAAATAAAAGCTATCATAAATAAATAGAAAAATAAATCAAATTAAAAATTATATTAACATTAAAAAACAGCAAATTCATATTCATCTTCTTCTTTCCTAATAGGATTTTTACCACATGCAAAAGCACTGCAAAAGTAGGGATAAAAACACTTAAAAGTATTTGCTAGAGAACAAAGTTATCATAGTATAGCAACTCAAGTAAGATCATTTTCACAGGGATTGATTGAATAATTCGTGTTTAAACTAATTCTTAATTAACTATTTAAAACAAAGTTTTGAAAAGGTTGATTTTATCACCTAGAATATTAAAAACGAATTTTAAATTAAAACAATTAAAGAAACCAATTTGAAGGGGAACAATCTTAGAAAATAATGATAAAAGAACACTAGGGTTCCGCCATCACTTTAACAATCTTATGTAGTTTTACCAATTATTTATGAATTACACGTGCAACTTTGAAGGTTAGGTTTTCCTTATGCATATTCTACTTGTGGCATTCAAGCTAGAACGTATATCAAACATGCAATCCGTTTGTCGCATTTAGATAAAATATAAACATGCATGACTCATTACGCTTTGTGAAAACCTTTTGAAAAACCATGCAACTCCTAAGATGTGGCATTCGCCCTAGGTGAACTTACAACTATCAATCACAAGAAGCAATACTCAATCCTCCGGTGGCATTCTGACCGAATTGCATCCGATTACTTATCTAAACATCCTAATGGTAGCTAAGCATTAAGATATAGAGACAATTTAAACACAATGATTAATAATTCAAAGTATGCATGCATAACATCATAAGCAATTAAATAAAGACTACATATTCATGCTAAGGCTCAAGGCATCGCCCTAGCAAATAGAAATTAGTTACGAACAACCATAAAATAAAATATTATTAAGAACATGGATAGAAAAAACCTTGTAGGTAAAAAGTCTGAAATTCTCCAAAATAATGCGTGTGTTTCTCCCTCCTTTCTAATGGCTAAATAGCCTTATTTATACTAGAAAAAATTACACGCAGAGTATACTTTTAATACTTAATTTTATATTAAGAAAACACTTTTAAAACATTTCAAAGAGAGACAAAATTAATACGCGTGGAAGATGACATCATTGGCTTCTTTTTCTCTCTCTCGGGATTAAGTTACGAAGATACCATTTATAGTGCTAAAGGCTTTTCACACTGTGCTCCGTTCTCTCTCTTTCTCTTTTACCTCCTTCACCATATTCGGTTGGCTGAGATCTCCGCCGAGCCTGCAATGGAAGTAAGGAATTCTCTGAAACGTAACTTCTAGGGTTCCCAAAATTCCACGCACCTAGTTTTCTTATATGTATACAAAGTTTGCCATTTTTGCTCAAATGTATATCAACCCATTTCTTATTTTATTTTTATTTTATTATATCTTACAATATATTGAATTGTTAATTAAGAGTAAAAAAAAAATTGCTTCTTGAAATCCCTAATCCGATGTCTAAGTCAACAAATTAACCTCTCTTTTATTCAATCTATGAGACAACTCAAAGCTCAATAATCTGTAGCCACCAATAATCTGTTCATAATGTAATTTAATTTTTTTTTTTTGAAGACTAGGAAATCACATTTCAGGGCAAAGAAGTCAAACAGATACAAGAAAGCCTACGAAGAGGCAAACACCCATAAAGAACGACCAATACCAAAGCAGTGAGAGGGGATGCAAGCACCAGACACTTACACCATGTAAAAGTGTCACCCCAAACACTACCATAGCAAGACTAGTGAGGACACGGAAGACCACCATTGCTCAATACATGAACTAACGAAGATGGAGGCCTATCGACCCAAACAAAATCACACATCTCCGTAATACTAGCCGACGCAAGAACATCCGCTGCAATATTGGCTGATCTTGGCACCCAAGACCAGTGACAGCTCTGGAAAGCCCCACTCAACCGATCGACCCTAGCCAAGATTGGGTAAGCCTCCTAACTGCCATTATCAATAGAACCTCTAAGACAAGAAATTGCTTCCAGAGAATCAGATTCGAGAATAACAAAGCTAACTCCCAACAAGGCACCCAACTGGCACCCATGAAGCAAAGCCAACGCCTCAGCCGCAACCACAGTAGGAGCCACAATAGGATACCTCGCAACAGCCAAAAATCACCCTCTCTCGGCTCTAGCAATCACCCCTGCAAAGCCCAGTCTAGAATTCTTTAACCAACTGGCATCCACATTGATTTTAGTAAAAGGAGAAGTAGGAGGAATCCACCTATCTAGCTGGGCGTCCCTAGCAGATTGGGCTTCCCGAGCTTGCACCGAAATGCTACAACCTCCCCCAATCCTCATCGCATTCGAAAAAGATGCCACAGCATTAGAAGTGGCATTAATCATAGAAAAATGATTAAGAGAAACCTGGTTGAACAGAAAATCACACCTAGCTTTCTTAATGAACCAGTAAGTAACCGCAACATAAACCCAAAACCAATTCCTATCAGCCAAGGCCTCTAAGTTCAAAGATAACACGGCCTGCAACCAAATCACCCACGAATGGATACCATCTCTATCAACTTTGTAATTGAGACCACCCTCAAACCAAACTCTCTCCACCCAAGGACAAGTAAGGAACACATGCTCAACAGATTCATCAGTGCAAAAACAAATAGGGCAGGTTATGGACGGGGACACCCTGCGATTGAAGAGAGCAACTTGAGTTGGCAATCCATGGTGAAGCGATAACCAAAGGAAACATCTAATTTTAGGAGGCACATCTAACCGCCATATTACTTTCCATACATCTGGAAGTATCGAACGAACTCGTGGCAATCAGTGATCCCTTGAAATTAAAGATTGAGATTGAAGCCACCGGTACCCTGATTTAACTGAATACTTGCCATTCCTGCTAGCAACCTATACTAAACGGTCCTTGCTCATTGAATCGCCAATTGGTGTAGCATAAATGGCCTCTTGATCTTCCATAGATAGAAATGGCTGCAGAAAGTCAATTGTCCACTCACGGGAAGAGTGGTCAATAAGAGAGCAAACACGCAAATTTGGAGTAACTGCAACATCACCACGCGGCACGGGGTGCCCGGCCGGTAAAGATGGTAACCATCTGTCCACCAAAACCTGCACATCCTGACCCCCCATAATTTACCAATGAGATCCACTACATATTAGCTCCCTACCCTTGAGAAGACTGGTCCAAGCCCACGAAGCCCTGCCTTATTTTTTAGCCTCCCAAAACGAACAATGCGGGAAGTAACGGGCCTTGATAACTCGAGCCCACAGTGAATGCGGTTCAGAAATTAACCCCCAACACTGTTTGGCAAGTAAAGCATCGTTGAATTCTTGAAAGTTCCTGAAGCCCAAACCTCCCATAACCTTAGGCAGGCCTAAAACCTCCTTAGACACCCAGTGAATCTTCTGCTTCTCTTTCGAACTTCCCCACCAAAACCGAGCGACCAAGGCATCTAATTCCTAATAAACAACTGCAGGAAATTTAAATATATTCATTGGATAGGCTGGAATTGCCTGGACCACAACCTTAATCAAAACTTCTCGACCCGCTTTGGACAAAGTTCTCTGCGTCCAACCTTGAAGCTTCCCCAAGATCCTGCCTTTCACATAAGCAAGGCCCCGTTTCCTCGAGCGACCCCAAATGGCCGGAACACCCAGATAAGTACCCGGATTATCCACCACATTCATGCCAAGAATACCACCCAACTCAATAGCTACCTCATTAGGAACATTGGCCCCAAAATAAACACTTGACTTCTGCAAGTTGACTTTCTGCCCCGAAGCTTCACAATACCTTTCAAGAATAGAAATTAAATTCCTGCAATTTTTAACATTAGCCCTAAAAAACAGAAGCGTATCATCAGCAAAGAACAAGTGCGATAAGGTCGGCCCCGAGAATCCAATACCCACCCCCTCCAACAGCTTAGCGTCAACCGCCTATTTAATCAAGCGTGATAGGACTTCCCCAACCAAAATGAAAAGATATGAAGATAAGGGATCTCCCTGTCTGAGACCTCTAGAAGGAGCAAATTTTCCCCCGGCTGACCATTCAAGAGAACAGCGAACTTAACAGAAGAAATGCAGCCCATAATAAGCTTCCACCATAAACTACAAAAGCCCAATCTTTCCATAACCGTATCAAGAAAATCTCATTCCACTCTGTCATAAGCTTTATGCATGTCAAGCTTAATACCCAGCTCAAATTTACATTTCGTAGTCCTCCTCTTTAAGAAATGAAACATCTCATGGGCAATCCCAATATTATCTTGAATTTGTCTACCTGCCACAAACGCATTCTGAGAATGAGAGATAAGCCTTGGTAAAACCACCTTCAATTGATTTGCCAAAACTTTAGATAGAATCTTATAGGAAAAATTACAAAGACTAATAGGCCTGAACTGTGAAACCGACTCCGGGTGTGGAACTTTGGGAATCAAGACAATGTACGTATAATTGATCGAAGTTGGGCTTAATGTACCTTGCAACAAAACACTCACCAAATCATTAACTTCCTGCTGAACATGCTCCCAGAAAGACTGATAAAATATCCCTTGAAAACCGTCAGGGCTAGGAGCTTTAAGACCACCCATATGCACAGCCGCATCCTTTATTTCATCCACAGAAACCGGCATCACCAGCATCTCATTCATTTCCTCAGATACCGCCGAACAAAGGCACTCCAACAATGAACCCCAATTCCGAGAACCCCCTGAAGTGAAAATATGTATGAAATGATCCTCCACCAATTTACGAATCCTAGATGAGTGCTCCACCCAAAACCCATCATCGTCCTTGATTTTGACAACCATGTTCCTTTTCCTTCTTTGCATCGTGGACTGGTGAAAGAACGTAGTATTCAAATCCCCTTGACGAAGCCACTTAACTCTGGAGCGTTACATCCAAAAACTTTCCTCCTGAGCCCGCAGATCATCCACAAATCTGGATTTCTTCTTGATTTCTTCATAATTCAGACCCTAATCCATTTGAAGCTACTCCAACTTATGTAGAAGTTGTTGAATTTGCTGCCCCCTCCCATGAAATTTTTTCCAGCTCCAACTAATAAGACGGGAACGACAAACATTTAATTTCTTAGCCCACATCTTCGCAACCTCTCCTCGCTCCCGTCTCTCCCAACACTCTCTCACCAACTCTTTACACGCATCCTCCAAAGCCAAAACGCCTCAAACCAGAAAACCTTCCTACCTCTAACACCCTGCATCTCAGACTAAAAGATCAGCGGACAATGATCAGACCCCATAACTGTCCTATTCGTAACCATGGAGTCAGGCCACATCTCCTGCCATAGCCCATTAATCAAAACCCTATCGATTCTCTCTTCCACCAAATCCCCATAACGTATACCTCTCCACGTAAAAGTTGGGCTATTAAATTCCAAATCCATCAAATTTGAGGAAAGCAGGAACTCCTCCAAATATCTGGGCCGGTTATAAACCACCTGCCCCCACCTGATTTCTCATGATCCCAAATAAACTCATTGAAATCCCCTCCACACAACCAAGGAATATCAGCTAGAGGAAAATGACTCCTCATCCACTCCCAAAACGCAACCTTCTCTGCTCTGTATAGGGTACCATAAACCCCAGTAATGCACATCCAAGTTTGATCCCCACCCGTCCGCATAGCAGAATCAATAATATTCTGTGATGAAAATATTACATGCACCTCCACAGAATCATCCCACCACAGACTAAGACCACTAGCCTTTCTAATAGGAAAAACATTGAAACCATTCAAATATCCCATACGTCTTCTCACCCCGTCTAATCTGTGATCTCTCATCTTAGTTTCAGGTAAAAAGATCATAGAGGGTCTCTTATTACGAATGAGCCCATGAAGAACCTGAACTGTCGTGTCCGACCCAAGCCCACGACGGTTCCAAAACAGCAGAATCATGGCGATCCTACGGCTGTTGAAGGCCAGCCGCCACAACCCATAACTTGTTTTCCCATTCTCTTTGCCAATAACTTTCCTTTTTCATCTTCCGAAACCTCCTCCAAATAATCCCACGTATCCCTGAACTCAAGTGGAACTTCTTGTAACTTTTCTTCAGCATAAATAGCTCGTTCAATTTAAGCATCTTTCCTTACTACTCATGCCCCTCAATTTCTCTACCATTTTACCTTTTTTATCCTCCTCACTGTCATGACCCCTAATCTTCTTTAACGGAACTTGTACCAGATCCATACACTGAAGTTCCCCTCATCTCTTCTGACCGCTAGCCTCAGTCAATAACAGACTTGGAGACATCCCCTGCCTTCTTACAACCTCGCCAGAGCTCCCTCATTCACCTTCAAATTCTTTACGTGGAGAAATCTCCGCAATACGATCACCCACGTCTACCGATTGCCATCCTTCTCCAAACTGAAACACCGCCTCACTTGAAGCTTGAGGAATACCCCCACCTCTAATCTCCTAAATCGGCTGTCTGCCTCCCTGCGGCACTAACCAATGCATCTGGTTATTAGAAAACTGCATTATCTGTAGACGCCGCCATTTCTTTGTATCCCTAGTTATGGACCGATGCTGGCCTTCAGAGGCACCACCCCCTGCAACATCCCTTCCCTGATGATCACTATTAGTAGACTACCTATGGATCAAAGTTTCTGGAATGACACTGCCTCTGACCGCTCCAGCCTTATTCCTCTCTCCAATCCCCACAGTCAAGGTTCGAACAGTCTCCACTTTATCTCTAACTGGGGGAGCTTTTGTCCATTCTCCATAACCCGCCGCCCCTCCATCATTAGCCTCAAAGGTACAATCAGTATTAACATGACCAATGCGACCACAGCGGTAACAAAAGTCTTGAAGCCGCTCATACCGAAATTCCACCCAAGTCTCACAGTTATCCTTCCTCCTTAGCCAACAACTATTGACTAATGGTTTAGCCGTGTTAACTAACACTCTAACCCTTAAAAACCCCCGGGTTTTTGCTAGATCCTCCAACTCTAATAAGACCCCAGCATCCTTGATCAGACGTGTGACATTATCCAGATTAACAAAGCACATTGGCACTCCTCTAATTTGAACCCAGAAAGGAACTGTCTCCAAGTCAACTTCCTTCATAGCAATATCCTGCGACCATTTCTTCACAACAAAATTCTTCTTCATCACTGCCCACGGAACCTGTTCCAGTATCTTAGATGCCATACTTTCATCCTGCACCGAAATAATGAACATGTTCTTTCTTACCCACTTAATCTTAACTTCACCAAAATCTCTCCATGCCGAGCTAAGAATATTCCTCATTCCCCATTTATTCAACTTTCTGTTCGCTAAAGCCCGACCAACCAACTTCACTCCATGCTCCATGGCAGACAGATCCATAGAGCGTTCCAGATGGACCACAAGCTCCTTCACACCATTATTCTCCATTTTACATCGACAGAGAACCTTATGTTGGGGGAAAATGTCATTTCATCCTCTTATTATTTTCGCTTTTCTCTTACTCGCATCTATCTGAACGGTCCAAGTTAGTTTCAGAAGTCTACAATTGCATCACAAGTCCAAGCTAGTTTGATCTTTTGCATCAAATGTATGCCCTTGCCGTCTAGTATTAAAAAACAAAACATGTTTTGAGTGTTCTTCCAGATGAATCTGTGAATCCGAGTTAGCAAATAGGCAGACTTCGGACAGGCAATGTTCAATCAGGAACTCTTTGTCCCCTCTCATCTCGGGTACGATGGACTTCATGCTTCCAGGAGAACAATGAATTTCTATACAAAACTGATTCTACATGTTTTTGAAACTAATTTTGCAAAAATGATCGAGAACGGGTTGGACTGATGGCACATATGTAGTTTTGTTGAAAATATACAAACTGATTCTGCATAAAGGTTGAGGAGGGGTTGAACTGATGACTTGTATGTAGTTTTGTTATAACCTTAGTAGTTTAGTTAGTATGAGAAAAGCATGGAGACTTAAATAATAAAACCAGTCGCAAATCTTCTTTTCTATTAAATTATTGAATATTATCATTATTTCTCAATGTCATACATAATACCATTCAACTGCATAAAGTATTATAGAGGATGAAGAAAGCTAAAAGTCTACTGACACAGTATGGTGGTGGTAGCAGTATTTTGGCTTGGAATAGAGATCAGATTTTCATCATCAGGTCGGCAAGACTTAAGGATCTCTCTTTTGTTTATTATTTACCTAGACTGGTGTAGTTGTGTTAACTCAATAATTTTTTCTAGGCTATTATTTGAAATTGATTCTGCAAAAATAGTCGATGACAGGTTGAAATGATTATGCAATGATTGTTAAGGATGGGTTGAACTGATTCTGCAAATATGTTCGAATACAGGTTGAACTGGTTCTGCGAAGATGGTCGAATACAGGTTGAATTGATGCTGCAAAAATGGTCAAGGATGGGTGAACTGATTCTGTAAAAAAAGTCAAATATAGGTTAAACGGATGCTGCAAAAATGGTCAAGAACGGGTTGAATTGATTCTGCAAATATAGTCGAATACGGGTTGAATTGATTCTACAAAAATGGTCGAAGATTGGTTGAACTGATGCTGCAAGAATGGTTGAAGATGGGTTAAACTGATTCTGCAAAAATAGTTGAGGACGGGTTGAAATGATTCTACAAAAATGGTCAATGACGGGTTGAACTGATTTTGCAAATATGGTTAAATGCGGGTTGAACTAGTTCTGCAAAAATGATCGAACACGGGTTGAACTAATTCTGCAAAAATGGTGGAAGATGGGTTGAATTGATTCTCCAAAAATGATCGAGGAGGGGTTGAACTAATTCTGCAAGAATGATCGATAACTGATTGAACTGATTCTGCAAAAATGGTCAAGAATGGGTTGAACTGATTTTAGTAATAAATGATACAAACTGATTCTGCATATAGTTTCAAAATTGATTATGCAGAAATACTTGATGATGGGTTGAGCTTATGGCACATATTAATTTTGTTGTAGGGTTGGTTCTATTAATAATCCTAAAGCCTTAGGGGTATGACTGGTATTTTAAAACATTGTTTTCATGTTTTTGGGATGGGCTTTAGTTATTTTTATGTTTTTGTCTCTCCTTGACATATTTAAAAACTAGTGGAGTTCCTTGAAATATAGTGAAAGTTTTGGTTTCTATATATAAAGCTCCCTTTATACTACAACAAATAAAATCCTACCTAGAAAATGTCTTCTAAAAACTAGGAAACATAATAGAATAAGATAACTAGGAAATAAAAGGGTTCCTATTGAAACTGGAATTCAGATTGCAGAGAAAATCCATCTTTTGACCAACCAAATCAACTCCGATTTGGTCCCAAAATGTCTCTTTTTAAATCTTGAAACGTCGTTAACAAATCCTCAGAATGAGTCTTCCTCAAAATATGCCATATTGACCTTCAAAATACCCAAAATGCCCATAAACGTCAATTTGGGAAAGTTGCGTGCTGGGTCTTCTTTTCTTCGCTATGGTCAAACGGCTTGGCAGAAAAATCTGAAACTTCGATACAATCATCTTGAAAGATTCATGAACATCCTCCAATTGGAATCACTCCAAAATTCATCCGTTTAATCACTTTTTGCTCAAGAGGAAGTCAAATGTCCTACATTGGAAATATAATCCAAAGTATCAAAATTCTACCAAAATAACCAATAAACTATAACTAAGAATAGGGTAAAATATATGGTATAATATGGACTCATCATTTCCCCTTCCAAGTTTTTTCCCAACCACAAACATTTTTCCCTACCGATTAAAGCTCCATGCTCTTAAAAACTCTCTCTAGAAACCCTCTCGCCCCACGTCAAACCCTAGCTTCCTCCATGGTCGCCAGCCTCTGACTAAGGTTGAGGGTCGGTGGCAGCATCTCCTTATCCTCCTAGCCTCCCTCACTTCTTCCCGTCCTTTCTTTTCCCTCTATTTCCCCTCTATTTCCCCCCTCCCATCCCGGATTTTCTCTCGCCATGCCATCCACCTCCCCCATCTTTTCTTATGCCATCTTCCCTCATCCCAGCCTTCTCAGCCCTTCACCCACCTCTCCCTTCCTGTGTCTCTCCTCCAACCTTCAAATCCAGACCTTGTCCTCTCAAGATTCACCTTGTTATGCCGCTTGAGCTCTGGTAGTAGGGGTGGGTGTGCGGATGCAGGGTCTTCTCTCTTACCGTTTTGACTCTTAGCTTCACGCCTCCTTCCTAGATCCGGGTTATGGCTTGCTCAAGGCCTCTTCCTTGTTTCGGGGGTATAACGCGTGATTTAGGCTTGGATTAGGGCTACTGGTGGGTTGGAGCCATGCTTTGTCACTCTGCTTTGGTACTGTGGACTTGCTGAAATCCACGCTCGGGTTAGAGCGATGCCTCCTTGGTGGTGCTGCTTTGGTTTGGGTATACAAATCTAGCGGTGGCTATGTCTGGGCTTCTTGTTAGTGGTTGCATCTGGAACCTCTACCGTCTGTGATTCATTGCTGCTCTGCTAGATTTAAGGGGTGGCGACCGGACCCGTCTTGTGTCATGGCAAGACTGTGGTCCTTGCCTGAAGGTCATATCCTTTCATCGGATGTGTCATTTTGTGGTTCCTTTATTTTAGCCTAGTTTAGTTTAATTTAGTTTAGTTTTGAGCTAGTTTAGCCTAGCTCTATTGTCTCACCTAGTGACTGTTGTGGCCTCGCCGCAACGATGGTTGTATTGGGCTTTCGCTTTGAGCGTTGATGACTTTATGTGGTCTCGCTCCAGCGATGATTTTATGTGGCCACACTATTTGGCAACGTCTGTTTGAAATCACCTACAACTCTGTTATATATCGTTTCTGTGACATGTTTGTATGGGTGTTGTAGAAAGTTCTCGTACATGTGGTAGCTGCTTAGGGGTTTACTATTATTGTCTCATTTGTGCAAATTCACTTCTATATCATTTTCTTGGTCACTGGAGGATTGTACCCAATTGGCACATATGTATTGCTCTCGGTTGATTAATGAAACACCAAATATTGTTGCTTTTCAAAAAAAAAAAAAAAAAAAACAGCATATGGTTTTTTGAATAGCATCAGTAAAACATAGAATATAATTGTTTTTCAAAAAGTGAATGTTATTCCCATTCTCAATTACAAACTATGATAAAGGCAAGAAAAACGAATATACAAACCACACATAAAATATGAAATCGTCTTCAACTTAAAGTTTCCAGTTATGTGAAATTGCATCTATGAAGAACGTCATGAGCTATCAACAATTAGTTCACATAGTAATGAGGAAGGGGTTCATTCATTACTCCCACTATTTTGGTCGACTTAAGCACATACAGTTGTCTGGCTGTAGTCTCCAACATGTATGCTATGATGTATTCTCATGCTTCAAACATTAGCTTGTCACTTTGTCTAAAACAGACATTGTACGTCATACGAATCTTTGTCTAGTTGTTATGGCAGCGAATGACGTGAGTTTCTCAGCATAGATGCCCTCTTGGTGCCACATGAAACAACTCACATTCAGCTGCAATCAGGCTACTTGGAGTCATGGAAACATATACATGAATTACTCCAAGATCAACCTCATCCATCATAAGGTCTCATCTTAGTTCTCTCTCTAAGGTGACATATAAGGCAATTGTGAACACGTGTATTTTATGTGCTAAAAATGGTGATTAATTGTATTACTACTTATTTAACATTTTAAATTAATTGATAATAGTTAATTCTTTCGTTAATTTACTATGCCCTATTTGGCTATTACTTTTTCTTTATCAAATCAGTCAAATAAATATTACAGTTGTATTTCACTACAACAAAAGAAAAATCTCTTGCCATACGAAATTTATTCATCGCATAAAACAGAGCTTTCGTCGTCTAAAATTTTGGGCGACGAAAAACCGTCAGATAAAGTTTGTCGCGTAAAAGTTGTTGCTGGACTGTTACTTGGCAAAATTTTGACTTTGTCGGCCAACCATACTTTATCCGACAACCATGCCGACAAACTTTCGTCGGGCAAACCTGATTTGACCAATGAGGCCCCACGAAAAAATCCAAACCAACAACAATATTTCCTCGTGCAAAAATCAAATTTGACAAAAAAAAAAAAGTATTTAATATTAAAAAAAATTAAATTAAAATTAAATTAAATTTCTTTTATTAATATCTTAGGAAAATTATTTCATTAATAAAACACAATGTTCGTACAATTATATTGAAATTGAAAAACAAATTTATTCTCGATAAAAAACTTCTTCACCCCAGAAGATATCCATTTCCAGAATTTATAAATTTTGAAAATAAACGCAGGGCCAGTGCCACTCGTCCATCCTATGCTAAAAAACATAGGACTTTCAAAAGTCATGTAGTCGCTGCGGAGCTCGTACTTCACTCCCTGAACCGATCAATCCATAATCGAGTTATGTGTTCTAACATACTCGACACTTCCAGTTCGAACTCAAAGTCTCTTTGAAATAGACAAAAAAAATAAGTGTTAGTGAAAAAAATACATTAAGTAAATAAGTAATTATCTCATATAATTAAAATTATTAAAAATATTAAACAAAAAAAAAATACATTTGCTGAGAGCTTTGCCATCTGCGTCTACTTCACTTCGGGGGAGACATTCCTTCATCTATCGTCAGTCATGGGACACCTTACATGGATAAGGACTCCTATCATCTGATTGAATGGATCAAGTGTTGATCCTTTAATGGACTTTGGTTTGCAACTAATGAAAATGGACACAACGTTTAAATAGTACACCCCTCAAAACTAGGCAACGTCTACTGAGCTTTTATTTATTTATGGTGAACTGTATTACAAATAGTGCTTAGCTAGAACAATATGTTACTCTCTCACTTCTTATGACCCCTCATAAGGGGTTCTTGGCCTCTTTATATAGGCTATCTTCGGGGTTATTTCTTTCTTCTAAACCTATCATTTTCCTTGCATTTAATACGCCAAATGTACTAACTTGACCTACGAGTTGCTGTTCTTTTCTTTGGCCGACACGTGGTGGCAAGGTGGCTTCTGCACAAATCCACTTGTGCCCCTTCTCAGGATGAGGCGGTTGAGCGCTTGCTCAGCCTAGTAGTTGGTGGGAGTCTGTACCCGAGAGCTCACATGTGAGCTTTTATGTCCTGTCGTAGACTTTTTATCTCCTATCTAACTATCATTCTGCTCATAATGGACATCTGAATAGGCATGACTCCTTAGTTCTTGGGTTCTCGTGCCTAAAAGTTGTCAGAGATAACTTTGCCCTTCAGTGCTCTTAGGGATTTCTTGGGGAAGTGTTCGGATTGACTAAAGATTGGGCACTCGGATGCTTTGGACCTTGACTTCCTTCAGGCTTGTGTTCCTCTGAGCCCAGTGGCGGAGCCAGAAATTTACAGCAATGGGGTCAAAAAATAACATTAAAAAATTGATCATACTTTCATTTAAAAATAGATTTCAAACTTAAATCCCAAATCCCACATACACCCATAGCTCTCACTTAAATAAAGAACAAGTAAAGAATACGAAAATACATAACAAATTTCTCTAGCACCAATATGAGTGATTTTGCTCAAAGGAGAGCAAAAAATGAAGCGATCCAACGAGAACACTAAAGCAGCAACTGCTGGCTTCTCTAAATAGTGCCCCATGTTTTTCTCACTCTCTGCGTCTGCTTCTCTCTCAAAATGGTAGACCCGACTGCACTCTTTTTCAAATGGGAGAATCAAATGCTCTCTCTGGTGTGGCTCTCATCTCTCTCCTCTGCTCACAAATTGGAGCTGTCAACAGACAATTCTTCTCTCTTCTGCTGCTGCTCAAAACGAAAAGGTATTACAAATGCCTTAATATATATTGGATGCTGCCAGAACAAAAGGCTTTGCCTTCTCTCCTATTATAAAACCAAAGTCGTCAGCCTTTCTTTTTCTTTATTCTTCAAAAAACCAAAGCAATGCCTCTTCCCATTTTTTCTCTTCTTTGCACGAAAAGAAAAAGAATGGCCCAACAAACTTATTGGGGTCAATGAATCTCATTGCACCCATCTTGGCTCCGCTAGTGTTCGAGCCTATTGGAGTTTAAAAGGATTATGCGTCAACAATAATTATTAGAGTAATGCTATAAATTTGAAAAATTAAATAATCTGTCATCAATAAGAAATAAACACGTTAATCAACACTTAAGTAATAATCAAATCATTAACTTCCATATCATTTAGTTTACTAAATTTTGTCTACAAATTTAGTCTTCCTAACATTACCCTAATTATTATGATGACCACTACATTTGGTTTCAGTCACTTACTAGTTTTCTTGTCGTAATTGTTCCAAAATTTCGATATGTATGATTTCAAGTTTAAAAACTTGGTTTGAGGAACCTGTAGATTTCATTTTTGATGCTTTAATCGAGGATTGTAATAATTGTTGAATGTTTCTAGCATGAGCTTATTGGAGGTTGTTCACATTAACCCTACTTCTCTTGCTAGATTATGTAATCTCCTCGTTTATCAATGAAATCATTTTTCTTCAAAGAAAAAGTTTAGACAGGTTTCAATATCATTTTGTCAAGGAACAAATAGGAAAAGGGAACAAATTCAGAAGGAAAAAAAAAATGATACTAGACAATCTAACGGTATGATTTCTCTCGCACATTATCTAAATTAGGGGTGGGCATGAGCTGGGCCCAAATTTGGAGGAATCGAACCAGACTTGTTTTAAACTAAAATGGGATCGGGCAGGCCGGGTACAAAAATTTTGAGTTTTGAAACTGAATCTAACCTTGCCGGTTTCAAACGGAACGGTTCGAGCCAGATCCAAGGGTCCGAGACAATTTATTATTATTATTTGGGTGAACTGTCAATTTAGTTCTTGAATTATCACCTTAGTGAAAATTAGGTCCCTATACTATTTTTTCAGAAAAATCAATCATTGAATTATAAAAATTTGCCAATTACATCCTTAATATTATATTCGAAGCTACTATATTCAATTTTCCGTCAATTTAAGTCACGTTACTTGCATGTGATACACATTGGAGTGTAGATTGATAGTTTTTCATAAAGAAATAATGTATGGAGTTAACTTTGGAGGGTAAATTGGTAGTTTTTCATAAGAAATAGTGTAAGTTAACTTCAAAGGGTAAATTAGATGTTAGATTTGTAACCTATATGAAATGTTAAGGGCTTATAGGAGAGAAAATGACGATATTACACTCTAAAGTGTGTTAAGTGACTTAAGTTGACGAAAAATTGGATAAAATAGCTTTGAATATAATAGTAGGGATGAAATTAGCAATTTTTAATGAATTTAGGGAATTATTTTACCAAAAAAATAATTTAGGGACCTAATTTTCACTGAGGTGATAGTTTAGGAACTAAATCGGCACTTCATCTTTATTATTTTCAAAACAGATTTTTTGGATTTTGGATTGGTGTAGTACAAAGTTGAAGTATTGGATTTTGGATTGGTGTAGTACTGAGTCTAAGTATTGAAATTGGAACAAAATATTGATATGAGTTGTATTAGTTCATCAGGATTTGGACTTAGAGTGAGAGAGAGAGGGCACTTGGTTGTATAATATGGGCTGAAAGAGAGAGAAAGCCAGAGAATCGAAATCTGCAAACTAGGAACGATTTTGGAGGGAATGATGCGGGAAGAGAACCGTTAACAGAGCTGACTGATTAGTCGGGGGAGATGACTAATTCGTAATTTCGAGTTGTTCGACTTGGTGCCTTCCGAGTACGACAGAGACTGATTTTGAGAGAGTGAGTGAGAGAGAGGCACAACTGCAGAGGGTTTAGTCTTTTAGGGTTACATTAAAGATCAACGGTGGAAGTTGACTACTGAGAGACTCAACAGCGAGGATTTACTAGAAACCGCCCCTGCTCAGCTTGTTTCTTCATGCACTTGAATCCACCTCGCCCCGTCCCGTTTGATATTTATAATATTTGGATCACCCTGGACCCCCCCCATTTGATGTTTATAATATTTGGATACGCTCGACCCGCATAGACTTGCCCCAATCCCCACGTCCTGGGCCCATTTGCCCACCCTAATCCAAATTGCTGAGCTTTTTCCTATTACAAGGGCGGGGCATTTGTCCCTCATTCCTAAATCCTGACGTCACACGGCACTCGGGCGCAGGATCGAGCAGAAATTTCTTTTTTTGGACAATAATGAGAGATTAAATTTGCAAATTAAATGATATGTTACTAATAAAAACACATTTATTAACGTGTAAGCAAGGTCTAAAATATCGATGATATCGGAAATATCGGTAGTCCAAAAACACGGAAATTTCGATGGAAATATCGGGATATTATCGATATCGATAAAAATTGAATAAAAACCACGGAAATTGTAAGAAAAACTTGGAAATTTTTATTGAAACTTTGTAGGATGTTTATTTAGTCAATTATCTATTAGTTTATCATAAAAAATTGGAAGGAAATGCATTGCATGATGGATTTAACTGATTTAAGTTGATTATATAGCGAGCTGGCAAACATTGTGAGTGTAGAAAATATATAAATATTTTAGCATATTTTCACAAAAATATAAGTGATATGGTGGTCAAGGTGTTGAAGAAGTAAAATGGGAGGGGTTCAAATCCCCTTGGTGTTTTTTTAAATATAGAAATTTAAAAAATACGGAATCAATACGGAAATTTTTTTTTAAATATAGAAATTTAAAAAATACGGAATCAATACGGAAATTTAAAAAATACGGAATCAATACGGAATCGGAAATATCGGTAGTCCAAAAACACGGAAATTTCGATGGAAATATCGAGATACACGGAAATTTCGATGGAAATATCGGTAGTCCAAAAACACGGAAATTTCGATGGAAATATCGAGATATTATGGATATTTTAGACTATGCGTGTAAGTAATAAATCAATCATAAACTTTTATGTGTTTTAATTTTTAAAACTTCATCAACAAATTTAATACTCTTGCTGCCGCCGCCAAATTGCCAATCCAAACCACCCTTCGGTTCCAATTTCTTCAGCTGTCCAGTAACCACTTCGCCTTCTCCAACAGCCAGACATGTTTCTGAACAATCCGACTAATATCCCACACCCACTTGTCTCTCCCTCTCTCTCCCCTAAAACCCTAGCCTCCCCTCCTTATCCCCCACACCAACACCTCTAATTTTGTCCCACCCAATATCAAACACAAGAAAAATCCCAAACAAGAAAATTAGAAAAAACCCTGTATAATAATTTCCAAATTTTCCCCAATTTCAAAGCTTTGACAATAAATTTTATTCATTTCTTTGCCGTTTGATTCTCAATAGTTCATTTTTCGTTCTGGGTTTTGTTCAAATTCTGTTCTTTGATTGTAATTTACCGAAATGGCGCTCGAGTCTTTTATTCTAGCTCCGAATAAGTTCATTTCCGGGTCGAAATCATGGAATTTCTTGTGTTGCAATGGGAAAACAAAGTTTCCGGTGAAGGTTTTGCTGCGAAATAACCGGTACCCATTTCGATTTGGGCCGAATTGTATCGGTAGTGGCGGTTTTAAGAAGTTCTTAGCTCCAAGGTTAGAAGGAGTCGACGTGGTGGTTCATAAAGCTCGTTTGGAAGCTTTAGGCGAAGATAGTGGGAGTGTGGGTGGTATGAATGCTGTTTCGGGTTCAAAGTTTGATTTCGTTAAGGAATTGGTGAAGTGCGGAGTTGTTTTGGCAGCTGTGGTTTGTGGGGTTTTAATTTATGGGTGTAGAAGAGCTTTTGCTGTGGAGGGTGTGATCAATGCAGGCTATGGGGTTATTGGGCAGAGCATATTGTTGCTGAGGAATGCCTGGCCCAAGACAGTGCTGGTTCTTCAGGTTTTCAAAGAGCAGGGTCTGATTTTGGCCGCGCTTTTGGGTCTCTCGGCGTTTTTTTCAATGGCGGAGACTTCAATTACAACGTTGTGGCCCTGGAAGGTATGAACTTGTTATATTCTGTGAATGCTTATATCATAGGCATTGCAAAGGATTGTTTTTTATTTGTTTGGATAGTGAATTTCTCACCCCCTACCGGACATTGTACCTTTTTTTTCAATATTACTTGTATGCTGGTAAATAGTAACATTGTAGAATACTGTATTATTAGTCTATGCCTAAAGCTTATCTTTCAGTTTATGTTTGTGCTAGTTTCCATTTCTGGTTTGATATCACGGTCACGTGAAGTAGTAGAGTCAGACTCTGCTCTGCCTAGATTATGGTGGCAATTGCATATTTGACCGTGCAATGGATTTTTGCCTAAACTTGCCAATTCAGTCAATGATAAACTTCATTTCATGCATGTGAGTTAACATTGTCTGTGGTTAACGTCACTTGTAATCAGACAATTCTTGTAAATGGTATCTGGTTTGTAGAGACTTAAGAAGCTCAATATATTATACCATTCTTCTTTTTCAAGGCACTCATTATTAATTGGTGCTTTTGTGCTCATGTAATTGTGAGTTCGAAATATATGAATTCATCTTATGATCTTCCTACTAGAATTTTGAAAGAAAGTAAATGATCTGCCACATTAGGATCTTCAAATAACATTAGTTAACTGATATTAATCTGTGTCAGGTGCGTGAGTTGGCTGAGAAAGAGTCTGAAAATGGCGTCTTCAAATTGCTTCGCAACGATGTTACTCGGTTCTTGACAACCATACTTATTGGCACAACGTACTTATCTTCTCGTTTTTGTTTGCATTAATTTTTCTATTCTTTCATCGTGAAGTTGAACATTTCTTTCTTATTGTAGAATTTACTTATGTACTCAGTGTTGTCAATATTGGAGCAACTGCTTTAGTTACAGATGCTGCAACGGCAATATTTGGTGAAGCTGGTGTCACCGCAGCCACTGGAGTAATGACTGTATGTCTCATTTTCCTTGCTTGATCAATTAATAAACATAGACGTGGAAGTGTAGAGTAGAGAGAGACTGAACTTATGATTTTTGAAAGAGTTGATTATTTCATTAAAAAGAATGATATTTCTACTGCATTGAGTTTGACTTTTGCTGAAAAATAAGTCTAAAATCAGTGTTTATCAAAGGCCAGACGCTGCTTGTACACATTTAAGGAAATAATTTACTAGTGGATTTGATGTTTAATACTGTTTGTTTTTCTTGATAATGAAAGGTTGCTATTTTGCTCCTCACTGAAATAACTCCAAAAAGTGTTGCTGTTCACAATCCCACAGAGGTTGCTAGGTTTGTGGTAAGTTAGAAATTGCTCTAAGTTCAGCTGAAACCCTCCTGTGACGACTAGTTACACATCTTTGTCTATTGTTTTAGACTTTGAGTTGCTTGCTGGTTTTCACTTAACTGATGTTACTCCTACTTCTTTTGAATGTTGGGTGTGATGCCCCCAGGTTAGGCCAGTGGCGTGGCTTTCTTTGGTATTATACCCCGTGGGGAGAATTGTTACATATCTATCGATGGGGATGCTAAAAATACTCGGATTAAAAGGAAGAAGGTTTGCTTTTTTGATAACCGAAGTTTGAATTCTCCCTGATTTTCATTTGTCATATTTATTTCTTTGTGGCTTATAGACATATTAGTCCATATGGTAATTTAAAAATATTGTTTTCCAAAGGAGTAGGAAAGATGATAAGTCAGATAATGGGTAGGTTGGAGTTATCTTTCAGTGTTAATCAAAACATTTCTTGCCGATTGGATTTATAAATGGTTAGTGGTGGTTGTTGAAAGAAACAGATTATATGTCTTACCATCTAATGATTTGAATGCATCTGACAATAAAAATTCCTTAATTGTTTTATAGGAACATCAGTTATCTGTTGCAAATTGTATGCATTTAATCTCTCTCCTACATTAACTGAAAAGCCTCTTCCTTTACTAAATCTTTCACTCTCATTTTCCCATCTCCTAAGTGTCTTGACTAGTACTCTCGTCTCAGTTAAAAGACAGAAGCTGTAGACATTTCTACAAAGTTAAGGAGAGTGCCATAGGGAAGACTAGTCACATAAATAACTATATTTCATTAAACTGATCGTATGAATTTAGTACCATTCAATGATATGGTTTCTATATTTCTGTTTATGTTATCTCTTATAAGATGATGCATAATCGCCTTTTTGAATGCGTTGTCAAGCTACTGGAGTCGGGGGAAATGCTCGAGGCCTTTTTCTAGTTAGAAATTTATGTCTGCCTTTGAGAATGTGGCTTACCCTTTCTTCTGTTAGGTATGTGTAGGAAATCTTTACCCAAGAGCTGTACGTGTTCCGCGGATGTGCCATTTGGCTTAAGCTTCTCAAAAGAATAAAAAGAAAAGCAAAGAGGAAGCATCTTCAGTATCTAACAGCACTTAATGGTTTATGTTGTTGGAGAATTTTAAACCATTGTACTTTATCAGTGTCATATTGAGTAAGCCACAGGCCAACAGCCACATGTGCTCACTTGAATACAATTCATCCTCCCTTTTGTCTTTAGTCTGGCCATACGAATGGGTGTGTAGATCTAAGCTTTGCATCACTATACAGAATCTATATTTATTGTTAAAGTTAAATGTAACATGGTGTCAAATATGGAAATCCACATGCCAACCCCAACGACCACACATACTCCATATTACCCAAGACACGTGTTTGGGTCAGTCTAACCACATTTGAAGGGGGCTTGCTGATAATATAGAATCCCAAATCAGAAAAATATTAGCCTTGCATTATAACATATTATATGATCCAGGGTCTCCACCTCCACCTAGCCGTGGGTTAGATGCTCTAAGTTTAACAATATCTTTGGATTCTTTTCTCATTTGTTTGTTGATAGCAAGTGGTCATCTACCATGCTAGAATATCATGGAGGGTGTTATCTTTTATTTAACCTGACAATATTTTCTGGTGCACCTTCATTTTGTTCTTTTGGTAAGAGTATACCTTCACTTTATGGATAGTAAAGAATTACGTCTATGGAATATTCAAGTTGTGTCGTTAATGTTGTTTACTTATAAAATGTTCTCAAAAAAAGTTATGCCCTTGTTTACACCATTTTTCTTTGATCAGTGAACCATATGTTACTGAAGAGGAGTTAAAACTGATGCTGCGGGGGGCAGAGTTGAGTGGGGCAATAGAGGAGGAAGAACAGGTAGTGCAACAGTGCATTTTATTTTTTATTTTGTTAAAAAATATTTTTTGATAGGGAATCACTTGCAAGGTGAAAAACAACTTTATTATTTTTTTTTGAATGCTAATTGTGAAGAAAGATGTTTGGTTAAATACACCTTGAAATGTTGAGGACCTTCTATATCTGGAGAGGAGAGATAGTGGTGGGGTGGGGTGGGGAAATAAGTTTACTAGTTGTCAAGTTTCTTTATTTAAGACACATTTTTATGGGAAAATAACTCCTTTTGCAGGATATGATCGAAAATGTGTTGGAGATTAAAGACACACATGTTAGAGAGGTGATGACGCCTCTCGTAGATGTAGTTGCCATCGATGCCAGTGCAACGCTAGTTGATTTTCACGACTTGTGGGTAACTCATCAATATTCAAGGTAATCCAAAATTTTAGTGGTGCACTGAATAGCTTTTTCATGGCTTCTGCTGATAATATTTTGAACATTCTTCTAGGGTACCTGTATTTGAACAGCGTGTTGACAATATCGTAGGAATTGCATATGCAATGGATCTACTGGATTATGTTCAGAAGGTGAGACAGTTTGTACTCTTATTTGTCCCTCTGTGAAATCCATTTTTTTAATTACTTGAATAAGCAATCTCAGTGTGCAGAACTGTACATATGTTTGATTTTGAAGGGTGAGCTACTAGAAAGTACTAGTGTCGGGGATATGGCTCAGAAACCTGCTTACTTTGTGCCCGGTAATCATTTGTATTATGCCAATTTAATTACATGTTTTCTGAATTAAATATTCATTGTACATTGCTGCCTCTTAGTATTCTTCTGCATTTATTAGAGTTAGATTTCCTTGTTTTTTGTCTTATATATTAAAGTTTAAAACCATTTCTGGAAATAAAATGGCAGCATGGTAAATCAAATCCTGGTGTGGGGGTTGCTTAGTTTATTGCCTGGTTTGGTACATAGGCCTCATTCCAGAAAAAGTCTATGGGGATGTTATAAGGTTTAAATCCCTTGGAGCCCACCCAACTGATCAGCCTACATTGAGTTCCACATGCTCTATCTCACAGTGAGGAGTCATTGAAGGAAATATATGAGTCAGGACTCTGAACTAATGTCGGCACATGATACTAGGCCAATTGATTTGTGAAGTTTTGCCACCCTTAGTTTTAAAGTTTTGAATTTGTTATTGTGCATGGTATAAAGTTGGGATAGCTCTTTAAGAAATTATAGACTGTTTATGGTCAAAGTTGTCTGGAACGCTGTATGCCATCTGGTTCCAATTTTGTTTTACTTGTGTGCTTACATGGTCCTTACTTTCTATGGTCTCTTTTGCAGATTCAATGTCTGTTTGGAATCTCCTTAGGGAGTTCCGCATTCGAAAGGTTCACATGGCCGTAGTTCTTAACGAATACGGTGGAACTGTAGGGGTGTGTTCTTTCTTTCATCATTGAATTTAATGTGATCAATGTTTCTGTTAAAAATTCACCAAGTTGCGCAGCATCTCTCTAACTTGTTTTGTGGTGAAACAGATAGTAACCCTGGAAGATGTGGTTGAGGAAATTGTTGGGGAAATATTTGACGAAAATGATTCAAAAGTAATTCTCACTACTAGTGGTTGTGCTCCTTTTCCAATTTTTTGTGATATGTAATTCAGTTACAAAAGCACTATGGGGGCACATATATGCATAAGTAGAATCGGTCGAAATTTATCATATCAGAAAGCTAAAAAATCAACGATAGTTAAGCAAGCAAAAGAAAATTTCCTTGTCCCTGAAAATATTATCCTTGTGGTTTCACTTGATACAGGGAATGAGCACAACTTTTGTTAAACCATAAACACACAAAACTGTGCTTCTCAATATAATAATAACGTCTTTCTCAAGAAATAAAATAAAGTAAAATGTAATAGTTAAAAAAACAGAACGGTTCTGCTGGCTGGTTACCATAATATTTTTTAACTTTCTGACTGAAATTATTGATGCTCGAACAGGAGGAGATTCAGAAAAAAACTGGCTACATTGTGATGCGTGCAGAGGGGATATACGATGTGGATGCAAACACGTCTATTGATCAACTCTCTGAAGATCTAAATGTCAAGATGCCAGAGGTATCTTTGAAAGTTTTGAACTCTGAATAGTGCTTATGAAATTTATATACATTGGATCATTCTCATTTTTCTGCATAATTGCTTGTCCATTGTAGTATTTAATTGCGATGGAATACAATGAAGGCCATATGGTGTAGTTGTATCTTTTGATACGTAAAAATATATTTGAAAGCACTTGGGTCTCAGGGGCGACACCCTAGTTCCCAAAAGGAAATTAATATTTTAGGGAAATAAAATAAAATAAGAAACAGGAATAAAAGAGTGAGGCCCGTACCCAGTCCACTAGTCCTGTACTAGACTGAATTTTTGAGGCCATGAAAGGCTCTCTGCTTCAACTCAAACCAAGGGCTCATTAAAAACTAATGCCTAGCCTTCCACGACTTATGTCTAGGAAGCAACATTTGCACGGCACACGGATAGCACAACAAATTCTGTCAAACTCTTGCATGAGAAACAACTATTAACAAGAAACTGGCTCTGTTTCATATAGTAGTCCATTAAAGATCTTCTGAGAATAGCCGTCCACATTGGAAGTTGCATTCTTACTCACCGTTAATTTACAAAGATGGTCTTCCTTGTTTTGAATTAGAGCGCACGTTATAGGTATGCATATGTCCTCCCTTTAATTACATCTTACACTCAATCTCTTTCGTTCTTATGCTCACCTAATACTTATGATTATGATTTGAGAACTGAACTGTATTACTTTACAAGAGCTTCTTAATTCTGCTCATTGTTGATTAACAAAGAAAAAAATTGTACTAAAAGATTTGTTTCCCCAATTGTCATCTGATTTCCTTTTCAGTACTGACAATTTGGAAAGTATTAAATAATTTGCATCCTATGTTTGACATAATGTTATTCAATTTTCACATGTATCTTTCACCTGTTTACAGGGTCATCAATATGAGACTGTATCAGGTTTTATATGTGAGGCATTTGGATATATCCCAAGGACGGGTGAGATCATCAAAGTTGTTCTTGAAAATGAAAATGAAAATGATGAGGAGATTGACGAAACCAAGTCTGACAATCAGGATAAAAAAGAAAAGCACCAAATTTTTAAAATTGAGGTATGATGTTGAATATTTTGCAGCATTTAGTTCAAGGTCTGACTATTGTTACAAGCACGTTAAATTATGGATGGTTTAGAGTTAGGGTCAATCATGTATTTGGTGGTTGTAGGGGCTGACTTTGGTTTCCATTGGATTAACTAGTATTAAAAAAGAGTTATCCTTTACTCGGATAGAGTAATATCGATGTTAATATTGTTTTTTGGACCAGATACTAGCAGGAAATGCCAGAAAGGTTGGCGCTGTTCGATTTGAAAGGATAGAGAACGATGCTGCTACATTGGAGACCAAAGAGGTGACCCGCTTGGTTCCCAAAATCATGAAAAGAAAGTGGAGTGGTGATCAGGACTCAGACGGTACAGACTCTAACGAGGATTCATTTCAGAAGAGACCACAGAATACCATATCTGATGAACATGAAGGCACTGTTGATAATGTCTGTTGACATTAGTTGCATTTCTCGCGATTTACTTTTTGACGGAATCATACAAGAGGTAAAGATTGAGAACAAAATAACAAGAATCAGGAAGGAATACAGTAAAAAGATTCAAGGTTTTGAGTATCAATATCTGGCATTTAAGGACCAAAAGTTTCCCAACCGGGATTCATTTGATCTCGAGAAAAGTGTGAGATGTACATAGAGCCATCTTTGTGGGAGATAACCTAGGTTGATGGAAGGATCAATTTAGAAAACAAAACCAAACTAGCTGATTTGTATCGTCACTGGATTGACCTTCCGATTTTGTTATTAGCGTTGAACTCCCTCTACTGTCGAAAATAATAGATGAAACAACTGGTGGTGGTCGCTTCAGTGCCTCCCGTCATGTCGATGAAGGCCTGTAACTTGCCAATACAGATGGGGAGTGCTCTTTAGAAAAGACAGGTTTTGTATATTCATGCCATGTTCCGAAATGATTAAATTATTAATTTTCGGTTGTTGAATCGAATGAGTTGAAAAAAATCAAAAGATAAAAACTAACAGGGTGTGTGGAGGTAAAAAAAGTGTGTGGATAGCACCACCAATAAAAATTCAAAACAATGCATTGCTCTAACTGTTAAAAGAAGATGGAACTATTCCTAGGCAACAAGGAAATCAAAAGTAGTATGTTACAACTGCTCCCGATGGATGGTAGACAATAACGAAACAATAAAGCAAGTGGTGAATTGTGGTGGATAGCATCTTCTTCAACGGTTCAACTCACTGCGAATTGTGGTGGATAATATCTTCAACGGTCCAACTCACTGTGTTTTTAGTGAAAGAAGTTGAGGTTTCACCATAAAATTAATTGTGAATGTTAGGAGTTAGCTAAGTAAAAAAAAGTTGAGATTTCACTATAAAATCAATAGTGAATATAGCAAGTGACCTAACTCCATATAAAATATATGAACAGTACATATTAGGTGACGTGGAGCACATGCAGCCAAACTAAAACACCCCGACCCAGATCTCCAGGTACACACCAAAATCAAGGCATATTGACCAACAACCGAAGGGTGACGAAGCCATAATATGGAAATGATGGATAAAAAGTACGAACAAATTAAACTAATAGTATAAAAATAAGAGTAAAAGTAGACTGCGCAATGAGTGTGGGTGAACCATAAATAAATATATGTAATGGAAACATAGATACCAAAATGACATCAGAGCGAAAACCTAAGACCCGATGCCAAATTGGCATAAGAGCAATGATAATGCACACCGACCCAAATATCAGGTGGACACCTGAAATAATGCACACCGACCCAAATATCAAGTGGACACCCGAAATCAAATCATTGGGCTGCATAATGCACGACCCAAATATCAGGTGTACACCTGAAATAATGCACATCGACCCAAATATCAAGTGGACACCCGAAATCGAATCATTGAGTTACATACGCGGGGCAACTTGTTATGATACAATAAAGAAATTTGAGATTTCACCATAAAATCAATTGACAATATGTGAAGTGACCCAACTCCTTATAAACCCTTGCAAGATTTAGTCATTCACCGATGTGGTCCTTCACATTCTCTCTAATTCAAACTCTCCCCGCTCACGCCTTGTGTTAATTAAAGTAGCCTTATTGCTTGTATTAAAATATATAAATAAAATGGAACGAGAAAACTGTTGGAAAATAGGAACTAGGCTAGATTGTCCTGTGAATTTCCTTCAAGGTTGTACTCTGTAGTTAGTGATATTGCAACCATATATTATAGGTTAGTATGTATGAGTTTTCTTCCATAGGTGGTAAGTTTTCCCATAAGTATTTTTTTCATAAAGAAATATCTTCCATGTGCTTTTCTTAAGAAGTGATTATGGTTGTCACTTAGTCCACTTGTAAGTGAGAGTCGTCTTAGGTTCAAAGCTCGTCGAATGTGAGTTTGATACAAATTTACTCCAAGTCTAAGCTACTTGGGATTCATTTGTAAACTACGTAGATCGGCCTGGATTTGGAAAGGAGCATAAGATACTGCTCTTGATCACCTAATCATACAGATTAGGGTAAATCGTCAAAATGGTCCTTAAGATTTGCATAACTCATCACTTTGGTCCTTGAGATTCCAAATCGATAAAAGTGGTACCTGAGATTGTCCACCATCCATCATTTTGGTTATTCCGTTAAAAACTCCGTTAAGTGTCCCAGAGGAAGTTTGGGCAATTTTCAAAGTTTCATAACTCAATCGTTTCTTAACCAAATTCGACCCATAATATATCAAAATGAAGATAGGAAAGTGTAGAATAATATTTTACCATTTTGAAGCCCAATGGTTGCCATAGATGGCCGGAAAATAGCCTCAAAGTTGACTGGTCCGAGTGAAAACTTGAAAACTCGCCAGAAATTGGGTAAACTTTAAACGTTCATAACTTCTTCAATACTCAACGAAATCAAGTGATTCAAAAACGAAAATCATACTTCTCGATGAGAGGAAGAGAATGGTACCTTTTTAGATCGCTAAATCTCCGTGGTTTGGCCGGAAAACGGCTCGAAAGTGGCTGTCTTGGTCTCGAGTTACCCACTTTCGAGCCGTTTTCCGGCCAAACCACGGCGATTTAGCCATCTAAAAAGGTACCATTCTCTTCTTCTCGTCGATAAGTATGATTTTTGTTTTTGAATCACTTGATTTCATTGAGTATTGAAGAAGTTATGAACGTTTAATGTTTACCCAGTTTCCGGCGAGTTTTCAAGTTTTCACTCGGACCAGTCAACTTTGAGTCTATTTTCCGGCCATCTCTGGCAACCATTGGGCTTTGAAATAGGTATAATCTTATTCTTCATTTTGATATATTATGGGTTGAATTTGGTTAAGAAACGATTGAGTTACGAAGCTTTGAAAATTGCCCAAATTTCCTCCGGGACACTTAACGGAGTTTTAACAGAAGGACCAAAATGATGGATGGTGGACAATCTCAGGGACCACTTTTATCCATTTGAAATCTTAGGGACCAAAGTGATGAGTTATGCAAATCTCAGGGACTATTTTGGCGATTTAGCCTACATATTATAATTACATTGTTAATGCTTCTCCAATATAACTAATAGATCGAACGAGAACAATATAATTAACAAGAACAGTACAAATTAAGCGATGAACCATCAGTACATAGAAGTTCTTCAGCTTCAAAGACGAAGAGAAGTGTCGACATCTGAGTCATCGAAATTGTTTGTTCTGCCCATGACTGCAACTGAACTTGAACATACGTTCCTCATGACTCGAGTCTCATCAGAAACCTGCAGATAACTAGATTGCTTGCTCTGCAAGTTAGGGTAGAGGTACATTGAGTATTGGGGTGGGTGAGGTTGTGTTTCATAATTGTGAGAAGCTGTCCATCCAGACTGGAGAAACAACTCAGTTGGCTTGTAATATGCTGCCGGAATAGAAACCCTTTCTGATCCATGTAGTATCCGCCTCAATAGCTCTCTCTCTTCCCTAATCTCCTTTTCTCTCTGCAATTTCTTAAACCTCTCTTGCAATAAGGCGATGGAAGAATGAACAACTGTGCCATCTTTGCCTTGCCTAGCCATAAAGAGGGGACTGATTATATTTCAATTGCCTTTTGAGGTGACCTTGTGGGGGGTTGTATACCTATAAATATAGGACATGATGAGTAATTAGGAAAATGTTTATTTATTTATTTATTTTATTAAAATTAGGCTGCCATCCATCAGATTCTAATGATGTGAACAAAGAAAGAAGTATCTGCTGCTGTGATGCAAAGTCCAAGAAGGCAATGCTTGGTAACTAAATAATCTCATAAGTTGGGTTGGTAAATGGGAGGAGAGGCCGCAGAAAGCCTCAATGGGAGAAAATGGTGGGGATAAGAGTCCAAACGGTGTGTAAGGTAGCTTTTGGAAATCTTTTTGGAGGAATATATGGATGGGGTGATGCTTTGTCTGCTTGTCTCCAAGAGTTGATGTGGCTAGCTTTGGAGAAGATGTTGCCCTTTTGGTGATGCTTTGGGGGGATCATGTTATTATTCTTTTGGAAAAATATCAAACTGATTACGAGTAAGAAGTCATTCATCTTTACACACATCCTCTTACATGCATATTACATTTTTGACAGGTGTAATTGTCTTTTTTTACACTTTTACTCAAACATTTATGTATTATTACGTCAAACTATAATTTATAAGCAAAAATAAATGACTATTACAAGTAAAAGGCAAGTGTTCATGATTCTCTAGTATTACACCAATCAGTGGCGGATCCAGAATTTTAAACTCGGAAGGTCCCAATAATAAAGGTAAAAAATTTTATAGATTAAAATAACATTTAAAAGGTAAATTATAATACATTTTATTGATGAATCATATGTAAAACAACATTACAAGCTATAAAATCTAATTCAAACATCAACGATGAAGTTTCATAGTCTAAAAATGTTCCATTTGCAAATATGCTCTTTGAACCTCATCTTGAATATTAGGAGGATAATCCTTCATTCGAATTCTTTTTCCAGGGTCTCTCTCAAGATTATTCAAATTAATATCACACTCATTTTGTCTTGAACTTGAACTAGAACTACCCAAACAAATAGATCGTGCTATTGGTTTTGGCTTGAAAAATCTTTCCATATTTCTTATCTATACACTGCATATTAATAAAAAAACACAAAAACATATACCAATTAATCAATAAACAAAATTTCAATAATTAAATGAGTATACAAAAATAAAACATATCAATAATAGATTATAAAATCCCATCAATATATAATATAATTTAGTTGAGATTAGATTAGAATACCAAAAAATCTTATTTGAATTTTGAACCAAATGGTCGTGGTGTGGAGATTTAAAACAAATTGAGATATGATATTGGAGTAAAATTAAAATATGAGATTGGGTGGGATTTTAGGATTATGAGAATTGGGAAATTGAGGATTGGATATGTGAAAATTGGGGTTTCAGGTTTTGGATGGGGGAAGGGATGAGTAAGGTATGGGGATTCAGGAAGAGTGATGGGGCCTTGGGGAATTAAAACAAAATGGAAGCAAACGGTAGCGTTTTGCCGTTGTTAAAAAAAAAAAGAAAAAAAAAAAGGAGTTTTAATCATTTGGCCAAACGTGCATTTTGGGCCAAGGTTGGAATGGGCAAATTTTCTTTCTTCCTCTGCACGGTCTTCTTCCCCATCATGACGCTGTTGCTGCAATTGCACAGAGTTTGTCCGAGCACGAGGGGTCCCCGGAAAATTTCAAGCAACGATTCAAGCGTATTCGACGAGTCCTGGGACCTTCCAGGTCCCTCTATGGATCCGCCACTGACACCAATACACGTTCTCTTTGTACCTTAGTGGAGTTAAAAGAAGGGAATTTTTTTTATTTTTTTATTTTTTGAAATTTCGTATGAACCTTACGAATTTGACTACAATACATATATGTATCGAATACAATTATCATCTTGACGATCATATAGTAATTATATTAAATACATGTAAATATTATAGCCAGTACTTGAACTTATATACCTTTTTCATTTGTCATGTTAACAAAGTATTAAAGGAATTGTCATCTTAGTTTTTGAAATTCCTAATTTATTCAAAGTTGTTCTGGACTTTTCTAACTCCTTCTCACAAGTTCTTTATTATATGAATCCCCACTTTCCCATTATTCCAACTGACGCAACGTTGCATCCTTGTACATAATGACGAGAGAGAAAACAGAACCTCTCATTTTAAGGGGTTCCCATTTTTCATTTCTAGTTTTCATGGTTCTCGGATGGTAGTTTAGTAGCTTTCATAGGGTTATTTTGAATAGAAAATTTGATGGAGGTAGTAACTTAGGGTGAGATGATAGATTAAAAATTTTGGAAATTTTTTATTAACAATTCTCTTAAAAGTTTGATTGAAAGAAAAAAGTGGAAAGACATATTGACATTTCAAGAAAATTTCTAGAGAATAAAGAGAATGAGGAGTGACAAGAGTTGAATGAAAGTAGTTTTGGGGTACGTAATTGATTTGAAGTTTGATTTTTTCTTGATGTTTTGTACCTTTTCATAGAGAGGAGAGAAAGAGAACATACCAAAAGCACAATTAAATCTAAAACATGTCCCTCCATTCAGAGTGGGAAAGGCTCCTTTTTCTCCTTTAACTTTCTGCTTTGTTTTCAAGTTGTTGGATGAAAATGCATCATGGCTGGTTCTGCTTTGAGGGTTCTATTTAACGCCACAAGTCCATTGGTTAGTCGTTAAAAGGGTAAACCAAATGAAGTGAGTAAAGAGTCAATATAAAAGCTCGTTCTTCTAGATTTTATGGTTTAAGGAAATAAAAGTATTTTTGCTCACCA
This sequence comes from Heteromeles arbutifolia, assembly GCA_024362995.1. NCBI lineage: Eukaryota > Viridiplantae > Streptophyta > Magnoliopsida > Rosales > Rosaceae > Heteromeles > Heteromeles arbutifolia. The sequence continues at coordinate 26,813,606 of JANCRC010000005.1, forward strand.
TCCTCAAGTAATGATAATATTCATCACCCTATTTATTATCGTTTAATGAGTTAAATTCGAGATATGTGTAGTGAATAGACAGAAATCTAAAAATTTAAACTTATCCAATAATAAGAAGTAGGGTGATACCACCTCTTGAGGGTAGTGAGCAGAAATGACCCTTAAGAAAATTGTGATTACATACCGTTCAACTTAATTCAATGGAAGATAAGAAAGTAGAACTAAGAAGTTAATAACCTATCGTTGGATCAAGATTAACTTTGGACAACCACAATTTTCTTAAATCATGAGCTCTAGGAGAAGAAGACTGATATAATCCTAGTGGCGCGTGTCCAAAAGGCAAAGCTAGCTATACTATGATATCAATGTAGGTATATATATGCTATGATTTTGTATAGTATTTTAGTAAAAATAACATTATCTTGTACAGTCTCAAGGTTGCCAAACAGAAAAACATTCCTCCGATACAATATCCAAAAATTTGTGAAGCACAATGCATAAAAAGTAGCAAAAGAACGCTTTTGAATGAGTTTATCTTGTCGATACAATATATAACTGCTAGGTTAATTAATAACATGAATATGCATGATCATTTGGGAACGCAACATGCTGTGTTCGTTCATATATATATAGACCAACCCCTACCGGCGAACTTGTTGTGTGAAGGTAGACCCGGTTTTGTCCCAATGTCATTTGTAAATTTAATATTGAGCTTAAGGAAGCATACTAATATTCAAACACACATTTTTACTTTTCACATATTTTTTTTAATTGTCAATCGTCAAATTAAATGAATTGAAAAAATCAATGACCAAACATTAACAAAAATGTATGAATTATTACTTGAAAAAAAATAGCGAAGCACCACAAGAAATTTGGCTAAAAGCCACTCTTTTCATTGGTGGCTATTGTTAAGTGTTGCCACTTACATTGGTGGCAAACCTCTATGGCCACCAAGCACCCACTAAACTAGTTATGTGGCCTATGTAGAGGACTCTATTGTAACAATGGTTACCAATATTGCATTGGTGGGTATGCAATCAAAGCCACCCTAATTCACATTGGTGGCAAAGTTGCAAAATAATATTAAAAAAAAAAGGATGCCCTGTGTGGGCACTCAAACTGGAGTATCATATTTCTTTTTTTATTTTTGGTGAGAAAACAAATTGTTATATCATTAAAATATAAGAATACAATTATAAATTTGCATAACTGACCCGTTTGCATTTTTTACCAGTGCAAACTCTTCTTTACGCAATACCTGAATATTTGGCAAACAAATGCAATCCTTAGCACCACAACGTTAAGAAAGGAAATAGTTGGGATTAGAATAAAAGCAAGGGGTAATGAAGTCACCTCAAAAAACGTAGTTGAAGGTGCATAGGGAAACGCATCAAATATGAATTGCTCTAGTTTGAATCCCATTGACTGTCCATGGATAGAAGGAATTTTCTTCTCAGCAAGATGGTAACTGCATTCACGTGTTTACAATATTATTGTTAGAATAGCCAAAACTAAAGACAAGAAATCTCAAGCGTAAGGTCATTACAGAGAGATAGAAAGAGATAAACAGAGAAAGATGAAAGAGATACTGACATGCTATCCTTCTCAAGGCCATTAGCCACTTGGTTTAGAAATTCCAGGGTAAACATGTGCAAACACACCTGAAAAACGCAAAGTGGCAAGAAGCTATCATAACTCATAATTGAAACTATAAGCTGAAGGGACATGAATTCTCTTCTTCATGCAATTGGACCTCAATCCACTAAAGAAAGCATAGAACTTACAAGACAGTATTTATTTCAAAAGAAAGAAACAGTAGATCAGAGGTGACAATAAGCATTACATTACTCCAACAAAAACGAAGACGTCCAGTTTCAACGTTTGATTGCAGATGCCAGAGATGAGTCCATCTCACTGTATTTAACCACAGTTAGAGGTCTCCCCTTTCCTCGACGTACAAACACACCAACCTTTACAACTCAGTAGGTATGCCTGTAACAAAAACCCCAAATAACTCAAAATGTGATATCATAATAGTTCTAAAATTCAATATGTATGGAATGATACAAACTTTCAGAACTCATGTGTAAAACTGATATAGGTAAAACAAAATGAACCCATCCTAAAATAGGAATTTATGTGCTATCCAACAAAAGACCAAAATCACATAGAACTAAAACTAAAAGTTAAATCAACATAGGCAAAGTACTTCCTCAACTACCCTAGAGTGGGTGATATCATTGGTCAATGAATCAGCTAAGAAGAGCAAGAGTCAAGTCCTGGAATTCTTCGAACCACTATGAATAGCATGACCTGATTGTGTAAGAAAGTTAGCAACAGAGTGTAATAGTATTACATATTGAGAAAGATTTTAGTTTTGTTAAAGAATACTTATTGAGAAAGATGGAAAATATATAAAAGAAACTACAACCATTACGAAACATAGAGAAACTACAACCATAACAACTACATTTAAATACGCAAATATGCAGCAAATCCCTAACACCATTGCAAGCAATTAAGAAAAAAGTGCCTCTTAAATGAACCACCACATTCAAATTAACAATTGTCTCCACAAAAGAAAAAGTTACCTGATTCGGTTCAAAACAGTTCAAATTCCACAACCCTGGAGCAATTGGGGTTGTAATTTGACGTAATGGGATGGCTGCATCCAAACGAAGAGCTTCAATCAATTCAAGTCAACGTAATATCAATAATTTATCAATAAAAAAAATTCAAATAATGAACACCAGGGGACTGAGGAAAAGGTAAAATCTGAGACAAAAAAAAATGGAAAATTTAGAGAGATTTATTGGAATCAGATTAAAAAAGCGGAACGGTAGCATATAGGGTTTATCTAATCTTACTCGGGGATGGAATAGAAAGTGCTAAGAGTGGTAGAGGGGTTTAGGCGTCCGATTTGAATCCAGAGCAGGAAAAATGGAAGCAAACCTCTTGCAATTCAGAAAACCCAGATGAAAAACTGAAGACAGTTTTTAATGATGAGTCATACCTGGTCCGAGAGAGGAGTAGTGCTGGCAGAGATCTCTGGTGAAAATACTAAAAGATGGACCAAACCATTGGACAAAGATAACCCAGATTTTTAAAATTAAAATCACAAAAAATTGAACAAAGAAAAGAGAACCCACAACCAAACCCGAAACAAATATGTCGGAAAAGCATTCATGCAAAGGAAATCCGACTGCGAATTGAAAAAAAAGATGTGAGAGAGATAGAGAGAGACGAACCTACTTGCAGAGACCAGGGGTTCGGGTCTTGAGCGAGAAAGCGGAGAACTGGAGAAATATGTTCTGGAAGCAAATGGAAGAGCCTTGGCTTTTCCATCATTCTTGCCTTCACCCAGATTGACTTGAATCTGCTGCTGAGACGTCTTCATTGCAGCGACCTAGTCCATGAACTTGCTGCAGTTGCTTTTCGTCTTCTCCTCCCTCCCTCCCTCCTCTCTGCAAGCCGCATGCCTTCCCTTCACCGAATCCCCCCCTCTCTCTCTCTCTCTCTCTCTCTCTCTCTCTCTCTCTCTCTCTCTCCCCTGCTCCCTATAAGCCGCATGCCTTCCCCTCACCAAATCCCACACCGAGCCGTCGATCCCATCGAAAGGGTTAGGGAGGAGGCGAGGAGTTGAGCTCACAGAGGAAAGAGAGAGAGAACGGCTGGGTTGAAAATTAGGGTTATCTAACTTGTATTTATTTGGGGGTGAAACTACTGTAGAATAGGATTATTAAATGAAAAAACAATTATTTTTGACAGATAAAAAGGAGAAGACTGAAAAAGAAATAAAAAAAACATGTAAAAAGTTTTTGGTGTAATTTTAAGAAATAAAGTTAGTTAACAGACACCAATATTAGTGGCTGATTTCTTAAGGCCACTGATATCAGTGGCATCCCAGTGTAAAGCCACCAAAAAATAGTAAGAGTGGGTACTTTATATCTATGGCCACCAATTACAAAGGGTGTGTAAAAAATGGTGACCTATGAGCATAATTCTAGTAGTGAAGGAGCAACCACTTGCAACTGTCTACAACCATCTGGAGCGAATAATAGATGGCGACGGCAATGCCAATGTGGATGTATTTCATTCTCTTATTTTGAAATAGTAAAGAAAGAAAAAGAAATTATGCACTTTTTTTTTCAATTTCTATACACAGTTTTATTTTATGGTCGCTTAATTGAACAGAGAAAAGAATCAAGGCTATAATTATGGAGGTATGCAGAAGGTGAAATAATGCTTTTGCTCACCCCCTAATTCAAGATAACCGTTACGCTTTTTTAAAATCATGTTACGTGTTAACTAACCATGATTACTTTACACATTTAATCAAATCTTTATGAAAAAGAATAACAATTAAAATAATACTTACCATTTATTCCTTTAAAACAAATCCTATCAATTGAGCAATTGATTTTTTTATTTGCTTTTTTAAAATCACGTTACGTGTTAACTAACCATGATTACTTTATACATTTAATCAAATCTTTATGAAAAGAATAACAATTAAAATAATACTTACCATCTATTCCTTTAAAAAAAATCCTATCAATTGAGCAATTGATTTTTTTATTTTGTTAGATTAGTCACCGACGGAGTTTGAACTCATACCGTCATATAATGGCTCTACTCCTTTCTATCACCGTGGTAAATGGCCACTTGCCAATTGAACAATGGATTGAATTATTATCCTATTCCTCTTGCTCTCTTCTCGGCTACAGCAAAATATTTTCTATTAAAGAATTCAATCCATTGATGCATTTAATACATGTAAATGAGAGATTTTAGGTTTGATTCTCACTAAAAATTAATTTGAACCACATAATTGCTAGCTCATTATGAGGTTTAGCTCACTCTCCTCTTAATGTAGATAATATCGTTTATTTAAAAAAAACACCAAAAATCATAAAAGTATTAAATGCATAAAAGGTGCTATAGCCGAGAAGAGAGGAATAGAAATAGGATAAGTCAATTTGTTTAATTGATAGGATGTGACATCCCACATCGCCCAGGGGAGTGATCCTTAAATGTATATTCTCATCCCTACCTAGCACGAGGCCTTTTGGGAGCTCACTGGCTTCGGGTTCCGTAAGAACTCCGAAGTTAAGCGAGAAGGGGGCTAGAGCACTCCCATGATGGGTGACCCACTGGGAAGTTGCTCGTGAGTTCCCAGAAACAAAACCGTGAGGGAATGGTAAGCCCAAAGCGGACAATATCGTGCTACGGTGGTGGAGCGGGCCCGGGAAGTGATCCGCCCCGGGCCGGGATGTGACAATTGGTATCAGAGCCTAACCCTGGTCGCGTGTGTGCCGACGAGGACGTCGGGCCCCTAAGGGGGGTGGATTATGACATCCCACATCGCCCAGGGGAGTGATCCTTAAATGTATATTCTCATCCCTACCTAGCACGAGGCCTTTTGGGAGCTCACTGGCTTCGGGTTCCGTAGGAACTCCGAAGTTAAGTGAGAAGGGGGCTAGAGCACTCCCATGATGGGTGACCCACTGGGAAGTTGCTCATGAGTTCCCATAAACAAAACCGTGAGGGAATGGTAAGCCCAAAGCGGACAATATCGTGCTACGGTGGTGGAGCGGGCCCGGGAAGTGATCCGCCCCAGGCCGGGATGTGACAATAATGGTTACGTCACTCTCACGTGACGGCCAGCATGCCCTCCTTCGGGATGGGGTGTGTCATAGGATATTGAGGAAGAAATAAATGGTGAATTTTTTTTATAAATAACGTAAGTGTTATTCTTTTGGATTCAGTACCGAAAATTCTCCAACTTTTTAGTGTTATTCTAAATTGATCTCAACAACTTCAAACATTTTAAACAAGTACTCAATTTATTGAAAACGTCACATTCATTAAGCCTCAGTTTAATTTCTGTTAAATTAACTAGGCCAATCAAAGCTTTCAAGACGAGCATGAAGGTTGAGATGGGGTTTTAGTGGTCATAGGTGTGCTTGGAGGTGTTGGGGGCTTGATATTTCCCGATCTTCATTTTTCTTTTCCATTTTATTTGTGAATTTATTTATTTATTATTTTCATCTTCAAGTTTTTTTTGTAGTTACTTTTATTATTATTTGTGTCCAAGTAAGTTAAAAAGTGGGATTCATTGTTGTCACATGTACATTTAACCGGAAAAATTAACTAAAGCTAAACGGATTTGGCATTTTCAATAAATTGGGTACTTGTTTAGAACGTTTCAAAAGATTAAGACTAATTTAAAATAACACTAAATTGTTGAGGTGTTTAGTTACTTAATCCTATTCTTTTCATGAAGATTTAATTAAATGCACAAGGTGACCATGGTCAGTCAATAAGACACGTGATATGAATCTGGAGGAGGGGGTTAATGGTTACCTTAGATTTAAGTGTAAAAAGCGGCTAGTCAAGGCAAATAATAAAATTTGTTGCAGTCATATTTGGAATAGGAATGTGATTGTGTAAATCTTAGTGTGTCTAGGGATATCTTTTTTAGTCCCATTAGTAGTTAATATCTTATTAGAATTGTAATCCTAAAATGGTAAGGATTTAACCTATCCTACTACTATAAATAAAGGCACAATGGGATGATACAACACACACCTCACAATTAAATATCTCTCTTCTCTCTCTTATTGCCGCTGTCCTCCCCCTCTCTATTCCCCTAGAATAGTTCAATTAAATAGGTCTGCAACACGTTATCAGCACTCTCTTGCCATAAGCTAAGAAACTGAAGCATCGTAGGAGGAGACTGTCTTCTACAAAATTCAAAGGTTTTTATTTGTTTCTTGCCAATCAGGTATGCTTAAAATAAAGGAAGATATTTGAAACGTCAACGAAGCATGAAAACATTCCCCATGATGCATGAACCCTTCTACGTTTATATTTTCCTTCCGATATATATATTGTATATGTTTCATACATTTGTCAATATATATATATATATATATATGTTTCATGCATTACGCAATTATACTGCTATGTGGCATTTATGAGTCAAAGCATATAAATAAATAAGAAGCAATTTAGGGTTTTTCAAACCCTAGTTCTGTTGAAAAAAAAAAAATTGGGAACCGTGCGTCACGGCCGCCGCACCACCACCGTGGCTCTGCCGAACCATCGCCGCTAGCCTGAACCTAGTCGCGTGGAGCATATCATGGAACAATGTCGTTTTGACACCTTTGACCACACGGCAGCAGCCCTTTGGGCTTTGCTGCACTGACCCAAACACCCTAGGCCTTCGGCCTGATAAGCTTAACGGGCCTGAAGTCCCCTAGCCCAACCAAGGAATCTGCACGTTTCTTGGACATTCTCTCACGCTTCCCTAGCCCATCTTCAGCAACCAAGAGTTGTTGGGCCTCTATTGCCCTATGACAGGCCTGCCTGCAGCAGCCCTTTTGCTCGCTGGGCTTCCCCCCAGCCTTCGGTCCACTCGCCAGCAGCCCTTATGGTGTGCTTGCTTCGCCCCGACCGAAAACTCGAAACCCAGCTTCGGCTGGGCTTCCCCACACCAACCCGCAAGCCAACCTTGGGCTGGGCTTACCCCGTGCATGGTTTTAGGCCCAAAGCCAGCAGCTTTTGCTACTGAGCTCACCCAGAACACTCGGCCCAAGGCCCAATAAGCCTGCAGCCGAATCTGCAAGGCCCACTCCTGTGTCTTTTTTCGACCCAATGCCAATTTTTGGCATCATCGCGTTTTAAACCATGCCGAATTTTTTTTTTTTTTTTTGGGGCGCTTTGGTTTACGCTAATTAGTTCTAATTTAATTATCACTTGGTTTATCACCAACCGAAGCTAATATGACCCGTTTATCATTATTTTGCTTCCACGATCGACCCATTTGGTCCCGATCTATTGAATTAATTAAAAGTGACATGCAGTCCATTAATCTAATAATTAATCCAAAATTATTGACCGGAAGATCACTTTTGGACATTAACGATTCAATAATTTATTTTTATACTTTGAACCATTGACATCCTTTCGTAGTCCCGAAGCTTTCACACTTAAGTTCCTGAAGCAACTTAAATCCACTACACTTAAATCAACATATTGCATTCTGTGTTCTTGCAGGAACCTTTCCTTTATGAACTAATCGTTCATAAAACTAAATTGAACTTGTAGTTTCATATTTAGTGCCTTTGAAACCCGAAATTTTCATTCAAAACTTACCACATGAAACCTGTAGCTTTCATGCATAAATTAGACCAATACATGTCTATAGAACCCGAATGTTCTACGATGTATGTCTATGGATTACCATATGTCTAACCATATTTTTGTTGTACCTTTCGTTTTAGGGACACGTCGAACTTGAACAAGCTCGATTTCACCGCTCTGGAAGTATTTGGAAGAAACTACCTGAAGTGGGTTCAAGATGTGAAACTCCATCTTACAGCAAATGGTATTAGAGCCACCATCGAGGCACCTACCGACGATAAACCTGTCGATGAAGCTCAGAAAGCTACTGCAATGATCTTCATTCGAAGACACATCCATGATGCACTGCAGATCGAGTACCTCGTTAAGGAGGACCCACGCACCCTCTGGCTTGCTCTCGCTGACCGTTTCGATAACAAGAAATACATCTACTGGCCTGAAGCAAGACACGACTGGCAGCATCTTCACTTCCAAGACTTTAAGCCTATGAATGAATACAACTCTGAAGTTTGTAGAATCCGATCTCTGCTTAAGTTCTATAAAGTGGAATTAATCGAATCAAATCTTTTGGAGAATACCTATTCGACATTCCATGCCACCGATATTGTCCTGTAGCAACAATATAGGGCACATAAGTTCACCAAATTTTCATATTTGATCTCTGTTTTACTTCTCGCTGAAAAGCAGAACTAGCTTTTGATGAAGAATCATCAAGCTCGACCCAAGTCGTGCCTGAAGCGCATGAGACCAATTCTAGTAGCCACAAACGACGAAAAAATCATCGTGGCTGCGATAATGGGCAACAAGCCCCACCACGGGCCTAAGGTCAACAGAATCAAGGCCCACCCAAGGGAGGAAATTTGACCTAGAAGCGCTAACCCCTTGCCCCTAAGGCCCCAAACTTCAAGAATAAGGGAAAAGCTACCGTTCAATGAACTTCCACTGAAATGGACATGTGCTACCGATATGGATCAAATGATCATTGGTCATGCATATGCCGAGCTACCCCTGAGGCTATTGCCAAATATCATTCATGTCGTGAGTCTAATTTTGCACATTTGGAACATCCGGAATATGCTACTACATCCATAGAGATATCATATTTTCAGGAGGCATCAGCTTCTATGGAAGAATAAATTTTAGACACGTTTTAGGGTGTTTTAGTGGCCGAACCCACTAGGAGGGGCCGGAACCCCCCCACCCCCCTAATTTTTAGGTTTATGGTTTAATTTTAGACAATTTTCTAAGTATTTGGAATAATTTGTTTGGTTTTGGAATTATATTTATGCATGTGACCAATTCAAGCAATTTATTTCTAGGTATGTCTAGTGGGGAAGTTAGTTGTCTGGGTGATAGTGCTACCACGCACACCATATTGCGTGAGGGACACTATTTTACTAACTTTGTACCTAAGAACGCACCTTTCAAAACTCCCTCAGGCTCATCCAACCTGATTGAAGGATACAGAAAAGCCCGTATCATGTTGTCCAATGGTACTGTCTTAACCATTAAAGAGACCCTCTATTATCCACGTTTCGAAAGAACGTTGTTGAGTTTTAGAGATATTCGAGATAATCAATATCATATTGAAACCATTGAAGATAATGGTTATGAATTTCTTTGTATCACTTCATATGAATATGGCTAGAAGCGTATTCACGAGAAGTTGGAACGTTTCCAGAGTGGGTTGTACAACACAACCATTGGCGGCATAAAAGCCCATCATGTGGCCGGCCCTATGCCTGAGTTCCAGAGTACCTTGCTACTTTGGCATGACCATATGGGACATCTTGGACGTGACATGATGCGCCGTATCCTCAAATCATCATATGGGCATCATTTACCTCCCTATGTTGGATTCCCGCCATGCTAAGTGTGTTCTTTGAGGAGGTTGAATACTCAACCCTCCAGTACAAAGATTATTACAACCCTCATAAGTTTCTTCAAAGGATTCAAGGGGATATTTGTGGACCTATCCAACCAACATGCGGACCATTTAGATACTTTATGGTGTTGGTTGATGCATCGACACAATGGTCACATGTTTGCCTGTTGTCCACACGCAACGCTGCATTTGTGAAACTCCTAGCACAAATTATTAAGCTAAGGGTTCACCACGTTGATTATCTGATCAAGTCGATTCAACTGGATAATGTTGGAGAGTTAACATCATAAACTTTTGACGATTATTGCATGTCAGTAGGGATTGAAGTGGAACATCATGTACCCTATGTTCACACCCAAAACGGCCTGGCATAAGCTTTCATAAAGCGCCATCAATTGATAGCTCGGACTTTGGTTATGCGAACCAAACTGCCGGTATCTGCCTAGGGGTATGCAATATTGCACGCAACTATGTTGGTCCGCTTGAGGCCCACCGCTACCCAACCTCATTGACCGTTATAGTTGGTTATTAGATACGAGCCGGACGTCTCGCATTTACGTGTGTTTGGGTGCACAGTTTATGTGCTAATAATGCTGCCACTACGTACCAAAACGGGTCCTAAGAGAAAAATGGGAATCTATGTCGGTTATGATTCGCCATCAATTATTTGCTACTTAGAGCCCTTGACAGGAGATCTCTTTACCACAAGTTTTGCGGATTGTCACTTTGATGAGACAATATTCTCGTCGTTAGGGGGGAGATAAACATGCTAACGTTCCTAGAGAACGTCGTGAATTATCGTGGTATGCTCCCACTATGTCTCATTTAGATCCCCGTACTGCCCAGTCTGAAATTGAGGTGCGACGAATTAAAGATTTTCAGAGCATTGCTCAAAGCATGCCAGATGCTTTTACTGATTTAGCTAAGGTGACAAAATCACATATACCTGCTGCAAACTCACATGCAAGGATAGATGTACCTTGCGTATGTCGTAATCCTGCTTGGGAAGGCCGGACAATCCCTGAAGGTAGGGAGGTCGCACCTTCCACGCGACCCAGTACATTGGCAGCTAGCCAATCATCTATTTTGACCCTGACGCGTGGCAGACCCCTTGGTTCAAAGGATTCCCAACCCCAGAAGAGGAAAATGACACCAACTAGTGACCCTAGCTTGAATCCGACCATCGCACACTTATCTGTTCCAACGCATGAGGTTATTCTGGATTACAGTGATGTCTTAGACGAGACAACCCGACCTCCCAAGAATCGCAAGATTTCAGTCCACTACGCAGTATTGGATGAGGTTTAGAATCGAAATGAGATGATCATCGACTATGCATTTGCATGCACAGTAGCTACTGACATCATGCTTAGCGATGACATTGAACCATGTTCCGTTGATGAATGCCAATGTAAAACAGATTAGTCAAACTGGAAACATGCAATCCAGGTTGAACTCGATTTGCTTGCGAAACGTAAGGTGTTTGGACCTATAGCTCATACTTCACCACATGTGAAGCCCTTGGGCTACAAGTGGATTTTCGTGAGGAAGCGTAATGAGAAGAATGAAATAGTGCGATACAAAGCACACCTCGTAGCGCAAGGCTTCTCTTAGCGTCCTGAGATTGATTACGAGGAGATGTATTCCCCCGTATTGAACATTATAACGTTCCGTTACCTAATCAGTTTGGTAATTTTTGAAAAGCTGAATATGCAGCTTATGGACGTGGTAACTGCGCATCTCTATGGGGATCTAGATATCGAAATATACATTAAAGTTCCAGAAGGACTTCCGTTGACTGGTTCAAATAGTTCTAGACCACGGAACACTCTATTTATTAGATTGAGGAGATCACTTTACGGATTGAAACAATCCGGGCGGATGTGGTATAACCGTCTGAGTGAATATGACAAGTTAGGGTTATGTGAACGACGAATTATGCCCATGCATGTTCATTAAGAAGTCACATTCTGGATTTGCGATCATTGTAGTTTATGTCGACGACATGAACCTCATCGGAACTCCCGCAGAGCTTGAGGAAATTGCCGCTCACTTAAAATCGGAATTTAAGATGAAATATCTTGGTAAAACTCGATATTGTCTCAGCCTAGAGATCGAGCATTGTTCGGATGGAATCCTAATACATCAATTGAACTACTTTCAAAAGGTGTTGCGATGTTTTAATGAGGATAAATCTCATCCTTATACTCTAGATGCTAAACGAGATCCCTTCCGTCTAAATGAGGATGATGAAAAGATTTTGGAGCCTGAAGTTCCATACCTAAGTGCAATTAAGGCTTTATTGTACTTGGCTCAATGCACTAGACCCGACATCTTCTTTACTGTTAATCTTTTGGCTAGATACAACAATGCGCCCACACACAGACACTGGAATGGTGTTAAAGACATTTTCCACTACCTCAAGGGTACAACAGATTTGAGCTTGTTCTACACCCACGAATCCTCGAGAGATGCCGCCCCCCTCAGTTCTCGGGTCAATTCCCACTTGTTGGTTACGCAGATGTTGGATATATGTCTAACCCACATTGGGCACGTTCTCAAATGGGCTATATCTTTACCATTGAAGACACCGCTATATCTTTGAGGTCTACTAAGCAAACGCTAGTTGCGAGTTCTTCGAACCATTATGAGATTCTCGCTCTGCATGAAGCATCGCGTGAGTGCTTTTAGTTGAGAGTAGTCATGGAACATATTCGAAGCACTAATGGTCTTACTTCCGTCGTTAACCTTCTTACGACGATCTTTGAAGACAATGCTGCATGTATCGAGCAGTTAAAAAAGGGATACATCAAGGAAGACAACACTAAGCACATAGCACCGAAGTTCTTTTATTCTCACCAGCAATAACAACATCAGAACATTGAAGTCAAGCAAATTTGTTCCCAGGAAAACCTGGCCGATCTCTTCACCAAGTCATTGCCCAATTCTACTTTTCAGAAGCTCGTCCAAGGAATCAGTATGCGTAAATTATCTGAGTTGAATTCCTTGTAGTTTTCTTATTTGGAAGTTATGTCTAACTTAGGGGGAGTATCCTGAAGCATACTTACTTGATCTTAATGTACTTTTTTTCCTACGATTAGGAGCATTTTTCCCACTGGGTTTTTGCTACCAAACGAGGTTTTGATGAGGCACCAATCCTGGGATGATCATGCTCCGTTGAGTTCACTACTTTCGTCTTGTTTGACATTTGTTTTAGACATTATGCATACTTCTCACTTTTTTCCTTAGTCTATGGGTTTTTCTCCCCCCTTGGGTTTTACCATAGCAAGGTTTTGTGAGTTTTACTACCAATGCATACTTTCTTTAAATTTGAGACTTGCATTCGCCCGTTGTGCCGGCGAGTTCATCAACTGTTCTACCTTATCTGTTGAAGATCTGATGTGATGTTTTGTTTGAGTATTTACACACTCAAGGGGGAGTGTTGCAGTCATATTTGGAATATGAATGTGATTGTGTAAATCCTAGTGTATCTAGGGATATCTTTTATATTCTATTTAGTAGTTAATATCCTATTAGAATTGTAATCCTAAAAGGGGTAAGGATTTAACCTATCCTACTACTATAAATAAAGGCACAACGGGTGATACAACACACACCTCACAATTAAATCTTTCTCTTCTCTCTCTTATTGCCGCCGGCCTCCCCCTCTATATTCCCCTAGAATAGTTCGGTTAAATAGGCCTACAACAAAATTTACTTTTTTGTTGAATATATCCAAGACAGATTCTCTTTTTGGGATAATTGATATTAGAGGTAAGAATATTCAAACTCAAAACCTTAGATTCAATCTCAAAACCTTTGAATGCAGAGATAAATTTTTCAAAATTTTGGCAAAAATACTCACTATTTACAAATGCAAGTAAAACTACTCACTCCTTAAAATTCAACCAAATGCACTAATTTTGAGTTGTGCTAACCAAAAGAACCTTGATATACATATGGTCCCATGTCATTCTCGAAGGGGCGTTGGGGGTGTGCAAATGTGCAGTGGCACAGGGCCCTGAATTTCTGAGGGACTCCAAAAACTTTATCCTCCTATATATTACATATAAGTATAAATTTTCTAATAAAAAAGTTTTTAATTGAAAGGGAAATTATCATCATATGATTTTATCTGTATTACAGTTGATTAAATGGAGTTTATACTTAAAATATTAATTTTCCTTTCTTATTCTAGCAATAAAAAAACCTTTTGTATTACTTTCTTCCAGTTTTCTTTAACAATAAAAAACTAACTTGTGTATTACTTTTTTTTTTTTTTGGAAGCTAACTTGTGTATTACTTTCTTTCACAAAAACAAACGTATTTTCATATCTCTCTTTCAGCCGTGTTCCATTTTTTTCATGGATGTACCCTAAACCACGATTTCATGGCAACTGAAGATTTTTCAATTAGTAAGAGAGAGATGTTGATTTTAATTAAGTTTGAATATTGATTGTTAAATTATATATGAATATATTATCTTTTTTCTTTAAAAAATGAGGAGGGCAACTGGTGGTAAGCCACAATTATCTATTCTTTCTGGGCCCGGAGAAGCTATGAGAAATTTCACCCTGTCTGTGGCCCCAATCAAGCATGACCTTTTTATTAAATTCACACAAGGCCCTCAAAATGTCAGAGACGGTCCTAAAGCCTATCCTTCAGATGGCTATCCGTAGGCTGGGCGCAGGTTCGTTTGGGTCGGTTTTGGGCCAAAACCGAAACCAAACCAACCTAGTCAATTTGGCCAAAATTGCAAACCGAAACCGATCAAGCCGGGTCTAAAGCTGATTAGGTCGGTTAATTGACAATAGCGGGTTGGTTTTGGGTTTGTGTGAACACCAGTTAAATTCAAAGTTTAACATTCAGACATACTTAAAGTTATTAAAAAAAAAAAATTCATCAAAGCTCCAATCCTTCACAATATTACAATCCAAATGTTCCAAAAGATCAAAGTTCCAAAGTTCAAAAGTTCCAAAAGATCTACTGGAGAAGGCATTACATACATATACATATACATATATATATATACATATACATATACATATATATACATACATATATATATATATAGGGAAGTGTTATTGGTACTCTAAAAATCTCATTCTACATTCCTCACAAAGTGTATTTTTCTTTCCAAATATAGAAAGTTTGGAGTGTAAAATGAGATTTTTGGAGTATCAATAACAATTCCCTATATATATATATATATATATATATATATATATATATATATATATATAAAATGAAGAATTGAAGTCCCAAAAGTTCTAAAAGATCAAAAAGTTACAAAAGTTCCATACTTCCAAGCCTCAAGTAACTTTCCCAGCACTTCCTACACTCTAACAACTTGATGATAATTATGTAAACACAGAAGCATAAGCTTTGCACAAGAGTTCGCAATTAAATATATGAACTATGAAGTTATAAACAGATTGTCATACCTTACAAGCTACGACTAGTCAATTAACGTTGTTGGATCCGACCTTTTCAGCAAGATTTAGGGTCTCAATCAATTTCTACAACATCAATTAAGAGATATATTGAAGAAAATAAAACATGGGAAAGTTTAAATAAAACAAGGGAAACTATAAAAGACAACGAAAAGTACTTGCCTTTTTCCATGTTCTCCAAATCATGATAGAAGTCCAGGTCATCCTCTGTAGGTTCCTTGAAGAAGTCAAATGCCTCAGCCCTCAGCCAATCATTTTTGCAAATCAGCGCCTCAACTGTTTTGGGGGTCAAAGAAGCCCGAAAAGCATCCACAACCCTTTTTCCAACACTAAATGCAGCTTCTGAAGGTACACTTGAAGCAAGAACAACAATTACATCCTTCGCAATTTTAGATAAGATAGGAAACATTGGGGAGTTCTCTTTCCACCATTCCAAAACATTGAATGACACAAGGCCTATATCCTCACATGCATCCAATAAGTACTTATCAACTTCATTTCTAATGTGAACTACATTCTTCGCTTTTCTTGATCTCATGTATTTCTCGAGTCTTGGATTTGTCTCTTCAAAAGAGTATGAGACATAATCAAGTTTGTAGCATGGATCAAGAACAACCGCTACTTTCATAAGCTGGTTCACCTCTCCAACACTTCCCCAATATTTGTCATATTCATATTCATTGTAGTTGCTAACTTTTTCATAAAATGATCTCCATTTTTAGTCATAGAGTTCAATTCACCTACAATACTACACATCTCTTGGAAAGGGACATGAGAAGTGACCGTCTTATAAGCACTAAACTTCTTTGTTGACTATTTTTTTTCAAGAACTTCACAAAAGCCTTTGCATATTCCCAATTTGTGAATGTTGGAGGCCCCACCACAACTTTCACACCCACAAGTTCAACTCTTTTCCTCTTTTTGCTCATTTTCCCATCATCAAACTCACTGAATTCCTCAAAGTAATTAGTAAACTATGTGTCCTCTTCTTCCAAACTCTCAAACGTTGTTCGCAACTTTAAAGCAGCCTCTAAAATCAAATAGGTGGAATTCCACCTCGTCTTGCATTCCAGAGGCAAAAGGCATTTGCTATCAATATTTGCCAAGGCCAAACAAGACCTAAACTTTTCAAGACGAGATGGAGACGATCTTGTATATTTACAAGCCCTACGAATACTCTTAATTGAGCTGTGCAATTCACTTAACCCATCTTGAATAGTCAAATTGGTGATGTGAGCAAAACATCTCATGTGTAAAAAATCTCCATTCAACAAAAGAGTGTTCCAACGCGTGCCCTAATGCCCTCTTCATATATCGAATAGCACCGTCATTAGCAGTAGCATTGTCAACGGTGATTGTGAAGACTTTTTCAATGGGCTGTGAGAGTTCTTTTGTGAATTGCATCCCCCTTATGATTTGTAATTTGACGAAAATTGAGAATTCTTTTGCGCAAGTTCCACCCATCATCAACAAAATGGGTTGTAAGAGTCATATAATTGATGTTTTGGATGGAAGTCCAAGTGTCGGTGGTAAGAGAGACTCTTTGTGAATTGGCAGACAAGATACTCTTTATTTTGGCCTTGTGACCCTGAAACAGATTCCACACATCTCTAGCAATAGTTCTACGAGATGGTGGATCAAATTTAGGTTGAGTCTCTCTCATAAACCGCCTAAACCCCAACCCTTCGACATGCTTAAAAGGGAGCTTATCCGGTATGATCATCTCCACACAAGCAAGCCTACTTCTTTCCTTGCTATATGTCCATCCAACTAAGTTACCAGCCTCCGCAAATTTAAGAGTTTAATTTTATTTTTATCCACTTTCGATGGAGAATTCGAACAACCACCCAATCTCAGATAATTCAGCATAGTGGATGTCCCATTGCTTCTCCCATGACATGCATAATCCTTTTTACAGAGATTGCATTGAGCCCTTGCATCTCGCTTTTTTCCAATTTCAAATGACAATTTAGTAAAAATAAAACCAAACAAGGGATGCTTCCTTACAGGCTTCTTATTTTCTAAAGTGGAAGAAGGAAGTGAGAGGGGGCTGGAAGGGGTGAAAGATGTAACACTAGAAGGAGTTTGTGAACTACCTTCTATCATAAATAAACCTACAAATACAAATTCAACTGCATATTACAAATTTTTAATACATATTGTCATATACAAGTACAAACACACACAGCAATATTTTTCGAATCGAGACAAATGCATATTAGTGATTAATTAAATATAGCACCAACAACTACTAGTGATTAATCAAATAACAACACTACCGACTTTTAGTGATTAATCAAATTCATTAGTCATTGTCAACGAAGACAACTAATCAAACAAATGGGTCCACTTTCAAAAAAAAAAAAAAAATTCAAAGAAATGGATCCACTGTAGAAAAAAAAAAAACCACCATAGTAGATGAAAGAATAGAAATGCATATGAAATCAAGCCCAAAAGAAGGAACAAATGGGACCATTGTAAAAAAAATCACAAAAGCAGATGAATGAATAAAACGCAGGTGAAATCAAACCCAAAAGCAGAAACGAATGGGACCACTGTAAATTTTTTTTTTTAAAAGCAGATGAAAGAATAAAGACGCAGATGAAACTGAACCCAAAAGCAGAAGTCTTTTGATTATTACGTGTTAAACGAAGAAGGATGATCAACTGAAGAGACGGCGAAGACAACGGTAGGGTTTCGACGATGGGTGCGATGAGTCTGAGAGTTGAGTGTGAGTGAGTGAAAGGAAAGGGGAATATTATCTCTACTCTGATTATTTATTTATTTTGGTCAAAAGTGATATCTATTAATTACACTCAAAATGGACGACAACAACACCACCATCTATTATGATTAAAAGTCTAAAACACATAAAAGCAACCACGGGTCGGTTCGGTTACCGATGTCCAAGAATTATAAGAACCCCTCGTCAAACCGACCTTAGTCGTGCGGGTCGGTTTACTCTCCAAAAAAACAAAAAAAATCAAATTAAACCAAATTGCCGATGCGGTTTGGTCGGTTTAGTTGGTTTTTATTTTATTTTATTTTATTTTTTATTTTATAAATTGCCCAGCCCTAGCTATCCGTGACTTTTCGAACAAATAAAAGTCTATCAAAACTTATCAAATAATCACCAAAAGCCTTGCCCACACAGGCAATTCCATCATCTTATACATGCTTCCACCCTATTTACAAGAATCTAACATAAGACTTTTCATTTATAAGTGAAGAGAAATATCATTAGATTATAGTACTAATGTAAGAAGTACATATAGTTTTCTTGACATGCAGCAGCTAGCCGAAGCAAAACACAACACTAGTAAAATGTGAAAAGATCAATACGTACGCATCAACGAAAATAAGGTAATACACTGTAGCTATGCAGTGTAATCTTAACCAAAAATCGAATTTCGCCTAGCATATTTAGATTCTTAGTTGCTTAAGTACCCAATATTTGATCCCCATCATATTACCAATGTGGGATTAAGAGATTATATTGCAAGCTATAAGTCGACCACCATGTCAAAATGATCATCTGATCTTGTTAAATTTTAAATATGTTACATAATTAAACTGCGAAATACATTTAAAATAAGATTGACTTCCAAGCAAACAGCCCCTTCCCTGAAAATATGCAAGTTCCCATGGTGCAAGTACTCCTTGGTGGCGGAGTTGAACATCAGAGTGCGCAACGAACAAGATTATAAAATAATAAGATATTATTTAATAAACAAGAATGTTAAAACGGCTACAAACCTAAATAATCATAAAATACTAATAAGCAAACCTAAATAATCATAAAATACTAATATTTTCCAATAGGGTCATGGATGAAGAATTCCAACTGATGTGGATGGTGAGATAAGTTTTTTTTCTCCTGTAAGTGTAGTAACATATGCATGTTCAGTTTTCTTTTTCTCGTTCAGGTTCACTTTTTTTACTAAGGCGGTTATTTCTTCTACACTCAGCAAGTCTGCATAGCCAAGCTTCTTCCTCAATGACTTGGCCAACCCCGCTACTATTACAAGGACGTGGTCATTGTATCTTGGGAGACATGCGCGGATCAACCATGAGCACCGTAGTGGGGCGTAAACTTGTCTTAAGGACAGAGTGTCCAACACTGGCTTCGACCGTATTTTCTAGGTTTTTCTAATCCATTATATCATGTTTATTTAACATTGGTTACTCATGTGCATGCATTATTGTGATATATAATTGCATGAATTATTTCTTGATTTTCTATGTAATTTATCATAGCAATTAGACCTAATTTTTCCGACAATCTTAAGACAAGCTTAGGTTTGGTTGCTATAATTTTGTCATTAATTCCGAATTGGCATTACATAAGTGTTACTTCATAATTGCTGCTCGTGTTGCATGATTGCATGCTTGGGTTTTTCATGCTGGTTTTGACTTTTGATTTAATAATTAAGTGCATGATTAGTTTGTAGACTAATTTGGCTAGATGATGGGTTGTAGATTGTATGTATAGTATACAAAACAACAAAAGGTCATATTGCAATACTTGAATTAGAATAAGTCTTGTGAATTTGGTAGTTCGAATTGCATGATATGTGATTGCTAATTATTCTTTGATGTCGTAAGGTACAATGATACATTACAAAATTAATTAGGGCGTTGAACTGCATTTGGTTTATGTATATATATATATTTACCCTGTATATGCATGGACAATACTGTTTGAATGATGCTTTAGTATAGTTGTTCCTTTTCATTTTGTGCATGCACTATCTTCTGGAAAATTACATGCCTATAAGCCTCATACGTGCAATACTAAGAAAACTGAAATAGGATGAGAAATGGAGTAATTATTTATTTATTTAATTTTCTTTTCACATTAATAGTTGTCGCATTTAAACTCGTGTCAAGATAGACATGGACATTCAGATGCATGCCTTGATTTGATTGTTCCATTCATATGTGAAGAGTCCTGGGATTGGTTCATGTCACGCCCCGATCCGCGAATAAAAAATATTCATGAGCTAGGGTGTGAGCCATATTTTAGCTATAGAAATAGATTCTACAACTAAGATATGGTGGAAAATAAAATAAAATTATAACAATTACACCATACATCATATAACAAATCTTACATAATAAAAGCTTGAGTTTACCACATATAATTTATTGAATACGCAGCGGAAATAAAATATTAGTATACAAAATTAATTCATTACAAAAGTACCAACTAAAATAATAATTGAAATAAGTAGCTCTTGCCAATACATAAAATGTATGCAATGAGATGCATGAATGTACCCACTCCCTTCTAATCCCGTCAACACATACCTAAGGCACCCAAGCCTGCACGTCCCATACCATGCTTATACCACTTGGCTCCGAGTACCCGTTAGAATATGAGTTAACTCCCGTTCATCCCTTAACCCAATTTTTGTAATTAAACTCTCAGTTTCCACTTTATTAAACAAGCATTTCCCCCGACGCCCAATTGTATATTCAAGCCCTGCACCTTACGCCTGACATATACAAGATTTCATTATTTTAATAATCAACCAAATGTATATTCAAGCCCTTCACCCTATGCCTGACATATACACGGCTCATTATTATTCAAGGCAAACTTTAGCCGTTGAATATCCTCACAACTCAACACTTTACACAAGTGAGCACTAGACACAACTCAACTCAACTCCTTACCCTTTTTATGTATTTTTATCATCCTTTTGCTCCTTTTCATTTCCCTCAATAACCACTGCTAGCTTAACTGAACATCAGCGTTTTGGACTGGGGTACAAGTCAGCACATAGATTGGATTGTCATGGTTTTTGGATATGTTATAGTGGAGATGATAAGGAACAACTTTTGTTGAGGAAGTGTTTTGATCTAAGATACGAAAAATGGGGTTTTGGTACTCATAACATGGCTGTCCAGTTTTCTGTGGAATTAGAGACATGAGTTGGTGTTTCAAACATATTGGACGATCACACCGTTGGATTTTTCTGAAATTTGGATATATCATGGTAGAGAAAAAGACGAACAACTCTCATGAATAAAGTACTATGATATAATCTATGGATGATGGTGTTTTGGTCTGTTAAATAGGCTGGACGAATTCCTTAGTTTTTGGATATTTTCTTTTGATAGATGGAGTTTGGTGGAGAGATTTGTTGGATAAGGTCTCATGTATTTTTCTGGGATTTGTCTCCCACTTTTGTATATCATTCTCAAGGGAAATAAATGGAGATTTTCGATAGTTTGGTGGAAGTGCTTCTCATGGAAATGATCTCCAAATGTAAATGCATAAACAACACAAGATTTAAGTGGTTCGCCAAATCGACTACATCCACTGGGGTTTACTTTCATTGTATGTCACTATATATGAAAGACTTACAAATACAATGAAAGATGGCTTTAAGCCCTAAGAACATGTAAAAGGAAGATAAGGAGGTAATATGAAAGGGATAATGGCTTTCTTTTTGGAGTGGTTCTTTCTTCCTTTATTTTCTTCTTCTTCCTCTCTCCTTCTTCCTCCCCTCCTTCTTCCGTTGGTTCTTTGCTCATTCCTTTATAAAATTGCATGACATCTTCATTCCCATCTAGTTTGAGGAGAAGGCTTCCAAGTGTGCCAATAGAAAGAAAGCAAGTGTTGTGCCAATCATTAAACATGAAATGTGTTCCAATAAAAACACACCAAATGTTAGCCTAATCATCACCATGAAATGTGTTCCAATAGCAAGGCCACAAATGTTGTCCCAATCCTTAGCAATGAAATGTGGTCCAATGACAAAATAACAAATGTTAAGCAAATCCTTAGCTCTAATATGTGTTCAAATGGCAAAGAGACATGCGTGGAGTTAATCAATATCATGCAAAGTGGACAAATACCCAAAGGCCACATCCATACTTTATAAGATATAGAATCCCACTCTAGAGTAGTGACTAACTCCTTCTCATTATTCTCTAATGGTTGCCAAAACGCCACCAAGCCTTTGTGAGAAAAAATCAAGCCAAACTCATCATAATCCCCTTCTCCAATTCAAACTAAAAATATCTCTACTTACACATGAACAAGAAATACTACTAGCTAGTTTTTGAAATAATCTTGTAGCAAAAAGGATTTTACATTGAAACTATTTTACATATCGAAAGTAGGTTCTTGTATAAAATAAATATAATAAAATCATTACGTAAAAATAATTACCCAACATACAACCCATATATATAACTTTTTATTTTATTTTTTTATTTTTTATTTTTTTATACGGGGTATTACAGTTCATAGGGTGTTCTATAAAATATATGTGTTATATGTAGAAACCCGTCACAATTGACCAATTGGAGATTCCAGAAAAAGAGAACAACAGTTTGATATACATTTGATTCAAGGATCTTGGATCATATAGAACCATGTGGAGGTTAATCTTGGGTCACGCCGTGTGGTGGTTAAGTTGCAAAAGGATGCAACTATTTGACAAATCGATGGTTTTATAATGTGGTGGAACTAAATACTAGAATCTGCCATGGGGGATTCAAAGAAAAAGCATGCCATTTGAAGGGTTGCTTTTGACAGTGAAAGGGTATGACCTTTCCAACAAGTCATTACCATTCTTAAATATACATGTGATCATTGGCTGGTATTTAAACTTCTACATACCGATCATTAACTGGATGTATATTATCATACAGTGATAACAATTATTTATCTGATTTTTTTCGAAGAGATGAATAAATTTCAATAGGCCCAAAATGATACCATATATTGACCATAGTCATATATGATGCAACACATTTTGGAAGACTTGAGAAGCATATTTCTAAATTTAGGTGTTTTGCTTCTTTGCCGATTGAGGCAGCGCGTGGCCTTCCGGGCCGTCGCCTTGTGGCGGCTCGTACGGCGGTGCAAGGGGGGAAACCCGAGGTTCATCCTCACTAGTTCGAGCAGTCCTCGGGCAATCAAATCTGTGAGTGGACCCCTTCCTAACTTATATGTTTTCATAAAATAGTAGCCTAGCATGCATTATGGATTTCATGCTTTGAGTATGTTTTATATTATGCTTTACGAACTTCTATAATTACGGTTTACGAAATATTCATGATTTTATCAAAATTACGTTTACGAACGGTTATGAAATATTGGATTTGCATATATGGATTTCAATTGATCTCGAATATGACTTATATTATGGATTTACGAAATATGATTTATTTTATGGATTTATGAAATGAGGTTTTGAGCTTTCGAGCTCTAGTGTTTTAATACAAGTTTTGAGATATGTTTTTGGTACTTACCTAGTGGGTTATCATACGGCACATCTGCACACCATGGGTATAGATGTCTATGGCCATAGGACACAAATGATGGAGGAGTGAGATATGATATATTATATACCCTCAGCTTCAGTGCCGAAAGCAGTGTCGGACAGCTTCACTAGCCACGGTTAGTGTCGGTGTGGATGTATGCTATTTTATACAGCTTCACCTTCGGGTGATGAACATGTTATTTAGCTTCACCTTTGGGTGATGGACAGGTTATTCGGCTTCACCTTCGGGTGATGGACAAGTATTGCCTTCGGGCGACTATGATACTCCTAGTTAAGTACTTCATTGTTGAGATTTACGGATTTGCCTTCGGGCGGCATTTTCAGCATTAATGAGCATGGTTTTACACGTACATGTTTTACGAATATTTTCTTGGAATGCTAGGGTTTTCATAAAATCTATTATGTAGTACTATATGTGTTTTCAAAATAGAGGGTTATTATGTTCATAAAGAAAACGATTTTCTTAAGTAGTACTATTATTATAAACTTTGGTCCACTCACCTCTTTGGTTTTTGCACCCCCTCAAGATATAGGATCAAGACACATGATCCTAGCGTCAGGACTCTATAGCATAGGTATCCTCGAGTCTCCTCAGTATATGTATCATTCCCTCGTTTGTATCTTTTCCAAGTAATTATTCCATATTATTTTTCGTAGGTGTATACTCTAAACACGTTCTTGCTTGGCATAATCGTTCTAATTACTTATTCTTTATTGCATGCATATTTAAAATGGCTTCGTTACCCTTGGGTGTCGGCCAGCATGTGCCTACCTTGGTATGTGGGGATATCGGGGTTGGTGCGTGTCACCCTCTCTTCGAAATCGAAGCTCAACCTAGACACCCAGAGCTTACAAAGCTCTCTCGGCATGCCTCTCTTCCAAATGATAAAAATGCTGAAATGAGCTAAGGGTTTTTAGTATTTATATGTGAGTATTTTAGTAATTTGGATTTTGTGCATAGTGCATGACTTATGCATGGTCATGGTCAGTTTGTCCTATTTATGTCTCAAGATTAAGAAAAGGGCCTATTTCTGTCAATTTCCCCTTTTTTATATTAGACAACAATGGCAGTCCTAGCATCACAAACAACGTTTCTAAGGATCGTCGACCTCTCAAAGGCCTCTCCTTGACTCTTAGATCTAACACTTGAGAACCCCTCTCGAACAAGAGATTTGTGTTGAGGAATTATTTCCTAGCCAACAGTGGCATTGCTTCGGCCATCTTAATTTTGCAATAAGTATTATAGTGAATCAGGGAGAACCTTCAAATAGTTATGGGCTTGCCCTTGTGGTTTCTATTACATGTATTTGTAGAATTGAAGGATGGGTAGGCTTAGTCGGAGAAGGATGATACTACACAATATTTCTTGACCTATATATAGTAGATTTAAAATTACTACATGAACAAGTCCTCATGTAATGTATTTTTTCCAGAGGATCCTCATGCAATGTTTTAATCGTTAATGTTTTATAAGGTTATCAATCATACTAACAAATAATGTTACCTGACGTATATACATAGTATATTTCCTACAAGAAGCCATTTATTTTTCGTATACAATGTCTTTTACACTAAATGGTGGGAGATTCCGGCTCCATCTCACAATGAGTCAACCTAATAAATTAGTACGAACAAACTATTTACAAGTCTAACATAAGATCTCTCATTTACAAATGAAGTGAAGTAAAATACCACTAAATTATAGTATTAGTGTCAGGAGTACATATAGTTTTCTTAAAATGTAGCAGCTAGCTGAAGCAAAACACAACACTAGAAAAATATGAAAAGATCAATACGCATCAACGAAAATAAGGTAATAAAATGTTAAGGCATAGCTATGCAATGTAAGCTTAACAAAAAATCGAATTTCATTTAGCACATTGAAAGCCGAATTTGATATTGGACTTCGCAAAATTAGCAGCCTTGTCTTCAGGCTCTAGAACCCAAGGGCCGAGACGTGTTCCTTCCTTGGCCGCAATCGCAAGACACAGAAGTCGGCAGCGCACCCAACGAAACATTAACACATTTTACTCCCCGGCCGAGCTCGGCTGACAAGTTGGCACGCCCCACACACAACCAAAGGACGTAGTTAGCTTATTGATTACTCAGCCTGCGCGCCATGTAGGCTTGGTAGTTTTTAGGATCAACACAACCATATGAACTAAATTTGTAAACTTTCTAGGGTTATTAGACCAGAAAATCTTTCCAAAAGAAATGAAGAAAAGAGTTCATTATTTCCCGAGAAAATCAAACTATCTGTAGCTATAAAGTAAAAACAAAAAATGTATCTTTGATGGTAGTGTATTTACGTACCTTCATATTCTTCACTGGTATTAGTACTGAACAAAACCAAAATTTTGGGTTTTCCAAGAAGATCCAACCTTATGGATGGATGTTCTAATTCTGTAAGAATGTGAGTGAAGAGTAAACTGAAGAGGTTTTTTATTATAACGTCCACCGTTCTAGAATGGTAGTGACAGCTACAGCTACACGTGACTTCATCTGATGAAAATCACCTTGACGAGCAAATTGCGATCTGCATTTTGCGGATTGAACGTACACTGGTGAACTTTCAGACTATGACACACGGTTTTGCTTACTCATTTTCTATAATTTAATAAGACGACTTCGAAAGTCAATTGTAACAAGGCAATTGGTAACTTAGCAATATAAGTAATAAGTCAGCACAGCTATCGTACAAAGAGTATTAGGTAAAATACTCGGAAAATGCATCACATGCTAGGAAATTAGTATAATCAAACGTTTTGCATGTGGTCTAATATTTTAGTGGATACGATGTTGAGTTTTTACCTATGCATTTTGGGTTTAAATTTCTTTCCTCCTTAAATTATCGTAATAGTTTCGAACTCTAATCCTCTTCCTTTAATCATAATAAAATTTTGGGTTTTTATCATAAATGGTCCCTGGCATTGATCAAACACATTATTTTGGTCCCTGACATTGAAAATCAATAGAAATGGTCCCTAAGATTGATCAAACACATCACAAATGGTCCTTCCATTAAAAACTCTTTGGACAATTTTCAAAACTTCATAATTCAATCGTTTCTTAACCAAATTCGACCCATAATATATCAAAATGAAGATAGGAAAGTGTAGAACAAGATTATACCATTTGGAAGCCCAATGGTTGCCGGAGATGGTCTGAAAATGGTCTCAAATGTGACTGGTCCGCGGAAAAACTAGAAAACTCGCCGGAAACTGGGTAAATTTTAAATGTTCATAACTTCTTCAATAATCAACGAAATCGAGTGATTCAAAAACGAAAATCATACTTCTCGAAGAGACGAAGAGAATGGTATCTTTTGTGATGGCTAAAGCACAGTATTTT
Organism: Heteromeles arbutifolia; assembly: GCA_024362995.1. Classification (NCBI taxonomy): domain Eukaryota; kingdom Viridiplantae; phylum Streptophyta; class Magnoliopsida; order Rosales; family Rosaceae; genus Heteromeles; species Heteromeles arbutifolia. Next base: position 26,840,749 of record JANCRC010000005.1, read on the forward strand.
GGCCGGAAAATGGCTCGAAATTGGATAACCATTTTCTAGTTAGCCAATTTTTCCGTTGATTATTTAAAATTTACCCAGAGTTTTCCAGTTTTTCCGTGGACCAGTCACATTTGAGGTTATTTTCCGGCCATCTCCGGTAACCATTGGGCTTCCAAATGGTATAATCATGTTCTACACTTTCTTATCTTCATTTTGATATATTATGGGTCGAATTTGGTTAAGAACGATTGAGTTACGAAGTTTTGAAAATTGCCCAAAGAGTTTTTAACGGAATGACCATTTGTGATGTGTTTGATCAATCTCAGGGACCATTTCTATTGATTTTCAATGTCAGGGACCAAAATGATGTGTTTGATCAATGTCAGGGACCATTTGTGATAAAAACCCTAAAATTTTTTGTTTAAAAAAACAGTATAATCAAATGTGTACAAGCCCAGCTATTTTTGCCGCTCAATGTGATACCTTGCGTCACAAATTCCGTTCACTAATAACATGGGTTAGGATTATGCCCATTTAGTAATGTATTTCAATGATTCAAACTGTATATGTTTTAGTACATTATTAAAAAAATCTTCATTACAAAATTTAGACAAATCAAAACCATTAAGATATTTATTTGTAGTGAATAAAATGGATAAATATAGTTCTACAAAGAAACACTAAATTTGATCGAACAATTATATGTTTTTGCATTTGAGTGATTTTTTATATATATGATCTTTGAAGTAAGACATAAAAGTTAACGGTAGGATCGTTGAATTACATCATAGAGTGGGGTCCACAAAAGCATATATCAAAAGCGTATGTCCCTGGATCCTATCCTATATATACACTCATTAGACTAATGAGTATATATACAATTAACCATTTGAGTAACTACTAGTACACGTACTAGGCTCGTTCCACAATATACTCACATCATCTAACCCGTTCTTTTTAGGGTCTTTATTCCTAAATCATCGTCGCAGAAACTCACTCAAATAAAAATCATTCAGCCTTTTAATTACTCGTGTGAACATTTCTTGGTTTATTGTCAATACTGTATTAATCTATTTTGTAGGTAGATAACTAAAATTTCAGTGAAATTTTTCAAAAACGATATGTTAGTGATAACCTAGCTTTTGGGAAGTATTATGGAGTGGGTCTGGACGGGTATTAAGTTACTACCTCATTTGAGCTTGGGTACCCAAATTTGTTAGTTATTATTAGAAATAGTCCACTTCTGAAGATTTTAAAAAGTAATATATTGTCATTTAGTACTACAATCTAGTGATATTTCTCTTCACTTGTAAGTGAGAGGTCTTAGATTCAATTCTCGCCGAAAGAGAAGTTGAACCGTATTATTGTGGCAAGCCTATTGTAAGGCTTAGGGCTCATTTGGATATGCTTTTAAAATAACTAAAAGCCTTTTAATAAAAATGTTTTTGGAACCAATCCTTGGTAAAAATGCAAGTAAATCCTGTAAAAGCACTTAAAGTGCTTCCTGGAAGAAGCACCAGTCATGTGCTTTTTGCAAAAAGCACTTTAAGTGCTTTTGAAAGCTAAAAACATTTTCTCTAAAAGCGCTTTTAGCCATTTTAAAAACACATCCAAACGAGGCCTTAGCCTATTCCCCACCCCCTTAATGTATATATTATCGTTTGTTTAAAAAAAAAAAAATCTTAAAACATAAGATAATACTATAAATTAAATTCCTTCAACCCCTATATCACAACTATTTTATTCATTTAATATCTCTATGTTGTAGATTACTAATATTTATGTATCTATATCACATGTTTTTTTTTTATAATCTATCTATATAACAAATAAATTGTTTTTGGCTACGTACCTGTATTATGGATTTTTTTGCTTGTAATCTACCTCTTTCAGAATTAGTCTTATTCATTTCTCTCTTAAATATATGTCCCTTAATTTTTTGGATTTTTATTGCAAATGGTCCTTGAAATTTATCCTTACCATTAAGATGGTCCCTGAAATTGAAAATCAATCAATATAGTCCCTGAAAATAGGTGTTACAAATCAATGTGGTCATTCCGTCACAATTCTGTTAAAAATTCTGTTAAGTGTTGATGTGGCATGTAAATGGGCCCTACAAGATTTACGAGTTTTTATCACAAATGGTCCCTAAAATTTACTCACACCATTAAGATGGTCCCTGAAATTGACCTACACCATCAAGATGGTCCCTAAAATTGAAAATCGATTAATGTAGTCCTTGAAAATAGGCGTCACAAATTAATATGATCCTTCTGCTTCAATTCTGCAAAAAACTTTGTTATGTGCTTATGTGGGTTTAATAACTAATTAAAAAAAAGTTGTCTAAATACCTTTTTGCACAATAGAATTTTTTTTTCTTATAGTAGGACCTACTTCGAAGAGAGATCCCTTCCATAAATTCTCAAAGGCAAAAGGCTTAACCAAGGTCTAAGAAGGGGTTTGGAAATAATTTTCAACCAACAATAGACGCACCTCGATTATAACATCATTATCTCAAGGCAGATCTCGCCATTCTTTGAGTCACTAGACCACCAGGGAAGCGCCGAACAAGCTCTCCAAGATTAAGGTTGTGAGGATGTTGATCGCGTATATGTTAACGGTGATGTCCTAGAAGTTGTTGTCAATTAGCCAAGTCGTCACCAATGGTGATCTCGATCCAGGTTCAATTTGGTGAAGGGTGTTGAAGTGTGAAAAGATAGGTGTATTGAGATTATTTGTAGTTTTTTTAATTTAATTAGACTTGTGTGATCCATTTATGTGTCACATCAACACATAACAAAATTTTTGACAGAATTATGACAGAAAAGGTACATTGATTTGGGACACTTACTTGCGGGATTACATTGATCGATTTTCAATTTCAGTGACCATTTTGATGCCGCATGTCAATTTCAGGGACCATTTTGATGTCGCGGATCAATTTCAAAGATCATTTGTGAGAAAAAAGGACTTATGGGACCCATTTATGTGCCACATTAGCACTTAACGGAATTTTGAACATAATTGTGATGGAAGGACCACATTGATTTGAGACACCTATTTTCAGGGGCTACATTGATTTTCAATTTCAGGAACCATGTTGATGGTGAAGGTAAATTTCAGGGACTATTTGTAATAAAAATCCTAATTTTTTTTATAGTATGCATGGTATAGGTATATTACCGGACTAAATCTTAAAAACAGCTTCGGTTTTTGGACCTGAATCTAGATGCCTATATGGATACGGTTGGAGAAACTTTTTGAATGTGACACATACAAACGAACTTGACGTTATTGTTAAATACAGTAAAACCTTCCTATGGGAATAATCTCCAATTAATTATAAAATAATTAGACGTAACTTTGGTAAATTAGCCTATAGAAATAAGCTTCACATGTAATAAGTTATAATTTTTCTAGGTCTCATCTTAAGAAACTTGTCTCGACATAGTAATACTTTAAGATGAAGTACACTATTTCTAGAGAGTTGTCTAGGAAATTATATATTTATTATAAATAGTATCAAGTCTTTTGAACTTGCAGGTAGGTAATAACTCATCAACATAGACAACTTATTATTAAAGCCAAAATATTTCTAACTCAAGAACTTTGGTAATAAAGAGAGCACTACATACATACATGCACTCTTTTTCAATGGCTACGTCTTGGAAATTATCATGCTTTACTAAAAAAAGCTTGACATTTGAAGAACCTTTTGTATATAATTTCATCTATCTCTCTCTAACCCTATGATCATTTTAACATAGACGCAGCTATTTGAATTTTTTATACAAGCAGGAAAAATCAAACTTAGAATATGATCTTATATAAAGATAAATATTTTTAACCAATTGAATTACAGTTCTTACATAAATAGTGTTTAATGCGACTGGCAGTAGGTAAGAAAGATTCCTAATGCATTTTCATATATCACACAATCAACTAAAACAAAGCTAAAAATAATATATGTAAGTGAACATCCATTGAAGAGCAACACATAATTAACCATAAAACTGCTCTGTAGCACCAAGGATAAATGATTCCACCAACATGAAGATGCTTGGGCTGGGCTTGATATCAAATCGATGATAAGCTTGTATCCATGCATGCAGGCCAATTGGCATAAATGATATATATGCTTCCTCTATTTTATTTTTGGAAATATTTTCACTGTCAATTATCATATATCTTCCAGTACTATTTCTTCCACAATCACTAAGGTAGCATGGCCAACCTTCTTCCTCAAAGAGAGAGCTAAGCTAGCTGGATCAACTCCATCTCCAATTATCACCATCTGGTCTTTCTTTTCCTCATCGAAAGCCACTGAATTAACACCTGCAAATATTACATATAAACGAATTTCATTCTTAATCCCCGTGAAAATTTGATTACGTTTCATAAGTCCTTGTTTTTGTAAATTACTAAAGTATAGAATAAAATTTGCTACAGAAGAAAACGTAAAAAATATGAGCAATAGTAGTAAAGGCACCATCAGCGACAGCAGCTATCTTCATGGCCTTGGCACGACGTCTTCTGTTTCTCATTTGCACCTCGATGAAAATCTTTTGCTGCGCAGTTAATTAAAAAAAAAAAATTCATTAAGTTTAGTCATACATAACACTAGCTTGGTACGACAGAATTTAATTGAATTGTTTCCTTTTAGCCTTGGTGCTGAAATAACTAATAAAAGTAGGCTTCAGATGTTTAATTTGATGGAAACGTACTCACAAGTCTTTCAATTCATAATGAAAAAATCAAAATTGATCAAATCTTTTTCTATGAATAAAAGAAAAACATGGAGAATTTTAAACATTAAAGATTAAAATTAAAAATATAGTGCACTTAAGGAAACGATTGATTAGTTTCTCTTATCACATACAAAATCATCAGCAAACTTATTATGACAATCACATAGATCAACAACAGAAAATCAACACGCACGCGTGCATGAATGTCTATCTTTTGACATTTTATTTTGAACTGATTACTTACCATCATATTGAATCCTACACAACAAAAATGGCTCTGTCAAGAGTAGAAGTGATTTGTCTAGCAATTCTAGGAAGAAGAAGATGAAGTAGAATTATTTGTTCAATCTCTTTATATATATTTGATGGCGCCTATTCTCAAATCGCAAGTAATCAACATGTGGTTTTGTACATGACGCTGGCGATCCACTTTTTGTGGGTACAAAGTATATGCACCGCGTTTCCACATAAGCCAAATAGCAAAGAATGCTATATATGCTTATGACTCTTTTCTGCGATTTTCTTAATCATAACTTAATAGAGTCAATTACTAAAGTACCTCATCAACACTTGTACTAAAAGCTAACCACAAGATGATGAGTGAATCTTATTATGTCATTGTTATGATCTCATGCATGACCTAATAAAATTATAGAAAATATGGATTTAATAATACCTTGACACATTGGATAGAACTGTTGTAGCCTATTTTATCTGACAAGGAGAAGGGGGCCGGCGGCAAGGAGAGAGATTGAGAGAGAGATGTGTTTGTAGAATCGTAGGGGAATGTGTGTTGTTATTCACTCCTACGTAGTGCCTTTATTTATAGTAATAAGGGAGAGAAGAAATCCTTCATCCCCAAGAAATACAAGTTCATATAGGAAAGAATAACTAGAATCAAATCTAATTTAGGATTTACACAATCACACATAAATTAGGAAAGTTTACAACACTCCCCCTTGAGTGTGTAAATACTCAAGGTAGATTTAGCATCATGCAGAAGTTGAGGAAGTTGACTCGTCGGCACTAATTCTAAGGAACAACGCTATTCCCAATAAGGTAAGAACTTGCATAAGTAAGTAAGTCTCACTAAAAAAACCCCAAGGCTATGGCAAAAACCCGAGGAGGGACAAAATCCATAGTCTAAGGAAAAATGCATGAGAAATGCAAAGTCAAAAGAAACGTCTACGGGACGTCATCAGGGATATGACCAGCCCAAATCGGGTGCCTTGTTAAAACCTAGCTAGGTAGCAAAAACCCAGTGGGAAAAATGCTCATAATTGTAGGGCAAAAGAGTACATTAAGATCAAGTAGACTTCAGGATACTCCACCTGAGTTTGACATAATTCCAAAGAGAACTAGCAATGTTACGACTCAGAAAGTTTATACATACCAATTCCATGAACAAGCTTCTGAAACGTCGTCTTTGGCAGTGATTTGTGTGACTTCGATATTCTAATGCTCTTGTTGTTGATGTGAGAAGAATAATTTCGGCAAAATGTGCTTGGTGTTGTCTCATTTGATGTAACCCTTCTTGAGTTGTTCGATGCATGCTGCGTTGTCTTTATAGATCATCGTCAGGACATCAACGACGGGGTAAAGATTGCAGGAGCTTCTAATATGGCCCACAACTACTCTCAACCAAAAACATTCCCAAGTTGCTTCATGTAAGGCGAGAATTTCAGCATGGTTAGACGAAGTGGTAACTAAGGTTCGTTTAGTTGACCACCAAGAGATTGCGGTGCCTCCAATAGTAAAGACAACCTGTTTGAGAATGTGCCTTGTGTGGATCTGATAAGTATCCTGCATCGGCATAACCAACAAGGCGAGAATCGACTCGAGAAGCATAGGGTGCGGCATCACTCGATGATCCGTAAGGATAGAACAAGCCCAAATCCGTGATACCCTTAAGGTAGCGGAAGATGTCTTTAACGCCAGTCCAGTGTTTGCGTGTTGGTGCATTACTGTATCTTGCCAAAAGATTAACAGCGAAGGAGATGTCGGGTCTAGTGCATTGAGCTAAGTACTAAAACGTTTATCGCACTTAGATAAGGAACTTCAGGCTCCAAAATCTCTTCATCATCCTCTTTCAGACGGAAGGGATCTTGTTTTGCATCTAGTGATTGAACGACCATAGGAGTACTCGAAGGCGGCGCAACACCTTCTGGGTGTAATTTGATTGATGCACTAAGATTCCATCTTAACGATGTTTTTTCTCGAGACCGAGACAATATCGAGTCTTTCCTAGATCTTTCATCTCAAATTCTAACTTCAGGTGCACGGCAGTTCTCGCGAGCTCTTCAGGAGTTCTGATGAGATTCATGTCATCGACATATAATGCAACTATCGCAAAACCAGAATTTGACTTCTTAATGAACACACAAGGGCATAGTTCGTTGTTCACATATCTCTAACTAGTTAAATACTCACTCAGATGGTTATACCATATTCTTTAGGTAGGCTTCAAACCATAGAGTAAACGCCTCAGCCGAATTAAGAGTGTGTTCCAGGGTTTAGCAATATTTGATCCAGTCAATGTAAGTCCTTCGGGAACTTTCATATAAATTTTCGTGTCAAGATCCCCATAAAGATAAGCAGTTACTACGTCAATCAGCTGCATACTCAATTTTTCGGAAACTATCAATTCTTCTCATTATGCTTCCAAACAAAAACCCACATGTAGCCAACAAGCTTCACATGTGGATAAGTATGAGCAACATGTCCAAACACCTTACGTTTCGCAAGCGAATCGAGTTCAACTTGGATTGCTTGTTTCCAGTTTGACCTATCAATTCTACATCGATATTCATTAACGGAACGAGGTTCAATGTCATCGGTCAACATGATCTCAGTAGCTACTGCATATGCTAATACATCATCGACGATTATCTCATTTCTACACCACACATCATCTAAGCGAGCATAATAAACCAAAATATCACGATTCTCAAGAGGAGGATTAGTCTCTTCAAGGACACTTCCATAATCTAGAATTTCTTCATGAGTTTGATAGAATGAGTAAGCGGCAGTCAGATTCACGGTTAGCTCTTCAAGGCCTTGTGCCATGGGTTTCCTCTTTCGAGGGTGTGAATGCTTTGAACCAAGAGGTCTGCCTCGCTTATGTGTAGGGCCAAATGATTGGCTAGCCGCTAATGTACGTGGATCACCAAAGTTGACGTCCCGGGCCTCCAAAAAGGAAGTTTGTCATATATTTGGTACATCCATCTTTGCAGGCGCATTTGCAGCTCGAATATGTGATATTGTCATTCGCGCTAGATCGGTGAAAGCATCTGGCATGCTCTAAGCTATGCTCTGGAGATCTAATATGTGCTGCACTTCAGTTTAAGATTGAGCGGTGTGGAGATCTAAATGAGACAAAGTGGGAGTCATCCACAATAATTCGCGTCATTCTTCAGGAACATTGACGTTCTTATCTCCCCCTAACGACGGGAAGACTATCTAATAGAAGTGACAATCCGCAAAACGAGCGGTAAAAAAATCATCTGTCAAAGGTTCTAAGTAACGAATAATCAAACGAGAATCATATCCGACATAGATTCCCATCCTTCACTGAGACCCTATTTTTGTATGTAAGGGCGACGAAATTGGCACATAGATCGCACAACCAAAAATGCGCAGATGCGATATGTTAGGTTCGTATCTGGTAACCAACTGAAGGGTGCTATATGGTTGTGTCATAAAAGGCCTCAGGCGGACCAACTTAGTTGCGTGCAATATTGCATAGCCCTAAGCAGCCATCGGGAGCTTGGTACGTATGACCAACATTCGAGCAATCATTTGTAAGCGCTTAATGAATGCGTCTGCTAGGCCATTTTGGGTGTGAACATGGGGTACAAGATGTTCAACTTCAACCCCAACCGACATGCAATAGTCATCAAAAGTTTTAGATGTGAATTCTCCAGCATTATCCAATCGAATAGATTTGATCGGATAATCATGGTGGTGAACCTTAAGCTTGATAACCTGAGCCAACAGTTTGGAGAATGCAGCGTTCCTTGTGGACAACAAGCACACGTGTGACCAATGTGTGAAAACGTTAACCAAAACCATAAAATATCTAAATTGTCCGCATAGAGGGTGAATCGGTCCACAAATATGCCCCTAAATTGACATGCAATTCCTTGAATCGAACCTAAACTTTGGGTTAGTGGATGCCCGTGTGATGATTTGAGGATATCGCTATTCTTCCAGGATGTCTAAAATGGTCATGCCAAAGTGTAATTTCGTGCGCGATCCCAGAGGTAGGGCTGGCCACATAGTGGCATTCTATAGGGTGATGGTCGTAGTATATAGACCACTTGGGATACGCTTCATTTTCTCTAGAATACGCTTCTGGCCATATTCGTAGGAAGTTATGCATATAAATTCAACTCTGTTTTCTACATGGGTTTCAGCGTTGTAATTGTTATCTCTAATGTCCTTGAAACTCAACAACATTCTTTCGAAACATGGAGAATAGAGTACCTCATCAATGGTCAGAATTGTACCATTGGACAACATTATACGTGCTTCACCGTATCATTCGATTAGGTTGGATGGGCCTGAGAGGGTTGTTAGAGGTGCATTCTTAGGTATGAAGTTAGTGAAATAGATGAGTTCATGCAAAACGATGTACGTGGTTGTACTATCTGCCAGACAACTAACTTCCCCACTCGTCATACCTAGAATGAAAAATTAATTTGAATAGGTCACATGCATAAAAGTTCGTAAAAACAAATATCCATTCAAAATAATTTTTAAGTATTCAAGGATGGTAATTAAAAAACCAAATATCCAAAAACAAATCATCAACAAATAATCCAAACATAAAGGAAAATTGTTCAAAAATTAACCAAAAATAAGGGGTGTTCATCCACTACTGTGGAATTCGGCCCCAATGTCTTATTTCAACTAAAAAAATAGTTTGTGTCTACGATTATAATCTTCCATAGGTGTGGTATCCTCCTAAAAGTCAGAAACCTCCATCTTGGTACTCTCTGGTTCGTTCATTTGCATAAAGTTTGATTTAAACTTCTGACGACGAGAATGATATTCAGCTACAACCTTCTGGGGAGCTCGGTAAACAAGGGACCAATGGTCATTTGAACCACAACGATAACACATGTTCGCGTCTATGGTTTCAGGTGCTTTGCCCTTATTTTTGAAGTTTGGGGCCTTGGGAGCGGGGTTTGGGCACTTTTGGGCTTTGTTTCCTCCCTTAGATGGGCCTTGGCTCTGTTAACCTTGACGGGGTGGCTTCTGGACGCCCCTACCACACATATTTTGGTGTTTTGGGCATTGGTTCGTGTTATAGTGTGCTTCAGGCACAGCAGTCGCCCCAGTAGGTCGAGCTTAATGATTCTTCATCAACAGGTGATTCTGCTTTTCAGCAAGAAGTAAAATAGAGATCAAATCTGAGAAATTCTTAGCTCTATATTGTTGTTACAGGACAATATTAGTAGCAGAGAAGGTCGAATAGGTCTTCTACAGGAAATCCTTTTTAGTTAAAGTTTCGTTACAAAACTTAAGAAGTGATCGGATTCGACAAACTTCATAATTATATTCATTCATAGACTTAAAGTCTTAGAAGCGTAAATGTTGCCAGTCATGTCTTGCTTCAGGCAAGAAGATGTCATTCTGGTGATCAAAATGATCAGCTAAAACGACCCATAATGCTCGTGGATCCTTCTCAGCAAGGTACTCGGTTTGCAAGGCGTCATGGATATGTCTTCGGATGAAGATCATAGTAGTGGAATTCTCAACTTTGCCAACCGGGTTATCCGTCTCTTCTTCAATGGAAAAACGTAAGTTCTTTGCAGTGAGGTGGAGCTTCACATCTTAGATCCACTTGAGGTAGTTCTTGCCAGAGACCTCCAAAGCAGTGAAGTCGAGTTTGTTCAAATTCGACATGTTCCTATCACAAAATAGATGGACAAGATATGGAGAAAAATCAATCCATTCACATAGGAGTAGAACATTTAGGTTCTAATAGACATGTATTGGTTTAAATTTGCATGAAAAACTTTGGCTTTTCATGGTGATGTTTTTAAGGAAAACTTTAGGTTTTCGAACAAAGCATGTTTTTAAGAAACTTCAGGTTTCGAAATAATTATGAACTTCAGGTTCATATGTTCTTGCAGGCAAATGCAAATATATACACAAAAATATGCAACAAGAAAATATTCAAATAGAACTTCAAGTCTATAACTATAATTGAATTAATTATTTGGACTTCGGGCCAAATTTAAAGTGTGGGTGGAAAAATATAAAACCCAAATTGTCTAAAAATATTAAACAATCGAAGCTCGGGGCCCAAAAATGTAGGCCAAAGCCCACGGGTGGGCTGAGCAGATCTCTGCCGTGAGGTCCAGGCCTAGATTGCGCTGGATTTAGGTGGGCTGCAGACTCAATGGTGAGAGAAAAAAAAAAAGAAACAGGCCGAATCCAAAATAAGAGCCTATGAAAGGGTATGATCCGGTGCGATGCGGACAGTGAACCCAGGGGAGGACCCGATCCAGTTCGTCACAGCGTATGAGACACCATAGCCCTCGGGCTAGTGTCATGCTTGGGTCGGGTTTCAATTTATGGGCTACAATATGGGAGCCCAGATTGGTATATTTCTCCAATGGGCTTCAAAAGGAACACCAAAGCCCAAAGGGCTGGTGTAGACCAAGCTAAGCCTACATGGGCTCAGGTAAGAACCAAAACATCCCAGCGTTTGCTAGGTAAGGTTGCCAGAGCGCCGCTATTGCTAGTGGCTGTGTTCTGGGTAAATATTGTTCGAGGAAGCATGGGTTCGATCTGGAACCTTATATTGAACGGAGAAATTCGATTTCTCGACATTTGAGTGTGAAAACCATGGGGATTTCGAATTGAAATCCTAATGAAATTCAACGGGAATTTCAAAGATCATTGTCGGAGACGATGAATTTGTCTCAAAAATCCCAACTTCAGGTCGTGGTTTTCGATGGAGGTCGGCGTTGGTGCCGTGACTCGGCTGCAGGCGAGTGAAGGCTTTTGGGGATGACGCCATGAACGACGTCATGTTGGTTTTCATGGAGAGAGAGAGAGAGAGAGAAAGAGAGAGAGAAAGAGAGAGAAAGAGAACTGTTAGCTCTCAGCTAGTGGCTCAGCTCGGCTCCACCACACAAGCGGCGGGCCTGGGCGAGTCGAGGTCATGGGTTCGAAGAACCCTAGTGCTGCCGATTTCAATTTTTTTTCTTTTTTTTTTCAATTCAATGCATATTCAATTCAATTCAAATATTTTAATGCATGTACATATATTTGATGCAATTCATGGCAAATATCAAATTCACATAATTCAACAATTATGAATATAATGCATACACAATTTATGTAGAATCTATAATTTGAAAAACGTAAAGTTGGGTCATGCATTATGGTGAATGTTCATGCTATCAGAACTGGAAAAATATTGAGATAAAAATCGTTGTTTTGGAAGAACCTGATTGCATAATGATATGGATGAACTTGTTTGATGCAGGAAAAGCTTACTCGTCAAATTCCTAAGCGTAACAGTAGGAGCGTGCCGATAATGTGTTGTAGCCTATTTTATCTGACAAGGGGAAAGGGGCCGGCGGCAAGGAGAGAGATTGAGAGAGAGATGTGTTTGTAGAATCGTAGGGGAATGTGTGTTGTTATTCCTTCCTACGTAGTGCCTTTATTTATAGTAATAAGGGAGAGAACAAATCCTTGATCCCCAAGGAATACAAGTTCATATAGGAAAGAATAACTAGAATCAAATCTAATCTAATCTAGGATTTACACAATCACACATAAACTAGGAAAGTTTACAACAAAAACATTAAATTTCATTTCCTTTGTCTCAAAGCCCAATGACACATTGGGTGTTTGATGTCTCACCTCTTTCAAATAAATTATGAACTTTCATTGTAATTTGTATTTTCTTCGCATTGTCCGCTAGTCATGCTTATTTTTTATATTATATTATATATCGGCTGTGATAGAATAACATATATGCATAAAATTAAATGAAACATAAATGAGTTATACATGATGAAAATAATAAATTAAAATTAATGATGTAGCTTTAATTCAAAGTAGATTTACTGAAAATCAATTGAACTTACAAATGCTTTGTCTATTAACAATAGATGGAAATGAAAAAGGAGCTCGCAGGCATCCTAAACATAATTGAAAGTGTTTACAATTTTGAACTGAGATATGATGAGCTGAGTATGGTTTCTGTTCTTAAAGAATACGCAGAAATTTCAGCCTTCTGAGGATAGGAGCTAAGGCTTGCTGATATAGGCGAAAGGGTCATCCATGATTGGAGCGGGAATCCTGGCTGATTGTCTTGTGAGTTGGAAGATGCCAAAGTTGAAGGGTGGAAAAGATGATGTCGGATGACTGTAGAATCACGCGGCCATAATTGAGTGGTGAAATGATGGATGAATAGTGAAAAAAATAATTTTTACTATTCATGAATAGTGTTCTGTCTGAATGATTCATGCTACTACTGATGCTGCTTTTGGTGATAAGATCACATGACTGCTACTGTAGGTTTTACATGGGTAAAATTACATGTTTGAATTATTACAAGCTGAATGGGTCCTGGGAATCCTAGAAATATTGATGTTTTGTGGAGGATGCGTCTGAACTTTCAGAGTCTGAGTCTTCATTGTGCAGCAAAGCTGCTTCTGCCATGAGCTGCTGGGCAAGGTCTTTGAGTTGGAAGACTTTTCTTTTTTCTTTGAACTTGTGGATGATTTGGATTTTCCTTTGAGGGATGAAGATGGACTAATGTCTGATAGAGATTGTTCTGGGATAGTTGGCAACGCCATTGATGGTTGAGCTGGATATACTGCTGGAATAGGAGTAATGGGAAATTTCGAGAGGACTAAATCAATAATCTTCTGTCGATCAAACTTATCCCACCACTTGATGAACCTTGATCTATAGATCTCTCATGTTTCAATTTCATAATTCCATTGCATAATCCAAGGGACTTTGTATTTTGCCATAAACAAAGAAAGTAATGTAATCCTATCATTAAAACGATTGCGATCAATTTTTTTTTGGAATCCAGTTGAAAGTACTTGCATTAGATTTTCAGGAATAAGACTAGCTGTTGGGCCATGAGTAGACCACCATTTTGGAAACCAAGCTAGAAAGTTCAATCAAATGTTATGAACCATGAATGACTAAAGTCGTCTGTTTGATGAAGAAAAATATTGGTCCAGGCTTGGATGTAATCAAAGTAATCATAATTGTTGATGGGGATGGGAACATGCGGTGTGTGAAGTTGTTTAGTATGGTAAAGGGGGATTCCCTATTCTGTTTATGTAATGAATTTTCCTATATGAAGGGAATGATATAATATTTTGTTTTCATAGGTTTTGCTGAAGATAGGTTTGATTGTGATGGATTCTGTCTCACTGAGAATGGCTTGATAATACCTAAGGGTTTTGTGAGATTCTGTAGGTTTGTAATGAAGGTTGGGTGGAAACACTATTTTGGCTATTTTTTATGGTTTTTTGTTTTGCTGGATATTGGAATTGATGCTAAAAAGGTATTGCATTGGGTTTTTCTTAATATAAGGAGATATTTTGGTGTAGCTGGTGGATTGGGATGATGATGGGTGGGGCATGAAAGAGTATGGATCATATGAACTGACTATTGCCTTTTGGTAATTTAGACGGGGAGCCTGGTAATTTGGCCTGAAGTTTCCTACGGTAGAACCTAAAGGTGTGAAATGGTTAGTGATGGCTAAGGCCGATGAAGAATCGGGAATAGATTCTTGTTGTACTTGTGATGGTACAAGAGTGGCAAGAAGCCTCATCTGGCTATTGCTTTTATCTCCCATTCGTTATGCATTTTTCTGAACATAAAAAGCTGGGCAGGACCATGGTGATTTGTTTTTCGGATAATTCCTTTCTTAAGTAGTTCTTGGATTTCTATCTTGTAAAATTCCATAACTTCTTGATTCATTTGGATAGGTCCGGCTTTGGTTGGGATTTTTGATTCATTAAACTCCTTGATATAAGGAAGTTTAACAATATGTTGTTTGTGATGCCAAAAGGCGTTGGGAATATCTGAATAGATGTCGTTAACAAGTTCATGTTGAAAATTATCAATACGGTTGGATAGGATTTCATTTTTTTAACTGTTCTTCAATTCTTTTATGATTAATTTATTCTTTTAAGAAATTAATTTGTTGTGATTTATGTGTAATCAGATTGAGGGATTGTGAAACACTATTCTTTTGAAGATGTTTTAATTTTTTGAGATCTGTTTCTGTGCAGAACTCAAATGTGACCTTTTGTCCTAAAACTTTTGTAGTAATCCTATTGTGATGAACCTTAAAAGGATATATAAGGGCTGTGAAAGGAAGTCCTAAAATGACTGGATCAGAAAGATTTTTTATTAAGACAAATGGGGTTTTGAAAGAAATACTATCTTGACAAACATGGGCTTTAGGAATTTCATAATTTAATTGCATTGGTGATTGGTTTGCAGTACTAAGTATTTCTGTTGATTTATGAAAGTACTTGGTAGGAATTAATCCTTCTTGAATACAATTCAAGTCTGCACCTGAGTCAATCAAAGCAATTGAATCTAAGTGAAAGTCTTCGATTATTATCTTAATTTTAGGATACCACTTCTAGATTCTTATCTTGTCTAAAAGACCTAATATTAAATTTTTTTATGATTGTTTAGAAGAAGATTCTGAGCTATGGTCTGAAGAAGAACTAGTGTCTTCATCATTATTTTGGATGAGTGTTTGGGTCTGGATTTTACTAAGTTGTGTGTGGACTTCTAGGTTTTCGGACTTTAGAAGCCTAATTTCGTCTTTGATTTTATTTACTTGTTTATGAAGATCTTTGATGGTTATTTCTTTCTTAGTCTTATTGGACCTTTCTAAGGTTGTGCTAAGAGAGATTCTTGGAGTTGTTTGGGGCTGGCTAGTGCAAATTTCTTCTTAAGAAACTAATTTATTTAGTTTCTTGAGATAAAATGATTTTAATTCAGGGTCATCGACTTTACTAATTAATTCAATAAGAAGATCTTCTTGTTCTTCTTGTTTGTTGAGGACGGAGATTGTCTTACAACAAGCATCGGTGCATCCTAGCTTGATGTCAGAAGATGAAAGGCTACTTGAGGAATTCTCATTGGAAGAAGATGACAAGATATCATCCTCGGGTTGACTACTTGAGGAATTCAGATTGGTGTTTGATAAACAAAAGCAAACTTGTAGGTATCCAAAATAGTCTAGTCAATCTAGACAACATAGAACAATATTTTGACGGAATTGTTAAAATCAACTTCGACCTTCCAGCTAGAAAATCTTGTGAGTCCATCCAATCACACAGACCATTTGCTCCCAGCAGAAATTCTTTTTCTGGATCCACACCAACCGATAGGGTGGGTCAAGATCAAGAGTTAATCAACTCGTTAATAAACAAAAAACTTAGAGCAGTAGAGACCAGCTCGACTGTCACTCAACAAGAATTAATCAATGATTTAATGCACTTAAAATTAAAATCAATTGAAACAGCCTCTCAAGTAACTCATCTGGTGTATCAACCCAATACCCAAGACCTAGGATAACAAACTTCTCCAACAGAATCAAACTTTGACGTAAGTCAAGTCCATCATCAACTCCTAGTTTTAAACAAACCTTTTAAGTATAATAAGAAAAAACTCAATGCTGATATTGAGTCACCAGAAAACATTCCACGAAGGAATATTTTCCGAAACAAATACACACAAAAACAAAAATTAGAAATTTATGAAGAATGGAAAAGCTTCATGAACAAATATAGATTCGAAGTGTTTTTCTTCGACTTTGTTGAGAAACACTATGAGCCTGAAAAGAAATTAAAGGTCATAACCAAAGAAAATTGGCTTAAAGAAGACAAGACTATTGTCTCTTCTAGTCATCCCCCATAAGAAACAATTCTCATCACAAAGGGTAATACCCAAATTCCAGCAACTCCTTTCAAACTTCCCAAAGAAGATTTAGGAGTTAAATCAATCATTGAACAAAACAACTTTACCAACCAGAGTCTTCATACCATAGGAAAACAATTAGGCAAAATTGAAACCAAAATTGACAAATTGTCTCAACCAAAACCCTCAATCAGAGAAAAACCTCTCATCAATTTCCCAGAATCATCTTCAAGCACAATTTCTTTAAAAACCAATTCCACAAGCCAAAAAATAGACCAATTCTTTTAGAATTAAAGCAAGAAAAAACAGTCCATGTTTTAAATCATCCTGAAGAACCTCAACCAGAAACATCTTCTACACTTTCGGATTCAGAAAGTGAAGATGATACAGATTCCATTCGAAAAGTTGAACAAGCTTTTCCAAACCTTGAACTCAAATGCATCACAAATAAACGAGTCAATCCAAGCAATTTTGGCTGCCTTTAATGTATTCAATATCAAAATAAAAAATGCTTAATATGGCTTGCCATCATGCAAAAATTTGCTTTGATGCAATATTTTGAACATCCTTTTGTAAAACATGTTTTGCAGATTTGCAATCAACTCTAACAAGAAATTTTTGGTTTAGTAAATCATCTTGAAATTTGCTAATGCATAATACAATAGATAATATCTCTTTCTTAATAGTACTATAATTACTTTGTGCTGGATTCCATACTCCTGAATGGAAACGAACAATTAGTCGATTGTTTATATTGATGATGTTCTTATTTATTCAAAGTCAATAGATGAACATTGGAAACACTTGCATATGCTTGCTAGGATAATTAAGTCCAATGGATTAGTTGTCTCCGCAACCAAAATTAAGTTGTTTCAAATCAATATTAGATTTTTAGGATACAATATCCACCAGTCAACCGTCCAACAAATAGATTGAATTATCCAGTTTGCTGACAAATTCCTAGATCAGATTACTGATAAAACCCAACTTCATATATATATATATATATATATATATATCCATTTGTGTGTGTGTGTTTTGACTTAAAATGACATTTTGGGCCGAGCAGGGTCGACCCGGGAAGTACGAAACTCGGCCTAATGGACATCCCTTAGGCCAATGGGCTTTGAGCCCACAAAGAAGGTTCGGTTGAGTCCTACACGAGTTGAAATTTCCAAGAAATTAGGCCTTAGGTAAATATGAATTATCCCAAGGATTAGATTAGGGCTAGGCATTTAACAAATAAATAAACTGACTAAATCGCTCGAACCGCATCGGCAGATTGGTTTGGTTTGTTTTTTTTTTTTTTTTAATTTTCGGTGGTTAAACTAAACCGCACTGACCTGAATCGGTTTGACAATTGGTTCCCAAATTTCTAAAGCTACGGTTAACCGAACGACCTACATATATTTAATTATTATTATCCATAATTAGTATATGTAATAATATAAATGGTTAGTTATTTACGAGTTACCGTGTTTTCACCACATGAAAACAAAACCTGGTTACTTTTAAGAGTCTTTGGAGAAGAACAAGGGGACCATTTGGAGAAAGCAGCAACTGTTGCTTTGGTGTTTCCTTGGGCTGCTTCATTTGTACTTTTCTTTGAGCAATCACTCATATTAGTGTTACGTTATGTAGCTTTTGGGAGAGAAATTTGTTACGTATTTTCCTCTTCAGAAAAATCGAGAACTGATCGAAACTAACCCGCCACTGTCGGTTAACCGACTTGATCAGTTTTAGACACTACTTAATCGGTTTCGATTTGAAATTTTGGCCTAACCGACTAAGTCGGTTTGGTTTCAATTTTGGCCCAAAATCGATCCAAACCAACCCTCGCCAACCCCTAGATCATATTGCCTACGTAATTGGATAAAGGTGAACGAGTTTCACAATAAAATCAATTTCAGAATCCACAATGAAGTAAAAAGGTCGAGGTTGGTTGGAGATGAGGTTTTGGCTACTAAAAGATAAGGGGAATATTCAAGGAGATGCTGAGTAGGTACAAACCCATTAAAACTTTACCTCGATAGGATTATTTATCTTAGGGTCTTCATCTATTCATTTATAAATAGAGAAGGTTCTGCAACAGAAGAGGAGGACCCCTTCAACTCAACAAACAACTCAAAACGCTTTACATGAATACCCTTGCTCTAGGCGAAACCTATCTCAAACCCCTAAGAAAAACACTAACTATCCTAATCTTCCTGTCAACACATCTCCAATTCAGACAAGTGAACAACACTATGTTGACGACTGGCGACATCTTTAGTTTGGACTAACAGCACTAGAGTTGTAAAACCAAATTCAAGAGCACATTTAGTTTGGATCAGTGAACAGCACTGCAATTGGTTGGTTTATCTATCTAAGTCTTGGCGGACAAAGAATTCTATATTCTTTAGTCTTAAGATGTCATCTTATCAGCTTCGACGAAGTGAAGTGTTCCTAACTCACTCCTTATTCAGCATAAAGAAAGCCGAACTAATTATTGAACTTTGCAGTGATTTTGTGTAACCTTGTATTCAAGCTCTAGAACCCAAGGCCGAGACATGTTCCTTCCTCGGCCGTAATCGCCTCGGTGCAAAAGTTAGCAATGCATTCCACACCACCACCACCTTCATTCTACTCACCCGACTGAGCTCAATTGTGAATTGGTACGCCTGCATTCACAAGAAGAACGTAGTTAGCTCATAGTTACTCAGTATGTGCGCCATGTAGGTTTTCTAATTTTTAGGATCAACATTTTGCCACACCCAGTGGGTTTAGTGCTAAAATAACCACGTGGGATTTTGTTTAAAGTATACAAACTAATTCTACTAAAAAGTATACAAAACTGATTTTATATAGATTTGAAACTGATTCTGCCAAAACGTTCGATGAGGGGTTAGATTGACGGTATGCACGTAGTTTTGTATAAAGTATACAAAATGATTATACTAAAAAGTATACAAAACCGATTCTACATATATTTGAATTGATTATGCAAAAGTGGTCGATAAAGGGTTAGATTGAGACATGTATGTATTTTTTTTAAAGTATACAAAACTTATTCTACATATATTTAAGATTGATTCTGCAAAAATGATCCATGAGGGGTAGGGCTAATGCCATACTTGTAGTTTGTTGAAACTATACAAACTGATTCTACATATATTTGAAACTGATTCTGCAAAATGGTCAGTGAGGGGTTGAGTTGATGGCATGTATGTAGTTTTGTTCAAAGTATACAAACTGATTCTATTAAAACTACACAAAGTGATTCTACTAAAAAGTATACAAAACTGATTCTCCATTTATTTGAAATTGATTTTGCAGAAATGTTCAATGAGGGGTTGAGCTGATTGCACATGTTAATTTCACTATAGTTGTGTGGGTTGTGCTCTGTTTAAACAAAAAAATTCGGGGTATGGCTAGTATTTAAAAAAAATTGTTCCTATGTTTTTGGGTTGGGCTTTAGTTGTTTTTGTGTTTTTATTTCTTCTTGAAACGTTTAAAAACTAGTGGAGTTCTTTGAAATATATTGTATAGTTGTCTCTACATGTAAGGTTTCATTAATATACACATGTTAATGTTATTAATTTTGTTTAAGTCCCTCCAATTATTTCCTTATAAAATGCCTAAATGAGAAAACATTAAAAAAAATGACACAAAAATAAATGTAAATACATACTTGTAACAAAAGTAGATTTAAGATGATTTGATGTATCCAAATGTATGCATCAAAATATATTGTAATAAATTAATGTATCTAAATGTCTAAGTTGCATGTACTAAAAATATATTATATTAAATTAATGTACTAAAATGTATGTACAAAAATATATGCAATGGTACTAATGTTCCTAAATGTCTATTCCAAAATAGATATATTAGAATATATTAAATTAATTAATATACATAAATAAAGAACACAGTATACCAAAATATATTACATAAAAATAATTTACCTCATTGTCTACCTGCAAAATATACTATGGGAATAAAATGAAAATTACTATCATATGCAATTTGACACACCCCGACCCGGAATGTCCACTAGGACTCCAAATCGAGCTGTGCTAGCCGACACCTAGAAGATGACGAAGCCATAAAGTGTACTGATGTGAAAAATGTGAATAAATTTAAACCTAAAAGTGCCTAAATATAAGAGTGCGTTGGTGAGCATGAATGAACCCATTTCACACGTGATGATAGAGCATAAGTAAAGTACAGTAGGTAGGATAAGGATTATACCCTCAAAGGTAGCCACCTATACTGAGATTTGCCAAGAATCCTCGTCGATACAAAAGTTCAGCATCTAAGACCTGGAGGGGCAGAAAAAACAAGGGTGGGTGTGCCTGAAAATAAAGTTTTATAAAAACCTTTCTGAAAACATTGTAACCCCTCGCCATAAAACAAGTATAGTTTCCAAAATATACTTACTACGCATAGTATAAAAATACTTACCATAGCCTGCAAAATCTTAAGAATTCATTACGACATAATATCTCGTAACTAAGGGCAGGATATCCAAAATCACAAAATCTCAACAGTAATATAAGTAAAATCAGGTGCTCAAACAATATATGGTAACACACAAGTCAGAGTCGCCTAATGCGACTTGTACGACTGAACTGATGCTCATCAATCGATGCTAGCACACGAGTCGGAATTGCCTAATGTAACCTGTATGACACGAATGGGTGTAATCATAATATACGCTCTAGTGCTACAATCATGTGAAGATTGGTGCTATTCGTGGTCACCTACAATTCAGAGTTGCCTAATGCAACCTGTACTGTAACACCCTCAATATTTTAGAAATGATGTAGATATTCATTTTATTGTTTGTGAGGAAAATAAAAAATAGATCGATTTATGGTTATAAAACTCAAATGGGGAAAATGTGAAATCCCGCTTCCGGATTTTATTATTATTATTTATGTCGTATAATTTTTCGTTAAGTGGGGAATGACGAAAATGCCACTATTTGGTTAATGTAATTATACGAGGATGTATTTTATCCTCATATATTTTATCGTATTTTTTGATATATTTGAATAGAAGATGACCTTACGAGCGCGTAGGTGCAAACGGATCTTAATTCTGAGTTAGAACGAAGAAGTTACGATCCTCGAAAGTAGTGAGACCTTTTAGACACATGGACTTACTATTAGTAGTAAGTTTCCAAAGCCTAACTGCCTAAATTAGCAGGTTTCCATTTCGGGAAACCTGGTTCAGAGGCCCAAATAACCCAGAAAACCCACCCTATTTGACCCCTGCAACCTCCCATTTTCCTATGTCGATTTCAGCCAACTCCGGTGGAATTTTTCGACTCCACCACCATCATCTTGAAGCTCTCACTCCCCTCTACAAAACCCAACTGAGAGCCATCTTGATTAACTACCATACGTGGCGGTGCGAGGCCACAAAAACCGACAAAAATCAACAGTTCTCCGGCCACCATTTTCATTTTTCCAACGAATCGGCAAAGCGATGGCCGACGCCACCACTTGGGTTTTGTAGCCCATCATCCCAGGAGTAATCCCGACCATCTTTGACCCCATTGGACCACCGTAGGCGATGAATTGCACCTTCGGTTCGGTTTCGATTTTGGCAAAAAACCAAACTGTTTTGAACCGAACCCAGCTATAGTAATTTTTACAAAAGTACTTTTTGGATTTGTAGTTTTGTAAAACCTCTGTCGTAACCCTAGCTTCGATTTCGCTTGCGCTTACACGTTCGTACTGTCGAGTGCTTCGAGAATACGTTAAAGTGATAGCCCATACATGTCACGAATGACGGTCAATGAAAGTCAACGATCTCGCCTCTATTGGCATTTTCATAAATTCACTCTTTTGAAATTTATAAAATTGTAAAATTAGGGACGAGTCGTCACAATCTACCCACCTTAAAAAATTTCATCCTCGAAATTTGAAATCATTTGTTATACAAAAATAGTAAAAAGACAGCAGAAAAATAGCTATGTAAAGAAGGTATCGAGTTAGAGCGGTTGCATAAAAGAGAATGTCATTTCGTCGCGATCGGAGTGCAGTGATTCCTCTTTCATGCCCCCAAACTCATACTTTCCTTCTCTTTTAGCACAATAATATAATATACTGCTTTTATAAAAACATAACGTCAAAAATATTTATATATGTATAGTAACATCCCGTCAAAATACATATATATATATATATATATATATAATAACGTAAAGCTAAAGTAATTATACTGAAACTAAAACTGAACATAGAACATTTTTCGCCTATGCACTTGATGCGTCATGTACTCCGAAGGTAACCGTGTAGTATCTTTGTGTCACGCTGAAATAATAATAAATAAATAACCTAACGTATAAATAAATAGAAATACTAGCGTAGACGGTGAAATGTGGTACGTGACAAAGCTTAATACACACGGCCTTCAAGAAGGCTTCCCAAGACTTGGAAATGAAATACGTGTCACTGTGAGATACAATAGTGACATGCACACCATGTAGCCGAACAATGTAATTTACCACACCTTAGCGAGTAGATTCATAGCGAATTTCCCTCGAATTTAGCGAAAACTATGTAGAGAAGGCTAAAAGAATACTCAAGAATCTAAGGGTCAAAACGAGTCCATCAATTTAGGATACAAAGTAACTGGAGTAACGCATGATATCTCACTACAACAGTAGTTTCCTGAATGTCAATCACCAACGGTAAAGATTTGTTCAACAATATTTGTTGGGTGATTGAACTAAAATTTTCAATGTCCGAGCGATTCTTCTAGATAATCTGACTATCCCGGAAACAATACGAAGTGTAGTGGGTTTGACACATACTCAAGGTTGACTGAGATGCCCTTCGGTACATACGGGTGAATATGAATCACAGTAAAAGTAGATGTTGATCACAACGTTATAAAATCTGAAAATTTCAAGAATAAGTAATTTAACTAAATGGTCTAAAATGTAGTCCCTCTAGACCAATGGAAAGTGAGCTGACTTGTCAAATCGATCGATAATCACTGAAACATCATCATGATATCTACGTATACAAGATACCTCGTACCATGAGCTTATGGTGATATGTCTCATCTTCATTTGGATACAAAAAGTGATTATAATCACTCAAACGATTTCTTGATGATTCGCAAATAACATCATATCCAAACTTGTGAATTCCAGCTGAAACGAAATAGGAAAGGCTGAGAATGCTCAAAGGTAAATATGTTTTTGCTGCTATAAATAGTAACTACATTTGCACAACCGGGATGATACACGACAGTGCAAGCGTAGACGTTGTCCTGCTTCTTTCATCACCATTGTCAAAAATCTAATTCTTTTCAGATGAATATGTACTTGAGAGGTCTAAGGTTGATAAAGATTTTGGACACGTTTCTCCACAGAGAAATATCATCTGGTTTCCAAGTAAGGATGGTAACTGTTGACTTAAAGTCATAAGTAAGATGGTTCATTTCGTACAGTTCTAACCTTTGGAAACATAAGTGATACTTTGTCATGTTGCTTCCGCACAGTCGAAACATCCAAAGAACACGTCATCATGGATTTTCAAGACAGTCAAAGTTATCGAAAGGTGTAAAACCAATGTGAGATGAAACAACAGTTAAGTTGTTAGGAACTTTATTCATAGTCAAGATCCCAAATTAAACTAACTTTCCTCGATCGTAAGTGAGGAAAGACACTATAGCTGAAAAAATCGCTTAACAAAATGTCGATAAATCGATAAGATCAAAGATATCTCGAATTTCACAACACTTTGTGAGAATTTCAACCTTCCTCCACTAAACCCTTTTGGGAAGAAGAAAGAATATCATCTACTAAAAGCACGTCTCCCCATGAAACGTATTTGCTCCAAACAAGTTTGAAGAATTTGGTCTCACTGCCGAGGTAGATGAGAAAGTTGTTGATAAGACCACTATGAATTCGTCCGGCTATGGAAGAAAACTCGAGTTACAAAGGTTGGTCGGGTAGACCATCAATTCGAAGTGTGGGTATTAACAGTTTTTAATAGTAACCCGATGGAGTTGCTAAAATCTAGGTACGACCTTAAGGTTCGGCCTTTCGCCTTCACGAATAGGTTAGAGGTTTCCTAGATAAGGTGTTTGGTTGGATAAATTCCTAATCGGTAAGCTTTAGTAACTAAGTTCTCCCAATGAAGTAGGACTTGTTCAAAAAGTCGCAAGGGAAAATTGGTGTAGTACGAGAAAATGGATCGATGGTGTACTTCACTTCACCATTTGGTGATATCCATGGTAAAATTTGGAAAAATGATGCCAAAGATATACCTTCTCGAATACTATTTCCCTTCACTACAACGCGAACTAAAAGGTCTTCACAGCTTTCTCTATATTCAAATCGCTCTTACAGCGGAAATTAACTCGTGCTTCAATTATAGTGTTTGCCAGGTGGCAGTGACCACAAGAATGAATGGTCAAAATGTTCTGGTTACCTAGATGTGTAAAACAGTTAATACAACTATGAGTTTAGACTATCCTCTAATAGGGCTTGCTCCTAAATGTCTACAATTTAGTTTCTTCGGCTCAGGTAGCCACTGTTAATCAGTCTATTAGCCGCACTGTTAATTAACGCATATATGATACTCTGATATTGTTCGTTACCCTGAACTGTGAATCGACATTCTGGCATAAAGGTATCACTCCCAAACACTAGCATATGTCCGGTATCAAAAATTATATCGCCTGAATGCTGGTTGACAGTTCTTGAATATTGGACAATATCGTGAATTAGTAGCGCCATCATAGGCTGATTACAGGCTAGAGCCCGCTCGGGTAGTTGGTCCCGGATAATTGGTAAAAAACTAGTCTTAGGAGGTGGTTTCGTTGATTCTAAAGAAAATACTTACTGCTTCGGGGATTTATACTAACCGTAAGCATAACAACTCGTACACCTATGCCTATGCTCATCGAAATGACGAGTATAGCACCACAAGAAATTATGGAAGCTAGTATTGGTTGGAATGTCTTAAGACCGGAAAAGAAATTTCTAATAATTTACTTCGAAACATATCTAAAGAGATTCGATCTTCCTCTTGAAGATCCAGAATTTTAACTAGTGCGTTTGAGGAGATTCGTGCTATCGGGGACCAAAAATGGCTGTCCCCAAGATGTTCTTCCGTCGAATGCTACCACTTTAACACTAGGTTGTCACTTAATGACGTTTCTAGAATCTCGACGAAGTAAACTTCGTAAGGATTCAAATGGATTATATGTTAACGGGTACTGTCAAGGAATCAAAACCATTAGTTTCCTAACTCAAAAAGGTTGGTAGAAATGATTAGATGGTAGTTGAATTGATCGGTAAGTCTCTGGAGGCAAACAATTATCGATACATTAGCCCTGCTTTAGGGTTATCAACTTGTCTCAACTCGGGGTTTTTCCTTAACAGGGATGTTCTTCGTTTAAGTCTAGGGGCGGTCGCCAAAACGATTTTCTCGAATGTCAATAAGTCACCTAATTCGTCCAAAACTTAGGAAAACCTAACACATTTTTGTAGTCGACGAGGTGGCAAAATTCAACATTTAGGCTCAAGAATCGAGAATGCTTACATCACGCGTGTGATGAATGCAATACTGGTCAAACTTATGCTTTGATACCAAACTGACACCCCCCGACCCGGAATGTCCACTAGGACTCCGAACCGAGCTGTGTTGGCCGAGACCTGGAAGGTGATGAAGCCATAAAGTATAGTGATGTGGAAAATGTAAATAAATTTAAACCTAAAAGTGCCTAAATATAAGAGTGCGCTGGTGAGCGGGAATGAACCCATTTCACACGTGATGACAAAGCATAAGTAAAGTATAGTAGGTAGGATAAGGATTATACCCTCAAACGTAGCCACCTATACTGAGATTTGCCAAGAATCTTTGTCAATACAAAAGTTCAATAGCTAAGACCTAGAGGGGCGAAAAAAACAAAAGTGAGTGGGCCTGAAAATAAAGTTTTATAAAAACCTTTCTGAAAACATTGTAACCCCTCACCGTAAAACAAGTATAGTTTCCAAAATATACTTACTACGCATAGTATAAAAATACTTACCATAGCATGCAAAATCTCAAGAATTCATTATAGCACAATATCTCGTAACTAAAGGCAGGATATCCAAAATCACAAAATCTCAATAGTAATATAAGTAAAATCAGGTGCTCAAACAATCTATGCTAGCACAGAAGTCGAAGTCGCCTAATGTGACCTGTACGATTGAACTGATGCTCATCAATCTACGCTAGCACACGAGCCAGAGTTGCCTAATGCAACCTGCACGACAAGACTGGGTGTAATCATAATATACGTTATAGTGCTACAATCACGTGAAGACTGGAGCTATTCGTGGTCACCTACGAGTCGGAGTTGCCTAATGCAACCTGTACGACAGGACTGGCACCTACTTGGATCAAAGGCGAGCATGCGATGCGGAGGTGAACATACACATGAAAGGCTAGCCCTGGCCCTGGGCGAGCACTAACACAGGGATGCAGCAATGATGAGCAGACTACATAAATATAAGCATGCCATAACAATTCAATAATTTTAGTCAACATAATAAACTTACCTGCGCTTCCCATAGGATTTAGCATATTTCATAAATTCCATCATTTCGCTAATTCTTATAAACTTTAGTCTAATCCAGGCGTATGTAAGAAATTCTTTTTCAAATGCATAAATGGAAACTATCACACACACACACACACTATAAAAAGGAAAATACCCACTCACCTGAAGTCCGCGCGACAACTCCCTAGCACGAATATCTAGGCGTCATGAACGATCGTCACCTAGAACAATTATCAAATCACATCTCAGAATTATTATCGATATAACACGTAACTTACATAAAACAAATCCCCAAGGCATTCTAGAATGATTTGTAACCCATTGACCAAAAGTTAACGGTCGGTCAAATGTCGACGGTAGGGTCCACAACCCTACGTAACTTGATTCGGAAGATTCGCACCTCAAATTTCTGATCTGTAACTTTCCAAGAGTTTCAATAAGCTTCTAGAACAGCATCCTAAAGTTTCGGAATGATACAACAGTCGAATCTCCGCCAATTGCTAAAATTAAGTGACGGCAGACGTTTAGGTTTACAAACTTAGAAAACCCATCCAGGAAGATCCATACGTCAGATTCCCAATACGTCAATTCCTAATATCCTTAAATATTACGTACTATAACGTATTAAGGTTTGGTGACGATCCAATGGTCGGATCGTCGAATCATAAAATGGTCAAGTGGTGTAGAATTCCATCTTAGGTTCAAACTATCGAACTATAACAAACGGTGATCAAATTGAAATCAAAACATCAAATTTAACTTAAAAAGGCAGTGTCAGCCCACTGGCCACGCGCTGCTGCACATGGCGGTCGGCCGCCCCAACTCGCCGAAAAATTGAACAACTCCAAAAATTCCCAAATTTTACAAGAATGAAGATCTTAATGAGTAGAGCAAGTTTAATACATGTGGCCAAGTCCAATTTGGTCGGAAAAAGCCTCAAATCGCCACGAACCCGTCAGAAACCCTAAAAAATGGTGGTTGTCGATTTGTTGTCTCCGATGCTCTGACGCACCAACCAAGGCTTGGGACTTGTTCCTAGGTTCACAAGGAGTCAAACCATGGTGGTGGTCGATGATGGTGACTTTAGAAATGGCGGATCGCTGCCGTGGGTGCCCTTGGACTCGTCGGAGAAGACGACATGAGTTCGTCGTGAAATCTCCACTAACCGCCGTCAAGCTTGTGTGGAATTTGAAGATAGAATGTCGTTGAGTCGAATGGTGGTGGTGGGAGACTCCAACTCATCGGAAAACGGACAGAAATGGCGACGGAAGAAGCCATCAGAAACCGGGTTGAAATCCGGCCCTAGTTGGCTGCTCTCCCCCTTCTCTCCTTTCCCTCCTTGTTCTCTCCTCCCATTGGTCATCTCCTCACCTCCTTCTTTTGGTTGGTCCATCATCCTCCTTTCCCTCCCTGTTCTCTTTTCTTGATTGGGTAATTCCTTCCCTCATCTCTCTTTTCTTCCTCCTCTTATCTGTCTCTATATTCCTTCATCTTCTCTCAACTAATTTTAAAATAGTAAAATTATAACAAAATAAATGTTAAAATAATAATATAATAGTTATGAGAAATACATATAATAATAATTAGTAATTTTTACAAAAGTACTTTTCGGATTTGTAATTCCGTAAAACCTCTATCGTAACCCTAGCTTCGATTTCGCTTGCACCTACGCGTCCGTTCTGTCGAGTGCTTCGAGAATACGGTAAAGTGATAGCCCATACACGTCACGACTGACAGTCAACAAAAGTCAACGATCTCGCCTCTAGTGGCATTTTCGTAAATTCACTCTTTTGAAATTTATAAAATTGTAAAATTAGGGACGGGTCGTCACACAATTAATATATTAAAATCAGGAAGAAAAACAAGAAATCAAACATCAAAATATAATTAATAAATGAGATAATTATATGTACAAGGGACTAAAATATACTTCAATCTTACACAAGTTTATAGTCTCAAACGTAGTTCTTCAAGGATTATAATGACATTTTCTAATATTTAATATTGTGTGGTTGTGTAAATTATAAGTAGAGATTATGAGTAATGCTAGATAGACTAAATTTTTTAAACCAAATTTGCAAACTAAATGATCTGGTTGTAGATGATTGGATTATTAATTAAATGTCGATTAACGTACTTGTTTCTTATTGGTGACACATCATATAACAAACATTCAAGATCTAAATAATCTTTCTTATTAGATTTTGTACTACTTAGAGATTAAGTTATTACCTCCGTACTATAATTGTGATTAGAGATGTGGCTGCAAATTTCCGCCTCCTTCTTCTCGGACAAAATTGCACCTACAAAACAATTAATACATTTGGTTAAGGCTAAGAGTCTCACACGCCCATGATGAATGGGGGGGGGGGGGGCGCTTTGGCCGAAGAACCTCTGATGCCAAAGTTAGAATTTAGAGAGAAAAATGTTTAGAGAATTTTTTGGGAGTTTTGCAAGAGTGTAGATTTAGGTTTTTAAAGAAAATAGGACTCAATATATAGAGCATGGCAGGTTCCCTTTAGAGAAAAGGTGGCCGACCCTTTGGGGTATTTTTGGTATGTCATGGGTGATGATTTGTGCAATGGATGATTAATTGGTATAATGGGTGATTTAATTTGTGATTAATGGATTAATTAGGAAATAAATCCATTAATTAACCAATTAAACTAATTTAAATGGAATGTTTTGAAGGTTATGGAATGGATACCTTGTAGGGAATATAAGATGAGGATGGATGAAATAACTTTGAATTTGTTACCTTTTTGGGCACTTTTGACTTGATTGAGGGATGATTGTCCACTGCTCGTGCATAGGAAATCTGATATGCCTCAAGGGTATTTTTGTCTTCTTTTACCCAAAAATCTACGTGTCGCCTTGTGATTATTTTTGGCTCCATAAATGCCCCCACACCTGCTGGGCTACTTGTAGGAAAGGGCAACATGTGTAGAGATCTTCTTGCTCTAGGAAACTTAGGACTGCTTCCTATTTTGATGTAGATTCCCTCTTTAATATGAAATTAGATCCATCGAGGAAAGGGAAATAAATTTCTCTCAAAGCCTATTTAAGTCCACCTTAAGTGGGTTATTAAATTAACTTTGAAAAGTGATTTATTCTACGCTACAAGAGAGAGAGAGCTTTGAGGATATTTGTTCCCCCTCTTCTAGCAATCTTCTATATCTTGCCCGTGCAAAGGACCATCTTTCGTTGGTTTCTTCATCTTCTCCGTGCCGCACCGATGTAAGAAAATTTTGATTTTTCTTGTCTTCTTCTTGGATAGTGCTATCTCGGGGCAACCGTCTGGGTGGTGTAGCACGTCGGCTGGCAGGGGCCAGGAGTCGGTTAAGCATGGGCCGAGGAGGTGTCGCGGTAGGGACCACTGCTTTAGGCTGCTCAGCTTGGCTAGAGCCAAGGGAAACTTGTGCGGTTGGGGCCGCGAATTGTGGTGATGGGGCGCAGTGCTAAGCGAGCCACATGGCCCATAGTCTTTAGGCTCTTGGACCTGACATTAGCCAAGCCGGCGATTAGGAGAAATGAAGAGGTTGCGGGCCTCATAGGTTGCTGGAATGCTGGGCATGCAGGCCTCCTGCTTGCTAGTCTGAGAGAAAAGCCAGTATGGGTTGAGCTCCCCTGCTGAGTACCGTGAATGGCGTTGGCTGTTTAGTCATCTTCGCTAGGAAAAATGTGGGCTGCTCCCGAGAGAGGAAATGAATAGGATCAAGGCGGATGCATTAACTCGCCCAATCGCTGTTGTGAATCCCGTTGCAAGTGAATGTGGGAAAAAATATCTTCCCCGCCTGCTCAAGAGATGTTGGCTGAGAAAAAACCAAAAACTTCTTCCGCTGCTCGCGATGGTTCGCCAGCTGCCCCCAGGCTTGTGATTGACTTGACTTTTTCCAAGGGGATGAAAGATGAGGTTGCTAGATCTGAGCCAGTGACGCCTGCCATGCCAAAGATGGCTAGTTCGATTGCTGATAAGGTTGCTCAACGTAGAGGTCCTGTCATGCCCCCATTGCCGAAGTCTGTACTAAGACGTCCGTTGGGAGCTGAGTCTAGTTCACCTTTAGAAAGGCTTGCTATTATGAAGAGCGATAAGGTGAACTCTGCTACTGAAGCGGCGCCAAGGCCCACTCCTCCTACTACTGAGACTGAATCGCCTGCTGGGAAGGAAAAAACTTCTCGTGTGGGCAGTTGTGAGAAATCCACTAAGCTTGCTTCTAGGAAGGCTGCTGAGATCTGTGCGTTTTTTAAACCAGATTTGCTTGAAGACATAAACGCTTGTGCCAAGTTTGTCGATGGCATTAGAGGGATTATTTGCCCAAGTTTCTTTTCAAAGCATACGACCGAGTATATGAAGACTGCCCTACTTGCCATGATGCAAAAGATGACTATTCTAGCAGCCGAGTCTATGCTCCTTGACCAAATGGATACCATGGCTGCCAAGGAGGTGGCAAGGGCTGTGGCAGTCGAATATCTTTACCCACACTTCTCTGGAGCTTGAGACCACTCACCAAAAGATCGTTAACTTAAAGACTAGGCTTGACGCGATCCAAGTTAAGTATGAAAATGCAAAGAAGGATATCATGTGTTACATACCTCACATTCAAGATCTTGAGTGTGCCATTTTCGAGCTTCGTTCCGTTGCTTATGCAAAGGATGAAGAGTTGATTGCTGTTTATAACCAAGTGATCCACTTCAAGAAGGTTGTTGATAGGCTTGAACCCCAAGTGTTGGAACTCTAAGGTACACTGAAGATCAATGAAAGTTTGAAGAAATAAGTGGATGAGCTACAGCGCGTCCGTGTTGGTCTGCTCGAGGAGATCGGGCAGCTGAAAGATGAGAAGGTTAGGCTCGAGGCTCCGCTTGTTCAGGGTTAGGCCGATTTCTACAAGCTGGGTTATGTAGATCATTTCTTTGGTAGGCCGTCTGGCTTCGAGTTTGCTGGGAGAGACTTCGAAACCTTCTCTATTTCTCCAAAATACTTGTTTGCCATTACTTTTGAGGCCTCCATTGGTGAAGTAGTTGAAGATGTTGGTGCCCAGGCTGGGGCAGCTAGGGGTGAAGCGCCGGATGGGTGCCGCTGCTGAGAATTTCACGGCTGCTGAAGGTGTGGTGACCGAGTAGTCGTGGAGTGTCCAAGCTGCTAAAGAGTAGTCTTCTAGGTAGTCTTTAGGATTTTCTTTGTTTCCCTTGTTGCCTTTTGCTTTGCTTGAACTTTTTCGGTCTTTGCTAGTTGTTTATCAAGTTCGCTAGAAAATTTAATAAACTTGCTTTCTTCGCTTTTCTCCATATTCGATTCTTTTGTTCATGCCCTAACCTTTAAACTTTATAAACCAGTGACATGTGTGCTACTTTTCTATAAGTAGACAGGCCCGCGTAGCCGATGCAGCCCTAGGTGTTGGTGTAGAACTTTGCAAAGTTGTTAACCATAGGGTTGGCAGTCGGATGTCTTACTTACAAAAGCAGACAAGTCCGCATAACCACTAAGCTGTTAACCTTGGTTTTCTCCAATTCCGTAGGTTGCGTAGCAAGTATCACAACACTTTAGGACTTGGTGTAGGTTGTTCCGCACTTGGCAGAGGTGAAGCTTATCGACTACATAGCATGTCGGCAGTAGATAAAGCTTCGTATATGCACGTTAGCTTGTTTAACCTTTCACAAGAATGTGTGGTTGTATAAGTCTAGCGCGGTTTTACTACTCGAAGGGCAAGCGGTAGGCAGTCTTCCTGAAATCGTAGGCTACCTTAGTACACTCGGTAGCAGCTTTAGGATTCCAGAGCAGCCGTCACTAGGGCATACTGCGTAATGTGCCCCCTTCATCTCTAGGGCCCAGTTCCCCGCGAATTAAGCCAAGAGACCCAAAATCCTTTAGTTAGCTAGGCCTTGAAAAAGACCATTGTGGCTACGTCTAAGAACCCAGACGCAAGCCATCGTGCTTCTAGTTATACTAGGGCAGCCCGGCTCATCCACGTCTAGATATTCAGAGTGTAGAGTTTATCCTCCTACTTTGGAAAGCAGAACTATGTACGTGTCGGGGAATTGGTTTACCCTCTCGCATTGGAGAGCTTGGTTGGTATCTCGGGGGTGCAATTCCTGCGATAAGTCCCTAAGAATGGCGCAGTCTTCTTTTGAAGTACAAGGATGATCAGTTGTTGTAGGCATGTAGTCGAGCCATTCTTCATTGAAAAATGAGTGAAACGAACGAATAACTTAGTTGTAGAAAACTGCATAACAACTGGATAGTCCTCGGCTTGCGAGGTGGTGCCCGTTGAGCTGTTTAAGTCTTTGGGTCTTAATATAGTAAGAGGTCACATATGGAACTTCCTCAGACTGTAGGCGTTCCATTGTTTTTTGATATTTTTGTCGTTTCATGGTGGGAATGGTGTAATGCTCTTGCCCCTTACTCTGCTGATCTTGTACGGACCTTCCCAGATAGGATCCATCTTTTTGGAGCCTTCTTTACGGGCAATGATGAAGGTTTTTCTTAGGACTAGATCTTCGGCCTGGAACTGCCAGATCTTAGCCCTTTTGTTATAGCTAGAGAAGAGTTGCTGCTGGTAAGCTGTGATGTAAGTGATAGTCTGCTCGCGCAAGCTGTGATGTAAGTGACAGTCTGCTCGCGCTTCTTCTCTGCCAGATCTAAGCTTGTGGCCATCTCCTTAATGTTCTACTCAATACTTGGTAGTAGAGCGGTGATACTTCGCTTGATGACATTGGGATGAATGATTGCTTCTGAGCCAAATGCCAAAGATAGAGGAGTCTCACCGGTTGCTCATTTTTTAGTGATGCGATATGCCCATAGACATCCGGCGAGTTCGTCTGGCCATTTTCCCTACTTGTTGGTGAGGGATTTCTTGAGGCAATCGAGGACCGTCTTGTTGGATGCTTCAGCCTGCCCATTGCCTTGAGGATATCTCGGCGTGGTCATGTGTTGCTTGATGCCATATTTTTGGAATAACTTCGCCAAATCTTTGCCCATAAATTACAGGCTATTGTCGGTGATGATGGATTGAGGGATGCCAAATCGGCAAATGATGTTCCTCTATATGAAGTGTTCTATGTCCGTCTGAATCCTGGTCGTCATGGGCTCTACATCTACCCATTTGCTGAAATAGTTGGTTGCCATGATCATCATGCATCTGCCCCCAGTAGCAGGCGGCATAGGTCATACCAGGTCGATTGCTTACTGCATGAACGGCCAAGGACTCGTCTGCGAGTGTAGCTCTCTGGCAGGCAGTACTGGTACCGGCTTGCAGCGCTGGCAGCAGTCGCACTTTTGTACTAATTCCTTAGCCTCTTAGTGCATGGTAGGCCAATAGTAGCATGTGTTAAGAGCCTTCTGTGCCAATTATCGATCTCTGGAGTGATTTCCACAAACGCCTTCGTGGATTGAGCTTAGAACCTTTAAGTCATCGAACGCTAGGCAGCGGAGATATGGTCCGGTGTAGGATCTTCGGATGAGAATGTCGTTCCACATATAGTAGCGTGCTGCCTTGATTTGGAGCTTCCTAGACTCCAATCTTTCTGTGCGGAATGTGCCATTAACCAGGTAGTTTACAATGGAATCTTGCCTGTTTGGAGTTGTATTAACCTGTGACACCTCGACTGCTGGCTTCGCCTCTATGCTTGGCTCATCTAGATACTCCACCGAAATAGTGAGTTAGTGGTCGAGGGCGGAGCCTAGGCTGGCTAGCGCGTCCGTATATGCGTTGTCTGCCCGCGAAACTTGAGTGAAGGTGTAAGTCTGAAACGCCTCAAGTAGTCCGACTAGTGATTAGCTGGGAATCAGAATGAATTCCAAGCTTTTTCACTGCCAAGTCTTTTGACATTCAGAGGCCTGCTAGTGTGCTTAGCTACCTCCGGGGCATCGTTGGGCCTCTCTAGAGTTGAATTATGGAGTAAGGGTCAGCTGGGGCTGTGTTACACGTAGCAAGATGTGGTGTTCAACTGCCAGTACATGTTGCTCCTATGTAGAATCTTTTGGGGCGACGAGGACAAAACTTGCTTCTGAGTGTGCCATTCTAGTGTTCGTCTTCCCTTGGCGAGTCTTTTGGGCCAAGTTGTTGTGTTCGTCATAAAACTTTGCATCCACAGGGTCTACGCATTTATCGTTGCGCATCTGGATTGGGCGGAATAGTGCGTCGTGAGGATGACTGCATGTGTTTAAAGGTAAAACTTGAGCTTCCGGGTTGCAACAACTATCGCCAAAGTTAGCTTTTGAATTTTTGGTAGCATCAATGAGAGCTTTTGAACTGTGGAATACAAGTAATCGGGCCCCCAGCTCTTCTTATATGATGGTAAAGCTTATTGCCGCTTCAGATACCGTCAAACATACAAAAAAGTCATCTGCTGCTTCTGATTTGGATAATAGGGAGGTGATGCCGAGTACTTCTTTAAGTCCTTGAATGTGCATTGGCGAACCTTGTCCTAAAGTGCATGCTTCTCTGCTAGAGCGAAAGAGTCTCCCAGAGTTAGATATTCTTTCATGATCAATTTTCTGAATAGCAGGTGGTCTACTGGAAGTCCTTTTTGGAAGGCTGTTCTAGCTATCAAGTCGTTGTGCATCCGACTATTTTTGCCTTCTCTACTTTGAACCTCTTCACATAGTCGTGAAGCGACTCCTTTGGGTTCTTTTTGACATTGAACAAGTGGTCGGACTTCTTCTTGATCGAGTGATATGATGAATATTCTTTGGTGAAAACCAAAGATAGTTCGTCGAAACTCCGGATAGATTGTGGCGGCAAGGTGTAGAACCAATCCTCATCTTATAGAGTGGTGACGAATATCTTACACATGAGATCGTCATTGTTTCGATAGAGGATCATTGCGCTTCGATAGTGCTTCAAGTGTCTCTCTGGGTCTCCATCTCCTTTGAAGGATGTGAAATGTGACATGCTGAACTCGTGTGGAGGCTCTGCCTGCTCGATTTCATCCGTGAAAGGTGACCTGATTATGTTGGTCATGTTCCATTATAGTGTATCATCGGTGACCTCGTTGCGTAGGAAATCGCGCAATCGCTCAGTCAAGAGTCTCTCTACTTCTTCCTGAATCTGCCTTTGTTGGGGTAGTGGAGCTCTCAGCTGCCCCGAGTCATGACCTGCTGGTCTAGGCTGCTCTTCTATGTACTTGGCTCGTCTATGTCGCGGCTGCTATGCATATGATTCATTCCTAGCAGGCGAGGGAATTATTCGCAAGCTGCCGGTTGAACTTGAGCTGGATTGAGTGACTGTTTCTCTCCGTCCGTCATCCTGCCTACTCCGATGCAAAGTAAATGATGCTCTTTGCGGGCCTAAACGCGAATGAACACTTCGCCTGGAAGGTTGTCCATGTTGTTCATCGAAGTGTGGTCCCAACTGTGAGTGTATGCTCGTCTGTGGGCCTAACCGAGAGTACACGCTTCTCTGCGTGCTAAGACAGGAGCATACGTTATCTTGGGGGCCTAGCTGGGAGTGTACTCTGTCGAAACGCTCGGTTCGTAGCTGGTCGAGTGGCTGCTTGCCGGGACGCTGCTAAAGAGGTTCTTCGTATGCCATTGTCCTACTTCGGGACACCTCATTTGGGGCACCTTGCATCTTGGTGCACTGCAAAAGCTGGTTCACCAAGGTCGTCTGATGTGCTAGGGCGCTCGTCAACTCTATGACTTGTTGAGACAAGTGTTGTTCGCCATTTAGATTGGAAGAGCTTAGAAAAAATGTGCCTCCTTGAGCAGTGGAATGGTGGTAGACTCCAGCGCAGGATTTGAGTTGGGAAATGTCAAATCCGCAGAGAAATATGGTAAGAATGCCCTCAGTTTGATCGTAGGCCCAGAAATTTGAAGCCGGGACGGTTGAACTAATCTTGGACCGACTTGGGCTGCTTGGAAGGCCACGGGAGTAGACTGGGCTGTGAAAGCAGGTTGGGCCGCGGGAGCGGGCTGCTCGTCGGGAGTAGGCTGCTTGGCGTGTAGCGCACGTGGATACGTGGCTAGGGCTCGGCTTGGCAATGCGTTGGGCTCACGTTGGGCTTGGAGTGACATGACTTGGGTTATGGCTTTGGTGCCGTGGACCTTGGATGGCACAGCTTGGGCTTGGGCATGTGCAAGCTTGGATGGCACGACTTGGGCCGAGGTAGTGGTGCCATGGACCTCGCCGCGTGTGGTGGCCGTGGTGGAGTCCCATAGTGGTGGTGCCGCTCCACCTATGATCACATTTAGCCTCGTGGATCACCGTGGTCCCATTTCTTGAATATTGGAATTTTCACTTGTGGAATTTTTTAAATTTCTAGCCATTGTATTTCTCTTTTACGTTTTATCAAAGAATCTTTGCAAATAAAAAATTCTAATAATAAGAACGTACAAAAAATATACAAATGGACAAGAAAATAGAAAAACCTTTTATGCGAGAGTCTTCTACGAGTGTATGACTCTTCTCTCAATGAAAGCACCAATTTGTGGATGCAAATTTCCGCCTCCTTCTTCTTGGACAAAATTGCACCTACAAAACAATTAACACCTTTGGTTAAACCAAGAGCCTCACGCACCCACGATAAATGAGGGGGGCTTTGGCCGAAGAACCTCTGATGCCAAAGTTAGAATTTAGAGAGAAAAGTGTTTAGAGAGTTTTTTGGGAGTTTTGCAAGAGTGTGGACTTAGGTTTTTAGAGAAAATGGGACTCAATATATAGAGTATGGCCGGTCTCCTTTGGAGAAAAGGTGGGCGGCCCTTTGGGGTATTTTTGGTGTGTCATGGGTGATGATTTGTGTAATGGATAATTGGTATAATGGGTGATTTAATTTGTGATTAATGGATTAATTAGGAAATAAATCTATTAATTAACCAATTGACCTAATTTAAATGGAATGTTTTGAAGGTTATGGAATGGATACCTTGTAGGGAATATAAGATGAGGATGGATGAAATAACTTTAAATTTGTTACCTTTTTTTGGCACTTTTGACTTGATTGATGGATGATTGTCCATTGCTCGCGCGTAGAAAATCCGATATGCCTCAAGGGTATTTTTGTCTTTTTTTACCCAAAACTCCACGTGTCGCCTTGTGATTATTTTTGACTCCACAAGAGACATTAGACATGATGAATATCATACACACAAAATTCCTCAAATTTTTCTCTCATTCTATGCCGCACCTCCATTCTTCTCTCTAAATTTTAGTCTACAAAAAGTGTTTTACTTTTTATTTTATTTTTAACACTTAGATTAAATAATTCGAACGAAAATCTAAGTGATGGTCATAATTAAATTACGTGAAGATTTGTGTGCACCGAAAATCTAAGTGAAACTGCTGTGCTGCATACTCTTAGGACCCAAGGTATAAACTTCCCACGTGGATCCACACCCTTGAAATCTTGTCATGCTGATCTCAAGGCAGATTCAACGGACCATACTCTATTAGCAAAAGCACGAAACACACAACTTGCAACTCAGTTTTCAAGAGTTGCGGTTTGCGCACATGTCTAGTTTACAATTTTAGCACATTTGTTTTCGAATAGCGAATAATACTTTTTTAATTATTCATTTTTCAATACATTTTATGTTTATGATTTTTTAATAACAACAGCGCAGATAAAATTATTAAATACTAGCATTTGCCTACATACTTTGTGTGTATGAACACATTTTTTAAGAAAATGAGAAGTAGAGAGAGAGAGAGAGAGAGAGAGAGAGAGAACGTGGGAGGGGGAGTGGGAGGGTTTTTTTTTTGGTTTTTTTTTTTTTTAATATTGGAGGTATTTTAACATCATCTGTAGGTAATGCTTCAATAAAAAACTGTAAAATTTGGACTTGTGAAATTACATTATTGCCCAATATTTTTTTTTTTTGTGATAGAAGACTAATTTGTCTTTTCATCCTCTTTTGGTTAACAAAGAGGGTTTCATTAATTAGTAGAGATAAAGAAAGAGAGGATTAGAAAAGTTAAGCACTCGTTTGCATTGTTTTTAAAATGACTTAAAGTGTTTTTATAGAAAACTCTTGTGGTTATAAAAAACACCTGAAGTGTGACATCCCACATCGCCCAGGGGAGTGATCCTTAAATGTATATTCTCATCCCTACCTAGCACGAGGCCTTTTGGGAGCTCACTGGCTTCGAGTTCCGTAGGAACTCCGAAGTTAAGCGAGAAGGGGGCTAGAGCACTCTCATGATGGGTGACCCATTGGGAAGTTACTCGTCAGTTCCCAGAAACAAAACCGTAAGGGCGTGGTCGGGGCCCAAAGCGGACAATATCATGCTACAGTGGTTGAGCGGGTCCGGAAAGTGATCCGCCCCGGACCAGGATGTGACATGAAGCATTTTGCATTTTTAAATATAAATAATGAGAGGTACTTCAAGTGTATTTTAAAGATTTATTTATATTTTATTAAGAAATGTTTAAAGATTTATTTATATTTTTATTAAAAAAATAATTTTTTAATTAAAAATAATTTTAATTATTTTAGAAATACATCCAAACTAACCTGATATGAGAATGCATGGCCGAATCATTGCTTATATTTATGGGGTTTGGAATAGTTTCAAACTTTGAAAACAGTTATGAACAGATTCGAAAATCATGGAAAATTTGTTGCCTATTTTTTTGTGATTATAGAATCCACCTGTGAACTTTTTAAAATCTATTCACAAAAAGTTTAAACAATCAAGTGTGCACAATCTCTAGATTATGATAAATAATAATTTAATTAAAGTTATCCTTTTTTATTTTTATTTTTATTTTTTTTCAGTATCCTTTTTTATTTGAACTCTCAAAGTGTGCGCTTTTAAAGCATCATTTCTGTCAGTCCATATATGATTTTGAAATTAGACATTATTTATATTTTTGGATAAGTTCAGTGACAAAATAGGTATACGAGAAAGATTCAGTGACAAAATAGGTATACGAGAAAGTAGTACTAAATATAGAGTCGATTGATTTTTGTGCTCCTTCTTCTGAGCCTCTGACTAGTTTTTGCTGCAGTTGGACTGAATGAATTGGTGAGTATTTTGCATCCACGTTATTTATTCATTCTGTTGATTCCGTTCTTGCAGAAAAAAATATTCTAAGCTTTGAATTTTTAGGGTTTTCACAAAGATTTTATAGTACAAATAATGTTTTTGTTGTTCTGATAAAGACAAATGTGTGTTTTGCTTATCGGTTTATCAAATAAATCAACTTTTTTTTTTTAAATCCCCTCTTAATTATCATGATAACTTCTAGTTTTCTTTTCGATTATTTTTAACTGGGTTTTTGAGTTGGAAAAGAATTCAACTTCTGAGACTTTTTATGTTTAAAAGATGCACCATGTCATTTTACTGTCAAGAATATTGTTGGTTGGCGTAATGTAATGTTTTCCAAAAAGGGGAATGATTTTTGGTTCCAATAGTTTCTGTGCTTGAAGACACACTATTATGCTGTGCAAGTGCAATCTTTTCTGAAAGGTAAGTTGAATTTTTCCAAATATTCTCTTAGTTTATGGTTTTGGTTGTTCCCTGGGATTAAATATGGAAATTACAATATTTAAGCATGTTATTTTTATTTAAATCATATTTATGCAGATTTGTAGAATTGTCCATTTCTGGCTCTGCTCTGTTCTCATAATCTTTACAGCTTTTCTATTGTTGTATTGGATTATATTTATTTTAATTTATTATATTTTCCTTTTATGGATGCAAAGAAAAAGGAGGAAAAATCTTCTGACAGAAGAGAAAGAAACCTCAAAATCTTTGGTTCACTGAATCTTTGACCTAGTGCTGTTAGATTTTTCGTATTTCTTCACAAATATTAGGGTTTAGATTCTGTATTTTAGTCATATTTCTGTCCGTACAGCACTGGTAGATTGAGAGCATTGATTTTCTTTTATTCGCTTCATTGAAGGGTAATGTTCTATAGATCACATGTTTTCTCTTGGTTTATGTTTTTATTTTCTTGGTTATGAATTTCCCGTGTTTTTGGGCATTTTTTCTGAGAGTTGAACTTTGCAATATGTATATTCTTTGGCAGTGAATAGATTGATGATGGATTTTTCTGTGTCCACAACCGCTGTTTACAATAGAATCCAGAAACTAGAACCCGAAAATGCTACGAAGATTATTGGCTTTCTTCTTTTACAAGACCATGGCGAGCAGGACATGACTCGGTTGGCGATGGCTCCGGAACACTTGATTCACCAAGTGATACTGACAGCCAAGGCTGAACTTCAGCAGTTGGCTACCAAATCAGTGTCATCCCCACTTTCACCTTCCTTGAACCCGACAACAGGTGCTTTCACACCTTATTCGCCTATTTCGTCTAGGCATTTCTCATCTCCGCCAGCCTTTCAAGTCCCAACTTCATTTTGGGATCGGCAACTAATTGATAGGCACAGCCCGGATTTTATGCCATTGGGTTACCCTGACTCTATTGCTGTGCTGCAAAACGAGGTTCAGTTTTTGAGTTTGGAGGATCAAATGGAATCAGTTAATTCTGGGATTTCAGGATTCTCTAACGATTACTTTTACAGGGATGCTGAAATGTGCAGCTTAAATGCTAGAAATGGTAGAAGGATTTCAAGCCTCGGTGATTTTCCAGTTAAGATATGTCACTATTTCAATAAGGGCTTTTGTAAGCATGGAAGTAGCTGTAGGTATTACCATGGACAAGTGATTTCTGATAGCTTCTACGGAAATGATGGTCTTAATGATGATCATGTTTTGTCACCGGGGTCTCGTGAGAAGTTGGAGTGCGAAATCACCGAGCTTCTTCGATCAAGAAGAGGGATTCCTATTTCAATTGCTTCTCTGCCAATGATGTATTATGAGAGATATGGAAAATCTCTTCAGGCAGAAGGCTACCTAACTGAAAGCCAGAGACATGGTAAGGCTGGTTACAGTTTGACAAAGCTTCTCGCTCGACTTGGAAACAGTATTCGGCTGATTGACAGGTGCAAAATTTGGCCCCTTTTCAGTGTTTTGTGATTGAATGACTGATAGTCTTTCAGATATCGGTACATAACCAGTGCCTTTGTGTTATTTACAGGCCTCATGGGCAGCATGCTGTAATTTTGTCAGAAGACTCTGCAAAATACATGGATAATCGGAATGAGAAAGGTGATCCTGGTCCTATTGTTA
This sequence comes from Heteromeles arbutifolia, assembly GCA_024362995.1. Lineage (NCBI taxonomy): Eukaryota > Viridiplantae > Streptophyta > Magnoliopsida > Rosales > Rosaceae > Heteromeles > Heteromeles arbutifolia. Next base: position 26,883,044 of record JANCRC010000005.1, read on the forward strand.
GCGGTTCACGACAAATTTATCTAACGTTTCCATCCGAGAGCACTTTCAGTGAAGATGAAGTCTCAAACTACTTCAAGTTAGTCTAATTTTCGGATTTCTCTTTGAAACAAGGATTTCAGGCTTCTTTAGGTATATATTTTCAGGGTTTAATAGTTTTCTCATTTTGCTGGTTTTGTTTGCAGCACTTTTGGTCCTGTTGAAGATGTAAGAATTCCATGCCAACAGAAAAGGATGTTCGGGTTTGTAACCTTTGTCCATGCCGATACTGTGAAAACAATTTTGGCAAAGGGAAATCCGCATTATGTTTGTGGGGCTCGTGTTCTCGTGAAGCCTTATAGAGAAAAATCAAAGCTTGTTGATAGGTGAATTTTCCTATTGTTATGTTTAGATTTGTACATCCTAAGTCAAACTTCTCAAAGTAATCAGTGGAAACTGTAAAACCTCCGTGAGTATTTGTATAACCGAAATTGTGATAAGATTTTTCACTCCATATATATCCAACAGATCGTAGAATTCTTCAATACAGTTGGTAAAGCTGTCTTTAATTCTCTACTTGTGAAATAGCATGCATTAGTGCAAATACTTTTCTTGCCTCTAAGATCTTTGCTTCAGTTAAAATGATGCTGGAAGGCCTTTCAATCTCACTTGTCTTTGCTTTGTGCAGAAAGTACCAAGAGAGAATGGAACCTACAGCATATTATTCTCCGCACTATACGGACATGGAATCCGAGTTTTATTCGAGTGAGTAGCACCTGAAATTTCTCAAATCGTTAAAACAATACAGGTTTATGTTTATACCGACCTTAGACATGGTGGCAATAAATTCTTTTAGATTTTTTTGCGATATTTGGTTATTTGCTTTATTTTATTTTATTCTTTTATCAAATTAATTGCGTATTTTGTTCAATTGGTGACGGAGTACTTATTTTTGCTAATGCACAAATTGTTTTAGTGTCAAGAAGCTGTGATAACTCTAGATTGTTAAGGAAGAAGCTTTTGGAGGAACAAGAATATGCACTTGAAATTGAGAGGAGGAGGCTGGCAGAGCTGCGTTTTGTGCAAAAGCCTGTGGCCAGTCAGCCGCAATCTAGTTACTTCATGGATGGGCTAAAAGTATCAGAAGGTTTGTAATTCATTTCAACTCTTTAAGTTGTCTGCAAGTCATTTTTCTTCTTTTACCATTTTAATTTAGTACTCCATGTTTTTCTTTCTTCTTGGTATATTTCTTATTGTTGTAGTGCATGCAGATAATTTCAACTTCCCGTCTGCAGAATGTTTCAATAATCTGTTGTATGCTCTAAACAGTGGGTCTACAAGTGATGATAAACCCAAGCATACAGATACCAATTACACTGACCATGATAGGTATATCATGTATGAGTTAATTTTCTTCTTCCAATGGAAGGTTTTAAATCTTCGCATTGTTCTATTTATCATCTGTCAATGATTGTTCATGTTTGTATTGGTTTTCTGACAAGGGGGTGTCGTTGCTTCATTTTCCCTTTCATTTTTGTGGCAGTCAAGGACTTAATCTCCCGGATAGCCCGTTTGCAACACGATAGCTAGTGGCTTTTCAACACTCATATAGTTTCAGCAACGCGAAGATTATAGAGTTAGGTAACGGTTCAAATGCAACATATTTGGTTTGACAACATAACCTTCTTTTGTTTTCTTTGGCTTCATCAACTTTTTGGCAAAGTTTCCTGCAAGTACATACTGCCTACAGAAGAAACATTAGATGACATTCCTCCCTATCACACACGGGTTGACGGACATAGTAAAGAAGAATTCGTCAATTCGTAGAAGTATATTTTAGTCTGATGTAAGTGTCTTAGTGTTAAGTCACAGAAATAAGGCATGAAACTGATATTTGTAAGTGTCTGATGTAATATTTTAGTCTTTTAGTTGAACAAAGGATCTTAGAATATTTCACGGTTTCAGAAGGTTTTAAATTTGTTAAAATCTGTGTCACATTGAGCAAAGATGAAATTACCTTGAACTATATGTTAGCTAGAAAATATACCAATTCTATAATTTCAATCGAAGTGGGTAGTTATATTTATTAATTAATTATTTTATTGCTGCCGAAATGTTTTATTTTTATTATTTTTATTATTTTTTATGTTCTCGTTGAATTTGAAGCTCCTCATTTATAATTGCTGCATCGAACAAAACAAAGAGAGGAAGTGGGCTTTTAATTTCAATTAATTTCCATGAATTCAAGTTTGCATATATTTTTCATTTTTCTGTAGTTTAGGAGAAGATTGCATTGTCCCTTAACAAATTGTACTTTTACTTGAATGTGTTAATTGGGAAGATGAAACTGCAGTATCTTACCACATGACATTGCTTGGTTTGGAGAGAGCACGGTCTTTGAGACTTCCACACCTTCGGATCATCAACACTTTTTTTCAAGATAAATGTTCTTCTAATGTCGAGAAAAATGGAGTATTGGTTTATGTATTTTTGTCTAATTAGAGTTTTATCTCAAAATTAAAAATTTGTGGAATATTGTTTTTTGAATTTGTCACAACGCAAAGTAATCATTCTTTTAATATATACTAGCATATAGTGTGTGAGAAATTTTTTTATAAATTTTTTATTTTTGAATAACAAGGAGAGGAAGAGAGTGATAGATAATATGGGAGTGGGAAGTGTTTTTTTTGTTTTTTTTTTTTTTGTTTTTTTAATTAGAGATATGTTAGGTTTACATGTAGGTGAGGTTTTGAAAAAAAAAAGCAAAATTTGGTTGTGTGAAATGACATTTCTGCCCTATATTTCTTATTCATGTTCTATTTTAATTAGAGGATTAAATTGGTAATTTCATAGGGTTTTGGTTGACAATGAATGTTATTAATTAGTAGAGATGTGATCATAATTTTCTTGTTATTTGTGATTAGTGTGCGTTTTATAATACATGATAAAAAAAATCTCTGTTGATGTGTTTTATTGTATAACACAGTTACACAGCCAATGGAAGGATCAAATCATAGGCCTCTTCGGGATAATGTTACACAGATTAATTATTTAAACTAAATTTTATAAACTATATAAGTGGGGTTGTTGATAATTGGATTATTATTTAAGTATTGATTAGTATACTTATTTTTTATTAGTGACATATCACATGGTTTACAAAGTTGGTTTAAAAAATTGATCTACTTAACATTACTCGTTCGCAAAATAAATAATGCTAGAAGACCAAATTTTTAAATCAAATGATGTGTCACTAATAGAAAATATGCACATTAATTGACGTTTAATTAATAATCCAATCATCAACAATCACGTTATTTGATTTCCACAATTTGGTTCAAAAATTTGTCTCTCTAGCATTACCCTCGCAAAATTATACGTTAAAATCATTCAAATCTAATTGAACTTATTTCTTGAACTCATATCTTTGAGTGGGAGTTGTTCATAGCTAGGGTGGTGATTTTTCTGTTTTTGGTGGTTTTTGTCCACTGGTCAAGGAAATATAAGGAGGAATCTCGATGTTTGTTAAATGTAACTTATAGTAGTGCTATATTGTCAATGCTTGCAAGATCATCAATGGGTTGTGTGATGTTTTCCTCTTGGTGCTTTTCTGTTAGATTTACAATTAACTTTCAAAGTTAAGTTCTTGTGAATGCTATTTTTTCAGTTATTTGAATGTGGCTAATCCATATCCTCTGGCGTACATTTAACATGTCTACATTGCGCACGTCATCGATCGTTCTTAAGAAAAGTTTCATTTGATTTTTCCCGAAGTAATGCTTAGTGGAGTAGAACTCACCTAGACGTGGCACATTTTTTTCCTTTATCATTGATTTACTTGATTATCTATACAAGCGGTGACAACTAAGAACGTTTTTTTTCCAAGTTTCACAAGAACCAACCACCACAACATCCACAAATGAATATCGAGCAAGAATACTGCATTCTTAACCTTTTCTTTTTTTTTTTTTAGTTCTAGTTATTAGATTGAATATATCATCAAAGACAACAAACATAATTAAATAAGAGTGATAACTAAAAAAATCCGTGTATTATTTAAATAAAAGTCTCAAAATATCTATAACTAGTAATAAAAATGCTGAAAGCAAAGATATAGAAAGGACAAACGTGCAGTGTCCTTTGTGTCATTCACTGTCTCTTCCTTTCACTGCTAAATTTAGTTTTCCGAAATTGACATTCACAAAATTATATTGAGGGTCTTCTATGATCTGAATAAGCAAACCGACCCTGGAATCGATAACGTGCAAACTTCTGCCCACAGACTGGATCAAATGCCCGCAAGTTTCGTTAATACAATTACGTTGGAGGAGGACTTCACAACCAAATGCCAATGCAATATGGTTGTAAAAATCCTTAGCACAAATTGTATTCTCGCTTTTGTGATGGCTGGATGTATTTTTTGTGAGTATTGAGCTACGTGTTCTAGTCTTTAAACGATTAATCTCGTTTCTGTAGAAAAATAATAATATTTAGGTTCATTTTTATTGTTTGGGATTGGGCATTATCCCATCCAAATTAGGGTTTCTTTTGCTCTCTATAAATATGGCTTGTAGTTTAGTATGAGAACAAGTCAGTCGTTTCGGCAATCTTGTTTACTTGTTTTCCATTAATAAATTAGTCTTCATAGTTGCATTTCGTTTGTTTATTTTCAACTGCTCATTTGCGATGACTTTATGTGGTCTCGTTCAATTTGTGTGTTCGTAAAACTTAACTCTAGATCAATTTCCTGGTCACTAGAACAATATGCTCAATTGACATCTCTGTATTTGTATGTGTTGACCAATAAAATACTACGCTTATCCCTTTTTTTGTAAAAAAAAATTTAAGTAAACGGTTTCAAAAAAGGGTAAAGATTACATGGAAGCCAATTGTGAGATCATGAGTTGAGGTCATATAATTCTAGGGTTACAGCCAGCCAAAAGCTTGTGATGCAAGAAAGCAAACTGCTGTATGATACTCAGTATTTAGGTTCAACAAACCGATGGGACGGCAATTTAGGCTAATCAAATGAGCGGTTAGTAAAAATCTACTACGGGCTCTTTTGGAAGTGCTATTAGGTTCAACAAATCGATGGGAAGGCAATTTAGGCTAATCAAATGAGTAGTTGGTAAAAAATCTACTGCATACTTATTTGTAAGTGTTTTTAAAATAACTAAAAGAACTTTTGGTAAAAATGTTTTGAAACGAATCATTCATAAAACTTCAACTGGATCTTGACAAAGCATTTTAAGTGATTCTTGCAAGAAGCACATATTTGGTGCTTCTTCTTAGAATCCAAAATTAATTTCACCAAAAACGCTTTCAGTTATTTTAAAAGCACTTACAAACAAGCCCTACATTTATTATAGTTAAGGTGACAATCAAGTTGTGTTCTCGGTTGTTTATTTTTATTTTTTTAACAAACGATATTATCTACACTAAGGGGGAGGGGTGGGCTTAACCTCACAATGAGTTAGCAATAATGGGGTTCAAATTCGTCTTTGGCGAGAATCAAATTCAACTGGTTAATTAATTAAATTAATAATATCATCACAGACTTGAAGTTGTGAATTACAATCTTGGGAAATAATCCTCCTAATGAGGCTATTATTAATAATACTGTATTTCTAAACTTATAGGGCTTGTTTGGTGATTAGAATTGGTTTGATTGAAGTATATTGAAAGTAAATGTGAATGATTTTTCATTAGGAATAGATAAGTCTTCTTGATGAGCAATCCATCTTCAACCATTAAGTTGGACAAAACAATTTCATTTATTATTTCAGTATACCTTGAAATATATATATATATATATATATATATATATATATGGGGTGTTTATATATCATAAGCAATCCCGTAGTACCATACAAAGATATAAAAAGAAGTAGGGGCCTGCCTGGTTAAGTTTTAGAAAACGATTTTTGAGTTGAAAAAGACGCGAGAATTTGCATTTTAAAATCTAAGAATGTGGAATGGTAGTTTAATTTGGTAATGGAGTTTTTTTGTATTAAAAAAAAACAAATATTAAAAACGTGTAAGGTGCCAATGTCTAAAATAGTAAAGGAAAAAAACATAGTAAATTCGGTATTGGTAGTAATGTTTTTGTAATATAAATTCACTATCACAGAGAAGTACAGGTTGAGTGATACAAACAACGGCCAAAGGCTAGGCCGTGGATGGAGGGGCTAGTGAGGAGAGATTTTTCTAAGTACTAAGTATTCAAACGGTACTCCACATGTCATAACGCAAGTGAAGAAAATGATATATTTTTGCGTATGTCTCCACTTATTTTACGACACATGGAGAATCGACTTGAAGATCAGGCACTTTGAAAAATTCCTCGCTATAGCACGATGTACATGGAGAATGGATTGAGCCAAGTAGAATTGGGGTTTAGGGTTTGGGGTTTAAGGTTACGGGCCTTGTGACGAGAATGGTATTGTCGCAGCAGTGGTTGGGGGTTGTGACAGTGTTAAAGGTGGTATCTGGGCCTTACAAAGGCCCTTTGGACTGAATATCTAAAGCCCAAACAAAGTACATAAGTAATGGGCCTTATAAAGGAGAGAGCACAGATAAACCAACAGTCAGCAGCAAACAATACATGCCATTTCTGCAAAAAGGCATTCATACATCTCGGGTTTTCATGTATGAAACTTGAACTGGAAAGGCAGCTTTACATTCTGCGAAAACAGATCAACATTCAACAAATGTTATAGCAGTCAGGTTACAAAACCACACATATACTAACAATATAAATAGAAACTTCGGACGTGCGTATTACAGGTAAATAAGAACAAAACGTTTAGCAGATGAGAAAGAAAAAAAGGTTTACAAGCTAGCAGTGCTGGTTTCCGGGGTTTCATTGAGGATGAACAAGTAACAAAAAGTCATCCTACGGATGACGGATGAAGCATAGAGTAGGTACAAAAAGTGCTAATACAAGAATGCGCCCTTGTGTTTTAAATCAATTGCAGTTAGTAAAGCTTCTCATTTGTCCACTTGAGCGTCGAGAAGATACAAATACACTATAACCCGTAATGAGTTGGTCAATCATTAGAAACTATCAAAATCATATAAAACAATGTAACGAGAAAATATCTAGAGAAAGGACAGTAAATAGAACAATGTAACAGATACATCATGTTGTATTAAATCAATTGTTTACTAATGTGAAGGAATACAGTACGGATAATCAAAGATGTTAACATTCAAATGGCAGACCAATTATTCCTCAAACAACTAACGTTTCTTGTTCAATTAGAAATAAATTACCTTAAGTTCCTCAAAGAATAAATAGTATATATAAATATTAATCACCTTAAAAGTATAGAACTCCACGATGAGTCTTTTGTCTTTTCCGTCACAAGCAGTTAATACTCATCCAGTTGATTCGACCTGGAGCGTAACCTTGTACACAAAACTGGAGCAGCTCCGGTGTAAACAAATAATGGCACTGGAGTGCACAACGACAACCTATATACTCTATATGAGAAATAAACTAGCCACCCAAACCAAAAACTGTCAAAAACCTGGAAACTTTCTTATTCCAGATTCGTGATGCGCGGGGGCTCTCAACTTCATGGCAACTTTGTTAATAATGTCATACCTTGAAATTTACCAGCATATGAAGTTGGTAAGGGAGGATGCTTGGCTCATCAAACACGTGTCAGTAACCCACACATACTTTAATGGAGGATGTTATCCCTTTCTTTCATATTTTTTGCAAATTCTTTGAGCAGTAAGCTCTGCCGGAAAGCCAAATATTTATCTAAGCTAGTTCCAGCCCATTGTTGACAGAAGCATTCATCAGTTGGGACCAATGAACTTAGAGGAAATGGCCCCTTAGGAGCTTTCTGCAGAGAAACCAAGAACCTATGTCGAGGGCGAATTCTCTGGTCTAATGACAAGCTTAGGTACATAGGATATTTGGTCAAGGAATGCACTTCGTTATGAAGTTCATTTATCAAGTACTTGTACTTCGGTTTTAAGTTATCCTCCAGTGATAGGGATAGTACCTGCAAGGATATATGTCAGAAATCGACAAGGAACATTGGTAAAGATTCAGAAAATTAACTTGTGAAGTGGGAAGAAGCAAGAAAGCTATTTTTCTTCTTCTTCAGAACTTGACAGGTTATCAGTAAAGGAATTCACAAATCATACTACTCCAAAATACATAAACATGAAAGAAAAACTGTTTCTTGTCACACAAGTATAAATAAATCCCATCCAAATAGAAAGAACGCAACAATAATCTAATGGGCATAAAGGAAAGTAAGCATACCTGTGTTAAACTAGTTAAAACTTTCAAGATGTCAGAATTACACATCCCAATACTCCTAAGGAAATTGATCCTGGGCAATAGCCCATCATCAATGCTATAGTGGAGGAACTGCGGATGTTTTTTAACCATCTTCACTATACTATCTCTGGTTGCTCCTATTTCCTTAGAAAGAAATATCAGACGAGTATTCCATGATATATCAATCCGCTGAACCAGAATTTGAGGGCTTAACTGCACAACTTTACCCAAATCCTTTTCCTTAATCCCAACCTCTTCAACTAAGTATCTCACAGTTGGTGTCAACGAGTTCTCAACACTATAGGAGAAGAGGGATGGTGTAGCAGCAATAATCTGCCCGACCCTGGAACTTGGAATACCCAGACTCATCAGGAAAGCAACATGGGACTTCAAATTGTTCTCAACTGTATATTCGAGGATCTGTGGCTGCCTCAAAATCATTCTTCTTACATCTCTCTGTTTGACACCAACACTCAACAAATATTCCAACCTTTCCTTTGCTGAGCACACATTTATTTGAAGAGAAGGCATATGCCTCTCATACATTTGAATAAAGTGTGATTCCTTAAGCCCAAATGTGCTTAGATAATCAATAAGGGGCAACCACTTCTCATCCAATCGGACTTCTTCTGACAGTCGAGGGAATCTATCCTCCATAGCCTTCCTTGTTGCTAGCTGCAATCAAATAAAACAAATCAGCGCTTTCGTATGAAATGGTGTACAAATGTTCTACTATAATTGATCATAGAATTTGAAAGCTCTTCATGTCAATCCACAAGCTACCTTTCCCTTGCTAGGAACATCCACGGAAGTGACTTCTTTTTTTTTGCTTGGACTATAATAGGAGTCTTCCTTATTACTCTTCTCTAGAGTGCGCTTGCTGTTTCTGCCATCCAAATGACCATTGGAAAACCCCTTGTGGGATTTGGGTCTCTTTCTACTAACATCAAAATCTGAAATTTCCGCAAAGTCATCCTGGGGAAGCAATCCACACAGAAAATTCAGATGATGTTCAACAAAAAAAAAAAAAAAAAAAACCTACTCGTGTCATAAATACATTCATACCAAACTAACATTTCATCCAACAGCTTATCACATCACATGTAATTATAAACAACTGATTACAACCCAAGAATCAATTTTCCGAATGTTGGGTGACGAAATGCCAAATACTTTCAAGCTCATTGTCTTTCATTATACATTTAGCTTGTTGCATACATTTTCAAGAACCCAAAAAGCTTGAAAGGAAAAAGAAAAAACCCACAAAACCAGTATCAACCTCAATCCAATAAGCAACCAAATGAAGGGAAAAACCAACAACTCCAAAAGAAAAACACTTGAAACTACAAATTAACCTATACAAACAAATGGGCAGTACCCAAAAGTCAGCATAACTGAAGCAGCAGCATTCTTATTATGCTTAGAATTAATGAAAAACAAACAAATGGGGGTGCATAATAATTTACTCACATTGAGCAACCAATCGTCGTCGGACACGTCAGTAACACGAGAGACCTGGTCGTCGTCGTCTTGGTCGTAGGGGGAGAGAGGCTGGCCATAGCGGGACCGGCGGTTGGACTTGAGAATTTTGGGGTTGGAGTGGGTGGAGAGCACCACGAAGCGGCAGCGGGAATCGGACCTCCTTTTGCGACCAGAGAGATTGGAGAGAATGGTAATGGTGAACTGGGACTGAGAGAAGAGTTTCAGACAAGAAGAGGAGGAGGAGGAATGGGAGGAGGGGCACAGAGAGAAAGGTACCATTTTACTAGATAGAGGAAGAGAGACAAAGAATATACCCTAAAACCCTCTACATAATTATCTATATTATCGTTATCTTCTTCTGCTTTTTCTTTTTCTTTTTTCTTTTAAAAGAGATAACTGGTGGCTCTTTTTGGGCCAAAGAGATTATAAAATTTTCTGCTCATGGCCACAATTAAGTAGACTTATCGGCTCGAAGCATTAAATCTGAAAGCGGTTATTACTTTCTTATGTTAAGAGCCGAAATCTAGTTTTGGTGAATGTGGTTATTACTTTCTTATGTTGTCAAAATATATCGTTTTTGGGTTCAGAGTCTCAGACAAAAATAAATTTCTTTTTTCCTTTTTTCTTTCCTGATCAGCTCCTAACCAAACTAGATTTCGGCTCTTAACACATTTTTTTTTATTTTTGACTATCACACGGATAAACAATTAGTAACACAATTAAACATAGATGTGTAGAAAAATAAAAATAGTGTGTTTATCATATCTATTTTTTTTTTTTTTGAGGTGGAAGTACTAACTTAGTCTCTGAATTATTACCTCAGTGAAAATTAAGTCCATGAATTATTTTTCGGTAAAATAAGTCGCTAAATTCATTAAAAATTGCTAATTTCATCTCTATTATTATATTCAAAACTATTTTATCCAATTTTTCTTCAACTTAAGTCACCTGACACACTTTAGAGCGTAATATCGTCATTTTCATGCCTATAAACCCTTAAAATTTCATATAGGTTGCAAATTTAACGTCTAATTTACCGTCCAAAGTTAACTTCATATACTATTTCTTTATGAAAATTACCAATCTGCCCTTTAATGTGTATCACATGCAAGTAACATGACCTAAATTGACAGAAAATTGAATATAGTAGTTTTGAATATAATATTAGGAATGTAATTGGTTGATTTTTATAATTCAATGATTGATTTTTCAGAAAAAAATAGTTTAGGCACAATTTTCACTTAGGTAATAAATCATGGACTAAATTAGCAATTCGCCTTTTTTTTTTAATTTTGGTATGACATGCCTCGACCCTGTTATCCTCCAAACACCAGGATGGGCACGTGCTGGTCGACACCCGATGGTAACGAAGCCATTTTAACATGCATGCAAGTTATGAAGAAAGAGCAAACGTAAATCAAATAAGTAAATTTAAATATAATGAAATATGAAATGCATGCAAGCCAAATATCTTTATAAAAACATGCAATTTGAGAAGGGGTCCACTCACAGATACTCTGTCACCAAAGAGCCATTCAAGCTAGAGAGGACGGGGTCGTCGCTAACAACGCACCTCGGAACAAGACGAACAGGTACCTTTCTTAACGGCTAACTCGCCGTGGTTTGGCTGGAAAATTGCCTGGAAGGTCGTGGGTTCGCTGGAAAATTGGGTTTTTCGTTGGATTTCTGAGTAAACCTTAGGAGGCCCAACTGAGATCGGAGTTGGCCGGAAAAATGGTTGGAAGGTGGCCAAACGACCACAGATTTGAAAATTTCCATAGTTGAACAATGACTTCCCTTGTGTTGTTCGTGTTCCTACATCACCAAAACCACCCAAAAACTTACTAATCGTGAACCTTGACATGATCTACAGCGATAAGGACCAATTTCGAGACTCACCTTCACCGGAAACGGTGAGAATTCGCCAGAGAAAAGGGTTGCACGGTAAGGGTTCTACTGTGCAAAGAAAGGGAAAGGAATGTGTGGTGAACTCGCAATGCTTGGGGGTTCTCGACGTGGTGCCTGGGTGGTGGTATGCTGTCGTGGACGGAGAGAAGAGGGAGAGTTCTAAGTTGAGATGAGAGAGAGCACGGGAGAAGTAAGAGATGAGAGGGAGGGAGAGTGATGATGAAGAGGAAATAAGAAGAAAAATAAGAAAATAAAGAGAGGGAAAGAGATCCTGGGACAAGAAAGGAACACCCAAAAAAAAGAGGGAATCTGACACGTGTCAGCCAAGGGAAGATCCAAAATGGAGAAATATCTTCTAATTAAATTTACATAAATGCCCTTGACATTCAAAAATTCGTAAAAACTTCGTTTTGGCTCTGAATTCAAGTCAGCTTGCGCCTACACGTTCGTATCGACGAGTGCTACGTGAATAAATTAAAAGAAAAATTCCTACATTCATAAAATGAGAGTCAACGGAAGTCAACGCTTTCGTTGTTAGGGGTATTTTTGTAAATTTAACTAATAAAAACTTCAAATTTAAAGCGGGTTCTTACAAGTCAGCTTGCGCCTACACGTTCTTATCCAACTGTTGTATAAACTTATCCTCTTTTAGGTGATCGAAATACAATTTTGAGCCCCTTGACAAGAAAAACTTACTTATCCCACGTTGTACACCTTTCACATGTCCCATATTTCAGCACTGGTATGTTAGACTTTTTGGCATCAACACATTCAGTGGAGAACTTTTCAGAGGCAAAACTCCATGTGATATTCTGCGATTCAATGGGGAAGCTAAAATTTAGATTAAATAGCTCAAGTTTCTTCCATCTTCAAAGGTACCACTACCAACAAGCGAAGGAAATAACACATCCCCAAGCTAGAATCCCCTTGCTAGTCATAATAGCTCGGATTAGAACTAAACCCTCCACTTCATGAAAATTGGACTGAACTACATAATTGGGCACCTTGACAGCACACCAGATAACAAAATGTCTTGGCCAAGAACTCACTAAATCCTCACTGTTTTCGGTCACCATTAGAGTTGAACTTAAGTCTTATCACTTATAAGTGTGGAGAAATACTGTTAGATCGTAATTTTAAATGACTTCTATGGACATTTGTTAGAAAATAATATGTTTATCAACCTATGCCAAAATACGAAATTATTTATTAACCTAAACAATATTCGGGAACAAATTTCATACAAACATATAATTACAATTATAACCAAGCAAAAAAAATAAGTTAGACTTTGTCACCTAGTGTGGTGGGAGCCAAGGACTCTCCGATGAGTAAAAATATTAATGAGATTTCAAGAGATTAAGGTTTCTTTGTGGAGGAACAGTTACCTCTCATAGTTTATGGTCATGTTCTTATACACTTGTAGGGATGAGCACGGAGGTGGTTCAATAGTGTATGTGTGACGTACTGTGATTGGAACCCATTATCCCGATCATCAAATCAATTAGCTATTTCACTAAGAGTAATGTTAGGGAGACCACATATTTATGCTACATTGTGTGTCATCTCATGTGGCAAATAATGTATACAATAAATATTCAATCAGATAATTTCATTAATTAACGTGACATATACACATCAGTTATCACATAAAATGATGCACCAATGTGGTAGCATTTTCCTTTCAGTCAGGGAAACATGATGAGTGGTGTCATTAAGGGTCCAAATAAGGAAGGCTAGTAACCACATCGGAGATCATGGCTAGTACTGGGTCATGATTATAGGAATTGTTATCTCGTCTTTTACTCTGTTGGATCTCATCCTTATCCAGATCTGCTGGGCTAATTTACCTTTCAGGTCTTGCTAGGTATGAGGGATGGCTCTGGTCTTTGCTAAGCCTTTGAGGCCTACTAGCTATGCTGAGTTTAGCAGCGTGAACTTTTATACCAAGCGTGTATAATACTCAAGTCCAGCATATAAAGGCAAACTTACCGAGGTCACGTCTGCTTCATTTAAGGCAGGTGAAGAATATTTTTGAACTCGAGTATTAGACACGCTTAATCCACGTGTATTAATCTTACTAGGTAGTATTTTTATGAATAATCCCAATCAAAATTCCCAAATTGTTCTTTCATCAAAACGTAGTTGTGGGAATCCTTGACTTTCCAGCTACTAAAAAGTATTAGCAAAGCTTCCTTTTAATTATTAAACTTGATCATGGGTGCTAAAAGTCCCCACTACGATTAGCTTTTCTCTTTTAATTTGAACATCTAATCCGCTGACTTTGAAGAGGCATACATTCTTCCAAACCCTCAACTTTAAAACCTTTAATTCATAAGATGTCACCTTCACGTATTCTATTTCTACTTCTATCAACAGTGAAAGACGTCGCAGAGAGGTTTTGATTATCTCTAATAAAATGTCCAATATATTCTTTTTTGTTGTGGCCTATATTTAATAGAGAAGTGCAGCCAAGGGAAGAGAAAGAGATTGAGAATAGACTTACGGAATTGTGTGTTAATTCCTCAGTTCTTGTGCCTTTATTTATAGTAATAATGAAGAGAGAAACTTGCTCTCCAAGTAATACAAAGTCTATTAGGAAAAATCTTCTAGATCCCAAAGGACTCTTACTTTATCTCTACTTAGGATTTACACAATCACATATTGATAAGAACATATGTCACAACACTCCCCCTTGAGTGTGCAAATACTCAAGTAGATGACGCATCAGATCTTCAGGCAAATGTAGAAGCAGTTGATGAAGTCGTCTCGTCTAGTCGGCACAAGTAGCGAATGCAAGTCTCAAAACAAACGGAAGAATGCATGGGTGGTAAAACTCACAAAACCTCATTATGGCAAAACCCAAGGTGGGACAAAAGCCCATAGTCAAAGGAGAAAAGTGAGAAGTTGCATTAAGTCAAAACTATACGTCTTTGGGACGCATGTAGAAGAGCTCACAAGGGTATGATCAGCCCAGGATGGGTGCCTCGTCAAAACCTAGTTAGGTAGCAAAAACCCAGTGGGAAAAATGCTCTTAATCGTAGGGAAAAAGAGTACATTAAGGTCAAGTGAGTATACTTTTGGATACTTCCTTGAGTTTGACAAAACTTCCAAATGAAACTACAAGCATTGCAAATGAGAAAGTTACGCATACCAATTTCTTGGACAAGCTTCTGGAAGGTAGACTTCGGCAGTGACGTCATGTAGAGGTCGGCAAAGTTGTAAGGGATCAAACTGCTTGACTTCAATCTTCTGATGCTCATGACGATGTAGATACAATATGCTTGGTGTTGACTTGTTGTATGTATCATGATATGGTTGATACATACGGCGTTGTCTTCATGGATCGTTGTTGGGACTCAATGATGGATGAAAAACGCAGGGATTTTGAATATGCTCAACAAGAGTTCTCGACCATATCCTTCATATGATGAGATACAATGAGTCTTGGAATGATTCAAAGGGTTTCGAAACAAAAGGTCTATCTGGTTAACCTCCAAGATATTGCGGTGTTCCTTAATGGTAAAGACATAACCATTCGGGAACGTACCTTGTGCGGTCAGAAAGATGGTCTGATTCAGCGAATCCCACAAGGTAGGCATCATTCCGAAGATCAAAGGGGTGTGATCTATTCTGAGATGCATAGGGATAGATAAGCCCAAATCTGTAGCAACGGAAAAACGTCTTTAACATCAAATTTGGTGGTGGCGTGTAGGGGCAATGCTGCTTTATGCCAAAAGATTATCAGCACATAAGATGTCTGATCTAGTGCATTTGAGCTAAGTACAACAAATGCCCATGGGACTTAGATATGGCTGCCTCACATTCCAATATGGAACCTTATGCTCTATACCCTCCATAAAGGTCTTATTTGCATCTAGCATACAGACAATCAGGGTATACTTAGACGTAACACCTTCTGGGTCTAGTTTGAGTGGTGGACCAGAATACCATTAAAACTAGCTCGAAACTTCAGGTCGAGGTAACGTCAAGTTCTCCTAAGATCATTCATCTTAAAGTCCGACTTTAGGTGCGAGTTAGTATTCTCAACTTTAGCAATTTCAGATTCTGTACACGCAGGAGCATATATCCCTAATTGATCAAATATTCACTTAGACAGGTATACCACATCCCCGGATAGTGTTGCATCCGTAAAGTGAATGCCTCTTAAGAACCGAGAGGGTGTTCTTATGGTCTAGAACTATTTGAATAAGTACAAGTAAGTCATTTGGAAACTCCATGTAGGGTTCGTATTAGGATCCTAGAGATACTATAACCACGTTTATAATGCTGTAATCAATCACATGGCGTATGAGAGAAACATTGAGCCACAAGGCGTCATATCACACTATTTCATTCATCTCATTCGTCATCAATTGATTCTTCTAGTTGACCAATCAGTTCTACGTTGATATTAATCAACGGAACACGGTTCGTTTTTGTCGCCTTTCATTTATGTCGGTAGTTACTATACAAATGAAACATCATCTATGATAATCTCATTCCAATTCCATATCTCATCCAAACTAGTATATAGGACCAAGAACTTCAGGTCTCGGGAGTAATCCAGATTTAATCTCATGAGATGAAAAGGATTGAGACAGCGATCGAGGGGCAGATTTGTTCATGCCATGTTCCTCCAATTTTTGGGGAAATGAATCCTCGAACCGAGTGATCTTCCACGCTTCTGGCGCATGACAGATTGATTGGCTAGCCACCAATGTACGAGGGTCAGCCACAATAGTGGCGTTCCTGCTTTCGGGACGAAGGTCCGTCGTACATTTAGTACACATCTTTCCAGGCACATTTGCAGCTGGTATATGTGATCTCGTCACTTTTGCTAGATCAGAGAAAGTGTATGATTATACTCTGACGATCTAGATTAGGATTAAGATGAGACATAGTGGGGACGTCCACCATAATTCACGTCGTTCTTTAGGAACGCTAACATTCTTATCTCCCCCTAACGATGGGAAGACTGTCTCATAAAAGTGACAATCCACAAAATGAGCGGTAAAGAGATCGCCTGTCAAAGGTTCTAAGTAACGAATATATAGAATGAGAATCATAACCGACATAGATTTCCATCATTCCCTGAAGACCCATTTTTTCTTTTGTACGGAAGGGCAGCGCAAAATGGCACATAGACCGCACAACCAAAGATGTGTAGATTTGATATGTCGGGTTCGGATCTGGTAACCAACTGACATGCGCTTTATAAGGTTGGGTCGTGACAGGCCTCAGGCGGACCAACATGGTTGCTTGCAATATTACATGGCCCCAAGCAGAGATCGGGAACTTTGGTACGTATGACCAATCGATGCGCAATCATTTGAAGGCTTTTAATGAATGCTTCTGCTGGGTCGTTCTGGGTATGAACATAGGGTACTGGATGTTCAACTTCAAAACCCAACCAATATGAAATATCCATCGAAAGTTTTTTTTGTAAATTCTCCAACTTATCAAATCAAATAAATTTGATCAGATAATCAGGGTGGTGAGCTCTGAGCTTGTTAATCTGAGCCACCAGTGTGGAGAATGCAGCTTGTGGACAACAGCCACATGCATGACCAACGTGCAGAAGCATTAACCAATGTAGTCCACATGGTGGTTGAATCAGTCCACAAATGTCCCATTTTGAATCCTTTGTAGAAAATATGGAGGGTACTAAGGTATAGTACATGCCCAAGTATAATGTCTTTACTTCTGGTAAAAGGATGCCCAAAACGGCGCATCATATATAATCCTAGATATCCCAAACGTACATCTATAGCGAAACTTCCTATGGAATCGTGGGCTTCTGGCCGGCCACATAGTGGGCCTGAATGGGTGTAATCCACTCATTAAGCGTTCCATCTTCTCTAGAATACGCTTTTGGCTATATTCGTACGAAGTGCAATATGGCAATATGCCAAGGAATTTTACTCCATTTTTCTACATTGGTTTCAATATGGTAACAATACTCTCGAATATCCTTAAAGCTCAAAAAGCGTTCTTCCGGAACGAGTGAGTATAATGCTTCCCTTCATGGTAAAATTAGTACTGGACAATATAAGGCAGTGCCATGCCCCACAATCAGGTTGGATAAGCCTAAAAGATTGTCAGGGGATGATTAGGTATGAAGTTAGCATAGAATCAGACAATTAACTTCCCCACAAAACATACGTAAGCATGAGTTAATTGTAGTCATATGTGGTAATTTTTGTTAATTAACTCTTTATTCGAGAATAATAGTGACATCCAAACACCAATCTTAAATCTGAGAATAAAATAAATTATTCACAAAGTAAACCAAATATACAAGGGTGGTTCGGCCAATATGACCTTCCATGTCAAATTTCGCTCGCCAAATGTGTTAGGTAGAGCAAAACTAGTCTCACATATTGACTACAGGAATGGTACTCCTCAACACCATTGGTAGAAGCACAAAAAAATGCATAACCAATGATCTATTCCGTCAAAACTGAATTAGATTTTACAGGGTTAAGGTTTGGGAATATTATCCCTTATTCTTGAAGTTTTTAGGTGTTAGGGATCATGCTTCGGGCGTGATACCATTTGTTGTAAAACAAACTCGAAATAG
The DNA here is from genome assembly GCA_024362995.1 of Heteromeles arbutifolia. NCBI lineage: Eukaryota > Viridiplantae > Streptophyta > Magnoliopsida > Rosales > Rosaceae > Heteromeles > Heteromeles arbutifolia. The sequence continues at coordinate 26,901,295 of JANCRC010000005.1, forward strand.
GATTATGAGAGAGAGACAGACCCAGACTTGGGTTCGGTAGGCTCCAACCGAAACTGAAGGGGTCTGTTTAGTAGCCTCTGCCGAAGCAGAGCACTAACATTTGGTACACCTCTGCCGAAGCAGAGCATGCTCTTCGGTGCACCTCTGCCAAAGCAGAATATGCATATCGATGTATCTCTGCCGAGGTAGGGCACCACCATTCAGTAGACTCCAGCCGAAACTGGGTCTATACTGTTCGGTAACTCCCAGTCGAATTGATGGGGTACCATTCTCTCACAAGTGTGGTAGTAATTAGATCCAAGAATTTGGTAAACTTCCGCTTTTTATACTGCTACTTCAGAAGCAATTTAGATGTAGAAGGACGAGAAAGATTTTATTCTAGTCAAAATTCGATCGAATATAAACTTCAGAATTGTACCTATTTATGGACGTAAAGGTGTCAATCATGTTTTGCTTCGGGCAAGAATTTATCTTTGCATGATTGGAAACGGTCCATAGAGAGTCAAAGAACCATGGAGTCTTTGGCAGTGAGGTACTTCCATTTGATATGCTTCAGGCAAAAATCTTCGAATGAAGATTATAAAGGAGGCTTATTCAGCTATTCCACACCATAACTGGGTACAATGATTTTGCAACTAGTCGTAGTCAAGCGAGGTGTCACGCCTTGTATCTACATAAAGTAGTTTCTTATTCGAAACTTCCAAATCAATGAAATCGAACTTGTTACGTTTCGACAATACGCTGAATGGCGAAAACAAGAATGTGGTTGGTGTTTTAGGAAATAAAATTTCCATAAACATCAAAGTTAGAACATTCAGGTTCTAAGACATGGTTTGGTTTAAATGGATTTAAGCATGGAGAACTTCGAGTCTCAGCATGAGTGTTGCGCATTAAGAAACTTCAAGTTTCTATGCCACTTTTCCGAAACTTCGGGTTCGGAAGTATGAACTTCAAGTTCATAATACCTGCAAACAAACGCTATATATACAAAAATATGCAAATATGTATTGAATTTATAATTTAATTATTTGGACTTCGGGCCAAAATTAAAAGTTGGGCGAAAAAATTTAAAACCCATAAAGCCTAAAAAAAAGGCAATATAATTGGTGGCCAATTTGGTGGCCAAGGTATTGGACCAAAGCCCTCATGGGGCTTTAAAAACAAAGCAAAAATAGGCCCAAGCCCAATATTAGGTTGGGACAGATGCAGGCCGAGTGGGAGGGGTAAGGGCTGCAAGCCCTGTCTTACATGTGCGTGGGCTGCGGAATGCAAGCCCAGTGGAACAGAGGCCCAGGGTTGGGCTCTGTGGCGTCACGGGCTAAACGAAAAAAAAAAAAACCAATGACAATGGGCTGGGCTGCTGCAGGCAGACCCTGGGAGAAGCCCAGCGGGTTGTTGCTGTGGGCTGAAGGAGAGCAAGCTCAGTAAGGCTCGGGTCTGGACCAAAAAACACCCTAGCAACGCTGGGTGTATTCACCGGGATTGGGGACCGGCGCTGCCACTTCAGGTGGCCGTGTTCTGGTGAAAGAGTGGTGTGTGAGACAGTGGTTCACCTGAGAACCATCGTTTGATGGCGGAGGGATAGCCTCAACGTCCCCAAACGAAGCACTCCGTGGGATTGAAATCGCAATTTCAAACTTTAGGTGAGATTTCAAAGAAATCTCGGCCACAAACTCCATCGACGATGACTGCAGGTCATCGGAGTTAGCCTGGCATACACCAAATTGGTGGCCAAGGCGGTGGTTCACTGGTCCAAGTCAAAGAACAGGGACAACGCCATGCGGCGTCGCGTTTCTGGGTTCAACGGAGGGCTGCAGGCCCTCTTGGCTCACGGCTCACGGCTTGGGGCTCGCGGCTCGACATAGGGGAGCTCAGCGGCTTGGTGTCGCGGCTCGGTGGATTTCCAACAAACCCTAGCTTTTTTTTTTTCTTTAATTCAATTAGATTTCAATTGCATATAATAATTCATAGTAATATCACAATATCAATTCACATAATTCGGTAGGATTATGATTATAATGCATACACAATTTATGTAGAATCTAAAATTTGAAAAACGTAAAGTTGGGTCATGCATTATGATGAATGTTCATACAATCAGGGCTGCAAAAATATCGAGATAAAAACTGTTGTTTTGGAATAACCTGATTGCGTGATGATATTGATGAATTGGTTTGATGCAGAAAATTATTTCTTCAATTTCAGCTTTCCATCTCCAAAGCTTGTATCACGTTCAACATAAGAAAAATAAATCGAATCAATAAAAGTATATGAATTCAATAAAATCAAAATTTAATCAATTAAAAATAATTGAAACATAATATTTTCCTGATTGAAGACGAATAAATTCTCTTTAGCACAGCGTAAAGAGCGTGCTGATAACGTGTTGTGGCCTATATTTAATAGAGAGGTGCGAGGGAAGAGAAAGAGAAAGAGATTGAGAATAGACTTGAGGAATTGTGTGTTAATTCCCTAGTCCTTGTGCCTTTATTTAGAGTAATAAGAAGGAGAGAAACTTGCTCTCCAAGTAATACAAAGTCTATTAGCAAAAATCTTCTAGATCCCAAAGGATTCCTATTTGATCTCTACTTAGGATTTACACAATCACATATTGATAAGAACATATGTCACAACATTTTTAATTAATACTACAGTTTAGTAGTATTCTACTTCACTTGTAAGTGAAATGTCTTAGGTTCGATTATCACTAAAGGTGAATTTAAACCACATTATTGCTAACCTATTGTGAGGCTTAGCCCACTCTTCTATTCCTTTAGTGTAGATAATATCGTTTGTTCAAAAAATAAATTTACTTTGTTAGTCATCCGTACAAGAGGCCAGGCCGTCTGGCCGGCAACACTTTTAGTAAACAGGCAGCAGAAATATCAAACAAAGTAGAAAACGACGGTGGCTATACTTAATATTGACCACATTTTTCATGCTTTAATATGTGCATAGTATGATAAGAACAAACTCACTCAAATTTATTGAAACACATATATAACAAAAGGCTTGAATACTAATAGGGATTTTGTGGGAGTTTATGCTCAGTCGTATAGAGTTCGTTTATCCTTACATTCACGTGTGTGTAAGTAAGTGACGGGTCCTAAAATGATCATATTTGTAATTTTATTTTAGTTAAAAAAAAATTGTAGCACAATGAACATCTCTCCTTTATATATGAGGAATGTTAGAAACTCTCTCGTTTTACCTATTTGTCTTTCTTTTTTATTTTGCAATATTGTACGATAATCCAAAGCATCTATTTTTAAAGATTATATGTGCAAATATAAATTTGGTTGATTTTTGGAAGAGTTGATTTCTTTTCATATGTGCAAAACTAAATTTGAAATTGTTTATTCATCTAACCATTATCTAATAAATAAATAATGTATGTTTCTCACTTAAACACTAAAATTTTAACAAATGTTAATCAAACGGTTAAAACAATTTCTTATTTAGATGATTTTATAAAAAGTTGATCTTTAAATGGTGATGATTCCAATCCTCAAGTTAAACATGAACCCAAATAAAAATAGAGCCCAAAAGATAACTTGAGAAGCTCCGAATGAAAAAGGTTACGGATGAGGTTTCTTTTTTTAGTTCTATTTATAAGAGCTTGGAAATCAATTAATCTTAACGTTCATTAGTAATCAACTGTAGTAACCTCAAACTTCATTCCCATTACAGTAGTAACTTCATAAACGGATCGGCATCATGTCCCATCAACAGTAGTAACTTCAAACTTCATTCCCATACAATAAACCACGTACATATAAGAATATTACATATTGCGACAGCATGATGCACTGCAGACGCGATATCTATTTACAATTTGAACGCCATCTAAATATAACTGCTCGATCGAAAGTCAAGTCGAAACCCTAAGTCCAAGAAAACAACTATGAAAATAAAAGGCGTACTATATTCGACTGACTTTCCAGTTTCCACAATCAATTGGTATTTTGCTTGCGAAAGCCTATAGGCCTTATGATGAAATGCCTTTTGGCGTTTTATTCACAAAATCAACGCCGGAGGTAGATAGGTCCTTATCTTGAATTAATTTTTGAATTTTGTATCGTATATTTTGATACATATGTCAAGTCAACCCTGCCAGTTGGTATTCAAAGTCAAGCGTAATAATAACTATTTTGTTGTTTGCCTGAAGTCTAAATCAACCGCCTTTCTGTTGAAATTTAATTAATTAATTAATTAGCATATTAATTAAGATTATTTTTATTGACTGGTTTTGGTAGATGGCAATTCCATCGCCATAAAATTATTCGATTTTGAGTTTCCACAGAATGCCGTGAGATGTAGAAGCTGAATGCGGAGAAATTATAAGTTTGATATAGACACGTAGTTGTATGTTACTTATGTGATTCGTTAAGAGAAGCATTGTGTTAGAGATTTCATGAAAAATATGTTACTTATGTGTCACATCTCGGCCCGGGCCCCCATCACATTCCGGGCACGACTTCACCGTAGCACGATATTATCTGTTTTGGGCCCCTACCACACCCTCACTATTTTGTTTCTCGGAACTCACACGAGAACTTCCTAGTGGGTCACCCATCATGGTAGTGTTCTCGCGCGCTACTCGCTTAACTTCGGAGTTCCGATGGAACCCGAAGCCAGTAAACTCCCAAAATGCCTCGTGTTAGGTAGAGACGAGAATATACATATAAGGCTCACATAATCCACTCCCTTGGACGATGTGGGATCTCACAACGTGACGTAACCAGCACATCCTAATTTAGGTCGGAATGTGTCACATGTGACATAATTTTTCATGAAAAATATTTTTAAAACGACATGATAGAGATTTCATTATATATTTAAGAACCGAATATCAAAAAGGATACTTGTAACAATATTTAAGAGGTATCCAATCTAAAAGACTTGAACAAAACATATAAAGCAAGTTTGGTCAAACTAGTTGCCGAGATACTGGTGAATTTGAAAACGAGACAGGCCCGAAGATAAGCAACGGTACGCATCAAAATTTTGAAACCCACACCCAAACTTAAAAGACTCAAATGGCATTCCAAAGGCAAATGAATTCCATTCCTAATAAAAATAGAAGCTCAATACGTAACGAATTGGCATATGAGAAATTCTACACATAAAACATGCAATATAATGAATATGAAGACACTTATCGATAATGAGCAGAGCTGACTCAGGAGAGGAACTAATGGAAAAGGATCCTTGCCGGATCATTTTCTTGAGGATCCAAGAGATCCCGTAAACATGTATGTTCATCGTACATCGTGCGGTCAGAAATTATTTAAAATTTAAAATTTAAATTAAATATAAAAAGTATCTAAAAAACTGACCGCACAATGTACGATGTACATAAATGATTACGGGATCCCCCGGATCCCCAGGAAAAGGATCCGGCAAGGATCCTTTTTCGAAACTAACCAACTAGTGTCCATACTAACGTGAATTTTGTGCTCAACACCATTAACGAAGATACCAATTACAACAAAGTAGATCCAGTAAGAGTTAATAACACACCAACAAAAATTAAAATACTTACTAGGAAAAACTCAAAATTACGTTGAAAGAATCTTGCTTTTTTGTCTTTTTATTGTAGGGAGCTGAACAAACACTTTTTAGCATCTCTCACACAGGCACACCTTTTATGTTAGTATTATCAGATATGAATAAATTAAACGAAAAGAATCAGCATGGTTACACAAAAAAATTAAAAATTAAAAAGTTTGTGTTGATCATTTTTCTTCTTGTAAATTCAAGTTAAACAACATGATTACTCCTTGTCTTTGGGCTTTAGTTTATAAAATTCTTACCATAAGTATGACTAATTGAAGCACATAATTCTTAAATAGAGTAGAATGACATTGACTTTATCAATCCGATGGAATAGGATATCCATGTTTATATGGAAGTGAAAAAAGTTGAGGTTCAATCATAAATTATTGTCAATATGGGAGGTAATCCAATTACTTATAAGAATATGCAAGGTTTCTTCTATTCTTGATGTGTAATTAATACTCTCAACATGCTCCTCATGTGTGGCCAATTTTCAAGCCTAGCATGTGAACAACACAAATCGGGTAACGTTGAGCACATGTGGCCATTAGGCTTCACACGTAAAACAATATGCTCTAGTATGATGTGATCAGCGGGTCGTGCGTATGGAGGTGCAGCAGTGGTGCAGACAGTGCGGTTTGTCACATCATAGGAATACAGGCACAAGTGGTTAAATTGTAGATCAGGAGCAAATCGTGCAGACAGAGTTGCGCGAGTACAGCATATTGTGGGTGTGGTGTGGCGACAAGGATGAATGAATTGCAACAAAGGATTTGTGTAGATGCAGATGTAGTTGAACGATTCAGATAGTGAGTCGACTATGATACAAAACAGATGCGAGGGTTAATCAAATACTTCACGATTATCCAATCCTTCATTTTCATCAGAAACAAAATCTAGGTCTAACAAACATAAACATAATCATAATCGGAAACGAAAACAAAAAACAGAGAACATTCACGCACTAAAACAAGACAAACTAAGAAACTTATACCAACCAAAGCAGATTAAACCCCAAATGAAGCATATTAAACTTGCTGTGATACCATGACGAAGTTGAGATTACACTATAAAGTCAATTGGCAATATGGAGTGGTAATACCTACTTCAACCTCAACCTATAGCTAAAAAACAATGGAGGAACATGTGGGGAAGAAGAATGAGCAAATTCTCTATATTGTTTTTTGTGTTATATTATTTTTAATTACAATTGGCCAATTGCACACACTAGTGGCCGAATATAACAACCCAAGCAACTATTGTCAGCTGGCAATTACAACAATATTTCCTAAATATCAGCATCCAACTCATTATTTAACTAAGTAAAGCTATTAAGTATGATTAAGCTAAACTTAATTCATAGCATTACCCTCTCTTTGAGAATAACCTTGTCCTCAAGGTTACAATTTTAAAACTAGAAAGTAGGAAATTGAGACACAAAATCTTCATAATCTTCTCATGTGGCATCTTTCTCATTGCTTCCAACCCATTGAACTAGCAATTACACTCCAACTGCATTCCCTTTCTTGTACATTCTCCTCTGCAATATTGATAGGGGTTCTGTTGGCACCATTTCATCATCAGTGACTTGTGACGGCATTGGTACCAGAGATGCTTTAGGTCCAAAGTGCTTCTTCAAACAACTAACATGAAACATTACATGTATCTTGCACCTTTTTGGCAATTGGATCTTGTATGCAGCTGAACCAACTCTTTCTTTGACTTCAAATGGATCAGAGAATTTGGGGTGCAATTTATGGTAAGAATGTGCAGCCAAAGATTGTAATTGGTATAGTACCCACTTTAAGAACCCAATCACTCACCAAAAAGTCTCTTTCACTTATGTGCTTATCTAATTGCACCTTCATCCTGCTCTGAGTAACCACCACATTTGTTTTGAGCCTTGACAACAGTTTATCTCTAGCTAGCAACCCTTGTTCCAAAAGTTCCAATTTAGCAGTTCCCAATTCATAAGTTGATAAGTGTGGAAAAGGGTAGCCATAGACAATCTCAAAAGGGGTTAAATTGTGCAGAGGTATGAAAAGAGGTATTATAGCTCCTTTCAACCCATGGAAGCGACTGTAGCCACTTTCTAGGCTAATTGCTAGGGTAACACCTCAAATAGGTTTCTAAGCACCTGTTAACTACCTCAGTTTAACCAGGACTCTAAAGATGGTAACCTGAACACATGCATAGCTTAGACTCATGGAGTTTGAAGAATTTCCTCCAAAAAGCACTGAGAAATACAGAATCCCTATCACTAACTATGGTTTTGGGCATACCATGTAGTTTGAAAATGTTTTCCAAAAACTTTTGAGCTAATGTTGCAGCAATGTAGGGATGGGCTAATGCAATGAAATATGCATATTTTGAAAGTCTGTCTACCATCACCATAATTACTTATTTTCCCTTACTCAGAGGTAAACTAACCACAAAGTCCATACTAATGTCAAACCACACTTGTTGAGGAATAGAAAGAGGCTGTAGCAATCCTGGGGGTGCAATAGTTTCATACTTATTTTGCTGGCAAATCCTGCATTCAACAACCCACTTCTTGATGTCAGTTTTCTTTCCCAACCAATAAAAACCTCTTTTAATCCTCTGATTGGTCTTCAATACTTCTTTATGTCCCCTCAATGGAGTACATTGGTGTTCTTCAAAGATCTTTAGCCTTTAATGGGATGTAGGACTCATTACAATCCTTGAGTTGTACTTGAGAAACCCATTGTCAAACTGGAACTTAGGTAATTGGTTGTTCAAGCTAGTATCAGTGCCAGCGACTTGGGCAATAACATTGAGTTCTTTGCAATATCCACTCATTATTCTCATTGGTCATTCTCAATTTATCATTTCATCCACAATATGGGTAAGTAATTGCCTTGTACTGCAAGTCACCACCCAAGTGATCAGTAGAACCCTCAATACTATCACCAACACCAGGATGTCTTGATAGAGTATCTATTACCACATTATCACTGCCAGGCTTGTATTGTATTTCATAGTCATATCCAGTAATTTGGTAACTTATTTTTGTTGAAAAGAGGTGTTAGCCCTCTGATTGAGAAAGAACTTAAGGTTGTTATGGTCTGATTTAATCACAAAAGGATTTCCTTGCATATCATTGTGCCATTTTCTCACTGCATGAGCCACTACAATTAGTTCTCTAGCATAGGTTGATAATGCCTGATTTTTTGGGCCTAATGCTTGACTAGTGAAGCAATAAGCCTCCCTTGTTTTTGTAGAACTGCCCCAATACCTTGACTAGATGCATCACATTCAATCTCAAAGGGCAGGGAAAAATTAAGCAATGCAAGTACTTGAGGTGACATAATAACCTTCTTGAGCTGCTGGAAATGATCATTAAATGCCTGAGACCAATGGAAACCACCCTTCCAAGTTAAGTGGTACAAGGGTTGGCAAATTTTGCCATAACCTGGAATAAAATTCCTATAATAACCAGTAAGCCCCTAGGCCAGTCTACAATAACCTTAAGTCATTCACATTGCTAAGTGTAGTCCAGTCTACAATAGCCTTTAATTTGGCAGGATTTGCGGCAACCCCTTCACTTACTCCACTTGACTTTGCCCAAAACTGCACTTTTTTTTTTTTTTTTTTTGACAAAGAGTTGGTGATGTTTGAGTACTTGAAAATTAATCTGTAGATGGCTCAAGTGATCACTCCAAGACTTGTTATAGACTAATATGTCATCAAAGAACACCAAAATGAATTTCCTCAAGTGGGGTTTAAATATATATATATATATATATATATAGATATATATATTCACTAGACTTTGGAAGGTTGCAGGTGCATTAGTTAACCCAAAAGGCATAACTAAGAACTCATAGTGGCTTTATGAGTTCTGAAGGCTGTCTTTTCAACATCCGATGGATTCATCCTTATCTGGTGATAACAAGATCTTAAATCCAACTTGGAAAAGTATTTGGCTCCAAATAACACATCTAACAAATTATCAATCAAGGGAATTAGATACATATCCTTAATGGTGATTGAATTTAACTCCCTGTAGTTCATACATAACCTCCAAGTACCCTCTTTCTTCCTCATTAAAAGCACAAGGGAAGATAAGGGGTTGTGAATAGGCCTAATAAACCCAGCCTGCAACAACTCATGAACAGCCTTTTCAATCTCAGTTTTTTGCAGGGTTCCATAGTGGTAAGGCCTAATGTTGGAAGGTTTAGTTGCTGGCAGTAAAGGGATTATGTGATCATGCTCTCTTTGAGAAGAAAGAGTATTAAGAATCACAAATACATCTTGAAAGTCCCCAAACAACCGCTGCAATTCAGTGAGCTGATTATTGTCCAAAATCAGAAGCTTCTAGTTTACCAAATTCCACAGAATACAAAAGCATACCCAAATTACAACTGTAAAATTCCTTATCAAGCTACTGGAACGATATCTCTTGCACTTGGGAAGGTACATGGTTTGTATAACTAAGCTTGTAGTGCACTTTACTTTTGGTGAATTCCATAATTAACAACTGAAAGTCCCATAAAACAGGACTGATTGTGGATAACCATTACACTTCCCATGCCACATCACAGCCACCTAATGGCAGAAAGTATAAATCAGAATAACAAATAGAACCTCTTATTTCCAAGGACGAATTCCTGTAGTAGCCTTGACTTCTTACCTTCCCACCATCAACAATCATGACGTGCTGATGTTGCCAACCCAATTGCTTAACTAGCCTTGAATCAATGAAGTTATGAGTACTTCCAGGATCCAACAAAATTTTCACAGACTGTTTGTTCACTACCCTCTAAACCTTCATGGTTTGAATCTTACTAGCTATAGTACCATAAAAAGCTACTTCACTTAGAGACATTTGTTGGAACTCAACCTAAATTTCTTCATTGATTTCAACATATCCTCATCCTCCCCTTGAACCACATCTAGCACGAGTAATTGGTTTTGGTTACATTTATGGCCTCTCACCCACTTTTCCTCACAAAACCAACATTTTCTTCTCTTTCTTACATTGGACTTCAGTGAGGGTGAGTTTCTTAAATGGAAGAGCTGTTTGTTTATTTTTGGGGTAGACAACATGTGGTAAGGCCAATGGATGAGGTTTAGCAATTAATGATGCAGTTTTAGAGATTCTAGATGTAGTGGTTTTAAGTTCAACTAATTTCTTATCTAACTGCACAAAAATGGCGATCGCCTCATGGGCATTAACAAGCCTAAACAACTTAAGATCATACTTCAATTCGCATTTCAATCCACCTAATAAACAACTCTTAAGAAAATTTGGACTGACTTCTTTAGTACGATTAGCAAGGCGTCGAAAATCAAGTAAATAATCCTTAAGAATACCTAATTAACGAAGTTTTAACAAAGCTTCAACACTATCCTTGAATTCGGATGGACCAAATTCTCTGCAAAAGGCCTTGGTGAACTCTTCCTAATGTGGGGTGGTCTGAAGGCAGTTCTTCCAGTGGAATCACTGGAGAACCTCTCATTCTAGGTGAAAGGAAACGGTCACCACCTCCTAATGCTCAAAGGTGTTGTAATAGGCAAAAAATTGTTCTGCCTTGTAGATCCAAGCAAGTGGGTCGTCTCCTTCAATGAAACGAAGAAAATCAATTCGCTACTGCAATTGAGGCCACAGAGATTGAACCCCACCATCATAGATCTCGCAATGAGGTGAGCGATGAAGGCCCAGATTTTGTGGTTCGGCTTCATTAGCTGCGCTAGTTGAATTAGTATGAACGATCTCTAAAGAAAAAGCTCTAACCTTCCCATAAGAGAGCAACCATTTTAGCATTGAGAGCTTCAAAGAGGGTAGATGTGGCCTTAGGAATCGCAGCAACAGAAGATTTGAGCGCAGCAACAAGAACGCCTATGGCGGATAAACGGGAAGTGTTTGTGTGACAACGCATACAAATTAAGGGAAATCCATGATCGAATGGGTGATACCAATGATAAGATTTGCTTCAACCTCAACCTATAGCTCAGACAACAATGGAAGAAGGCGTGGGGAAAACGATTGAGCAAATGCTCTATGTTGTTTTTTGTATTATATTATTTTCAATCAAAATGACCGTTTGCCAACTACACGCACTAGTGGCCAAATATAACAACCCAAGCAAATATTGCCAGCTGGCAATTACAACAATATTTCCTAATTATCAGCGACCAATTCATTAGTTAACTAAGTAAAGCTATTAAGTATGATTAAGCTACATAGAGAGTAGTTCAATTACTTATAAGCATATACAATGTCTATTTTTTCTCCAATGTAAGATTAATACTCTCAATAGAAAAGATTCCAAATTCATCGGTCAATATTTTATTAATTTTCATAAATAGACTCTAACATCACAAGTCAACCATGACTAGGGATAATATATGATGCAATGCCTTTTGGCCATTTATGCACAAAATCAACGCATGAGGTAGAGAGGGAAAATGGATTCTCTCCGAATTCCTTCATCCTAATCCAACAAGTTCGAGAATTCGGGTCATTAAAATTTAATCCAACGGTTAAAGTTATTATAACTTTTAAAATGAGATCAAATTTCAATAGTCCGAATCCTTAACTTGATGGATTATGAGAAAATGATGATCCCTTTCCGTAGAGAGGTCCTTATCTTGAATTAATTTTTGAATTTTGTATCATACATTTTGATATTTATGGCAAGTCAACCCTGCCAATTGGTCTTCCAAGTCAAGCGCAATAATAATTATTTTGTTGTTTGCATGAAATTTAATTAATTAATTAGTATATTAATTAAGATTAATTTAGAAAGCTAATGAAAAGTGTTTGAAAACTTTGAGTTTTAAAAGATAAAGTGAATAGTATCAGAATTGATTTTTTAATGTAAAAATGTGATTTTTCGTTAAAGTGAATAGTATCAGGAGCTTTTCGTTAAAGTTCCCTATTTTATATTTGCTAGTTTGGTAGATAGCATTTCCATATATGTGACTTATGTAATTCGATAAGAGAAGCATTGTGTTATATATAGTTTAAGGCCTCGTTTGTCCGTTCGGAATGTACTAACTATTTCAGTTAGATAAGATAATTAGTCATCTGATAGCATTGACTAAATTATTCGGACGTTTGGTGCGTATCGAACTAAAGACCGTTTATTTAATAATGTTAATTTTCTAGATTATTATTATTTTCTTGTACATTGCACCGACAAAATAAAAAAAAACAAAATAAAGGAAGAAAAATAGAAAACCAGGCTGTTGTCTTCCTCTCTTCATACCATTCCCACCAGTAAACTCCATCGATGAACCTTCCTATCCAGTAAACGTTTCTCATACCACTTTACAAAAACTAGATTAAAAGCTCCAGAATGGCACAATAGAAAAAAGTCAAGATGATTCGCTCTTGAATTGACCCCTTTACTCCGCAAAATCCAAAAAAGCAGCGATTGCATCGACTATGTATTCCCAGATTTGCAATCAACCCATTGATTACTGAAGAACACTACAATCCAAGCTCCAAATCTGAAAACTTTTATTTCTAGGAAACATGGTTCCCGATTGAGTGAAATCTACCCTCCAAAATCTAGCATTCGAAAATGTAATGGCCGCAGCGGTCCGTAATTACCAAAAAGAAAATCAAGATAAAATCTGATGAAGGTTTACACTTTAATTAAAACCCTCAACCCAGAAAAGCAAAAAACTCAGAAGCACATGTGAAAAAAGCAAAAGCTTTCTGTTGAAATTGGTCTGCAGTAAAAATACCCAAGTCCTTGGTGATGGAGAAAACCCAGAAAACTCAAACGGCAGAAGAAGAAGAAGACAACAACGAAGAAAAACTTTGGTTGGAGAAGGCAAGTCCAACGGTGTCAACTCAGATTCGCCAAACCAAGCGTTTTGTGAAGCCGACTAATTATACCGACGCCTTGGAAGGGACAACTTAGCGGGCGCGAAACGTATTATTTAGGTGGCCCAGATTAATAGTCGGATGACTATTTATACAATAAGAACACCAAACAACCGGTTCTGTATAATTAGTCATATCTGATGTGCCCAGCTAGGCCCAATTGTTTTCAACCTGCAAATGTGTTTTGGGAAATATAAGTACGTGGGTCATGCTTCATTGATATATACGACACAAAGTTGTAGTGTTTGTTGGTTCTTCATCTTGTGGACCTCATATCAGTCGTATAATCACACATATATTTGAGGGAGATATATATATATATATATATATATATATATATATATATATATATATATATATATATATGACTTGTGAATATAGTGGCCAGAAAAAGAAGGATGATTATCTCCTCTTTTTTCCCATACATTTTCATCATCTTCCTGTTTGTGTGGTCATGGTTAAACCACGTCAACATTTTATATTGATTTTTTTTATAAAGATAATAAGATAAAAATACGTGGTTTAACTGTGATCACACAAACAGAGGATAATGGAAATGTATGAGAAAAAATGAGGAGAGAATATTCTTGTATGTACTTGGATGCAGACCTGCCATGCCCTCGAGCCTTCAAGTTAGTTTGGTATTGCTCAATTTATTGGAGGAGGATTGTCTGTTCTTTCAGTTCCGATGCCCTCCCATGCCCTCTTGTTTTGTGTGGTCACGGTTAAGCCACGTCAACATTTTATATTATTTTTTTATAGAGATAATAAGACAAAAATAAATAATAATATAAAATATTAACGTGGCTTAACCGTGACCATACAAACAAGAGGGTATGGGAGGACACCGAAACTTCGAGGGCAGACAATCCTCCTCCTAATTTATTTGGGTGAATTCGATTTTCAATACTAGAGTACTATTACCCAAGTTATAAGCAACATCTATCAAATCAAAGAGCAAGAAAATAAAGTAAGGATGTCGGACTCCTTTCGCTAGAAACGCAAAAAGCAATTAATTGAGAGTTGACATACAATTTTCCATGAAAAATATTTTTAAAACGAAGTGATAGAGATTTCATTTTATATTTAAGAACCGATCGAAGATCAAAAAGGATACTTGTAACAATATTTTAGAGGGACCCAATCTAAAAGACTTGAACAAAACATAAAAAGCAAGCTTGGCCAAATTAGTTGACAATATACTGGTGGTCTTCGGAGTGAGACAAGTTCGAGGATGAGCCACGGAACGTATTCAAGTCTTGAGATCATCCACACACAATCTTTGAAGACTCAAATGGCATTCCAAAGGCAAATGAACTCTATTCCTAATAAATGGCATCTGAGAAATTCTACACATAAAACCTACAATATAATGAATAGGACACTCTTTGACAATGAGCAGAGCCGACTCCAAATAAGAACTAACCAACTAGTGTTCATACCAACGTGAATTTTGTGCTCAATACCATTAATGAAGATACCGACTATAAATAAGACCTAAGAGGACTCAGTAACACCAACAAAAATTAAAATACTCACTAGAAAAAACTCAAAATTACCTTGAAATAATCCTTTTTTTGTCTTTCTATTGTAGGAAGCTGAACACACACTTTTTAGCATCTCTCACACGATCACACCTTTTATTTTTTTACTATCAAATTTGAATAAATCAAACGAAAAGAATGAACATGATTAAACAAAAATGTGTAAAAATAAAAAAAAAAAGTTTGTGTTTCTCATTTTTGTTCTTGTACATTCAAGTTAAACAACATGATTACTCCCTTTGTCTTTGGGCTTTAGTTTATAAAATTCTTACTATAAGCATGACTAATTGAAGCATATAATTTTTTTTTTTTTTTAACAAACGATAGTATTTACACTAAAGGAGTAGATGAGTGGGCTAAGCCTTACAATGGGCTTGCCATAATAATTTGGTTTAATTTCGCCTTTGGCGAGAATCAAACCTAAGACCTCTCACTTCCAAGTGAAACGGAATATCACTAGGTCATATACTAAGTGGAAATAGAAGCACATAATTCAATTACTTACAAGGATAACTATGTCTATCAATCCGATGGAAAAGGATAACCATGAAGTGAAAAAAGTTAAAGTTCGAACATAAAATTTATTGCCAATAAGGTAGGTAACCTAATTACTTATAAGCATATGCAAGGTTGCTTCTATCCTAGATGAGGGATTAATACTCTTAACACACCCCTCACATATGGTAAATTTTCAAGCCTAGTAAACGAACAACACAAATCGAATGACATGGAGCACCGCATAGAACGACCTGCTCCTGTACAATGTGAGCAACATGTTGTGTGTAGGGAGGTGCGGCAATGGTGCAGACGTTGCGATTTGTCACATCATAGGAATGCAGGTACAAGTGGTTAAATTGCAAATCAAGAGCGGATTGTGCAGGCAGACGGAGTTGCGCAAGTGAATGTGGCGGCGAGGATGAATGAATTGCAGCAGCGGGTTTGTGCAGATGCAGGTGGTAGTTAAATGATTCAGATGGTGAGTTGACTTCGACGCAGAACAGATTCGGGGGTTCATCAGATGCTTCATGATTATCCAATCCTTAATTTATAAAATTAAAAATTTAAAAAAAAAAATTTAGGTCTAACAAACACAAACCTAATCGGAGCTAGAAACAGAAAAAAAGAAGGTAAATTACACTTTCATACCTCAGGTTTGAGATCTATTTCAATTCAATACAACATCTTTAAAATATTTCACTTTCATACCTTAACCACTATTTTATTTCAAAATAATACCTCCGTTACATTTTCCATCGATTGATCCGTTAAATGCTGACGTGACTGCCACATATATGCCACGTGGCTACCAAATGTTTGCCACGTAATTTTTTTTTAAAAAACCTGAATTTTCTCCCAAAAAAAAAAAAAAAACCACAATGCCTTCCCCCCTGCGACCCACATCTGCAACGAGGAAGAAAGGGAAAAAAAATTGAGAAGAAGAAGATGCTGCAGAAGGAAGAAAGGAAGAAGAAGAAGAACATCTGCAGGGAGGAAGATAGGAAAAAAAAAATTGAGGGGGGGGGGGTTGACGGAAGGAGGGTTGCCGCCCGGGCAGGGGGGAAGGCTTATTCTTCTTCTTCTTCGGGTCGCTGGGGGGAACATCTGCAAGGAGGAAGAAAGGAAAAAAAAATTGAGAAGAAGAAGAAGTTGCAGAAGGAAGAAAGGAAGAAGAAGAAGAACATCTGCAGGGAGGAAGAAAGAAAAAAAAAATTGAGGGGGGGGGGACGGGAGGAGCGTCTCCAGCCGGGGGGGGGGGGGGGGGAAGGGATTATGGCTTTCATTTTGTTTTTTTTTTTTTTTGTTGAGAAAATTTTGTTTTTTTTTTGTTGAGAAAATTCAGGTTTTTAAAAAAAATTTAAAAATTATTATTTTTGCCACGTGGCAGACATTTGGCAGCCACATGACATATATGTGGTAGCCAAATGTCTGCCACGTGGCAAAAATAATAATTTTTAATTTTTTTTTTAAAAACCTGAATTTTCTCAACAAAAAAAAAATAGTACTTAAGGTATGAAAGTTGTGACAGCCTGTCCCGGAAAATATTGATTTTATAATTTATTAAGTGATTTTACGAAAATGCCCTTGAGGCTCGCGCATTGTTCGAGATTAATCGTTGTGTCGTGCCATCTAAGATTTGTTTCCTTAGCATATTCTCGTAGTACTCGTCACTACGGACGCGTGGGCTCAAGCGGTTCGTGATTTGGAGTTATATCGAAAAAGATATTAAAGTTTGAAGTTTGGGCATTTTGGGAATTATAAGAATAAAATATGGAATTCTTTTATGGAAATGGACGGCCCAGATTTAATGAGGAATTAATGGATGGCTAGGATTGGAAGAAATGAGTTTATGTGTGTGTGTGTTTGTGGCTGGCGGAAGAAGAAGGAAGAAGAAGAGATTGGGCAATCTGCCCAACCAGAGGAGAGCAGAAGCTTCAGGAGAGAAGGGAGAGAGACTGACCAATGGAGAGAGGAGAGAGGAAAGGCCCAGCCAATCGGAACAGGGAAAGGAGGAAATGAGGGAGAAGGTGGCGCGGGGGATCGGCCGGATCCCCTTGACCCGTTTTCGGACCCGGTCGGCACCCGTGTCCATGTTCGTCGATTTCCACTCGTTTTTCCGGCGAATTGATTCAACAAACCTCATGGGAAACACTCTAGGACCCTTCCTCTACCCATTCCACCTCAAATTTGGAGAGATTTGGTTGCAAAAATGGAAGAAACCGTGCAAAAAGGGGCGCACGGGTTGGGTTCATTTCCGCCACGATGTGAAGCAATTTCTTCCAATCACCACCACCCATGGCATCCTCTTGAGCCCTTGAACAAAGCCCAAGCAGTGGTTGAGGCGTTGGAACAAGTTTGGAGGTCGAATTGGAGCACACCAAACCTAGGGTTGCGACGGGTTTTGTTGGAATTGGAGGCTTTGCCGACCGAATTGGCCTTGGCCACAGGTATGAAAGTTGTTCTACTCATTGAGATCTTCATTTCTGTAAATTTTGGTAATTTTTGGAGATAGTTGGATTTTCCAGCGAGCCGGGGCGGCCGACCGCCACCCACGGCGGCGCGTGCGGCGGCGCGTGGCCAGTGGGCCGCCAATGTCATTTTTAAACTATATTGGATGTCCTGAGTTCAGTTTTGATAGTGGCTTAACGTTGGTTGATCATTTGGACTTAAATTCGTTAAGATGCATGGTTAGGCCAAAATATGAATTGACGATCCGACCGTCGGATCGTCACCAACTTTGATACGTAGTAGTACGTAATATTTGAGGATTATAGGAACTTACAGATCAAGAATCCGATTTACGGATCTCCCGGAATTGGAGTTGTATGTTCATAAAATATAATGTTAATCGTCACTTAGTTCGACAATTGACGGAGATCCGACCGTTGGATGGTCATGAAATTTTAGGATGTTGTTCTAGAGATTTATTGTGGACCTCTGGAAGTTACGGATTGGAAATCTGAGTTGCAGATCTTCCGGATCGAACTACTTAGTGACGTGTTTTATATAAGTGATATATTCTATCGATATGATTCTGAGGCATGATTTGATGGTTGTTCTAGGCGCCGATCGTCATGACGCCTTGATGTGTTGTGCTAGGGAGTTGCAGGGCAAACTCCAGGTGAGTGGGCAGTTTATTTCAGTATATATATATACACTTAACGTTTTCCCAGAAATCGATTTTTGAATGAAAGTATATTTTGAAATGCCATGCATAGATTTATATGAATCATGTGATTTGAAATGCCATGCATAGAAATTACATGAATTATGTGAGTTGATATATGATGCATATATGTGAATTGGTGCTGCGGACGCGCATGTGAGTATCAGGTGAGTTATATTTGGTTCATTGAATTGTTTGATGAGATTTATGTTGATAGCTCATAACCTGCACCCCTGGTGTTAGTGCTTATGTTATTCACCCGCATCACACGCTCACCTTGGATCCAAGTAGATGCTAGTCGTACAGACCACTGGAGGTGGTTCCGACATGCTAGTCGTACAGACCATTAGAGATGGTTCCGACTAGTAGGTGACCCTAGATTATGTGCACAGATGATTGATGAGAGAAGCACTAGAGCGTATTATTACACCATCCGAGTCGTACAGACTACTACAGGTAGTTCCGACTCATGTGCAGCGTAGTGCCGTACAGGTCGCAGTTGGCGACTCCGGCAGTGCCGTACAGGTCACAGTTGGTGACTCCGGCTGGATTGGATATTGAGCTCTAGAATCAGCCGTACAGGACCACTGCAGGGTCTCCGGTTGATTTATTATTTCACCTGATTTATGTTGATGCATCCATATTATGTTTTTGGCGCATGGCATGGCATATTTTCTGAAAAGTGATAAAGAATGGTGTTTTGAGAATTTTGAAGCTATATATATTTATAAATGCTATTTTCTGGGAAAGTATACAGGTTTTACAGTGAGGGGTTAGAACTTTGATAAAGAAAAGCTTTGAAAAGACTTGTTTTACTGACCCACTCAACTTTGTTTTTGCGCCCCTCCAGGTTCGAGTTAGAGCAGAGCTTTGGTGGTCACGAGGAATCCAACGGTGTTCTGACAGAATTCACAATTGTATTTTTAAGCTTCCGAACTGTGTAAATGGTTACGTCACTCTCACGTGACGGCCAGCACGCCCTCCTTCGGGACGGGGTGTGTCAGGTGGTATCAGAGCCTAGGTTGCAGTCCTGTACATCTTGAGAATTCTCTAGTGTCTTCTGTCAGAACAATACCGCCTCGTAGAGAGCCACGTCGTTTAGTTGAGTCTAGTTTTCCCTATTTAGCTCAGTTATGGGAAGCTAGTACTAATGTGACTGAATCTATTATCCAAAGGATTTTTCTCTTAGGACTGGTTATAAGTTGATGCTGAATCACTTTATGGAAAATGAATGACCAGAGGGAGCAGGTCGATGGCTTAATCATTTGGAAAAGGTGTTTCAGATTATGCAAGTTAAGGAAATCTTTCTTTTGACGGTAGGTCAAGACGACTACCTGGTTTCTGAGTATTGAAATTGCATCCTGGTGGAGACAGGAGTCTTGTATGACGTCGCTAGAGGAAACAGCTGATCGAGAGTTATTTAAAGAATTGTTTAAGGAAAAGTTTAGTCCTCCGGCATATATTGATGGTGAGAAGCGATAGTTTACAATTTGAGACAAGGAAAGATGACGGCAAATGAGTATTATAGAAAGTTTACGGAGTTGTCTCGTGACCATACAGATATTGTTGAGAATCGAAGACTCAGAACTTCAAAAGGAAATAAGGCTAGTTCTAGTTCTTCCAGCTGAGGTTTTAGTGCCACTGGTCAGAGGTATGGTGGTAGATTCACTGGTGATTCCAGATTTTAGAGACAAGGTGATTCAGATAGAGGGAATGTACCTTTATGCCGTAGGTACAATAATGGACACTTTGGAGAGTGTAGACAAGAAAGCAATGGATGCTTTACGTGTGGATAAATGGAACATAGAGCTGCAAATTGTCCCCATAATCAGTAAATGCCTCCGTAGTCTTCTTTGCCACCACTAGCGCTGATCTATCAGGTACCTGGATCTAGTAATTATGGTTAGATGAGCCGTGGTGTACAGGATTAGAGTCGTACAGGTCACAAGAGGTGACTCCGACTTATATACTAGCAGTGATCGATGAGTTATGAGTACAGCTGCACATGCCACATTAGATGATTCCAGCTGGGTGGACGAGCTATAGATTCAGCCGTACAGGTCATATTAGCTGACTCCGGCTGATATATTTCTTGGTATTGATGATGTTGCCAGAGAGAGTAATGATGGAACACGATCGAGGCGTGTATATGTATTTCTAATGAGAGACAAGATGGTAATATTGCACCCTTGGGGATTATTGCTTACTTATCGAGACAACAGTGAGTTATCGTTATTGCGGGCTGCAAACCGTAATATCCATAACTTATTGTTGGATTCGTTAAGCAAGTAAACAAGTAGGTCATCCTACGTTAGTATGGTGTTATTCAGAGTGTCCAGTGATGGTGAAAGATGTTGTTATGCTTATGAATCTTATCCAGTTGGATATTGTGGATTTGATGTGATTTTTGGCACAGATTGGTTGCATTATGATCGTGGCAAGATAGATTGCTACGGGAAATCAGTTACTTTCCATCGATTTGGATTACCAGAGGTTACTTTTGGGGGATGCAAAGTGGAGTGAGGTATGCCGTTATTTCTGCTGTGAGAGCAAAGAGATTGTTATCGAATGGCTACCTAAGATATTTAGCTCATGCGGTACTATGATGTTGCTCTGAGTAGTGTGGAAGAGGTCTAGGTGGTTAAACATTTTCCTGACGTTTTCCCTGAGAATTTACCTGGATTGCCACTAGACGGAGATGTGGAATTCACTATTGATTTGTCTCCAGGTGTAGAGCTTATATTATAAATTGATTCATGATGAACAAAAAGAATTGAAAATTCGGTTACAGGAATTGGTTGATAAAGGTATCATTTAACCTTGTATGTCATCATGGAGAGCCCCAGTTTATTTATGAGGAAGAATGTGGACATTAAGGCTATGCTTTGATTATAAGCAATTAAATCGGGTAACGATTGAGAATCGTTATCCATTACCGCGTATTAATGATTGTTTGATCAGCTTAAAGGTGCCTGTGTATTTTCAAAGATTGAATTAAGGTCTGGTTATTAACCAATTGAAGATTTCAGTGATGATGTCCCTAAGACAGTTTTCAGAACTCGTTATAGTCCTTGCGAGTTTTTGGTAATGCCATTCGGATTGACGAATCTTATGAGTTTGACGAATAAAGTATTCAAGTGAATCCTTAAAATGTAACAGCGGTGGATAATTTGGAACAACCCCAAAACGGGACTGAGGTACGGAGTTTTCTTAGCGTAGCAGGCTATTATGGACGGATTGTGAAGGATTTTTCAGTCATTGCCTTGCCATTGACGAGACAGACGAGAAAAGAGGTCAAGTTGAGTGGGATGAAAATGGTAAGCAAAGTTTTCAACAGTTGAAGTATTTCCTCACTCATGCACTTGTGTTAGCATTCTCAGATGATAACGGGAATTATGAGGTCTATAAGGATGCTTCCTTGAATGGTTTGGGATGTGTATTGATGCAAATGGTAGGGTGATTGCCTATGTTTCACGGCAATTGGAACCTCATGAGATGAATTGCCCTACTTGTGATTTGGAATTTGCGACTATCATCCTTGCTTTGAAGTTATGGAGACATTATATTATTGGTGAAAAGTGCAAGATTTTTACGAATCATAAGAGTCTCCAATATCTGTCTACTCTGAGGGATCTTAGTCTTAGGCAACAAAAGTGGATTGAGTTGCTTAGTGATTATGATTGCACAACCAGAGTGATCGTGCAAATGTTTGGGCTGATGTACTTAATACGAAGACGCTCGTGAGAATAAATGCCTTGTATGCTTGTTATGTTCCTCTTCTTGCGGATTTGAGATCTACTGGAGTAAAGTTGGAAATAGAAGAACGAGATGAAACCTCGCTTACTAGTTTTCAAGTTAGGCCTATTCTGATTGATCATATACTCGATGCCCAGAGGATTGATGAAGAAACAAGGAATTAATTGATGCAAAGAATATCGAGAAAAGAAGATCACAGAGTTCGAAAATCAGATGGCATACTTATTCTTGAGACCTGGATATCGGTGCCTAATAAGATGGAATTAAAGGAAATAATTTTGGACAAGGCGCACTGTTCAGCTTATGCAATGCATCCCGGAAGTACTAAGATGTATCATACTATTCGATCATTTTACCATTGGCTGGGGATAAAAGGAGAAATAGCTAAGTATGTTAGTAGGAGGATCACCTGTCAGCAGGTTAAAGTGGAAAGAAAGAAGTCTTTTGGATTGATACAGTCACTTTCCGTTCTTCAGTGAAAATGGGAAAAACATTACTATGGATTATGTGTACAACTTCCTCGTACACGAGATGGTTATGATGGAATTTGAAGTGGTAGATGATCGGCTTACTAAGTCAGAACATTTTACTCTAGTGAAGAACATCAACCTTTCCAGACAAGTGCAACAACTAATTATTTGTTTTATGGAAATGGGATTTTGGCTTACGGATACGTTGAGCTTTTTGGGTATGTTGGTTAATTCTAAGTTTTGGTTAGCGTTGCACGAAGCTTTGGATACAAGATTACTCAATAGTACATCCTATCATTCTCAGACAGATAGTCAATTAGAGATGACCATTCAGATTTTGGAGGATATGCTGAGATCCTCAGTATTGCAGTTTGGTGACGCTTGAATTAAGCGGGTGGATGTGATGGAGATTGCCTATAACTATAGCTTTCAGTCGAGCATTAGTATGTCGCTATTTGAGGCATTTATTGGAAAAGCTTGTCATACACCTTGATATTGGTCTAAAGTAGACGAAAGAATTTCTGTGGGTCTTAAGATTTTGGATGAGTATACTCGGATTGTTCAGGTGATTAAGTCTAACCTGAAAGTAGCCCAGGAGCGGTAAAAGAGATTAGCAGATGGATGTGCCATTAATCGAGTGTATGCTGTGGATGATTTCGTATTTTTGACGTTCTCTCCTTAGAAAAGTGCGATTCGATTTGGGAAGGAAGGTAAATTAAGTCCTAAGTTCATCAGACTTTATTTGATCACCGAGGGAGTTGGTGAAGTGGCTTACAGGCTTGAGTTGCCTCTAGAGTTGTCGTAAGTGCATGATGTGTTTCGATGATTCGACATTATGTTTTAAATCCTTCACGTGTGAGATATCCTTAACCATTGGAAATTTATCCGGATTTGACTTAGGATGAGGAACCAGTGACTATTTTGGATTGGAAAGAGAAAGTTCTGAGAAATGAGATTGTGCGTTTGGTTAAAGTTTTATGGAGGAATCATTCAGTAGAAGAAGCTACTTGGAAGTCAGGAGATTGGATGAGAGGGATGTAACCAAGTTGTTTTATGATTATTAGAGGTTTGATTTGGTTTTATGAATTTCGAGGACGAAATTCTATAAGGTGGGTAGATTGTGACAGCCTGTCCCGGAAAATATTGATTTTATAATTTATTAAGTGATTTTACGAAAATGCCCTTGAGGCACGCGCATTGTTCGAGATTAATCGTTGTGTCGTGCCATCTAAGATTTGTTTCCTTAGCATATTCTCGTAGTACTCGTCACTACGGACGCGTGGGCTCAAGCGGTTCGTGATTTGGAGTTATATCGAAAAAGATATTAAAGTTTGAAGTTTGGGCATTTTGGGAATTATAAGAATAAAATATGGAATTCTTTTATGGAAATGGACGGCCCAGATTTAATGAGGAATTAATGGATGGCTAGGATTGGAAGAAATGAGTTTATGTGTGTGTGTGTTTGTGGCTGGCGGAAGAAGAAGGAAGAAAAAGAGATTGGGCAATCTGCCCAACCAGAGGAGAGCAGAAGCTTCAGGAGAGAAGGGAGAGAGACTGACCAATGGAGAGAGGAGAGAGGAAAGGCCCAGCCAATCGGAACAGGGAAAGGAGGAAATGAGGGAGAAGGTGGCGCGGGGGATCGGCCGGATCCCCTTGACCCGTTTTCGGACCCGGTCGGCACCCGTGTCCATGTTCGTCGATTTCCACTCGTTTTTCCGGCAAATTGATTCAACAAACCTCATGGGAAACACTCTAGGACCCTTCCTCTACCCATTCCACCTCAAATTTGAAGAGATTTGGTTGCAAAAATGGAAGAAACCGTGCAAAAAGGGGCGCACGGGTTGGGTTCATTTCCGCCACGATGTGAAGCAATTTCTTCCAATCACCACCACCCATGGCATCCTCTTGAGCCCTTGAACAAATCCCAAGCAGTGGTTGAGGCGTTGGAACAAGTTTGGAGGTCGAATTGGAGCACACCAAACCTAGGGTTGCGACGGGTTTTGTTGGAATTGGAGGCTTTGCCGACCGAATTGGCCTTGGCCACAGGTATGAAAGTTGTTCTACTCATTGAGATCTTCATTTCTGTAAATTTTGGTAATTTTTGGAGATAGTTGGATTTTCCAGCGAGCCGGGGCGGCCGACTGCCACCCACGGCGGCGCGTGCGGCGGCGCGTGGCCAGTGGGCCGCCAATGTCATTTTTAAACTATATTGGATGTCCTGAGTTCAGTTTTGATAGTGGCTTAACGTTGGTTGATCATTTGGACTTAAATTCGTTAAGATGCATGGTTAGGCCAAAATATGAATTGACGATCCGACCGTCGGATCGTCACCAACTTTGATACGTAGTAGTACGTAATATTTGAGGATTATAGGAACTTACAGATCAAGAATCCGATTTACGGATCTCCCGGAATTGGAGTTGTAAGTTCATAAAATATAATGTTAATCGTCACTTAGTTCGACAATTGACGGAGATCCGACCGTTGGATGGTCATGAAATTTTAGGATGTTGTTCTAGAGATTTATTGTGGACCTCTGGAAGTTACGGATTGGAAATCTGAGTTGCAGATCTTCCGGATCGAACTACTTAGTGACGTGTTTTATATAAGTGATATATTCTATCGATATGATTCTGAGGCATGATTTGATGGTTGTTCTAGGCGCCGATCGTCATGACGCCTTGATGTGTTGTGCTAGGGAGTTGCAGGGCAAACTCCAGGTGAGTGGGCAGTTTATTTCAGTATATATATATACACTTAACGTTTTCCCAGAAATCGATTTTTGAATGAAAGTATATTTTGAAATGCCATGCATAGATTTATATGAATCATGTGATTTGAAATGCCATGCATAGAAATTACATGAATTATGTGAGTTGATATATGATGCATATATGTGAATTGGTGCTGCGGACGCGCATGTGAGTATCAGGTGAGTTATATTTGGTTCATTGAATTGTTTGATGAGATTTATGTTGATAGCTCATAACCTGCACCCCTGGTGTTAGTGCTTATGTTATTCACCCGCATCACACGCTCACCTTGGATCCAAGTAGATGCTAGTCGTACAGACCACTGGAGGTGGTTCCGACATGCTAGTCGTACAGACCATTAGAGATGGTTCCGACTAGTAGGTGACCCTAGATTATGTGCACAGATGATTGATGAGAGAAGCACTAGAGCGTATTATTACACCATCCGAGTCGTACAGACTACTACAGGTAGTTCCGACTCATGTGCAGCGTAGTGCCGTACAGGTCGCAGTTGGCGACTCCGGCAGTGCCGTACAGGTCACAGTTGGTGACTCCGGCTGGATTGGATATTGAGCTCTAGAATCAGCCGTACAGGACCACTGCAGGGTCTCCGGTTGATTTATTATTTCACCTGATTTATGTTGATGCATCCATATTATGTTTTTGGCGCATGGCATGGCATATTTTCTGAAAAGTGATAAAGAATGGTGTTTTGAGAATTTTGAAGCTATATATATTTATAAATGCTATTTTCTGGGAAAGTATACAGGTTTTACAGTGAGGGGTTAGAACTTTGATAAAGAAAAGTTTTGAAAAGACTTGTTTTACTGACCCACTCAACTTTGTTTTTGCGCCCCTCCAGGTTCGAGTTAGAGCAGAGCTTTGGTGGTCACGAGGAATCCAACGGTGTTCTGACAGAATTCACAATTGTATTTTTAAGCTTTCGAACTGTGTAAATGGTTACGTCACTCTCACGTGACGGCCAGCACGCCCTCCTTCGGGACGGGGTGTGTCAAAAGTGAAATGTTTTGAAGATGTAAGAAATTGAAATAGACCCCAAACTTGAGTTATGAAAGTGTAATTTACCCAAAAAAGAAAAAGAAAAAGAACTTTCACGAACTAAAACAAGACACACCAAGAAACTTATACCAACCAAAGCAGATTAAACTTATTGTGATATCATGATGAAGTCGATGTTACACTATAAAAACCAAATGACAATATAGAGAGTAACTCAATTACTTTTAAGCACATGTAATGTCTCTTCTTTCTCCATTGTAGGATTAATACTCTTAACAGAAATGACTGCAAAATTCATCGTCCAATATTTTATTAATTTTTCATAAGTAGACTCTCATGTCACAAGTCAACCTTGAGTCCTTGACTGGGGGCTATAATACAATTCCTCTAGTGAGAGATCAGTAAAAATCAGAAGAAAAAAAAAATTAAAATCCCTCTTTGAAGTCCTCAAAAAGACATAATATGCCATGTTCCTAAAACAGGGCAGCCTCGCTTTCTCCCCTTGAACTTTTCTTTCTCAAAAAAAAGGATGATGAAGGTATGAAAACAAGATATAAAAGAAATAATGGGTTTGTTTTACGCGCTAACGTCGTATTGTCAGTGGCAGCAGTGTAATTCACGAAAAGAATGAGGTTTTTGTTAGATAAGCAGTGTTATAAGACGCAAATTTAGGTGGGAGGTGATGTTTTACCAACAGACTTTGGATCTTTACATTTGAACTCAGAAGCAAAGAAGAACACGAAAACTGAAGCTCAAGGGTGATCATCAACCACACACCACATCTTAAGGTCTGTCAAAAACCCATCAGAAACTCAAATGGGTTTTCACCAAATCCCATACTTTTAATTTTTAATTTTATATTATTGTTCTTCAGATTAGATTATTTGATGAAGGTGATAACTTGGTGGTAAATTTAGTAGCTTTGAATTTGTTATTTCAAGCATGAACTTGTGTTGTGAGAGTGAGAGGTAGTATTTTGTCTCGGGTTTTCATTTTCTTAACAAACGATATGATATTTTACGATAAATTCATGTAAACTAGGGGGAGTGGGATTTGAATTTGCGTGCATAGGGAGGAGCACGCTGTTCTAGCCAACTTGGCGAAGGTCGGCAGGTTTTCATCAAAGATGGTTTGTAGGTTGGCTGTTGAGTTGTAGGGAGGAGTGGGATCTTTTGGCTCGCACCAATGCAGGAAAAAGGAGAAACCTTTTTGGTTTGAACTTCGTTTCTGTTTTTGTTTGAATAAAGATATGGTGATGGCTTCGTAATTCTACGTGAAACCCTTGTCTGTTTGAAGTTTCTCTGATTGTTTCCTGAATCATGAATTATAAAGTTAAATTTAAGGTCTTGATTATTTGTTCAAACCAGAAATGAAATTTCAGATTTATTCTGAACATTTTCTTAATATAAACTGAGAGTTATATAACTACTGCAACGATTGAGCTGAAAATTGTGCGCTCGATTCCCATATATCTATAGGATTGTCCTCCTTTTCGACTTTACAGTTTATGCTAAAACGCCTCGAAGATAAAAATTATTTTGACAACATTAGCTAGAACGTGTGGTGATCTCAAATAGATTGCTTCAATACTTTTCACCAGGATCTTTGAAATATAATTTCTTTGTTCATCTTGATAACACTCATTGTCTTGTTACCGTTTTCTGCAGAGTATGCACTCTCTTTAATAGGCCACCGTTTTCTACCAGAGTTTGCACAAACGTTTCCAAGATGGTTATGATGGATCTGCATGTATTGATGTGGTTAAGGTTCAGTCTAAATAACAAGAGAGTTGTCAGTTAATTTGAGAAATTTTGTGCCAGAAAAGCTCAATAGCATTTCATTTGGTTATGATCAATCAAACGAATTGGCTATCCTGAAAATGCAAGAATCTTACAAGCATGTAATCCCGAATGTTTCTCATCCATTCGCAGAACAGCCTGTGGAAGAGCCGGAGTCTTATTGTTGGCCTTCCTTCCAGAATGCTGACCATCAAGCATCCTCTGATGAGGTTATCCAAGGAACTAAGCTGTCAGTTCAAAGATTTGAACAGCACTGCACCCTTGAGTCATCCTCGGGAACCAGTGCCTACCCTGGTCGCAGTTCTGCATCAAGTTTAAATTTCTCAGGAAATGGAAGTCCAGCTTCACATCCAGATTTGCATTCCTACGAGTCTGGTGGCTCTCCTATCAACCAGTCGTGCATTTCAAATGATACGGATGACCTGGGTCACAAAATGAGGGAACTGGAAAATGCTCTACTGGGAAATGATTCAGATGCCTTTGACGTGTACGACATCATAGATGAGGCTGGGGCTAATCAAATTTATTCAGAAGCAGAACACCGGGAACAGATGATGTTGATGATCTCCAGAGGTGACTTAACAGAAGTGCTTTGCGCATGTGCAAAAGCATTGGCAAACAATGATATGTCAACGACTGAATGGTTGATCTCAAACCTACGTCAGATGGTGTCAGTTTCAGGTGAGCCAATCCAACGATTAGGAGCTTACATTTTGGAAGGTCTTATTGCAAGGTTGGCCTCATCGGGGAGTTCTATCTGTGCATCCCTAAGATGCAAGGAGCCTGCCAGTGCTGAACTCCTCTCGTACATGCACATACTTTATGAAGTCTGCCCATATTTCAAGTTCGGATATATGTCAGCAAATGGGGCGATTGCAGAAGCTATGAAGGATGAAAGTAGAGTTCATATAATTGATTTTCAGGTAGCTCAAGGTACTCAGTGGATTACTTTAATCCAGGCTTTAGCTACTCGGCCAGGAGGACCCCCACAGTTTAGGATCACAGGCATAGATGATTCCGCATCAGCTCATGTTCGGGGAGGGGGGCTTGGTGTTGTGGGACAGAGGTTGTCAAGGCTTGCGGAGTCATGTAAGGTACCCTTTGAGTTCCATGCTGCTGGAATTTTTGGTTCCGAGGTTCAACTTGAGGACCTTGAGATTCGACCTGGCGAGGCTATTGCAGTGAATTTTGCCTTCATGCTGCACCACATGCCAGATGAGAGTGTGAGTAGTCATAATCATAGGGACCGGTTGTTGAGGCTTGCTAAGAGTTTGTCACCCAAGGTGGTGACTCTTGTTGAACAAGAATCAAACACCAACACGGCCCCTTTCCTTCCCCGTTTCATTGACACGCTGAGCTATTTTAGGGCTGTATTTGATTCAATTGATGTAGCTCTGCCAAGGGAGCATAGGGAGCGGATCAATGTCGAGCAGCACTGTCTGGCACGAGAAATTGTTAACATTATAGCTTGTGAAGGGGCGGAAAGGGTAGAACGTTATGAGCTTCTCAGTAAGTGGAGGTCACGATTCATTATGGCTGGGTTTTGGCCTTATCCACTGAACTCCTTCGTAAATGCAACTATCAAGACTCTACTGCAGAGTTATTCTGAGAAGTATACGCTTGAAGAGATAGACGGAGCTTTATATCTCGGCTGGATGAATCAACCACTGGTTGCCTCTTGTGCATGGAGGTAAAAACACTTGAAAATTTGTGTTTCTTGGTCTTGTATTGAACCCTAAGTTATCTTCTGCTCGTTTGAACTCTTCGTGTTTCGTTTTTTATTCTCGTTCAGATAAGTTATCTTTTGCAGAGTGATAGTTATGTTATGTTGTAAGGGTTATGCTTTAGCAGAAATAAAGGAGCCTTTTTCGTATAAATCAACAGTTCTGCCTGCAATTGTCCTGCAAACTATTACAGCCCTATTTACGTTCTTCCTCCTTGCGATGGAACCGGTGTCGTCGCTGAAGTCCTCGCTACTTGTACTCAATTGAATGTCATTCTTCACTCTACATTCTGTGTCAAAGTGTGATTGAATTAGCTTGCAAACTTGACAAGTCGGAACTTACAGAGCTCGGACACTCGCTTCAATTCCCCATTGCGACAGGCCATTGTTGTGCCGTTACCATAGAATCTCAACAGCTCGTTTCCATCTACCGTGCTTCTTAGATGCCTCGTAATTCTCTCTTTGGTTATCTTCATCATTTCTCTGTACAACCTTTCGAGCGTTTCTATGGAGTTCCACACCCTCAGGACGGTTTTGATCCTGCTTGACGCCGTTGAATGTTGCTTCGGCCCGATCGTTTCCTTGTGCGAAATATAACCTTATCTTATATTGACTTGCGAATTCATAAATTTCGACATACATTCAAGAGGGACCTTTGTTAGTCCAAATCCTTTTCATTTCTTTTTTATTAAATAGTCACACTTATTCATAATCCCTTAATCCGGTAAAATCCATCACTTTTAGAAATCCTTTAAAATCGATGATTTTTGTAATGCATATAAACTTTTGTAAACTTCTTTAAAATCTTAATTGAATAGGATTTTTATTGCTTTTTATTAACTCCTCTTGATTCCTGATGATTACCTGAGACTTTCACAAACTCATTTAAAATCCTGACTGAATACAACACTCGGAGGGCATCCCTACAACTTATCTTCGACTCCGTCATTTTACGATGCATTATACTTCTTGCATCTACGTTTATGAAAACTTTATCATCTACGGCAGCAACAGACAGTATCACCGTTTTCAGACGCAAATGACACAAATGACACCAGACTGCAACGTGCTCCGGCATCTACCTCTGCTCAAGCTTTAGCAATAGGACTCACCATGCCGAGCAAACTTAAGGCTCTAAAGCAGCAGCTCGGTGAGTACTAATTTTCTTGTAACAATTGAACATTTTAAGCATTTGAATTACAACACATGGTGTCAAAGACTCTGAATATAATATTAATATTGATTCATATTTGTACATACTAGTATTCCCTGACAAGTTAATGTTACAAATACATTACTTGGACAGAGAAGGCTTTTTGTAGCAGGCACCTAATTATAATACCTCTTTCTTTGAAACAGACATACCTTTGTTTTTATTTTTCGGTCTGAAACTGAGATGCCCTTTTGACCTTCGCCTGTGCCAAAAGAAGGGGAGAAGCAGCTTATTTCTGTTGGCTTCATCGTAAGAAATTTCACGGGCCTGTTAGTACTCTTCCCATGTTCTGTGGATATGGGTACGAGGAATGATTTAAAGGTAGAATTTCGATGCTGCGTGATTTACTTGGGTTTTCCCTAGATCCATACTGATTCATGCCACCATTAAGAACACTGTAGTATGTCGAAACAGGGGTATTTTGAGCGACCCTGAAATTGGAATTAGTGTGAGATTGCCGTTCCACAAGATCAGAGTGCAGTTGCAGGTGCTCATTGGTTCTAATTTCGCCACCAGAGGTCATTCCAACACCAAGATCAAGGCTTAAGGTGTCACTTTCTTCTGATCTAATTCTTGATGGGACATTCACAGTTGTCGGTCCTGAAGTGTCATGGCTACTAGTCTTTGCAGTAGGGACGTCATGATTATGTTTCCCTTCATATGTAGTTATAACTGCTTTTGGATCATGGGATGCCCTCTCCACATGTTTTCTAACAGGGCATCCAGCATTGGTGCACTTGTAATAGCTCCTGCATAACACATGAGAACAATGAGAAACCACATAAATCTTTTGGGAATTGCAGTTAACAAAGAGTTCAGCCATATAGGAGTTCATACACTTGCTTAAATTAAAGGTAGTACCTAGTTATGAGTGCTTCTATTATCACCCCATTTTATATATTTGTGGTATGTTTTTAATCCGATTTTAATTAAAGTTTACCATGATGTCAATTACCTAAAAAGACAAAAAAAAAAAAAAAAAAAAAAAAACAAATAAACAGAGAGCAAGTTCTTTGGAATATTGGGGGTATTGCAAGTTGTGTTTTTCTATTTAAAACAAAAAGAAACAGTGCAGGGTGGAAATAGAAACATTTCCTAGTTATTCAGAACCACCATTGTGATTTATACATATACGATGACCAAATAAAGCACGCAGCTAATTAGTAGACAAGCATGGTCGATGTTTCTCTAAAATGCTAGAGGTTACATTCTTTGGTTAAAAGTTATAGGCTAGTTCAATTTTGGGAAGAGATCTAGAATTGTTTCTTCAAGAAGATATTTGATAGACGCTTGTACACGATTAGTGAAGTCAAGCTTCGGGCCAATTGAGCAATATAGAGAAGTACCACGACAATCTGGGTGAAGGTACCATTGTTCAAGACTCCTTTCTGAAGATTCACTTTAAAAAGCAGTCTCGGTTAAATTCTTCAGTTTCATAGACAAAAAAGGGGAAAGTGGCTGGGGAGATGGAAGACAAGTTTCGGTTAAACTAATTGGGAAGAACTGTAAAAGTATCAACAAAGAATTGCATATTTGCCTGCACGATGAAACTCTTAAGACATCAACTGCCAGACTGAGTGCTTATACTAAACTTAAGAAAATTATCCAAATTTTTTCCTGGAGCATGATACGGTCAGAGGAGGGTGGGGGAGTGAACTACCAAAGGCCATCCATACAAGACCATGATAGTTCAAACAACAGATGCCATAGCAGAGAGACTGGGCTTTACTTTTTTGCAAGAATGTTATTCCCCTCCTACCATAGTTTTCAGAATAGTCAATCAACCTTAACAGAAGAAACCCAACTACTTTATGAGTACTCACAAGTTATCAAATCAGCACTGAAGCATGTTGAAACAGATGAAAATCAGTGAGAATTAGCCTAGCCATACCTTGGATTAGGATTTCCCCTCACCACTTTCTGACCATATTTGCGCCAGCGGTATCCATCATCTAATATATCGACCTCGCTGAGAGTCTGAACAACAACTCGTGGTTCTCGGATAGGCTTAACAATTGGTGTGACATCAATGCTACCAACATCCATCCTCCTGCTCAACAAATTTGACACCTTGTTAGTTAGGGAAAATGAACAACACTAGAAAAACATAAGCATTTCTTGAATATTTATACCTCCTTTTTGAGAATTGGTCATCATCATCAACCTCATCTGGCAACCTATTTGACAGTGAACCTGTGCCTTCTATGCTATCATCATTGCCTGTGACAGGAGAGAGCTCAGGAGTACTATTTGGCTCATTGTTACTAGACATTTGCCCATAAATGCTGGATGGTTTGTCTACAATTAGAGAAGGAAAACAAAATTAGAAGAGATGATAGAAGAACATTAGTTTATTCGTAAAATAGCTAACGGGAATTACTCTGACGCTTACCATCTTGACCAGTCAATGATGAAGCCTTGTCAGATCTTTCTTCTTGAGCAGGCATCATAGCACCAGTACTATATCGTCGACTTGGTTGAGGCTTAGGATGATCATGTGTACCCTTGTAGATAATCTCTGTTATCTGTCCATCATGAGATCGCTCAAATAGCTTCTTCACTTCACAATTAGGATGGGTACATTTGTAATAACTGCGAGGAAATTCACTCCCTTTAACATGCTTTTGTCCATATTTTCGCCAGTTATACCCATCATCAGAAGATATTACTGAAGGCCCATTTCCTTTGTTATCACCCTGAGATGTTTGGACCCCAGGATGTGGATGTTCCCTCTGTGTTAAGTCAACCGAATCATCTTCCATGGGTGCAGTAGCTCCCCCAGTGACTCTGTGAACAGGCGCAGATAAACTCAATTCATTTGAAGAGACTGCCATCTCATTTTTAGCCAAAGCTGGTGACACATGTGATTGAGGCTGAGCTTCCCCTTGGACTTGCACAGGCTGCTCATTCCTATAGTG
The DNA here is from genome assembly GCA_024362995.1 of Heteromeles arbutifolia. Lineage (NCBI taxonomy): Eukaryota > Viridiplantae > Streptophyta > Magnoliopsida > Rosales > Rosaceae > Heteromeles > Heteromeles arbutifolia. The sequence continues at coordinate 26,935,575 of JANCRC010000005.1, forward strand.
GTAATAATCTGTAGTAACCTTGAATAAATGTAGAGCATTAGGCAACCAGCACTTTACAACCACTTTGGCACACTTGCAGATATATAAAGAACTCGAATGTAGATGTATCATTGTTCTACAATTTAGAAAGAAATATGACAGTCCATCTCAACAAGGAGAGTCTATAACTAGAAAACATTGTTTCTTATAAAGCATCTTTAAGAAACAATATCGAAAAAAACCTAATAAAGTATATTTCACACTAGAAAATTAATTCAGTACTCATCATACAGCACTTGATAGACAAAAAAGTAGCGAAACAATAATGGTAAGAGATTAAATAAATCAGTTAATCTTCAGAATAGGAACTTAAAAGATTTTGTAGCGTCAAGTAGATATCCACTGATTGCAAGTTTAAGCTAGAGCACAAAATAGGCCAAAGACCAATCAGATAAACATAGGATCAAGGCCACCATTTAATTAGTATCTTTCTCCACATACATAAAACATATCAGTCAAGGACGCAACTAATGAATGAACAATGGACCACTAATCCATGCAAATTACCATATTTGATCTAGCATGGGGCTTAAACTCGAAGCTTCCAGAATTTCTTTCATCCGAGGTATTGAAGTCCGAGCAAACTGTGGTTGCTGAGTATGTAGTAGAACTCAGAGATCCGTACACCATTTGAGGCTTCAAAAAGGACCCAGTAGTTGGGGAAGGTTCTGCCTGCAAGACCAGAAAAAGTAGAAATTAAGAAATATGCCACATAAATCCTGATCCAGATACCTTTTAATCAAGCAACATGGAATGCAGAGAAAAGGAAAATCTCGTATAACAACTAGAGCAGAGAAAATAAGACTCTTCACGAAACAAAATAAGACTCTTCACGAAACAAAAGCAATAAGGAAACTTGACAAGAAAATGTAGCCCCACGAGCTATCCTGCAACTTTAGAGCCCCTTTAATTTGATGGAAAAAATTTGGCAGTACTTTGGCATGCTGTTACACATCTGTCCAATAACAGGAAACTCTGAGAATCACTTGGGCATCATCGTGATTGGCATCTCTTAACAGAGATGGAATTTGTGCATCCAACATAGACTACCAAAATATTCTAAAAAGCTTGTCCATTACCAGCACAAATGAAACAAATACTAGTAAGGAAGATAAACATATCTTAAATAAATCCACTGAAGATGGAAGAGTGATTATTTAGACCGATTACCCAGATAACTGAAGTTATAGCAATAAGCTTCGAACAACTCATGTCATCTCCAATCACAATTAGAACAATGAAGGGTCATAACCTCTATAAAAACACATGTCAATCACAACTTTTAACAGCACCTTTACCCACAAATTCTCTAGACTCCCTATACCTCCTTGCTGATGCATTTATTCCTTATTCTACATACACAAATAGTAACGTTTTTGTCGTACTTGCATCCACTGCCAACGGTAAACAAAGACAAGCAGAAAGGCTAGAACCCACCAACAAAGCAAAAGATGAGAAGAAAGCTGCATTATGTGAAAATACAACACTGTCGATAGTAATAAAGAACAACAAAGTTCAAAGACTTGTAAGTGAAAGCCCCATTAGTACTGAAAGCAATTGCTTTCGAACAATCTATACGGGCATAAAGAGAAAAGACCCCAATAGGCCAATGCTACCATTACATTACTCTAAAACAGGAACAAAGCATCAGAATCTCGGGGTCCCATCTGAAGCACCCACATAGAAAATCTCACTGCCATTGGCATAACATAAATAAAATCATGCATTCGCAACGAAAGAAGGAGCATCTTCTTGGCTCACTCATCATCAATATCACATCATCTTCTTAGCTTACGCTGTAATGCAACAAAATAAACGAAAATAGTAATTGGAATTTTCAAATTTTCTGAAAGTAGGAGCATCTCTTAGCTCACTCATCATCAACATCACATCAATTAAGTCCTCCAAATTCCCCACTATTGCTTATATACCACGTGGTAAAATCGCAGGCCGTCAAACCCATTTCCCTTATCTACCCATTGTTTGGTTACCAAGAAAATGGCCCAGAAAAAGTTCAAAATCGAAACTTTTTCACTCCCAAGTCAAAAGCTCAGCTGTTCAGGCAGTAAAATAACTTCAACACTTGAGTCCCTACCAATTCATTTTCTCAGCAACCAAACAGAGTTTTACATTTAATTCGAAAATTAATAACTAAACAGAAGAAATTAAGCAGTCAAACGCGGCCTAAGATTCAAAAGAGCATTTGGTTTTTGCTCCCCAGAAAAAGAAATTTAATTAAAATTCAAAAAAAGAAAAATAGAATAAGAGGATCGGAGAAACGACGTCGAAGCGGACGCACCTTCATGTTGGAGAGGAGGACGGGGGACTCGAGAAACGACGTCGGACTGAGGCCGGGAGGGATAGTGAGGCAGGGGGACCTCGAGATCGGAAGCTTGGCCGGGGACATGAGCTTGTACTTGGCCCCACCAGAAGCAGCAGCAGAAGAGTAAAAGGCCGGCTCGGAGCTGGGGTGGAAATCAGTTAGACCCGAATCGACGTCATCGGAGGGTCCGGATGGGTGGTCGAGTGCGGTCGCGTCCATTGGAGGGCCGGTGGGTTAGCGTGTGGTGTGTTGGAGTCAAGGGAAGAGGGGACTACCGGGTTCGTTTTTGTTCAGAACAGGGGAAGAGCAGGGAAGGGTAAAATGGTAATTCGGAAGGTTTTGTCACATAGAGAGAGAGAGAGACAGGGAGAGAGAGGCAGGTTGACTTGTTGCATCGGATCTGTATTCTTCTGCGTACCGAGTAAAAATCGTGCAAGAGTGTAAACTGAATTGTGATTTTTTGTGCCAAGGTGAGTTATATCAGTTGATCATGAACAATGAATCAACGTAATCGAGATCAATGCTAAGTTAGGATTCGATACTAAACTTGTTAAGAAAATAGTGATGTGCCATTCCAGCACTCAAGTTCGAATCGAGGTCTGCTAGTATCTATTTGTAGAAATATCATTATCCAAATCTAAGATTACATTGAGTTGGATCAAATAAAGTGGTTTCCAAGTTGAAGTAGGGAGCTTTATCCATAAAACCTAATTTAGAGGCTCAGTCTTTGGAACCATATTTGATATTTCAGTCGTAAGTGCAAGCATTGGTTTTGAGTCAAGACCAAAACAAAACACTAATGTAGAAAAGGAGAATAGAAGATCTCAAATATGAGAATTTATGTAACAAACCTCCATTTATTTGAGTCAAAAACATACCATAAATAGCAAAATTGAAGTGGCAAAATGTAGTTTTTTTTTACAAGTGAAGATGAATACCATTAGACCGTAGTACTAAGTAACACAAAATGTAGCTTCCTCTACACAAGTATAATTACATACGCGTGTATAAATTTTTCTTTTTGTGTTTGCAATAATTTATTTTTGTCTGTCCAACAGCGGAATCAATTATTAAGTTGGTACTAATATTAATGAACGGTTAAATTGAAAATTTAGCCCATTCCAAATGTGAAGTTATGTCGTTATACTTTTACCCACCCCTATATAAACTGATAGTTTTAGTTATGTTGTTATACTTTTTACACAATCTCACTTTGCCTCATACACTATATTATATCTTACATTATCTTATGTATGCTTTTTTGTTGCCCCACTTTATCTAGACCTAGCAAACGAGTCGTTTTTATGTCGTTTCGTGTCATATATATTATCTTAACGGATCGTATCGTGACAAATCTATTATCTTAACGGTTCTCAACATGTAACCAGATAACGACCTGACTCGTTAACAGATTGATTTGAAATCTGTTATTTGCGTGTCGATTAGGAGTTGTTTAACAGGTCATGCAAGAATTTGTCATGTCAAATGTCTAGATTTGCCAAACAGGTTGTTTTTGTAACATACCTGTTGATTTAACAAGTGACCCGATAACGACCAAACTCGTTAACGGGTTGAGCCAAAACCTGTTATTTTCTTATCGTTCCGTATCGGGGTAACGGATCGTGCAAAAAATTTCCAAATCTACTTTACCACATTTTGTCAACTAAGTTAAGAGAATTGTTAGTTTCGCTAACGTGGCAGGGCTCTTAGAGCATTTCCATCCCTAAAAAGTCCTCTGGACAATAGGCAATTCAATCCTTCAAGTGAATAGTAACTGCATTTGGTGAACAGTAATTGTCCAAGTGCATCTTCACCCTACATTGAATAGCTCAAGCAATTTGTATTAAAATATTATTAATTTTTATAAAATAAAGAAAAAATAATTTTATTTTTAATTTCGGATGATAATAAAATATTGGTTGGAAGTATTTGAGAATATTTGAAAATATTGAAATGTGGTGTAAGGTAGGAGAACTTGATTAGGTATTTACAGAAGAAAAAAAAAAATTTATATTTTTTGTATTTTTAATCAATTTTTTGTATTTTTTATAATTTTTTTTGTATTTTTAATTAATTTTTTACAATTTTTTAATTATAGGTGACGACAGCCTTGCGTCACATGGCCTAGGGGCTAGGCTAGTCGATTTTAGCCTAGGTGAGCAACTAGGCTCCCTCAGAGCCGAGTGGATTGGAATGGGGTGGATGAGTTTTGGGGGAGAGAGGGGATTTAATCTAATATCCCTTAGACGATCTCCAACCCTTGGGGATAAACCTTAAAAATTTAAGTCATAACTCAGGAACTGTTTTTCTCCTTCAACCCTTATGGCTTAAAATTTTAGCCTAATATTATTAAATAATGATTGTAGCCTTTTTTTTTCGGTAACTTGTTTGAAAATAAAATTTATGTAGATTATCCTAATTTATTTTTATGAACATTTTAATCTAATTTTTTTTTTAAATTCTGATAAGTAATTAAAATTCATACAAATACATAGGTATTTATAAATTTTTACGTGAAATATGATTTAGATAAGATTCCTAAATTATTTTAGACGTTAAATTTAATTTTAGGCAATCAAATTTTTTTTTTTTTACTATTAGATTTGATCTCAATTATCACAGCCGTTAGATTATAAGTAATGTGAAACAAAAAAATGTTTGAAATATGACAGTTTGGTGGGTCCTGATAATTTAAGCTAGACTAAAATTCTGGGGGAATCTAGCCTAGAGATATATTTTCTCTCCAAACTTATTTTAGCCCAACGATTAGAGATGGTTTGGGGGGTTTTAAAGTTTATATTTTAAGTTTTGTTTTATCGATTAAAGATGATCTTAGAGGATTTGATAGAGATGAAAGCGATATTATCAACGTAGGTACCATCAACCGAGGGAGTAATGAGTTATACCCTCAAAATTTTACCTTCAAAATGTCATTAGCCGACATGGGAATGGGCTGGCTTTCGTGAATTAATAACTTAACCCTCTCTGCGTACTTAGACTGACCTCGTCGAATTAATAGGGAACAGTAGCAGTCTTAAAGGAGGCAACCTATTGGAATAACTTCTGTTTATTAACACCATCATGCAGGAGCTCCATGGACCACGTTTTCAATTCCGAAACTGTTCGAAACAGCGACACGCTTCTGGCAACTCATATGAATTGACCATTTTAAGGGCTGGTTTGGTATTGCTGTGCTTTGAAAAAAAGCTGCTTCTGCTATGCTGTGAGAATAAGCAGCTGTGAAATAAAGCAGCAGAGTGTTTGGTAAACTTTTTTGTAAAAGTGCTTTTGAAAAAAACAAGTAGTATTATAGTGTTTGGTGAACTTTTATGTAAAACAGATGTGAAAAAAAGCCGGTTTTTCTTTTGCAGCTTCTTGTTTTTGGCTTTTTTTCACCCAAAACTGTGAAAAAAAGCTGAAGCTGAATGTTTACCAAACACCAAAAACTGTCACAGCTTTTTTTCATAGTAGCTTTTTTAAAATCACCTCAACCCCAAACTGGGGCTAAGAGCAATCACTGTGTTGAGCTATCAACTGACATCTTATAAATCTGGTACTCTTGCACACATAAAATGTATGATCATGATCGGAAATCAAACAATCGGTTAAAATTGGTGTTGCCGCAAATTACATGTCAATGGGATAAACACAATGTGCTTATATGAAGAACAACTTATGTGAAACGAGTTCATTGTCACGTCACCTCTTAATTGAAGAATACATTGTCATGTGAAAAAAACTTGCACATAGGAATACATTATTAGATAAAGGACATCGAACCCGTTTTATGTAAGTCCTTGCTTCTGTGAGGGCACTTGTTTAGACCTAATTATTAACAAACGAAAAAATTTGTATATAAATTATTACAAGAATACACAGAGCCAAAAGCAAGTCTAGGGGAATACAAATCATGACCCAACCCTAAACAAGGCTTCCTCAAATCATAGGCTATACTAACACTATACAAGTCCAAAAGGGCAAATCAATTCAGTTTAGGGCCATGTTTGGTACGTGGCTACGATCGGATTGAATAGGTCACTAGATTGTCATTCAAGATAAGTTTCCTTTGTGACAAATCTATCTCCCGCCTTCAACTCGGAAAAATTTTGGAAGTTGGCCTTCATTTTCTTCCTTCAACATAAATGGAATACGCTGAGTTATCCAATCCAATCCATTCCAATCACCAAACATGATCTAAAAGTGAATCAATCGATTGGTGCACGAAACAAGCAGAGTGGAACAACAAGAAGTTGATCACATGTAGAATACAAAAAGCACAAATACCAACCAAAAAGCAAAATTGATATGAGGAAAGCAACCAGAAACGTTTCTGGAAGAATTCCCAACTGTGCTTCGCATTTCTCTGCTATAAAAGCATAAGCTCCTAGTACCCATTTAATATCAAATAGGAGAATAATGACTCCTGATGGAGTCAATCTGATCATATACGAGCCTAATGGAGTCAATCCAGAAATATTATTTCTGGATTTCGGATTGTTCAACTTGTTCTTGGAATGGTTTATACGAAGATCTACCCTACAGTTTTGATTAAAAGATAGTGATAGTTTTCTTGATAAACAGTTGTACAAAGAAGAAATATTTGATCCGTACTATCGCTCTAACCTCGTGGGGATGCATTGATAGCAAGAAAAATTCAATTCAATCTATACTAAAGCTGAAAATGAACTGAAACATTGTTCATAAGCACAATGTCATTCCGTTTTTACCCTTATTGAATTTGTTTTATTTCATTTCTGCCAAAATCTCAGTTGGTGCCTCTCTCTGGCGCTACTCCTGATTTACATGTGTTAGTAGATGTACACGTGTTCGTAATCTTGAAAGACGAAGAAGGACGGGAAAGCCGACCTTTTTTCCTTTTGCTTCCAGAAACAACGAGCTCTCTCTTGCAGAAACCACAAGCTCTATTTGGAGGAACTACGAATCCGTCTCCACTTCTCTCACAGAGCCCTACTCGAGTCCTCAGGTAAAACCCTATTCTTCCCTGGTTTTCTTCTCAGCATCTTACAAAACTAATTCTTTCTTCGCATTCTCTTTATGTTTGGCTGAAATTCTGAGTTGCCGACTCCCACTGCCTTCCTTCTCGACTCGAGTCATCGGGTAAAACTCATCTTCTTCCCTAATTTCGACTTCTCTTTAACTCTTGACCATTTAAACTTTTGCTGTGTTTTTCCAAAAATTAGTGAAAAAGTTTCAATCTTTTCCTTACCCACGTTAATGAAACTCGAAATAATTTGTGGGTTTCTTTTTTTGTGTAATTTTATTTGCTGGATTTGTTTCGTCGTTGATTTTTATTCGAAAATCAAAACAATTTCTGGGTCTTTTGTTGTCTCTAAAAAAAGGTGAAAAAGTTTCAATTTTTCGACATTAGCATCAATGGAACTTGAAAACAAATGGTGGTTTTGTTCTTTTGGTGGATTTTAATTGTGGGTTTTTGATTTGCAGAATGCGGAAGACAATGAATATGAAGAAACCAACACTGGAATTTGTGATGACAAAGAAGGACATAACTGGGAGTGGAGCTCCGACTACTCTGCTGGTTTTTAATAATGAGGTTGGATTTTCTAGGAAGAATATGGACTCCATCTGCAGTGTAGGACCTTCTACAAAGAAGGGGAAGAGACAGCAGGGCTTTATTGGAGAAAAAGGTAAATTAAAAGGTTATATATAAACTTATTTTCAATTTAAACAACATCCTATATATTTTCATACTGCATGTTGTGTGGGTAACCTCAAACAGATATGTCAAACATTTTTTTTCTAAATTGTTGTAGTGTTTCCATTTTTTGGTGCAGAACTCCACGATTGGCTAGCGTGAATCTTGGTATCTTCATATGCATGCAATGTTCAGGGATCCACATGAGTCTTGGGGTACATATATCAAAGGTATAATTTTCGGTTATGCAAAAACTTCAAATTCGTTTTATTATTTGTATGGTACTCAATTCAATATTTTATGCGTTATGCTAATGAGTTTCGGTTCTATTTGTTCCTGCATTATTCTGATGATTTGGATGCTTTCGTAGGTGAGATCTGCCACTTTGGATACATGGCTCCCATAGCAGGTTGCATATATCCAATGTAAGTACTAATGCTGTTTTACCGGCTTCTTTCCATTCTGGTAGTAAGGTCATATCTCTGTCAAGCAAGGTTATACTGAGAGTGAGAACACCAAGGGCACTCTCTCTTACCTTCACTGACCTACATTAAAAAAGAGGCACATTATGTTTACACCCTATTTTCACTTATCTCTGTAAATTTAGGTATATTTTACCCAAATTTTTTTTCGTTAAGCTTTCATCTTGCTATAAATTTAGGAGGTTTCTCTCTGTGTTGGTCCATTTGCTTATACTTTTCAAATGTTGGTTCATCTAATGAAAATATTGATATGCTTAACAGCCTGCTGACGGCAACAGTGGCGGCAGAAGTGGAGGAAATGACGGTGGTAATTGAGGTGCAGTGGTAATAGAAGAGGCAGGAGGCAGTGACCTTGGCGGCGAAGACATTGTTGGTTGCAGAGTAAGTTTCTATTGAGTTTCTTGAGATGTATTGTAATTTGTATTGGTATAACACCATAACACTCCTGTGAGAATATTTAGCTACTAATAGATAGAGGATAAATAATAGTGTCCTGATAACTGACTATAAATTTGATATCAAATCTAATGACGAATATTTTTTTCAGTCATTTAGCAAATTTTCTTTAATAATCGATTATCATGTTGTCTGAGAGGTGAACAATGTAAATTGACTTTAAGACGAACTCTAATCAATGAGATGGTAAAGATTGATTAAAATTCGGACTACGTAATTGGCTAGACTAATGAAAGCAAATTCAGTAATTAAGTACTAAAAGAGTGTTACTGAAATATTAGATGGATAAGACATAATTTAGGAGAGCCCGTGAACAAGATTTTAATTATTATTTTCTTCCAACTAATCTTCCAACTAACCTCTCACTTATTTTACTTTTGTATTGAATGGGGAAGCAGCATGTGATGAGTAAGACCACGTAAGGCTCAATTCTTTCAAATTTGTCTTAATTTTGGATTGCATTTGCTGAAGAATATTTGAGGCTAAGCTTAATACTAATCAATTTAGCTTCAAATTATTTTATTTTTAGTCTTCAAATTAAGACTAAAGATTTAACACCCTACAATATAGTTTCAATTGTTAAAGATAGTAGATTGAGGTTCTTTGAATCATGTTGGTATTGGTTTTTGGCATTCGATTTTAGTTTTGAATGTGACTTTCATGAAAGAGAATAAAACTAGCAATTCCATCAATAATAATTTGTATCAAACTCACCATTTCATAAGACTCGAACCTCAGAGCTGTATGAAAAAGAATAAAACTGTACCATACCATTTTATTTATGTTTGATTACATTGGTTATTATTACTAATAGTTACATTTTGTGCATATTGTAACTTTCATTTTAGGGAACTTATGCGATCTGTTCTATTGTTTATATCAAACTTTCCTCTACTTTCCCTTTCTTACAGGGTTTTATTGAAAACAAACTTATACATCCCAACGCAAAAGGAGAGAGGAGGCAATGGCTGGCATTGTTGATAACGTGAGTAAATTTGTAAACAGGATTTCTAATAGTTTGCTAGTTGTAGAGTTATTTCTTCGTCTCCCATAAGGTTCAACTTTTTATGTACACATTCATGATTTCTCCATTCTCTTTTCAACTACTGAAGCAAAGAGATAGTGTATGTCTACCAAATTCAGAAAATCAATAATGTTTTACACAACTCTTTTAAACGGTTAATTGTTGTGCTATGTCAAATTAGTTGGAGAGTTGAAGATAGAAAATTTAATCATGTCAGTAATTCATCGTGTTCAATTTTCGTGCTTTGCCATTCTTATCCACTTTATTACTTCTTTTGATGCAACCTGAATTATATATATATTTTTAATCTTCATTAGGCACTTCTCTTTGGAAAGAAACATGTTTGGTCTTCAATCCACCATTTAAATATGAAAGAGGAAGTTCCCCTCTCACATGGTTAGAGCCGTAGAGGTAAATGATTCTTTTTTCTTTGATCAAGTATTTGGTACTTTACCTTATGTCTAATGGCTTTTGTTGCTGTTTGTTTGTGTTAACTAATTTTTTTGAATCTTTGGTAGTATTTTTATACTCTTTTGGAAATAAATAATTTATTTCATCATGTGTTTTTTTCTCAAATAAATCCATGCTTTGTTAATTGTTATTCTTTGCTCGCTAAAATAAGCCATCTTAATTAATTAAGGTCTCTTGCTGCTGTTTTTGTGATAATATTACTATCTTTATTTCATTTTCTTCTTTTCATTACACATTGACTTCATGTTACTTTTTACAATTGGTCCTTACTTGGCTGAGCCATAGTAAATTGTCTATAACTCACCTATATACACTCTCGATTTTGATGATTACTCAAATGAAATTTGTGATTAATTTTATTGAATTGTTTTTATTTAATTTAATCTATAATTTTTTAAAAATATTCAGGGGGAGTTCAAAGTCAAGAGGAGGGGCGTAAGCACATATTAAGTTTTTGTATCTCAATCTGATTGTTTGATTTTGGGTGTATAGATCATGGGTTGAGTGATGCAGGTGAAGCTTTGTTTTAGGACCATCTTGGAGAAGTATTGTTTGTTGAGCTGCCAGAAAATGGTCACTTAGTCTCTCAGTCTCTCAAGGGGGCAGCTTTGGATTGCCTTTCCAGAATGTTGAGGAGGTCGTTGAAATTAAACTAATTGAAACATTATTTGATAATTTAGGCATATGAATTTGAATCGGTATTGATTTTTTTTCACAACTTTTGGAACGACGAGATGGGACTACTAAGTCCAGAGGTCGGATGGTCATCTAAGGTGCTGTTAGTCTTGCTCTCCAAATGACTCTCATGAATGCGAACCTTGATCAAACGTACAGAATATTTGAGCATATTTGAGCAGATAGTTTATCCGGTAAAGGTTTCCACCTATTTTACTTTATAGATACACTTAACAGTCTTCATAAATCATTGATTTTTATAGAGGCGGTTGAGATGAAATCTGTTCTGCAACAACTTCTTTTGAAGGTTCTTTGAAATTTCTGCAGGTATTTTTGGAAAAAGAGTGATATGTCAGCATAGTCATGGTATATGACAATGATAATTTGAAGAACCATTTAAAGTATTTTGGTAATCAGCATACTTAAATTTGAATGTGATATATCCGTTTAGTTTTTTATACACAATGATAATACTCAAGTATAATTTAAATCATATATCTTTTGAAGTACATGAAACTATGAAGAAAAAACCCTAATTAATCTGATTATGGGGGTTTTGTTTTATATCAAGCTATTGCAGCAGAAGGCAGACTTTGAAGAGTTCATGCTGCACAGAAAGATGGTGAAATGCCACCCATTGAATCCATCGTTGCTCCACTGAAGGCGAAGCTTAAGCTTGGTGCAGGAGGTCTACTTTTGTTCTGCAATATGACCCCTGCCACCCATTGAATCCATCGTTGCTCCATTGGAGGTGAAGCTTAAGCTTGGTGCAGGAGGTCTACTTTTGTTTAGCAATATGACCCCTTTAATTTGTTTGTACATGGGAGGTATAGAGTGTACAATGTGTATTTGGTTTCCATATTGTTTATGGATCTATCGACTCATTTATTACATGAATGAATAATTATAACGAGTTAAATTTTTTTACATGAGCACAATCAAGTTGTTTACACCTGAACTCATGATGAAATTTATGGACTTGCCATTATGTATACATATGAATCTGCTAATAGTGTTCAGTTTTTTACTTGGTCTTTTCTTTTTATTAATTTGTGGATCAATTTTAGTTGCTAATCATTGTTGGAAAGGTTAATTAGTCCCATTACTTAAAATGGGTGTGCTAAATTATGGTTACGATTTCAAACCCGCAGCAGAGCGTGGGTTTCTTTGCTAGTAGTTTCTAAGCTCCTTTAGTAACTTGGTGATCACGAAAATATATAAGGAACCAGTTGTGATTTCACATGCATAAACCCTATATAGCAACAGTGAGCGGCTGCATGCAGTCAACTTGCAGGATCAATCACAATGTTTCTTCATGTGTTTCATAATTCTGTGCATGCAAAAGCCTTACATCACAAGAAAACACAAAACCTACGAGGCCTCTACTGTATACTGAAAAACCCTAGTATCTTCAAATATATTTCTATATACTCCATGTACTAATTTATCACAGGGAAAAGGTTTTGTTTCGATTTTAAGTAAAGAAAATTGATTAACTGGAGATTATATGTTAGGATGGAGTGAAAACTTTTAAAAAATTGTCATAAAACAAACTAGCATGCATTTGAAATATTATCAACAAAATACTTCGGCACATCGATCGAATTCCATCTAATGACTTGTCAAAATTTACGATTTGGACTTAACCGCAAACCAAAAGCCTAAATTTGTCAAAATTTAAAGGGAAATACCCAGAAATAATACAATTCCTTAATCTTGGGACATAAATAGGACATTTTGAATATGCACATGGCATGCACAAGTCATGCACAACAATCGAACAGAAATAGGATTTTTCCTACACCATGAACTGACTTAATTGCCCTCGTTTATAAGTGGGTTATTTCCTCCCATTTTCGTATTTCTGTCTCTCCCATCTCTCTTTCTCTCCCTCCTCTCTCTTCTCTCACTTTCCCCCTCACTCACTCTCTCTCCCATTCTCACTGTGCACACACGGTGCATAGTCGTCCCAACCAACACTGTCCAAATTGAAGCCACCACCAATTTCATCTTGTTCTCACGAGTCTAAAAGATCTAGTCATGTTACAAATCTCATCCCCAATCGTTGAGATTGAAACTCAAGCAGGCCGCGAGTTTTTTCGTCCATTTTCTGGCAACACGGCAAACAATCGAGGCTTGAGACCACCATCACTGGACTCACATTGAGGGTGGGAACAAAGCCCAGTCATTAAATGCTGGTGTTTTGTTGGATTAATTTTTTAGGATTTGCTCACTGTATGTACACAACATACACATGATATGCTCATAGATCTAAGCCAACCCAAAAACCCAAAGCTCACAGCTCTCTCTTCAAAATCAGAAAAATGACGTCATCACATGTCCATATACACTATATGCACATTATATGTACAGTACATGAACATGATATGCACATAACTGGAGATCGAGCAACAAGTTGCCTTTCACATTAATAAGAAACTTGAACGGCAACCTGTTGGTATAGTGGATACAATTCAAACATAATTGTTACGTATATAAGGTTATAGTGGCAGTTTGAAAAGTTTTGTTACGTATATCAATCAACGCTTAATCGTGCAAGTGGAAAACACGATACTCATTGTCGTAATTTCATGGACACACATGATCCCTAACGTCCTCTAAGCTTTTTCTTAATTTTGTCTTTCGCTGAAGCCAACTAGGTTGTGGTCATACTCGCTAAATTCTGGGGCACAACATACGTGCATCATAACTAGTGAACATTCCCGCTTCTCATATTAAGATGTAACCATGCATACCATACACACACCACATGCACATTATAGAAAAATTTTCACAAATTTCTGCAATTGAACACTTGAACCAGAAATTGTTCTATCCCAGTTTTGTAGCATGTCAAAACTTGAAATTTGTTCTACAACCCATAAGCCCCAACATGAAGCACAAACCCTAATTTAACTTCTAAGTATTAATTCATCTTACAAACAGCCCATTTATTCCATAAATCATTGATGAAGGAACTTGGAACTAAACACCCTACCTTACTATGCCTGTCGAAGGTTCAGTCGCCAGGAAAAATGGAATTTTTAGGCCAAAACATAAAATATGGTACTAAACCCAGCTCACTCTTCTCATCTCTATCTCGCCTCCCTTTATTCGAAATCAAAGGTATGAGGTCAACCCAAAACCCAGCTTACTTTTCTCACCTCTCTTTGAAATCAGAGCTTAGAGATCTGAGCTCAACCTAGAACCCAGAGCTCATAGAGCTCTCCCCACATCCCTTCTTCTAAATGAGAACATTGATGCAATAAGCTTCTAATTTTTAGTATTTATATGTGAGTATTTTGGTAATTTTGGTTTTGTGCATAATGTGCATGGCCGGTTTGTCATATTTATGTCCCAAGATTAAGAAATTGTCACATTTTGGGTATTTCCTAAATTTAAATGATCATGACTGAGTTATACTTGGCATTCGTGTCGTGTTTTTCATGTTCATGTCATTTTCGTGACATACTCAACATCTTAACGGGTCGTGTCATGTAACACCCGTTAAAGTAAACTGATAATACGACCCGACCCAAAATTGACCCATTAAAGAAAATAGATTTTAATTCAATAAATAATAAAAATGAAAAACATAATTTGACCAAAAAAAAGAAAGAAAATATAATACTAAATTAGTATATACATACCACATTGTCACATAAATATCACTTCAAAGCATAAAAAAAAAACGTTTGTCTTTCAAGTATTACATACTCCAAAATAAGAGTCTAAAGAAAAAACATTAATACATTATTATAAAATACCAAATGTTTAAGGATACGCAAAATGAAGGGAGTTGCGTTTCAAGGTTGGGGAACCTTGCACGTTTATGCTTTCACATTTTTCAGGCTTATACATTAATGATTATGAATTTTATTTATTTTGAACTCCTGTACAAATATTCTTCATGAGGGTTTGTATAGTTTTAAAAATTCAAACAATGATGTACCCACACTCAAAGCGTAGAGGATGCTATCACGAGCCTTTGCATACTTGTAAATTAATTATTATAATTTTTTAATGTTTCTGGTGTTTTTAAATTTCTTGCTCTTTTTATTTTTAATGTGTTTTATAATTTTTTAATCTCACTATTTGCCTATAGTATACTATAAAAATAAATAAATAAATAAAATTTAATTTTTTATAAAATTTATATAGAATAATACTACAATAATACATATTTAATATTTAATATACAATATATACATATACACTATGACTATTGTATTTTGTAGTAATTTTTTTTAGTAGTTTAAAAAAATTTAAAAAAAATCATCATAATAACTTTTTTCTTAACGTGTCGAAACGGGTTACCCGCGTGTTACCTTCGTGTAAACCTGTTAAGGACCCGTTATTAACAGGTTCTTACTGTGTGACCCGATAACGACCTGATTAGTTATCGTGTTGACTCGAAACTCATTATTTTCATGTCGTGTTAACGGGTTGTGTAAGAAATTGTCAGGTCTAACTAGACTGAAAATGAGTCAAACTATATGCATAGGGTACGTCAAGGAATGATGTAGTGCTGAACAATTAATATGGTTTCTACATTAAACATGTTGTTGAAGACTTTTCATCTTTCAAAGCCACGTTTTAATTAGATGCCCAGTAACTATAATCTTTAGTATTAAATTATTTATCTTATCAATGTAAGGTAGCCTCCTATTTAAAGGGTTTATATGTAAGATTAAGAAGCGAATTGAATAAATTAAAAGTAATCTAAGAAGAGAGTTTTCTCCTTTCTTAAATCAAGTGTGAGGCTTGGTCGTGTGAGTGAATCCACGATTAGTGACTTGAGTGAATCCATTGCCCCTGGTCGAGTGATTCCCAGGTTCTATCTCCGTAGAGACGTGAGTGATTCCGTTCCCTCTGGTTGAGCGATTCCCAGGTTACTACCCCTTGTCTTTTCGAGACCCTTGGTCTTTTCTGCGTCAAGTGGCATTAGAGCAGGTTATCCGCTGCGGTTGAAGACCATGGCTATGATTTACAATCTGTTTGAAGAGCACACTGTCGAAGAAATTAGTTTCGTCGATTGGAATTTACCACCAATTTATGATGAGTACGATTGGAATTTTCCATGCATCAGATGGTAAGTTGTGACTGTTATTCGTCTTTTGGATGCTACAAGAACCTTTCAAAGTACTACAAGCATGATGCAAATGGAGATGCTTCAAACCTACAAGGAATGGATGATGGCAAAGTGCTACTGATGTCCCAAATGAATTTTGAAAAGAATTTCAGACAGTCTATAATTTTTGTGACTTCAACATGGATGGAACAAGGCGGTGTCCCTCATTACTCAAGCCCAGCAGTGATGCTTAAAGAGGCCACTCATGTGATAAGTTGCGGTTATGAAGAAACAATTGAATGGGGTTTAGAGCTAGGTTGGATTTATAGATTTATCACAGAGAACATTCTAACGGGTTTCAAGATGCATTCTAGTGGATGAAGGTCATATTCAATCAAGAAGAAGGAACTAGGGCCTACAACATTTGAAAGAATGGGGAAATGGTGTTTTCATGAATATTTTGTGGCTTGGAACACTTTGATCGCCGTGAACTTCATTTTACTGTTGTGGTTGTTGTGGAAGAATATGCAAGGTCATCCTAAAGATCGAGGAAGACCAAATGAAACTCGAGGACGAGTTTTTTTTTTCCGAGAAGAGGAGAATGATGTATTTCAGAACAATTAATAGGGTTTCTACATTAAACATGTTGTTGGAGACTTTTCATCTTTCAAAGCCATGTTTTAATTAGATGCCTAGTAACTATAATCTTTAGTATTAAATTATTTATCCTATCAATATAAGGTAGCCTCCTATTTAAAGGGTTTTATATGTAAGATTAAGAGGCGAATTGAGTAAATTAAAAGCAATCTAAGAAGAGAGTTTTATGCTTTCTAAAATCAAGTGTGAGGCTTGGTTGTGTGAGTAACTCCACAATTAGCGATGTGAGTGAAACCGTTGCCTCTGGTCGAGTGATTCCTAGGTTCTATCCCCGTAGAGACGTGAGTGGTTCTGTTCCTCTTGGTTGAGCGATTCCCAGGTTACTACCCCTTGTCTTTTCGAGACCCTTGATCTTTTTTGCGTCAAGGAAGTAGCCGAGATTTTCTTCTTAGGTGGGTTGTAAGTGTAAGCTACACAACTTGTCAAAAAGTCTCTTAATATTGTTTTCCACCTACGCAACTAGAATACGAACACAAACATGTTTGGACATAAATAAAAAAGTGTTGATATATATTGACACTTCAAAATTTTATTGTGCACTTCAAACTTCTTGATTTTGTAAGAAAAATAGAATTGTGAGAAGTGCACAATACAGTTTTTAGAGTAGTAGCAATACTAACACCCAATAAAATAAAATAATAAGACCATTCCAATTCGACAAGAGTGCATTTTTGCTCATCACCCTTAAGTGGTGGTAATGTTCACCACCCTATTTATCACTATTAAATGAGTTTGAATTTTGAGATTTGTGACTATCCACTACACGAATCTCGAAATTCAAATTCATCTAACGTTGATAAATAGGGTGGTAAGCATTACCACCGCTTGAGGGTGTGAGTTAAAATACACTCTTTCGACAAAAGACCCATGCCCAAATTCTATAGCTTTGGGTGACGCCAATGGTGGTTTGTAGATGTGGCAAATGGGGTGTGCTATCCACACACCCCTTCTTACTTCTCACTCACCCTTTGTTAATTTTTGTCATTTGATATTCTTCAATTCATTTCATCAGATGGCCGAAATTGAGAGGGATATGTGAGAAGTAAAAAAGAGTGTGTAGATAGCATTATCCATAACAAATATCTATAGATATACCATTGGGAACCACACGTTATTCTTGTGGGTTTGGTAGACTTACCAAAACGACACCTTGTTATGAATACACTCAACGATACGAAAAGACTTTCACTAATAACAAGAAATATACACTAATTCAGAAAAACGCAATAAGTTTTGCCCCTCAAAATACATACGAAAACCTACCAATATAATTATAAGATTACTACAATATCTTCAAGTGTTAGTGGGAAAAGTTACATGGTTCATAGCCACATTTCAAATGGCCCATATGTCTTTTCAATAGTTTGTTGTATCATAAATAGGGGTGGTATTGGTACGATTACTGTGCCAAAACTCATGTATCAATTACCATACCAAATTTTTGGTATGATAAAATTTATTACCATTACCGTGCCAAACTTTCGGTATACTGAATTTCGGCATGCCAAATAGTTCGGTTGACATGGTATGGTAATGGTAATTACCACTTTGTTTTGGATCATTATTTTGGGCCAAAGTTTGATTTTTTTTCCAACCCAATTCAAAGCTCAAACGTGTTTTGGTCACTCTTTTTAGGTTTCTAAAACTTTTTTATTTAATTATGAGAATTTTATAGAGATTCATTTAAGAAACAAGAAGTAAACACATAGAAGAATTGCTGAAAGAACCCAACATCCCTAAAAAAAATAGTACAAAGATTCCAAAATTCCATCTCTACTTTCTTTAAAATTGAACAAAAATTAATTTGATAGACGAAGCCAAAGAGAAAGACATCCCAATTTGATGAAGGAGAAGCTGAGATGGACTGCGAAGAGAGAGAGAGAGAGTTGCCGGAACGGGAGCAACATAGATGAAGCCGATGGCTAGATGAGTGAAAAGATGAAGGGTCGCAGCGCACGAAGGTTTTTTTTATTGGGAAAGTAGAGGTTAGAGGATGAGATGATTGGATAAATGACTAGGAAAAAAATATAAAGTGCATATATAATGATAATTATATATAAGTATGTATATAAATGAATAAATAAATGATATAATATTAATAGTAGTGGTACGGTACGATATACCACTGGTAATAGTTTTGAATACCATTACAGTACCAAAAATGCATGGTACGATACAAATACTGTACCATTACCAATGGTACAAATTTTTTGACACAACTTTGGTATGATACGGTTGGTATGGTAATTTGGCAAAAAATTTCACCCCTAATCATAAATGCCGCAAGACCAAGACCAGTAAACACTAAAGAAAGCCACCATTTAATTACAGTTGAGATTAATAAATAAAAACTAAAAAAAAAATTAGAGTTAAGAAAGCTAGTTGTCGGCTTCTTCTTCTTCGGAACCGTATCAGCCATTTCTTTAAAGTTAGACAACCTTAAATAAGAAAACCAGAGAAAGTGATACAAGGTAAAAGAGAAACTGTGCAAGACACTTTGGCATGAGAGAAGGTGATACAGGTCTCAAACCTACTACTAAAAACTAGGACTGGAAAAAAATCCCGAAAATTCCAAACCAAATAAAAAAAATTCCGATTCCAAACGAAAAAAGTCCCAAACCAAAATTCCCGAAATTTTCAGGATGAAATACCGAACCGATTCCAAAATTTCTGTACGGAATTCGGTATTGTCTACTCAATCTTTCGGTAATCTCATACCAAACCGAAAATAAATAATAAATATATATATATATATATATATGATTATTATATATTTATATATGTGTTATTATACATTTGAATTGTTGCTAACTATTAGTAGCAATATAATTGGTGTGGTCTAAGGTAGTAACCATAGCCCTTTATCGCCACATTTGCCGGTACAAACCTCCCACAAATGTGTCTATTTCTTCAACACGAAATCAAAAAATTGTATTGCTAGTTTTCGAACATATTAGGTTTGTAACTTATTTTTTTGCTTTTGGGTTTGTTACTTATTTTATTTTGGTTGCATGTTAGTTTAACTTGGTATGAATGATTGCTATTTCAATTTGTATGAAATTTGGGAATACCAAACCATCTCGAAATACTGAAAATATTTCGGGATTCCCAAAAATTAGCAATACCGAAATTTTGGTTTGGGATTGGTCTTCAAATTTCCATTCTGAAAATTTTCGATTTGGGATTCGAGATCCCATTTTCGATTTGGGATTCCATACCAAACCACCTTTACTAAAAACTCAGTGGACTGCAATGGAATAATTGATTACTAATTTACTGTTGTAAACATTCCTAGTTTAGGTGTGATTGTGTAAATCCTAGATTAGATTTGATTCTAGTTATCATTTCCTATTGTATCTTATATTCCTTGGGGATGAAGGAATATCTCTTCTCCTCTTTTACTATAAATAAAGGCACAATGTAGGAGGGATAACAACACACACATATTCCCCTACAATTCTACAAATACATCTCTCTCTACACTCTTTGTCGCCGGCCCCCTTTAACCTTGTCAGATAAAATAGACCACAACACGTTATCAGCACGCTCCTACTGCTACGCTAAACAATCTGACGTTGAAGAATTTTTCTGCATCAAACCAGTTCATCTATATCATCACACAATCATGTTCTTTCAAAACAACGGTTTTTAACTCGATATTTTACAGCCCTGATAGCATGAACATTCACCATGATGCATGACCCAACTTTACGTTTTACGAATTTTAGATTCTACATAAGTTGTGTATGCCTCATAATCATAATTGTTGAATTATGTGAATTTGATATTTGCTATGAATTGCATCAAATATATTTGTACATGCATTGAAAATATTGTATATGACTTGCATCAAATTGAATTCAATTAACATATTATTATTTTTTGAATTTGCATATAACTGAGTTATATTTGAATTGAAAAAAACTGGAATCGGGAAATCTAGGGTTCTTCGAACCCGTGCACTTGCACCATGCAAGACCGCAAGCCACTAGGTCAGCAGCCTGCATCGAGTCCATAAGCTGGAGCCGTAGGCTCCAGGTTGAAACCCAGCAAGCCCGACGCCAACTACAGCGTCCCCCATCATCGCAAGATGGCCTGCAGCCCATCCTCACACCTCGGGTCACCATGTTTGACGGCCTGAAGCTCGTCCTCAACATCAATTGACCGAGATTCGATTGAATCTCATCGGTTTTTTTAATGAAAAACCCGATTCGAAATTTTAGGGTTTTCACAACGAATGTCGAGATTTTTTTTATTTCGAATCTCTGTTCTTATTTTGAGGTTTTTGGCAACCCACGGACTCGTACTGAGCATCTTTGTCCAAACGTCGACCGCTTGACGCGACGCTGCTGACCAAAACCCGGTTTTCTTCCTCGGTGAACACACCCAGCTACGGTTGGGATGTTTTTGGACTCTACCCGAGCCCTCTTGGGCTCTGATTCTCGGCCTGCATCACACAGCGTCCAATGGGCTTACTGTTGCGTTTGATCTGCTTAGCCCGTATAAAAATAAAATAAAATAAAAATATAAAATAAATTTTTTTTTTTACAAACCTTTGGGCTTGCTTGCAGCAACCCAACCCCCTGCCATGTTCTCCCCATAGGCCTGCATCCTACACCCGAGACCACTAGCCTAATTTTTGGGCTTAGATAGTACAAACCATTTTTTTTAAGCCACCCTGTGGACTTATTTTTTCTTTTGGGCCCCGAATGTTATTCGCCTAATTATTTTTAGGCCCAATGGGTTTTATATTTTTTCACCCACACTTTAATTTGGCCCGAAGTCCAAATAAATTAATTCAATTATATTTGTACACCTAAAAGTTATATTTTTGCATTTTCTGGTTGCATTTTTGCTTGCATATATATATATATATTTGTGTTTGCCTGCAGGAATCTATGAACCTGAAGTTCATAATTATTTTGAAACCTGAAGTTTCTTATAAACATGCCTTGTTTGAAAACTTGAAGTTTTTCATGCAAAAATTAAACCAATACATGTCTATTAGAACCTGTATGTTCTACTCCTATGTGAATGGATTGATTTTTTCTCCATTACACTAACCACATCTTGTCCCTCTATTTTGTGATAAGAACATGTCGAATTTGAACAAACTCGACTTCACCGCTTTGGAGGTCTCTGGAAGGAACTACCTCAAGTGGGTTCAAGATGTGAAGCTCCACCTCACTGCAAAGAACTTGCATCCTGCCATTGAAGAAGCAATGGATGAGCCTGTTGGAGAAGCTGAAAAAGCCACTGCTATGATCTTCATCCGAAGACATATCCATGATGCTCTGCAAACTGAGTATCTTGCTGAGGAGGATCCACGTGCATTATTGGTCGCTTTGGCTGATCGTTTTGATCACCAAAATGACATATTCTTGCCTGAAGCAAGACACGACTGGCAGCATTTGCGCTTCCAAGACTTTAAGTCTGTGAATGAATATAATTATGAAGTTTGTCGAATCCGATCACTTCTCAAGTTTTGCAATGAAACTTTGACTGAAGAATATCTCCTGGAGAAGACCTATTCGACCTTTTCTGCTTCTAATATTGTCCTGCAGCAACAATATAGAGCTCAGAAGTTCACTAAGTTCTCGGATTTGATCTCTGTTTTACTTCTCGCTGAAAAGCAAAACCAGCTGTTGATGAAGAATCATCAAGTTCGACCTACTAGGGCGACTGTTGTGCCTGAAGCACATTATAGCAATCACCAATGCCCAAAATGCCAAAGAGGGCGTGGTAGGGGCGGCCAGAAGCCATCCCACCAAGGTCAACAGAGTCAAGGCCCATCCAAGGGAGGAAACAAAGCCCAGAAGCGCCCAAACCTTGCTCCCAAGGCCTCGAACTTCAAGAATAAGGGCAAAGCACCTGAAACCATGGATGCGGATATGTGCTATCGCTGTGGTTCAAAGGACCATTGGTCCCGTGTTTGCCGCGCTCCCAAGAAGGTTGTAGATGAATATCATTCTTGTCGTAAGAAGTTTGAATCAAACTTCATGCAAGTGGATGACTCGGAGACTACCAAGATGGAGGTTTCTGACTTTCAAGAGGATACCACCCCTATGGAAGATTAGAATCTTAGACATAGACTTACTTTTTAGTTGAAATAAGACAATTGGGGCCGAATTCCACTAAGTGGCCGAACCCTTCCTTTGTTTTTGGTTGATTTTTTTTGAACAATTTTCTTTTATGTTTGGATTATTGATTGGTGATTTGTTTTTTGGATATTAAGTTTTAATTAATTACCATCCTTGAATAAATGAAATTACTTTGAATTGATATTTGTTTTAAGAACTTTTATGCATGTGACCGATTCAAATTAATTTTTCATTCTAGGTATGACTAGTGGCAAAGTTAGTTGTCTGGCAGATAGTGCAACCACGCACACCGTTTTGCGTGAACGTATCACTAACTTCATACCTAAGAATGCACCTCTGACAACCCTCTCAGGCCCATCCAACCTGATAGAAGGATACGAAAAGGCACGTATAATGTTGTCCAATGGTACAATTTTGACCATTGCTGAGACACTCTATTCTCCACGTTCCGGAATAACGTTGCTAAGCTTCAATGACATTAGAGATAACAATTACCACGCTGAAACCCACATAGAAAACGAAGTTGAATTTCTGTGCATAACTTCGTATGAATATGGCCAGAAGCATATTCTAGAGAAAATGGAGCGTATCTCGAGTGGTCTGTATACTACGACCATACGCCTCATAGAATGCCATTATGTGGCCGGCCCTATTACTGGGACCGCGCACGAAATTATACTTTGGCATGATCGTTTGGGACATCCTGGACGAATAGCGATGCGCCGTATCCTCAAATCTTCACACGGGCATCCACTAACCCGAACTTTAGGTTCGATCCATGGAATCGCATGTCAAACATGTTCTATGAGAAAGCTTATTACTAAGCCTTCTTATGACAATTCGTTCGAATCCTCCTATTTTTCTACAACGGATTCAGGAGGACATTTGTGGACCGATTCACCCTCCATGCGGACCATTTAGATATTTTATGGTTTTGGTTGACGCTTCCACACGTTGGTCACACGTGTGCTTGTTATCCATAAGGAACGCTGCATTCTCCAAACTGTTGGCTCAGGTTATCAAGCTCAGAGCTCACCACCATGATTATCCGATCAAATCTATTCGATTGGATAATGTTAGAGAATTCACATCTAAAAATTTTGATGACTATTGCATGTCGGCTGAGGTTGAAGTTGAACATCCAGTACCCTATGTTCACACCCAGAACGGCCTGGCAGAGGCTTTCATTAAGCGCTTACAAATGATTGCTCGATCGTTGGTCATACGTACCAAGCTCCCGATTGCTGCTTGGGGCCATGCAATATTGCACGCAGCAAAGTTGGCCCACCTGAGGCTTGTTACGACACAACTATTTAGTGCCCTTCAGTTGGTTACCAGATACGAACCCGACATATCGCACTTGCGCGTTTTTTGTTGTGCGGTATATGTGCCAATCTCGTCGACCTTACGTACAAAAATAGGGCCTCAACGAAGGATAGGAATCTATGTCAGATATGATTCTCGTTCGATTATTCGTTACTTAGAACCTTTGACATGCGATCTGTTTACCGCTCGTTTTGCGGATTGTCACTTCTATGAGACAGTCTTCTCGTCGTTAGGGGGAGATAAGAACGTCAACATTCCTGATGAACGACGCGAATTATCATGGACGACTCCCACTTTGTCTTATTTAGATCCCCGTACTGCTCAGTCTGAAATTGAAGTGCAGTGCATATTAGATCTCCAGAGCATAACTCAGAGCATGCCAGATGCTTTCACCGATTTAACGCGCGTGACAAGATCACACATTCTAGCTGCGAATACACCTGCAAAGATGAATGTACTAAATATACGATGGATTACCTTTCTGGAAGCCCGAGACGCCAATCTTGGTGATCCACATACATTAGCGGCTAGCCAATCATCTGTCCCTACACAAAAGCGTTGCAAACCCCTTGGTTCAAAGGATTCACACCCCCGCAAGAGGAAATCCACAGCATAAGGTCCTGAAGAGCCTACCGTGAATCCGACTATCGTTTACTCATTCTATCCAACTCATGAGAAAATTCTAGATTACGGAAGCGTCTTTGAAGAGACGAATCCTCCTCATGAGAATCATGAGAATTCGGTCTATTATGCTAGCTTGGATGATGTGGCGTAGAAATGAGATGATTATCGACGATGCATTAGCATTTGCAGTAGCTACTGAGATCATATTGAGCGAGGACATTGAACCGCGTTCCGTTGATGAATGTCGACGTAGAATTGATTGGTCAAACTGGAAACAAGCATCCAAGTCGAACTCGATTCGCTTGCGAAACGTAAGGTGTTTGGACCTGTAGCTCCTACTCCTTCACATGTGAAGCCCGTTGGCTATAAGTGAGTTTTCGTTTGGAAACGTAATGAGAAGAACGAGATTGTGCGTTACAAAGCTCGTCTTGTTACACAAGGCTTCTCACAATGCCCCGAGATTGAATATGACGAAACTTATTCACCCGTTATGGATGTGATTACTTTTCGCTACCTTATCAGTTTGGTAGTTTTCGAAAAACTGAGTATGCAGCTGATGGACGGAGTAACCGCCTATCTCTATGGGGATCTTGATACGAAAATTTCCAAACCCCAGAACACGCTCTTAATTCGGCTGAGGCGTTCACTCTACGGTTTGAAACAATCCGGAAGAATATGGTATAACCGTCTGAGTAAGTATTTGACTAGTCAGGGATATGTGAACAACGAAATATGCCCCTGTGTGTTCATAAAGAAGTCACATTCTGGATTTGCGATTGTTGCAATATATGTCGATGACCTGAACCTCATCGGAACTCCTGAAGAGCTCACGAGAATTGTCGCGCACCTGAAGTCGAAATTTGAGATAAAAGATCTAGGTAAGACTCAATACTGTCTCGGTCTCGAGATAAAGCATTGTTCAGATGGAATCCTAGTACATTAATCGAACTACACCCAAAAGGTGTTGCGCCGCTTTAATAAGGATAAAGTGAAGCCTTCGAGTACTCCTATGGTCGTTTGTTCGCTAGATGCAAAACGAGATCCCTTCCGTCCAAAGGAGGATGATGAAGAGATTTTGGAGCATGAAGTTCCTTATCTAAGTGCAATAGGTGATTTATTATACTTAGCTCAATGCACTAGACCCAACATCTCCTTCGCTGTTAATCTTTTGGCAAGATACAGTAATGCACCTACACGCAGACACTGGACTGGCGTGAAAGACATCTTCCGTTACCTTAAGGGTACTATGGATTTGAGCTTGTTCTATCCCTACGAATCCTCGAATGATGCCGCACCTTATGCTCCTCGAGTTGATTCTCGCTTTGTTGGTTATGCCGACGCATGATACTTGTCTGATCCGCACAAGGCACGTTCTCAAACGGGTTATGTCTTTACCGTTGAAGGCACCGCAATCTCTTGGAGGTCAACCAAACAGACCTTAGTTGCCACTTCGTCTAACCATGCTGAAATTCTCGCCTTACATGAAGCAACTCGGGAATGCTTTTGGTTGAGATCAGTAGTGGGCCATATTCGAAGCTCCTGCGATCTTTATCCCGCCGTTGATGTCCCGACGACAATCTTTGAAGACAACGCATCATGCATCGAACAACTCAAGAAGGGTTGCATCAAAGGAGACAACACCAAGCACATTGCGCCGAAGTTTTTCTTTTCACATCAACAACAAGAGCATCAGAAGATTGAAGTCACGCAAATCCGTTCACAAGAAAATCTGGCTGACCTCTTCACCAAATCACTACCGAAGACGATGTTTCAGAAGCTTGTTCATGGAATTGGTATGTGTAAACTTTCTGAGTGGTAACATTGTTATTTCTCTTTGGAATTGTGTCAAACTCAGAGGGAGTATCCTGTAGATACTTGCTTGATCTTAATGTACTCTTTTTCCCTACAATTAGGAGCATTTTTCCCACTGGGTTTTTGCTACCTAACTAAGTTTTAACGAGGCACCTACCTTGGGTTGGTCATATCCTTGATGACGTCCTGTAGACGTTTCTTTTGACGTTTGCATTTCTCACGCATTTTTCCTTAGACTATGGATTTTGTCCCTACTCGGGTTTTTGCCATAGCCTTAGGGTTTTTTAGTGAGACTTACGTACTTATGCAAGTTCCTACCTTATTGAGAATAAGTGTTGTTCCTTGGAATCAGTGCTAACAAGTCAACTTCCTCAACTTCTGCATGATGCTGAATCTACCTTGAGTATTTACACACTCAAGGGGGAGTGTTGTAAACATTTCTAGTTTAGGTGTGATTGTGTAAATCCTAGATTAGATTTGATTTTAGTTATCCTTTCCTATTATATCTTATATTCCTATATTCCTTGGGGATGAAGGAATATCTCTTCTCCTCTTTTACTATAAATAAGGGCACAATGTAGGAGGCATAACAACACACGTATTCCCTTACAATTCTACAAACACATCTCTCTCTACACTCTTTGTCGCCGGCCCCCTTTAACCTTTTCAAATAAAATAGATCACAACATTCACCACTAATTATTTATTTTCTCAAAACTTCACTTGGACTACAGCCCAAGGCTGCCGACACATAGGTCCTTCCCTGCATAGGGTAATTTTCTGACCCTTCTCTATCCTCAGTCGGTTTTTTTCTGGCTAAATAAACAGCTTGTGTGATCCCTTTGGGGACATCCGATAAAATTGAAACGAAACAAACAGCTTGTGTGGGTGGGGTGATTTTCTTTCGTTCTATTCTTTTTTTTTCATTGTTTTCATGTGCTGACAATTAAGCACATGTGATTTATTTACAGCTAGAAAACCTTCTCCATTTATTTTGGAACGCTCTGGTTTCATCCAGACCGTCAGTCGGCCTACGCGGATGATTAAGATCCTGATCCCAGTTGACTTCGGGCTGAATAGAAAAAAAATATTTGATTTCAGATTTTTCACACGAAACCAATTCCCACCTTAACTCAACAAAATAAGCAAAATGATTCTCCAGGAAACCAGTTAGAGCAATTTTTATATAGAAAGTAGTAATTTAATTTAGTACTACTTTCGTTTTATATATATCTTCTTATCTTGACAAATTCTATCCTGATAGAAAACTTTCTAGTAACGGCTCAATGTTGTTTAGCATCCCAATAATTTTCACTAACCCTGCATTAATCAGGATTGACCATCCCCACCTACTCCTCCATGAACTCTCACATCTCCTATATATACCCCACGCCTCCTAAACCCAATTCTTTTCATTCCCCTACCTTTTAGTTGTTTCAAGTGAGTTTCTGCAGCAGAGAATAGTTTCTGATAGCTTAAAAGTACCCATCTTTCTCTTTCTTCTCACTTTTCTTTATTTTCAACAACGTTCAAGATCAAGAAATTTTGGTTAGTAGTATTATCATGGTAATTTAATTTCTTATAATATAAGGTTGCAGCTTAATCTTTGACTTTTATTTTTTGGCTTTGTTCTAAGATTGTTATTCGTTTTTAGTTTCAACAAATATTTATAATTTTATTGTATCAACAATAATTGAGCTTCTATAATTAGTATTTCCATTGATTTTGAAGTTAGTTGAGCTTCTACAGTTAGTACTTCCATTGATTTTGAGGCTTTTTATTTTTTCTGGGCTAATGTTTGTTTGTTCCTGGCAGATGCCGAGTGAAAACGAAGATCAGTCCGACAAAGAACCATTCATAGAAATCGACCCAACGGGCCGCTACTGCCGGTACAACGAGCTCCTAGGTTGCGGGGCTGTGAAAAAGGTGTACCGGGCTTTCGATCAAGAGGAGGGCATAGAGGTAGCATGGAACCAAGTGAAGCTACGTAACTTTACCAACGATCCTGCTATGATCGAGAGGCTCTACTCCGAGGTTCGGCTTCTGAGGTGGTTGACGAACAAGAACATCATCACTTTGTACAACGTGTGGCGGGACGCTGAGCATAACACTCTCAATTTTATTACTGAGGTTTGTGCAAGCGGGAATTTGAGGGAGTACAGGAAGAAGCATAAGCATGTTTCGATGAAGGCCTTGAAGAAGTGGTCAAAACAGATCTTGGAAGGGTTGGAGTATTTGCATACTCATGAACCTTGTGTTATTCATAGAGATCTCAATTGCAGCAATGTCTTTATCAATGGGAATGTTGGCCAGGTATAATTATTGTTCATTCTCTATTATTGATTATTTTTATAGAACGGGTGGGGATCTGAGTTAAGTCATATATTGAGCCAGTCATTACTTGAATTATTAGGGTTTTGTTAATAAGACATAGTTTCGATTTTGGGGGGTTTTCCATCTTATTCATGTGTTTTTCCAGATTTTATTTTTCGGATTTATATAAGAAATTGTTTCTATTTTTGGTTCTTTTTTTGTCAGATTTGTTTTTATGTAGTTTTTAATTTTTTTTCTAAAATTTTCTTTATGGTTTCAATAGGTGAAGATTGGTGATTTGGGATTGGCTGCTATAGTGGGGAAGAACCATTCAGCGCATTCAGTGTTAGGGACTCCAGAATTTATGGCACCAGAGCTGTATGAAGAAGATTACACTGAGATGGTGGACATTTACTCATTTGGTATGTGTGTGCTTGAGATGGTGACCTTGGAAATACCCTATAGTGAATGTGACAATGTTGCAAAAATATACAAGAAGGTATCCTCAGGAGTAAGACCCCAGGCCTTGAACAAAATCAAAGACCCGGAGGTGAGAGCGTTTGTTGACAAGTGCCTCGCCCAGCCTAGAGCGAGACCTTCTGCCACTGAACTTCTCAAGGACTCGTTCTTTGATGAAATTGAAGACGACGATAATGATCAAGACGTTTGACCATGAGCACTCTTAACTATTTATGCCTTTGGGTGTGTGTAATTGACCACTAATGTGGATTAGTGCTTTGATTTTTATTTTTAGCTTTTGTTCAAGTTGTACACCGATTTGTAGGGATATATGGGGAGGGACCGGAAGGTGGGTTTTTAACTTTAAATTTGTTTCTTGTTTTTAGTTTGGGGGAGCTTTTGATTGAAGATCATGGTGTTAATTTTGTACATAGGGTTTTCACATTATAAAGTCATTGTTGTAGACTGAAAAACTTGGAGTCTCTTTGTTGGTTGCTTGATTTATTCAAATATTGGGTTGCTATATAACTACGAGGATTTCGGTCTTATAACTTGACTAGAATACTTGTATGTATTAAATATTTATGAAGATCCTGTAATATTGTTTGCCAAAATCTGTCTCCAAACTGTTCACATAATTTTATGTGCATATTATAAAAGATGATTTATTATTTGTAAACAAAAGTAGTTCTAATAGATTTTTTTTCTTTTATAACAAAAGATAAGAATAATCTACAATAAAAATTCATTTAAATTATGTGGAGGTAAGCGAGTTGAATCCGAAACATAGTGGATTGAAGAATAAGATCATATCCACGAGAGCAATCCTTTCGCTTATAGTTCTAATAGATTTAGAAGACGTTTGCTTGTAGTGTTGAATCAAATTAAAAACAAGCATAAATTAGATTTCAAGTTATATTAATTAATAAAAAAATGGGTTTAAGTCAACTGGTGGAATGAGCAATGGCCGGCATATTTGGTTTAATGAGCCAACCTGGAAAAGAGACGATTACCTTCAGAAGCAAAAAATGGATTTGAAAAGGGTCTCTTGGCGTGAAGCAAAACACAATGATATTGAAAAGTGTGAGTGGGCAATTTGCCCCTTTTGCCGTTGTGGTCTTTGCTGTCACACACACTATGTCTTGTTGGGAAAGACATGGCTGTGGTTTGTGGCCACGCTGGCAGAACCTTCCATTTCTTCCAACCCAAGTGAAAGGATCTTTTAGTCTTGCATCAATAAGCCCTAATATGATTTGGGGCAATTCTAAAAAGAGATCAAATTTTCTTTTTCTTTAAGATTACTACTTGAGATATTAAACTGCTAAAAATTCAAACTATACTAGAAGCATTTGATTTCTGTTTGTAGAGGGTAGATGTGACATCCCACATCGCCCAGGGGAGTGATCCTTAAATGTATATTCTCATCCCTACCTAGCACGAGGCCTTTTGGGAGCTTACTGGCTTCGGGTTCCGTAGGAACTCCGAAGTTAAGCGAGAAGGGGGCTAGAGCACTCCCATGATGGGTGACCCACTGAGAAGTTGCTCGTGAGTTTCCAGAAACAAAACCGTGAGGGCGTGGTCGGAGCCCAAAGCGGACAATATCGTGCTACGGTGGTGGAGCAGGCCAAGGAAGTGATCCGCCCCGGGCCGGGATGTGATAGTAGAAGCATGTGATTTTCGTTTCACAAATTGTTAACGATTTGCCAACATTAGAGTGGTTTGGATTGTTTACTCTTAATCGCCATATTAGTTATGTGAAAAAATTGGAAGGTTGATCCCCCTTTTGAAAATAACAATAAACTTTAAAATTAAAGGTGTATTTTGTAGTTAGCTTAGAAATATAACAAGAACACTATCCTAAGATAATCCATTAATCTTGTCACCTTTCTTTATAAAAATAATGAATTGATTACAAAAATATTTTTCCTAAATTGTTTTTAGTCATTTAAAATCACTTCTCAAACGAGCCATAAATTATTAGAGTAAATTGTACGAATGGTCCTTCAACTTTAATCAAATTGGAGCAATGGTCCCTCAACTAAAAATCCATTACCATTGGTCCCTCAACTTATCAAAATGTGTAGCTATAGTCATTCTCATCAATTTTGTCAAAATAAGCTATGTTGGAATGACCATTTATACAATTAGGATCCCTCAACTCATCAAAGTGTATAATTATGGTTCTTTTTGTCAACTATGTCAAATTTTTTGTCAAAACAAGTTATATTGGAAGGACCATTGCTACAATTGGGTTAAAGTTAAGGGACCATTTCTCCAGTTGAATTAAAGTTAAGGGACCAATGATAATGAATTTTTAGTTGAGGGACTATAGCTGCACGTTTTGATAAGTTGAGGGACCAATGGTAATGGATTTTTAGTTGAGGGACCATTGCTCCAATTGAGTTAAAGTTAAGGGACCATAGCTACAATTTACTCTAAATTATTATAAGATTTGGGATTTTTATTTCTACTAAAAAAAATCATTTTGCAATCTTCTTTTCTTTATGTATTTATTTTTTATTTGGAAGAAACGTTATGTAATTATAGTGTCACGTCCTCATGATTATAACAAAGGACAATACTTGCACTAACCAATTGGGTGAACCCTTATGTCCACCTCTTTGACGTGAACCAATGCTACCTTGACATATCTCTTCTTTGATAAAAAGACTAAAGAGAACTCGAGGTCAAATATCAAATTCTAGAAATTTTTAGTCGAAATACCGTATCTTGAGTTTAAATACCAATGAAGTCATATAATTAGTACTTCAATGAAGTCATGCAGATATACCTGTCAGAGTGAATAATCCAATATTTAGTTCCTCAATTGTAATTGAATAAAAAATAAGAAGAGAAGTGATGATGTTTTCACCTTTTCTTGACATGCATACTCTTGTTTATTAATGTTTATGAGTTGAATAAATCAATGGAGAATTAAGAGACACAAATAAACATGAATTTACATATAAAGAAAAGGGTGCGTTGAAACTATTTTCCTAACCAAAACTCATTTGAATGCATACTGCTTAACTGACTTTATGCAAGTTAATTGAAACGGGCGCTTTTATGGCTGTTGTTTATCACATTAAAGATAACAGATTAAAAAAGATTTGATTTGTCAAAGAAGGGAAGGAAGCCTCTAAAAAAAAAAACCCAAAACCAGAACCTCCTACTACCGCCGGCCCTAGCCTTTGGTTTTGGGGTCGGTGGCAGCCCCTGTTCTCTCTGTTTTTTGCTTCTTTTCTTCCATGTTTTCTTTTGCTATGTTTCCCTATGAGCTTTATCTCAGCTCTCTGAGCTTTTGTCTCAGTTTTACCCTATCTAATCGCCTGCCCTGTTTCCCCTCCCTATCACACCTTTCTTTCCTTCCTCTTATTTCCTCCCCATCTCTCCCAACCCATAATCAAGAGTTAGATCTCGGAGTTTTGAACTCCATCTGCCCTCAAGACCCTTCATCCACAGCCCACTGCAGAACCGGCTTGTCGGAAAATTTGGGCGAAGTGTGGAATGATTCGCTTTGGAACAAGGGTATCCTGCACACCCCCTTTGCCCTCCCCCTCCTCCTGTTATGTTTGGTGACTTTTTATGTTGGTGTGGCTGTCGATATTGTGGTTCTTGGTTGTCTGATGGAACCCAACACTCTCAGAGCTAGCTTTTGGTTTGGGTGCTTTTTTTCCGGTTGGGGCGTGCCTTTCCTTTGTGGAAGGCTCATCGGCGGTGGAGGAGCACGTTTGTTGCTCTTGTTTAGGGTTCCTTTTCGTTTGTTGTTTACTATTGCCTAACGGCCTAAGTGTACATGGGCCTCCCACCTTGTCTTGGCTCGTCTTGACTTGGGATGTTGCTCTCTATTTACTTAGGTTTGTCCAATTTCTGTTGGTTTGCTTTGTTTGTGTTGGGTTTGTGTTTGGTTTGGACTTGGGTCCATCTATCATAAGTTGTAATTCTCCCTTTCATTAATGAAGTCTTTTTTGTCCAAAAAAAAAAAAGGATAACGAATTAAGAAAATTAATTATTCAAAACATTGGTTATCTCACACATTGGAGAAAATACTTATGAAAAACTTTGTAGTATACGAAGGATATCCTCATCTGATGCACCAGAGTAATTGAGCCATGCACCTTGATATTGTAAGTTATATTCCTGCTTTGAGATACTTCAAAACTTTTGCGAAGAATAAGGGGGGGAATGTATGGGAGGTGAATCATCAGAGTTTGAAGCTTTGCTGCAATTCGTTAGAGCTGTTGATCCTCAAGATGTGCTAAAAGTTGGCCAGAATGCACCTATGTGGCGAAATCCCTGCATGCATAAATGGAAGGGTGTGACATGCAGCTCTCACGCTACTTCGATAACAGAAATCAGGCTTGAAAATCTGAATCTTAGTGGCATACTTGATGCAGATTCACTATGTAAGCTCCCAAATCTTCGAGTTGTTAATTTAGCAAGAAACCAAATTGGGGGAACTATTTCTAACTCATTATTGCATTGCACAAGGCTAACCTATTTGAATCTAAGCAGCAATATTCTGAGTGGGAGGATACCTAAGGCTCTGACTAAACTGAAATATTTGAGGAGATTGGACCTCTCTAACAATCATTTTACTAGCACTGCCTCACGCTTCGAACATGGATTTCAGCCGGTTCATACATACGTGAAGAAATCGAGGAGATTACAAAGACATGGTGCCCAGAAGCAGGAAAAGGTAGTAGATTCAATGGCCATAGTGATAGAGTCCAAGAGCCCGAATAGTGGCCCCCTCTACACCGTGTTACAAGAGATACAAATGCATGGTACCATTAGTTGTGGGGCTTGGCTTCTTTCTCTTATTCATGTACTTTGTAGGAAGGCAGGCTACTAAGTTAGCTGAAGACAGGGAGATTCTGAGGTTGCTTCGAGACTCTCCGCTGAAAATGCCTCATCCTAAGGTTCAAGAGGGAGAGAAGCCAGTAGAGAACCGTTCGAAGCTCATGTTCTTTGTTGAAGAACATGAGAGTTTTAAATTGTAGGAGCTCCTTGAAGCCACAACAGATTTGAGAAATCAGTCCTTTAGCAGCAGCCTTTATAATGTAATACTAAAAAACAATGCCCTATATGCAGTCAAAAGGTTGAAGAAATTGCAAGTACCTTTTGAGGAGTTTGGCCAAACAATGAGGCAGATAGAGATTATAAAACATCCCAACATTCTACCACTTGTTGGTTACAATTCCACTGATGAAGAAAAACTTTTTATCTATAAGTTTCAAAGCAATGGAAGTCTGCTAAACCTGCTTGAGAGTACGTTCACATCAAACTATTCTAATCTTAGGGGTGGGGCAGGATTTGAACTTAGGTGCAAGGGGGCAAACACATTGCCCTTATCTGCATATTCCTTATATTCCTTATACACTTTCAATAGAATTTACAAATGCCCTTAACTGATTCAAGCATTTTGATTATCTATTTCTTTGATTATGTGCGCAGAGGTAAGAGGGATTTTCCATTGAGGCTTCGGCTCTCCATAGCACGTGGCATTTCAAGGGGGCTAGACTTCATATATCAAGGGTCTAATGACTGCATCGCTCATGGGAATCTCAAGCTTTCAAATATCCTCTTGGATGACAATGATGGACCACTGATTAGCGAGTATGGGCTTTCAAGTTTCTTCGACCCCACGAAAGGGTGTCTCATTTCCTCCAATGGTTACACAGCCCCAGAAAAAATGTTATCAGAAGGGGGATGTTTATAGCTTCGGCGTGATTCTTCTGGAGTTACTAACAGGCAAAACTGTAGAAGGAACTGGGATAGACCTTCCTAAGTGGGTGACTGCCATGGTTAAGGAGGAGTGGACGGGGGAGGTCTTTGACAAGGAGGTTGCTAAAGCTGCAAAAGAATGGGCCTTTCCTCTACTCAACATTGCCCTCAAGTGTGTATCAGCTTCATCTACAAACAGGCCAACTGTTGAAGAAGTTTACGAAAAGATTGAAGAGGTTATACATGACACTCCGAATTCATCGGATTCTACTACTGAGTATGGTGGCTACCAAGACAACTACTGTATGCTTTACTCCATCATAAAGAACTAGCCCCGTTGAGGATATATATATATATATATATATATATATATAAAATGGCCCAGAGTAATTTACAATGTCTAATCTTGTTTTAATTTACTATTAAATCTATAAACAGGCAGCGAATATACATATAAAGATAACAAAACAATAATTATAAATTGAAATAAACAGAGATAAAGTAAAGGATAAGCAAAGACGGCAATAAAAAAATGATAAAATAGGCATAAAGTAAAGAGGCAAACTCACATTAATTTATTAATCTTCAACTTCAATGTTACAAGATAGCAGATAACACTCAAACACTCAGACACTCAATAATATAGTTTACAAAGTGAAAGTTTTTTTGGCGTACAAACAATTGAGCTGGGAGGCTCTATAAATAGGAAACTAAAAGCAAACTCAAATGCCATATGTAGCACATCTAACGAAGCATCAAAAAGCAGCCTACAATAATGAGCAGCATCTTCACTTTTTGCAATGACACTGACATGGCTTCAAGTGGAGCATTAGAAAGATCCTGAAAAAAGCAGACACCAACAAATAACTACAGAAACCAAAGGACAATTATTCAAAAAAGGAATAATGATTGATGTCTAGATTTCAAACAGGCAGCATCTTATCTTTTTTTTTTTTCTTTTTTTTCCAGAGAAAAGCATTTCATGCTTTATTTCTTTGGATGGATAGGAGGAAATATTCCACAGCAGTCGTCCTCATTATCATCACCATAGTTTTCATCCATGTTATGCTGAGATGACATGTCTTCAGATCTCATCTCCTCGTCATCCAGGCCGTCCAGCTCAAGGATTTTGAGAACTTTTCTTTTAGATCTTTCTTCGAACAGGATGGGCTAGACTCGATTAAAAACTTAAGTTTTTCAGTCTTTGATGATGATGATGATCCAGGGGTTGAACGGGAAGGTTTAATAGCACACTTCCTATCAGGCAAGATTCTTTTGGCTTTGAAAACATCTGGCTTAAGATGGTCTAAGTGAAACTTGTCCCACAAATTGATAAAAAGCCGTCTTTCAAGCTGGGGAACGAAGTTCCAGGCACCATCATCGTTGTCCACGAAACCGTAGTCCCATTTCAGGATCCAAGGGAGTTCATAAAACATCATGAACCAGAGAAACAACTTACTTTTATCAAGATAATCAGCATTTTCTTTACTAAAATTCTCTAGAAAAGAATCAACAATTACTTGGGGAAAATAACCTAAATTTGGACCCCAAACAATGAACCATGTCCTAAACTAGTTAGGAACCTCTATCAAAGATCTAAAACGAAACTGGATGAACCAGGTGTGGGAATAGTGGATGTTTTGGAAACATAACACTACATCCCAAGCTTTCTGGTAGTCCCAGAAATTATACCCTTGAGGACTCATATCAGGGCTGGAGTGTATACGCAGATGGTAGGGGCTATTTCCCCATTCTTCTAGATAGATAACTTTCAGTATCGTAATTTTTGAAAACGCAATCATGTTGTTCGTTTCACTCCTATATTTGTGAACAACATTGACTGATTTGGTCTCTATCAGAAGTCTTTTGTACCAATATCTTGGCTTGAGAAATGGACGGATATGATCTCGGTGGTATTTTTCACCAACCTGTCTTGGAGATAATAGTAGATCGGAATCCTCTATGTTCATAAGAGGAATCGCCATAATGCATCTAAAAGGATTGTCAGCTACAGCCTTCTCTCTGCCTTTGTTATAAGGGAAATCAGACGAGATT
Source organism: Heteromeles arbutifolia (assembly GCA_024362995.1). Taxonomy (NCBI): domain Eukaryota; kingdom Viridiplantae; phylum Streptophyta; class Magnoliopsida; order Rosales; family Rosaceae; genus Heteromeles; species Heteromeles arbutifolia. The sequence goes on from JANCRC010000005.1 coordinate 26,972,864, forward strand.
GGGTTTAGATTTTGGGAGGACTAAGGAGAACTTCTCTAGATCGAGGTAGAGCCCCTTCTGGTTAGGGCTAGATCTTGCTCCTTCTTCCTTTGAGGTGCCCTACAAAAATTCACGAGTTAGGAAATCAGGCAATGAATTAAATTCACCCTTAACATGTTCAATATCAAAATCAAATGCTGACAGTATCCGTTGCCATCTGGCAAATATTTGTTTTGATGCTAAATTTTTAACATCTTTCAACAATATATCTTTGCAACTTTATAGTCTACCCTTATTAAGAACCGTTTGTTAAGAATATCACTTTCAAATTTAGTAACTGCTGGACTATGGATAAAAGTTCCTTTTTAATAGTTGAATAGTTTTTCTGGGCTGGTTTCCAGACACTAGAAATGAAATGGACTAAGGCTTCCTTGCCGTCTTCAATTTTTTGTTTCAAAACTCCTCTGTAGCCTTCATCAGAAGCGTTGGTTTTCACTATTTTAAATGCCTCCGGATTTTCCAAAGCTAAGCACGGGAGTTCTTTGACCTTTTTCTTCAAAAGTCGTACCGCACGAGTTTGTTCCTCAGTCCAAGGAACATGATTCTTCTTTAGCCTTTGATAGAGCGGCTTGCTATCTTTCGCTAAATCCTTGTAAAAATCACCTACATAATTCAGATTGCCCAAAAAACGTTGCAATTATTTTTTATCTAGAATTTCATTCGGAAATTTGTTAGCAAAATCGAAAGCCCTATCAATAGGCAAAATTATTCCTTTATGAATATTATGCCCTAAAAATCAAATCTTAGTTTGAAAGACCTCTTTCGAGCTAAGACAACTAGACCTGCATTCTTCACCACTTTCAAAAAGATATTTAGATGTTTAAAGTGTTGTTCTAATGAATTAGAATAAACCAAAACATCATCAATATAAACAATAGTAAAAGTGGAGTAAGGTTTAAAGATATCTTTCATTATGTTTTGAAATTCTGAAGGAGCATTCTTTAACCCAAACGGCATCACGTTCCATTTGTAGTGTCCGAATGGGACATTGAATGCAGTTTTATACGTCCTTTTCAACAATTTGAATCTGCCAACATCCAGATTTCATATCAAATTTATAAAATATCACTGCTAGATTTAGCCTATCTAACAAATTCTTCTTATTTGGAATAGGGTATCTAATCCATCTAAGAGCTTTATTCAAATGTTTGTAATTGATAACTAACTTGGGTGCTCCTTGCTCAAGTTCAGCGACATTTTCGACATAAAATGCTGAACAACTCCAAGGAGATTAGCTCTTTCGGATTAACCTCTTTTCAAGAAGTTGATTAATTTCTTTCTTGCGAATCTCCATCAGTCTGTTGTTCATCTGGATGGGTCGAGCCTTGGTTGGGATTTTCTTTTCATCAAAATCAAGCTCATTTGGTAGTTCGACAATATGCCTCTTTCGATCCCAAAAGGCACTTGGAATTTCAGCACATACGTATTTTTCAAATTCCTTTTGTATTGACTCAATCTTATATATCACCATCTTCGTGCTGAGTTGTTCTTCAGTTCTCTTAAAATGCATTTCTTCTTTCAGAGAACAAAGAATTTTTTATTTTTTTTTTAATATTCTTTTGTATGGTATTTACATACTACATTTGAGGTTCCCTAGAAAATGTGAACCTTACCTTTGTTCTTTCAACTTCAGTTTCAATTCCTTATTAAGAAACTTTGAATGGGTAAATCATGTTGATAAAGGGAGTACCTAAAATCATAGCATGACTTAGCCCTTTAACCATAACAAAAGGGGTTTCAAAACAAACCTCATCTTGGATGACCACGACATCTCACACTTTATACTGAATTTTCATAGGTTGATCAATTACACTTCGTAGACCCTGAGAAGTTTTTGAGAAGTACTTTGTGGGTACTACTCCTTCATTTATACAATTTAGATCTGCTCCCGAATCAGTAAGTGTTTCGATCGAAAACTTGAAAGTTTTGTTAATAACAATGATAACTATAGAAAACCACTTTTGAGAAATTACCTTGTCGATGCTACTAACATACTTCAGGGTTGAGACATTGCTATTTGGATCGGCAAGCTGCAATACTAGCTCATCCTCTGGTGGCTTGTCTCTTTTTTTTTTTTTTTTTTTTTTTTTTTTTTGTGAAGTCATGCATCAGATGTTGAAACTCGCTTTCAGTTTCAGTCATGTTGCCTCTACTCTGAACCTCTTCTTTAGGCGAGAAATGATAGAGTTCGAGGATTTAAACTCTATGTTTTAGTCCCTTAATTTCTTCTTTTGTAGTATTAATTTCATACTGCATTTCAGCCAATATGGGTTCTTTCTTAGCTGTTTTGAAGCTATAGGCTTCAATCGGTTGTCTCTCACTTGGCTCAGGCTTTTTCTATTCTTTTGCCAGATCTAAATACTTTTCCAAAACTTCTTTTTTTCTTCTAAAGGATCTTCTAGCCTATCTATTAAGTCTAGAATCAGACTTTCTTCTTTGGTGATAAAACAAAGATTTAGTTTGCAAGTAGATTCATCTTCCGACTCCGTGCTATCTTCATCTGTTGATGATGTAATCAGCTCTTCGTCCTCAAGCACTGCGACTTCATTCATTCTTGCTTTCTTCCTAGAAAACTGAAGTTAAAGGAACAAGGGTAAATTTCACATTTTCTAGGGAACCTCAAATGCAGTATGTAAATACCATACAAAAGAATATTCAAAACAAAGAAAAATTTCTTTGTTCTCTGAAAGAAGAAATGCATTTTAAGAGAACTTAAGAACAACTCACCACGAAGATGGTGAAAGATAAGATTAAGTCAATACAAAAGGAATTTGAAAAACAGGTCTGTGCCGAAATTTCAAGTGCCTTTTGGGATCGAAAGAGGCATATTGTCGAACTACTATATGAGCCTAATTTTGATGAAAAGAAAATCCCAACCAAGGCTCGACCCATCCAAATGAATAGAAGACTAATGGAGATTTGCAAGAAAGAAATCAATAAACTTCTTGAAAAGAGGTTAATCTAAAAGAGCTACTCTCCTTGGAGTTATTCAGCATTTTATGTTGAAAATGCCTCTGAACTTGAGCGAGGAGCATCCAGGTTAGTTATCAATTATAAACCTTTGAATAAAGCTCTTAGATGGATTAGATACCCTATTCCAAATAAGAAGAATTTGTTAGATAGGCTAAATCAAGCAATGATATTTTCGAAATTCAATATGAAATATAGATATTGGCAGATTCAAATTGCTGAAAATGACAGGTATAAAACTGCATTTAATGTCCCATTCGGACACTACGAATGGAACATGATGCCATTTGGGGTTAAAGAATGCTCCTTCAAAATTTTAAAACATAATGAATGATATCTTTAATCCTTACTCCACTTTTACTATTGTTTATATTGATGATGTTTTGGTTTATTCTAATTCATTAGAACAACACTTTAAACATCTAAATATCTTTTTGAAAAGGGTGAAGAATGCAGGTCTAGTTGTCTCAGCTCGAAAGACGAAACTCTTTCAAACTAAGGTTTGATTTTTAGGGCATAATATTCATAAAGGAATAATTTTGCCTATTGATAGGGTTATCGATTTTGCTGACAAATTTTCAGATGAAATTTTGGATAAAAAACAATTGCAACGTTTTTTGAGCAATCTGAATTATGTAGGTGATTTTTACAATGATTGAAAGAAACATAGCAAGTCGCTCTATCAAAGGCTAAAGAAGAACCATGTTCCTTGGACTGAGGAACAAACTCGAGCAGTACGACTTTTAAAGAAAAAGGTCAAAGAACTCCCGTGCTTAGCTTTGGCAAATCCGAAGGCATTCAAAATAGTGGAAACTGACGCTGCTGATGAAGGCTACGAATGAGTTTTGAAACAAAAAACTGAAGACAGCAAGGAAGCCTTAGTTCATTTAACTTTTAGTGTCTGGAAACTAGCCCAGAAAAACTATTCAACTGTTAAGAAGGAACTTTTATCTATAGTCCATCCAGTTACTAAATTTGAAAGTGATCTTGTTAACAAGCGGTTCTTGATAAAGGTCGACTATAAAGCTGCCAAAGATATATTGTTGAAAGATGTTAAAATATTTAGTGTCAAAACAATTATTTGACTGATGGCAAGGGATACTGTCAGCATTTGATTTTGATATTGAACATGTTAAGGATGAATTTAATTCGTTGCCTGATTTCTTAACTCAGGAATTTTTGCATGGCACCTCAAATGAAGAAGGAGCAGGATCTAGCCCTCGCTAGAAGGGGCTCTATCTCAATCCAGAGAAGTTCTCATTCGTCCTCCCAAAATCCAAACCCAATCTCGTCTGCTCTCCCTTATAACAAAGGCAGAGAGAAGGTTGTAGCTGATAATCCTTTTAGATGCACCATGGTGATTCCTTTGATGAACATAGAGGATTCCGATCTACTTTTATCTCCAAGACAGGTTGGTGAGAAATACCACCGAGATCATATCCATCCATTTCTCAAGCCAAGATATTGGTACGAAAGACTTTTGATAGAGACCGAATCAGTCGATGTTGTTCACAGATACATGAAAGAGACGAACAACATGATTGTGTTTTCAAAAATTACGATACTAAAAGTTATCTCTCTAGAACAATGGGGAAGTAGCCCCTACCATTTGCATCTACACTCCAACCCTGATATGAGTCATCGATGTTATAATTTCTAGGATTACCAGAAAGCTTGGGATGTAGTGTTATGTTTCCAAAACATCTGTTATTCCCACACCTGGTTCATCTAGTTTTGTTTTAGATCTCTAATAGAGGTTCCTGACTAGTTTAGAACATGGTTCTTTATTTGGGGTCCAAATTTGGATTATTTGCCCCAAGTAATTGTTGATTCTTTTCTAGATAATTTTAGTAAAGAAAATGCTGATTATCCTGATAAAAGAAAGTTGTTTCTCTGGTTCATGATGTTTTATGAACTCCCTTGGATCCTGAAATGGGACTACGGTTTAGTAGACGACAATGATGGTGCCTAGGATTTCGTTCCCAGCTTGAAAAACTGCTCTTTATCCGTTGGTGGGACAAGTTTCACCTGGACCATCTTAAGCCAGATGTTTTCAAAACCAGAAAAATCTTGCTAGATAGGATGTGTGCTATTGAACCTTTCCGTTCAACCCTTGAATCATCATCATCATCAAAGACTGAAAACCTTAAGTCTTTAATTGAGTTTAGCTCATCCTGCTAGAAGAAAGATCTAAAAGAAAAGGTTCTCAAAATCCTTAAGCTGGACGGCCTGGATGATGAGGAGATGAGATCTGAAGACTTGGATCTTAGCATAACATGGATGAAGACTATGGTGATGATAATGAGGATGACTGCTATGGAATATGTTCTCTTATCCATCCAAAGAAATAAAGCATGAAATGCTTTTCTCTGGAAAAAAAAGAAGATAAGATGTTGCTTGTCTGAAATCTAGACGTCAATCATTATTCCTTTTTTGAATAATCGTCCTTTGGTTTCTATAGTTGTTTGTTGGTGTGTGCTTTTTTCAAGAATTTTCTGATGCTCCACGTGAAGCCATGTTAGTGTCATTGCAAAAAGTGAAGATGCTGCTCATTATTGTAGGCTGCTTTTTGATGCTCTGCTGGATGTGCTACACCTGGCATCTGAGTTTGTTTTTAGTTTCCAATTTATAGAGCCTCCTAGCTCAGTTGTTTGTACGCCGACAAAACTTCACTTTGTAAACCATATTATTGAGTGTCTTAGTGTTTGAGTGCTATCTCTCTTCCCAGCTTTGGTGCTATCTTGTAACATTGAGGTTGAAGATTACTAAATTAATGTGAGTTTGTCTCTCTACTTTATGCCTATTTTATCATTTTTTTTATTGTCGTCTTTACTATCCTTTACTTTATATTTGTTTATTTCAATCTATAATTATTGTTTTGTTATCTTTATATGTATATTCGCTGCCTATTTATAGATTTAATAGTAAATTAAAACAAGATTAGACATTTTTAATTACTTTGGGCCATTTTGGTGATGTGTGTGTGTATCACAAATGTCAAAGGCTAGTAGCCGTGTATGTTTTCGAGAAGCAGTTTAATTAGATAACCATTGATAGGAAAAAGAAGAAATAATGCATTCAATTCGACTAACAAGGTTTATATCATCATTGTTATTATTAGTTACCTATGATTTCTGTAAATTAAGGCGTAGTTTGTTAGAGAGGATGGGTTCATTGAATTGAAGCCATTTTGAAAGAAAAATTGGATGAAATTTTTTATATTTTGTCCAAGTTATATGCTACTAAAGAAAAAGATAACTTTACAAATCCCTCTGAAAATGGTAAGTGGAACACAAGTCTGAAAGTGGCTCAGCTATCAATTCGCGGCCCTCGCATAATAATTGTATTAGGAGTCCCGTCCCATTGATTTTGCCTTATTTACACACTACTGCCACCAAATCTGTGGCTGGGTTGGGGGTTTGGGCTCCCCCTGTTTTTTTCATGGGCTTCGTTGGTTTTCGGTAAAAACCCGGCCCTCAATCGTTTAATTACAGTTCTGCCCATCAAATATTAAAATCCGATCTAAGATATAGAGAGAGAGAGAGAGAGAAAGAGAGGGGTGGAGAGGGAGATAGACAAATCGCGATGGAGAAAGAGCGAGGGAGAAGGGTAGGGATCTCAACGCCTTTGCTGCAGGATTTCACGAGTGGGAAAGAGAAGACAGTCAGAGAAAATCATAGGGGCCGTCGGGAATTGAGGGAGAGGGGTAAGGGTCGTGAACAGAGGCCAGTGAGGGTGATGTGTGCCCGATCTTGCACTGCATGTCCGAATTTCCCAAGATAAGTTCATTTTTTAATTCAATTCTTTACTGTTAGCTTAGATTGTCATCATTTCTACCTTTTTTATATGGCTGTAGTGATTAAAAGGCTATGAATTATTTTCGAATTATTTTATTTGTTTTTTTTCTCTATTTATTAGGTCAGGTTTTAGGGGATGGTTGTTTCTCTATGTATTTGTTTCATTTTCTCTTAGTTTGGGGATTCTTCTCTCTGTTCTGTGTATTTGTTCTTTGTTTTAAGGTCAGTTGCCTTTTTTTTGGGGTTTTTTTTTTTTTTTTTTTTTTGTGGGTTTTCAATTCATTAATTTGTGACTCTGTATTTAGATTTTTTTTCTTCTTTTGTATATGATTAAATCGGTATTGGGTTTTGGTTGTTGTAAATATGATTTTTTTCTGCTTAAGCTTCTTGCTCATTTTTCTGGGATTTTAGGTTTTTAGTTGTAAGGGTAACAGAGAACCCTAAAATCCTAGAAATCAGTATTGGCATTTGTATTAATGAATTTCCATTTTCTCTCCTAAAACAATTTGTTAATTGAAAATTGTTTTCTTTTTGCAGAAGGTGGTGCTGAAATTGGATTTACACGATGACAAAGAAAAGAAAGGGTAAATTACACTTTCATATCTCAGGTTTGGGCTTTATTTCAATTCCTTACAACATCTTTAAAACATTTCACTTTCATACCTTAAGTACTATTTTATTTCAAAATAATACATCCGTTACATTTTCCATCCATTGATCCGTTAAATGCTGACGTGGCTGCCAAATGTCTGCCACGTGGCAAAAAAAATAATTTTTAAATTTAAAAAAAAAAACCTGAATTTTTACAAAAAAAGAAAGAAAAAAAAGAGGGTAAATTACACTTTCATACCTCAGGTTTAGGGTCTATTTCAATTCCTTACAACATTTTTAAAACATTTCACTATCATACCTTAAGTACTATTTTATTTCAAAATAATACCTCTGTTACATTTTTCATCCATTGATCCATTAAATGTTGATGTGGCTACCATATATATGCTACGTGGCTGCCAAATGTTTGCCACGTGGCAAATAAAATAATTTTTTAATTTTTTTTAAAAACCCTGAATTTTCTAAAAAAAAAAATTGAAACCTATATTTGCAAGAGGAAGGAAGAAGAGCGAGGAAGAAAAAAAAATTGTCCCTCCCCCAGCGACCCATATATGCAAGAAGAAGAAGAAAAGCCCTTCCCCCCTGCCCGGCGACCCTTCTCCCGTCCCCCGCCCCCCCCCCCCCACCCCCACCCCACCCCACCCCCCCCCGCGGGACCCTCCTCCCTCCGCGATCTGGTGATTTTCAGTGTGGGTGAGTTTTGAATATAGTTTGAGTTTGAGATGTTTTTTGGACTGGTTTTGTGGTAGATCCACCTAATCTCAGGTGGGATTTTTGGGGGTGGGTGATGGGGATTTTTGGGAGGGGTGGCTCGGGTGGGATTTTGGGGGTTTTTTCTTTCTTTCTTCCTCCCTCCTCTTCTTCTTCTTCTTCTTGTTCTTCTTGCAGATGTGGGTCGCTGGGGGGTAGGGGAGGGACAATTTTTTTTTTTCCTTTCTTCCTCCCTCTTCTTCTTCTTGTAGATGTGGGTTTCAAATTTTTTATTTTTTATTTTATTTTTGTTGAGAAAATTCAGGTTTTTAAAAAAAAATAAAAAAATTATTTTATTTGCCACATGGCATACATTTGGCAGCCACGTGGCATATATGTGGCAGCCACGTTAGCATTTAACGGATCAATGGATGGAAAATGTAACGGAGGTATTATTTTGAAATAAAATAGTACTTAAGGTATGAAAGTGAAATGTTTTAAAGATGTTGTAAGAAATTGAAATAGACCCCAAACCTGAGGTATGAAAGTGTAATTTACCCTTCTTCTTTTTTTTTTTTTTTGTAAAAATTCAGGGTTTTTTAAAAAAAATTAAATTTTTTTTTGCCACGTGGCAGACATTTGGCAGGCACGTGGCATATATGTGGCAGCCACGTCAGCATTTAACGGATCAATGGATGGAAAATGTAATTGAGGTATTATTTTGAAATAAAATAGTACTTAAGGTATGAAAGTGAAATGTTTTAAAGATGTTGTAAGGAATTGAAATAGAGCCCAAACCTGAGGTATGAAAGTGTAATTTACCCAAAAGCAAAAGGCCTTGAAAGCAGTCTCCAACCTTACATGTATCAATTATTTTTTTAAGCATGTTGGTTTAATTTAGCTCCTTGAAAAACTTGGAAAATAATAAAAATGCAAAAAAAATTCTGAATTATTTCATTCATCAGCACCTACTGAGTTCTTTGTATTGGTTGAGAAGTTCTCTTTGAAGAGAATGGATTGAAGCTTGGTTTTTAGCCATGGTTTCAGCCACATTCATCAGAATAGGACTAAATGGGAATGAAAATTTGTCCAGTTTTATGTTTTTACATCAGTCTAAGCACTCTCCAAATAATAGGTATATATTTGGAACTAAAACAAGCAGACCTGAGCAGACCTGTGGCTAAGGTTTTATGTAGAACTATTCCAAACATTCTCCTGTTAGAATCCTTTTGGAACTCAAACAAGCAATATATATTATAGCAGGAGTGAATTAAAGTCACAGTACCAAGTTCAATCCTCCATATATTGGATTACTTTCAGTACTCATATCCTACAAGAAATATAATTCCTCTAAGCTTATTAATAAGACTTTTCCATAGCATGATTCACACAATATATCCGGCCCTAATGTTATCTTCGTACTCATAGTCTAATAGTACTTTCAATATAAATTAAATGGGAACTTTAAATATCAACACAAAAATTAATCAGGCATTCGACTTCGACAATACTATATGTGGATCTTAAAGTTATAGGAATATATTTTACATTCAGAATTTAATTTATGTAAGTGTTTTGCTAAAACACTGAGACTTGGTGGTAGACTGCACTTTGCAGCCACAACTAAGACCAAGGGGTTGATTTTCAGTTTCCTTTCCTTATCAATTGGAATAAAAGTGCAACCCACCAGATAAGTAGTTGATTAGTTATACTACTAAAGTAGTTCAGTTATTTTTACATAATGTCACTTAGCGGCGGGAAACTAACGAACTAGATTTCTTGACGTATTTTTACATTCCATTTTTTTTGTTTGACAACTTTTTAGGTGCTGCAGATTTTGTTCTGGTTTTTCATTCTTTCTGTGAATTTCAATTGTAGTAGGATTGCATCGTTTAAATTGTGGGATTGTTTTGTTTGATGGATTTCAATTGTGTTTTCATTTATATAGTACTAATGGATTTACTATGTTTGGGAATTTCAGGAATTTGAGTCGTTGGAGGGGGAAAGTTGGTTCCTATGCATATTGAGGTATATAGCTATATGCCCTATTTTTATTCAAAGCCTATTTTAAATGTATGATTGGTTTGGGAGAAATGAATGAAAAAGAGAGTTAGAATAATGCCCTTATTTTGGATTTTGAAAGAGAGTTATGAATGTATAAGGATGTGCATTTTATATTCCCTGTTTTGGATCAGCGTGTGTTATTTGAAAAAGAGAGTTAGAAAATGTATGATCAGTGTGTGTGTGTTATTTGTTCAAGACATCCCTATTTCGATTTTCTCGCAACCCCATTTGATATACCTTGTTTTTATTCAAGGGGATATCCTCAATTTTTGGATTTTCTCCTCTGTGAAACAGAGAGTTAGACCTCATTTTTTGGTGGATTCTCTAATTTTTGGGATGTTTGATGTGTATTTTATGGTTTTAGAGTTTTGTGGCTTTTAGGAATTGGATTTGGTCTAAACTATTAGCAACAGATGTTTTCCTTTTTTTATTGGTCTAAAGTATAAGATAATTTCAGGATCTGTGTTGGGTTGTTTTTTGTTTTTGCAGTTTGTGGGTTTTAATGTTTATGGAAAATTTTGAAATTGATTGCTGTTTTAATGTTTTGGGAAAATTTTGAGGTTTGTTACTGTTTCAGGATTAGTGCTAATGGATTTGCTATGTTTGTGAATTTCAGAAATTTGGATAGCCGGAGGGAACACTTAGGACTTTGGCTTTTTGAGGTATATTCATTTATAACGATTTTGTAACTATGTTGTTAAATTTTTTATGTATGCTAACTTGGACAATTATTGAATTTTTGTTCTGGTTTGCTGCTCAGTGCTGGAGATGTTGCAAAAGAAATGAGCTATGGAAGACTTCATCATGGACTGTTGCAAAGGATCAAAGATATATATATATTTTTTGTCATTCCACTATTGTAGAGATATACTTTTTGGGCATTCCACTACTAAAGTTACATAATGCACAGACCATAAGAACATGCACTAGTAGGAAAAACTATTTGTGCGACAAAGCAAAATCCATCGCGAAAGGACATTTTGTGCAACGAAAAAAATATATTCGTCTCGCAAGGTTGGTGAACTTTGCGCGACGGAGAACTTCATCGTGCAACAATGTTTGCACGACGAAAAAAAGATGTTCGTCGCGCAAAGCCAGTAAGAAAACCACGGGCGATATTTTTTTGGCGTGAAAATAAATGCGCGATGAAGATTTTCCTATCGAACCTTTTCGCGACAAAGTCTTCGTCGCGCAAGTTACAATCAGTTTTGAGTCAAAGCATTCAGTGCATGTGAATCAGAGGAATCTACATCGTATTTAGTGTGGGTCTTTACGCGACACAGCCTTTGTCATGCAAAGGCCTGAACCTTCCTATAAATATGCGCTTTTTCTCTCCTTATTCTTCACAATTCTGTTCGTGATGTGATGGAGGATAAAAACAAGGATCAAAGCGTGCCCGCCAGCCCGTATGATTTGAGGCAACATGTGGAGTTCGCACATGCGATTGGTGTAGCCATGTCTACTACTGAGTGGCGTTCTTGGAAATATATGCCCGAGAATGTGAAGAAGGTGGTGGTGGATGAATTATGTATATTGTTGATGGGTCAATAATTAATTTTGTGAAATTTTTTGTTATATGTAGGAATTAATTATTTGCATATATGTGTAACAGTGTAAGTATACTCTTGATGATGATACGAACAAAGAGTTGATGAAATTGATGGAGGTGGCGTTGAAGGGAGGCTACAAGCGGTGGCGTTATGACGTCTAGCAGAATGGAGGACCATCGAAATAACAGTTTTACATTTATGTTTTTAAGGACAATATTTAAATTTAATGTTTTTTTTATAAGTTATGTATTTGGACTTAATTAGGCTTTAATTCTTGTTTGGTTTTTTAAATAATTGAATGGAATATTATATCAATTTATTTAAGGTTTTAATTATTTTTAGAATAAATATTATAACTGAAAATTTGTTTGTAATTATGAAGTTTACGTTATGTTTACGTAAACTTGATAATTACAATCAATCACGTTTGTCGCTAAAACGTTTGCGCGACAAAGGCTGTCGATGTGCAAAAACTTGCGCGACAATGGTCGTCGTTGTGCAAAACCTTGCGCGACAATGGCTGTTGCTGTGCAAAACCTTGCACGACAAAGCCTTCATCGCGCAAATGGCGTTCAATTTTAGGTCAGCGTATTTGGTGCATCTGAATCAAAGAAATCAATACCGTATTTAGTGTAGATATTTGCACGACAAAGTCTTCGTCATGCAAAGTCCCTAACCTTCCTATAAATATGCGCTTCTGCTCTCCTTATTCTTCACAATTCGTTTCGGAAAAGCTTACCAAGTCTACAGATTATAATCAGTTCGTTCTTTGATTGTCGGTACGATGACCGACAGTAGCGCGCGTTTGTCAAAGACAACGGATGGCGAAGGTTACGGAAAAGGTTTGCGTTGTAAATTTTGCATTTTGTATAAATTTTTTATTTAGCTTCAGTATTATGAAAATATATTTTGTGGATAGACAAAAATAAATTTGTTGCGGTACGGGTCCAACACACTTATGGTCGCAGCCGTTACCGAATTACAGCTGACGAAGTAATAGAGGTTGTGAAGTCAGAATAGCACGCCAGCTTTTGGTCCGACTTTGGAGCATTGGTGCGTACCAAATGTGTTGCGGATTGAGAGTCTTGGAGAGCCGTCCCTGAGGAGCTAAAGATGCACATGATTGATGAGTTAGCTATATGTGTTAATTTTATTCGTTAAATAATAATGTTTGTTAAATATAATATAATAGTGAGCTTTTAATTTATTAATTTTTGCATGACAACCCAATTGGGACATTGACAAAAGTGACCCAAATCTGATGAAGGCTATCAACAACATGTTCAAGTCGCGTTTCCGGGAGTGGAAGTTTGATAATAACGCGCAGCAGAACTACAACAAGAACCAAAACTACCAGCAAATGAGTAGAATAGGGTTTTTAATTTTAATTTTTTTGCTTATTTAATAATTAGATCTGAATTTTAAGTTTTTTTAGTATGAAGAGTTTAATTAAATATGTACTTAATGTTTATTATGAATAAAATTAATGCACTTTAATAAACATGTATATTAATTAATTATGCACAAATGGTATAATGAACATATATATTTCCAGCCTTCAGGATTGTCGTTAGTCTCGGATGTATAATTTTTCTTAACTAACTTATTTAATTTCCATTCATTTAAATTGTGTTGTATGTAGTTTATAGGTGTTGTGAGTTTATGTATTTGTATGCAAACATTTTTGTATGGATGTACAAAAAATGGTTTGCAATGTTCATATGAGCTTAGTTTCTCATTTGAGAATTAGTTGGATTTCGTGAATGGATAGGAAAGCATGACTGCGGTCCAACTAATTCTTTCGAGAATTAGTTGTTGAATGGATGGGAAAGCAGTGGATACATAATCCTAACAGATGTGCTGATGATTATTTGGATGGAATAAATGAGTTAATTGATTTTGCAATTGCAAACAACCGTGGTTCAACTCAAATTCGGTGTCCTTGTAGAAAATGTAACAACTTAATGATTGAATATTTTGAAACTGTTCGATACCATTTAGTCATAAATGGGATGCTAGAAACCTATACTACATGGATCATCATGGAGAACAAATACAATATGCTTCATCCTCCCACATTACCCGAGCAGTGGATATAGTTGAATCTGTTATGGACCCAAATGAACAAATTATGGACATTATCAATGCCGTCTTTCCAACCGCTAGTTCGAATACGAATGAGGAAGTAGAAGATGACGTCCCTCCCACCATGGACGGTGAAGCATTCGAAAAATATGAAAAACTATTAAAAAGTGCCAAGCAAGAATTATACCCCGATTGCGAAGGATTTTCGATGCTCACGGCCATTGTTGAGTTGATGCATGGCAAAATAAAGTTTCCTATGTCGAACCAGTGTTTTGATTACTTTTTGGGGGTTTTCAAAAGGATGCTTCCAAAGGAAAATTGCCTTCCTAAAGATCATAAAAGTGTAAAGAATGTGTTGAGTGATCTTGGATTGGTATATGAAAAAACTCACGCGTGTAAAAATAATTGCATTTTGTTCTACAAAGAGAATAAAGCATTGGATAAATGCCCTGTATGTAATGAGTCGCGGCTTAAAATGACCTCTCAGAATAGAACAACGAAGATTCCACAAAAAGTTATGCATTATCTCCCATTAAAGCCCAGGTTGCAGCTATTGTATATGCCAACACACACTGCAAGTGACATGAGGTGGCATAAGGACAGACGAGTGGATGACAATGTTATGAGACATCCTGCAGATGGAGAGGCCTGGAAAGAGTTTGATCGGCTATACCTTGATTTGTACGTGAGCCCCAGAACGTTAGATTGGGACTTGCGACAGACGGGTTTAATCCGTTCAGGGTTCTAAACCAAAACCACAGCACTTGGCCAATCTTCGTAATTCCGTATAATTTGCTGCCTTGGAAGTGCATGAAAAATGAATATATGATGATGACGTTGTTGATAATTGAAGATCCGAGCACGTCTATTGATGTGTATTTACAATCGTTGGTCGATGAACTAAAAGAATTATGGGAAAACGGTGTTCCCACGTACGATAAATCTACCAGAAGATGTTCACTTTGAGAGCAGCCATGATGTGGACTATAAACGATTTTCCTGCATACGCTATGATGTCTGGGTGGAGCACTAAGGGTTATAACGCATGCCTAGTTTGTAAAGAGAACATAACGTCTAGTTGGCATGCGGGAAAAGTTTGTTACCTAGGGCATCGTAAATGGTTACCGTGGGACCACGAGTGGCGTCAGAACGAGACAGACTTCTTCAACAGCACAGAGCTTCGGCCAAGACACAGAGAATGGTCCGGAGATGAAATTTTAGCTCAGGTGAATCGGTTGGATTTTGCTCCGTTGGGCAAATTCATAAATAGGACAAAACCAAACACACATATAAACTGGACAGATAAGATGAGGTTGTTTGAGCTCTCGTACTGGTCCAAATTAAAATTGAGACAACATTGATGTAATGCATGTTGAGAAAAATGTGTTTGATACACTGGTTGAAACTATACTAGACATCGAGGGAAAAACAAAAGGCACAATAAAAGCTTGGATCAATCTGGAAAAAATGGGCATTAGGCTAGGTTTATAGATGATGAGGGACGGAGACATAGCTAGAAAGAAGCTCGCATCGTTTTTGGTGAAACCGGATAAGAGGAAAGAGTTTTTGTAGTTTATATCTTCTGTAAAGTTTCCAGATAGGTATGCTTCAAACATCGGCCTTTGCGCAAACGTGGATGGAGTCAAATTTTCTGGCCTCAAGAGTCATGATTGTCATGTCATACTTCAACACCTTCTCCCAATGGGAATTCGACACTTCTTGCCCAAAGACTTGGTGAAGCTGATTATGTTATTGACGAGATATTTTTCTCAATTACCTGCAAGATCTTTGCGCAAGTCCAATGTTAAATAGTTGTGTGACAATATTATTGAAGTGCTATGCAAGTTTGAACAAATAGTTTCTCCAGCTTTCTTCACAAGCATGATCCACGTGATGATTCACTTACCAGAAGAGGAACTTCTAGCTGGACCTGTCAACTATTGATGGATGTATCCGATAGAAAGGTATATAATCGCCATAAATGCTTTAGTTTGTGATGTATGTAAGATTTGACTAATTTTATACAATATTTTGTTTATTGATGCAGACCACTAGGTGAATTAAAAAAGAGTGTACAGAGCAGGGCAAAGCCTGAATGATCAATCGTGGAGGCATGGGTTGCATTTAAGTCGCTTACATTTTGTGCAATGTACCTACAAGACGTTGAGACTACGTTCAACCGATAGCAACGCAATAATGACGGTGGTGTGAGAAGTGAAAAACTTTCTGTTTTTGCACAAATTGCACAACCCTTTGGCAAACCAATCAGAGGGGAATTGTTTAACAAAATGGACATGGAGGTAGCACATTGGTTTGTACTTAACAATTGTGACAAGATATGCCAAAAAGCATCGTGAATTGTTTCTAGATGAGCATGAAGAGTTGATGAAGCGGGAACATTGGTTTGTACTTAAAAATTGTACTTAACAATTTTGCCTACCTAGATGAGCATGAAGAGTTGATGAAGCGGGAACATCCTTCACATTTATATGCCAAAAAGCATCGTGAATTGTTTCCTCGATGGTTTCGTGAAAATGTAAGTTGTTCGTGTTTTGGGTTATTTGCATAATTGTAAATGTTAAACTAACATGGCAACTTTTTCTCATTTATTTAGGTGAAGAAATTGAAGGAAATGAATTCGCCCGCTTACACTGAAGAATTGTACAACTTGGCTATTGGGCCCCTAAGCGCATAATTGTACTCCGGTTGTCATTTAAATGGCAACAAGTTTTTGGCATCTGATCGCGATGACAAGCTTTGTACGCAAAATAGTGGGGTACATGTCCCGGGTGCGGGCGACATTGCAGACATTGATTTATATGGAAAACTGACAAGTGTTGTGCAATTACTTTACAAAAACCGTTGTCAAGTTATCCTGTTTAAGTGTCGTTGGTTTAATACAAAGCCACGTAGGGTTGGAGGTGTTAAGTGAGATGATGGTTTGCTATCAGTCAACACTAACAGATGTTAGTATAACGATGGCCAAACAAATTTTCTATATAGATGACCCTAAGGACGGGAAGGCATGGAAAGTAGTTCAGAAGATTGAGCACAGGTTGTATGATATTCTGGACTGAGATCTTGCTGCCGATGACGGTTATGGTGACATTATGGTTGCACAATAGTTTATAAGATTGAGCACAAGTTGTATGATATGACTGTTGTACAAGAATCGTATCAAGTAGTCGGAGGTCTTGAAATCAAAATACCGATCGACTCCATTATGATTGACCTCGGGGATCTACTGCGATACAATGCACCCGAGTGCGTGAACTACGACGTGCTTACTAACGAGGAGGAATGGGAGTCTGAATCTGACGATAGTGATGATATTTATTCTAGTTCAGACAAGGATTAATGAAAAATTGTGATGTAAATGTAATGATATTTATTGAATGGTATTTATTTTGTATACAAACAAAAGTTTCCTTTAAAATTTGTAACAAAATTAATTAAACAAAAAAAAAATTATTTATTTATTTAAACCAAAAAATAAATTAAATTTACAAATATGCTCGACGACATTTTAGAAATGTTTGTTGTGAAAATATTTAAAAATTCATTTTTTAAAAAAAAAAACTGGTGGTGCGATGAAAATTTAAACACCCTCGTCGAGCAAACATGTAACAATTTGATTTTTTACCAAAATTGGGTGCGTTTTTATTTCGGCGCCTTCACTCTATCTCTCTCTATCTTAGACTCACTCAATCTTTCCCTCGATTATGTCTGAACTCACTCTCCTCTCTCTCTCTCTCTCTCTCTCTCTCGATTCTCTTAAGCTCCTCGCTCTCATCACTCACTATCTCAGTGTCTCCCTCTCTCCCTCTCTCACACTCTCTCTGTTTCTTTGTCTCTCTGTCACTCTCCCTCTCGCATCCGCCGCACTCTGACGCCACACCCTTTCTCCGCCGCCGCAACATTACTAGGTAAGCACCCAGTCTCCCTTAATTCAATTATTTATAAGTGCAATTTTCTCAATTTTTCCGTTGAATTGTTTTAATTACAACATTTAGGGATTTAGGGTTCGAATTGGGAATCCTGGGTTAGGGATTTAGGGTTCGAATTGGGAATCGTGGGTTAGGGATTTAGGGTTCAAATTGGGAATCTTTGGTTAGGGTTTTCAAATTGAGATGAGATTTCGACCTTCCCTTCTCTTGGAAACGGAATGGAACTCTTGCTCTCGTAAGGGAGATATATCTCAGCAATATTTCCCTACCCCTTTCCTAGTGTCTTGTTAATAAGGAAATGCAATAAAATATAACTTACAATATTATGTATTTCTTAGCTGGAACTTTCATAGAAATTCTGTTCGTAAGATTAATCTAACTTGGACATACTAAAAGTTTTATGAACTAAAGTGTACTGGCTAGTTCTTGTTTCTTTGACAAAATAATTAAGTGGCTTAATTATTTCCTTTTCCAAACCCTAATCTATATATATATAGATATAGATATATAAGAGAAATTTTCGAGTGTATATAGGCGGCGCATTGAAAGGATGGTAAAATTAACAAACACATGGAGTTCGGAGCGAAGTCAATCAAACAAAGCTAAGATTGACATGTTTGTTTGTGAGCCTTTGATGCATTGCATCTTGCATATGGAATCGTAAAAGCTAGCACTTAGTTGTCATTCCTTTATCATTGTTTTTCCATGAAACATTATAACAATATGGTAACAATTACGTTGTTGGGATTATCCTTAACCAGAGCAAACAAAGTAAGTATTCATCTTCATGTCCAACCTGGAGGTCAATCAAGTCCAAATTGATAATGAAGACGCTTTAAAAATATATGACCAAAAAAAAAAGAGGTTTTGAAAATATTTAGAATTATGCTTCAAGTCAACTATTACTTTGCAACCCTAAAGACAAATTGCAGTTTTCTGATATCTAAATGAATGTAGTAGTAACTATCCATTAGTACTAGGATATTCTAGGGATCGTTCACATTCTAGTTGGAAGTCATATCATTTAAAAACCTGGAGTAGCTCTCTATCTTGGGCCCTTTGAACTTGTGAGTGGGCTGGTGAATTGTAACAAGTGTTTCACAATCATGATTCATTTTTCCCCAGTAAATTTTTATTTATTTTCATTTATACTGTTTTTCCTAATTGTTACAAGGGATCTGAAGGAAGTTTAGTGAAACTAACCATTCGGAGTGGACCTGAAATAAAGCACCTAGATCTAATGTAGGTTTAGTTCTTCATTCATTCCTGCAGAAATACTATAAAATCAGTCTAAGGAATTATTCATTCTATTTTTTCTGTAGGGATAAAAATGCTGTATGCCCAAAAGTGTTTGAAGATTATTGCTTTGATCATATGTTGGTTTTAACTTTCTCATGGCTTGCATTTGATAATTAGTTGGAATTAATTTCATCATGTCATTTTAAGAATGCTTTTGCTCTAAGTTCTCATTTTATTTGGTGGTTGGCAATTGAGCTCCGCGTTTAACCACAGTCATCACATTCACTAAGACAATGAGCTATTATATCACACATTCTAGCCTCATTCACATTTGCATTACACATGTTAGGGATGCAACAAGTTTTGTAACTGTCATGGTACCAGTTGCTGTTAGTTCGTTCAAGTTTAGTAACTGTCTTCCATTCATAATTTGTACAAGTTTGGTAACTTAGGAATGTATTTGGAACTTTGTTTACGATTTTATTTATTTATTTCCTATTTGATCTTTAAGACCTTCTAGGGTTTTTCATGACAAACGTGAGTTTTCTCTCAATTATTCAGTGGATTCTACCTTGAGGTTATCGTTCGATTTCCCTTTAATATATTTGTTGCATCATATATGTCATTGTAGATGGGTCAATTTGTTTGTTTGTTAATAAACTTGTTCCTTGCAATACTCTTTTTTATTCCTATCTCATGTTTTCATGCACCTTATATATGTGAAATGAAATGCATATAATAAGATGATATCTAAACAAATTCATGATTGTTTTTTTCTTTTTCGAACTTTGTCTACAACTGCTGACAAAACTTGATTCATATATGGAGATGTGGGTTGTCCACCTCTCCCTTTGTCCAAGTCATGAATATGATACATAAGTACACACACACACACACACACACACATTCATCCTTACCTTCAACCAGAATAAGTACATGTTTGCCCTCTTCCATCATTCATCGATTCCTTACAAGTTGCATTGTCTTGCAAATTGTTTTGTCCTTTTAACTTTTCTTTTTCATGTTTATCATATAGGTTTGCATAAGGCATGTAAATAGGTTATACATATAGGCATGTGGGATATTATAAATGTTCCTATAGTGCATGAATATATATTTTGCGGTTGTAAGGGTAATTTGATCATTTGATTCATTCTTTAATGGTATTAATGAAATTAAATATATATCTTATTTTGCTTCAAGGTTTGGATATTTTTAGTATATCCAAACCAGATTAAAGTAGTGGAATGTAACTTTTTTATTAATTGTTTTTGTAGATGTCGAACTTAATATCAAACCGACGGGCAGCTAGTAGGGGCAGTCAGACACCTTCTCCAAGAGGTAGTGCTGCTGCCACCTCCAAACCTGATATAGGCACGATGGGTGTCCCTCCGATCAGCCCTTTGGGGCCAACGGTGTCTACGGCTCATGTGTCATTAACTTCTTCAGTGACGCATCCTGTACTAAGCGCCCGGAGGACTCATCAACGGCCCCGGAGTTCTGAGGAGGCTCAGCAGTCTGGTGAGGCTTCCTCTGTCCATGGAGAGGGGTCCTAGACAAGTAAGCTTGCTCTGTCCATTGATAAGCTTGCTTCTGGTTTCATGATGGTCAAAGCAACATTGACATTAGTCTGCAGGCATGCTTGAACCTTCAAAATTGTCATATTCCCATTAATTAGAACGAACTTACTAAGAACTTTGCTTTGAGTGCTTTGCCTCTATTGTTGTTAGTTCGTGTAATCCCACAAACATATGCTCTCTATATTAGTAGAACCACCGCTGTAAACAATTTAAGTTGACACAACTAGCCTTGGAAGCCAAAACTTGTTGCAGACTCGCTGTGTGAAGTCATGTCAACAAGTTGTAAATTTTGTTTTAACGTCTCCAATTGGTATAAACTGTTTGAATTGTTGGGTGGATGTGTTGTTTTTGTTGTTATATTGTCTGCAGGTTTTAGGAAATGTTATAGTTTTAGGGGAGGTTCTGCCAAATCTTTGATAGAAAATAGAATTCATCTAATGTTTACTTTGTTTATTTGGTAGTTCAAAAAAAAAAAAAAAAAAAAAACCAGGGGCCCTTACAGACTACTCAAGACGTCACTGACCACTCGCACCACGATCGAGAAGATCACCAATACATGGGATCCTTGACATCGTGCGGCTGCAACAAAAGAGCAGCACAGTGCGTTAGCCACCGACATTGGCTCGGTTATCAAGAACCATTGCCCCCTCATGTGGGAATCATGGAAAGCTGTCCCACATGAAGTCAACGAAGCCGTTCTTCATGAATTATCGGTAAGTATTTTCAACCTCAAATATTAAATTTTTATTAAAGTATACAAAGAATTTAAATTTTAACTACTATTTATTTGTTGAGTTTTGCAACATCACTATGAGCTCTCCAACCTCGATGCCAATAAAATGCAGTACATCAACGACCTATGCTCTGGTAGGTTCACTCAATGGAAGAGTGACCTCCACAAGCATTATGAGCTATATGAAGGTCTGGAGGTCACTCTAGCAGTTGGGTGCCCTATAGAGTTGGTGGACCGCCGGGATGAATGGGAGTGTCTCTGCGGCCATTTTCAAGACGAGAAATACCTCATACGTATAATATATATTTCAATAATACATTAATAAAAAAATTTACAATTTAAATTTTCATTTTTTCATTCATTTGTTATAAATGTGTAAACTAATTTTTTTTTTTTTTTTAATTCAACAGAAAAAAGTGAAGGCAAACTTAATCAATCGGTCGAAGAATAAACTTCTTCACCAATCCGGCTCATGACGCTTCTTTTATAGGTTGGAGGAGTGACGTAAGGTAACTGTATATTTATTTTAAGTTTTCAATCTTTTTACTCTTTATTACACAATTGGTAATCTATGTTAACACTTTTTAAATTTTTTCAGGCGGGTCAAAGTTTCCAGAAATTGACATGTTCAAGGAGGTGTACGTTCGGCTCGAGCATGAGCTGATGGAGCAGCTTCATGTAGTTATTTCAATTTTTAATATTCAATTAATATTAATTACATGTATATTCAAATTAATTTGTTTATTTCATTTTTCTAGTCCATCATGGTAAAGAAGGGCCAAACTGTTCTAGAGGAGGTGGATTCCTAGCTTCCCTTAGAGACCCCGATCGAAGAGGTGTTTCCCTTTGAGGATGCTGGCTTTCAGATCATGACAGACACACTCGATCAGACCCTCAGTCGTCGGCATGGGAATGTTCACTGGGGGCTTGGGAAAGCCCGCCTTCGGGACTCGTCTACCTTATCCTCCTAGCAGAGAACAAAAGAGGTCAAAACGCTGACATCTGAAGTGGCAAACCTGAAAGAGCGGATTGCCACCCAGCAGTTTCATATTGCGGCCCAAAACAATTTGATGAACCAAATTTGTCGCGCACTTCAAATCTCTGGCATTCACTTCCGCAACGTTGAACCACCTCCAGAAACGACATCCCAGCCCTTCGCAGCAGCAGCTACGAACTCCTAGCCCCCCGACACAGCAACAATACCACCAACCGACGATTGTGACATCGAGGACTACCTATTTTAGTTTTGTTTTAAATTGTTTTCAAATTTAAAAATACTTTTTTCCATTGTATGTACATTTTCAATAATTTTTTAATTCAATATTCTTTTTTAAATTTTCTATTTTTTTAATTTTATTAAATTAATTTTTGCATAAAACAATATTAGCAACATTTAAAAGGAAAAAAAATTAAATAAATAATAAATATTTAAAAAAACTAATTTTTAAAATCTTACTGCGACGGCCTCTATATTTGTCGCGCAAGAGTTTGTGGGTCGAATCTCTATGTCCGTCGTGCAAGAGTTTGGGGGTCAAACCCCAGTTTTGTCGCTCGGTACGCGCAACGACCACCAATTTCGTCACGCAATCTTCATTTTGCACGACGAAAAGCTTTCCTCCATCGCACAATGCCTAGGGATGGAAATGGGGTGGATTGGGTTCGGATGTGCAATCCCCATACCCGAACCCGTTTACTTTCCCCAAACTCGAAACCGTAGAATCTCCGAACGGGTTTCCCCTGTAACCGAACCCATCAAGTTATGGATTTTTCATTGAAGAATGGTTTTCCCCATTATGATATTTACATATTTACATTATTAATTAAATAAATAATTTTAAATAAAAACGATATTAAATAAATTGCTATTATTAATACAATTGATACAATGGAACTAATAAGTATTTTTAAATATTTATATTACCAAGAAAACATTTACACTCTTGAAAATTAAAAAGCATATAATTTATACCTATTAATGATCTAAAAGTAAATAATTAATTTTCATATTTAATAATGCATGATTGTTAACAATTCATTTTCAAATAATAAATATTTTTTATTTTTTTTATTAATAAATGAAATAGGTCGGTTTTGGGTATGGGTTCGGGCGAATACCCCAATAACCATAACCGAACCCGAAACCGAAAAATTTACCCGATGGGTACCCGTAACCGTGAAATACTCGAAATTTAATGCTCGAAACCGAACCGTTCGGATCGGTTACTTGCGGGGATCGGATTTGACGGGTTAAATTGCCATCCTTAGCAATGCCTGACGTCATGAGCTTTGTGCAACACTCTCTTCACCACCCAATGTTTCCAGCGACGGTATTGGCCTTTGCGCAACGCTTTCCCCTTCGTCGCCCAAGCAGTTAAGTAGTGATGTCTTTATATTTTTTGCAACTGTTGGAAAGACACCAAGCCTTGCAGAACATGTATTTTGTCATGTTGCATGCACAAACAAAATATGTGTGAACTGTATGGTACTTCGATCTCTGATGCAAAGACACTATATTTTGTCATTGCAACTTTTGTCAACGTAAACTTTCCTGGAAGTAATTTTGATTGTATATTGGCTCTCGATGTCAACTTAATATAGTAGCAATGTAAACTGAGCTGCTTATTTTATTGTATCAATTCAACTATCTCTTGCTTTTTCTTTTATTTGGAGATAATTGTGTAAATTTGTGATTTTTTTTATTGTATCAATTCACCTATCTCTTGCCTCTTCTTTTATTTGGAGATAATTGTGTAAATTTGTGGTTTTGTGAGCGTTACTTAGGTAAAACGTGCGTTGTCTAAATTACTACATTTAAGAATGCAATTGTAGTGCTGCAACATTTTCAGTTAGTTTTTCTACGAATATTATTATGTCTATTGTTTGTCGATTACAGTTTGAAAACTCGCAGCAAAGCGCGGGCATTCCTGCTAGTATACTACAAACTACACATACCATGAGAAACTTCAAATTGGAGCTAGATTTTATGAACTAGAGAGAAGCTATTGGAAAGTATCCAAATAATCTCACCCACTCTTAACAAGAATTTCATAGGTCCAAATCTATGCCATAGTCGACATACTTTTTATTGTCAAACAATAGCAGATTTTTATTAAATTCGAATTTAGATGTTTATATTCTTGGCTAGAACTTTAAATAATCATTTCGGAAAAGCCATACTCGATCCTCCATTTTCAGTAACAAATGAAGTTACCAAGTGACCTGTTACGTTACTTCGGTGAGAGCGTATCAAAACTCTATTAAATTGTTTTATTACACACTTAAATACTAAATTAAAGGAAGGGTTTGAATCTGGAACGCAGTGAGTGAAACAAGAAAACCCTATCCACCTGGGTAATCCACCACTTGCCATACGAAACTCTATTGACTCCATCTGTTTTGCAAGGTGCAGAATGTCATATGGCATATGTTTGAAAGTATTTTTAATAACTTAAATAGCCATCAGATCACCAAATGCACTTTTGATAGTGTTTGGCAGAAAAAAAAATTAAGAGTGCTTCTTAGTTGGAAAAAAAAGAATAAATAAAAAACACTTACGTCCAACTAAGTGTTTTTGCCCATATATTTTGTGTACATTTGTTTTTATATATTTGCTTCTGCATTTCTCTCATCATCCATCAACTTTTCTAATACTATATCCCTTAGTTCTCACATGTACTGCCCCACCATATCTAGCAAAAAAATTAAAAACAAATTGTTATCAAGGGACCTCAATTTTTTGTCAAACGCAACTTAACTGATCAAATCATAAAAATGAACCTCTTCCACGATTTATTGCATGTACTGAGAGGGACGTGCAAGAAGCCAGGAGCGAAGTCCCAATTTCACTTGATTTGATACAGAAGGCTGAAGGCAGGTCAAATCATCGGGTGAGATTTCCTCATCCATGATCTTGACTAACAAGCCATTATGGTTGGGACGTTTCTTTACTTTCTAGGTTGTATTTGGTCACTTATTAGCATTGCCAGGTCGAGTTTAATATGTCAACATTGGAAAGACAGCCATTAAATAGAGTAAGAGTTAGTTGATTTTTTTCTTTTTAATTTTAAAGAATTTTTTTTGTGTTTAGGACTAATCCATTTGAGTAATTGTAAAAAGGGGTGAACTACCATAAAACTCAATTAAAGTTTGGATGTAATGAGAAGTTTTTTGGGTGTAAATCGAATTCTTGTGTTTTTAATTTTCTGTTGAAGAAGGGTTGAAGTTTAAGAGATGGTTGGAGTTGGGAGAAAATAGGTACAGAAAGAAATATGGACCACATCATAATTTCTCATTTAGTGACCGCAAATTAAGGTGTTGTTATATTGGTCACAGATTATCAACATATGTTCTATGCAACGTGAGTACTCAAACTTTGTAAGCATTGGATTATTCTAGTGGATAAGGTCTTTCTGTTTAAAATATAGGATATTTTTCTTTGTACTCATAACACATAGCGGTATATCACGTGTCATAATATAAATGGACGACATAATTGATATGTCTCATTTTTTGGTATATTTTCTAGTATCCTTCTACTTATATTACGACACATGGTGTACCCCTTCTGTATTTCGTGTACACTAAAAAATCTCTCCTCTTTATTCCAATGCAATGTGAGTGCAAATCATTTTGCCTTCCCATAATTTAAATGAATTTAGTATAGATTATCTTAGGTTTGTAAAAATAAAATAAAATAAAAATAAAAATAAACAAGTACCCAAACTTTGAAGGATCTTGTAACTCATGATATCCAATGTACAGCTAGATTTTGTCTTCTATTTTGTGTAATTAGATTTTATTTTCTCTACAAGCACATTTCATAACATGCTTTGCTCGGAGGCTGAGGCTTCCAGCTTGGATTAGGCATGAGGCCATAATTTTTAAAGTAAAATTATTGGCCAACTATGTCCTGCACTGCGAGAGATTTTTCAGTGTGATCGATACACGGGATGGTACACCATGTGTCACTATACAAATGGTGGGATATGTGTGCTAAAAAGTTAATAACTTACCACTTCTATTAAAACACATCGTGTAGCACTTATGTTCCCGTCATAATTACAAATTTCTCCTGCACTGCATACCTTTCATGTGAAATCATTTTCCTTTTCTTGCCTTTTTTCTTTTCGGAAAAATTAGGATTCAGTTCCTAGTCACCAATGTTCATAGACTGAAACCTTATTGGTTTTTAGTTTTTGATCAAAGTCATTTGACTTTGTACACCTCAGCATTTTACTATTAAAATACTTTCATGTCATCTTTTTATTTTTTATACAAATTTTAATTTATAATTTCTACCACATTATCACGTTTGTAATTGAAAATCTCAAAATTCTCTCACTCAAATTCATGTTTATATTCAAATTCAACATTATTATATTGAATATGTATCTTCAAATTTAAATCTTGCCAAAAAAATTTCAAACTTGCTTTTCCTCCATGACCATCATATTGCAAAATCATAACAAATGACCATTATATTGCTATGAACACAATTTTAATTTTATTGGATACATTCTCTTCTCTTGTTCCTTAATCCATGTACCCAACTTTTATTCTATACTACCATTGTAATTTTTCCTTCTAAATTATTTTGTACCCATATATGTATAACTTTTTCCTATAAGATTTATATAGTATGTACCCTTAAGTAAATTGGTCATATGGTTTGCTTCCATTTTTCTATCCGTTAATCATTTTTTACATTAAGAATTTATATGGGTACATTGTCTTTTTTTTTTTTTTTTTTTTTTTTTTTGTTGTTGTCACATATGGGTTTTAATGTTGAAATTGTATATGAGTACATTTCTTGTAAATTACTATAATTGTACATGGGTACATTCTTATGGGAACATTTATCTTTTATCATGACATTCAATAAAAAAAAACAATTCTTTTCATAACTTATTTTCCACATTTTAATCACCAATTTTTAATTGGTTTAAGGTTTTCTAAGGGTGGAGTTTGTAATCCCATAAACGTTAAATTTCAAATCTGATGAGACTTTATATTCCATAAATGTGGTAATTTATTTTATTTAATTGCTTTAAATGTTCGGACAAAAAAAATTGCTTTAAAGGATGTCTATATTACAATATTTAATATAATGTTTAATTTAAAATATAAAATAGTTGACATGGAAATTGATTAATGCTAATATGCTGATGTGTACAAAGTCAAATGACTTTGATCAAAATCTAAAAATTAATAGGATTTCAATCAATGTACACTAGTGAGTAGGGACCGCATCTAAAGTATTTGATGAACTGGAATTTACGTCACCAAGGGCAAACAGCCAAAACTTACGAAGAAAGTCCAAACAGAGGATTAACAAAGAGAATTACATGCATGGCTCCAAGAAAACAAGTCTATAGGGGTTGCTACTAAGAAAGCCGTTGCAGCATGAGCAAAACGTCACCCCACAAATACCCTACAACCTCGGGTTTGCTAGAGGACAAGGCAAGCCATTGATCCTTGTTGAGAATATGCACAAGCGAAGATGATGGTTTGTCGACCCAAGTAAAACAGCTCATCTCCGCACTTGTTTGCAATGCCAAAGAGTCTGCCGCCTTGTTGGCTGATTGAGGAACCTAAGACCAGCGGCACACTTGGAAGGAATCCCCAACCTCCAAAATTCTACTTAGTGTAGGAAAAGCCTCTCAGCTGCCATTCTCAATAGAGTTGTGCAATGCGAGAATAGTTTCCGTAGAATCCGATTCTATAAAATTTCACTGAAGCCATGTTATTTTGCAACAAGAATGCCTTCAAGCTCCCACCCTTTAGGTCTTCACCTTTCAAAAAAAATTAATAATCCAACAAAGTGAACCAATTATAAATATAATATAACAAACAAAACAATAAAAAAGAAAAGAAAAAGAATTGCTTACAAGCTATGAGAATCTCAAGGCGATAGAAGCAAGCATGAGGAATAGAAGTGGTGTTGAAGCGAAGGGAGTTACCGGAGAAATAGAAGAGGTGTGTGATTAAAAAGTGGAGAGCCTCATGGTAGTGGGAACAACAAATCAGGGGGAGAGGGAAGAGATTTGGTGCTTCTTTGCTCACCCATATTAACTTTGATGTATGTTCACCATACACCTTATCAGCTGTCATGTGTCCCTTCTTTCAATCCTAGTTATTTGTTAATTAAATATATCATTCTCAATTTTTAGAGAAAATTGTTATTAACATTCCAAAAATCTCATTCTATACTCCTCATAAGTGTAATTTTCTTTCTAATTATAGAAAGTTTGGAGTGTAAAATGAGATTTTTGGAGTGCGAATAACAATTCCCTTTTTAAAACTAATTTTAAACATTGTCACTTAGGGCACATTTACTAATCCGTAATCAAATTGAAGAGAATTGAATTGAGGATGAATCAGATTGAGCAGAAATTGGATTGAGGAAACAAAATTAGATTCATGTTGGAGTTGTTTACTAAAACTGTCTGGAATCAGAGTAGGAATGACATCGATTTATATAAACTGTTTACTAATTCACTTGAATCGGAATGAAAATGAACGTGATTACTAAAATACCCCTAGTGTAACTAATCTAATTTATATGCTAATTATTTTTAGTTATTTTTTTTTTATAGTAGAGAGTATAGTTTTTCTTTAGCAAAACTTTTATTCTTTTTTTTATTTTTTATTGAGACCCTCTGCTGCCCCATCTCTATCTTCCCCATTCTTTTCATTTTTATCGTGACCCTCTGTCTTACCCCATCTTTTTTCCTTACTCCATAGCCACAGCCTTTGCAATCACCACCAGCTGCCTCCCCTTGCTCTCTCTCCCACCCCTACAAATTCCTCTCTCTTCATCTGTTCTTGATTTTGTAAATTTTTAATTTAGGTCGCCGTTGACGCACGAGATCGAGTCGAGGATGAATCGAAGTGATTTTAGTCGTTGCCGACAAATGATCAAAATTGAAATTCCAAAATCCTCATCTTCTTCCCTTCTAATTTTGGTCATGAAACCATAATCCCGTAGGCCATGAAACCTGCTAAATCTTCCTTTGACAAAGAAAGCAGAGACAGAGGTTGAAGGAAGAAGAAGATAAGGGTATATTGGGCAGAAAAAGTTGATTCCGGATGGATGCTTTCTCCGGGAGTCTGAATACCACCTATTGTTTGGTAGTCCGATTCTGGGAAAATCAGTAACTTGATTCCCCATTTTAGATGGGCCCCACCGACACTTTCATTTCCCCAGTGTTGGTAAACACCGGAATCCCTTGAAAGTAGTGCAATTCTCATTCCCTTCCTTTTATTCCCGTTATGTAAACATGTCATTAATATTACGGTCTAGTGGTATCCCTCTTCTCTTGTAAGTGAGATATCTTAGATTTAATTTTTGCCAAAGACGAATTTAAACCACATTATTGCTAGTGAGCCCCCCTCCCCTTTAGTGTAGATAATATCATTTGCTAAAAAAAATAAAAAAATAAAAACTAATTTTAAACATTGAACTTAAAAACAAAAAAAATAAAAACTCAAACCTTGCCCAGCAGTGTTTCGTTCCCCTCCCACGCCAACCATTCAATTGATTCTTCAAAGTTCCACCCACCCACCCAGCCAATCTTCTTCTTCGGGTGCATGGCGAATCTGCCATGACTTCGTCCTCCACCCTCCCTCCTTTTTCTTCCACTGTAACAACAGCCGGAGACCACCACGATGGCTGCGCCTTTGCAGCCATGAAATTCGATAGCAAACTCACCTAAAGAATCAGCCCATTCTCTTTCTTGCGAGGATATTTTTGTGCACGTACAGATTTGATTTTTCGATTTGGGATTATTTTCTTTGCAAGGACATTTGTTGGGTTTCTTTATAAACTAAAATAAAATTAGAGTTACAGTGTAAGAAGGAGAACGGACACATGGTGATTCACCATGGCACGAAGAAGATTGGCTGGGTGGGGGTAGACTTTGAAGAATCAATTGAAGGGGTGGCGTGGGCGGGTAGTTGTTTCTGGGATTTGGCTGGGTGTGGAACTTGAAGGGTTTAAGCTTTTATTTTATTTTATTTTTTTAATGTTTAAAATTAGTTTTAAAAATTGAAAATGATATATTTAAGATGCTGATAAATCTACCCTATTGTCTTATTTTTCCACCCACATTTTAGTATAAATTTTAATGTCAATTTTACCCTCGCAAAATAACATGTAAGAACCAAAACAAAAACGTACTACAGATTGCCAATTTCCTTATGCCTATTGCACATTGCCGGATTGCCCATTTCCTTATACCCGTTCACCATCTCTGTAAAAGAAAAAAATTATTCTCTCTTTCAATTTAATTATTGTGCCTTTCTGGGACGAAATCCCATCTCTTGTAAACAAGTATTTCTACTTCCATTTTGTCTTTCTCCAAAACCCTAATTCCAGGGATCTAATCAAATGCAAACCAAGCGATCATATATCACCCATCACGGCTTCATAACATCCATGACTTTAAACTTTATGTCCTCCCAATCCTTTTTTTGGTTCTAATCCCAACCCAAACCTCACCTTCATTCTCTCTCATTTCCCTTCTTTCTAAAACTTTAAATACATAACCCACCTATTGAATTCCATTACAATCTGCGATACTTGAAATTCATAGGAAAATAAAATATCTAGACTATGTAGGGAACAAGAACATGGGTGGTGAGGCAGTTTTGTTGCCATGGTGGTGTTCCGATGGTTGGGGGACCTGGGTTGGGTGTTGGGAGTTGCTGCGGCACTCCAACGGAGTAGGGGTGTTGAGGGCTGAAATCATATTAGGGTATTTTAGGAATGATGGTGGGTGAGAAAAGAGTGTTTTCTTCTTTTAACACTTTTGGTGGGTGAAAAAATAAAAAGGGGTGGGAAAATAAGACAATGGAGTGGGCGTAGTACCACTCATATTTAATTAGCAAGTAACTAAGGTTAGAAGGATGGACACATGACACCTAATAAGGTGTATGGTGCCCAAAGTTAGTGAGGGTGAGCAAAAATGCACCCAATGTTATAAACTTTGCATTTAAGTGTGATTGTGTAAATTCTACATTATATTTGATCATAGCTATTCTTTCCTATTAGGACTTGTATTCCTTGGAGGAGAATGATTCTTCCTCCCTTATTACTATAAATAAAGGCACTGCATAGGGGGAATAACACATCCTCTACACAACCCTACAAACACATCTCTCTCTATTCTCTCTCTGTGCCGCCGGCCCTCTCTCCCTTGTCAGGTTAAAATAAGCCACAACATGTTATCAGCATGCTCATACCGCTGCGCTTAGGAATCTGACGTGGAAACTTTCTGCATCAAACCAGTTCATCAATATCGTCACGCAATCAGGGTCTTTCAAAACAATGGTTTTTCTCTCAATATTTTTGTAGCCCTAATAGCATGAACATTCACCATAATGCATGACACAACTTTACGTTTTTCGAATTTTAGATTCTACATAAATTATGTATACATTATATCCATAATTGTTGAATTATGTGAATTGATATTTCCATGAATTGCATCATATATCTATTCGTGCATTAAATTATATGTTGAATATGCATTGAATTAATTTGGGAATTAAGAAAAAATTTAAAATTACAGTTTATCACAAAATCTATCCCGTCACCATCTCATACTGCGAGCCGTGTTAAGCCACAGGCACCAAGCTCGTAGCCTGTGTGGCTGAGCTGAGCTATGAGACCACGAAGTCGGAGCCATGGGCTTCTAGTTTGAAACCCAGAAAACACCTGACATCTTCTATAGCGTATTCTCCCTCATAGGTGGGCCTGCAGCCCAACCTTGACATTAGGTCATCGTCACGACAGCCTAAAGCTCATCCACTAACGTCAATAACTGATATTCCTTTGAATCTCATCGGATTTTTCAAAATTCCAATACAATTTTTTTAGGGATTCTAAAACGTTGAGAGTTTTTACTCTTCGTCCACCTTTATGGGTCACCAACGAACCCACAGTTCTTTTGCAGTGATTTTTGTGCCACGACACAACAGCCTGAAGTAATGGCGCCGGTTTTCTTCTCCAACGACGTTTACCTAGCTCTCGCTGAGGTGTCTGGATCACGAACCCAAGCTCAATTGGGCTTGGCCTGTTCTTAGTGAAACACCAGCCCTTTGGGCTTTGAAGCTTCCCTCGGCCCAACACGAGCCATCTTTAGCCCCGGTGTTTCCGTGTCTCGCACAACCCAACCCTATATGGTTATTCAGGTTCATATACTCAACGTCGCACGTGATCCCAGCCTACCGCTGGTGCATCAGTGCATCAGTTTCGCGTTGCACCAAATCCCACCCCATGCACTAGTGTACCCGTGCACGCATCGCACCAGATCAGAGCCTTTTCTAGGCCTCTACTTTTGGGCTTGCGCCAGCAGCCCATTTATTTTGTGATGCTGGGCCTGCCTGGATGTTAGGCCCGAGCCCAATCCAGCTCAAAATTTGGGCATGGGCCACACGATCCAATTTACTCAGCCCAGCCGTGGGCTTTTGGTCCTTTTTTTTTGGCCCTGAGCTTAATTGTTTATTATTTTTAGACAATTTGGGTTTTATAATTTTTCGCCCAACCTTTAATTTTGGCCCAAAGTCCAAATAATTACTTCAATTATAATCATAGGCCCCGAAGACCTATTTGTTGCATATTTTTGTATATATATGCGTTTGTTTGCAAGTACTATGACTTGAAGTTCATAAACTTTTATCAAAAAAAATTAATTGAATGGATTTAAGTTTTTGAACTTTTATGCATGTGACTGGTTCAATTAATTTTTTATTTTTATTTCTAGGTATGATTAGTAGGAAAGTTAGTTGTCTGGCAGATAGTGCAACCACGTACACCGTTTTACGTGAACACATCTATTTCACTAATTTCATACCTAAGAATACATCTCTGACAAACCTCTCAAGCCCATCTAACCTAATTGAAGGATACGGTCCAATGGTATAATCTTGACCATTGATGAGACACTTTATTCTCCATGTTCCAGAAAAACGTTGTTGAGTTTCAAGGATATTAGAGATAATAATTACCACGCTGAAACTTATGTAGAAAATGGAGTTGAATTTGTGTGCATCACTTCCTACGAATATGGCCAGAAGCGTTTTCTAGAGAAGATGGAATGTATCCCGAGTGGTTTGTATACTACGACCATACGCCCTTTAAAAAGCCATTATGTGGCTGGCCCTACCTCTGGGACCACGCACAAAATTACACTTTGGCATGATCGTTTGGGACACCCTGGATGAACAGCGATGCGTCATATCCTCAAATCATCACACGGGCATCCACTAACCCGAAGTTTAGGTTCGATTCAAGGAATCGCATATCAAACTTGCTCTATGGGAAAGTTTATTATTAGGCCTTCTTATGACAAGATTCGTTCGAATCCTCTTATTTTTCTACAAAGGATTCA
This sequence comes from Heteromeles arbutifolia, assembly GCA_024362995.1. NCBI lineage: Eukaryota > Viridiplantae > Streptophyta > Magnoliopsida > Rosales > Rosaceae > Heteromeles > Heteromeles arbutifolia. The sequence continues at coordinate 27,006,562 of JANCRC010000005.1, forward strand.
GGAGGACATTTGTGGACCGATTCACCCTCCCTATGGACCATTTAGATATTTTATGGTTTTGGTTAACGCTTCCACACGTTGGTTACACGTGTGCTTGTTGTCCATAAGGAACACTGTATTTTCTAAACTGTTGGCTCACCTTGATCAAATCTATTTGATTGGATAATGCTGGAGAATTTACGTCTAAAACTTTTGATGACTATTGCATGTCAGTTGGGGTTGAAGTTGAACATCCAATATCCCATGTTCACACCCAGAATGGCTTGGCAGAGGTATTCATTAAGCACTTACAAATGATTACTCGATCGTTGGTCATACATACCAAGCTCCTAGTCGCTGCTTGGGGGTCATGCAATATTGCACGTAGCCATATTCGTCCACCTAAGGCCTGTTGCGACCCAACCATATAGCACCCTTTAGTTGGTTATTTGACTGCACTTTTTTGGTTGTGTGGTTTACGTGCCGATTTCGCCGCCTTTACATAAAAAAATGGGGCCTTAAGATGGAAATCTATGTCGGATATGATTCTTCTTCATTTATTCGTTACTTAGAACCTTTGACCGGCGATTTGTTTACCGCTTGTTTCGCGGATTGTCACTCCTATGAGACAGTCTTCTGGTCGTTAGGGGGAGATAAGAACATCAATGTTCTTGAAGAACGATGCGAATTATCGTGGATGACTCCCACTTTGTCTCCACATCGCTCAGTCTGAAATTGAAGTGCAATGCATATTAGATCTTCAGAGCATGCTAGATGCTTTCACAGATCTAGCGTGAGTGACAAGATCACATATTCCTACGAATGTGCCTCCAAAGATGAATGTACCAAATGTACGATGGATTTCCCTCCTGGAGGTCCGAGACGCCACTCTGGCCAATCCATGTACATTAGCTGCTAGCCAATCCTCTGCCCCTACACAAAAGTGTGGCAAACCACTTAGTTCAAAGGATTCACACATCTGAAAGAGGAAACCCACACACAAGCTCCTACTAAGCCTATCGTGGGTCCGACCGTCGCCTACTCATTCTATCCAACTCATAAGGAAATTCTAGATTACAGAAACGTCCTTGAAGAGACCAATCCACCTCTCTAGAATCGTGAGATATCGGTCCATTATTCTAGCTTGGATGATGTTTGGTGTAGAAATGAGATGATCATCAACGATGCATTAGCATATGCAGTAGCTACTGAGATCATATTGAGCGATGACATTGAACCCCATTCCATTGATGAATGTCGACGTAGAATTGATTGGTCAAACTGGAAACAAGCAATCCAAGTCGAACTCGATTCACTTGCGAAACGTAAGTTGTTTGGACTTATAACTTCCACTCCTCCATATGTGAAGCCCGTTGGTTACAAGTGGGTTTTCGTTCGGAAGCGTAATGAGAAGAATGAAATTGTGCGTTACAAAGCTCGTCTTGTTGCACAAGGCTTCTCACAACGCCCCAGGATTGACTATGACGTAACTTATTCACCCGTTATAGATGTGATTAATTTTCGCTACCTTATTAGTTTGGTAGTTTTCGAAAAAAAAATGAGTATGCAGCTAATAGATGTAGTAACTGCGTATCTCTATGGGATCTTGATGCGGAAACTTATATGAAAGTTCTTGAAGGACTTACGTTGACTAGATCAAATATTTCCAAAACCTGAAACACGCTCTCAATTCAACTGAGGCGTTCACTTTACAGTTTAAAGCAATCCGGAAGAATGTGGTATAACTATTAAGTGAGTATTTGACTGGTCAGGGATATGTGGACAACTAACTATGCCCTTGCATGTAAATTAAGAAGTCACATTTTGATTTTGCGATTGTTGTAGTTTATGTCGACGGCATGAACCTCATCGGAACTCCTCAAGAGCTCGAGAGAACTGCTGCGCACCTAAAGTTGGAATTTAAGATGAAAGATCTAGGAAAGACTCGATATTGTCTCGGTCTTGAGATAAAGCACCGTTCGGATGGAATCTTAGTACATCAATCGAACTATACCCAGAAAGTGTTACACCGTTTTCACGAGGATAAAGCGAAGCCTTCGAACTCCTATGGTCGTTCGATCGTTAGATGCAAAATGAGATCCCTTCCGTCCGAATGAGGATGATGAAGAGATTTTGGAGCCTGAAGTTCCTCATCTAGTGCAATAGGCACTTTATTGTACTTAACTCAATGCACTAGACCCGACATCTCATTCGCTGTTAATATTCTGGCAAGATACAGTAATGCACTGACATGCAAACATTAGATTGGCTTTAAAGGCATCTTCCATTACCTTAAAGGTACAACGGATCTAGGCTTGTTTCATCCCTACAGATCCTCGAGTGATGTTGCACCCCTTTATATCGATTCGATTCTCGCCTTGTTGGTTATGCTAACGCAGGATACTTATCTGATCCGCACAAGGCGCGTTCTCAAACAGGTTATGTCTTTACTGTTGAAGGCACCGTAATCTCTTGGATGTCAACTAAATACACCTTAATTGCCACTTCGTCTAACCATGCTGAAATTCTTGCCTTACATGAAGCAACTCGGGAATCCTTTTGGTTGAGAGCAGTTATGGGCTATATTTGAAGCTCATGCGATCTTTACCCCGTCGTTGATGTCCCGACGATGATCTATGAAGATAACACAGCATGCATCGAATAGCTTAAGAAGGGTTACATCAAAGAAGACAACACCAAGCACATTGCGCCGAAGTTATTTTTCTCACATCAATAGCAAGAGCATCAAAAGATTGAAGTCATGCAAATCCTTTCACAAGACAATCTGGCAGACCTCTTCACCAAATCATTACCAAAGGTGACGTTTCATAAGCTTGTTCAAGGAATTGGTATGCGTAAACTTTCTGAGTTGTAACATAGTTAGTTCTCTTTGGAATTATGTCAAACTCAGAAGGAGTATCCTGAAGTATACTTGCTTGATCTTAATATACTTTTTTCCCTACGATTAGGATCAATTTTCCCACTGGGTTTTTGCTACCTAATGAGGTTTTGACGAGGCACCCACCTTGGGTTGATCATATCCCTGATGATGTCCCGTAGACGTTTCATTTGACTTTGCATTTTCTCACGCATTTTCCTTAGACTATGGGTTTTGTTCCTACTTAGGTTTTACCATAGCCATAGAGTTTTTTGTGAGACTTAGTTCCATATGCAAGTTCCTACTTTACTTTAAGACTAGCGTGTTCCCATAATCAGTGCCGACGAGTCGACTTCGTCAACTCCACATGATGCCGAATCTACTTAGGTATTTACACACTCAAGGTGGAGTGTTATAAACTTTGTATTTAAGTGTGATTGTGTGAATCTTAGATTAGATTGTATTCTAGTTATTCTTCCCTATTAGAACTTGTATTCCTTGGAGGATAAGGATTATTCCCTCCCTTATTACTGTAAATAAATGCACTACGTAAGGGAATAACACATCCACTACACAACCCTATAAACATATCTCTCTCTATTATCTCTCTGTGCCGCCGGCCCTCTCTTCCTTGTCAGATTAAAATAAGCCACAACACCCAAGAGATTAAGAGTTAATTAGGATTTTAAACGTGCTCATTCCTATTGATGACATATCATTTTGTAAATTTTGTCTACAAATTTAGTTTACCTATCATTACTCTTTGATATATACATACATACATATATATATATATATATATATCTATATATATACACACACATACATACAGAAAGATAATATTAGAGAGACTAAATTTGTAGACAAAATTTACAAAATTTTTTCATTTTTGTAATTTAAATTTAAATTACTTTATATCTGACACACCCCGACCTAAATATAGGGACGTGCTGGCCATCACGTGAGCGTGACGTAGCCATGCGTGCAGTGCGGAAACATATATAAAGATGATAAGTACTAAAATAACATAACTAGTGATAAAAGATCATTGTAAAGTGTGAAGAACAAAAGCATAATTTACAAGGTTCGAGCATCCTAGGTGCAGTCCAGAAAGACTTAACAGGATAACCAGAATATTTACATGGATAGTGCACTATCAGATTTGCCTTGAAACCTCACTTGCCACCAATGCTATCTAATATCTGGAGGGGTGCAAAACAAAAGCGTGAGTGGGCAAAAACAAAGCTTTTCCAAAATCACTTCGATATAAAGTTATAACCCCTCTCTGTAAAAATATATATACTTCCCAGAAAAATATATACGTACTCATACTGAAAACCAACATTCAAATATTGCCATGTCCGAATAAACCATATCCAATATCGAAGCATGCAACAATATCATCAAAGTTAATCAGGTGATATCTCAATGCATAATATGCCGGCAATGCATAACATGCCGGCAATGCATATAAATCAGCCGGAGTCACCTATAGTGACCTGTACGGCTGAATCTATGGCTCCTTAACTAAATCCTCAATCCAAACTCTCAATCAATAACCTGCACCCATGTCGGAACCGCTTGTAGTAGTCTGTATGACAAGCTGGGTATATAAAAACGCTCTGTGCTACGGTCACGTGAAGGCTGGCGACGAATCGCGAGTCACCTACAAGTCGGAACCACCTATAGTGGTCTGTACGACAGGCTGGCACCTGTCTTGGATCCAAGGTGAGCGTACAGTGCAGGAGGTGAACGATCACGTGAAAGCTAAGCCCTACTCTGGCGGAGCACAAAACCCGATGTGCAGGTAAATGAGCCATATTCTAATCTCATCAATATCAGCATAATCATCATAACAAAAACACATACTCACCTGATTTACCTGGCGTCCGTAGTGTCTCAACGTATAATCACATAAACATAGCAATAAATATATATGGCATTTGACATGGCATTCAATTTCATAAAATCATTCCAAACGTATTTCTGGGAATCAGTCAAGTGTATATATATATATATATATATACTGAAAACAAAAGCCCATTCACTGATAAGTAGACGGATCGTAGCCCCCAAGCCTCGCATGGCTGCGCTCGTCCTCGGGATAAATCTCACCTATATGCGAAACAACTATACAATCGTTAATTACGCACATAACCAAACTTAGGTAATAACTTCTCATACATTGCTCAATTGGGGTGTTTGAATATACCAACATGCTTTACTCAATCCCACGAACACCTCCATATTTTTAGAATAATTTTCTGAAGGCCCACGCGCCCTCACGCCCCGGCCAAGGCACGGCAACACGTGCCGCCTACGCGCGGCCACGTGCCGTGCATGCTGATGGAAACCCTAACGCTGTTAGGGAGTATTCCGTTAAGGTTAATTGACGCTATTACATTCTGTTAGGAATATTCCGTCAACTTTGACGGAATATTCCCTTGTCCCCTACCTCCAGTCACCGGAATCCGGTGCCGGCGACAAAATGAAGCTTAGGACAAGGGGAAGAGTTTTATACCTCTTTAAAGCTGAAAACACGACAGAAACTCGCCGGAGAAAAACCACGAAATCCGGCCAACTTCGAAACTAGCTTTCTCGATGTCCAAAAACCACCAAAATTGTTCTCCGAGCTTCGTGAGAAGGTTCTAAGACTCACTACGATCTCCAAATCCACTAAAACCCTCATGATTAAAAGTATATGAACAGTACCACTAAAAGTGCTCTCAGGTTTCAAGGATTTTCGAGGGTTTCAAACTAAACCAAGGGTATGGTTAGGTTCACAAGATCACAAGGAACATGAAGAAGGCATTTAGGACCTCGATCCGTGCCAAGATTAAGAGATGTGGTGCTGTCCGTACAATTTGCAGAGAAAATGGGAGAAAACTCGAGAAGAATGAGAGAGAAAGGAAGAGAGAGAGAGAAAGAGATATGGTGTATGTGTGTATGTGTGTACATGTACAATATTAGGGCCACACCACCAAGCCCAATTTCCAAAACAAAACCCGAAATACATACACACGTCACCACCGATACAGGGGTAAAAATGTCATTTCACGTCCCTGATACGAATATCTCGGGACGGGCTGTTACAATATCAAAGCTTTAACCCCAAACAATATGACCGGAAAAGGAAAGTATTGTAATTTATTTATTTTTTCATTTTTTTGTAATTCAAATTTATATTACTGGACAAAAAAAAATTAAATTACTCTATATCAAAGCTCTAACCCCAAAACAATATGACCAGAAAAAGGAAAGAATTATATTTTTTTTTTCATTTTTTTGGAATTAAATCATTTGTCAATTATTTTATATACAGAGTGAGGAAGTTGGTTAAACCTCACAATAGGTTAGCAAGTGATTCAAATTCGTCTTTAACGAGAATCGAACCTAAGACTTCTCACTTACATCTGAAGAATACCACTTGACTGTAGTACTAAGTGACAATTAAATTATATGTAATTAGGTGAACAACATTGCCGGAATATCTTCTGTGAAAGAAACAAACATACGGAAATTTCCAAAAACATATTGCTTTCTACTCGCACTATGTTGGAAAAGTCGAAATTGAATTCTTTATTTGTCACTAAAACTATTGAAATATTTATTCACTATTTGGGTAAGTCCAATATATTTATGTGTGAGGTTTAGATTAGCATATTCATATATTTGGTTGGGGTGAGCTGCTGCTGTTACACAAATGTGCGCGCTTTTTATCTTTTTAGGTCAACAAACATGGATCAGGATCCTCTCTTGAGCCTTAAAATCTGAGCCTCCCGAGCAGGCGATTGTGACCGTTGAAATTTGATCCAACGGCTACAAACAGAGGGACCCTCTAAAAGTTATAATAATTATAGCTGTTGAATCAAATTTCAACGGTCATGATCGTCTGCTCAGCAGGCTCAGGAGAGGATCCTAATCCAACAAACATTTGATCATGCTAACATGCACATCGATAGTTTTCATTTAATTATTTATATTTAATACTAATTTAAATAAGGCTTAAGCACCCCCAAATATTGTTGAATACACCTCACATACTTATTACATCTCATATTTACTTTTTCAATTGAAAGTTATCTTAATACACCACACGTAATTTCCCTTAATACCCTCACACCGCACACTCTCAACATACACCCCACATTTTTTTACCTACACTCCACTCCACATTTTTTTAAAACTGTTTACTCAATGAAATCCGGTTGAAGAAGAATGTGGGGTTGATAGAACGCCTCCATGAATCATTGGATTGAAGAATTTCATTGTATGTACAAAACAACCAATCATATGTGCATCTGCGAGAGCTTTTGGTATCATAGCCAAAGAGGCGAGTAGCTTGACTTGGACGCTCCTCTCCTTCCCTTCCTGTTTGGGTGTAATTTAAAGCGTCATAACGAGAATCCACAAGTTTTGAGTCCCCTCTGTGAAAATCGTCATAACAAGGCAGATTTGTTGATTTCATACGGAGATGAAGCTGTAGTGGTATGGTGAATGAAAATCAGGAGGCTATTCATCAATATCCCTGGGCTTTAAAGTTGTGATCAACGTGTTTATAGTTTCATTGATTTAGGTTTTGTACTACAATAGAGGATGAGATTGGTTTTGAGAGTTGAAGAAAAATAATTGTAGGATATACATGTTAAAGTTGTGATTTGGGGTGTATTTAGGTTTTTTATTTAACTTTATGAGGTTAAAATTGTCATTGCATATTAGATATATAAATTATTTAATATTAAATTTTAATGTGAGGTATATTTAACATTATGTGGGGTGCTAATAAAAAAAAATTTAAAATAATTTCAAAAGTATTTTTTTATGTCTATATGCATTTTAGCTTAAAACATTTCTTCAAAATTGTGACGACATAATAGTTAGACAAAATCAATGATACATACGTCTCTTAGGATCTGGCAAACAAATTGGAACCGAGCTTGTGGACCTTTTTCTTTATCTGCTTTCCACACCCATATAAGGAGGGAGATAAAATACGAGTAGTAACCACGATAGGTAAGTTCAGATAGATGATTTTAATGGGTGACAATATAGTTTTGCTACCATATGGTTTCAATTCTTTTCGTACGTACGTTTTATTTACCCTTCATGTAAATGCCACCTTTCTGTTTGTAAGCAATTTCATGGATTCAGTTTTTGATATCGATCGTGAGGCTGATCTTCTGTGTGGTCACGTCGACTCTTATCCTTTCGTCCATTCCATGCATAAATAAACAAATGTTTTTGGCTCTTATCTCTCTCTTTTTTAGAATCACAGGAGACATGGAATGCATGTGGTCCTACATATCCCTCCATGTACTATAACTCACAAACGAACAAATTAATAGGCCTTCTATCGAGTATTGAACAAAAGAAAAGGAACAAATTGGCCACAAGTAAAGGACAATTCCAAGCTTCCCTTGATCTGTAACTTGAAAACGACATTTTCTTACTCCCAAAAAATGACATTCTTGAAAATTTCTAAAGCTTATATATAACGATGGGTGCAACCTCCTCAGTATTCATGTTTGCATATGTTTTCTTTATTAGGGTCGGTTGTTTGAGAAGTTGCGAGTATTACAACAGCACCTCATCATTATAGAAAGCGACTAATCAGCATTTACAGTCTCGTAATAATGTGATCATAAAAGGTCTTAAATTCAACGTACTTTGAATACCTAATTACTAAAGATGACTAATATAATGTGGCTTATTAATTATAGTATAAATTATAATATCGCCGTTCTATAAACCAATAAATACATCACGACTTTGGGTACTATATTAAGAAATTTTGAGAGATGGATAAATACCTGCAAAACTTCATTGAATTAGTGTCACATGGAGATTTGGTGGTTGGTAGATTTCACGTTCATGATTCTAATTAGAGTGTCGATAATTAAAGTTAGTTTTGGAAAATGATGTAAACTAATTCTGAAAAAAATCAAATAATTTATGCAGCGATAATCAAACTTCTTCTTGTTGCGTGGTAATTTTTGGATATGTGGATTATTTTAAGAACTCCATAAATCTCATAAAGTGCCCACGTTACTTAATTTAATAGTTTGAGATCCCATAGAAATCTTAACCAGAATTGTATTTTGGTTGTACTTTTTGTCTTTTGCTTTTATTTTAATTTACACTGGCAATCTTGTCAAACATATACACATTATAATCCAAAACCTTAAATTTAATTATAACCTGGGTGTAAGGAGGATATTGATCGATCCATGATGTACTTGGTTTTTACTTGCTGGTTTATTTGGAGAGCTCGCTATGATGCTGTTTTCAACGGTGTAAAACCTATTCCTTTTAGAACTAATCGGGCCATCATTACTGCTTTGGAGTCTTTTAAGCTTGCCTCTTCTTCCATGCTTCTGTCTTCCCCTACCTGAACCTACCCTCCTAGAGCTTCTAATCTGCTCGCTCGTTGGTCTCCTCCCCCAGTTAATCGGATTAAAGTGAATGTCGATGCATGCTGGAAGAGTGACTCCTTATGCAGGAAGATTGGGATTGTGGCTCGGGACTGCTTCTCAGGATGTAGGACGGTGAAAAGTGTCTGGATGCATGCATCCTCGGCTAGGATGGCAGAAGCTCTGGCTGTTCTGGAAGGGTGCTTATTGGCAAGAAGTTTGCAGGAGCAGGACGTGGTAATTGAGTCGGATGCACAAGGGGTTATTCGATCCCTCTGTTCTTCTTCTTTGAGTTGTGATTGGGACCTACTCCCAATTCTTAGCCGTATTTTGGAGGTTGGGAGGAGTTTTCAATCATGCTCCTGGTCGTGGACTCCACGATCAGCAAATATGGCGACAGATTTTGTCGCGAGAAATTTTTCACCAGAGATGTGCAGCTTCGGCTGGGTTGTTCAACCTCCATCTTCGTTAGTGGGCATCTTGAACAAGGACGGTCTTCCATGTCCTCCTTTGTAAGTAGGGTCTTGCTTACTTTGATAGATAGGGCGATGCTGGTACTTGGTGTGGTGGCATCTCTCTTGATCCTATTTATCTTTGTCCTTGTTTCTCTGTAGCTGCAGAGTTAGCTTCTCTGCTTGTTGTTTGGCCTTATACCTTTCTTTTCTATGAAGTTCTGCCTTTAACCAAAAAAAAAAAAAAAATTAATTATAACCTGTATTACACGAGCATGTTTTAAAGGCACCAAAATGCAAATGTCTAATGTTAGTTTGGTGCTTCCATGCAAGTTTGCAATCCAATCTAAGGATTAAGATGGACAAAAAGAATTTTGAAAAAACTCAGGGATTGCACAAAGTTGCACGGTTCGAACTATCGGTGGAAAATGAATTGATTTGGTTCAAGTTATTCTTGATTTAATTGATAATATATTATTTCAGGGTGGTCATAACTTGTAAAATTGAGTGCATGACACTCTTTTTTTACTTTGACCGTGTTGAAATTTCAAACAAAAATTTTACTGAAGCCCATATAAATGCACCAAATCCTTTTTTACGTACTTATTCATTCTTCTTGTAAATGAATATCATACGGCTTTCCCAAAAGAAACACTTAGAAGTCAAGCAACTGTATTTGAATTGTCTGTAATTTGTATTAAGAGCGTGTGGTGAGTAGTACAACAATGCAACATGTTGCTTCGAAAGGAAATTGAGAAACTTCTAAATTGTGTTTTGTTTTTAATTTCTTCGAGCAAAAGAAACATCCACTGTCATCATCTTTCTTGGCTGCTCCAAATATTCTTAAGCCAGTGGATTGTCAGTCTATTTATATAAAAAGTCCTCCAAATTCCCCATTTCTTTTTTATAATTTAAATATACTTATAAGACAGGAAGTGGGATAGCCACGAAACATAGAATAGCAAAAGAGAGAAATAGAGAGGATGAGCACCACATCCTCCTCTGTTTTTTACATTACATAGATTCCAATCCCACTCCTTAGATCTTAGCTTTCATCTTTTTTCTCATCTGGGTCCTCCTCAAATGGTAAAAAATTTCAGCTTTTTTTTTTTTTTCTTTTGGTTGATCTTGCTTTTTGAATTGTTGGGTCTCTCTGATTTTCTGATACACAATTCTGCTCAATTTTTTTATTTGTTGGGTTTTTTTGTTTGTTTAGGAAATCCGCTTTGTTGTTCTGATTGGTTCATGAAGGATCTGATGTTTGACGTTTCCTAATTGTTGTTTCAGTCAGAGCACTATCTGGGTTCTGTCTGAATTTTGGACAAGGTAATGTCTTGTTCTTATCCACATTTTGATCTTTTTGTTTCTATTTTTCGATTGAATCGAGTCTGTTCGGATTTATTAATGTAATCCCGATGAAAAGTTTGTCTTTAACTATTGAATTATGAAGTTTCTTTGGCAGATTTTCAATTCAGATTGAATTGCATATATTCTAAGTGTGTTTTTTCAGTTGAATTGAATTGGGTTGTTGGATTTGTGATGTTTTGTTGCAGGAAAAAGATGGAACCGGATCATGGGAAGCTCTTCATTGGTGGGATTTCCTGGGACACAGATGAGGAACGGCTCAAGGAATATTTCAGGAAGTATGGAGAGGTGGTGGAGGCTGTGATCATGAGGGATCGTGCAACCGGTCGTGCTCGTGGTTTCGGGTTTGTTGTCTTTGCGGATCCTGCTGTTGCAGAAAGAGTAGTTATCGATAAGCACATGATCGATTGCCGCACAGTGAGTAACGCATCTAATCGATCTTTATGTCAATTCTGTTATAGATTTTTAGTTGCAGTGCTGCAATATATCCTATAGACTTGTATTTTTAGAAAGGATCATATTCTCATAGACTTAGTTTACACTTAGGGTTAACGAAACAAAAAACCTTTTGGTTTGCGTTTCTGTATTCTCGCTAGATTGAATCAATCAATTCAAATTGCATTTAGTTATTTTGAGTCTGCAACACGCAAATTTAGGATGGCACCAATAGTTTTGTAAAGTTTGTTGTGTCCAATTTTAGGTGGAAGCAAAGAAGGCTGTTCCTAAGGAGGATCAGCACATTTTAAACAGAACTGGGGTTGTCAATGGTTCCCCCAGTCCTGGACGCACAAAAAAGATTTTTGTTGGAGGTTTAGCGTCCACAGTCACCGAGAGTGACTTTAAGAAGTACTTTGATCAATTTGGCACAGTCACTGATGTTGTAGTAATGTATGATCACAACACACAAAGGCCAAGAGGCTTTGGATTTATTACTTATGACTCGGAAGAGGCTGTTGACAGAGTTCTGCATAAAACATTTCATGAACTCAATGGTAAGATGGTTGAGGTCAAGAGGGCAGTCCCTAAAGGGTTATTCCCAGGGCCCAGCCGGAGCCCTGTGATAGGACACAACTATAGTCCAGGTAGGACCAATAGTTTCCTTAACAGCTATGCTCAAAGTTATAATATGAGCCCGATTGGAGGTTTTGGCATCAGTATGGACACCAGGTTCAGTACAATCTCTAGTGGTCGTAGCGGGTTGTCTCCATTTGGCCCTTCTGGATATGGATTAGGTATGAATCTGGAGCCAGGGTTGAGCCCAACGTATGGTGGTAATTCCAACTTTGGCAGTAGTCTAGGATATGCACGAATGTTGAGCCCCTTCTATAGTGGCAATTCAAACAGGTATAATACCCCTATTGGATATAATGTGGGTAATGGGAGGAGCAGTCCTGTATTAAACACAACTACTCGGAATGTCTGGGGAAACAGCGGCATCAACAATAACTCGAACCCTGCCAGTACCGGGGCTTACTTGACCTCTTCAAATGGAGGTTTTGAAGTTGCGATTGGAAATAATGGCTCAAATTGGGGCGCTAATTCTTTTACAACTGAAAGTAGAGGCATTGCTTCAGGCTATAATAGTGCTAATGGTTATGGAAGTGGAAGTAGCAGCTTTGGATTGGGAGGGGGAGGATATGGAAGAAACGGTGACACTTGTGTAGCCCCAACATCATCATTTCCTGGATCAACTGTTGGTTATGAGGGGTCTTATGGGGACTTGTACCAGAACAGTTCAGTTTACGGCGACTCAACTTGGCGCTCTAGCAGTCCTGATCTAGTTGGTTCTAGCACATTTGGTTATGGGCTGGGCGATTTACCTGCAGACGTCACAGCCAAAAGCTCTGGTGGCTATATTGGAGGTTACAATGTTACCAGTAGACAACCAAATAGAGGTAACTATCTCCTTAAAACTGAATTAAGAGAACAGGTTAATTCCAAATGAACAACTCTTTTCTGGAATATGAAAGATTTGACTGCATACCATGGCTCAGTTATTTTTATTCTTGATTTGAAGATATATCTTTCTCGATTGCGAATAATTCATATGAAAGTTATACATGTTTAAACACAACATAGAAAAACTACCACCCCCTTTTCTACAGTCATACTAATAAGATTGATTCCACGACATACTTTATGTTCACATTCATGTATGTAAGAGATAACATTCCAGCAGCCCAACCTAAATTGTTGAAAGTTGACGTGGATGGTGTTAATCGACTTTTCATTAACTAGAAGTCGTGCACGTTGAAGTTAACTAAATTATATGTAACAGATATAAAGAATTTTGGATGCTTCTCTTTTTACTTGTCAAATTAGTTATATGCTGCTGACAGAGTGACAGTTAAATGTTATTTCATCGAATTCACTTTATTTTTTCTGCTCTTTTTGGCTGGATAAATATGTACTTTAGGAATTGCTGCGTAGGTGATTTGTTTGGTATGAAGAGGTGAAGCGAAACCAGTCAAGCATTGAAGGATTGTGAATATTATACGTCTCCCTTATTATGATTTTCATGTTATAAGGAAACTGATCATATAGTTCTAACGAGGTTCCTTGATTTGGAAGTATACATATTCAGAGGGAAAGCAGTTACATGGAAATTTGTGTCAAGGTTTGGGATTTGCTTTTTTTCCTCGAAAAATTAGGTTCCTTTCTTAAAATTCGATTAAGGTGTAGCATCAGATCGCGGGATATATACTCAGGAAGACGGTTTCAATTAATGTACCTTCCATCTCCAGTGGGACGAGCCAGCGTTAGTCTGTCGAAAGAGAGAGAGCAATTGATTTTTTAACTTTCGTTTTTTTTTTCTTCCCATTTCGTTTCGTTTCTGTAAGCCTGGCAAAGTTCCTGGTGGTTATATTTCTTCTGGGATTTGGTTCTTCTCTCAGATTGTATGTGAGGTTTCTGATTTACTCGTGTGAAACAATAGGACTCCCAACTGGGGTAACCCCCATCAATAAGTTTAACATTTTGATTCATTGTTTTGAAGTTTTGTTTTCCCTTCTTTCTTCCCATGTTATTTTCTGCCGCTTCTATATTATGTGGAAAATGTAAATAGTTTATTGAGTACATTTGCACTCATGCGGCATTGAAACGAGTTCATTGTCACGTGGCATTTTGGGTCAACAATGCATTCTCATGTGTAGGTTTTTCTTCACATGATAACGCATTATTGAGCTGTGACGCTATGTTGACGGTTAATTCATTTCATGAAAATTGCTCTTGCCCGGATGATCATAATTCAAACTAAACAGTAGAGTCCCAATGATTGGAAATCCCACGTGGAGATTTTTATTTGTCCCCCAACACTCAACTGCCTTTTTCTTGTGCTTTATAGGATTCCCTTGTTCTTTTCAATGGGAAAAGAAGGAAAAGGAGCATTGCTCACAGCTCAGAATGTCAATAAAGTGGACTACTCCATTTGTTTTTACCCTCAAAACCTGTCTTTTTCCTCTGTTGTATGCTTTAAGCGGCCAGTGATTAGCCTAGACTTTTCCACACTAAAGTGTATGGACTGATGACTGGGGTTAGCCTAGTGGTGAAGTCGGTAAGATAATGTGTATGACTAAGTTACGTTCAGAGTTCGAAATCATCTAATGTAACAAAAAACAATTGTATAAACTGTTTTGATCAACATATCAGTGAAGCATAGTGCATCCATCTTGCGGTGCATACAATCACATGTTATGTGGTTTAGAAGACTCAGTGTTACGTTTAGTGCCTCGGATCAGATTATATGGATTAGTCATGAAAGAAACGTATCCCTTCCGGACAGAATGTGGTCCCTAGTTTCCTTCGTGACTAAATCACCTTCTAACTTCAATTTGGATAAAATTTGGAAGTTGGTTTGCATTTCTTCGGACCTAATAAGTTATCCAATCAAGTCCAATCATATATACCAAACTTGACCTCCTCAGATGGAAAAGAAGTATACCGCTACGGTGGCATCCCGTGCCAATGAAATAAAGTGAGTGTAAAACAAGGTGGCTTAAAGGCTACATACCTTGAGATGGAAGTTGAGAATATATGAACCATAAAAAGGCAAAAGCCCTTTACACCGAAAGAATACGCGGTTTGCCAATTAATTAACTACAAATTCTTATTATTTTACCGACCAATTTATCAACAGTGTCACTGATATGATCTTGATCCTGATATTATCATCACAATTTCACAAAACAAATCTTTGGACCTTTTGTTTTGTTTAGCAATGGCAACAAGCCAGAACAATCTCAAGGATCTCCAGTGGCTTCTGGATGCCATCAAATCCGAAAGCCTCAGCCTCCACAACATCTCCTTCTACCTCTCTCAACCCTCTTCTTTCGGCTTCCAGGAAACTGAAAACTCCGTCAACATCAACGTTTCGAACGACAGCCTCTCTTGCTTCTCCCACTTCCTCACAGCTTTAGCAACATCCAAAACCAACCAACTTCTGATGAACTTGGAGTTTCACCAGGTTCAGTGGGACCTGCAGCAGCTTCGCGATCTTTCGGCGTTGCTTGAGAGTAGTTTGAGCATCAAGCAAGTGGGGTTTCGGAGAAACAGATTTGACAAACAATGCTTGGCAGAGTTGTGTGAGATCGTGAAGAGGAACAGAGTGATCAAAGAGATTATGTTTTCGGAATCAGGTATCGGGTTTGCTGGAGCCGGGTTTCTTGCTTCTGCGCTTAAGGTCAATGAGAGCTTGGAGGAGTTGCAGATATGGGAAGACTCTATTGGGTCGAAAGGCGCAGAGGAACTCTCGAAGATGATTGAAGTGAACTCAACACTGAAGGTGTTGACAATATTTGACTCGAATTCGATCACTGCAACTCCACTTGTTTCTGCAGTTTTAGCAAGGAATAGGTCTATGGAAGTCCATGTTTGGAGTGGAGAAAACGGAGAAAGAAGCTCGAAGGTGGTTGAGTTTCTACCCGAAAACAGCACGCTTAGAATCTACAGGCTCGACCTTTCGGGCGCTTGCAGGGTTGCCTGTGCTCTCGGGTGGAACTCAACGGTTAAGTCCCTCGATTTGACTGGAGTGCGGCTCAAGTCAGGATGGGCTAAGGAGTTTCGGTGGGTTTTGGAACAGAACCAGACCCTCAAAGAGGTGAACTTGTCGAAAACTTGGCTGAAAGATAAGGGGGTTGTGTATGTAGCAGCTGGACTCTTCAAGAACCAGAGCTTGGAGTGCTTGTGTTTAGATGGGAACGCGTTTGGAGGTATCGGAGTTGAGCATTTACTCTGCCCTTTGAGCAGGTTCTCTGCCTTGCAATATCAAGCAAACATTACTTTAAAATCGGTAACACTTGGAGGTGGAAGAACCAAGATTGGAAGGGAGGGGCTTGCAGCAACTTTACAGATGCTGACAACTAATGAAAGTTTGACGCGGTTAGGGATATACGATGATGAGAGTTTAAGGCCCGATGATTTTGTTAAACTCTTCAAAAGCTTGGAGAAGAATGCCAGCTTGAGACACTTATCATTACAGGGCTGCAAAGGCGTTCAAGGAGAGCAGGTTCTGCAGGCAATCATGGAGACATTGCAGGTAAATCCTTGGCTTGAAAATATTGATCTTGCAAGAACGCCGCTGCAAAATTCAGGAAAGACGGATGGGGTCTATCAAAGACTCGGGCAGAATGGGAAGCCTGAACCGGAAATGGATTTGCTTAAAGACATGCCACTTACAGTACCGAAAAGTTGTAGAGTGTTCTTCTGTGGGCAAGAATATGCAGGTAATTGTGAAAGTTAAAAAGTTTGTCAATTATTTTATAAAGTTGTATTGGCTCAAGTGTATTTTATCTCATAAAAAATTTCGGGTTTCGATTTCAGGTAAGACTACATTGTGCAATTGCATATTGCAGAGTGTCTCTTCTTCAAAGGTTCCGTATGTGGACCAAGTACGATCTTTAGTGAACCCGGTTGAGCAAGCCGTTCGAACAGTTGGAATGAAGATTAAGACTTTCAAAGATGATGACAACACAAATATTTCGATATGGAATCTTGCTGGTCAGCATGAATTCTATTCTCTCCATGATCTCATGTTCCCGGGGCATGGTAGTGCGTCATTCTTTGTCATCGTATCCAGTTTATTCAGGAAAACGAACAACAGAGAACCGAAAAACTCAATGGAGATAGAAGAGGACCTCCAGTACTGGCTCAGGTTCATAGTCTCAAACTCTAGAAGAGCAGTGCAGCAATGCATGCTACCAAATGTCACGGTTGTACTCACGCACTATGACAAAATCAATCAACCGTCACAAAACTTACAGGTTGCGGTGAACTCGATTCAAAAATTGCGAGACAAGTTCCAGGGATTTGTTGACTTCTATCCAACAGTGTTCACAGTTGATGCAAGATCATCGGCATCAGTGAGTAAGCTCACTCATCACCTTCTAAAGACAAGCAAGACAGTTCTCCAAAGAGTCCCAAGAATCTATCAGCTGTGCAATGATCTGACACAAATATTATCAGATTGGAGATCAGAGAACTACAACAAGCCAGCGATGCACTGGAAGGAGTTCAACGAGCTATGCCAAGTTAAGGTTCCATCATTAAGAGTCCGATCAAGACACGATAACAAAGAGAAGGTGGAAATGAGGAGGCGGGTTGTTGCTACTTGCCTTCACCACATAGGAGAGGTAATTTATTTTGATGAGCTCGGGTTTCTGATCTTAGATTGTGAGTGGTTCTGCGGCGAGGTTCTTGGCCAACTAATAAGACTAGATGTAAGAAGTCGAAGCGCCAATGAGAACAATGGATTCATCAGCAAGAAAGATTTGGAGAAGATTCTAAGAGGAAGCTTGCAGAGTCCGATTCCTGGAGTGGGTACGAAGGTATTTGAGAACTTGGATGCAAGTGATCTTGTGAGAATGATGCTTAAACTGGAACTATGTTACGAACAAGACCCTTCAGATCGTAATTCTTTGCTGTTGATCCCCTCCGTTCTTGAAGAAGGAAGAGGAAAGCCACAACGATGGCAGTTAAGCAGACCGGAGTCCCTTTATGCCGGGAGGCATCTTGAATGTGATGATTCCAGCCACATGTTCCTCACACCCGGCTTCTTTCCTCGATTACAGGCAAGAATTTCCCTAATCCTTATTTTAACTTGTTCTTCGATTCTTGTTTAGTTTTGTCTTTAAACTATTTTAGATTTATGAGTCACGTTACTCAATAAAAACCAGTACCGGTTAATTTACCTTGGGACTAGCGATTCCACGGTTACAATGTGCTGAACATTCATCAAGTTTATTGATTTTCAAAGGTTGTGTAGTATTTTCCATCATAAGATCTTTACAATTTGTACAGCAATATATAAGGAGATTGACTCCTTGATTTACGCCACAACAGA
The DNA here is from genome assembly GCA_024362995.1 of Heteromeles arbutifolia. Lineage (NCBI taxonomy): Eukaryota > Viridiplantae > Streptophyta > Magnoliopsida > Rosales > Rosaceae > Heteromeles > Heteromeles arbutifolia. The sequence goes on from JANCRC010000005.1 coordinate 27,024,982, forward strand.
TGGCTTAGGGAAGATGAATAACAACTCCTTGAATTAAGGGAGTTGACAATCTAGATTAGGAAGATTGACAGCACAAGGATAAACTAATCACAAGAGAACCGGACTCTTAACCACCTAGGGAACAATCAATATCCAGAAGAAACATAGAAGTGTAATTGACCAATCCCCTTATTGTCCAGTGTTACCGTAAACCTACCCTAATAAAGAAAACCCTAATAACCACTGGATAACTTCCAATACGCCCTCAAGCTGGATCTAGGAGGTTTATGGATCCAAGCTTGGACAGAAGTCGCTGAAACTGATGAGAAGCCAAGGGCTTTGTGAAGATGTCGGCCAATTGATCAAAGCTTCTTGTGTACTGTGTCTGAATCACTTGAGACTGCACTTGTTCCCGAATGTAATGGCAGTCAACCTCAATGTGTTTTTTTCTCTCGTGAAACACGGGGTTTGATGCTATATGCATGGCTGCCTGATTGTCACAAAATAAGGACATAGGAAGAGATGTAGGAACACCTAAATCACTCAGGAGACCCTTAAGCCAGATCAACTCACACGCAGTTGAAGCCATTGCACGATACTCAGCTTCGGCACTTGATCTGGCGATAACAGTTTGCTTCTTACTTTTCCACGTGACCAAGTTTCCACCAACAAATGTACAGTAGTCAGTGGTGGACTTACAATCGATTGCGTTCCCCGCCCAATCAGCATCGCAATACCCCATGATTTGGGTGTTGTCATTCTTCTGCATGATGATACCTCGACCCACTGATCCTTTTAAGTAGCGTAAGATCCTTTTAACAAGGTTCAAATGCTCAAGAGTCGGGGAGTGCATGAATTGGCTCACAAGGCTTACAGAATAAGTGATGTCGGGTCTGGTGATTGTTAGGTAGATCAATTTACCAACCAATCGCTGATAATGGTTGATATCCGTGAGTGGCGTGCCCTTCAAGCTAGGTTTGTGCTTGCTGTCAAGAGGAGTAAGAGTCGGTTTAGCATCGCTCATGTTAGCTTCCTTGAGCGAATCCAAGACGTACTTTCTTTGGTTAAGAAACAGTCCCTTGTGCGAAGTTGCCACTTCTATACCAAGAAAGTACTTCAATATCCCAAGGTCTTTAATTGCAAACCTTTGTCTGATGGACTGTTTGAGGTTGAAAATCTCGTCAGCATTATCACCCGTAATTATCAGATCATCAACATAAATCAGCACAACCAATTTGCCCACAGCTCCTGTGCGAACAAATAATGAGGAATCGGCATTGCTGCTTTTAAAGCCAACACTAGTAAGAACTGAGCTCAGTTTGGCATACCAAGCTCGTGGGGACTGTTTCAGGCCATAAATGGATTTGTGCAATTTGCACACCAAATCCGGTTCATTGCTTTGAGGATGTCCTGGTGGCAATTTCATATAGACTTCTTCCTTGAGATCACCGTGCAAAAATGCGTTCTTCACGTCCATTTGGTACATGAACCACCCCTTATTTACAGCTACGGACAATAACACTCTCACTGTGTTCATTTTGACAACAGGTGCAAATGTTTCTTTATAATCCACCTCGAATGTTTGAGTGAATCCCCGAGCCACCAATCTTGCTTTATGCCTCTCAATTGATCCATCTGATTTGAATTTGAGTTTATAAATCCATTTGCAACCCACGGCTTTCTTGCCTGTTGGAAGTTTGGTGATGCTCCATGTGTTGTGTTGATGTAGGGCCTTAAGTTCTTCTTGCATTGCTTCTTTCCACACTTCTTGGCTGTTGGCTTCATGGAAACTCTGAGGCTCATTGTAGCTTGATATGATGCTTAGGAATGCAGCATAGGCTGGTGTCACTCTCTTGTACGACACACAATTGGAGATGGGATGTGTAGGTTTGTAAATGATAAAGTCTTGAAGTCTTGTGGGAGTTTTCCTAACACGCATTGGATTGAGTCGAGGAGCAGGAAGAGTTGTTTCAGACTCGGTCACATCATCTAGATTGTCATCATCTTCATGCATTTCACCATCAGAGTGAGACCCTTCATTGCTATTTTCATTGAGAGATGCATCAATGTCGGCATGGTTGAGATCTTGTTGTTGTGGTGCCTCAAGTTCGATTCTTGGTAGTGGGAACACATCCAAAATGCCATCCCTTTGAACTGTGATGTCACTAGACTTGCTGAAAAAAGGGTTAGTTTCATGGAATCGAACATCTTTGGACACAATCAATCTCCTTAGTTGGGGATTATAACACTTACATCCCTTTTGTGACGATGAATAACCAAGGAAAATACATTTGAAAACTCAAGGATCAAATTTATCTCGGTGATGAGATTGAATGTGCACAAAACAGATGCAACCAAAAACTCTAAGGTGTGAAAGGTCAATTTTTCTTCCTTTCATGACCTCTAGGGGTGACTTGAAGCTCAAGACTCGGCTGGGTAGTCTATTGATGATATAAGCAGCTGCCATAACCCCTTGGGACCAAAATCTCTTGGGTACATTCATTTGTAGCATTAGTGCTCTTGTTTTTTCAAGTAGGTCACGATTTTTGCGTTCGGCTACGCCATTTTGTTGAGGTGTTCCAACACAACTTGTTTGATGCACGATGCCATGAGTGCTCAAATATTGTTTCATGATATGGGACATATATTCGGTGCCATTATCAGACCTTAGGGTTTGAATTTGAGATGAGAAATGGTTTTTAACAAGGTTATGAAAGTCCTTAAATACTTCCATAACTTCATTCTTAGACTTTAGAAGATACAACCATGTGACTCGAGAGAAGTCATCAACAAAAATCACAAAATACTTATAACCATCAAATGATTCACTAGTTGGTCCCCATACATCTGAATGAACTAATTCAAAACACTTACTAGTCTTAGAAAAGGAAGAGTTAAAAGGTAATCTAGTGGCCTTAGACAAGTGGCATGTTTCACATGAAATAACATATTTCCCTAAGTTTGGAAATAAAGTTGACAAAATGGGTGGAGAAGGGTGAGCTAAACGTTGACGCCACAATTGATTATCTTGAATGGCACTGAACTTGGCTTGGAATCCTCTGGGATTGCTCTTTGATATGTAATAGAGACCATCTAAATAAAACCCTTCACCAATCGTCTTCTTGGTGGCACAATCCTGAAAGATGACATTGTGAGGAGAAAAAATGGCTAAGCAATTCAAGGTATTTGTGATCTTTCCCACAGATAGAAGTTGAAATGGGAAGGAAGGAACATACAAAGCCATCGATTCAATTTCATCTGACATTAATTTTACTTTTTCTTTTCCTAAAACCTTTACATTCTCACCATTTGCAATTGAAACTTGAGAGGGATTTGCAAATTTTTCAAAATTTTGAAACTTAGACACATGGTTGGTCATATGATCTGTGGCACCCAAATCTACAACCCAAAAATCATGCAACATATTTATTTTAAGAGCAGTTTTAAAAGCTTTCATGATACCTTGCATGTCCTCTTGGGGTACATGTTTCGTGTCTGCCAAGAAACCTGCAAACTTGCCGAGCAATGCCGTCGAGTTCCCTCCTTCTATGCTGTCTGCACGATCAATTCCAGCCCCTCCTTTCTTGCCTTGAAGATACGACATAAACTCATTCATGAGTTCAGCTGGATTCGCTGTGAAGTTCTTGAACGGATCGAACCCATTGGAGGTGGAGGCAGACGCATGATTTGCTCGATGTGGAGTACGGTTCACCCTTTGTACACCCTTGTTGTCCTTCATGAAATTAGGTTTTAATTCTGGGTGTAAAATCCAACATGTGTCTTTAACATGACCCGTATAATTGCAGTGTTGACACTTGAAGTTCGGATGCTTTCCTTTGTACTTCCTGTCGTTGGTTATATATGCCCTAGCCTCAGGTACACTAGCCATTGTACCCATGTTCATGACTTTCCTCCTTACTTCTTCACGTTGAATTGTTGCACATACACTGGCGAAGGAAGGAAGTTCAGTGTTCATGAGTATGTGACACCGTAGATCTTCATATGTTGAATCAAGATAGCACAGGAGTTGGAATATCTTATCTTCTTCTGCTCTCTTTCGTAGCAGTGCTGGGTCGGTTGTATGAGGGCGATAAATTTCCAACTCATTCCACATGTTTTTCATGCTTCCTAGGAGTTGCACAAAAAGCTTGCCATCTTGTTGCAGATCGGAAATATCCTTCTTTAATTGGAAAATCCGTGCAGCATTGTTCTGACTGCCATACATTTCCTTGACCGCCTCCCAGAGTTGGTATGAAGATTCAGAGTAACTGAATATTTCAGCTAATTTACGTTCCATGGAATTCAGGAGCCACGACATAACAAGTTGATCTTTGCTAAGCCATGATTCATAGGTTGGTGAGGAAGCATCAGGTACTTCGATGCTTCCATTTATGAATCCTAACTTGGACCTTCCACCTAGAGCCAAGGACACTGCTCTCGACCAAGGTAGGTAATTAAACTAATTCAACATGACTGAGCTTAATCTTTGATTTGGGTTGACATCCACCTCATGCACGTTCATGGAGGAAAGCACCTATGAACTTTCGGCTTCTGAGACTAACGGATTGTCTTCAGCCATTTTGAAGATTGAACACGCTCGGATAACAGTATAGCAGAAGCAGGTTAATTTTCCTGCTCTGATACCATATTGGTTTTCAAAGGTTGTGTAGTATTTTCCATCATAAGATCTTTACAATTTGTACAGCAATATATAAGGAGATTGACTCCTTGATTTACGCCACAACAGATGGCTTAGGGAAGATGAATAACAATTCCTTGAATTAAGGGAGTTGACAACCTAGATTAGGAAGATTGACAGCACAAGAATAAACTAATCACAAGAGAACCGGACTCTTAACCACCTAGGGAACAATCAATATCCAAAAGAAACATAGAAGTGTAATTGACCAGTCCCCTTATTGTCCAGTGTTACCGTAAACCTACCCTAATAAAGAAAACCCTAACAACCACTGGATAACTTCCAATAAAGTTACCCTTGGTTCTATCTGTTCTTATCAAACTTTGTATGCTTGTGAACCCAGGTGCATCTGCATAACAGAATCATGGCCTTGAAGAACCAACACGGAGCGACTTACAGCCTTGAGAAGTACCTGATCTCGATAACTATCAATGGAATCTATATCAGAGTAGAACTGGGAGGACAGCTGGGTTACTACATCGATATCCTCGCATGCTCCACCAAGAACCTGACAGAAACCCTGAGGGTTATCCAGCAGCTTATAATTCCAGCAATTCATAGCCTCTGTAACGGTATCACCTTGACTGAAAATGTCATACGGCCAGAATGCGTGCAGAATCTCACTCCTCCAAGATACAGGAAGACGCAATTTGTGCCATTGCAACAATTAAAACAGGCATTACTTTCTGTTCCTGCAGACAGCATGTATGATTACCAGCATACGTGGGATCCAATCTCAGACTCCGGAAGACAAATTCTAGGACCTGGTTTTGATCTGGCCCGAGACCTCCTATCAGATGATGACTTCCGTGAAGTGCTCCATCGGAGATATCATGACCTATACAACCTTGCTCAGGAACTGCATATCCCACCTGAGAGTGACCCGGAGAACACATTATCCACAAGTGACGAGCCTGACAAAGTAGATCCAACTTTCGGTGGAATTGCCAAGGGGGTTGAAGCGGTTTTGCAGAGGCTGAAGATCATTGAGCAAGAAATCAGAGACTTGAAGCAAGAGATCCAAGGGCTGAGATATTACGAGCACAGACTCCTTGCGGAGCTTCATCGCAAAGTGAATTACCTTGTGACATACAATGTCCAAATTGAAGAGAGGAAAGTGCCGAATATGTTCTACTTTGTTAGAACAGAAAACTACTCGAGGAGATTGATCACCAACATGGTTCCCGGCATGAATGCTATTCGACTGCACATGTTATGTGAATTTCAACGAGAAATGCATGTTGTTGAAGATCAAATGGGGTGTGAACTGATGCAGGTTGACAACAGGACCGTGAAGTCTTTGGCACCATACACCACAAAGTTCATGAAACTGCTAACATTTGCCCTCAAGATAGGAGCCCATCTAGCCGCTGGCATGGGAGAAATGATACCGGATTTGAGTAGGGAAGTCGCCCACCTGGCTGATTCTTCCCTCCTTTATGGAGCCGCAGGGGCAGTTGCTGCCGTTGCAGTGGGAGCTGCGGCAATTGGGCAGGGAAGGAACAGAAGTAGGGCTGCAGAAAGCTCGAGAGATATCCAACAAGATCAGAGAACAGCACAACAATGGGTTCTGGATTTCCTAAGGGACCGGAAATGCTCAACCGGAAAGGATATTGCCGAGAAGTTTGGTTTGTGGAGAGTGCGGTACAGAGACGATGGTCAGATTGCATGGATCTGCAGGAGGCATATTAACCTCAGAGCACATGAAATAATTGAAGTGCCACTTTGAAATTATGCATCTAAATTTCCCTTTGATGTTGTAATGCATATTTTTCGATATTATGCATCCAAATTTCCCTTTATTTGCAGCATTTGCTTCTGCTGCTAAGTTTATATGCCAGAATTTCGATATAAGCTCACAGTAAAAAACGCCCGAAGCACCATCGTGAAGGATAAGAAACTCGGGACCCAACTATTATTGCACCTGATATTAACGATTGATAACCGCGAGGGAGTGTTTCTATACTTTGATTCTTGAAATGTTTCTCACTAACATTAACCGTTGTCAGAGAGGTTACACTATTTACGTAATTGAATTATACTGTACCTTTGTTCTCATAATTAGAGCCTATGATTCACCTAATTTTCAAAGGGCACAAAAACTTCAACTTGTAAAGGAGATGAATGATTTAATGGAAGATTAACCAAATTGTATTCTTTTGGCCACCTTTCAAAATTTTGGGCTTAATCACACAACATAACTCATGTTTATAAACATGATTAACACGTAGTTAGACGGAATTCGATATCACAACAATTAAGGTTAAATTAAAAGTAGATGCAAAGAGGAAAGATGTAACAGAAGTTCTTATATACTAATACAAGGTTGGTGATAGAAAAAAGCTTGTAACCGGTACGTCAAGATTTTCGTGTCATCTAAAGCACCTCAACATACAAAGGGAAACAACACAATACATAGAGCATTATTATACATCAGTACTAGGAATCTAAAATCTAGAGTCACCTGTTTTTTTTCCCTCCGAACAAGTGAAACGAAAGATCAGAAGAAAGCCCTACTACCGTAAAACACACGGGAACCACTGCTCTTTGGTGTCTCTATTTTCTGGTCAGTGCTCGAGTTTCCTGAACTGGTTGGTGATTCAAGGTCCAAAGGAAGCTTCATTTTTGCCAAAGATTCAGTGAATTGCTGCATGCTTTTCATGTACATGTCTACAAAATCCTGCTGCACCGCAGTATGCTCTGGAACGGTGACTGTGACAGTAGGCTTCTCAAATGTATCACTTGGCACCGCATCAGACAAATTAATCTCACCATCTTTATCCACTTTCTTCTCTTCCGAAGCTGAAACTTGTTCGTGATTTGGAGATTTCAAAGCTGATGGAGCATCATATGACTCTGAGCTTGTATGTCCAGATGCAGATGATACACCATTAGTTGACACGCTGCTTGGGGGAGAATCAAGCTTCCGAACATGAGCAGACTCAATAGTAGCAGTCGACAAGCTTTCTACAGCATGAACACCCACTTCGGAACTAGGCTTAGTTTCAGTGTCAGCCGTGACAAAGCTCTCAGAGCTTTGAGACTCAAACTCAGAACATGGGATCTTAATGTACTCTGAAACCATCCTCTGGTCTTCATTGTCAATGTTCGGATCTGGGAACTCTAACCTATCTAATTCACATGACTCAGATATCTCCAAGTCCTGCACAATAGGATTTGAGGCCAGGGACATTACTTCTGGCAGATCTCCAGCGTACGATAGGGACAACTGGACAAACCCTGCCGGGGAATGAAACAGATCAGTTGAAGAAAGAGAGAACTCTTTCTCTAACTTCCCATTCTTAACAAGGACCTCTGACAAAGGCACCAAAGAAAACCCCAGCAACTGATCTTGAAGATAATTCTTGACCCTGCTCAGCATCCAAATCTCGCATTTGAGGGAGGAATCAACAGTCCGAACATTGAGCTGGACATTGTCATTGAAGACTGGATTTCTACCACCACCGTTAATGGTCTTGGTGGAGAATGTTTTTTCAGGATCACTCGTCAGGCATAGCTTAGCATAGACATCTTGCTTGTGGTATATGCAGATGTTCTGGATGTCCCTAGCCTGATGAACGTAAACCTCAAGAACACCAATGAAGTTCTCTGAGTTACAAGTTATATTGGCCTCCGTTCCATTGGATACAGACCCATTGGTTCGAATGAACTGCTTCTCAGGCCCAGCAACAGAGCTTTGGAATGGAGACACAACAGATTGAGGAGAATCCATGATAATAAACACCTAGGAAGTTAACCTGACAAAGCACAACAAGATCTTTCTGAGAAAACTCGAGTCACTCCAAAATTAAGAGTCTAAAAATTGGAAAGTACCACCTAGTTAATTCCAAAGACCCACCTCAGATATTTAGCAAAACTGAAAACAATTTTATACGAAAAACATAAAAAGCCAATTCGAAATAGATCACCTTCCGGCATAAATTAGAAATTCGTACAGTTCTAGTTAATCCAAGGCGTCATTACGGCATAAATTGGAAACTCGTAATGCTTTAGTTAAATTCAAGGCGTCAGTTGAATACAAATTGTAACCTTGTATGATGCTTAAAACGAGACCCCCAGATATAACTAAATCCTAGCATGTCCAGCAACAAACACCAATTCGAAAAAATATAGAATTTAGAAGCCAAACATTCATAGAAGGAACTTTCATAAGAACCACTCAATCCCTAAACCTCCCCAAACCAAAATAAGCAACACAAGAAACTGAGAGTACACAAACCTATAACTTCAGCAAGATATAAAATTAAACGAAAATTTCTTGTAATTCAAAGATCAAAACACACATGAACAAGCTCTTGAAATCCGTCACTTAATCCAAAATAAAGGCAAACGCCAGAACCCAAATCCCCCCAAAAAAGCACTTTTCCAGTAAGCTCCTCCAAAACCCACAACCCCAAACTTAAAAACAAGCAAACGCAATAATGCAAGATGTAAAAGTAAACAAAAAATTCTTGTAACTCAAAGATCAAAATCCACTTGAACAAAGCTCAAAACCCAGAAACCCTTACCTTGAAATCCTTCATATAAACCAAAAACCCCAGAAAATCACTTTTCCAGTAAGCTCCTCCAAACTTAATAAGAAGCAAACCCTTTCACAATAATGCAAAGATATTTGCACAGTCCAATAAAGCTACCTACTTTTCTACACAGATAGATTATATTCTACCAACGGAATCCAAGGAGCAAAACAGGGAAAGGAAAGCACAGCAACCAAGATCGTGCCAAAAGAATTTTCCAAAACCAAAATTCGACCTTTGAATCCTTCAAAAAGTCACATAAAACGAACCAAAAAAATAACAGAGTTTTCCCAAAAGAGCTAGTAACAATAAAATAAAGAAAAATCTGAGATGGGTTTGCTCTTTTATCCCATCACCTTTGGCTCTTTAGCTCCAAAGTCAAAGAGATTTGCTTGAAAATTTGAAATCTGTGGCTCCAATCGAAGATCCGTCCAAGACCCAAAGACAATCAGTTCATCAATCGAGATTATACTGTTGTTGCTGCTGCTATATAACCAAACTTTCTGAAGGACAAAGAAGGAATAATCATAAAGATAATAATCTAGAGGAGAAATTCGGGTGTGGGTTGAAGCTTGTCGGAAAGCTTATGTAGTTTTGCATTGGATGAGTATATATAACAACATAAATAAAACTTTCTCATGTGAAGTTCTCGTTTTACCTTTTCGGCTCTCGTTTTCCTTTTGGGATGGTAAACTAGAAAATAAACAATTTCGATTATTGTATAATATATTAGTAGGAGAAATGAAACCAACAAGGTAGTATGAGAAAATCCAACTGATGAGAGATTTTCTCATGCACTCATAACATAAGTCAGTCTACTATGTTTCATAATTTTCTATCACTCTCATTTTATAATGTTAAACTAGAAAGTAAACAGTTTCAATTATTTTGCAATGTTGTAGCATGAAAAATAAAACCAACAAGGTAGAACGAGAAATTCCAACTAAGGAGAGATTTTTCATATACTCAGAACATAAGCGGATATACTCTGTGTAATAATATAAATGAACAGATGGTATATTTTTCAACATCACTCCATCTATGTTGTAACACTTCGTGTTTTGAGTATATCAAAAATTCTTTTATGATTGAGAAGGTTGATAGTATTTCCAATATTATATCTTTTTTGGGTATATTTTCGTTTTTAGGTATTTTTGCCATTGGGCACACCAATGAGAGATTTTAATGTTGTTTTTTATGATCCAGAGGATGGGGTTTGCAGAAACACCGTCCCACGCGCTGGTGGAAGGCAGACCAATCAGAAAAGATATGAGTGCGCGCTTGTTGGTGTTCCTGCTTCATTGCCGACGCTTTCCACTTCTGTTTTGTTTTGCTCCTCTACTCTCTTCCAAGCTGAAAATGATACTTAACTATCAGTCTTATGAATTTTTTTTGTTAAAAAATTCTCCTATGGTGTTGATGAGCGGTGTAGCATCAGATTCCAAAGATAGTAATGGCGCGTTTACATAACCGTAATGAAAATATGAAGAATTGAATTGAGGAGGAATTGAATTGAGGAGGAGTTGGAATGAAGAGGAGTCGGAATCGAATTATTGTTGAAACTGTTTACTTAAATGTTCTGGAATTAGAATCGGAATATAAACCAGTATGATTACTAAAATGCCCTTGTCCCAAATCAAATATTTTATATACTTTTTTTTAATAAAATTTGATATAATATATAATAGTAAGAAAAAAATTAAATTGCTTTTTTATTTCATAGACACACTAAAATGCTTTTGTTTATTTTTTTAATAAATTTAAGTATTTAGTTTAATATTTAAATTTTCTTGCTCAAGTTGTAGTTTTTTCTTTTCGGTGTAACATCCCACATCGCCCAGGAGAGTGATCCTTATATGTATATTCCCACCTCTTCCTAGCACGAGACCTTTTGGGAGCTCACTGGCTTCGGGTTCTGAGGAACTCCAAAGTTAAGCGAGAAGGGGGCTAGAGCACTCCCATGATGGGTGACTCACTGGGAAGTTGCTCGTGAGTTCCCAGAAACAAAATCGTGAGGGAATGATAAGCCCAAAGCAGACAATATCGTGCTACGGTGGTGGAGCGGGCCCAGGAAGTGATCCGCCCTGTGCCGGAATGTGACATTCGGCATATCCATGGAGTTGTGCATAATGTGAGTGAGCATGGAAATAAAAAAAGGTAAGGAGTTGTGCATAATTAAACTAGGGGTAATGAGCTTATAAAGGATAGTCTTGGCAATAAAAAAAGTAAGTGAGGGCATAAAAGGAACAAAAGTGTCATTCCGATTGCCCAAGCAATCAGGAATTGAATTACTACCCATATCTAGGGAATCCAATTCCACCAATACAAGGAATTGAATTCCAAAATTTGTGTGGACCCCACTGCTTTTTTAATTCTTCTATGTTTAGTAAATATCGGAGTACTTCGTAATCGGAATTCAATTCCACATTTTCATTCCGATTACAGATATGTAATCGAGATAGCTAAGGTCTTTTTTCAAAGATTTTATATTAATTTATATATGAAATCGAGATAGCTATTTTTTAGAAAATTAGAATAATAGTAAAAATGCTTATGCTTTAGTTTTTTGAAGGTGGGAAAAAAGCTAAAACTAATTATTAAGAAAAAAATTTAGTTTGAAATTTTTGTAATTAATCTTTTTCTTTTGGTTAACTAGAGAAAATAGAGACTCATCTCTAAAAATTCTCATTCAATTAGATAGAGAATTTTATAGTGCTCCGCATAATAAGAAATTTCGTACTTTTTACATGCTAGATTTTAATTTCTTCACAATCTCTTACCAAGGCTACTCAAAACAACCTAAACCCCAAATAAACCCAAAAACAACTTAAATCAAGTCACCTTGTACTACTGTCTAGTGATATTCATCTTCACTTATAAGTGAGAAGTTTTAGATTCGATTCTCGCCAAAGATGAAGTTGAACCACATTATTGCTAGCTCGTTATAAGGCTAAGTCCACCTCCTACTCTTAGTATAGATAATATCGTTTATTAAAAAAATAAAAATAAAAATAAAAAATAAAAATAATAATAATAATAAACAACTTGAATCAATGACGCCATCAACTCAATCACACTAGTTAAGAAATAATCGTATAGTAATGGGTGGATTTTGAGAAGGTCGGTCACCAATGATCCAACTTCATAAGCAAGGTGACATTAAACATAGAGAAAATTATTAGATTCAGTGGGGGTTTTGGGAAAAAGATTGGATTGAAAAAATGACATTACAAAAATAATGGTGGACTCAAATTTAAGAACGGCATATACAAAGGCTAAGTCTTCCCAAAAAGGGGTTTTTTTTTTTTTTATTTAATTTTTTTTTTTATTTTGTTAACTACGAAAGGGAGTTTTATCACTACAATATACTGAAAAGAAAATAGAAAGGGCAAAGGGGAGGAAGGAAAAGTGTAAGTGCTTATCCTTACTTATGCTTTTCCTTCCTTCCCCCACTGCATTATTAGTCAATCATCGTGTTACAAAATACTTATATGTAAAACACTATCGCCTCTAGAAAAAGAACACTAATTTTAGTTTTTTTTGTGTCTACTAGAAATTTATGAGTTTTGAATATTGAATCATTAATGTCACAGCCCATCCCGGAATTATTTTATCGAGGATGTGAAATGACGGGATTGCCCTTAAGTTTGCTAAGGTATGACATTTATATTTGGTTTTATTGTCCTATTCCTAACTTTGGAAATTAATTTGGGAAATAATTGGTATTGTTTTGTGTGGCTAGGATTGTAGACCACACACACACAAACTACCCTCACTCTCCCTCTCTCTCCCGTGAGCTCTCTCTCGGTTTGACTCTCCCCGTGTACTATTCATGTACGGACGGAGTTGGAACTCGTCCATTCCTTCACAGATCGACGCCAAAAAGGTAAGATTCTTGATCCTTGTAACCCCTTGAGCATGTTGGTACCAATTTTGAAACTTGTAACCCTCGGAATAGTCAAGAAACCCTAACCCCGAAAATGTGCACTGTTCATGCACACGTAAAATCTTGCATTTCAGGGAATTTCAAGCTCATAGTGAGCTTAAGGAGGTCCTCTCGAGTCTCAGGGTACTTCGTTGGTAGAGTTTGGACGTCGGAGGACCGAGATCGAAGGTTTTTAAAGTTTGCCGAGCTATCGAGCTTTCTCAGGTAAAATCTAGTGGTTTTCAAGCCTTGAAACTTGTTTAGATGTGTTCTACATGCTTAGAGCTTCATTTTGGTACCAATTTCATGAAAAATGGGTGAAAAATGAGTGAGAAACCATAGTTGGAAAAATACGCAGAATCCGGCGAACCCACCGGCGGCCGGCGAGTCGCCGGAGAAGATGACGGAATATTCCGTCAGTTTGGACGGAATATTCCTGACGCCGTCAGTTAAATCTAACGGATGCCGTTAGCAGTTAACGGAATATTCCTGACGCCGTTTGGTTTCCGTCAGTGTGCCTGGCAAGTGACCGCGTGTGGGGGCGCGTGGGTCCGTGCCAATCCAGGCTCGTGGGGGCGCATGGCTAGTCCAAAAATTATTTTAAAAATATGGGGATGTTTGTGAGGTTGTGTAGATCACGTTGGTATATTCAAACACCCCAATTGAGCATCGTATGAGAAGTTATTTTGGATTGTTGGTTATGTGCTCTAAATAACGTTATTATAGTTGTTTCGCATATAGGTGAGACTTATCCCGAGGACGAGCGCAATCAAAGGCGTCACGGGGGTTACGACCCTTCGACATACCAGTGAGTAGGCAGTTGCTTTCTTATTATACCTATATACTTACTGATTTTCCCAGAAATCGAATTTAAATGAAAGTATGTTTTTAAATGCCATGCATAGAATTGATATGAATTATATGAATTGATATATGATGCATATGTATGAAATGGTGCGGTGGACGCACAGGTAAGTATCAGGTGAGTTATATTGTGTTGATGATGTGATTTGTGATGAGAGCTCATAACCTGCACCACCGGTGTTAGTGCTTATATTGATATTCACCTCCCGCACCGCACGCTCCCTTGGATCCAAGTAGGTGTAAGTCCTGTCGTACAGACCACTTTTGTGGTTCCGACTCGTAGGTGACCTGCGATACGTCGCACAGCTATTTGATGAGAGATGCACTAGAGCGTATTATTACACCAAGTCCTGTCGTACAGACCACTTTTGTGGTTCCGACTCGTGTGCAGGCATAGGTATTGAGCTATATGATTAGCCGTACAGGACCACTGCAGGGTCTCCGGCTGATTTATTATTCTACCTGATATATATTTGCATATCTTCACTATGATTTGATTCATACGGCATGGCATACTTTCATACTATTGATTTTGAACGATGATTTGAGAAAATGTTGAGATATATATGCTATATGCTATTTTCTGGGAAAGTATACAGGTTTTACAGTGAGGGGTTATATATGTTGATAAAGGAATTTGATTCATACGGCATGGCATACTTTCATACTATTGATTTTGAACGATGATTTGAGAAAATGTTGAGATATATATGCTATATGCTATTTTCTGGGAAAGTATACAGGTTTTACAGTGAGGGGTTATATATGTTGATAAAGGAAATGTTTTGGAAAGCTTTGTTTTACTGACCCACTCTTTTTGTTTTACGCCCCTCCAGGTTATAGTTAGGAGTGTTTGGTGGCTCACGAGGATCCCCACGGCTATTCTGACGGACTTCACTCATGTAGGACTCACCTTCGGGTGTTGTAATCTAGTAATTGTCCTAATTGACTGCATTTAGAACCTTATGCTCTGATTATGTGTAATTCACACTTAAACTCTCGCTAGCATGTCATTTGGATAGTACTGCTAGTATTCGGCTTTTAGTCATTCATAACTCTTTTATCTTATCACTTCCGCATTGCGTAATGGTTACGTCACGTTGGTGATGGCCAGCACGCCCTGATTTTCGGGTCGGGGTGTGTCAATTAAGGTACGTAGCATATATATTAGATCAATTATTAAGTAGCTCTAAGAGCATCTTGACCTCTTAGTGGAAGGCAAAGGTAATTGGAGGGCACGAGCAATGAATTACCTTTGCTATTCACTCCAAACAATAATTATCTTTGTGCAGAAAAGGCTTAATAACTAAAAGATCCAAAAAAATAAAGGGAAAGGACAAGGACAAGGACAAGGAGGAAAATATGCTACCGACCTAACAAATGGCTCCATCTGCAGGCAAATTATTGTTAAGTAAAGAAATACAGGTTCGTTTTTTAAGCAAGGAGATTGATTAGGATTAATTGACAAGAGAATTAAATAAAATACGTAGATGGATTAGGCTTGTATTTACATACTGGTTGTACTAAAGGAAAGGAAAAACGGACAGTCCCACCTTATGATGCAAATTGGTTGTACTCCAGAGAAAATAAAGGGGAAGCAGTTTTTGTGCTCTTTTTGTTTTTTGAAAAAAACGACATTCTTGATTAAGAGAGATTTTTCAGTCAATCTGGACCCAGAGCAGCATATTATGAGTCATAATAGAAAGGGACATTAAAAATGTATCCTAATAAAACATATTTACCTTCTCGTACACTTTTATTATAACACAGAGTTATCATCTTGTGTTCCATCAAAAATCTCTATTGAAATAAAAGCCTAAATTGTATAAACACGAATTTTAAGATGATTGCACAAACAATTTTAATGGGTCAACAGGGTCAATTCTGATATTTTTAAGGCTCAAGGTAACGCTAAAAAAACGCTTTAACTTTATATAAGAAAAATAATTTGTTTTATTATTATATGTGCTAATAGAAAAAAAAAATAAAATCACATGTAGTCTTTGATAAAATTACACTTAGAAAAATATTTCAAACTCAATAATTTAAAAAGATAACAAATTCAATTTACTTTGTAATGAGAGAACCGCACCAAAAAATCCTAGTTTACAAGTAGATAAATGATAAGTTTTGTTTTCTGTCTATTTAAATTTTTGAAGTATTTTTGTATAAAATAAAAAATAAAAATAAAAACTTATAATCGTCGGGTTGTACTAACCTTTTGTCAAATATGGGGACTTAAATAATATATCCATGATCATGACACCACTGTCAAAATAAATAAATAAAACCCTCATTTGTTGGAGGGTAGCTTGAACGGGAATAAATATCTAAACAAATTAAGGGTATGTTTGTTAACGTTTTGCTAGACATATTTTTCTCGTTCTCTAGATACAAAAAGAGTGAAAATATGTTTGGCAAACTGTATTGTGAAAATAAACTCAGAAAATAAAAATTGCAAAAAACAATCCTTGGCTTAAGGTCTGTAGAATATAAAATTGATGTTTCCTCTGTTTTTCAAAAACTGTTTTCATAATAATAAAAAATAAAATATACATTACAAAACAAAGTTAGAGATTTAATAAAAAAATACAATCCTTTCTCAAAAAAAAATACAATCATGTATGTCACCACTACCACCACCATCGTCACCGCCACCGCCACCACCACAACATTCTTGACAATCTCACCGTCATCACCACCATTGCCACCATTTTTGACACCTCCTACCATTATCGCATCCACCATCATATCCTCCACCGCCATCACCCTTGCCACCATGGTCATCGCCACAGCCGACACTGCTACCACTGTCTCACCGTGACCACCACCACATGCACCTCCGCCTCCACCACTTACACCATCAGCATCACCATATTATCCACTGCCAAACCCCCGCCACCATGGACATCACTAGTCTACACCATCTACCGTTGCGGTCACCATCACTCCCACCATCACCACCTCTCACCACCATCACCACATTTCCCACCCGATTGCCCTCACCATGGCCACCACCTCCACCATCTCTGCCATCATCATCACCACCATTAGCACAATCATCCCTCAAAACCACTATTAAAACAATCATCCTCTGCCACCATCATAGTCGCCGCCACCATCACCATCACCACCACCACAACTCCCTCCACCATAGCTTCCTACCCCGCTATTGCAAACACCTATATCCGACCACTACTGATACTTCTATTGTCACCACTACTACTGCCACTACAACCGACATTGCCACCAACACCACTCTCGTCTCAACCATCATATCCACCTTTAACTACCAAACTTATTTTTAAATCATAAAAATTGCAAAATCTCATTTGTCGTTTTCGTTTTACAAAACAGCGCACCCAAAATTACCTCATTGTTAGTAGTAAATGGCGGAAGCCACCACTACTAGTCAATCTTCTTGAAGATTAAGCCAAATTTTGAGTATTTATATGCTTATGAAAACACATATGCATACAATTGCATAAACAGCTAGAAAAACGTACAATAATTCGTCTAAAAAAATGTTTTCCTATAACTCTAGCATGTCCTCTATGAAATCATAAGCGTAAAGAATAACTACCACCACGAGTCGAAGTCACTCCCTTGTAGAAACCACGACATCTATTCATAAACATGTAGAGCAATAGGTGGGTTTAGGGAAGAATCAGTCTCTACCAATCGAACTGCATATAATAGTTACTGAGAGTTTTGATGATAAATGTGGATACAAATCTCCGTCATCTTCTCCTTTGACGAAAATACACATGCAAAATAATAACACCTAATATTAAGGCCAAAAGTCTCACGAGCCCACGATGAATGGAGGACTTTGGCCGAAGAATCTTCAATGCCAAAATTAGAATTCTGAAAAGAATGTGTTTAGAAGTTTGTGAGTAGCAAATGACTTAGCTTTTTAGTGGGATAATAGGGCTATTTATAGGGGAGTGGCCGGCCCTCAGGGTGGAGAATGGCCGGCCATATATGGCGATATTTAGAGAATAATTGCAAGATATTATGTGAAATAATATCTTACAATTAACATGGCAATTATTCCTAAATTAAATAGGAAGTTTTGGGAGTTACCTTTTGAATAAAATCAATAAGGGATTGATGATGAGTGATGAGAGGAATTTGAATATATACCATATTGATCATCTATGACTCTTCCTTGATTGAGCCATTAGTGTCCGTTGCATGCGCATAGGAATCCTGATGTGCCTCGAGGGTAATTTTATCATTTTAACCCAAAAATCCATATGTCACCTCTATAATTTTCTTGATTATTTTTTTACTCCACAACAAAGACGGCCATAAGCACATGAGAAAATCACAACGAAGTCCTTCAAATCAAAGGCAGAAATATAGCTTGAGAAAATGAAAAAGTTTAGAGATTGGAGGAAGGATTGGAATGAAGGAAAAGTATAAGAAATAAAATAATTGTAAAGAAAATGTGATCGAGTACTTAAATCTGAGCATGAGTCAGACCAAGTCGACATAAGGGATTTGTTATATTATGTCAAAATGTTATTCTTACCATATATTTGTATCAACTGTATAATAGAGATGAGATCCACATATAGCAAGTGTAGCATTACTTTAGGGGGGGTGTAGTCAAACTAAGATTTTAAAGGATTTTAAAAGTGATAGATTTGATAGGATTTAAGAGGATTAAGACTCCCACAAAATTCATATGGATTTTAAAGAATTTGAATGGATTGTGGTGGATTGTGGTGGAAGGATTTAAAATCCTAGGGGGTGAGGTTGAATTCTTTTTAGTCTTGGTTATATATATTTTTTATAACATCCCACATCGTCCAGGGTAGTAATCCTTAAATGTATATTCCCATCCCTACCCAGCACGAGGCCTTTTGGGAGCTCACTGGCTTCGGGTTCCGTAGGAACTCCGAAGTTAAGCGAGAAGGGGGCCAGAGCACTCCCAGGATGGGTGACCCACTGGGAAGTTGCTTGTGAGTTCCCAGAAACAAAACCGTGAGGGCGTGGTCGGGGCCCAAAGCGAACAATATCATGCTACGGTGGTGAAGCGGGCTCGGGAAGTGATCCGCCCCGGGCCGGGATGTGACATTTTTTGCTCTCAAATCCCACAAAATTCACAACTTATTGACCTCCTCCAAAATCTTAATTTTTTTAATACATTAGATTTGGATGGATTTTAAAATCCCTTAAAATCTTTTAATTGATTACACCTAGAATTGAATGGATTCTAAAATCCTTTAAAATCTTTTAATTGACTACACCTAGATTTGAATGGATTCTAAAATCCTTTAAAAACTTTTAATTGACTACACTAGGATTTTAAAGTCTTTTAAAATCCTCTCAAATCCAAGTTTGACATCTTTTAATCGTAAGAATGTGAAATTAAAGTTTCACATCGTATAATTAAGAAATCTTACATGTACTTATAAAAAATCTAACTAATCACTTTATTTCCAGTTAATTTTAAAATAAACATTCTAAATTGGTTAGGCCTTGATGTCCTCCTCAATGATTAAAAAAACCAATATGAGAACCTAAATTTGAAGCATGTTAGTAGAGAGCTTAGGAGAATTCCCACTTACTAAGCAAAAATTCAACATACAAGTGGGGAGAGCACTAGCTTTCTTGAATTTGCTTGTATAAAGAGGAAATCACATGAGCTGACTTGTAGCTGAAGTGATTAAGTGCATTTATCAATGTATTCAAGATTAGTACGAGTGCTTTTGATTTTAAATTGCTTTTATACTTGCTAACATGCCCTTACTTCCATTATTTTTCTAATAAAATGATAGTGAAGGAGGATGATTTAAGCTAAATCATACATTGGTTGGGCCATAATTTAGCATCGAATTTACCATAATCTAGAACTCGAACTTAAGACTTCTCACTGACAAATAATGAAAAATATCATAATATTATTGGCCTTAGTGGCATTATTATTCAAATTTAATTGCATTATTATTCAAATTAAAGTTACCATCCAAAGCTTTAGGGGCAAAAGATCAGTGACTAATTTTGGTAGGGTCATTTGATTTGAATTCAAATACGGATTGAAGGATCACCAAGTCATCACTCGTGTTCCCTTAACCATTTATTTGACAAATATGTATACAATCCATCCAAAGTAGACTTTTGTTGAAAATTTAGCTACTAGACCTCTTGCCAAGAAGCATCATTTTCCCTTCCCTCAGTGTGACGCTTGACCAGTAAATTAAGAGTCTCCCCATGATAAAGATATATGGATAACATCTCTCCTCTCTTTTTTTCTCCCTCTAGTTGAGGAGAGCAATTCACATGGAAATGATTCACCGCCATATAGTATTACAATTAAAACAATAACATGTGTTGAAAAATTTACGTTTTATTGTTTGACGTCACGGTGGCGGTGAATCTGTTTTATATAAGTCATTATTCGCATTGAGGAGAGATTCTCTCTTACGACCGATGACATCACATGGCTACTATTTAACAGACATATAATATACTAGTTAAATGCATTACAATCATCTATACTGTTAATAGTGTACCACTGAAATTACATTGAATGCAAGAGAGTTTTTCTCCACATTTGACATTTGTATTTGGCCTTGTCGTTTTTAATTTCTAGGGCGATGTGGATGGATTTGACGAGATAGGAGCTAGCTATTTGGATATTATTTCATGAATCAAAGTGTTATTCGTTTGTCATTATACCTTAAATCAAATAGTTGTTTTTAACTTTTGAAGAATATTCCAAGCCGTAATTGGCGTATGATGAGGTTTTTGAAGAGGTGTTCATACAATGCTTAGTAAAATGCTAATTAAAGCATATTATACACTAATAAATTATGTAATGTTCTTGAAGTGTGACTGGTTTGACATTGCTGAAATGATTTTAAATTATTTTAAAATCAGTGTTTTTTTTTTTTTTTAAAGTTGGAGTTGAAATTGTGTTTGGTAGATGAAAAAAAAATAAAAAATTTGTCAAAATCATGAATCCAAAATAGCAGAAAGTAAAAACAGCTCTACCGCTACTTCTTAAAACATCGCTTTTTTTCTTTTTTCACAACACAACAAGAAATGCTACAAATACTTTAGCATTTATCTCAACCTCTTTAACTGCATTTGCTTTTTGAAGAAGCGATGAGAAACCAACTTCATCCACCTCTAGCTACATGCTTGAATTTTCTGCTTATATTAGATGGCCATATTCTGTTTAGCAGACCTGCATATGACATCAATCATTGTAACAGCCCGTCCCAGAATTTCATTTTTTTATTGGTGTGAAATGACGTAATTGCCCTTGGACGTTTAATGGCATGGTGTGGTACGTGTATTATTGGACCCAATTAGAAGGTAGATTTTCTTGGTTTTTGGTTGGTTGCTTTTAGACCACACACCCACATCACCCTCTCCCGTTGACTCTCTCTCTCTTGTCTCTCGGATTTTTCCCATTTTCCGTGCAAGTGTACGGACGAACTTAGAACCAAGCCATTCCTTCACAGATCGAGCTCGTGGTCAGGATCATTGCCTTCATCTCGTCATCACGAACTCAACCGTACCATTTTCAGGACTTGGAAGCTTCGAAAACCCGAGAAACCTGAAACCCCGATTGTGGAGCATAGTAACTCCGACATGATCACGGAGATTTTAAGACATTTTAAGGCTCAATGAGGTAAGTTTTAATCCTTCGTAGCACTTTAAGTTAGTTTTGACTAAGTTTGAACGTCGGGATGGTGAGAACCAAAGAACCCGATTTGAGCACTGTTCATGTGGTTTTAATTGTGGACGTTTCAGTGAATTCTAAGCTTATAGGAAGCTTGTGGACATTCTCACGAAGCTCGGAGAAGAAAATCGGAGTGAATTCGACGTCGGGAAGCCCGGGAATAGGGAGTTGCAGAGGTGGCCGGAGTATCGAGCTGTTCCGACGAAGCTCCGTCGAGTTTTGGGTCTTAAAAGTGGTATAAATCTCTTCTCCTCATTTTAAGCGTCATTTTGTGAAAGAATCATGAAATTTGGTTGAGTTTTGAGAGAGTTAGGAAGGTTAGAAGTTTTTCCAGTTTCCGGTGACGGCGACGGTCGCCGGAGTTCGAAGGTAGAGGATGACGGAATATTCCTAGAGGAGGTTAACGGAGTTAGGTTAGATTTAACGGAATATTCTATTTTTGGACGGAATATTTCCTAACTGCCGTTACTGTTACCGTTAGTATGCCAGGCACGTGGTCGCGCATGGGGGCGTGTCTGGCCGTGCCTTGGCCAGCGCGTGGCGGCGCGTAGGTGGTCGGGAAATTATTCTAAAAATATGGGGATGTTTCTGAGGATGAGTATATCTCAGTGGTATATTTATATACCCAAATTGAGCAATATATGAGAAGTTATTACCAAGTTTCATTTATGTGCTCTTAAATAATGTTATTTCAGTTATTTCTCATATAGACGAGGCCTATCCGGAGGACGAGCGTAGCCAGGCTAGGCACGGAGGGGAGTGTGTCCCCATTTTTTTGAAAAAATGGGGATCCCTCCCCTTAAGCAATTCCTACACACACACACACACACACACACACACACACACACACACACACACACACACATAATGTTTTTCCTAGAAAACATATTTATATGAAATGTGATTGAAATGCCATGTCATACATGCATGATAATTGAGTATATGCATTAGCATAAATATGCATATTGTTGCATGTTGCTGCGGAGGCCCAGGTAAGCCACAGGTGAGTATATTATGTTGGTAATGGTTATGAGATATGATGATGATGATGTTGAGATATTGAGCTCATCAACCTGCACCCCGATGTTAGTGCTCCCGCCCAGAGTAGGGCACAGTCCTTCACGTGATGTTCACCTTCCGCACCATACGCTCGCCTTGGATCTAAGTTAGGTGCACAGTCCTGTCGTATAGACCACTTAAAGTGGGTTCGACTCGTAGGTGACCCGCGATTAGCGCACAGTCTTCACGTGATCGTAGCACTAGAGCGTATTTAGTTACACCCAATCCTGTCGAACAGACCACGTGAGGTGCTTCCGACTCGTGTACAGGTATATACATGTTGAGATATATGATTGAGCACGAGATTGAGTCGTACCGGTCACAAAAGGTGACTCCGGCTAGATGATGAGCTCCAGATTTCACCGTACAGGTCACGTCAGGTGACTACGGCCGGCAGATGATTTATGTTGAATTATATTACCTGGCTTACTTATGTGATATTGTGATAATAGACATGGCGTAAGTACTGGACATGGCATATGTATGGCATTTTTATATGCGGATTTCGATATTTCTGAGCATGATTTTGAGATATATACGTATGTATTCTATTTTTTTGGAAACTATACGTGTTTTACAGCGAGGGGTTAGAATATTTGAGAAATGAAATGATTTTGAAAAGCTTTGTTTTTGCCCACTCACGCTTTCTGTTTTTCGCCCCTCCAGGTATTAAGTAGGAATTGTTCGTTGGTGGCTTATGAGGGCTTAACGGAGGTTCTGACAGTTCACCTTCCATGTAGGATCATCTTCGGATGTTGTATTATTAATAATTGTTCTACTAGACTGCAACTAGGTTACTTATGCTCTGAATTATTGGGATTCACTCTTAATCTCGCACTAGCACATTATATTAGTTAGTACTGCTAGTGGTTTGGTTTTAATTTATTCATATTTCTCTATATCTTTCCGCTTCCACAATGCACACATGGTTACGTCACCCTCACGTGACGGCCAACACGCGTCGATCTCGGTTAGGGTGTGTCAGTCATACTTTTACAGAAAAATATATGAACGGAGACGGAGAGGGGAAGAAAACCAAACCATCCATTAAAATGACTAAAAATTTAATAATGTAAGATTGGTAGTTTAGCATTAAATTCTTGAGTGAAAAACTCGCCAGATTAAATAAAGGGAGTTTTAACGAAACACTTCCGGTACTGTTCACTTTTAACGAAAAAGACATTTTTACTCTAAAAAGTCACTCATGATACTATTCACTTACAACTAGGGGTGGGTTCGATATGGTTACCGTACCAAAACCCTCATACCAATTAATGTACCAAACTTTTGGTTTGGTAAAATCTATTACCATTACCGTACCAAACTTTCGGTATACCAAAGTTCGGTATTGCCAAAAGTTCGGTTGGCATGGTATGACAATGGTAATTGCCATTTTGTTTTGAGACAAAATCTGTTTTTGTTTTTTTAACCCAATTCAAGGGCAAAACTTTTTTTTTTGTACATTTATCTCATACATTGTAGCTTAAATTCATCTATTATTCATCGTTCACAATTCACACACACAATAATTCAAATGATGCAGCAAGATTCATGATGAAAATTAAGCTTACAATCCAAATAGAAGTTACGAACCAAAACAAATAGAGGTTAACAATCCAAATAGACATTAAAGTTTCAAACCAAATGAAAATTGGAACTAAACTTCAAAAAGTAGAATTCATTGATCAGTTATTCAAGCTTGAGATGTCAAAACTTTTGAATGAGGCATTGAACTTGTAGAAGATTGAGCTTGTGTCAAGCCTACATTACAAACAAAGAAAACATATTAATTAGTAGCAAGAAGAATTAAAGTTGAAAACCATTTAATAACAAATTTACTAATAAAATTAAAGCATATCTTTTTTGTTTCCTCTTCTTCCATTTCCTTGCAAAATTGAAGCATATCTTCCGTTGGTTCCTTGTAGAAGTTTACTTCATCTGCCCTAAGCCAACCACTAGTACACACAAGTATCTACTATTTTAGGAGTCAATGATGCCCTAAAAGGGTCCACAACCCTCCTCCCTAGGCTAAATGCCTTTTCATTAGCAACGGTAGAAGTGAGGGTTACAAGGATATCTTAGCTGTTTGTAAAAGAATTAGGAACTTTTTTGTGTTTGATTTCCACCATTTCAAGATATGAAAGTCACCAACAACAATGTTAATATAAGTAGGGTTTTATTTTCAAATTATTGGAATATTATAAATATGTGTTATATAATTATCTATTATATAATTTATAAATTATATATTATATTGTATTTTCGATACAGTATGGTAATACTGTGGTAATGATATCCATTACCAATACCGTACCATGAAATTTTGCTACGGTACAATACCGTACCATTACCGATTGGCACAAAATCGGTATGGCACGGTTGGCAATTCGGTTGGCAAGGCAGTTTGGCAAAAAAATCCACCTCTACTTACAATACATTTTTGTCCTTTTGATTAAAACTCAAAGTTTTCAAACCTTTTTCATTAGTTTTCTTTTAAATAAAAAGAGAGCAAGAAATTTACTCTTTAGATAATCTAGAACAAAGAGACGGTGAACTGTTTTTCTATTCCACGTTTTGGACTCCATTTCTCTTCCGATAACCGTTGGTCAAATTCTCAGAGAGAGGTGCCAAAACCCACTTTCAATAGCATTGATATTGTCCCAACTTTTTGATTACCACCTCCATAGTCTAACAGGTGTGGGGTTTTATCACCAAAGATCTCAGTATTAGTTGGAGTGGAGTTGGGACATTTAAACTCTTATTTTCTCCCTCATCCTGTCGATGTAGAATATTTCACCATGCCACCTCACGTGAGACCCAATGATTGGGTCACACGTGGGAGATCCACATATCAATCACCATGTGAAGCCAAGGGGACTCACCCAATATGAGAGGCCAAGGAATCCACCCTCATCGCATGGGGCCAAAGGGATCTACTCATTACTTGGGAGTACGGGCCCGCTCTGTGACTCTGATACCATGTCAAATTATCAGAGAGACGAGCCAAAAGTCTACTTTGAACAATATCAATATTGTCCCTAACTTGTTATTTACCACTGCATAATCCAACACGTGTGAGATTTTATCACAAAATGCCTCAGTATTAGTTGGAGTGAGATTAGAATATTTAAATTCTTCTTTTCTCCCTTATCCTGCCATTTTTATTCTCTTTTTACTATAATACCCATTGAAATTACTATCCAATAATCATTAACACCGGCAATATTTTTTATTCAGGTGTGTATTTTTTTTTTTTTCAAATGGAGAAAGATTAGATGTGATTAGCCCTACGACAATGGTTGTGTGTGAGGCACCTACCCTCCCTCGAAGTGGTGAGGATCGTTACACCCAGAAATCCTCCACCGGTCCCTTATCCACCAATTTATTGATAATAAGTGAAAGTAAAGGAAAAAGGTACAGGCTCATGGCCTCGCCCTAGCAAAAATGAGATTACTTATGCATATTCATAATTAAAAAGCAAAATATTATTGAAACCATGGGTAGAAAACACCTTGTAAAAATAAAGTTGAATCATTAAAAGCTCTCTAAGCCAAGTTCTTCAAAGTAGTGCGTAGATAATTCTAATGGATGGCTAGCCAAATTTATACTACTACAAAGTTTAATCCTTCCTAGAAAAGGTCTTCTAAAACTAGGAAACAAAATAATAAAAGGATAACTTAAAATCACAATCTAAATCAACTAAGGAAATTTGTCCAACAAGTAATTAATCACATTTCTAGACCATCAGAGCTCTAATCAGGCCCAAAACAACTTGATCTAAAGCTTAAGATGTCTTAAACATATTTACAAAATGGCCCATCGCCAAAAGACACCATCTTGGACAGCAAAATGTCCAAATTAGCCCAAAACCTCACTTTGACAGCTTCGCGCACTGGTCATTTCTTCCATTGCCATAAATTAACCACTCGGTAGAAAAATCTGAATTTTGATATGAACATGTTGAAAATTTGTGAACGCCCTCCAATAGAAATCACTCCAAAATTCAGTCGTTTGATTACTTTTTGCTCAAGAGGAAGTCGCATGTCTTATATTAGAAATATAAATCAAGTATCAAAATCTCACGAAAATAATTACCAAAACATATTAAGAATAAGGTAACATGTATAATATAAATTCAACTCATCATGTTTACAACATGAGGGAGAGGGAATGTGAGAGTTGAGAGAGTGAGAGTGAAGACAAAGTAAGGAAGAGAGATAGTGTCGGTGGAGACATGATGAAGGAGAAAGAGTGTGAGTTGATTCCCTAGAAAGGAAAAGGTGAATAAACAACACATTACACTAATAGAAAATAATTAAATAAAGCCCATGTGCAAAATCTGGAAGGTTCCACCCAATTGTATGGATAGAAAATTACCAAATTACCCTTGACCTTAAAACACGCATTACTTCTTCATTCACATCTGATTTATGTTCCGTCTGTGCTCATGACACACCCCGACCTAGAATGTCCACCCAGACTTCGAATCGAGATGTGCTGACCGACACCAGAATGAGCCATAAAGTGTAGTAAAGTGGAAAATGTGAATAAATTTAAACCTAAAAGTGCCTAAATGGAAGAGTGCGCATGTGAGTGAGAATGAACTCATTTCACACGTGATATCAGAGCATAAGTAAAGTACAATAGAAGTAGAATGAGAATTATACATCGAAGGTAGTCATCTATACCAACATTTGCTAAGAATCCTCGTCGGCACGAAAGCTCTGCCACTAAAACTTGGAGGGGGAAAAACAAGGGTGATTGGGCCTAAAAATAAAACTTTGTAAAACCTTTTCGAAAACTTAATATTCCCTCGCTATAAAACAAGTATAGTTTCCAAATATAACATACTACGTATAGTATGAAAATACTTACTGTAGCCAGCAATATCTCAAGAATGCCATACTTCACAATAATTCATAAATAAACACATAATGTCTGGTAATCACAATATAGCATAAACAAACATATCATATAGAATGCTCATCGACATATGCTGACACACGAGTTTATGAAGAGGTATTCTGACATGAATAGGACTGGGTGTAAAGAAATAATTTATGCTCTAGTACTACAATCACGTGAAGACTGGCGTTATGTGCATCACATACGAGTCCTAATTGCCTATAGCAATCTAGGACAGGACTAACACTTACAATGGATCCAAAGTGAGCGTACGGTGCAATGTGAACATACACGTGAAGATTGGCCCTGGCCCGGGTGAGTACGAACACCAGTGTTGCACACGATAAGCAGATAACGTAAATATGGTCATGCCACAGTAATTTGATAATTCTAGTCAACATAATACTATTCATAGCTGTAAATCTAATTAAGGCATCCCCTTATAGTAAGCTTACATGTCATCTCGTATGATTATTTCATAATTTCCCAACAATACGACCTTTCTTATAAACATTAATTTAATTATGGCAATCACGTAGAGAATTTATTAATAATTATATATATATATATGGAAACTCAATAAGTATAAATATTATATAAAAGAAAAGACTCACTCACAGATATTTGCGAGGTCGCAACCGTTTAAACTAGGAAAGCCGGAGTCTCCAATAGTAATCCCACCTAAGCATAATATTGGGACTCATTAGTAAAACTCAACTGAGATGACTAAATTTGGGAAAACGGAGTGCGAATTTGGAATCAGAGCGTCGAAATACTCTAAGAAGGGTCCCGGGCAATTTCATAAAAAGTCAACAGTCAACCCTAAAAAGTTAACCGAGACGCTGAGCCGGTCAACTACGTTAAAACTTGGGAATTCACTAAATGGATGTCAAAAGCATACTTGGGGCGTCGAAATTAGCCTAGGAGGGTTTCCGTGAAAATTTCACAAAAGTCAACACAAGGAATATTCCGAGAACATTCCAAATCCATTTAGGAAATGGGCCGGGTCAGATCCCGGGTTTGGATCCGGATTGGGGTTTTTGGATCCCTTTTATTTTTTCAACGAGTCGGGTCGACCCAATCCCAGTCGCTGGTCTAGTCGCCAGTTTCTGGAAAATTTGATCGGGAAACGTCCACAGCTCCGATTAGCTTCAAAACTCAATCATTTCTACGATTCAAAAGGCAAAATGACACTTAGAGCACAAGAATCTACCTAAGTGGGGCTGAGCTGTGGTCAGAGTTGATCGAAAAAAGCCTACAAAGGCCGGGTTCCTCGCTTGAAAATTGAGGAGACCTTCCTCGAGGTGTTTCTGCGTTCAAACATCACCAAAAATCCTAAAATTACTAGAAACTCACACCACATCCCGATCCACAAATGTTCAGGGTGGTTTTCAAATTATCATCGTCAGGAACGCCGTGAACTCGCCATATTCTAGTCGGCGTTCATGTGCAGCAAGCACAGAGGGAGAAAAAGAGTGACGAGAGTTTGCAATGATGGGAAGGGGAAAGTGCATGGACGACGGTGACAGTTGGTGGTGGAGGAGTTCCCCGGAGTGGCGAGGCAAGGTGGTGCCTCGGGTCTCGGCGCCAATGTTGCAAAGAAAGAGAGCTAAGAGAGATGAGAGAGAAAAAGAGGTGAGGTGGCAGCAAGAGAGAGGGTGAGTGAAGAGAAAAAGGTCTGGGAGTGTTGGGAAAAAAAGAAGACACATGGCAGAAATGGAGAGGGGAGCTTGGGTGAGGTGTGGGTCCCACGAGCTTAAAAAATTATTAAAAAACAAAATTAAAATAATCAAGGACCAAAATTAAAAAAATATAAAATTACTAAAGTACCTTCAAGTTCGTATTTCCATAAAATTTTAACCGTAACTCTGATTTTGATTCCGCTTGCGCCTAGTTCGTAGTAACGAGTATTACACGAATACGGTAAAATAGTAGCTCGTACACGTCACGAAATGACAGTCAACGAAAGTCAACAATTTAGCCACTAGAGGCATTCTCATCAATTCACTCTTTTAAAATTAATAAAATCGTAAAATTAGGGACGGGTTGTTACAGCTCATGTGTCGTATCGACGAGTACTACTAAAATTGGCAAGAAAAGAGATTCAAAATATGAAATGAACTCAAATATCCACATAACAATTCCACTTAGCCCTTTTACAGGCATAAAATACCATAAAATTAGGGACGGGTTGTACAGATATTGTCTTAACTTAACCACATATTACCAAATGTTGGGTTTTATCACAAAGACCTTAGTGATACTATGAGTGCAACATCACATATAGAAGTTGAATATTCATTTTTCATATACTAGATATGGGATCCTATTCTCCCACAACTATTTTTTGACAATGCATGTCAATAATAAAATATATAAAACATAAAAAATGCAACCCAAAATTTTCAAACACACTACTTTAAGATAGAAACATTAAACTTTTTTCTTTATGACTATAAGCTAGTGAGAGGCTAGGTCATCACGCCTATAGTTTCTTTGTGCTTCGAAAGAAAAATCTCAACACATAATCTTCATTTCAAAAAAAATATCTTGCATAAAAATTTTCATCGACATGCGTAGAAGAAAAATTTATAGTATTAATTTATTTCTAAGACATTTTGAAGTAGACAAGTAAGAATTCCACTTAGCCCTTTTACCGGCATAAAATACAATAACATTAGGAAGGGGTCGTACACATATTGTCTCAACTTAACCATCTATTATTGAATGTTAGGTTTTATCACAAAGGTCTTAATGATACTCGGAGTGCAACATCACATATATAAGTTGAATATTCTTTTTTCATATACTAGATATGGGATACTATTCTCTTACAATTATTTCTTGACGAAGCATGTCAATAATAAAATATATAAAACATAAAAAAATGCAACCCAAAATTTTCAAACACGCTATTTAAAGATAGGAACATTAAATTTTTTTTCTTTATGACCATAAGCTAGTGAGAGGCTAGGTCATCTTGCCTATAGTTTCTTTATGCTTCGAAAGAAAAATCCCAACACATAATCTTCATTTCAATAAAATATCTTGCATAAAAATTTTCATCGACATGCGTAGAAGAAAAATTCATAGCAGTTTTTTATTTCTAAGACATTTTGAAGTAGACACGTAAGAATTTCACTTTGCCCTTTTACAGGCATAAAATACAATAAAATTAGCAAGAAGTCATACAGATATTATCTCAATTTAATCATCTATTGTTAAATATTGAGTTTTATCACAAAGATCTCAGTGATAACTGATACTAGGAGTGTAACATCACATGTATAAGTTCAATATTCTTTTTTCATATACTAGATATGGGATCCTATTCTCGTACAACTATTTCTTGCCGATGCATGTCAATAATAAAATATAAAATAAATGCAACCCAACATTTTCAAACACGCTACTTAAAGATAGGAACATTAAAAAAAAAATTATTTATGAGTGAGTGGCTAGGTCATCACGCCTATAGTTTCCTTATGCTTCGAAAGAAAAATCTCAACACATAATCTTCATTTCAAAAAAAATATCTTGCATCAAAAATTTCATCGACATGCATAGAAGAAAATTTTATGGCATTATTTCATTTCTAAAACGTTTTGAAGTAGACACTAGCACTAAAAATAATGAACACTTCAGGCTATCGGCAATAGAACTTTGGCTTTTTAAAATTTTGTAATATGTGTGTTTTCTTTTAGCAAAAACTTGTTTTATTAATTGGGTTCATTTGACTTGGGCCTCCAAATACGTGTTAGGCAAGAAACAAAAAACATTATTCTTACAATACATTTAATCAAGAGTTGATGACATGTATTTTTCTATAAAAATTATTACGTGTTGATCAAGCCGAGCTCGAACTTACTTTGAGCTGTCTCATAAAAAATTTTGAACCGCTCACGAGTTTTACAAGCCGAACATACTAATGTTCAAGTTTGAATTGTATTTTAATCGAGTCAAACTAGATTCGACTTGATTCTTTTAAGAACCGAGCTTTGACAAGCCAAACACGAACAAAACCCAGTACAAGCTCAAATTGTTTCGAGCCAAGTCCTAAATAAGTCGTAGTCTTCACAAAATTGAATGGACCAAGCACAGAAATGCAAAAATTATAAAGTCTAATTGGGTTAGGTACAAATTGAGTGGCATCGTGACACAAATAAATTCTTGACGCTTGACGGTGCTATAATAGTGACACGCAGATGGAGTTCCTTATGTGCTTTGTCACAGTGAAGAACAAAAGGGAAAGACAATTAGGAGCTACTATTCTTCTCC
This sequence comes from Heteromeles arbutifolia, assembly GCA_024362995.1. Taxonomy (NCBI): domain Eukaryota; kingdom Viridiplantae; phylum Streptophyta; class Magnoliopsida; order Rosales; family Rosaceae; genus Heteromeles; species Heteromeles arbutifolia. The sequence continues at coordinate 27,056,931 of JANCRC010000005.1, forward strand.
TCTGTACGTTGTCTTCAAATAAATTAATGTCAGCAAATTGACTCATCTTCAACTTAAATCCAATAAAAATATATATTATCTAGCTAGGGTTTCTAGGAATTGAGGTCTTCTCTCTTAATCTAGGTTTTCGGAGTTTAAGGACCACTCATTTTAAATCATACAACCCTTGTTACTATATTATTTTGGTCCAATAATATATTATCAAGTAAAAAATAATTATACATAATAATATGCTCTTGGACCGGAACACAACATGACTCTCGTTCTATATAAGTCATTTTAGTTTTTTTATAGAATAAATTGTAGCTATGGTCCCTTAACTTTAACTTAATTGGAGCAATGGTCCCTCAACTAAAAATCCATTACCATTGGTCCCTCAACTTATCAAAACGTGCAGCTATGGTCCCTCAAATAAAAATTCATTACCATTGGTCCCTCAACTTTAATTCAACTGGAGAAATGGTCCCTTAACTTTAATCCAATTGTAGCAATGGTCCTTCCAATATAACTCGTTTTGACAAAAATTTTGACATAGTTGACGAAAAGAATCATAATTATACACTTTGATGAGTTGAGGGATCCTAATTGTATAAATAGTCATTCCAACATAGCTTATTTTGACAAAATTTTGACAAAATTGATGAGAAGGACTATAGCTACACATTTTGATAAGTTGATGGACCAATGGTAATGGATTTTTAGTTGAGGGACCATTGCTCCAATTTGATTAAAGTTGAGGGACCATTCGTACAATTTACTCTTTTTTATATAATGATATTCTAGGGGATAGGGATATACTAGTGTAAGATGAGGGGTTGAGTTAGGAATTGGGACACACATTGATCAACTATTAACAATGTAATAAATTCATCATAAATATAATACGTCATCTTTATATATGTGAATCAAAATTGAGATTTTTCATCTATTAGTTAAGAATAATACCGCTAAATAGAAGTATGAATTAGTCAAAGTCCATGTAGTTGATATTGTGGAATACTGGTGTCCCTTTGAATGGCTGCTGTTTGACTTTAGAGTTGACGTGGTACGCAGCAGATTATACTCGCCTAATCGCACATTCCTAATCTCCTAATTACTGATTAAACAAGTTGTTGCACTATATACGCATGCAAGCAATATTCGCATAATCATCATTCTTTTTAGACTAAGTGTTGCACTAACGGCTATACTTTTGGTTCTTTGCTTTGCGGCGTTCATGTCATTGATGAGGAAAACAAGATCAAATTGATGAGGAAGACTAAACAACTCACTATCATTTTATATCGTTCTGGTTGCGAACGCTTTAAGTTATTTGTGTGTGTATATGTGTATAATGACTACGAGTTCATGTCATAATTTCTACGCTATTTTCTCCCAGCCCACGTATGTGTGTCACCTTTCACATGAACTGCAAATGTCTACATTGTTGAGATAATATTTAAATTTTAAGAGATCGTTTGATGACAATTTCGCTTTCAATTCTCGATTTTTTTTTTTTTTTATATTTCGTATTCTCATTAGGCCAACAAGCCACCTTTTCAACCTAATACCAAACTATCATAACTTTTGAAGATCGAAGAGAAAGATAAGAGACAAAGAAAAGGGATATTGTTGTGAAATTGACGATATGTGTGTAGTGGAATAAAGTAAATAAAACACAATATTACGAGGTTTGGTAAGTGTGCATACGTCCTCGAGGCAACAGTAGTATTTTCTTTCATTATCTGAAATAATAGGAGTACAAAATAACTCTCACTATTTTCTCTCCTCTCTAGCCTGACTCACTTATATTTTCTTCCATCTCTTTTCTTTCTCTCTTCCTATCCTCTTTTTTTCCTTTCCTCCTTACGTTTCTCACCTCATTTCTTTCCTTTATTCTTCAATCTTTTATGAGTAAAAGTCAGGACCTGACAAACTCATCTTTAAAAAAAAAAAAACAATTAATGGGAACCAAAGTCATCAAGTGAATAGTAAACTTTAATCATCTTTCGAAGTCTTCATTCATACTGTTTTTTCAGTGGACATTCACACTACTTTTATAACATATACCTTTTGTTTCATATTAAGCATGAATGCACCTAGACCCAAGTGGTCACGTTCCAGTAGAGGAAGGACATTTTGGGAAAAGAATATATGCGTTACAAAGTGCCCTTCAAAACATGGTCATGCTCAACTATATGTAACCAACACTTCCAAAAGTTTAGGGACCAACTTTTGGGCGAAAGAAAATTAAAGGTTGAATTAATAGCATTTTGGCGATTCTAGCACGAATCAAATTGCTTGAGTGCTGCTCTTCATTTCCTTTGATTTCCTCTACTTTAATCGACCCCCATCCTTTTAGAAAAATACTTGTATTAGATGGGGTGTACCGTGCACCACCTTGTCCACCCCTTATCATTAATGTATTTTTATTGTACATAATTCATAATCGAAAATCGTTCATTTTTTCAAATTCTCAGTTGAGAATCTCTGTAAAATGTCATTAAATCAAAGATCGTTTAGTCATATATGTTTATAGAATAAATAGGGGTGTTGGGTAATTCATAATGAACCGCTCATTTAATTGATACATATAGATAACTAAATGATCTTCAATTCGAATTAATTTTTGTAAAAATAATATTTGTAATTGATCATCAAGAAAAAATAATTTGTTAGTCACATATAATATTAGGCTAATGTAAACGAATAGGTTAAAATTCATGTGGGCTCCCACATTCACGAAGTTAATACTTTTTCACTTTTTTTTCGGTTACAGAAGCCCAATCCGTTTCCTTAATTTGGGCAGGACTAGGCAGGCCTGTTAATCCGATCCAAGCCTTTTCCTTCATGTGGGCGCCCCTGAGCTGTAGTAATCAGCTCCAACATTTGCTCCACCGGCCATAACGGCTACTAATTTGAACTATCTGGCATACTGACTAATTTGTCCTTAAAGTTGAGCTCTATTTCAATATTATATTGACTTAGTTAAAAAATAATAATAATAATTAGTGTTTTTTCCCAAATTGAAGATAAGCGAAGAAAACCATTTATTTATAGTAAAGTAAAATAAATTTAACCACAATCTGGTGGTTCAATAGTAAATGTAGGATCGCGAGACTTCTTTCAAACTAAAAGTTGAAGGTCTTGGGTTCAAATACTGCTCTTGATGTGGAAGCTAGACTTGTGGCCAGAGGGAGGTTGAAATGCCTCTGTGAGTCTTCCCGGCCATCATAAAGAGTGGATAACCGTGATTTGCCACCAATTGTCCCTCTCTTTTTCTTTTCTTTTTTAAAAGTAAAATAAATTCAAAAGAAATTTATATTCTATATTATGGTTTACTACCACATTTTGAAGTAAATTTGGTAACACGTGGGACATAACAAGTTTGATGATTTTATAAATATCAAAATAAATGAATACTCATTTCTACCGTTGAAATATCAAAATCAGTCTAGGCACTTTTATACTTAGTCACTTTCCTAAGGGGCAATATAGTCATTGAACCCAGATTTGAATTATTATTTTTGGACGGGGACCAATTCGTTTCAAATGAAGTTAAAATTAAAAACCCTAAAAAATCTTCCCTCTTTCTTTCTCAACGGTCGTAATCCCTCTCCTCCTACACATTCAAAAAAAACAACGCTCTCTTCCCTCTCTCTCTCTTGAACATTTTCGAATTCAAACTCTCTGTATAGCTCCCTCTCTCTCTCTCTCTAGATTGCTTGCGATCTGAGAACAATGAGGACGAAGAACAGCAACACCAACAGCGCCAGCGAGTCTCGATTCTTAGGAACCATTTCAGCTTCTTCGCTTCGAAACCTCCTTCCCAGATCCATGTCCACTAAGACCAGCAAATCCATCTTCAACCTACGAAACCATAATTCCGAAAATACCCCTCCACTCAGTCCCAACATCCAGATCAATCACCATGCCGATGACGACTCCTCCGCTTCACCAATCAACCCTGTACTCTCCGATTCGTCCAAATCTAAGATCACAGAACCGGACGGCCAGAAACAAGCATTGCCGGTGGTGAAGGTATTTATTATTGTCTAATTTCGGAATCTGAGACTTAAGAATTTTAAGTAATTTGAGAATCAAACATTAGAAGCTTAATTTTGAAATGGCTTAAATTTTAGAGTGAGATTGATCAATCCGACGGTCAGGGAGAACTCCTGCCACCTCTAGACCCATCAGTGAAGGTAATTGACATTTGAGTTTTGTTTATTTATTTATTCATTGTATCATTACTTTCTGTTTTCTTACGTTTTTTTTGGGTTTTGAAATTTGTATAGGTTGTGGTGAGAATCAGACCAACTAAAGATGGTGCAAATTGGGGAGATCGGACTGTTAAGAAGGTCTCGCCGTGCAGTGTATCCGTTGGGGACCGTACATTTTCATTTGATTCGGTTTTTGATTCAAAATCCGGACAGGTGTGATTCTTTGATTAGTCTACATTTATATGGAATTACATTTATGAACTCTGAGTGGGTGAAACCTGAACAATATGAGGAGTGAGGAATTGGGTTTTTGTTAATCTTCTTCTTAGCTTTGAAAACTAAATTCAAGCGGATTTTGATATATGGTTACTTTTTGGTGCGTACCAGGAGGATGTTTTTCAGATGGTTGGTGTACCTGTGGTTAAGAATGCCTTAGCCGGTTACAATACTTCAATCTTGTCCTATGGACAGGTACGAATTCATATGCTTCAATGAACGGTCAATTCAACTTGGACAATTTGTATTTGTTTTGTGAATATCTTCAATTGAATTCTGTAGAGCGGAAGTGGTAAGACATACACTCTATGGGGTCCACCAAGTGCCATGGTTGAGGATGCCTCTCCTGGAAGTTGCCAAGGCATTGTTCCACGCATCTTCCAAATGCTGTTTTCTGAGATTCAAAAGGTATGTTCTTTGGTTTCTTGTTTAGTTTTATAGCTGGAAAGTTACGAAAGCACTAGGCAGGTGCGTATCGATATGTATTTATTAATGTTATTTTGGAATTGGTACATTTAGGAGCAAGACAACTCCGAAGGGAAACAGTTGAATTACCAGTTCCGTTGTTCATTTCTCGAGGTATACTTCTTGTTACTCTTCAAAATTCTCTGTACTATATATCGTCAAGAATCCTTATATAGTAATGGTTTTGTAAATTTTTCTCTGCCACAGATATATAACGAACAAATTGGAGATTTACTTGATCCGACCTTGCGGAACCTTGAGGTGGAGGTTCTCTTTGTTATCAAGTTCTTCCACTGATGCTTGTTTTTAGATTTTTTTTAGTTCATTAGTAAATGCTTAAGATACTCACGGGTTTTACTTTAATCTGTTTAGATCAAGGATGACCCCAAAAATGGATTTTATGTTGAGAATCTGACTGAGGAGTATGTGACTAGCTATGAGGATGTGACACAAATTCTGATTAAGGTGCCTATATACGTGCAATTTTCTATTTACTATCGAGGTCCAAATGTCTGTTTTTTTCTTGTTTTCGGCTTCGCATACTCATCAACGTTTCTGTACATGGATTAGGGGCTTTCAAGTAGAAAAGTTGGAGCAACTAGCATGAACTCCAAGAGCTCTAGATCCCATATTGTTTGTACATTCATCATCGAGTCATGGTGTAAGGTAACGTTGCACATTGAAATTTTCGATCTACTAATGGGATAGTATATTTTTGTTGAATAGAAAGTGGTTTAGTTATTACTTTCGTGTCTATCACTCGAGCACGGTGCTTATTTACTTGATTCTACAGGAGAGCTCATCCAAGTGCTTTGGTAGCTCAAAAACAAGCAGGATGAGTTTTGTTGATCTTGCTGGCCTGGACAGAAATAAGGGCGATGATGACACAGGTAGACAATGCGCAAGGGAAGACAAACATGTGAAGAAGTCCTTGTCACGGCTTGGGTATGGTTCAGTAACCTTCATGTCTGATTCCATAACTTTTCGTAATCATTCCATCAGGCGCCTTATTGTAAATGACTTACAGGATGGTGTACAATATGTAGAATACATTCCTGATGACAAAATAAGAAAAATGGTTTGCTATCACTTTTACGTTCTTCTGCATTAAACTATTGTTCGTGAGCAAGGATGCATTTTATGGAAACATAACCAAGCTTTTGTGTACTTCTAGACTTTGTGGATCATTTGTCTCTGACCAGTGCATTTTTTTAACTGTTAATGTTGTTATTTTCTTGCAGGCTTTTGGTCAATACTCTTGCAAAAGCGCCCCAGACTGAAAAATCTGAAGATGTTCCATATAAGTCTTCCTGCTTAACACATTTACTGCGAGAATCAATTGGTGGCAACTCAAAACTTACAGTCATCTGTGCAGTTTCCCCAGACAACAAGTATTTGACTCCTCTCTGCTAATAGCTTGTTTGCTATGAAGTTTGATTTATTATTAGTATGCTCGGATACATTAATTTACATCATAATTGCATAGCATTCATACATTCATACATTCATACATTGTATTGTAAATCCTCTGAAACATTCATTATGCTTGTCAAATGCAGAAATAATGGCGAGATACTGCGAACTTTAAGGTTTGGAGAACGAGCGAAATCTGTTACGAATGAACCAGTAATAAATGAAATAACAGAGGATGATGTTAATGATCTGAGTGATCAAATTCGCCAGTTAAAGGTACTAAGTTCATTGTAGTTCTATCTGGATTTCTGTCACAAAGGCTGAAGGTGATAGAAATTTGAGGTTTATGAAATGTGTGTTTTGCAGGAAGAACTTATAAGAGCAAAGTCTAGTGGCTCACTTGTGATTAAGAATGGATATTTCCAAGGGAGAAATGTACGTGAAAGCTTGAATCAATTGCGGGTGAGCCTGAATCGATCTTTGATTTTACCCAGCATAGATAATGATTCTGATGAAGAGGTAAATGTGGATGAACATGATGTAAGGGAACTACGTGAGCAGCTAGATGAGCTGCATAAATCTTATGAACCTGATATTGGGGACAATTCTGTCAGTAAAGATTCTGCTCAGTTGGGTGGAAGTTGTAATACAGACTCGATAAGTGAAGATGACTTTCATAGTTCAGACGAAAAGGAGATTGAGGTATTTGAAGAAATTGATCTGGAATTTTCTCAGAATGAGCTACCTCCCAAGGACAACTTCGAATTGGCAGAAGAGATTTCTCCTACCACCACTGGTCCAGTAAACAGAAGCGGTGTTTCAATCAGTTTATGCTGTCGGTCCCCAGTCCTCCAAGACCCAACATTGTCCGAGTCTCCAAAACTTGGAAATGCACAAAGAAAGAGCGTCACTTTTGCACCAAGCTGTTCAGTTAGTCAGAACAACGTATCAGACAGTTCCAAGTTCAAGTCAGACGTATTGAGACAGTCACTGAATCAAAGTGAAAACATCCAATCCTCTTTGCGCTCAAGCAAAATATTTCCAGGCCCCACTGAGTCATTGGCTGCCAGCCTCCAGAGGGGCTTGCAGATAATTGACTACCACCAGCAGAACTCCGAATCAAGAAAATCCGCAGTCTCGTTCTCCTTTGAGCACTTGGCGCTGAAACCTGTTAAAGCTAATTATTCTTCATCTCAAACATTACCAGAAACAACGCCATCCATAGATGGGCCATCTTCTTCGTTCCTTTGTGCATCATGCAAAAGAAGAGTGTATGAAGATGATACAAATGAGGTCCCGGATAGCTTGAAGACATGGACTGTAGCAGTTGATGAAGCAGGAAATCCTAACCAAATGACCAAGGTACGTTAAGTTTACTTGCTGTAAAACTCAGGAATGAACTCGGGAATGCCTTGTTAATTTACTTTTTTTCTTCTAAACAGTATGTAGTGGAAGAAGCTAAAAAGGAGGAGCTTGAGAATCGTTGCAAGGAGCAAGCAGCTAAAATTGTGCAGTTAAATCAACTGGTAACATTTTCTCTTTCTGTTTCGACCTCAATGAACTATTTCTTCTCCATATATATGTGTCTTACGTTTCTGAGAATTTTATTCTTTTTTTAGATAGAGCAATTCAAAAGTAGTGCAGATAATGGTAAAGAAATGATACCTTATGAGGAGTTCAAAGATGGAAAGAAGGTAGGTCGGAGCGGTTTATGTTTTTTAACCTTTTCATATTCTGATATTAACTTCCTCAATTTTGCATATTTAAAGTTCTCTTACATGTTATTGGTGATTTCTGTAGCTCGTGAAGGGCAGTTCTGTTGATATTCACCAACCAGAGACTATAAAGGAGAAATGTGAAATACAGGAAGTTCAGAATCAGTTCGATCTTGGGGATGGGAATGCAGATTTTGATATGGATGAGAAGGAAGCACTACTTGAGGAAGTTCAGATGTTAAGGGCCAAATTGCAGTCACGTACTGATGCATCACCCAACAAGTCCACTGAGAGACTGAGATCCTCTTTATTGTCACGATCCATCCAACTGCGAAAAAGTAGCACATTTCGAGATAACAGCGAGGAAGAACTGGAGAAGGAAAGACAGAGATGGACAGAAATGGAGAGTGATTGGATTTCCTTAACTGATGACTTGCGAGTAGATCTTGAATCCATCCGCCGGCGAGCAGAGAGAGTGGAGATGGAATTGAAATTGGAAAAGCAAAACACTGAAGAGTTGGATGATGTGCTTCAAAGATCTGTCCTTGGGCATGCTCGCATGGTTGAACACTACGTTGAACTACAAGATAAATATAATGATTTGGTTGCAAAGTACCGTGCAATCATGGCAGGAATAGCAGAAGTGAAGAGGGCAGCGGTAAAAGCAGGAGCAAAAGGTCGTGGATCTCGCTTTTCGAAATCCCTGGCAACAGAGCTCTCAGTTTTGAGGGTGGAAAGAGAGAGGGAGAGGGAGCTTTTGAAGAAGGAGAACAAGAGTCTCAAGATTCAACTGAGAGATACTGCAGAAGCTGTTCATGCTGCCGGAGAACTCCTTGTTAGGCTTAGAGAAGCTGAACATTCCGCATCAGTTGCAGAGGTAACTCATATTTTGCCCTTAAACACAAATGAAAACAGTTAGCAGTGCCTCACAAAGAGAAACCACTTAAGTTGGTTCTTCCAAGTTCGTTTGTCTCACTAATTGTTTTTGTCATCTGTCTTCCATAAATGCAGGAGAACTTTACGAATGTGCATCAAGAAAACGAAAAGTTGAAGAAGCAAATGGAGAAGCTTAAAAGAAAGCACAAGATGGAGATGATCACCATGAAGCAGTACATGGCAGATAGTAAACTGCCAGAGTCCGCTTTGCAACCACTATACCGGGAGGACTCTGTCATTCCGCACAACACAGACGATGATCAGGCATGGAGAGCAGAATTCGGAGCTATATACCAAGAGCATTACTGACAGGTCGGAATTTGAAGCCAAACATTTGAGTGAACTACCGATTTATCTGAATGAGACCCAACTTGGGTTCATGCAATAGGCAACAATATTATGAATTCTTTCATTTGATTTTCTTTTCATGTATGCCTCAACAAAACTTTAACATACAATGTTATGAATTCTTTCTTTTAATTTTCAACCATATGTTTCGGTGTTTGTTTTGAAGCGATAATCGTTATGTTTCCTGAGAAGCTCAGATGGTTGTCGACACCGATCATTTAACTAAGGAGCGATTTATCAAGAGCATTACTGAATGGTCGAAAGTTGAAATCTACTAGGAAGCATTACGTACATTTTGAAAACTCAGTCATGCACTAGTCACTGCTATGGTTGAAGACATGTGATTCTTACTCAGTTGTATTGATGCCCAACTTCGGCAGAAACTATACGACAAAGACATTGTATGGTAGTTGTTTGAGTCTAGCCCATTGTTCTAAAAATTCCCACCTAACATCGTCTAGGCAAGCCTAGGCTAGACGGCTGACCTTCACCCTTTTTAATCCCTAGGTGTTTAAACAATAGGAAAGGGCACATAATCCTGTTTAAGCACCCACTTAGTCCGTCTAGACCCAACTAGGCACACGTTTAAGTCGCGACTCGCACTTAGACTGAAAGTAAACAATCTTCATTATGCATTTTATTTTTTCAATAAATTTTACTTCTTGAGTACTTGGATGAACACAATATTTTCATTATGTTCTAATACTTTATAATCCATATATCATTCTATTTTTCAATTTATGCATACTGATACAATTATGTATTCTTTTAAATATAAATTTCACTAAAACTGAAAAAAGGGCCCTAGGTCCCCCGCCTAGATGCTAGGCCCTTGCCCGGCACTATTGCTCGAGGCCCTAGGCTTGCATCCGAGTGTACTTTTTCTTGTAGGCATGTTCCACTTGCCCATCAACATTTGCAAACTAATACACCTTTCCATCAACACACCAAACTTTGTTGACCTATAAAGGCCATGTCTCTGATCCTATAGCGATTCCAAAGACTGCTGAGAAAGATCTGATCACGCATGCCTGGAGTCGAATTCTGACCATGGGTAAGCTACATAAGTAATCACGTCTTTCAGTAACGATACATAAGTCAAAACCACAAAACCCCGACCCGAGGTCGATATGCTTCAAATTAGGTTTAAAAGAGTAATAGACTGGTTTCGTAAATGCTGCTACATTTTTTGTAACAAACAAGAGCACGGTTTCAAGAGGAGTGATCCTGTTCCACCATTTATCTAAATCATAAGATGACACAAGATTCACATCGGTTGAAATTGAGGCAAACAAAACTACAATTCACGTTGATGAAGTCGGGATGTTGTCATATAGGTGAACATTTCTCCCTTCCCATCTAATGAAAATAGCCAAGAACCTGACCCCCAACATTACGCTTAACAGCCTCTTCGTGATCCAACACACCTTCGGGAGTAGTAATCACAACATAACCCCACTGCATGAAGAGAGAGAAGCCCGTTAACAGAAAAATACTGACTTTCCCACACAGGCACCTTTAAATAATAAGAGACAAAAAAGAACTTTCAACAGATCTTTCGACATCAGGAGGTTAACAAACCTGTTTAGTCGGAAGCGTTTGCTTTTTGTACTCTTCAATATCTCTTGCCTTTACATCCTGCCTGTAAGTAAGAGCTTTACAATCGTTAACCCTGCCTTGTAGTTGAACTGTTATCCTCCCCACTCTATGCGGATCAAAGATCTGAAAATCCTTGATGTAACCTAACGAAAACATACCATGGTCAGGGACATTAAAACATAAACATGCAACAAATTGACAAATAACATTTGGAGCTGATATATACTTTTTTATTCACCCTCTCCAGCTTCAAAGAAACGAACAAGAAGTGTAATGCATTTGGTACCAAAAAATAAATGATCCTCTTTCTTCTGTATGTTCAATACAACTACAAAACAGAGCTCCCTTCTAGCAATACAGTGAATTTGAAGACAGACTTATATTTAAATAACTGTTGAAACTTGAATGACATCCTAACGTTAGCTTATATTAGAAAACTAAACTTTCGGTAGGGCATTCACGAACTACTTAATAAGCAGAGAAAGAAAATCATATATTAATATTATTTAAAAGAAAAGAATATCCCGTCTCCAATTAAAACAACAATGTAACCAAAGGATCCCATAATTACTTACAAGTTGCTATATTGCTAGAACTCCAATACCCAGTATTAAAACCATCACCAAATTATTTGAAGCAATATATCCTCGAACATTCTTATTATTTATTTACCTTATTCAAGGATGCCAGATTATGCCACGCATCAGAATGAAAACGTTGTTATGTAATTCATAAACTGACATCGGAGGTAAGTTCAGGTGAAAAAAATAAAGACAATAAAGCCCTAAAACTAGTCAGCCTGTCCTGGATACCATTTTCTTGTTTACGTGAAATAATGAAAATAAAAAATAAATAAACCTATGTTGACTAAAGCCAAATTCCTGGAGCCCACACCAGCTAACTGAACTCAGTTCTATAGGTCCTTATTCACTACAAGTTCACCACTTTCAAAACCCTCTCAACAAATTAACTTTACAGAAATCCATATTCCGAAAGTACATATTAAATAGTTAGTATTAATTACCAAAATCTATATACTAAAGGAGGAGACTGTAGGGTTTTACCTCGATCTTTCATGATTTTGAGGAATGATGACATTACTGTGGATATAGGTTTCAACTCCACCGTATCTTTCCCCCTTCTCTCCACATTCACTATCGATCTCAATGCATTATTCAATATCATTCTCCCCATCCTTCTCTGTGCAAAATCCAACCCTCAAATGTCACGCACCCAAAGGAAGGCTCTGTTAGAAACAAAAAGGTATTGCTGTGATCTTTAAACCTCTTAGCTGTGTAGTTGGAGTGGTTAGCTGTGAAGTAATACATACAAAAATTTGAAATATTGAGAAGTATATCTAGAACAACTAGAAAAATAGGTTGCATTCCTGCACTTAATTCGTACATACCAGCCACAAAAGTAGTAGCATTTCATTTGGGGTTTCTCATTTCTGCACAAAGTTGTTTAAAGTTGCAACCAAACTATCATACCACACCCATAAAAGTCTGGTTTTTTTCTCAGTACGCCAATTTCAGGGAAGAAGAACACGTTCCCAAGTAGTTAGAAGCTTTCTATTCCTAATTATACAAAAACAAGTTGCCATTTATTTACTCTACTTGCACAATTTATAATCAGAAATAGACCAATTGGGCAAAAAATTGAGTGGAAATATAATAAACGAAATAAAGCATCCAAAATTTCATTGAGCAATTTCACTTCCAAACAAATTGGAATGGCACGCGCAACATGAAATATGTTCCTTCAACGCTATTCGTGAAGGATTCAGACTGTGCAATCCTAATTCACAGCAGAAGAAAACCCAATTCAAATTAAACAAACGTGGTGCTACGCAGACGTGGTACCTGAGCCAATCCAGAAAACCCGATGAAGGAGAAGAAGGTAAGTAGCAACGAAGTGAAGAAATTTGCGGAGAGAGAGCACTGGCTGAGCAGATCAGACTGCAGAGTGCAGAAGGCGGCGGCGGCTGAGCAGACTACAGAACAGATGGCGAAGAAGAATGGAAGGGTTAATTAATAATAAAGGGGTACACAACGACAGCGTCTCGGTTGAATTTCCCTCAATTATAATTGGGTATATTTTCTAGGGTTCTTTTATTATTTCTTTTATCGTAATGCTTTTAATGATTTATTTTTTAGAGCATCTTTAAAAGATATGTCGCCACTCAGTACTACGGTCTGGTAGTATTCATTTTCACTTAAAAATGAGAGGTCTTAGGTTCGAATCTCGTGGATGGTGAATTCGATACCAAATTAGGTTGCCCATTGTGTGGCTTAGCCGAACTCCCCCTCCCCTAGTGTAAAAATATCGATGTACTAAAAAAAAAAAAAAAAGATATGTCAAAATGTCCAGGTCAGCAATAATAGTAAAAACAAACATCACTAGTTTTTTCCAACTGAAATGTCAATTCCTAAAGAGTTGACTCAAAAAAAAAAAAAAAAAAGATATGTCAAAATGCCCACGTCAGCAATAACAGTAAAAACAAACATCACTAGTTTTTTCCAACTGAAATGTCAATTCCTAAAGAGTTGATGTCAAATTTGACAACAGCTTCAAAACTATTTTTAGTAATTAATAAATGTTTTTTTTATAGTTTTTATTCTTATCTTTTGTTTTAAAATACTATTTACAACAATAAAAAGTAAATAATGTAATAAATAATAGTTTAAATTTGACATGTCGATTAGAGAACAAAATTTAAAAAAAGATCAATGTGCCACATAAGCCTTCAAATTTAAATTTTATCGTTTAAAATTTGATATCTTCATTGGAGATGGTCTTAGAGTTTTTGAGACATTTAGAAATAATTTTGTTTGTGTTTTTAATTCCTAGAATTATAAACATTTCTTTTGCAATTTTTCAGTAGCGTTCAAAAGCCAACTTTGTGCCAGCAGACAAGCTGACGTCAAAATGACTTTATGTTGCCGCCATCACATATTTTATTTTATTTTTTTTGTTAGGTGTGTGTGTTTAAGGAGTGTGTCCCGACAAAAGCTACAGCGGTGGGCCTTGCTACAGTAGAAAACATACAACTCTCCAACCGATTGTTGACGTGGTGCTTTGTGGGTCATTGGCTTTCCAACAGCTAGATGATTTGGACTGTTAGACTTTCAACGATAAAAAAAAATTTGAAATTGTTACTGTTACGACAAGTGGCATAATTTGGTGCGTCTATCAGTTTGAAAATCAATGCCCATGATTAATCCAACGGTTAAAAAAATTATATTGTTTTCTATAAATACTCAACCATATTCTTCATTTCATCATAACTCAATATTTATTTACTACAATTTTTTATATTTGTTTTGCACTTTCCAAAATTTTTTTTTTTCAAAAAATGGGTGACAATGCAATATGATCGATCTTAGAAGATATTGGTTTGCTTGAGGGTTGGGTGTGTGTTGCTCATTAATCCGATGATTGAAAATGAGATGAGGGTGCAACATATGTGGAAGAAGATTCATGCACAACTTGTCGAGGTGATACAAGGCACATCCTGGACCGAGCATTCTCTGTCGAGTAGATACAAACATCTATATAAATATTTGAAAGCTTGGCAAGAAGTCATTGCAATAGCGGAAGGAATTTATGTTAGTGGCGCTAATCTAGCAAATGTGGTATATATTCTTATTAATAACTTAAAAATGGAATTAATATGTTTTTTTTTTACTTTTGTCATGTAAATCTCTATGTTGTTTCATAATTTTTCCAGCAACTACAAACACAAATGTGGTTCAATCTTGATAACAAGAAATCATTCACAAGGCACGAATGTTAGAACATTATGAAGCATACTCCGAAGAACAAAGTTCTGCCTAGTGGTCCACAAGTTGAGTTCAATGAGACTCCCTTGCACAAGCCCACGACTGAAGAATCACCATTGAAGACCTAAGAAACCTTGAGGCTTATTGGTAAGAAGGCTGCTAAGAAAAGAGCTGCAAGAGGGAGTTCTCGAATAATATTAAAAAATAGTTGACGAATTAGCTCGCCAACATGCATTCAATATGGAGCGAGACATGTTACGGATATATGTAACAGTCCGTTCCGAGTTAATGAATATGTTATTTATGAAATGACGATTTTACCCTTGCGGGAGTGAAAGGATGTGTGAATAAGGATTAATGTTTATAGGTAGGGGTACCTATATATTTATTTTATTGTATTTTTGGTTGATTTTGTGTGGATGGGGTTGGATGAGGAAATATATACACACACATTTGCACAACACGTGTGCAGCACCTACCCTCCCCGTCACTTTCTCCTTCATTTTTCTCAAATTCTCTATCACCTTCCCCTGCAACTGTACGGATGACCTTGTTCCTTGTGATTTAGTCACGGATCAAAGCCCTAGATAGCATATTTAGAACCCTGGTAACCTGGTGATCCTAACCGTACCATTTGTTGAGGTTTAGACTATCAAGAACCCTAGAACCCAGGTAGTACCGTGGATGGTACTGTTCATGCACTCGAAATCTATGATGTTTCAGCTTATTTAGAGATCATAGGAAGGTTTAGAATAGTCTTGGGATGCTCGGAGGACAAAATTGAAGGAGTTTGGACGTCGGGATTGCCCGTTTGGAAGTTGGCCGGAATTCGTGAAATTTCTCCGGCAAGATTCACGTGGATTTTGGGTTCAAAACAGGTATAAATCTCTTCTCCTTGTCCTAAGGATCATTTTGGTGAAAATTTTGTGAAATTTGGTTGAAAAATGAGTTAGAAATCGAAGGTAGAAAAATTACCCAGTTTCTGGCGACACAGCAGCGCCGGCGCCGGTCGCCGACGACTGAGGTTGAAGGTGACGGAATATTCCTAACGGAGGTTAACGGCGTCAGTTAACTTTAACGAAATATTCCTTAATGGCGTTAGGATTTTCGTCAGTGTGCACGGCGCGTGGCCGCGCGTGGGCGGCGCGTGTTGCCGTGCCTTGGCCGGCGCGTAAAGGCGCGTGAGGCTTCCAAATTTTTTTTAAAAATATGGGGGTGTTCGTGGGATTGAGTAGAGCATGTTGGTATATTCAAACACCCCAATTGAGCAATGTATGAGAAGTTATTACTTGATTTGGGTTATGTGCATAATTAACGGTTATATAGTTGTTTCGCATATAGGTGAGACGTATCCTGAGGACGAGCGCAGCCACGCGAGGCTCAGAGGCTATGACCCGTCTACCTATCAGTGAGTAGGCTTTTGGTTTTCAGTATATATATATATATATATATATATATATAATTGATTGATTCCCAGAAATACGTTTTAAAATGCTTTTATGAAATTGAATGCCATGTCGAATGCCATATATATTTTTATGTTTATATAATCATATATTGATACACTGCGGGCGCCAGGTAAGTCAGGTAAGTGTATGCTTGTGATATGATGGTTATGGTGATATCGATGAGATTAGTATATGGCTCATTTACCTGCACATCGGGGTTTGTGCCGCCAGAGTAGGGTTTAGCTTTCACGTGATCGTTCACCTCCCGCACCGTACGCTCACCTTGGATCCAAGGCAGGTGCCAGTCTGTCGTACATACCACACTAGGTGGTTCCGACTCGTAGGTGACTTGCGATTCGTCACCAACCTTCACGTGATCGTAGCACAGAGTGTTATATACCCAGCTTGACGTACAGACCACATTAGGTGGTTCCGTCATGGGTGCAGGTTATTGATTGAGAGATGAATTGAGGATGTGGTTGAGGAGCCATAGATTCAGCCGTACAGGTCACAAGAGGTGACTCCGGCTGATTGACATATATATTGCCAGCATGATTTGAGTTGGGGTATCACCTGATTGATCGATGATATTTGATACCTGCTTATTACTGATTATGGTTCATTCGATCATGGCATTGATTGATTGATTGATTGGTTGATCGATGGTTTTCAGTACTAGTACGTATATACATATTTTCTGGGAAGTATACATGTTTTACAGAGAGGGGTTACAACTTTTCTATCGAAGTGATTTTGGTAAAGCTTTGTTTTTGCCCACTCACACTTTTGTTTTACGTCCCTCTAGGTACTAGGCAGTGTTGGTGGCAAACGAGGCTTCAAGGCAGTCCTGTGTACTTAGTAAATATTCTAACTATTTTGGTGTCTTCTGTCAGAATTATGCCGCCTAGACGTGAGCTACGTCCGATTTCTGAGCTTAGTTTTCCCGATATAGCTCAACTAGGGGAAGCTATCGCTAATGCTATTCAGTCGACGTTTCGACCTCCCCAGAGGACTCCTCTGGAAATTGTTTATAATCTGAAGTTGAATACTTTTGTGGGTAATGAAGGGCACGAGGGTGCTGAGAAGTGGTTGAATCATGTGGATAAGACCTTTAGATTGATGCAGAGTCAGGGGAGTTTGCTAGCAGACAGATGGGTTGAGACGGCCTCGTGGTTTTTGGGCAAGGAACTAGCTTCTTGGTGGGAGCAGACGGCCGAGGAGTTGTCTCGAGAGGAAACCGCAGACTGTGAGATCTTTAAGCAGCTGTTCCATAAGAGATTCATTACTCATGCGTACATCGACAACAAGAAACAAGAGTTTACAAACCTGAAGCAGAAGAAAATGTCCGCTAACGAGTATTACAGGAAGTTTACAGACTTGTCCAGATATCACCCTGAAGTGGCGATGAATCCAGCAGAGATGCTTCGTCGATTCAAGTTGGGTACTCGTAAGAAGTGGCGTACTTTGGCTACCGGGATTCCCTGTTCGACTTATCATGGGTTTTATGAGATTTTGCTGCAGATTGAGGATTCTGAGAACTTGCCTAGCGACAGTGATGAGGAAGAGAAAGATGATTCTAAGAAGAATGATAAAGGCAAGGGTATTGTATATCTGGGGCCCAGAGAGACTCAAAGTTTTAAGAAGAGTGGGACTAGTTCGAGTTTATCCAGTGGAGGATTTAGTTCCACATGCCAGCGTAGAGGTGGTAGATTTGCTGGTGGGTCGCGTTTTCAGAGGCAGCGAGATGTTGGTGGTTCTGGTGGTTCAGGAGTTCCTTTTTGTCGGAGGTGTAATAGCCGACATGCAGGTGAGTATAGGCAGGGTATTCGAGGATGTTTTACTTGTGAACAGTTTGGTCATCGTGCAGCTAATTGTCCACAGACTCAGCAGAGACCACATATGCCTTCTTTTCCAGCACCAGTGCCGAGGCAGCAGGCTCCAGGGTCGAGTGGTTATGGTTAGCCTAGTCAGTTGGGGTAGAGTCATAGTACATCTGGGCTAGTGGCCAGTCTAGCAGAGGACGAGGGGGACGTCAGCAGACCCATGGACGTATTCATAATGTTTCAGTGCAGGACGCTCAGAACAACCCCGATTTGATAATGGGTACGTTAAATGTTCTTGGACATTTTACTAAAGTATTGATTGACTGTGGTGCTACCCATTCGATTATTTCTCATGCATTTGCTCAATTGACGCAACCTAATCCCACATCTCTTGGTTATGAGATAGAGTTTTCTATGCATAGAGGTGAGACGTGCCAGGTAAGGTGGATGTATCCAGGGTGCCCTGTGTTAGTGGAGGATGTAGTTATGCCCGCTAACCTTATTCCGTTAGACCTTGTTGAATTTGATGTTATTTTGGGCACTGATTGGTTACATTATAATCGAGCTAAGATCGATTGTTATGAGAAGAAGGTTACATTTTTACGACCGGGCTTACCGGTGGTTACATTTATTGGTGAGTCTAGTGGCGTCAGGCATGGTATTATCTCAGCTGTGAAAGCCAAGAAGTTGTTGCAGAAGGGTTGTTAGGGGTATCTGGCACATGTGGTGCTGAATGATGAGGTGGCCAGCAGAGTGGAGGATGTTAGAGTGGTTAGACATTTCTCATATGTTTTTCCTGATGATTTGCCAGGGTTGCCGCCAGATCGAGACGTTGAGTTCACCATTGATTTATTGCCAGGTACTGACCCTATATCTTTGACTCCCTATCGAATGGCTCCTGCAGAATTAAAGGAATTGAAAATTCAGCTGCAAGAATTATTAGATAAAGGTTTTATTCAGCCTAGTACTTCACCCTGGGGAGCTCCAGTTTTATTTGTAAGGAAGAAGGATGGTACTTTGAGGCTGTGTATAGACTATCGGCAGCTGAATCGGGTGACGATTAAAAATTGTTATCCATTGCCGCGTATTGATGATTTGTTTGATCAGCTGCGGGGAGCTTGTGTATTTTCGAAGATTGACTTAAGGTCTGGATATTACCAGCTGAAGATTAGGAAGGATGATGTTCCTAAGACGGCGTTTCGAACCCGTTATAGCCATTATGAGTTTTTGGTAATGCCATTTGGGTTGACTAACGCACTTGCTGCTTTTATGGATATGATGAACAAGGTGTTTAAGCAGTATTTAGACCGATTTGTCATTGTTTTTATCGATGACATTTTGGTTTATTCTAAATCTAAAGCGGAGCATATGCGACATCTCAGTTTGGTGCTGAAAAGGTTGAGGAAGTGTAGGCTTTATGCCAAGTTCAGTAAATGCCAATTCTGGTTGAATCAGGTGGCATTTTTGGGTCATATCATTTCAGCTCTGGGTATTCAGGTGGATCCCCAGAAAGTGGCAGCAATAGAGAATTGGGAGCAGCCGCGAACCGTCTCGGAGGTACGTAGTTTCTTGGGTTTAGCAGGGTATTACAGACGGTTTGTTCGGGATTTTTCCGAGATTGCTTTGCCACTTACTAAGTTAACAAGGAAGAATGTTAAATTTGAATGGGATGATAGTTGTGAGCGGAGTTTCCAGCAGCTGAAATATTATCTTACTCAGGCACCAGTGTTGGCACTTCCTGACGACAGTGGTAATTTCGAGATTTACAACGATGCTTCATTAAATGGTTTGGGCTGTGTGTTGATGCAACATGGCAGGGTGATTGCATATGCCTCTAGACAATTAAAACAGCATGAAAGGAATTATCCTACTCATGATTTGGAACTAGCGGCGATTGTTTTTGCATTGAAAATTTGGAGGCATTATCTTTATGGTGAGAAGTGTAAGATCTTCACAGACCATAAAAGTCTTCAGTATTTGTTTACTCAGAGGGATTTGAATCTTCGTCAGCGGAGATGGATTGAGTTGCTAAGCGACTATGATTGCACGATTGAATATCATCCTGGTCGCGCAAATGTGGTAGCTGATGCACTTAGCAGGAAATCTCAGGGCAGGATTAATGCTATTCACGCAAGCCGTGTTCCTCTTCTAGCAGAGTTAAGATCGACTAGAGTGAAGCTAGTTATGGAAGAATCAGAGGATAATGACCAGGAAACCGCTTTACTTGCTCATTTTCAGGTTAGGCCAATCTTGATTGATCAGATACTTGAGGCACAAATGGAGGATGACAAGGTTCAAGAATTAATTCGATTAAGGAATGAAGGGAAGAAGAAAGATCTTCGGATTCGTGAGTCTGATGGCATGCTTATGCAAGAAGGTAGGATGTACATACCGAATAATGCAGAGTTAAAGAAAGCTATTCTTGATGAGGCGCACATCTCAGCCTATGATATGCATCCTAGAAGCACGAAGATGTATCATACCATTCGACCATTTTATTATTGGCCAGGTATGAAAAGAGAAATTGCTGAATACGTGAGTATATGTATTGTTTGTCAGCAGGTTAAAGCCGAGAGGAAGAAGCCATTTGGACGAATGCAGCCTCTTCCTATTCCACAGTAAAAGTGGGAAGACATTACCATGGATTTTGTGTATAAGCTTCCTCGTACAAGGAATGGTTATGATGGAGTTTGGGTGATTGTGGATCGACTTACTAAATCGGCACATTTCATCCCAGTTCGAGAGAAGTTTTCTTTAAATAGGCTAGCTGAACTTTTTATCACGAAGATTGTTAAGTATCATGGCGTGCCAGTTAGCATTGTATCAGATCGAGACCCGAGGTTTACTTCTAAATTCTGGATGGTATTTTAAGAAGCTTTGGGTTCGAGGTTATTGTATAGTACTGCATATCATCCACAAACTGTCGGACAGTCTGAGAGGACAATTCAGACGTTAGAGGATATGTTGAGGTCTTCTGTATTGCAGTTCGGTGATTTATGGCATACGCGTTTGGATCTGATGGAATTTGCCTATAATAACAGTTATCACTCGAGCATTGATATGTCACCATTTGAGGCTTTGTATGGTAAAGCTTGCCAGACACCTTTATGTTGGTCAGAGGTTGGAGAAAAAGTTTTAGAGGGTCCAGAGATAGTGGACGAGACTACAGAGAATATTCAGGTGATTAAATCTAACCTGAAAGCGGCTCAAGATCGTCAGAAGAGTTTAGCTGATCGACACGCTACTGATCGGACTTATAATGTGGGCGATTGGGTTTTCTTGAAGTTATCACCTTGGAAAGGTGTTGTGAGGTTCGGTAAGAAGGGGAAATTGAGTCCCAGGTATATTGGGCCATATCAGATTTTTGAGCGGATTGGTGAAGTGGCTTATAGGCTCGAGTTACCTCAGGAGCTGTCTAGAGTGCATAATGTATTTCATGTGTCGATGCTTCGCCATTATATTTCAGATCCATCACATGTTTTGCTTCCACAGCAATTAGAGATTAATCCTGATTTGTCTTACGAGGAGGAGTCGGTCACTATACTGGATTGGAAGGATAAGGTGTTGAGGAACAAGACAGTGCGACTAGTGAAGGTTTTATGGAAGAATCACTTGGTGAAGGAGGCAACCTGGGAGACGGAAGAAATGATGAAAGAGTTGTACCCACAGCTGTTTTATGAAGTTTAATGGGTTGTATGTGTTAAGTAAATTTCGAGGACGAAATTTTATTAAGGTAGGTAGATTGTAACAGTCTGTTCCGAGTTAATGAATATGTTATTTATGAAATGATGATTTTACCCTTACGGGAGTGAGAGGATGTGTGAATAAGGATTAATGTTTATAGGTAGGGGTACCTATATATTTATTTTATTGTATTTTTGGTTGATTTTGTGTGGATGGGGTTGGATGAAGAAATATATACACACACACTTGCACAACACGTGTGCAGCACCTACCCTCCCCGTCACTTTCTCCTTCATTTTTCTTGAATTCTCTATCACCTTCCCCTGCAACTGTACGGATGACCTTGTTCCTTGTGATTTAGTCACGGATCAAAGCCCTAGATAGCATATTTAGAGCCCTGGTAACCTGGTGATCCTAATCGTACCATTTGTTGAGGTTTAGACTGTCGAGAACCCTAGAACCCGGGTAGTACCGTGGATGGTACTGTTCATGCACTCGAAATCTATGGTGTTTCAGCTTATTTGGAGATCATAGGAAGGTTTAGAATAGTTTTGGGATGCTCGGAGGACAAAATTGAAGGAGTTTGGACGTTGGGATCGCCGGTTTGGAAGTTGGCCGGAAATCGTGAAATTTCTCCGGCGAGATTCACATGGATTTTGGGTTCAAAACAGGTATAAATCTCTTCTCCTTGTCCTAAGGATCATTTTGGTGAAAATTTTGTGAAATTTGGTTGAAAAATGAGTTAGAAATCAAAGGTAGAAAAATTACCCAGTTTCCGGCAACACAGCGGCGCCGGCGCCGGTCGCCGACGACTGAGGTTGAAGGTGACGGAATATTCCGTCAAAGTTGACGGAATATTCCTAACGGAGGTTAACAGTGTCAGTTAACTTTAACGGAATATTCCTTAACGGCGTTAGGGTTTCCGTCAGTGTGCACGGCGTGTGTTGCCGTGCCTTGGCTAGCGCGTGATTGCACGTGAGGCTTCCAAAAATTATTTTAAAAATATGGGGGTGTTCGTGGGATTGAGTAGAGCATGTTGGTATATTCAAACACCCCAATTGAGCAATGTATGAGAATTTATTACTTGATTTGGGTTATGTACGTAATTAACGGTTATATAGTTGTTTCACATATAGGTGAGACGTATTCTGAGGACGAGCGCCATGCGAGGCTCGAGGGCTACGACCCATCTACCTATCAGTGAGTGGGCTTTTGGTTTTCAGTATATATATATATATATATATATATATATATATATATAATTGATTGATTCCCAGAAATACGTTTTAAAATGCTTTTATGAAATTGAATGCCATGTCGAATGCCATATATATTTTTATGTTTATATGATTATATATTGATACATCGCGGACGCCAGGTAAGTCAGGTAAGTGTATGCTTGTGATATGATGGTTATGGTGATATCGATGAGATTAGTATATGGCTCATTTACCTGCACATCGGGGTTTGTGCCACCAGAGTAGGGCTTAGCTTTCACGTGATCGTTCACCTCCCGCACCGTACGCTGACCTTGGATCCAAGGCAGGTGCCAGCCTGTCATACAGACCACACTAGGTGGTTCCGACTCGTAGGTGACTTGCGATTCGTCGCCAGCCTTCACGTGAGCGTAGCACAGAGTGTTATATACCCAGCTTGACGTACATACCACATTAGATGGTTCCGTCATGGGTGCAGGTTATTGATTGAGAGATGAATTGAGGATGTGGTTGAGGAGCCATAGATTCAGCCGTACAGGTCACTAGAGGTGACTCTAGCTGATTGACATATATATTGCCGGCATGATTTGAGTTGGGATATCACCTGATTGATCGATGATATTTGATACATGCTTATTACTGATTATGGTTCATTCGATCATGGCATTGATTGATTGATTGATTGGTTGATCGATGGTTTTCAGTACTAGCACGTATATACATATTTTCTGGGAAGTATACATGTTTTACAGAGAGGGGTTACAACTTTTCTATCGAAGTGATTTTGGTAAAGCTTTGTTTTTGCCCACTCACACTTTTGTTTTGCGCCCCTCCAGGTACTAGGTAATGTTGGTGGCAAACGAGGCTTCAAGGCATATCTGACGGCACACTATCCATGTAAATATTTTGCTTTCTTGCTTATGTCTTTTTGGACTGCACCTAGGATGCTCGAACTCTGTAAATTATGCTGTTAACTTCCACACTCTTTTATGTGCCTCTAGCACTAGTAATGATACTTTAGTACTTATTATCTACATTTATTCTTCCGCACCGCGCACATGGCCTCGTCATGCCCACGTGACGGCCAGCACGTCCCGATGTTCGAGTCGAGGTGTGTCAATATAAGTAAGACAAGGCTAGAGATGAAGTAAAGGCAAGAGAAAAAGGAGTTAAATAGGCAAAAAAAGGTAAGAGGAGAAGGATTGGGGGATCATGTCCCACTCCTTGACGGTGCGTATTTTAATTCAAACCATTTTTGGAGAAGTGAAAAAAATCGTGTCATAAGATGAAGGTTTCCACCTCAAGATGAGGAAGTTCCATACACTCCAAGGGAAGACAGACCAAGCCACACTAATTTTCGCTTTTCCATAAACATTTTGAATTAGGAGACATATCATCGAGGTGTCGATATATGGTATCACGATCCTTCTCCTCTGCCTTTCTTGCCTATTTTAACTCCCTTTCTCTTGCATTTTCTTCATCTCTAGCTTTGTCTTGCTCATAAAATAACCTTTTTTGCTCTATATTCAGTGCATGTTGGTGAGTCATTTTCTCAACTAACTTTGAATAATTATTATTCGAATAACTCCTTCCTACAGCTCTTTTCTTAGCAGTCTTCCTACCAATATGCCTCGAAGTTTTTTGGGTTTCTTGGGTCTACAATGGTGCCTCCAATGGTGACTCTTCAGTAGTTGGCTCATGCAGTGGAGTCTTGTTCAACTCAACTTATGGACCACTAGACAAAATTTATACTTCGAAGTATGTTTTACAATGATCCAACATTCATACCTTGTGAATGAATTCTTGTTATCAAGATTAAACCACATTTGTATTTGTAGTTGCTGAAAAAAAAAATTGTGAAACAACATAAAAATTTACATAACAAAGCCTAAATAATAGTATATAAATTAATAATAAAATATTATTACCACATTGGTTAGATTATCGCCACTTCAATAAATTCTTTCCCCTTTTTGGATGGCTTCTTCCCAAGCTTTCTAATCTTTATGCAGATGTTTGGCTGACATCATGTTGACATAAGTATGCCATTGGCACAAGATCGGGTTTAAGATGCATGAGCTTTTGGGCGTGTAGTGGATGGTCCATCACTTGCCCTTGCTTTGGTGGACTGCTAGAGATGACTTTTTAGGCTGGAGGGCATCGTTGTTACCCTTCCCTTTCACAATGGGTGGACTTGCTCTAATACATCTAGAAGGTAGTGTCAAAAAATTGAAATTAGGGCAAAAGTCCAGTAACTAGAATGAAATATAACTAGGGATGGAAAAAATATTGAAAATCCCGAACCAAATCGAAAACGTCTCGAAACCGAATTGAAAAAATCTTGAACCAAAAATCTTGAAAGAACATATTTTATAATATATATTTAATTTTAAATTAGGTTTAAGAATTGTATGGACAGTTGGATTTGGTTGAGATTTAGGGGGTGTATTCAATTGGCATTTTGAGGGATTTTAATTCTTTTAATGAATCCAGATGTATTCAATCAGGATTTTAAGTAATTCTCTAAAATTCAATGTGTATTCAATCAAGATTTTAAG
Source organism: Heteromeles arbutifolia (assembly GCA_024362995.1). Taxonomy (NCBI): domain Eukaryota; kingdom Viridiplantae; phylum Streptophyta; class Magnoliopsida; order Rosales; family Rosaceae; genus Heteromeles; species Heteromeles arbutifolia. The sequence goes on from JANCRC010000005.1 coordinate 27,082,397, forward strand.
ATAGTTTATTAAAATCCTTAGAAATCCAGGTGTATTTAATTAGAATTTTAAAGAACTTTATAATATTCTATGTGTATTCAATTAGAATTTGAATTTAAAGAATTTGGAAAAGTTGAGGAATTAGAGAGAATTGGAGAGATTTTATAGTGTATTTTAAACATTCACAAATCTCACATCTACTCATAAGATTTCAAGGGAATTGAATCAAAATTTTACACGGAATCTCTATAAATCAGTTAAACTTCATAAAAATCTATGAATTTATAAATTCATTAAAATCTCTCAAAATTTCAATTAAATACACCCCATAATATCAACTGTTCATTCATTACCCTAACTCTCTCGACCTCACCTGAGTCACCTTAATCTCAGTCTCACTGTGTCTCTCTCTCACTCTCGTCTCGACTCGTCTCCTCCGCGCACCTAAAATCAAGCTTTGCTTCACAACACACTCCAATAGCTTCCTTCACTATCCCGTCCCGAGGCGTGCTCCGCCCCGTCACCAGCCTCGGTTCCTCCGCCCAGCCGTAGCTACCGCAACTGCCAACAACGCCTACTCTCTTTCCACAATTGCCTCAATCGCTGCCTCATTCCGTCTCTGCAGATTTCTGACTTTCAAGTTTGATTAATTCCGCATACTATTTACTTTTTTAAGCTTTGATTGTATAAATTTCATTGTTTTTGTGTTTTCATGCTTTAATCTTCATTTCTGAAACTTTTTTAATTTTCCTAAATTATTCCGAGTTACCAAAATTTTTTCGGAAATATCAAAATTTTGGTTCGGTTTCTGTTTTCAAAATCCCAACCCAAAGGGGATTGGTTTGAGATTCAGGTTATGCATATTGGTTTGTGATCCCGACCTAAACCACCCTGTATATAACAATGTCAGTGCGACGTCGTTTGGGTCTGTTTTTAAATAGGAACTTTAACAAAAAAACTTCCGATACTGTTTATTTTAACGAAAAACCACATTTTTACACTAAAAATTCAATTTTGATACTATTCACTTTACCATTTATTTTATCTTTATCATTAAAATTCAAGGTTTTCAAATCATTTTAATTAGTTTTCTTTTTAACTAATCTTAATGAATTACTAACCAAATAAGATACGGAAAACGCAAGTGACACAAGGCGTGTTGGCCTTCACTGACATGTATAAGACACGTGTATAAGATCTAAACCACCCCTATTTATTGGTGAAGTAGAGTGTTACCTTTGCACCATGACGTGATTTCGAATTTCGTCAAACTTCCTAATCTAACCAATCTTCTATGTTAAAAAAAAAAAAACAAATAAAATACGGAAAACACAAGGCGTCGTATTGTATTGTAGTGTCAGTTTAGGATTTTTGTCTATTTCTGCATTTGGAGATTGAATAGACAGAGAAAGAGTAGCAGCGGCCATGCCGACGACGTCGGTTGATTCTCCAAACACTGAGATGGACACCAACACTGAGCTCGATACCAATCCAAACCCTAATTCGAACCCTAATTCTTCGAACTCGTTAGTCCCTGCCTCCCTCAATGCCCCTGCTGTCTGCCTCCTCAGGTTCGCCGGAGACTCCGCTGGCGGCGCGTTCATGGGCTCCGTTTTTGGCTATGGTCCTCCCTCTTTCTCTCTCTCTCTCTCTGTATGTACATATATGTATGTGTGCGTATATACATGTGTCTGTGTTGTGAAGCTTTTAATTGCATGATTGTGGTGTTTGTTATGGGAATTTGAGTGGTGCTCATGAGGGATTTGGAATTTTTGCGTAAATATGCTTTTATTCAATGAGTTTTTAGGGTTTAGAAAAAGATTGGATTTCTCTTTCTGAATTTTTGGTGGTTTTTCGCAGAATTGCTCATTGTTAAGGTATGCTTGTGTTCTAAATTTGGTTAATTTCGTTCTTTATTGTAATAGAGAGTGTAATTTCTATAATTTCCTGCTGGAACTGGTAAGACAGTTATTAATTTGGGTTTAAGTTGATAATTTAAGGGTCTGGGATTGAACAGTGTACTGTAAGCTTGTGGATAGACTTGGAGCAGGGTACATGGCCTATGCTTTATCGGTATTTTACTCCCAGATATCGAGGCTTCACAGCCTTATACATAGTTCGTTCTGAGCTTTATACTGCTATTTGCTCGGTTCCTGTTTATGTTCATTGCGTCTAACTAGCGGGTAGAAGCTGTTATGAGAGAATTCTGATTGTCTGTGATTATTAAGGTTTATTCAACAATTAGGCCACCATGTTTGGATAATGCCAGTCATTTCTGTGTCCTGTGTTCACATAACGAAGCGATGTAGAACAAACCATGCTACTCAAACTTGGCTTGGTATTTAGTTGTTCAGCTTGGCCTGAATTTTATACTTGTAAATACAGCTAGACATTTGAGATTTGGCTTGATATCAAGTTTATTAATAATTATTAGATGAGCAAAGCAAACCCTGCTTCAGCAATCTACTACTCAAATAAACCCCAATTTATCTTTTTTTTCGTTTACTTGAAATCATTCGGACTGAGATTTTTGTTTTACCTTGCCTGGATGTGTTTCAGGTGCGGGGTTGGTCAAGAAAAAAGGCTTTAAAGGATCCTTTGGAGAGGCAGGATCTTATGCTAAGGTATGAGAATTCCTATTATTAATTGATAGTTTCGAAATCTTAGTGTAATTAATTTAGTTTCTTATGAAATGCTATTTACAATGTCGTATGTTTCTTTGCATTCAGTTGTTAAGGTTCACTTTTATATTTTCCCCTTTCAGACATTTGCAGTTTTGTCCGGAGTGCACAGTTTGGTTGTCTGCATTTTGAAGAGGCTGCGAGGAAAGGATGATGGTATGGGAACTTGAATGCAGAAATGGTACTTTTATATTATTCATTCATTATATTGTGTTCACGCTCTCTTCCCTGTGCAGTTATTAATGCTGGAGTAGCTGGCTGTTGCACTGGTCTTGCTCTTAGTTTTCCAGGTATCCATCATGTTACAGAGTTACGATAGTTTATAAATTAGCAATAAACATATTGACTTCACTTTTAAAATTAAAATCCTTAATATCTACAGAAATCCCGATTTTTGGTCTTACTCATTTTTGCCCTTGTCACCAACGGGCAAGTCTTTTCCGCACTAATCAATTAAAGCAGTTTCCGTACTGTATATCATATCTTTAATTTAGAGTACCTTATTTGATTTGCAGGTGCACCGCAGGCTCTTCTACAAAGCTGTCTCACTTTTGGGGCATTCTCATTTGTTATTGAAGGCCTAAACAAGCAGCAGCCAGCTTTAGCGCAACCATTTTCTGTGAGGAAGAAAAGTGAGCAAGTCTCTCCCTTGGTGCTCCCCCTTCAACTTTCACTTCCAGGCGAACTAAAAGCAGGTTTCACTTCCTTTTGCAATTCCTTGAAGAATCGCAAGAAGGGCAGTTCTCACACAGCCTAAGAAATTTTGTCTCGTCATTGCTTTTTATGCTTTTTGGCCTTCGACGAAGTGGTCCTCTTTCTCTACCTTTTTTTTCGTCCTTAGTATGACGGGGTATCATGTGCTATGTAAATTTTTTTAGTTGAAATTCTGGATACAAGTTATGAATTTGCTTCTTCGTAAAAAAAATCCGTTGCATCATTGTGCACATATATTTGTGATGTCCGATTTAGAAACCACGAGGGAATTCACAACTCTCATGATCATCTTTGCCGGAATTACTGTGTTGGCTGGCATCGACCGGTACATGCCACATTATGAGGCATGAGTCAAAGTGAGACCCAAGTCGCGTGCCGTATGTCCCTGTATGTTTTTTTTCCCACTACTTGATAGTAAATGTTGATATTCCAATCAAATATAATAGCAATCAGAAACATGAAAATTTGATTGTAAGCTCAAGTTTTATATGATTGGAAGCTCATGTTTTATTGCCTTCCCCCTACTTTTCTAATCGCTCTCCAGTGCACTAGAGGCAACCATATAGAGTGCTTCGAGACTCGACATTCCTCGGAGATCAAGAAACTTTTTCAGATACACGGTTCCAGTCCTACATGCATATGCAACCCATCAGTCAAGAAATTTGTGTTCCTTCCTACGGCCACCTTTCCATTCCAAATCCATTCTGAATCAAATAAAGTCGAGATCATTTGGTCATTCAAATGTATAAACTAAATGGATGGCTAACCATCTAACCATGATGATCTTAGTTGTTATCAACACAATATTTTTTTTATGCATATGAAAGACTAAACGATCACTACTTTGTTTATATTTTTGCAGAGATGATATTGAAATGATGATTTAAGAGATGGATTTCTTGTATGACTCGTTGTCCTGACACGGAAATAAGGTTTTGGGTCAACTTGTTCATGAGTCGGGTCATTATCGCGTCACTCATTAAGAACCCATTAACGAGTCGGGTTGTTATCAGGTCACCCATTAAGAACTTGATAATATGTTGTTTGCCAGATATTAGGCATGACAATTTCTTGCAAGATGTGTTAACCAGACACGAAACGCCATGACCCGTTATCGAATCGGGTCATTATCAAGTCACTGTTAAGAATCCGTTAAGATAACTAGTTTGACACAATACAACCTATTAAGAGAACGGATATAACACTAAAATAATTACGGACACGACAAACAAGACACGTTTGCCAGACCTAATGCTATGCATGTGCTTAATTAGGAGGATACTTTTTACTAGTTATTTTATTGGAATTTGGAGCGAGTTATTATAACAAATAATAAAGAGAAAAGAAGTAGGGAGTGAGGGTGAGAAAGTGAGGTAAAAATACAATTACTATGAACACCCATGCTTTTGCAACAAGTATCTCATTAGCATGTGAAGGCTATAATTTTAATTTTACCATCTTTGGTTGATAGAGATGGTTCTCTAGATATATAGTATAAAAAACAATACGTTAAATGAAAATGGTGGAATGAGGGGATTCCACAGGGATGAGACAAGCAAGTATTGTTCATTTGTTTTTATATGATAAAACTCCCCTTAGACCATCTCCAACTCTTAGCCTAAAACTTAAAATTTTTAGCTCAGAAAATTTAGGTTTTAGCCTAATAACAACTTTTATGCTCAATTTTAGCCCAAGATTATTAAAGAATAAATTTAGGCTAATTTTTTTAAAAAATAATTATGTAGACTATCCTAAATTAATTTTATGAACATTTTAACCTAAAAAAATTTAAATTCCGATAAATTTTGAAAAATCACTAAATCAATACATGAATTTTGAGTTTAATTATTTTAGTTGTTGGATTTAAATTTGGGCCGTTAGATATTTTTTTTTTACCGTTAGATTTGATTATATTCGATCTTAGCCATTGGATTCACTAAATATATAAATATAAAACTAAAAAAAAAAAGTTTGAATCTAGACCCGTGGATCAACCAACGGCCTGTTGATTCCATCCGTCCGATCAAAAGAACGTGGCCGACATCGGTCTGAGTGTTGATATCTTGGGCTAATTTTTTGAGGGGAATTTGGCTTTTGTTCGGCTTTTAGCTTTTAGCCCACCATTTAGCATGTGTTGGGTTGGATTGGGTTGGGTTGGGTTGGGTTTTGGGGTGGGGTGGGGTGGGGAGGGGGGGTGGGGAGAGGAATAAAACCTAAAAAATAGCATTTAGCCCATAGTTGAGTTTGGTCTTAGAGATGAGCTCATTCCTCCATTTACAAATAACGTATCTTCACCATAAAAATTTATAATTCTAACCGTGCAATTTTTTAATCTTCATTTGAAGATCATCCCTACAAATAACGCATCTTCACTGGTACAGAAAAAATGACAGTTGTTGCTCAGGGGCGCCAATGCGCATCTGTGCATCATTCTAGACAACCCATGATTTCGCAAAACAGTATAGTGCAACAAATGAGTGTATTCTAGCGTATGATGGGCTCCAAACGCCAACAAATAAACAGGTCGACGGAAATCATGGAATTAAAAAATGTGCAATCGAATCAGTAGATACTACTCACGGCATTAGGGCCTCTCTCTTCTGCCCTAATGTCAATGAGCTGAATGTTACTTACTACTGATGTCATGGAAGGGTCATTTTATGCTGTCCCTTGCAGTTGACACATAATCATTTCGGGAAGAAAACTTAGACATAATAGTTAGCTTGAGACATGCCCTTGGTTGGATTCGGTGTGAGCTTTGTGCAATAGGGTTGTGCCATCTTTTGTCATGAAAGCTGGTTAAGAATTTTGTTGTGGACATACATTGGTTGCTAAATTTGATGGAACACTACTTTTGTAATATACGTGGGATGTGAATAAAACAATTCAAATATTTTTATTAGGTAAACTTAACTTAAAAGTTGGGTGCTACCACTTAGAATTACGGTCTAGTGGTATTCCTCTTTACTTGTAAGTGAGAGATCTTAGGTTCGATTCTCGCCAAAGACAATTTGAACCATGTTATGCTAGCCCATTGTGAGGCTTAGCTCACCCCCCTTAGGCCATCTCCAATTGAGAGGGCTAAAGGTCCAAAAGCAAAAAAATAGCCTGATTTGCCCAAAAACTCATCTCCAACAAAAGGCTAGGCTATAATTATATGGAGCCCACCAGACCATTATTTGGCCAAAGGAGCATCATGCTGGCCAAATGTAGCTCTCATCTTAGCCTTTTTTTTGGGCCCCAGCTTCGCAGTTGTGATGATTTATTCAAATTCAACTGTTAGATTTGAAAACATCCAAATGTAGTTTAATTAAATTAATTAATAAATTTAAAGTATAAACTTAAAACTAATAAATTATTGAGGGGTTATGTTTAGCCCATTCGGTTGGAGATGATATATGAGTATGGCCTGACATTATTCATATAAAAATAATATTTTGCAGGGTTATAATTCTGGACTGAGCTAAATTTAGTCATTTCGGTTGAAGATGACCTTAGTGCAGATAACATTGTTTGTTACCAAAAAAAAAAAAAAAAAACTTAAAAGTTGGGTGCTAATAGAGGTACCCTTAACAGAATTTTTGAAATTAAAATGGTAAAGGATAAAATTTGGGCCTCCAAAGTTGCTCTTCGGCCCATCAATATCTAAACTTTTATTCAACCCAAACTTAATAGAGACGGGGTGCGGATTCTCAGAAAAGCCCAATCCAAAGCAGCCCTAACGTATGGAGTTTGTTTGGGCCATACAGTTATATCTCCAGACACTGAGGGACAATAAAGTAAATTTGCGAAGTCACGTTGGTACTAAAAACCTAGCTCGCCTTCACTCACTCGTCTCAAACCCTAGCCGCGTTGCCGCAGACTCTCCAGGAGCAGCAGAGCCCTAGAACGCCAAAATGGGTAACTCTCTTTTCACTCTTACTTTCTCGATCTCGGATCTATTTTCTGCTTCTCCTACTTCGTTTTTGTGATGGGTACCTCTGAATTTGTTCATCTGAAGTTTCGATTTTTCTTATATCGCATTTGTGAATTGTGGTGCTAAATCTTGCGTTTTTGTGTGATTTTTTTGTAGGTATTTCTCGTGATTCCATGCACAAGAGACGTGCCACTGGAGGCAAGAAGAAGGCTTGGAGGAAGAAGCGAAAGTAATATTTCCCTCTTTTTGTTTTGATTTTTGATGTTTTTCTCTGCGCAAGTTATCTTACTTTTGAATAATGTGCTTCTCCTGTTTATTTGATGAATAAATCAATGATTTGCTTGTTGGTTTGAAGAAATTAATCCCCTTTCCATGTATTTTGAAACCCTTTTGTTTTTTTTATTCGTTTTTGGTTATCAGATGACTTAGGACGGAGCCTCTTAGCTGTTGAAAGAACTCTAATTGCTTTGAAATTTTGTGTTCTGTTTGTTTCTTTGATTTAATTTTTTGACTGGATGTAATTCACTGTCTTATGTCTCATTTGAAGGGATTGTTTTAATTTATGTATCATACGAAACCAATCCTCTATTTCTTAGATTGTGAGCGGTGTTGTTTAACTTATTAATCAACTGTGTGCAAAGTTTTTGCACAATATTGTGGCGACAAGCTCTGTACTGCCCGTTGGTTTAGGTTATTAATGATTGATATCTGTAATTACAATGGACTCTCACATTTGTGTAAAATGATGTTACCTTAAAGCCTTGATGATTTTAGAATTGATTTAGTCTGCACTTTTTGTTTGCAGGTACGAGCTCGGAAGGCAACCTGCTAACACCAAGTTGTCAAGCAACAAGACAGTGAGGAGGATCAGGGTTCGAGGTGGGAATGTCAAGTGGCGTGCTCTGAGGCTCGACACTGGAAACTTCTCCTGGGGTAGTGAGGCCGTGACCCGCAAAACCCGTCTTCTTGATGTTGTGTACAATGCATCCAACAATGAGTTGGTCCGTACTCAAACTTTGGTGAAGAGTGCCATTGTTCAGGTTGATGCTGCACCATTCAAGCAGTGGTATCTCCAGCACTATGGAGTTGAAATTGGCCGCAAGAAGAAAGCTGCAGCAGCTGCCAAGAAAGAAGCAGAGGTAAGGGTCTATTATCTCTTGTTTAGTGAATTTAGAAGTGGTGCCTCTTCATTTCTTTTTTGCCAATGATTTAAGCTTTGTCCAATGCGGTAAGTGTGGACTTGTGTGTTACGTATTTGTAGAATGTTTATTGCTTTTGCTTCCAGAGGAAAAAAATATTATGGTCTATCTAGTCTTTAATGGGTTCACTTGGTTGAAAGAATTATATTTTGGTATACGTATGGATGCTGATTGCAGAAAGGAAGATAATATATTTGTACTCTTTGAGATGAAGGGTTTAAGGTTTTCAAGAGTAGTAGAATTGATGGTCTCTGCTGACATGTTTTGTGCTCTTATAGGATGGTGAAGCACCTGCTGCTGCTCCCGAGGAGGCAAAGAAGAGCAACCATGTAGCCAGAAAGCTGGAGAAGCGTCAACAGACTCGCACCTTGGACCAGCATATTGAGGAACAATTTGGCAGTGGTCGTCTGTTGGCTTGTATTTCATCACGACCCGGTCAGTGTGGCCGTTGTGATGGGTATGTGACTTTATCTTCCTCTCTTGGTTTATTTGCTGCTTTGCTTGAGTTGGAAGCATGGATGATAACAGTTGTTTTTCGTTTCTTGTTGCAAAGTGGTGTATCACATCTGATGTTCGTTCATATGTAATGTTTCGCAGATATATCTTGGAAGGCAGAGAGCTGGAGTTTTACATGAAGAAGCTCCAGAGGAAGAAGGGGAAGGGAGCTGCTGCTTAAATTTTTGTTACTGGAACTTAGCCATCGTAGACGCAGAATATGTCATCTCTATTCTCTTTTCCTACTTTCTAAAGTATTTCACTTTATTTGAGTTTGAAGTTGGAACTTGCTTTACTCCAAACAATGTTTTTATGGTTGAATTAATCAGTAATCCTATTTTGGCAATTGTAAACGCTTACTATTTGGATGCCTCGAAGTGATTTGTTTAGCAATACTTGAGAGTAATTTTATACAGTTTTTCTCTTTGCCCTAGTCCGCCTCTCACGAGTCCCTACTGAGTGTCTGGTGCTCTGGTGATACGTGCGTTCAACAAATTGTCTAATGACCCAGTGTATATACCTTTGTTAGGAGTTCTTCCTGTCCGGACGGCTGCTTAGTGCTTAGGATGGGCGGGCACCAGACACAAGTGTGTGGGTGTGGGTGTGGGTGTGGGTGTTTTGTGCGGTCAGATTGCCACGTGGTCCGAGTATGTACCTTAGAATTTCTCCCTTGTAGGAGCCTCTTTCTGAGAGAACAATGGACCATATCGTTCCGAACCCGTCTAAACTACGGGGAGGGAAATTCGAACTTGGATGTAAAGGATGGAGCACACTAGCCAACATGACCAAATCTAGTTTTGCACTACCGTTATATTCAGTTGTGAGAGTTTGCTTTCATTTCATGTTTCATGTTCATGGCAATCAAATTATGCCCGCAAGAATTGTCTTATCATCCTCGTTAATACTTGTAATACTGATGCATCAAATGTTGAACAAACAAAAAACAGAAACCACCACAGAAACAGTAGGATGTCAATCCCTGAAAGAGTTCTCACAGGGGATGGATCATAAATTCACAACTCAAACTTTTTTCCCCCACCGAACTGATATATGGAAATGATGCGTGTTGTATCACTTGCTGCCGTACTTGTGTTTCAGCCGCTCTCTCACAAATTCATTTCGAGCTTTGGTTCGAGCTTGTTGAGGAGCAACGTTGACATACGAGAGATGCACTCCAAAAGAAAAAAGAGCAGCGGCAGAAATGAAGCATCCAACTGTCATAGCCAACCTCTTGGGCGTGGAGGGAAAGCAAACCACCATCTTCGTTCGCAAATTGCTATATGCTTTAAACAAAGAGGATGCACACAATTTGTCGCAAAAATGTCATCAAATAACAAAGCAGAATCACTGGGGCGAAAAGCCCCACATGAAAAAAAGAGTTTTCAGAACAAAACATCTCTATGTGGCATTTCATCATACAGTTGGAAGGCATTTCTCAAATACCACAAAATCTCGGTTTCGACATGCATGATTAGGATTGATGAGTAGATTCAGGTTAATCTAAAAGCATATAACAAAGTAATTATAGACGACTGTAAGCAAAATACTAGCATGCTAGCCGTTGCGTATGGGCGAAGCGAAACCATACCTGAGAAGGTTGCGCTTTTAAAACTCCGCGAAAGGCTTTTTGTCTACGGAGACGGCGGGATGAGCATGGAATGGAACTAATTCGGTGGCCATATTGCGTCTCGTTTGATAATTATTTTACTTTTAGTTAAAAAAAAGTTGGATAATAGTACTACCAACGTTTTTCACAATGAGAAATGCACATATTTATTCCTGAATATCGTATTTTTGCTATATAAATTTCATAATAAGAATAGTTTGGTTTATAAATCTTCATTTGAATGTAATTCATGCGACGATCATTTTTCTTGGTCATCATCGTATTTCACTCACATTTTACCGCTAATTATTTATTTACATTTTAGGCGATTGTACCGCTTTCTGTTTTAAATGGAGTCATGCGACGATCATTTTTTCTATTTGCCACATTAACTTGTTTGTACTACGTTGACACCACAAACTTTTTGCTTCTGCCGGTAAACCAGTGTACCGGTGAACCGTTGAACCGAATCAAACCAAGTTGAAAGAAAGTCGGAAAAAACCGAACCAGACCGATTACATAAATTTTATTCACTTCTCAACTCATTGAAAATCACAAGGCAAAAACTACTCATCTGGTGTTTCATACATGGGCAGCTCATGATAAAATGGCAATGGTATGTCATGCACTATCCATATCACCCTCGAAGACGATACGAGATTAAATTGCTAAGGCACATGTAATGCAACAACATCGATCTCAATCTAACAACGAAAATGTAGCCATTTTATTAGTTTATAACAAAATTTCCGACTAAAACTCGATACAATCATACAAGCATATGTAACAAAGAATTAGTATACAAGCAACACAATGCCTCAAGCAGCCAGACCATTCACCTGAAGAAAAAAACTGACAAATATGATGGTATTGGGTGTCGAGGAAACATACCATACGCAGAGACAACGCAGTCTACAAAATGTTTATGTCCCTCTGATGATTGTCAACCAATCTTGCACAATGCCATATCGTTTTGCAAAGCAAGGCCAACACCTTGAACTTTCCCATACCGTTGCTTTGGTAGCTTCATTCTATTTTTCACAACTATCTACTCTACCAGGAAGAAAGGATTCTCTATCACTTCCACTAGCAGCATTGAGATGAATAGGTTTCAGCAAAAACCAAATAATTTTTAGCACCCAAGGCTTCTAATTATGCCGTTAAGCCTGTCAATAACAACTGGTGGACTGGCAAATGAGCCGTCGAGATTAATGGCATGATATTCCAACCCTTTCCACTGGGCAATTAATGCAAAATGTGGGCGTCTATACCGACTGCTAATAATCTCCAGAATCACGGTCTTTGGCATTGCGGATACCATGTGTGTAAGACCTGCACCATGAGCACCAATAATAACAGAAGCATCTTGAATGGCCCGGACTTGCTCTTTCATTGACATGTGTGCAAACAATCCATTCACAAGGTTTATTTTGCATTCCTTGTGATTAGATGCCCAGTTCTGCAAGGCATCAAACACTTCTTGTTCATTGCTTAGCCTTGACTCAACCTTACCACGGTGGCGTGGATGGGCTAGATAATCTTCACGTCGAACAAAAAGAACGTTATGACCTGAAGTTGGCTTCTCAAAACGATGTCTATGTACTGGAAATCCAAAAGAGGCTTTAATCATTTCTCCAAACTCTGACATTCGAGCTGTTTTCTGGTCATCAGGGTGTTGCCATAGATCAGGTGCTGACGCACCATGACAATTTATAGTTTCACTCAACCCCTTAAAAAGTGGAGTTTCATATCCCAAAGGAGAGAGAATAGCATGACGAAAACATACAGGACCACTAAAGTTTTTAGCATATCGAAGGCTAGAAAATAATACTTTCCACGTTTCTTCCAAAGATGTCTGAAAATAACCACCCAAAGGTAAGAGATATCAGTAACAGGATACTTGTGAACCAGCACTTAAGCGGAAACAACCGATCCCTTCAACTATAAAAAATGAAAATTGATAAACTTACACTATACCTCTACAAATAGTAATCTTGAAACTTAGGAGGAAGCAGAATCAAAATATAAAAATAAAATAAAAAAAGAGCAACAAATGACAGGAAAACCGACAAGGTTGCTCCTCTATCCTAAAGAGGGCATCCTAACTGCTTTCATCGTGAGCAGAAGTCAGTCCTTGATCAATGTTTAGCAAGAACAATATTATTAAAACATTTTTACTTTTCGGTTACCCTGTTACCTATACTGGATTACTGATTAACATCAGAAGTCTACAGTCAGCTCACCTATACTGTCCCTCTTCTTGGCCACTAACACATTGTTCATCCCATCTAGTTACATATATTGAATGATCTCATTCCTCGTTATGACTTATCCAGCCAAAATTTCTGGACATCCTATTTGGGTTTTCTCTCAATTGTCATGACCTTTGTAAGGGTTGTTTTTGGTTCCGAACACTAGTCAGACGAACCAGGAGTATAGAGAGCATTATCCGAAAAGTCATCATTTACATATAACATTTGTATAGTAAGACATCAACTGCCATCACCCGAAAAAAAAAAAGATGAACTTTTAAGTTGTTAAAAAAAAAATTGAAAGCTACTTCTTATCACTAAACAAGTAAAAAGATTATATTTGCATATTTCTTTCCTTTCAATATGCCTCAACTGATGAAATCACAAGTTAATCTACACCACTAGCATTGCGTGCACATAAACTGAAAAATGTTACAAAAGGAAAGATAACTCAAACAAGATTTTATTTTTGAGAAGAAACGATAACTCAAACAAGAAAATCAAACCCACGTACCATACAGTGGCCATCTACAAAGACCAAATGAGGTCGATGTGGTAAGCCAGTGACTCTTGAAGCTACATAAGCGCTATACCAATCTGTGAATGTGTGGAAAAGATTTGCATACTCAAAGCGTGTCACCAGAAGTGTTGGCTCCTCAATCCACTGCAAATTTAGAATTTCATAGCAGATTTAGAAAAGAAGCAAATAACACTACAGTCATCATAGAACATTAAATAACAACAGTAAGAAGAAGAGCCAAGTTATAATCATTCTCACAAAATTGCAACTTTCTTCGTTCTTTGTTTGAATTATTCCAACAACAAAATTTAGCAGACAATTAATCTTCATCCACTTTTCCATAAGCAATCTTCCCATTATTTGGATATTCACAAAATATTACATTCATCATTGCATTCAAATCCTTCAAGCACCACAAGAATTCGATTCCGCAGATTTCTGACACCGGATCATCCCAACCCATTAAAGAACCTCACATCTTCTACAGACCCTTATTAAAAATTTCCAAACTTGGAAACTCCCATAGCGAAAACCACATTGATCATCAGTAAACTCACACAGAGAAACTAGAAAACCACAAGTTCCTTAGATAAAACTCGATAATTTAAAACGCCATATACCAAAATCACACTAACAATGAATCACTAAAACAAATTAAATCCTCCAAATCACAATCAACAGCCAAACCCAAAAATAGAAACTAACAGAACCCAACTAACCTCATTGCATTGAAACTCTGCACTGGGCACGATCCGAATCGACCCAATCAGTTCTCTCATAGTGTGCTGATCAATCTGACCCTTAGGCACATACCGGTCAAGAAGTTCTTGGGTCACAAGCCTCTGACCCCCTCCTCCATCAACCCCATCTCCTCCATCAATCTCAAACGCACCGTCTTCATACTCCGGCAGCTCCTCCTCTTCTCCTCTCCCAATCACCTCCTCCAAAACCTCACCTCCCCTAGACATCTTAATCTTTTCTGGGTACATCCGGAGCCCCCCTCCTTCGCACACTGAGCTCCTCAAGGTATCACTGAACCAGCACCTGAACCAACCCATGCGATTCGAGCTCAAATCTTTCTTGGGTTTCAAGAGATCGACCACGGCAGTGAAGCCATTGCCGAAATAGGCCTCGCAGGAGCGAAAGGGGACCTGGGTTGTCTGGGACCAGGGGAGGTAGGAGGGTAAAATTGGCCATGGCTTCGAGTAGAGGTGCGGGAGGCGGCGGTTCTGATCGGTTAAGGGGAGGCGGTTGAGGGAGAAAAAGTGGTGGGTTTGGGTTTGGGTTGGAGTAAGCGTTCTGGAGTTGGAAGTGAAGTAGAGGAGGAGAGAGAGGGAGTTTAGGGCAAATAGAAACAGAAGGATCTTGAGCAGAAGCAAGTTCCTTCTGTTCATGGCGCTCTCTCTCTCTCGCTCTGAAAGGTGATCAGTCTGTACCGTTGAGTTTCTGGCGTTGCAGGGGAAGAAGGGCAAACTGGGGTTGTTAGAGGACATGGATCGTCTGCCCTCCCGTTTCCATACTTTTCCCATCTCCTGTTTTGTGCGGTCACGATTAAATCACGTTAATATTTTATATTAATTTTTTTATAAAAATAATAAAATAAAAATGAATAAGAATATAAAATATTAACGTGATTTAAACGTGACCGCACAAAACATGATGGAATAGGAAAGGTATAGAAAGGGGAGGGCAGACAATCCATTTCCTTGTTAGAGTGCGGGGACCAATTAAAGTTCGGCAAGTGTTGTTGCTTGCGAGTTTTACATTCTTCTGCACAGTTGTTTTGGGAAGATTACTTGGGGCATGATTGGATTTGCAATCTTCTTTTTTTCTCTTTCCAAAATTGCTTTTGCTGCGGTGAAAATCAAAAGTTATGAAAAAAGTAGTTAAATGTTTTTTTATTTTTTATTTTGAAACAAATGATATTATTTATCGTAAAAAAAAAAAAAAAGATTTACAAATGAAAAAGAATACCATAGACCTTAGTATTAAGTAGCAAAAACAATTAAGTGTTTGGTTAACTATATTGTTAAAAATGTTTTTAGCAAAAAAAGCATTATCATTTTTTGCAAAACGAAAAACATTATCAAAGTATTTAATAAACTTTTATATCAAACTGCTGTGTATTAGACTTCTACTCATGCAACCAAGGTTTATAACCCTACTCTTACTAATAATAATTAAAAAACAAAAAACAAATATCTAAAGTTGTTCAGTGTAAAAATAGTCTAGTTCGATGCATTTGTCAAACTTGCTGCTATGCTATTTCTTTATGCTACTATCTCTTGTGCAAATTCAACAACGCATGTGATCATCCCAAACAAAAATAGTATTCAGTTAGATTTTTCACTCTATCCCATACCACAAATTCACAATCACTAAAAATAAAAGGGAGACTAAGGATCTGACTCTTATTCATGAACATTTTTTGACTAAAACTTTAATGGTTCTCAATTTTTAATCAAAGTCCTTCACTTTGTCCACCTCATTATTACTATTAATATGTATATCATATATTTGACATTCATTACTTGACATGTTAAGGAATTTAAAATCTCATATTGTATGGCATATAAATTAGAAATGACTACACTAGAAAAGAAAAATTTCATTGAATAAATGGATAAAAAAAACAATGTAACGTATATAACTTTGAAACAATAAATGTCAAATAAATGTATCCATAGTGTTAAAAAAATTGTAAATAACCTATATAGTATGTACCAAAAATGCATATGGATACATTCTTTGGCAAAACAATACAAAGTAATATGAATAGGAACAAAAGTTACAAAACAATGCCTATTTATATACAATAGGGAGCATTTCTACTTTCCTCAACTTGGATCCAAGTAGCAGTTTTGACTGAGAAATCACCATTAGCAGAAGGTCCCTACACAAACTCATCAAGCTTATCCTGCAAAGGAAGAGTAATAATACATATTTTACTTACAACATCAGTAGAAACAAGAGACGAAATCAATTCTTTGTCCCATCTTCCATTCATTAGACATCACTAACTTTAAAGTTCCAGTTGATATTTAACATCTGTGCTTCTAGGATAAGAAGGAAAACTGGGAAGGAAAAACCCAGTTATATGTCCAAAACATAACGTTTTGACCATTTTCAACAACCCACCTCATCCCTTTGTAGAGTACATTTCTAGAGAAAAAAAAAAAGATTCCTTTGTAGGCCAAAGAATGGTTTTGCCGAATTTTAGTAGTAAGGAAATGCCCATCTCTCAAATATTTTTGTTTCACAACTTGCACCCACCGACTATTTTCATTAGTCAGCACCTCCCAAGCAAGCTTGGCCATATAAACATTGTTAAAAATGCTCAACATTTCTAATCCCCACCCCTCCCCCAATAGATTTAGGTCAATAAACATCTCTCCAAGTGGTAGGGGCAGCTTTACCCCACAAGAAATTTCTATTTTCTTTGTTAGTTGCACGTCATAACATGGTTTGGCATATAACCAAATTAAATTTAATAAGAGTTAACTTCCATGCACGAGAGAGGGTATTAGCTTTCCAACCTGCAAACTTTTTCTGAATTCTTTATGAAAGTTCTTTTGCATTAACGGGATCTTTCCAAAAAAAAAATGAAGTTATGTTTTCCCAAACATTTTGGGTAAATTACACTTTACCACCTCAGGTTTGGGGTCGATTTCAATTCCTTACAACATCTTTAAAACATTTCGCTTTCATACCTCAAATACTATTTTATTTCAATATAATACAGCCGTTACATTTTCCATCCATTGATCCGTTAAGAGCTGACGTGGCTGCCAAATGTGTGCCACGTGGCAATTTTTTTTTTTTTTTTTAAATTTTAACAAAAAAAAAAAAAAAACTAAAAAACCCATCTTCTTCTTCGCTTGCCTCTCCTCCGTCCACCCCACCAAACATCCCTCAAACTCCCACCTTCCTCTCCATCTAGTTCAACGGACTCACGAGACTGCAAAGAGCAATACCATCCCTGCGAACTCGCAAGAATGCAAAGAGCACCCACCTCGACCCCAACATTGCAATCGACCCAACCCTCCCGCCCTGTAAGCTCACACCCCTTTCCAAAACCATAACCAAGCTCTGAATTCGAGCAATACCAGCCCACATCTTCTCCATGTTTCTTCTTTAGCGAGCTTCACGATGCCCAGATGGGTAGACGTGCACCACCATCTGTAAAAATTCAAACTCGTGTGGGGGGCGGGGCTTGCGAGGGAGATGGGGATGGGGTAGGGTGGGGTGGGTTGCGGTGGAGGTGGAGGTGAGGGTGGGGTGGGATGGGGGGTTTGGGTTGCAGGGAAGGGAGGTGGGTCGGGGGGGGGGGGGAGATGGGTTTTCTGGGTTCGTGATTTGTTTTGGGTTTTTTTATTTTATTTTATTTTTAAATTTTATAATAATAATTATTTTAATAGGGTAAATAATTATAATATTTTAAAGGTATAAAAATTTATTTTTTTTGCTACGTGGCACATCAGCACCACGTCAGCACTTAACGGTTTACTTAACGGATTTTCTAACGGATGTATGAAATTGAAATCAAATGATAAGTCAATGTATGAAATTGAAATGTTTTAAAGATGTTGTAAGGAATTGAAATCAACTCCAAACCTGAGGGGGTAAAATGTAATTTACTCAAACATTTTCGTAGTACTCCTGTATTGAATTTATAAAATAGTCACAATATCATTTATCAAGTTGTTAGTTGTACTACTCTAAAAATAAAGGGAAGATTTGTGGAAGTTGATCTTTTGACCTAAGGCAGCAAAAAATTGATCTAGAATGCCCAAGATTCTTGTAGCAGCTTTAGTAGAGGCTTTACGAAAAATCAGGCAATCATCGGCAAAAACAAATTAGAAATTCTAAAAACCATAGGGAGAAGATAAGATACCAAAATGATTTTTCGCTATTGAAGCCAAGTTATTAAGCTGCTTAATAAAAGGCTCCATGCATAAAATGAAGATAAAAGGTGAGAGGAAATCACCCTGTTTTTTTTTTAAGCCAAGTTATTAAGTTGCTTTATAAAAGGATCCATGCATAAAATGAAGATAAACGGGGAGAGGAAATCACCCTGTTTAATACCCTTTGAAGGGTAGAAAAACATTTTTCCTCACCAATAGTTAAATCAAGAGCAAGAACCAGAAATACTACACTCCATAAATAAATCAATCCATCTAGCACTAAAATCAAATTTAGAAAGAATTGATTTAATATAATTCCAATATAAATAGATCATAATCTTTTTCCAAATCAAGTTTCACAGCCATTGATCTGATCCTTCCTTTCTTTGATTTGGACTGAGTGAACAACTCATGAGCAATAAAGAATATTTTCGTGTATATGGACTTCCCAAGAGCAACGCTCATTGTCACATCTTGGCTCAGACTCTACCACATCCTGGGCCCCACCTTCGCCGTAGCACAATATTGTCCGCTTTGGGCTCCGACCATGCCCTCACAGTTTTGTTTCTGGGAACTCACACGAGAACTTCCAGTGGGTCACTCATCATGGGAGTGCTCTCGCGCGCTACTCGCTTAACTTCGAAGTTCCAATGGAACCTGAAGCCAGTGAGCTCCCAAAAGGCCTCGCGCTAAGTAGAGATGAGAATATACATATAAGGCTCACATGATCCACTCCCCTGGACGATGTGGGATCTCACAATCCATCCCCCCTTAAGGGCCCAACGTCCTCGTCGGCACACACGCGGCCAGGGTTAGGCTCTGATACCTAATTGTCACATCCCGGCCCGGGATCCACCACATCCCGGGCCCCACCTCCGCTGTAGCACGATATTGTCCGCTTTGGGCCCCGACTACGCCCTCACGGTTTTGTTTCTGGGAACTCACAAGAGAACTTCCCAGTGGGTCACCCATCATGAGAATGCTCTCGCGCGCTACTCGTTTAACTTTGGAGTTCCAATGGAACCCGAAGCTAGTGAGCTCCCAAAAGGCCTCGCGCTAGGTAGAGATGGGAATGTACATATAAGGCTCATAGGATCCACTCCCCTGGGCGATGTGGGATCTCACACTCATAATCAATCCTTTAACATTGGTTTCAATCTGCTAACCGTTGTAGCCTATTTTATCTGACAAAGGGAAGGGGGCTGGCGATAAGGAGAGAAAAGAGAGAGAAATGTGTTTGTAGAATTGTATAGAGGGATGCATGTGTTATTCCCTCATACACAGTGCCTTTATTTATAGTAATAAGGGAGATAAGTAATCCTTCATCCTCAAGGAATACAAGTCCATATAAGAAAGAATAAGTACAATCAAATCTAATCTAGGATTTACACAATCACACTTAAACTAGGAAAGTTTATAACACCCCCCCTTGAGTGTGTAAATACTCAAGGTAGATTCAACATCATGTAGAAGTTGAGGAAGTCGACTCGTCGGCACTGATTATGGGAACACGTTATTCTCAATAAGGTAGGAACTTGCATAAGGAACTAAGTATCATTAAAAAAACCCTATTGCTATGCCAAAAACCCGAGTAAGGACAAAATCCATAGGGATATGATCAACCCAAAGTGGGTGCCTCGTCAAAACCTAGTTAGGTAGCAAAAACCCAGTGGAAAAAATGCTCCTAATCGTAGGAAAAAGAATACATTAAGATCAAGCAAGTATTCTTCAGGATACTCCCCCTAAGTTTGACACAATTCCAAAGAGAACTAGCAATGTTACAACTCAGAAAATTTACGCACACCAATTCCTTGACCAAGCTTCTGAAACGTTGCCTTTGGTAGTGATTTGGTGAATAGGCCGGCCAGATTGTCTTGTGAACGGATTTGTGTGACTTCAATCTTTTGATGCTTTTGTTGTTGATGTGAGAAGAAAAACTTCGACGCAATGTGCTTGGTGTTGTCTCATTTGATGTAACCCTTCTTGAGCTATTTGATGCATGCTGCGTTGTCTTCATAGATCATCGTCGGGACATCAACAATGGGGTAAAGATCACATGAGCTTAGAATATGGCCCACAACTGCTCTCAACCAAAAACATTCTCGAGTTGCTTCATTTAAGGCGAGAATTTCAGCATTGTTAGACGAAGTGGCAACTAAGGTCTGTTTAGTTGACCTCCAAGAGATTGTGGTGCCTCTAACAGTAAAGACATAACCCGTTTAAGAGCGCGCCTTGTGAGGATCATATAAGTATTCTGCGTCGGCATAAACAATAAGGCGAGAATCAACTTGAGAAGTAGGAGGTGCAGCATCACTCCAGGATCCATAGGGATAGAACAAGCCCAAATTCGTAGTACCCTTAAGGTAGCTAAAGATGTCTTTAACACCAGTCCAGTGTCTGTGTGTTGGTGCATTACTGTATCTTGCCAATAGATTAATAGCGAATGAGATGTCGGGTCTAGTGCATTGAGCTAAGTACAATAAAGTGCCTATCGCAATTAGATAAAGAATTTCAGGCTCCAAAATCTTTTCATCATCCTCATTCGGACGGAAGAGATCTCATTTTGCATCTAGCGATCGAATGATCATAAGCGTACTCAAAGGCTTCGCTTTATCCTTATTAAATCGGCGCAACACCTTCTGGGTGTAGTTCGTTTGATGTACTAAGATTCTATCTGAACGGTGCTCTATCTCGAGACCGAGACAATATCGAGTCTTCTTAGATCTTTCATCTTAAATTTCGACTATAGGTACACGGCAGTTCTTGCGAGTTCTTCAGGAGTTCTGATAAGGTTCATGTCATCGACATATACTGCAACTATCACAAAACCGGAATATGACTTCTTAATGAACACACAAGGGCATAATTCGTTGTTCACATATCCCTGCCTAGTTAAATACTCACTCAGACGGTTATACCATATTCTTCCGGATTGCTTCAAACAGTAGAGTGAACGCCTCAGCCGAATTGAGAGCCTGTTCCGGGGTTTGGAAATATTTGATTTAGTCAATGTAAGTCCTTCGAGAACTTTCATATAAATTTATGTATCAAGATCCCCATAGAAATACCCAGTTACTACGTCCATCAGGTACATACTCAATTTTTCGGAAACTATCAAACTGATAAGGTAGCGAAAAGTAAACACATTCATAACGGGTGAATAAGTTTCGTCATAGTCAATCCCGGAGCATTGTGAGAAGCCTTGTGCAACAAGACGAGCTTTGTAATGCACAATTTCATTCTTTTCGTTACGCTTCTGAACGAAAACCCACTTGTAGCCAACGAGCTTCACATGTGGAGGAGTAGGAGCTACAGGTCCAAAAACCTTACGTTTCGCAAACGAATCGAGTTCGACTTGGATTGCATGTTTTCAGTTTGACCAATCGGTTCTACATTGACATTCATCAAAGGAACAAGGTTCATTGTCATCGTTCAACATGATCTCAGTAGCTACTGCATATGCTAATGCATCGTCGACGATCATCTCATTTCTACACTACATATCATCTAAGCTAGCATAATAAACTGAAATCTCATGATTCTCAGGAGGTGGATTCCTCTATTCAAATATGCTTCTGTAATATAGAATTTCCTCATGAAATGGATAAAATATGTAAACGACAGTCGAATTCACGATAGGCTCTTTAGGTGCCTGTGCCGTGGGTTTCCTCTTTCAGGGGTGTGAATCCTTTGAACCAAGAGGTCTATCACTCTTATGTGTAGGGGAAAATGATTGGCAAGCCGCTAATGTACGTGAATCACCAAAGTTGGTGTCCCGAGCCTCCAGGAGGGAAGTCCGTCTTACATTTGGTACATCCATCTTTGCAAGCACATTCACAGTTGGAATATGTGAGCTTGTCACTCGCGCTAGATTGGTGAAAGCATCTGGCATGCTCTGAGCTATGCTCCGGAGATCTAATATGCGCTGCATTTCAATCTCAGACTGAGCGGTGCGGGGATCTAAATGAGACAAAGTCGGAGTTGTCCACGATAATTCGGGTCGTTCATCAGGAACGTCGACGTTCTTATCTCCCCTAAACAATGGGAAGACTGTCATATAGAAGTGACAATCTGCAAAACGAGTGGTAAACAGATTGCCTGTCAAAGGTTCTAAGTAACGAATGATCAAAGGAGAATCATATCTGACATAGATTCTCATCCTTCGTTGAGGCCCTATTTTTGTACGTAAGGGCGGCGAAATCGGCACATAAATCGTACAATAAAAAACGTGTAGATGCGATATGTTGGGTTTTATCCAGTAACCAACTAAAGGGTGCTATATGGTTGGGTGGCAACAGGCCTCTGGTGGACCAACAAGGCTGCGTGCAATATTGCATGGTCCCAAGCAGTGATCGGGAGCTTGGTACGTATGACCCACGATCAAGCAATCATTTGTAAGCGCTTAATGAATGCCTCTGCCAGGCCGTTCTGGATGTGAACATGGGGTACTAGATGTTCAACTTCAACCCCAATCGATATGCAATAGTTATCAAAAGTTTTAAATTTGAATTCTCTAGCATTATCCAATCGAATGGATTTGATCGGGGTGGTGAGCTTGATAACCTGAGCCAATAGTTTGGACAATGCAGTGTTCCTTGTGGACAACAAGCACACGTGTGAGCAATGTGTGGAAGCGTCAATCAAAACCATAAAATATCCATAACTATCCCTCTGAACCCTTTGTAGAAAAATATGAGGAATCTTTTCATAAGAAGGCTTAGTAATAAGCTTTCCCGTAGAACATGTTTGACATGCGATTCCTTGAATCGAACCTAAACTTCGAGTTAGTGGATGCCCATGTGATGATTTGAGGATACAGTGCATTGCTATTCGTCCAAAGTGTCCCAAACGATCATGCCAAAGTGTAATTTCATGCGCGGTCCCAGAGGTAAGGCTGGCTACATAGTGGCTCTTTATGGGGCATATGGTCGTAGTATACAGACAACTCGGGATATGCTCCATCTTTTCTAGAATACGCTTTTGGTCACATTCATAGGAAGTTATGCACATAAATTTAATTATGTCTTCTACATAGGTTTCAGCGTGGTAATTATTATCTCTAATGTCCTTAAAACTCAACAACGTTCCTCCGGAACGCGGAGAATAAAGTACCTCATCAATGGTGAAAATTGTACCATTGGACAACATTATACGTGCCTTACCTTATCTTTCGATTAGGTTGGATGGGCCTGAGAAGGTTATTAGAGGTGCATTCTTAGTTATGAAGTTAGTGAAATGGATGCGTTCACACAAAATGGTGTGCGTAGTTGCACTATCTGCCATACAACTAACTTCCCTACTAGTCATACCTAGAATGAAAATTTAATTTGAATTGGTCACATGCATAAAAGTTCTAAAAACAAATATCCATTCAAAATAATTTTAAGTTTTCAAGGACGGAAATTAATTAGAAACTTAATATCCAAAAAACAAATCACCAATAAATAAATCACCAATAAATAATCCAAACATAAAGGAAAATTGTTCAAAATTAACCAAAAACAAAAGGGGGGGTTCGGCCAGTAGGTGGAATTTGGCCCCATTGTCTAAATTTCAACTAGAAAAATAGTTTATGTCTAAGATTCTAATCTTCCATAGGGGTAACGGCCTTTTGAAAGTCAGAAACCTCCATCTTGGTACCCTTCGGTTCGTCCACTTGCATAAAGTTTGATTCAAACTTTTTACGATGAGAATGATATTCAGCTACAACCTTTTGGGGAGCTCGGCAAACATGGGACCAATGGTCATTTGAACCACAATGATAGCACATATCCACATCCATGGTTTCAGGTGCTTTGCCCTTATTCTTGAAGTTTGGGGCCTTGGGAACGAGGTTAGGGCACTTCTGGGCTTTGTTTCCTCCCTTAGATGGGCCTTGACTACGTTGACCTTGACGGGGTAGTTTATGGCCGCCCCTACCACGCCTATTTTGGCGTTGGTTTGTGCTACAGTGTGCTCCAGGCACATTTGTTGCCCCAGTAGGTTAAGCTTGATGATTCTTCATCAAGAGCTGATTCTGCTTTTCAGCGAGAAGTAAAACAAATATCAAATCCGAGAACTTAGTGAACTTCTGAGCCCTATATTGTTACTGCAGGATAATATTAGTAGCAGAGAAGGTCAAATAGGTTTTTTCCAAGAGATCATTTTTGGTCAAAGTCTCATAACAAAACTTGAGAAGTAATCAAATTCGACAAACTTTAGAATTATATTCAT
This sequence comes from Heteromeles arbutifolia, assembly GCA_024362995.1. Taxonomy (NCBI): domain Eukaryota; kingdom Viridiplantae; phylum Streptophyta; class Magnoliopsida; order Rosales; family Rosaceae; genus Heteromeles; species Heteromeles arbutifolia. Next base: position 27,106,876 of record JANCRC010000005.1, read on the forward strand.
TCACAGACTTAAAGTCTTGGAACTGTAAATACTGCCAGTCATGTCTTGCTTCAAGCTTGAAGATGTTATTTTGGTGATCAAAGCGATCAGCCAAAGTGACCCATAGTGCTCGTGGATCCTCCTCAGCAAGGTACTCGGTTTGCAGTACGTCATGAATATGTCTTCAGATGAAGATTATAGCAGTGGCTTTCTCAGCTTCGCCAACCAGGTTGTCCATCTCATCTTCAATGGCGGGACGCAAATTCTTTGCAGTGAGGTGGAGCTTCACATCTTGGACCCACTTGCGGTAGTTCCTTCCAGAGACCTCCAAAGTGGTGAAGTCGAATTTGAACAAATTTGACATGTTCCTGTCGCAAAATAGATGGATAAGATGTGGATAGTGCAATGGAAAAAAAAAAATCAATTGATTCATATAGGATAGAACATTCAGGTTCTAATAGACATGTATTTGTTAAAATTCGCATGAAAAAACTTCGGGTTTTCATGGGTGATGTTTTTAAGGAAAACTTCAGATTTTCAAACAAGGCATGTTTATAGAAACTTCAGGTTTTGAAATAATTATGAACTTCAAGTTCATATGTTCCTGCAGACAAACGCAAATATATATACAAAAATATGCAACGAGAAATTATGCAAATAGAACTTCAGGTCTATAATTATAATTGAATTAATTATTTGGACTTTAGACTAAATTTAAAGTGTGGGTGAAAAATTATAAAACCTATTGGGCATAAAATAATTAGGCAATGAAACTCGAGGCCAAAAAACTTGGACCAAAGCCCACAAATAGGCTGGAAAAATTTAGCTATGAGGTCTATGCCCAAAGAAATTTGGGTTGGGATGAGTGGATTAGGCCAAGGGGTTCAGGCCCAAGGTAGCAAACTGGCTACCAAGGAAAAACCAAGCCTAATGTTAGCCCAGGAAAGAGCGCCGATCCAATGCAGTGCGGTGCATGTGCACCGATGCACTAGCTGCATGCTAGGATTGTGTGAGGCGTGGACGCATGTACCCAGGGGGACGCAATCCAGTGCATCGCGATACATGGATACCATAACAGCCAAGCAGGCTGTGATCCTCTGTGGTGCGAGACACGGGAACATTGTGGCCTAAGAAGGCCGGTGTTTTAGGCCGAGAAGAGCTCCAAAGCCCAATAGACTGGTGCTTACCGAGAACAGGCCAAGCCCACGTAGGCTTGGGTTTCAAAACAAACACCCCACCATGTGCTGGGTGAACTTTGCCAGGGAAAACGATCGGTGTCAGTGCTTCAGGCGGTCGTGTCTAGGTGCAAAAATCACGGTAAAGAACCGTGGGTTTGACGACGACCAATAAAAGTAAATAGAGAGTGGAGATTCTCGACGTTTGTGTTAGAAACCCTAGGAAAATTAATTAGAATTTCGAAGAAAAACTGATGACATTCAAAACGAATCTTGGCCAAAAACTCGTCGGGGATGGGGGGAAGACGATCTGTAGGTCGTTGGGATGAGGACCCAAGATCAAGATTGGGTTGCATGCCCATCTGCGAGGGAAAAAGAGTCATGGATGACGTCAGGTATGTTCTGGGTTTCAAACCAGAAGCCCATGGCTCCGGCATATGGTCTCGCGGCTCAGTGCGGCTCGAGTTGTGGCTCAAGGTCATGGGTTTGAAGACCTAGTGTTCTTCAATTTCTTTTTGTTTTTTTTTTCAATTAATTCGAAGCATATATAATTTGAATGAATGAACATATATTTGATGCAATTCACGGCAATATCAAATTCACATAATTCAACAATTATGAATATAATGCATACACAATTGATGTAGAATCTAAAATTCGAAAAACGTAAAGTTGGGTCATGCATTATGGTGAATGTTCATGCTATCAGGGCTGCAAAAATATCGAGATAAAAAACGTTGTTTTGGAAGAACCTGATTGCGTGATGATATGGATGAACTGGTTTGATGCAGAAAGCTTCCACGTCAGATTCCTAAGTGCAGCAGTTGGAGCTTGCTGATAACGTGTTGTAGCCTATTTTATCTGACAAAGGGAAGGGGGCCGGCGGCAAGGGGAGAAAAGAGATCGAGATGGGTTTGTAGAATTGTGTAGAGGGATGTGTGTGTTATTCCCTCCTACACAGTGCCTTTATTTATAGTAATAAGAGAGATAAGTAATCCTTCATACCCAAGGAATACAAATCCATATAGGAAAGAATAACTAGAATAAAATCTAATCTAAGATTTACACAATCATACTTAAACTAGGAAAGTTTATAACACTAACAATGATTTTTATAATTATTTTATAACTAACATCCCATAAGTTAATAGGTCTAAATTGATCTACAATTTCAGAGTATAATCCACCTTGGATATCAAAGCAATATTGGTATGATTAATAAGTTTCAAGCTATAACCATGCAAAATGAAATCTTTCACTAGATTCACAATGGAATCCTTAACATGAGTCTAGCATTTTGTATAATACAATTGCATGTAAACCATAGCTTTTAAGCCTCCTTTATTAATATTTGTTGGCATAAATACAAGGGGCAATAATACTAGTGAATCAGTTAAGCTTCCCAGATGAATGCTAGAAGCACTTAAGAATCTTGATTTCAACTTCTGAAAGTAGATATTCCTCAAGTTCATATTTCCTTAGTCTTGAACAATTTTGTGGCCCAGAATTTGATTTAAATCAACTACTTTTATTTCCATCTTAAAAAAGCAACAAATAAATTCTCAAATAATACAGGAAGTGAAAATCAGGGCTAATCAAGTGAATCTCCAGAACTCCAATGTCTAGCCTTCTCAAATCCATTGACACAATTTTCAAAATCCTCAATGGTCTGATCAATCTCTTCTTGACTGTTCATCACAAAGGGTCCAAATTGCGTAATAGGCTCCCCCAGAGGCTCACCTCCAACTAAGATAAATCTTAGGGTTTTGGATGACTTGTTCCATGTCTCCAAGCCATCCCCAGAAATTCCAAGAAGAAGAAGGTGGTGGGCTGTCACAGGCAAAGATTTTGGACTTCCAAAAGTACCCTCCCCCTCCAAAACGTAGACAAAAGCATTCCATGATGTTGGTATTGGTTGTTGCAAGTGAGCTCCTGGTTTCAGGGTGAAGTCCAAGTACATGGTTGGGGTCCTTGTGTAAATTGGTGACTTTGCTCCCAAGGCTTCTCCAGCTATTACCCTAACTGTGATCCCATCTTTTGAAGCCTCTGCAATGTCTTTGCTCAGCATTTCTTGGTACTTTGGCTCAATCCTGTGTTAATTTACACAAATTATTTCTCGATTAAACAATAAATAATGTTATTTAGACTTCATTTATTGACCACCGTAAAAATCATTGTGACATAAAACCAACCATAATAAAAGTCTCAACTCTTATTGTCTGTCAAAGCTTATTCAACATTCCTAAGTACCGTGGAATATGAGTAAAAAGGCCCATAGTTTCACAGTATCTATAAAGCACTTTTAGAAAAGGATAATCCTATGATGACCAATCATAGGAATATCGCACATGCTTATTTAAATAGTTGAACCGCATGACTATCAATTTTCTTGAGAATATCATATATCTATGTGTATAATGTTCTCTTACGAGATTTATATTATCAAACTATGTTTATGTTGCATCTAAACTCATTTTTACGTAAATTCACTTAAAAAATTATTTATAAGTTCAGTGTATAACATAATCATCATCTTATGTTGCGAGACTGTATACTATGAAATTAGTATGATGCTTAAAATGCATGACGCTAAGATGACATCAAGTATATGTCACGCAGCCAACCCATTTACAAGTTTTGAATGCATTGTCAATGTGTCTAAATGAATTAATAATTAAGGTAGGGATACATACATTTTATGCGAGGAGGAGAGGTTTATCCATAATTGTAAACCCTTTTGGGTTCCCTGGGCGGCAGGCATTTCTGAGTGAAGGATACCTCTTCCTGCGGTCATCCATTGCAGGTCACCGGCTCCTATTGTCCCTTTGTGCCCTTCAAAATCTTCATGCGTCACAGCTCCCTAATCACCCCAAAACACATACAATTGCGGTAAACTAAGGTAATTAATAAAGTTCACTCGTGAATTATCAAAACAATAGCTAGTTATTTCACCGATTAAATTTATTCAGATGAGAGGGACTTTTTTAATTACGAAATAAAGTTAGTTCTGGGATAAATTATAACAAATGGGTTAGCAAGAAATGTAAATGATACCGCTCTCCAGCAAATAAAAAATGATTATAAATGGTTTCTATACCTGCAACATGTAGGTCACTGTCTCAAATCCTCTGTGTGGATGATCCGGAAAACCAGCAGGAGCAGTAACTGCAATTGCAACAGCAATATTAGAAAATAATAACAACTTTCTTTTGCAGAACGATATTGGGGATGGCTAGGCAAAGCCTATTAAGTATCAAACTCATCATTCATGATAATCGAACCTAAGACATCCTACTTACCAGTGGAAATGAATTCCTGCATTCAATAAAGAAACATAGTAAAAGAAAGAGAACCCACCTGAGAACTCATCCAAAACAAGGAAAGGATCAAAGTATTTCAGCTCAAACCTGCAAAAAACACAACCACCCATTGAATCAGCCATCTCAAATATCTCAGCATTCCATTCATGTTAGTTAAAAAACAGGCAGAAATGTTCAATCTGGCTTTACAACTCAGTGATCAATATATTACGTACCTCCCTATGCTCCTTCTAACAATGGCTCCAACTCCTTCATGCTGAGGCCTGGCCAAGAAGTTCCTCACCACAAGACGAGGTTTTTCCAGGACACTTGAAACATCTTTCTCAGGCATATTTTATCAGTCTTTAAAAGGTTGGCTTGAAATTTGAAAGCTTCTCTGCCAAATAATGTGAGAAAAATGAAGATATTTGCAGCTGTATATATAGTAATCTAAGAGAGAGAGAGAAAGAAGAGTTGGTGTAATTTTTGAAGGTCAAAGTGAATTCTTATTGGCTGCCAATAAGACCACAACTTTGCTTGAGCTCCAGGGACTATATGATACACCTCTATATATGTATGACGTCTGCAGGACGTTGTGGTGATGTTGTGGGGGTAGTATTGAGGTTTTGGGAACCTTAATAGCTGTTTTACATGAGTGCCACGCCTCATGATATGGTCAAACGTCAATGCCACTATTTTAGGGTTTGATGGAAAAAGAAAGAAAAGGCTAATGGCTTATGGGATCCCTGGGTCATGCTTATGCATGCGTTGGATAGTTGGATATGTTGTGGGGGACACGCAATTTCTGGGAACAAATCTTTGATGTTGGTTCACAAAGAAACCATGGCCAGATATTTTGTCTTTCCATTAAAGAACCTTCCTACGAGATGATTCTGTTTCTTTCATTGAACTTGAGGCTGCATATTTGCTTTATGAATTATGATCATATAATTGTATGGATATGATTAGGATTCGGAGACACACATTTTGACATATGCTTTTATGGCTACTATCATTTAAACTTTTTTTTAATGATTCGAACCATTTATATTTTAATTTATCATTAATAGATTATCCTTACAAAAAAAATTAGACAAATTCAAAACCGTGAAGACATCCATTTGTAGAATAAAATTGACAGATACAATTCTACGAGGAAACACTAAAATTAATCCAACGGTTATATGGTTTTGGATTTGGATGATTTTTGGAAGACATGATATTTGAGGGATGACATAAAAGATAGATGATGTTCGAATTGTCGAAATACATTACGGAGTGGGCCCACAAAAATGTGTGTCAAAAATATGTATCTCTAGATGCAAACCCCATATATAGAGAAGGAAATGGACGAATATAGTTCTATAAAGAAACATCGAAATTTTTGGTAGACATGATCTTTGAGGTCAGAGATAAAAGATTGATGATTGGATCGTTGAATTACATTACAATTTTGGGCCCAACAAAAACATTTGTGAAAATGTGTATAAAAAACCTATGTCTTTGGATCCTAACCTTATATATATAGGTCAAGACCAAGGACATATTTTACGCTCGTTCCTTATGTAACTTTTTTTTCAAGGATCCAAATTGTCTATATTTCAATTCATCATTACCATTCTTGTCAAAAATTTAAAAAATCTAAAACAATTAAGACATTTGATTTGTAGTGAAGAAACAGAAGAATATGGTTCTACAAAGTAACACAAAAATGACTAACTTCGGTCATATGATTTTAAAATGGGGTTAGCTTTGGTATAGATAATCATTGCGGAATGATCTAAAAGATAGACAAGTAGATCGTTCAAACACATATGGAGTGGACCCTAAAAATGTCTCTCGATTCTGACCTTATATGTGTGTGTATAACTCATATTTCATACTCAATGTTATACGAAAACATCTGATGAAATAAACTGAATTATGATATGAGACAAGAAAATTGAACTAGCCAGTAGGGCCATAGTCCATTAACCTTTTTGGAGTTGTTTCTGGAGGGTTAAAACGCATCTCACTGCAAAAAAGTTTTTTTGACAGCGTTTAGAAAAAATCTTAAAAAGCACTACGAAGAAACACCAGTTAGGTACTTCTTTATAAAGTACTTATAGTTCTTTTCTAAAAAATACTTGACTTATCAATCAAATTTGTAAGTGTCCTGTAAAAATGGTATTATCAATTAGGAATGTGATTATGTAAACTTAAAGTGGAATCCCAATTAGCTTGTATTACTTGGTAGGCAAGAAAGCTTATTATGATTAGTATAAATAAAGATACAAGGCCATGGGTGAACATACAATTCTCATACACATGAGCCTTCTCTCTCTCTCTCTCTCTCTCTCTCTCACACACACATACACACACTTTTCTAGTTTAGTTTGCAACAATGTTGTCACATCCCGGCCCGGGGCGGATCACTTCGTGGACCCGCTCCACCACCGTAGCACGATATTGTCCGCTTTGGGCTTACCATTCCCTCACGGTTTTGTTTCTAGGAACTCACGAGCAACTTCCCAGTGGGTCACCCATCATGGGAGTGCTCTAGCCCTCTTCTCGCTTAACTTCAGAGTTCCTATGGAACCCGAAGCCAGTGAGCTCCCAAAAGGCCTCGTGCTAGGTAGGGATGAGAATATACATATAAGGATCACTCCTCTGGGCGATGTGGGATGTCACAATCCACCCCTCTTAGGGGCCCGACGTCCTTATCGGCACATTTCCGGCCAGGGATTGGCCAATTTGTCACATCCCGGCCTGGGGCGGATCACTTCGTGGACTCGCTCTACCACCGTAGCACGATATTGTCCGCTTTAGGCTTACCATTCCCTCACGGTTTTGTTTCTAGGAACTCACGAGCAACTTCCCAGTGGGTAACCTATCATGGGAGTGCTCTAGCCCCCTTCTCGCTTAACTTCAGAGTTCCTACGAAACCCGAAGCCAGTGAGCTCCCAAAAGGCGTCGTGCTTGGTAGGGATGAGAATATACATATAAGGATCACTCCCCTGGGCGATGTGGGATATCACAATCCACCCCTCTTAGGGGCCCGACGTCCTCGTCGGCACACTTTCGACTAGGGATTGGCTCTGATACCAATTTGTCACATCCCGACCCGGGGCGGATCACTTCGTGGACCCGCTCCACCATCGTAGCACGATATTGTCCGCTTTGGGCTTACCATTCCCTCACAGTTTTGTTTCTAGGAACTCACGAGCAACTTCCCAGTGGGTCACCCGTCATGGGAGTGCTCTAGCCCCCTTCTCGCTTAACTTTAGAGTTCCTACGGAACCCGAAGCCAGTGAGCTCCCAAAAGGCCTCGTGCTAGGTAGGGATGAGAATATACATATAAGGATCACTCTCCTGGGCGATGTGGGATGTCACAATGTGCTCTTAGTAAAAATGTTTTCTACAAAAATAGTCTCCAATGGGCCTAGCTTAACGCAATGCTTAATAATAACAATCAAGATGTATACTCGTTTAAATCGGCCCATACATGGGATAAAGATTTACATGGCACGGATACACCACTATAATAACGTTCCGTGCCAATAAAATAAATACACGATTGAGTTCATCACCCATGTTTTTTCCCTTAACTTTTCTAATTTTAGTTGCCATATTAGACAAGAACATGAAGTTGAAAAGAATGTTACATGTCTTGCCAAAAGGAAGTTTCCATATACTTCTTTCCAACCAATTTCGCAGAAAAAGTAATGTTCTTTAGCAAATGGAAACATCCAAAAAGTGAATTGTTTGCCAAGGTACGAAAATAGTTCGAAATTTGAAAACATGATTAGGTGAAATGTGACAACTATATCATGGAAAATATTTCATTTTCTATCTTCACTTCACAATACACAGATAAGTAAAAATGTAAGAAATCACACTCAATCTTAAATAATGTGACCAAAATTGATTTTGCTTAGAATTTAGGTACTAACAATTAATTTCTTATTTTATTTTGCATTAAAAAATACCTAATCCTGAGATCTTTCTATTTACTGTTCAATTACCTAATCATATATGGTGGACTGCATTTATCATGTGAATAAATCAGTACCACAAATCTTGATTAAGACCAACTTTCAAGTCACTAATGAGAAAAATAACTAGAAAACCTCTGTTTATTGACATCATTCATACAAAAGCATTACGCGATGGCAACCTTTGAATAATTAAGAGAAAGATAGAATAAACTGAGTCAAAGAAAGTGAGGGAACAAAGAAATTTTTCCGTTTTCTTCTCTTTTCTTCTCATATATATGACACTTAGGATCTTTTCCGGTGCAGCCTCTGATAAGTTTATTTCACTCCTCCAACCATGCTAACTGGGCTCGTTTGAATGTGTTTTTAAAATGACTGAAAACGCTTTTAAAGAAAATGTTTTTTGGTTCCAAAAGCACTTAAAGTGTTTTCTGCAAGAAGCACCAATTATGTGCTTCTTCCATGAAGCACTTTAAGTGCTTTTCCAGAATTTAATTACATTTTTGCTAAAGATTGGTTCCAAAAACATTTTCACCAAAAGCGCTTTCAATCATTTTAAAAGTACATACAAACAAGCTCTAAATCAATATCATTGGCATGTTGGATTTATTCAAATACAAATCAATCTTTAAATGATCTACAACATATAATAGAAATGTAGTATTGGAGATTAAGGTAGATATTGTGATTTGATATCCTATGTGTCAATCTTATATTAGGAGTCTTATAATACAATTAAGATTGATAGAGTCCATAATTATATGTAATTATGATACCTAACGGATAGACTTAAAAAATTGAGATTTGAGATTCCTTTATGGACGGAACCCTAATGCCTATAAATACTCTGCAAGCCCTAGACACACACAACAGAATGTTTCCCATAAAGTGGTTGTATCCGGCTAGGTGTTTGTAGAAAACTTTGGTGTTACCACACCTTTCATCCGTTCATGTTCGACTTCCATGGCTTTCGTTGGAATCATGTCAGCCAACTCCTTCTTTGTGTTTTAATGCCAACTTCTTCTTTGTGTTTTAATTATACGGCCATATAAAGCTAACAATTTGTATCAAAGCAATTAGTTATATGATGAAATCCTATAATAATGCGGAGAAGCATACATACAAATCGTGGCATCATATAAATATTTTACTGTGGGATCCAAACAGGGAGTAAGCTTCTAATCCCAACAGTTTTCCAAACTATACCTATTATAACTGCATATATATGGTTCTGTTGATAGCATTTTCATGCAGGCATTTTTATTGCTTATAATATGGTTTGATTGAACCACCAAAGTCTGGAGGTTGCTAGTATTTTGATCAAGCAAGTACATGTAATTTTTTCCAAAAGCCAATTTGATTAGTCAAATTTGATTGCCACCAACAGTTCTGATAAAGGGATGATAAAGAAAATTTGATTACTCAGTTCATTGGATTAATTACGACTGAAAACCGTGGTATATTTCAGATTTTCTATTTCACTTTTCATGCTAATATTTTTGGTTGGAATATTTTACCATTTACGACTAGAAAATTGATGCGGCCTTCCCACTTAGCAAGCCATCATTTGCCAAAACGGATCGTTGTGTTTCATCACTTCGATTTGGATTATGAGTTTATGGTATAATTTTTTCCTTTTGGTCTTGATTATTGACAAAAATTTGTGATGACTTCGTAAGGCAATTAATTGCTTCTTGCAGAAATCACCTATGCCGTGACATCTCCTTATTATCTGGAATAGTTTGTTTTTTGGCACCTTGTTTCAATGGCATTGAAAGTTTTCGAACTGGTATAAGCAACTGAATATTCAAAACTCAATTTGACTGTAACCTAAATATTGGAATTAAGAAAGAGGCATAACAATTCAAATATTGCTTGACATATTTCTGACTACAGGAGATGAAATTGGTTCTTTTTAGATTGTCCCACTACTATTGTTGGTATATTGTGCCTATATATATATATATATGATTGGGGTAAGATATATTAAAGTTCCATTGCAGGAATGCATATACTAACTTTTATATGTATCTATATATGAAAGTAAGTCAATATAAATTTCGACTACATTTGTTGGCGTGTATAGCATTACAGGTATGGGTATTTCGTTTCAAGAATGTGTAAGAAAGCATCTAGTGGTAGGTTTGCAGTAATTATGTGACAATTCTTATTTGTATTTTATCTATTCTTATTTGAGAATTATGGTTGGTCTTATGATTATATATATGTTTATAAAGAAGTGGTGAACATATGAATCATATATATATATATATATATATATATATATGTTTATAAAGAAGTGGTGAACATATGAAGCACATGAGGTATGGAATTCATTCAAAGCATGCGACTTAATTGATAAGAATGAGTTTTCAAACTTGTATTGGGGTTTTTTAGTTTTTCCTATGCCTAAAGAATTTAAAATGCTTTAATCAGTCAACTCTTATGTGCCATAAGGGAAGGAGCAATCATTCAGGGCTAATATATGGCATGTATTGGAAATGTTTCCTTTGGAAGAAAAGAATTTTGCTTGTTCTTTTATTTACAAAACTAATGTATGATTTTTTTTTTGTTGGTAAAATTGGGGGTCAAAAGACCCAAGAAAAACAACTAACTATTAGCAAAATGGGTATGAGGAAACCCAACAGCATCCTCAAAGATCAACCTATCCACAAGAGGAGGAGGCTCATAAAAAACATGAAGACCAATGTCTAACTTATGGCCTAAATCTGCCATACCATCAGCCACTCTATTCTTCTCACGATAAACATGTGAAACTGAGCAAATCCAATCCCTGCGCAGTAACTCCCGGCAAGCAGTAATGAGATGAGCAAAAGGGTGCATAGAGGAATTAAAATCCATTACCAAAGTAACAGCCACAACGAAGTCCAATTCAACAAGCACTTTCCTATAACCCAATCTCCAAGCAAGAGACAGCCCATGAAAAAGACCCCATAACTCAGCATTAAGCACACTCCCCACACCAATATTTATAGAGAAACCAGCAATCCACACACCTGCAGCAGCACGTAAAATCCCACCAGCACTAGAGCACCTCTTGCCACTCTTCTTACTGCCATCCACATTCAACTTGACATAATTAGGATGAGGAGGATCCCAGGCTAGAAAAAACCTACTCTTCACAGGCTTAGCACCAAAATTTTGCACCTCAAACCACTCTTTAGCAGCTTTAAAAATGAGAATCTGAGGTTTAGCACTAATGTATGATTTTTAATGCTAATGTTTACTAGTCTTGTACTATGGAAAGAAAGGTACAAAAGGAACCCGTTTGACTTAAAGAAAGCATTTAGGTGATATCACAAATTGACTTTTGAATTAAAGCAATTGTATTATTCTTTTGCAACATAAAATATTTCTATTTTAAGCAATTATGTCACATCCCGGCCCGGGGTGGATCACTTCCCGGGCCCGCTCCACCACCGTAGCATGATATTGTCCGCTTTGGGCCCCGACGACGCCCTCACGGTTTTGTTTCTGGGAACTCACGAGCAACTTCCTAGTGGGTCACCCATCCTGAGAGTGCTATGGCCCCTTTCTCGCTTAACTTTGAAGTTCCTACAGAACCCAAAGCCAGTGAGCTCCCAAAAGGCCTCGTGCTAGGTAGGGATGAGAATATACATTTAAGGATCACTCCCCTGGGCGATGTGGGATGTTACAAATTAGCTCCATAATGTTCTCTCATAAGTATTGACATCTTTATGGTGAAAGTGTGATATTATAGTTCCTATACAACTTGTTCTATATGTGATTAATCTCTTTATGCGGTCAGGTTTCTGGAGATTAATTGAATATCAAAGGAAGTCATGAAGGAGACTATTAAATTAATGTCATTTGTTGACAAGACTCAAAACTTGAATCAGGTTATCATAATTTAGTCACTTACAACTAATTAATCCATGTGACTTTTGTATTGTTTTAATTAGGCTGGATTTGATTAATGTCTTGTATCAACTAAGCAAGCCACAACCGCTTAGTTGATGCGGGGACTGTGTTTTAAGTTACTTCAAGTAACATTGCATCTTAATTAGGATAGAAGGGATAATCTTCTTGCTCACATGTGCATATTGTTTCTTTTAGCTTAATTACGATGGCATAATATGAGTTCTAGCTCACAGGAATTATGTAAGCTTCATCTGCCTACATGTGTTGACGTTTTCCATGAAGGTACTCTTGTGACATATAATCTAGTACTATTAACTTATTAATTTTCTTAGCACACGTGTAAATTAATCTAGTTTCATGAAGTTTATTGGGGATTAGGTACCATGTCTTCAGTTACAAGTATTTCCATTAAGAGCCCTATAATAGTTTGTGGTTTTGAGGCATGATCAGTATGTATTTTTGTGTCTCTTCATGAGATTTGTTGATGTAAAATATTGGACCCATGAAGATTAATCAAGGATTGCTCAGGTACACATTGTTTGATTATTATGTTTGATTATTATGCTTGTAATTTTTTTCAATTTGAACTATGATATCTATTTAGAGGATGAAATTGGACTTCTTGAGCTTCCTGTAGACCTCGAAATTGAAATGATATGAAATTAAATTTGATATAAATATACATATTCATGATAGATGCACATAATTTTTCTAGTAGATTGTGTGTCTTGATTTAAGTTGGATGAATAACTCGTCTAAGGATCACCAAATGAAATGAAGTTTTGATATGTTCAACATATTATGTCCACTAATGTTCTACGAATTTTCTTAATTGTTTGCCATGAATTGTAATTATGGTGAATTTACTAGTAACCCATACTCTTATAGGCAGTTATGCTGGCAGACTGCGTTGGTCTTTTGAGATGTCACTTTAGACTATCATTTGAACCTAAAACGTCTCCATATTTTTATCTAAAACTACATTAATGAAACCCTCTTTGTCAACCAAAAGAGGGTGAAAAAACATATTTGTTTTCTATCATAACAAAAAAGTTAAGGACAATAACGTAATTTTACAAAACAAAATTTTGCTCTTTTTTTTAAACCCCACTTACATGTAAGTTTATCATCTCTAATTTAAAATAAAAAATAAAAAAATAAAACAACTTCTCTTCCTCTCTTCCTCTCTCCTCACTCCTCACTCCCACATTCTCTCTCCTCCTATCTCCTTCAATTTTAACAACCAAAGTGAAAAATTTCACACTTTTGTGTGTGGGCATATACTAGTATTATATGAAGATAAGTATATCTAGTTTGATCTGTATAATTTTAGTAAAAATCAAAGTTATGAATTAATTATTGTAAATTCCAAAGTAAGTGTAACTTATTACTGAAATTCTGTTTGACAACTTTATGTTGGTTTTGGGTATCTACTTTACTATGTCTAAAATATGAAGCAATTTTATTTGGTACATTAACTGAAAGAATATATTAATGAGTGTTTGCCCAAGTGAGAGAATTAGTGAAAGAAAATTGGGCTTCACACTCATTAACTTATTTGTGATAGCTGTATAAATTCTTAAAAAGTTAGTGGGGCTTGTTATTGGGTTATTATAATCATATTGTTCATGATTAGAAAATTTTGAGTATTAAGTTAACTTGTATGAATCTATTAAAGCGTTTCTGTCTTTCATGTATATGTGGTTTGGTTGATGAAATTGATGAAATTGGACCTAAACCATGACTCGGAAGACAATAATATGTTAAGTTGCATGAATGAATATTTGGCGTATGTGTACATTTTCCTATGACTTGCAATCATTTGGATGCCTTGATTGATTATTAATACATACAAGCTAAGCTAGTTGTTGAATGCTTCAATGCTTAGTTCTACCTTTCATTGAGATCGCTCTTTGATGTGTTAAGGAAAGGTTAAAGAAAGACAATTTGTGGTAATATGCATTCATTGACTAAGTAAGGTTGTTCCCAAGTGCATATTATAATTTATACATTGATTTGCAAATAAAGTAACGATGTTGCAGATCCATGGAGCTTGAGTTTCATGTAAGTAATGCTTTACATTTGCAGATGACCTATAAAGTATGTATGGTTTAGATTCCTTGTATGCATTTTAATCTTTGGTCGGATTCATTAAGTCACATTTTCGTGTGCTAGTCAATTATCAAATGAAATGTATATCGGATATCAATTTGTTACTCAAATTACATTTTAAATCATGACATAGAGGCTGGTCATCTTGTCCACAAGTATTGATCATGTTTCGTGGTTGGATTTTAAATGGCATGGCATGGTTTATGCACTGCATCAGTTGTGAGGGTTTTCATCTTTCCACAGGTGTTGGAAATCACCATAAAAGTAACTGGTATGTTACATAGATCAGTGTCAAAAAACATATTAGTTTATCTTACTCATAGGTGCTGAATTAATTTTGTTTTATAAAGTTTGAGATATTTTACGTGGACATAGCCTTTATGGTATTTTCAATTGTGTCCGTTAGCTACAAACATTGGTTTGTATACTTGTTGTTGGTCTAATGAAAGTGAGCATGATTGTCTTGGAGATGTATTCACACATGCAGGTTATGATAGTTTCATTAGATGAAAAATATCTGCATTGGTAGGCTAAAGGGCTTTGAAGAAGCATAAAATGTAACTTATGTGTTACAATAAGGTGGACCTAAGATGATATAAAGCAAGACATTTTGGTTTGAATTTTCATCTCTTGATCATAATTTGACAGTGTTTCATGTGGATAAGGATTTTAGCATGTGTGTATAAGGGTTCTGGTTGTGTCAACCCTACAACCTTGTTAGTTCCATCTTGAGAGACTTATTTGACAAATTATAATCAACCTTTAGGTGGTCTACAACATATAATAGGCATGTAATATTGGAGATTAATGTAGATATTGTGATTTGATTTCTTATGTGTCAATCTTATATTAGTAGTCTTGGAATATAATTAAGATTGATAGAGTCCTTGATTATATGTAATTGTGATACCTAACTAATAGGCTTAAAAAGTGGGATTTGTGATTCTTTTATGGACAAAACCCTAATGTCTTAGCCAATATAAATACTAAGATCCCTGCAAACCCTAGACACACACAACAAAATGTTTCCCATAAAGTGGTTGTATTCGACTAGGTGTTTGTAGAAGACTTTGGTGTTGCCTCAACTTCAGTCTTTCGTGTTCGACTTCCATAGCTGTCGTTGGAATCAGGTCAGCCAACTCTTTCTTTGTGTTTTAATTACATAACCACATAAGGCTACATGCAAGGTTCTAAAAGACGTTAGAACTAGTTGGGCAGCGGGTTGGAGCCTAGTGCCTACTCGGCTAGGCGGGGGCCCATGCAAATTTAAGAATTGGATACATAAATTGTATAATAGAATGACATATAGATTATAATTTACTATTTAGAACATAATGAAACATGGGGAACAAGCATATAATGTATGTTCATCTAAGTGTTCAACAAGTCTCTTACAATTTCTTGAAAAATAAAATTCAAAATGAAAGATAATTTATTGTCTAAGTGAGAGTAGCGACGAAGGTGGTGTCTAGGTGGGTCTAGGCAAGCTAGGCAAGCGCCTAGGGGGTCTAGTCGGGTGCCTAAGTAGTTCTAGGCGCCGTTTCTTAATTTTCAAACGCCTAGAGGTTAATTGGAGTGGTGGCCAGCCGTTTAGCGCCGGGGCTTTTTAGAGCAGTGGCTACATGACACTGATCTACAATAGATTTAGAGAATGATTGGGGGTTGAAAGAACAAAAATATATATGATGATATACATGGTTCAAGAGTTGCATAAAGAAAAGTTACATAATGGACACTATTTATTAATTTGTTGAATATATAGGGGTATAAAAGCTTTTTTTTTTCTTTTCTTTTTTCTGTGCAAAGGTGTGGTCCTTCAAGACTGTTGTAAGTTACGTTGGTTGAGTAATGCTACACTTACGACGTATTTATCACCATTTATACCACTTTTGTAATAGAGATATGACTTGCCAACAATGTGGGTCTCGACTCTCATCTATATTAGAGAGATTGTACAAATGATGGTACAAATATGTTGTAAGAGTAGTATTTTTGAGGTTGATGTCCCTCATCTCAAACTTCTAACAGGGTTTAGTTTGGCTACATTTCAGAGTACCAGCACTATGTGTGCTTGAACTACCCCATATATCATTGAACTTAACATCCAGAATCTGAACCTTCGAGGATTCTTGCACACAATAAAATCGACTGACCCAATTATAACCAAAGTTCTATATATATATATATAGGATGTGGACGGAATATAAATCCGATGGGTATATATATATATATATATATATATATATATATATATATATATATATATATATATATATATAGGATGTGGACGGAATATAAATCCGATAGGTTGGGAGATAATGATAAACATGCATAAAACTGTATGAAACATAATTGATTTATACATGTTGAATATAATGAATTAAAATTAAATGATGCAGGTATAATTCAAAGTAGATTTATTGAAAATCAAATGGACTTACAAGTACTCTTGTCTATTGACAATCTGAGGAAATCAAAGCAAGAATGGAGCTCGCAGGCATCCTTGATTATAATTGTTTATATGTATTACAATTTTAACTGAGAAGAAAATATTAATTAAAATCGCTGTGTAAAACTGATTCCTCTAAAACAATGACTCTCCCTCTTCTGAGGCAGAGACCTTCCTTTTATAGTCGAGGGACTGTGCTTGCAATGATGATAATCTGGAACGGGAATCCCGCAATGCATGTGCTTGAGCTGGAAAGGCTGAAAAGTGGGCCGAAAGGCTGATGATGCTGTCTACGACTGTAGAATCACGCGGTGTAAGCTGAAGTGATGGATGAATGATTGCTACTACTGTAGGTTTCACATGGGTGAAAACCCTTTGATGATTACATTTTTGAAATCAAACTTCGTATGGGTCCTGGGAATTTAGCGGGAGATCCGCATAGAAGTTTGTCTGAGGAAAGAGGCTTTCCTGAGCCTTGGAGGGATGGTGAGACGAAACGTCTGATGATGCAGAGTCTGAGCTATCAGAGTCTGAGCCTTCTTCTGCTTCTTGTAATTCTGCCATAAGGATCTTGGCGAGAGCCTTGAACTTTGAAGATTTCTTCTTCTTTGAACTTGATGATGTGTTTCTGCTCTTAAGAGATGATGACGGACTAATGTCTGATAATGACTGTGTGATTTCTGGAACTTCTGGCAATGCCTTCTTTGGTTCCTCTGCTATTGCTAGGGTTTGAACAATGGGAAATTCGGTGATGACTCGTTCAATGATTTGTTGAGTGTTGAATTTATCCCACCATTTGACTGCTCTTTGTCGATAGACTTGTCCTGATTCAACTGCAAAATTCCACTTCATAATCCAGGGGACTCTGTATTTGGCCATGAACAAAGGTAGAAGTGTAATTCTGTAATTGAAACGGCTACGATCAAAATTTTTCTGGAAACCAGATGAAATGACCTGCATTAGGTCTTCGGGGCTGATACTGGTTGTTGGACCATGAATAGCCCACCAAGATGGAAACCATGCTGGGAAATTAAGTCTGAAATTTTTGCTGAAGGTTAAAAACCATGAATGACTAAAATCATCTGTTTGGTGAAAAAAGATGTTGGATATAATCATGATAACTAAAGTTGTTGAGAGGAATTGGGAGATGAGAGGAACAAAGTGGTTTTGTATGAACTGGAGACCAGACTGGAGGACTGTCTTTAAGACGATCAAATAATGGTTTGCATTGTTGGCGAAGATGAGGATAAAATTCAGAAACATAATTTAATGATCCAAGGAATCGTTGAAGTTGGGTTTTATCAGTAATCTGATCTGGAAATTTATCAGCAAATTGAATGACTCGATCTATTGGTTGGATGGTAGATTGATGGATATTAAATCCTAAAAATCTGATGTTGGTTTGGAACAATTTGATTTTCTTGGCTGACACAACCAATCCATTTGATCTAATTATCCTAGCAAACATATGCAAATGTTTCCAATGTTCGTTTATTGACCGTGAATAAATGAGAACATCATCAATATAAACGATTGAAAAATGGCTATATGGATTAAAAATCTCATTCATGATGTTTTGAAATTCACTTGGTGCATTTTTTAGGCCGAAAGGCATTACATTCCATTCATAATGTCCAAAAGGAGTTACAAAAGCTGTTTTGTATTTATCAGATTCATCAATTTGGATTTGCCAAAAACCTGATTCCATATCAAATTTTGAAAAAAATGACAGCTTGGGAAAGTCTTTTCATTAAATCTCTTTTGTTGGGAATTGGATATCTAATCCATTGCAAAACTTCATTCAAAGGTTTGTAATTAATGACTAGTTTGGGGATACCCCGTTCTAATTCTGCATTTTTCTGAACATAAAAAGCTGGGCAAGACCATGGTGATTTGCTTTTACGGATAATTCCTTTATTAAGAAGTTCTTGGATTTCTGTTTTGCAGAATTCCATGACTTCTTGACTCATTTGAATGGGTCGAGCCTTAGTAGGGACTTTTGATTCATTGAATTCCTTAATATAAGGAAGTTTGACAATGTGTTGTTTTCGATGCCAAAAGGCGTTGGGAAGATCAGAACAGATATCATTAACAAGTTTCTTTTGGAAATGATCAATGGTCTCTAACAAATTTTTATTTGTTAGCTGTTCTTGGACTCGTTTGTGATTAATTTCTTCTTTTAAAAAACTAATCTGTTTTGATTTATGTGTGATTGAATTGAGTGATCGCGAAATGCTATTCTTTTGGAGATGTCTTAATTTTTTGAGATCTGTTTCAGAGCAGAACTCAAATGTGACTTTTTCTCCTAAGACTTTGGTGGTGATTTTGTTGTGATAAACTTTAAAAGGATATAAGAGAGCAATGAAAGGGAGACCTAATATGACAGGGTCAGATATGTTTTTGATCAAAACAAAGGGAGTTTTGAAACAAACTTCATTTTGGAAGACATGTGCTTTGGGTATTTCATATTTTAATTGCATTGGTGATTGGTTAGCAGCACTAAGTATTTCTGTTGATTCATGGAAATACTTGGTAGGAATTAATCCTTCTTGAATACAATTCAAGTCTGCGCCGGAATCAATCAAAGCAATAGATTCATAATGAAAGTCTTCGATTATTATCTTTATTTTGGAATACCATTTTCGGATTCGTATTTTGTCTAGAAGACCTAAGACAAGATTGTGAGTTGAATTTTCTTCTAAGGAAGGATCTGGTAGGGTTGGAGAAGAACTAGTGTCTGAACTAGTGTCTTCGTCATTGATGTGAACTCTACTGAGTTGTGTACGAATTTCTTGGTTTTCAGATTTCAAAAACCTAATTTCTTCTTTGATTTTATTGACTTCTCTATTGAGATCTTTAATGGTAATTTCCTTCTTAGTCTTATTGAACCTTTCTAAGGTCGTGCTAAGGGAAATTTTTGGGGTTTTTGATTGGCTAGGTCCAGGTTCTTCTAGAGAAATTAATTTCTTTAATTTCTTGAGATAAAGAGTTTTTAATTCTGGGTCATCGACTTTACTGATTAATTCGATAAGAAGATTTTCTTGTTCTTCTTGTTTGTTTAGAACTGAGATCTTTTTACAACAGGAGTCAGGACATCCCATAGTAATCTCAGGAGATGATGATTCATTTGAAGAATTTGAAAAGGATGGTTGGGATACTGACTATTGTCAGTGTCTTGTATTTGAAGGATTTGGATTAACTGATTCTTTTCTTCCTCAGAGATTTTCAATTGGTTGATTGTTTTCTTGACTCGACAATCTTTG
The DNA here is from genome assembly GCA_024362995.1 of Heteromeles arbutifolia. NCBI lineage: Eukaryota > Viridiplantae > Streptophyta > Magnoliopsida > Rosales > Rosaceae > Heteromeles > Heteromeles arbutifolia. Next base: position 27,127,030 of record JANCRC010000005.1, read on the forward strand.
GCGTAATGGCCGTGTTTGCCACATTTGTAGCAATTTCCTGTGAGGCCTTTGTTTTTGGAGTGGAATTTTCCAGAGGATTTCCTCTTTCCAGTCCACTTGTTGGATTTTGGTTTTTCATAGAATTTGTTAGTTTGAAAGGTTTTCCTATGGGATTTGTATTTGGATTTTCTTGAATATCGAGTGGGATACTTGTGGTAGGTTTGTGATTTTTTCTTTTTGTTGGATGGGGCAACAGGAGGTAAACCATATTGTTCACAGAATGTTCCTAATTCGTATTTGGCTATGGTTCTATCGTTGTTGGCTTGTTTTGATATTTTCATATCTATACACATTTTCAATCCTTCCTTCTGGATAATATTTATTATATTTCCATAAGTAAGGGTATGATATGGTATGATACCTTCATCGTTTACTAACACTGATCGGATTTTGTGGGCAAAAAGGTTTGGTAGTCCATTTATAAATTTTTCTTTCCAAAATGGCTGATTACTGTCTTCTCTGAGCATGACTCTAGACATGAACACATCTTTGTACCATCTGAAGTCGCTCAAAGTAGGACATCTCAGATTGCTGAGTTGATCATGGATTCTGGAAGTGATATTACTGGGAGTCCCTATGAAATGATCTATGATTGTGAAAAGTAAAGTGTTTACTGCGTCAGGGACACCTTGTCCAACGTTTTCATCAAAGATGGGTAAACCGTCTTCATCTTTTTTAATGGCATGTTTTATTTCATTCTTGGATTCTTCAGTGAGATGTTTTTCCCACCAGGAATGAAGCATTCCTGTAAATCCAGTGACCAAAAGGTCGACAACTTGGGTTTGACTAAGATCATGATTAGTAATGTAGCTATTAGCAACCATGGAGATATGTTGAAGTTTGTTGAGGAGTTCTTGTTCTGACAAACCATCTATATTCCATTCATAGAGTTTATCAGAAGAAACCGAAAATTGATTTTGAAAGTTTCGTTCTTCAAATTGAATATCTGGGGGGTGTGGGTCTGGGATACCAGTTCTTTGTGAGTGTCATGGGGTTAGTTACCCTTTTGTTGATTCTGTTGAGTTCAAGATTTTGAAAAGCTTGTTCAACTTTTCGAATGGAGTCTTCGGAATCAGTAGATGTGGGTGATGAGTCTGTTTGGGAAGTTCTCGGGTGGTTGAGAGTTTGGACAGATTTTTCTTTCTTTAACTCTTCAAACATTTCATCAATTTTTTGATGTGTGGTTTCTGTCTTCAAAGAAGTTGGTTTTGTAGAGGATTCTGGGAAGTGAACCAGAGGTTTTTCTTTTAGTGTTTTCGGCGAAAGCTTATCAACCTTGGTTTCAATTTTGTCCAATTGCTTACCAATGGTACGAAGGCTTAGGTTAGTGAAGTTGTTTTGTTCAATGATTGGTTTAGCAATTCCTAATTCTTCTTTGGGAAGTTTAAAAGGAGTTGCTGGAATTTGGGTAGAACCCTTTGAGATGAGAATCGTTTCTTATGGAGGATGGCTAGAAGAGACAATAGTTTTGTCTTGTTTAAGCCAGTTTTCTTTGGTTATTACATTAAGTTTGTTTTCATTTTCATAGTATTTCTCAACATAATCGAAGAAAAATACTTCAAATTTATGTTTGGTCATGAAGTCTTTCCAATGCTGGTAAATTACCGTTTTTTGTTCTTGTGTATATTTGTTTCTGAAGATGTTCCTTCTTGGAATGTTTTTTGGTGCTTCAATATCAGTATTGAGCATTTTCCATTGGATGGTGAATGGTTTGTTTAAAACTAAAAGTTGATGATTGACTTGATCTGCGTCAAAGTCTGAAGCTGTATGAGACGTTTGTTCTCCTGTATTTTGGGTGTTGGGTTGGTAAACTGGATGAGTTACCTGAGAATTTGTTTCTACAGATTTTAGTTTCAAGTTAATCAAATCATTAATTAAATCTTGTTGTGTGACCTGTGAGGTGGTTTCTATTGATTTTAATTTCTTTCTAACAAGAGAATCAATTAATTCTTGATCTTGACCCATCCTATCGGTTGGCATGGATCTAGAGAAAGAATTTCTGCTAGAAGCAAATGATTTTTGGGAATATGTGGATTCACATGATTTTCTGGCTGGACGGTCAAAGTTAATCTTAACTGTTCCGTCAAAATATTGTTCAATGTTGTCTAGATTAACTAGACTATTTTGCACTGCAACTGGTTTACTTTCATTAATCAAACACCAATCTGAAGGTAGACTGATATCTGACCATTTGATGGTTCTGGGTATTTTGATGTTGGCATTTTCTTGGTTGGTTTGGATGAGGAGTGTGTGGTCTCGTGGACTCTTGGTTAAGGCTTGAAAATTCATGTTTGTGCCAGTGACTTTGTAATAGACTCTGTAAATTAGAGCCAAAGGCTGTGTACCTTCAAGGACTTGATATCCTGAAGTTTTGATGTTCAGGGTGAGTGCTTTCAACATGTGGGGGTCTGAAAGACTTATGGTAAGGTCTGGGAAACAATCAAAATGGATAGGTCCATTATAGAGGCTAGATTCAACCATTCCAAGTATGCTATCACTGAAATCAGTGAACCTTGCATCTCGAAGACATAAAAGAATAGAGGTGTTTAGACCTCTTCGTGTTAATGGTTTGACGGCTATCTGAACTAAGCCAATGTGGATGTAATTATGACCATCTTTCCTATGGGATCTAATTTGTTCAGGTGTAAATAATTGGCAAGTTTCATGTTCTTTGCTAAGAGCATATGCATGTTCAACAGTTTTAACATAATGTTCTGTTTTGAAAGAGGTCATTGACCATTTTTTCTTGTAAATATTTTTTGAAGAAACTTTAGGAATATTCCAATCATTAAAATCAAGACTACTGTCTGTTTGAAAATCAAGTTTTTGTTCTTCATTAATGACATTTGGAATGGCTCCTAAACTGGATCTAGAGCTAGTGCTGGCCATTGAATTAGATCTAAACAATCTACTCATAGAATTCTGAATTCAGACAGACAAAATACAGAAATCTTAAATGTGTCACCTTGAATGCTTTCTCGCTAACCAAATTATCCGCTCAGGCGCTCTGCTCAGGCCAACCCTATGGACTTACTGTTTGGATCACGACTTACTGTTTGGTACCTTATGGCTAACAAGGGAAACTTAGAAGGTTAACAAGTAAGATACAATGTAAAATGAAATACTGAAGACAGAATTGAATTTGCAGAATAATTAGATGATAACTCAATTACCACTCACTTGGCTCTGATACCAAATGGGGGCGGAAGCATACTTCATAAATTTGAAAAGCAAATTCAATGTAAAGACGGAGATATAGACGAGGATGTGGACGGAATATAAATCCGATGGGTTGGGAGATAATGATAAACATGCATAAAACTGTACATATATATATATATATATAAGTAGATAAAAAGAAGTACATACTCAAGATTTCACAGAGATGAATCAACCACCTCAACACATATTTAGAATAATTAAGCCATACTTAGGACATCAAAGTGTTCTTCTCGTGGTTTCATCCTCTAGTGCTGAGGATTAAGACACGAGAATAACACTTTGATCACGATCCATACGTAGCATTAACATCATCATTCAGTTTACCGCTTCGATCATGAAGAACATCAACAATACCAAGAACACGATACTTTTGCAAAATATGGATGAATAAAGATTTCTGGAGAAGAAAGTTATCGCGGTTGAGCTTAATCGAAACCATGCTATTGACAATTTGAATAGCCATTTTATTGATATCTAAAGAAGAATCAAGATGAAAAACATAGAGATTTATAGTCCCATTGTCTCAATAATCAAAGCTATGTAAGCTTACATATGTCATATGTGCCCTTAGAATCCCATTTTCCGTATTTCTTTCAGAGTTTTAAATCTTTTTAGCCAAACTTTCACACTTTATTTAAAAAATGTCTTTTTATATAAAATATTTTCTTTAACGAACGATATTATTTATATTGAGTGGAGGGGGTGGGGTTAGCCTCATAATGGGCTGACAATAATGTGGTTTAAACTAGTTGTGTGCATTGTCGAACTAATGGAGGACACTTGCAGATTCCTCACCTCTGAAATTCGATCACTACCCCTATTACGATTTCATTTTTCACCAGTAGTGATTGATCCACCAATATCCACTAATATGTCCAAATAAGTCTTTTCTGTATTTTCTTCTCTAATGGCCAGTTTGGTGGTTATGAGATTTGGGTTTTAATATGTCTAGTAAGTTTTTTCTGGGAATTTGATTTATTCCTCTCCCACTGCCAAAAAACATTTGCATGACTACCAATCAACCATTCTTATGCAAGTGATTGTTGGGGGACAATTTTCGTCCCTGAACACCCTTGTTTCTCTTGATACTCAATTTATTTTCACATATTTTATTGAACACCCAAAATTATTTACCAAACTCCCAAGAATACCTTTTTTTTTTAATATCTTTTTATGAATTTACTTTTCTTTGGACACCCATATTCAGAGAAGCATGACAAAGTGAAGTTTAGATAAGCACATTAAAGTCAAATTCAACCGTCGTGAAGTTCGTCAGTCGCTAGATTATCACACTGTTTGTTTCAAAACCCTATGGATGTCTGAAGATAATAATTGTTTTCCTTAAGAAATTACTAAGGCCATCTCCAACCGAATGGTCCAGAGGGTCAGAGGGCCGAAAATAGCCCAAAAATCGTCTCCAACCGAGGGCCAGGCCAAAAGGCTCGTGGGCCCCACTGGACAAAAAAAGGCCAAAGGGCCAACTGGCCAGCCCAAACCAGCCAGCCAGCCGGCCCTAGGCCGGGCTGAAATTCAAATTTGCAACGGCTAGTTGCTGAGGTCAGCTAGCCTTTATTATTATTTTTTTTTACAGTTTTTTTTTCTTTTCAAAATTTGTTTTAAAAATTGTAAAATTTCTTTTTTTTTTTGCCTATAACTTCTTAAACCATTAAACATTACATAACATTAAGTAACATGAAACAACATTAAACAATATTAAACAACATTAAATAACATTAAATAACATTAAACAATATAAAAATAAAACATTTAACAACATCAAACTTAAACAACATTTTTAAAAACATTTAACAACATAAAACTTAAACACCTACTCCATGCTTCTTTTGGCCCAAAGATGTGCAACAAGATCCTATTGTAGGTACTTGTTTGTGACATGGGAACGTATCATTCTATAGCGCCTCATGTACTCATTTGAAGAGATACTACCAGTTTTTGGATTGAAAGGCAAATTAGGCCCATCATATATTTTTGCATAAACCCTTCTTGACCTATTTGGATCGTCTTGGTCATCATCAGACTCTCCATCAATATACCCATCTTGCTCATCCTCCACAATCATGTTGTGCAATATGATGCAAGACATCATGATGGAGTCCAAATTTTCTCAACTCCACCCTCTTGCCGGTTCGCTGATGATCTTCCACCGTGCTTGTAGAATACCGAAAGCTTTCTCAACATCTTTCCAATATGCTTCTTGGTGTAAGGTAAACAACTTTTCGGCATCATTCGCAGGGTTTGGAATTGCTTGGACAAGTGTCACCCACTTTGGGTAGATGTCATCTGCCAAGTAATACCCTATATTGTACCGACGGCTGTTGATGTAGTAGTCAAGTTGAGGTGCTTTACCTTCTGTCAGCCTATTAAAGAGGGGTGAACGCCCAAGAATTGTAATGTCATTTTGGGATCCAGGGACTCCAAAGAAAGCATGCTAAATCCATGTGTCATACGAGGCAATCGCCTCTAACACAACTGTTGGCTTTCTCGACCTTCCGCAGAAGCCTTATTGCCATCCAGTGAGACAGTTCTTCTAATCCCAATGCATGCAATCTAATTACCCTATCATGCCCGGAAACCCACGGTCTTCAACTTTACGAATGAGCTGATCCAGATCTTCTTGATTGGCTCTCGGAGGTACTGGTCTTTGTAAAGCTAAACAATTATGTCACATAATTCAGCAAGAGTATTAAGGCATGTAAACTCAAACATTCCATCGGTTTCATTCATTGAATCCGCTGGGGAGCCATAGGCCATCATTCGGAGTGCAGCAGTAACCTTCTGATGAGGTGAGAAACCAGGGCGGCCTGCTCTGTCCTGCTTCTGTCGAAAGTATGGATTGACCTGCAGGACATCACGAAGTAAACGCTCGAAGACATGACGCCTCATCTGGAAGCGACGTCTGAAATCTTCTTCCGTGTATACCGAGTTGGGGTTGAAGTAGTTGTTCATCAGATTGGCATGCGTCATCGCTCTGTTTCGTGGTTTGTAAGAGCGACTAGCAACAAAGCCACCCCATTGAGGTTGTTCCTCAGTTGGCTGACACACCATGGCTGCAGCCATGGTTGCTGCTATGTTTTGTGTGTTGCGTCATACTTTATCTTCTTCATCAAACTCCTCATTTTCTCGTCTCATCTCCGCCTATTTTTCTTCCAATTTGGAATTGGATGAGGACCCCTAATTGGAATCCGAAGAGGATCCAAAGTTGGAATTCATTGCAAACTTGAATTGATACAGATTAAATTCAAAGGTGTGTGAATTATAGCCCAATATCCACCCTATTTATAGTCCAACGGCTAGCTGACGTCACATAGCCATTGGATTTGAATTTAAGTTGTAGTTTTTAAATAATAAATTATGTTTGGCCCTATGACCCTTTGTCCCTCGATTGCAGACGGTTTTTTGTGATAGGGCTAAAACGAGCCCTATGGCCCTTTGGCCCTTTGTTGAAGATGGTAAGAAATATGGCCATGCACTGTTCATTAAAATATTAATTTCTTGGATGGCCAGAGGGCTAAAACGAGCCTTCTGGCCAGCCTTCGGTTAGAGGTGGCCTAACCCCTTTGTTGTAATCTTATATGTGGGTATAAAAGTTTTTTTTTTTTTATAATAAAATTGAATCTAGAGACAAATTTTTGGTGTACAAAGAACCATATTTCATTAAACATAATTTATTCCTATACGACAATTAATTTTTTTATCTCTTTAGAAATTGGACCCAGATGGCATAAAGTTTCAAACCCAGAAAACAACTTTCTACATAATCATTAGTAAACTTTTTTTTTTAGAGCAAAAGATAATTTCATTCATATAACCATGACAAACCTAGACGCACATGTAAACATAACTACGGCCTCTGAAATAACCTTGACCGAGTAAAACCCAGTGGGAAAAAGCTCAACTAAGGAAAAAGAGGTCACCCATGTTAGTGGACGACAAATTGGTTACAGACTCAGCATAAATATAATCCATTAACCATGACAGACCAATATCCACCCAAAACGATAACTCCCGACATTATACATATACTAAAACTCAACACAAAAATATTGTTCATTAATAGTGAACGGGCGAAAATAACCTCCAATTCTTTTGATATCAGCCTTTTTTTTTTCATTTTGCACATTGAATTTATTAGTTTTCCCCTTTTCTACGCATGTTGGTCATCTAAGAAGGAAATGAGGCTGGATGTATGCGTGCTGGTCATCTAGGTAGGGAAGGAGTTTGGATGTACACGTGTTGCTCATCTGGGAGCGGAAGGAAGGTGGAAAAGTTGGGGGAACTGGGGAGTCTCTCTCATTCCACTCTTTTCGATTCGCTTCCAGAACAAGTTTTTCTCAAGCTTTCTCTCAAGCCTGGAACTCCTGGCCACCGCAAGAAGATTCGTCTCTCTCTGTCTCACACCTTTTTTTTTTCAATTCGTGATCGAATTTCCTTTGCATGAATGCTGGATCTGTTGTGTTCGGCAAATTCTGCACTCTGTTTGTTGCGATTAATTTTTTGTTATTTGATGTAGTGAATCTTAGGAAAATCCAAGTTGAATTTTGTTCTGATTTGAGGAAATTATATACCCAGAAAAGCAATTAGCTCATGTTCTGATTTTAAGAAATTTTAAACCCAGAAAAGCTTGGGTTTCTTGGTGAGTTCTCGACATATTCGTTTTGGGTTTGTTTTTTGGGTTCTCTTTTCTTTGTTCAAATTTTTGTGATTTTAATTTTAAAAATTTGGGTTAAAGAAAAATTTTCTGAGTTAATTCATGATATTGTATCGAATGATGGTTTATTCTATTCTCTTTTGCTTTGAGATATGAATTTATGACACACCCCGACCTAAATCGAAGCATGCTGGCCATCACGTGAGCGTGACGTAACCATATGCACAGTGTGGAAGCAAGATTAATAAGGAAAATACAAACAAATTAAAAACCTAGCCGTTAGCGACCTAATGAAAATAGCGCGCTAAGGTGAGAATAAGTATGAATTACACAACCAGAGCATAAGCAATCTAAGTATACTCCGATTGGACAAGTACTAATTATACAACACCCGAAGGTGATCATACATGAATGATGGTCTGTCAGAACCTCCGGGAAATCCTCGTATGCCACCAAAAAAGCCTTCACCTAAAACCTGGAGGGGCGTAAAACAAAGCGTGAGTGGGCAAAAACAAAGTTTTTCAAAACCATTTCAATTCTCAAAAGTTATATCCCCTCGCCGTAAAACCTGTATAGTTTCCCAGAAAATAGAGTACATATATATGTATAAATCTCAAAATCATGCTCAATATATCCAAATCCACATATATGTATGCCATGCCCAATATCACTATATAACAAATGTAAGCCAAGTGATGCAACGTATTATAAATCATGTGCTAGCCGAAGTCACCTCACATGATCTATATGGCGAAATCTAGAGCTCATATCCATCACATCTCAATCTCATATCTCATAAAGTATATACATCTGCACACGAGTTAGAACCACCTCACGTGGTCTGTTCGACAGGACTGGGTGTAAATAATACGCTCTAGTGCTATGATCACGTGAAGACTGTGCGAATGTTCGCGGGTCACCTACGAGTCGAACCTACTTATAGTGGTCTATACAACAGGACTGTGCACCTAACTTGGATCCAAGATGAGCGTGTGGTGCGGGAGGTGAACATCACGTGAAGGACTATGCCCCTAACTCTGGGCGGGAGCACTAACATCGGGGTGCAGATTAAGGAGCTCAATATACATGTCAACATCACCATCTATCTCATAACCATTACTAGCATAATATACTCACATGTAGCTTACCTGGGCATCCGCAGCACCATGCAACAATATGCATAATTATGATAATGCATATGCTAAAATATGATGCGAGTATGACATGGCATTTAAATCTCATTTCCTTTAAATACATTTTCTGGGAAAAACGTCAAGTCTATATATACTGAAAACAAAAGCCCACTCACTGATATGTAGACGGGTCGTAACCCCCATGCCTAGCCTGGCTACGCTCGTCCTCCGGATAGGCCTCACCTATATGAGAAACAACTATATAGGCGTTAATTTAAAGCACATAAACAAAACTAGGTAATAACTTCTCATATATTGCTCAATTTGGGTATATGAATATACCATTGAGACTTACTTATCCTCAGAAACATCCCCATATTTTTAAAATAATTTTTTGAGGTCTCACGCGCCGGCCAAGGCACGGCCAGACGCACGCCCAAGCGCGGCCACATGCCTGGCACACTGAAGGCGTCATTCAACGCCATCAAGTATATACCGAGGAATATTCCGTTAAGTCCTAACAGAATCCGTCCAAACTAACTGACGGTGTCGAAATATTCCGTCAGACTTGACGGAATATTCCGTCGTCTCCTACCTCTGAACTCTGGCGACCGTCGCCGGCGCCGGAAAACTGGAAAAACTTTAAAACCTCATATCTCCGTCAATTCTTCACCAAAACTTATGAAATTTGTCTCAAAATGAAGCTTATAACCAGAAGAACATATCCTTACCAATTTCAAGGCTTGAAATCCATGGAATCTCGACAGAGAAAGCTCGAACTTCCGGCCAAACCTTGCAACTCGTCGATCTCGAGTTTTCGACGTCCAAAACCACTCAACGAACTACTCCGAGCTTCGTAAGGACCTCACTAAGCTTCCTATAAGCTTCAAATTCCTTGAAACTCAAAATTTGACGTATGCATGAATAGTGACAAAATCGATGGTTCATGGTTCGACGTGAAATCGGAGGATTCCTTACCTATAATTGGTATGGTTGAACTCGTAAGGTCTTCATGAACACAAAGGTACCATTTTCCACTTCGATCCGTCACGTTTGCAAGGGTTTTGGGTTTGAGTCCGTACGGGAGAGAAGAAAGAGAGTGCGAGTCCGAGAGAGAGGGAGAGTACGAGAGTGGGAGAGTCAAAGGAAGTTTTGGGAGGGTGTGTGTGTGGTACTCACACTTACACATCACCAAAACTACAACCATAACCTTAGAAAATGTCCAAGTCCCAAATAATCCAACGTTCGAGGGCAATTTAGTCTTTTCACACGGACGATACAAAAATTTGGGATGGGCTGTCACAATTTACTTGGAAATGTTTATATGCAGGTTGAATATGCCATTTGACAAAGTATGGTTTGTTCCTATATTCTGTAATTATTTTCATTTTATTCTGGATTTGTTCAAGTTTCAGTTTGCACCATTGGAAGATGTTTATCTATTTCCAAGTATCTAATTGGTTTTGTACCAATATACAACACTCAAACACTCTCAATGAATACCCGCTTTCACCCTCTCTCTCATGACGATTTGCAGAGAACCAGGCCCCAGAGAAGGTGAGAATCCAACCTTCCCAAATTGCACAATTAAAAGGTAATACTGAATTTAATAGACTTGGCTGTTTTGCATCCATTGAACAAATTTTATTAACACTGAATTTAAAAATCGAATATACAAATAAAATAGTAGGTCAAATTCATTATTAGTTCTCTTAACTTCTATTGAATAGATTACTATTGTAGGTTTAATGAACATTATTTTTAGTTGATAATTAATTGATGATTGATTCTGTTATACATTATTTTATCGCCAAATACGATGAATATTCATTAGCAAAAAATATAGGGTTAACTATATAATTAATAGAATTTTGATGGTGCATTGAATTTCTTGAGTTATAAGTATGGTGAACCCATTATTTAATACTTGGTCAATAATCTAATGTTTTCCTCCGACTTATTTTCTGAATTCTGATAGATAATCTATTTGAGCTTTCTACTGATGAAACGATAGGACCCAATTGTCCCACATAAGCAAAATAGCAGCTTTTCTTATGATGGGTTTTTATATAATGAAGTGCAGGGATTAATGATAGTACTTTATATTTGATAACAAAATTTAATATGGAGTTGAATGGATCGAAGCTTTGTTTCTGATGGTTTATATTTTGATTTATCTCATGTAATTTGAATACACATTGTTTTATTATTCTTTTCTTTAAATTTTTATGGGTTTAATTATTAGGTTGCTGAAGGAGGATTTGAATTCGATTTTTTTTCACAATTCAAACCATTCATTAGTTAACACCAGGGCTGGTCTAGAGATTTTTGAGGCCTGGGGCGATGCCAAAAATATGCCCTCACTTTATATAAGAAAATTATTTGTTTTCACACGTAATATGACACACCCCGACCCAAATATCAGGATGTGCTGGCCGTCACGTGAGCGTGACGTAGCCATGTGCGCGGTGCGGAAAATAATATAAAGATCATTGTAAAGTGTGAAGGACAAAAACATAATTTACAAGGTTCGAGCATCCTAGGTGCAGTCCAGAATAACTTAACAGAACAACCAGAATATTTACATGGATAGTGCACTGTCAGATTTGCCTTGAAACCTCGCTTGCCACCAATGCTACCCAATACCTGGAGGGCAAAACAAAAGCGTGAGTGGGCAAAAACAAAGCTTTTCCAAAATCACTTCGATATAAAAGTTATAACCCCTCTCTGTAAAATATATATACTTCCCAGAAAAAAATATACGTACTTATACTGAAAACCAACATTTAAATATTGCCATGTCCGAATAAACCATATCCAATATCCAATCATGCAATAAATATCATCAAAACCAATCAGGTGATATCTCCGGCAATGCATATAAGTCAGCCGGAGTCACCGATCGTGACCTGTACGACTGAATCTATGGCTCCTCAAATAAATCCTCAATCCAAACTCTCAATCAATAACCTGCACCCAGGTCGGAACCACATGTAGTGGTCTGTACGAGAAGCTGGGTATATAAAGACGCTTTGTGCTACGGTCACGTGAAGGCTGGCGACGAATCGCGGGTCACCTACAAGTCGGAACCACCTATAGTGGTCTGTACCACAAGCTGGCACCTGCCTTGGATCCAAGGTGAGCGTACGGTGCAGGAGGTGAACGATCACGTGAAAGCTAAGCCCTACTCTGGCAGAGCACAAACCCCGATGTGCAGGTAAATGAGCCATATGCTAATCTCACCAATATCACCATAATCATCATAACAAAAATACATACTCACCTAACTTACATGGCGTCCGCAGTGCCACAACATATAATCGCATAAACATAGCAATAAATATATATGGCATTCGACATGGCATTCAATTTCATAAAATCATTCAAAACGTATTTCTGGGAATCAGCCAAGTATATATATATACTGAAAACAAAAGCCCACTCACTGATAAGTAGACGGGTTATAGCCCCCAAGCCTCGCGTGGCTGCGCTCGTCCTCAGGATAAATCTCACCTATGTGCGAAACAACTATACAATCGTTAATTACGCACATAACCAAACTTAGGTAATAACTTCTCATACATTGCTCCATTGGGGTGTTTGAATATACCAACATGCTCTACTCAAACCCACAAACACCCCCATATTTTTAGAAAAAAATTCTGAAGCTCCACGTGCCCTCACGCGCAGGCCAAGGCACGGCAACACGCGCCGCCCACGCGCGGCCACGTGCTGTGCATGTTGACGGAAACCCTAACGCCGTTAGGGAATATTTCGTTAAATCTCCAGAATATTCCGTTAAGGTTAACTGACGCCGTTACCTCCGTTAGGAATATTCCGTCATCTTCTTCGCCAATTCACCAGCGCCACTGCGTCATCGGAAACTGGGTAAAGCTTCCAACCTTGATTTCTCACTCATTTTTCAACCAAATTTCATGAAATTTACACCAAAATGAAGCTTAGGACTAAAGGAACAAGTCTATACCTCTTTTAAACCCAAAACACGACGGAAGATCATTGGAGCAAAATCACGAATTTCGGCCAAACTTAGAACTCGCTATCTCGACGTCCAAAAACCTCCAATTTTGTCCTCCGAGCTTCACAAGAACATTCTAAGGCTCCTTGTGATCTTAGAATGTCCTAAAAGTCCCTAGATTAAAAGTACATGAACAGTGCCATTAGATATACTCACGGGAAACCTTTGTTTTCGAAGGTTTCAAGTGAAACCAAAGGTATAGAAGTGATTGTGAGCTTACCAGGGTCACAAATCTAGCAAGAACGACTTCGATCTGTGCCAAAATCACCCACAACCACGGCGTCCGTACGTTTGAGGCTAAACGGAAGAAAAATCCGAGAGAGGAGAGAGAAATAAAGAAAGAGAGAGGTATGGTGTACGTGTGTATGTGTACAAGATTATCGCCACACCACCAAGCCCAATTTCCAAAACATGCCCCAAAATACATACACACGTCACCACCGATGCAGGGGTAAAAATGTCATTTCACGTCCCTGATACGAACATCTCGGGACGGGCTGTTATATAATACATCGATAAAATTATACTTAGAAAATCACTTCAAACTTAATAATTTAGAAACACGAAAAAACTAATTTATTTTGTATCGTGAGAAGGAAACAAAAAAACTCCGGTTTTACAAGTAGATACATATGAGTTTTGTTTTCCATCTAAACTTTTAAAGTGTTTTTGTATAAATCATGAAGTGTTTTTTCTTATTTACTAACCTTGTCAATATGAGACTAAAAAAATAATGATGTTTTTGAGTCTTTAATTGATATGTATAAGTAATAAATGGGTAGTAAATTATACTTTTTAAAAACATGTCATATGATTTGCAAATTTGGTTAACGCATTACTCTTTGTTGAAGATTAGACTTAAATTGGAACAAATGTTTAAAAATAACAACTCACATAGCTACTAGCTACTAATTAAAAATAAATTAACAACCAAACAAAAATTCGTAAAAATTGAAAAGAATAAACATGCACTTAGCATTTCGAATTTAGGACCTCCCGTTAATTTTAAACAATAAAAACCATTGATTCTAATTAAACTTCTTAATCATTTAGCCAAATTTTATATATTTATACTCTTATGAAAAGAAATTTGTAAAAATTGAAAAGTAAATAAGCACACATGTTGTTTTGAACCCAAGACCACCTCATTAATTTCAAACAACAATCCCATTGGTTCTAGTTAAATTTCTTTGTCATTGAACCAAATTTTATAAACTTATACTCTTATGAAAACATATATTAATATACCATCCTAATAATTTTGGTGCCCCCAATTATTTTGGGCCCCGGACGGTCGCCTTGCTTGCACTGGGCCTGGGCCGACCCTGGTTAACACAAAGCATGGTTTTGATTGTTTTAGAAAACTTCTGTCTCATCGCTCTAAAAGGGAACTGAGAAGATTATGAAAGGTGATTACTTTCCAATAGTTCTCTTTCAGTTTACTTATTTTATGTTTGGATCCCGAGATCATATAGTGCAACGACACAATATCTTATATTTTCTTGATTGTGACAACTCTTCCTATAATATAGTTGCTTTCATTCTTTTCAGATGTGTGTAAATTCCATTTGGGTTCTTCAAATTCAAGCCCCCCAAATTTGAGTAGTTTGTGTTACTCGGATAGTCATTTTCATGCTCATTATTTAATTGCAGACATTACTCTAACGTGTTCAATCGGTTTCATAATTTCTGATAAGTGCATATGCCCATTGAACGCATCAACTTAAGTGACTACTTGAATCATGACTTATTGAATCAAGGCAATTGCAAGGAAATTTGAGCCTTGGCCTGTAGAGATATGATTTTGCAAGGAAGCTAGGTACCTTTTAGACTCATTGGATGTGAAGATTTGTATGATCGAATATGTGATTAATATACTTGGATTTTATTAAATTTTTCATGATTTTATAGAGTTTTTCGTTTAAATTTGTGGGTTTTAGTTTAAATTGTGGGTTTTGGAAAATTCTTCATTAAATTTTTGGATTCTTTTGATGTGGATTTATGTGAGATTAATCAACTGCAATGTCGGATATGATCATAAGTGGGCATGTTCATATGTTTTCCAATGTTCTGTTATCAACTCCTAATGTTGAAATAGTCAGCTATTAATGATGGATTAATCAAAGTTGGGCATGAGTTCATACGTTTTTCAATGTTTTTATAAAAACAATGCAATTTTCACTTCGTTTTGAGTAGAATAATGGTGTTTTAAGTAGAATAGTGGGAGATTCATTTGTGATCATTTGAAAATAAATTATGACTACTACAGTACCATTCTGCTTAAAGCGCCCCAATACATACATAGTTTGAATGAATACGTAGGGCATAATTTGAATGAATATGTAAAGGTTACTTGAGAGAGTAACGGCATACAAAATTTAAATGATTCTATTTGTTTCTATCTTTTTCTGGATTTGTCTGCCATTGGCTATTATGATTTTGTCTGGTTAATGGACTCCCTGAAAATGTGTTTTGGCTTTGTTAATTGAAAACACTTAAACCGATTTTGTTTGCCGACGATTTGTTATGAGGTATTGCTATAACATGGAGAAATCGACACTGATTCTATTATTATGTGTACATCAATTTGTAATATCTAATCTTAAAATATATTTTTTTTCTTTTTTTTTGGTTGTCAAAACGAAGAAGAAGACATTCAAATTACTTTTGCTCCAATCCATTTCATCAATTTATCAAGCTTTCATGTTGAAGCGCCTGGGAAGCATATGCATTATATTGCCAACCCTGAAAAGCCTTGGGAAAATAATGTCAGTTGCTTCTCCAACTCTTTTCCCTAATATAAGTTTTTTAGGCTTGATTTCCTTTTTCTTATATGTAGTTTTGATTTTTTGGGGAGTTAGTGGTTTTGGTTTTGACGTTGTTTTGTTTGTGATAGATCTCAGTATATTGCAAATATTTTGCAAGTTGGTGTGCTAAAGATTTTGCATTAACTTATATTTTCATTTGCCCGTGTTCTAATCCAAAACGTTTAAAATTGGTTGAATATTGCAAACTGGTATAGGTTTGGTTACAATAAAAGAAGTAATATAAATTATTACTATGACACATTAACATTGTGAGATGTCTTTTTAATCTCTCTATCAATGACTTGCAATTATATCATGGATGAGACTAATATTTTAATACCATGTTTATTAGGGTGTTGGTATTCACCAGGATGGGTAGTCTACCTGCATATAATTTTGGAACAAAATGCGAGAGTTCAGGATTTTTAGTGTTGTAAAACCTATTTGTATTATACGGTTTTAAAATTCTGAGGCTTCAGTGGACATCCATTAATGCAGTGTTTTTCCAATCTATCTGACATTCCCGCAGCAACGCGCAACCAACCGCTCTAGTTATAGACTAAACCGAGCTAGATCATCATTACTAAACTTTAGGAAAAAAAATCTGAAAATACATCTTGCTTTCCACGGCCTTTCATGGTGTATGGAGATTGGAGAGAGACCTATTTTGAACACTGATGGGATATGAGTTTTTATTTTACTTTAAATTTGGTGGTTAATAGTTCAAGAAGTTAGGAGAAGCCAAATTTCTGGTTTTTCATTTCAAGGGTGTTCGAGTCTATCCGAACCCAGGACATGTTGTATGGAATACAAGCTTGAAATTTGTCCCCAATCACTGATGAATTTAGGGGCTAATGGTTTGCTATAAACAAACGATAAAAACTCTTTCACACCCAAAGAATACATGATGATTCATGAGTACAAATACACCCACCAAATACAAAAATACGGCATAAATAAGTATGAAGATATCCAGAAATTTACGAGGAGAAGAATGAGGAATTTAATTACCTACAACATCAAAAGCCTGAATGCACAGCTATTCCGTAGTCAAGTTAAAAATAAAATAATGATTAGCTAGCCCCGGTATATTCATTCAGCAAAATGTTCCAAAGCAAGAGCAATAAGATGGGTAACTTACAATATATGAGCAACTGCCTCACAGTTTCAGAACACCAAAAGAGCGGCAATCGCCATAGCCAGATACGAGAGGAAGAAGCATGCGGCAATCTTAGGCTGCCCGGAAGGTTGAGGTGAAGCTCCCACTGAACCTCCACGAGTTGGCGCAGGAGCCAGGGCCGTAACGGAAGGCAAAGGTGGCTCAATCACATCACTCTCCCTCAGGGTTGGATTTGGAGCCTCAGCAGGAGGCAAATATGCAGGGGTAACAACTTGTATCAGACTGGCTGGCTGAATAGGACTCATGTAGTTAGGTATTTCTTTTTTACCTAAACACCGGTTCTCTGCAACAATCAAGCACCAGAATATTAATCGATGACTTATATCCCGTAATCTTAGCAGCTAAAATGAACTTGCCTTCCGATAATAATCTCCAAAGCACTGATGCATCTAACATCATTCGGACCTGAAAAGATTGTATACAAGTACACACTTACTTTTGTATCTCACCGCCGTTTTGGGGAAGTCTGTGATAACACCATCAATATTGGCCCCCGAGACAAATGAATTGATCTCCACAGTTGGATCTGAGAAGAAGTCCCATGCTTGACTCACAAACTCGTTGCTGAAGAGTTCAACATAAACTGGAAGCTCAGCGGCTTGTAGTTTTGATACAACATCTGTTACACCAGTGACAAATGCCTCGACTTCGGGAAAGATAGAGGCCTTGTTGATGACGACAGAGTCGGCAAACTTCTTGATGCCCTCAATAGTTGAACTAGGGGCATCACCAATATCCTCTTCAATTTTGTAAACAAGTTCATAACTGGTTTTCTCCTTGAATTTCATCAGAACAGAACTATTAGTGGACTGAATCTTGACATCTAAAGCTGTCTGATTATCAAAACCTGCTTTGCTCAAGGTATTCATGACTGCATCAGTTAGACTTAATTTCTGCTCCTCTGCAAGATACGCTGCATACTGAAAGAAAGCAGTACAAAATGTTAACGCCATAAGAAAGCTTTGAATTGGGGTGACAATGAACAAAAAAGTCACTTCAGACCATTGAGAAACAGAACCTCGGGCATTGAACCAGCCCATTGTTCAAAACAAATTACTGTAGATGAGACATTTACAATTTAACTCCACTAGGATATATTATCCAGCCATATTTGCAACCATTAGTTAGCTCTCTCAGATCCACCCATCAATGAGATCCCCAACGCCAGGTTTAAAGTTGTAAGGAAAGAAGCGCAAGATGGGGAAGAAGTGAGAATGATAATGTCACAGTTAAATTTTATTTGGAGTCCCAAATAGGAAAAATAACTACTGAAACTTCCCAACAACCAAAGCATGAAATCATATCATAGGTCAAGCAGTGAAAGATGAAGCAAATACCCACCTCTATGCCGATCAAGACACCAGAAAGAGAACTTGACTTCTTTGCCAAGGCCAAGAAATCAGATAATGTCAAGTACTTGCCACCAGTTTTGGACATTGGATTCCGGAACAACGCGTACTTTGACCAGGGGCTTGATATTGTTGCTACAGTTAAAATAAGAAAAAAGATAACATAGGGAGTCAAATTATTGTTCACGAAAAGTTTTCTTGTTTATGAATTCTTATGAGGTAACAAACATTCTTGAAAAGGGTCTCACTACATGGCATATAAGGATTTAAGATATCAAGGTAAGTGGTCATGTGTAAAATTAAAACACAGTGGCACTCAAGAAATACAAGTGTATTAGAAAGTTGGAAACTTTTACCAGTGACTTGTTTAGAAAAGGAAAAATAAAGAATGTTTATCAACAGTCTGAGTTATATCATAATCTATGAAACGGATGTCTTAAAAATGAAATCTCATATAGCCTTAAAGGTTCTATGGTTTGTGAAGAGATCATATAAATACATAAAACAGTAAATTTCAATGCCACAGTGATAAGCAAGCAAATGAGATTCTATTCTATTTCTACTTACGGGTCAGGCCTTCAATGTCTTTCCATGCTAGGCTAAAGGTATAAATTCCACTGCCAGCCTTAATTTCTGGAACAACCGTTGTGAGGTCGCTAAAAGGTGATTGAGCAACTGTCGTGCTATCTATAAGATTTATAGAACTTGCGCAGAATGGTATTCCATCCTTGGATATTTGTACAGGACAATCTAGTACATCTACCCCATTTTCAATTGCTTTTTTATATGCCAAGTCAGTACAACTTGGTAAGTCTCCACTTGCTCCGTATTTCGAGATAACCAAGGGCTTGGCTGGATCATGAGATAGATGAAAGAATAGATTAGCAATAATGCTCAGGTATTTGCGCATGTCACTATAAAAAGTCAAAATTTATGTATATCAACTCAGCAGAAAGAAAGGGTCAATTTTTTAAATCTTATCATGACAAACAATGACGTACCTTGTCCTGAAGCATTACTTCCAAGATGGGCAAAACAATCTGCAGTAGTTAAGAGAAATCATCATCATCAAGCACAACTTTAATTCTTTAAATTGAAATAAGCAACAAATAATTAACGCTTAAATTAACTTTCCACGAGTTTTCCTTGTGCTCTCTTGTGAAACATTTATAACTAACTTAGATCAGTTATAAGGGATCATACTAGAAAAAAAAAATTGTTCATATTAGGAGCTAATTGATTTCAGTACCTAGATTGTTTGGTCATTTATATGCATCCCACGATGCATTAAAATTTTAACTTTCCTTCAAATGATATAGCGCTACATACTAAAAAGAACTAAATCTTATGAACAGGAAAAAGAAAATTACCTATGGCCTCAGATGGTGTTATTGGAAAGTCAGACAGCACACCATCAACACTGAAGTCACCATTGTCAATAAATTGCAGGTACTCGGACACTGGATCATAACTGTAATTGTAAGCTAATGGAAGGTCATTCACAAAATCTGACGCAAATACTGTTAGCCCTTCTTTATGAGCATCCGTTACAACTGAAGTGTGAGGCTCTAAATAATTATCCTTGGTGACAGGCCATATGTAAGTTTTAGGAATTAGAATTCCAGAGGAAAATGTCTTGATAAATGTGAGATTCTTTAATAAAGAACCATAAGTTTGGTTGGTTGAAGGCTCTGTCTCATCTTGTCCCAAAAACCGAAAGACCAACTTTGTTGCACTCGGACTAACCCGTGCTTTGATACGGTTCAGGAAAGCCACCTCCGGTGATGAGATATAATTGATAACCACTTGTTTACATACAGAAATCACATAGTTTCTCATACTCAAATTGTGTTGTGAGAAGAAGATATCATGCTGCAAAAGCATTAGAGAAAAGACATTGCTTCAAACAAATATAGAAATCTAAAGGAAAAAGGTTAAAACATGAGTGCACAGTTCTAAAAACAAGAGAAAGGTATAGTTTATCTTATACCTGAATATTCAACCATAAGCCTGGAGGTTTGATCTGCGTAGCAACATCTTTGATAAGGAGAATTGGGTACAGATTGCCGTCAAACCTATTAGTTCGAGAATATATCCCCTGAGTAACTGTATGGGTAACAAGAAATCAGTAAGAAATTATAGGAGTTAACATGAATGTTTCTGTCACCAATACAAAATAGTAGTTAACATACACATTGTCTTTTGTTTTCGTTGCGATATATACATTCTATGAGGTGGTCAAGCTAGCATGTTATCTCAGATATACTTGTAACATTGAATATATTACTTATGAAATTGTACATATGTAGTGTACACAACATAGTAAAATATATAATGTCATAGGTGTATGATGTATCAAACATGACATATTTGGATTGTAAAGTTTTAAAACTTGAATTTCGATCTTTTGATGTGATTTTGGACTCTTATTGTGAGTTTGAGTTGTTTGACAAGGGGTTGGGTTTAGCTGTAAATTTTCATTATTATTTTGTGCTGTTCCAACTCAAATTTATGTTTCACTATGTAGAGGCAGTAACATGATTAATTCACCCACGTAAGCAGATAAGAAGAAAAAATTCCCTTGAAAACGAAACATTAAAAGGCATAATCTTCAAATTCAACAGTCAACCGTACATAAAAACATATAAATCATAAATAAAAAGAGGGAAAAAATGCAAATTCCTTTTTGCTACTTGTATATTCAAATAGCTTGGACATGCACAGCCTTGTTAAAATCATGACCATTAACAATATAGCAGAAAAAGTTTCAGACAATCTGCACTCACCATAGATAGATGCTAGGTCGTCCAAAGTATAATCCACAGTAAACCATCCTTTGGTAGAAACTCCATTAACTAGGTAACTTTTATCCTTTTTTGGCAAGACCACGTCAATATTGGAATTATTATTCAGCAAGAGATCTGGAAAGCAAATTCCAGCTCCATCCTTCGTCAACTGAACATCACACCATAAGACTGTATCCTGTACACCTGTGATCAACGCCAAACTGAAGGCCGCAGAACTATAACCTGGAAAGAGCCCCGAAAATCCTCCGCGTGCTACAACCTTAGGCGGATCTCCTGCAAACCGAACCAATCCAGTTAACTCACTGAACATATAATGGGGAAAAGTTGTACTACAAAAATATTAGAGCCCCAATTGGCAACAGCAGCAAATTCTAGCAAATGTTTCCATTTGAAGTCGCTGGATATTTATGAAAACTTTCCAAAAGATCGTCGCTTCACGACGTACGCGATTAAAAGCGTTCGAATTTTGAAACCCATGTTTCACAATCCCTGGAAATTAATATACTCTGGAAAAACCAATTCTCCAAGACCCTAGCCGGAATTCGAATTCAATCTCAGTGTCACTTTCAGTCTGTGTATAAATCAAGCAGCTTGTCGGCTTGGAATATCGAAATCAAGGAAAAAAGCAGTACAAAAAAGGAAGATCACAAATTTGTACATGAATTTGCAAACTTTCTCCTCCTACTGAACAAGCAATACACTTAATTCCACTAAACATGCACAGTCACTAGATACTACGCAATTAGGCAACTACTTTCTATTTTTAACTTCCTCAGTCTCATAATAAATCCCCGTTCCTCCATTTTCTCAGCAACCAAACACAAAATTAACAAAAAATTCAAGTAAGATTTATAATACATGAAGCAAAACGGAGGCCGGAGCTGTAGAGGATTACCGCTAAGTGTTTTCCATTTACTAGATCCCTGCGCAGAGACCAGAGCTACTACTGAGTGAAGAAGCAGAGCAAGTGCAACCAGAGCGCGTGAGTTACACATTGCCAGAGAGGCCGGGCCGGAAAATTACAGAGCTCGACAACTTCCGGCGGTCTCCAGACGGTGTCGTTCAGGTCTTCTTGGGAAATGTGTAAGATTTTCTCAGCTGAGAGAGACAGAGCAGTGAGTCTAGAGAGAGAGAGAGCTGTGAGCTCTGAACCTTTTCAGGCTGGCTTTTCAGTGTTTCTATTTATATATTAATTAATTTTTTACTTTTTAATTTAAATTAATTAATTGTCACTTAAGACAATGGTCTACTAGTTTTTTTAAGTGTCGTAATTTCGATTTTTATCAAAATCGAATTTGAACTATGTTATTGCAAATTTATTGTGTGATTAATTACAACCTCTCATCATGGTATAGATAATACTGTTTGTTCAAAAAAAAAAAAAAATTAATTAATATTTGGCTTGTGTCTAGGGGGTTTAATTAATTAAACGAAAATGTTAACATCAATTAAGAACCAGGGTCTAAGTGTGAAGTAATGAATACGCGCTTCCACGTGGTGTTGATTGACAGATTGAGCAAGCCGGCTCACGATACGGCTTTTGTGAGCCGGGAGCGTAGTGCGCACCAGTGGTGTTTTGTCGGGACTCGACCTTGTTTTTAGTGGAGATGTGTCTGGAGGAGGAACTTCACAATAAAACAAGTTCATCATGGTCCATATGACATCCCAATCTAATATTCTATTGCTATGTGTTCCGGTGAGTCAATGAACAGGTCAACATGGTTAGGATGACCGCTGGCTCGCCTGTTACTTGGGTGCGCCAATTTGATGATCAGCTGATTGGGGACAGCTAGATCTGGGGCCCACAACATGGCAAATCACCTACGTGGCGCACAATCATTTGGTACCAAACTATGAGGTCAGCGGAACGAAACGCGCAACACGGTTCATCAAATTGGGCGACGCACCACCAAAATCCGTTGTGATATGAAACGGGTTTATGCTTATAGAGTGTTTTTGTTTTTTAATTGTTGAATTAGACGCTATGTAACGGTGAAGACGTTCGTATAAATTACTTTCACAAACTTAACGTATAGATATAATTATAATTTATTTCAATTTTATTTTTTTGAACTTTCGCTATTCGAGAGGTGGTGACTGCTGAGAGGAATAAAAAGAAGGCCTTGAAAAGATCGTGTGCCTTGGTTGTAAATTGAATGAAAAGTGGAATGAGATGCCTTCTTTCCAACAATTTTTATTTAGGTGAATACTTATTTAATTAGTAATTAATCTCAGTTGTAATTTAGTTTGAGAAGTAAGTGTGTCAGATGTAGTCCATTAGCCGTCTCAACAGTGTTTATCTGTTTTCGATCAACAAAGCATTCTTCTTAAGTTTATATCGCTATAAATATAGCTTGTAATTTAGTTTGAGAAGCAAGTGTGTCAAGATGTAGTCCATTAACTGTCTCAGCAATGTTTATCTGTTTTCAATTAATAAAACATTATTCTTAGTTTTATATTGTCGTCTCTGATTTTCAACTCTAGCTAGCTATGTCCTCTTCATATGATCATCTATGATCCTCCTATTGCATTGCAGTATTGCACAATTTAAGATTTTATTTGTCCAAAGCCTCATGTAACCCATCTTAGATTTTTTAAACAAACAATATTATATATATTAAGGGCGTAGGGGAGTGGGCTGAGCCTCACAATGTGCTAACAAAAATATGGTTCAAATTCGCATTTGGCGAGAATCAAACCTAAGATCTCTCACTTACAAATGAAGAGGAATACCACTAAACCATAATACTAAGTGGCTAACCCATCTTAGATTAACATGTGATAATAAACCTTACTAGAAGCCGAAGTCAAATAGTAAGACAAGAAGAGTAATTTAGCCCACACTCTTTTTTTTTTTTTTTTTCTCAAATGATAGATTTTGTTAAATTAGATATTAGATTAGTCTACCACTCTCTCTCATCAAAAGGCAAAGTCCAACTGGCACCAGCACATGAAAAGGGAAATTAAAAACGAATTTACAATTAAGAAAATGGAAATATGGCCCCTAATTGTGGACCAAACCTATTTTTCATCTTTATTTATTTTTGGTTATTTTTTGTTTAGGAAGAAAATTGGATAGGTACTAATGTATTAGAGGAAGGTCACTAGAAATTTGTAGCACATAGGAAGAAAATTGGATTGGAATTAGTCTAATAAAGGGAAGGGGACATCGACTCAATGGATGTGATGTGAATGTATGTGTGATGACTTATTCCAAAATGGACATTGACTCGACCGTTGCTATTTTTCGTTCATGCTACACATAAGTTCTTGTTCCAATTTTTTATCTGACGGTTATATAATTTATGTGAATATATGTATTTTATATAATAAGATAGTAATTGTATAATTACATGCTTTCTAACCAGAAAATGGCTGAACCTAGTCGTAAGTTGGACATTGGAAACAAATTTTAATTGAAGTGAGAAAGCGACACACAAACCTGAGTGTTATCTCTCTCCATCCTTCATCTTCGTAATTCAAATTAAACAAATTTTGTCTTTCATTGTGGAAACAAAAAAATGTATTCAAATTTTTTTCATTCGACAATTCCAACGAAGTTTACAATTCATGCGCAATTGGTGTATTTTAATATTTTATTCATTTTTATGAACCATGTGTGGAGAACATAGCATGTGGTGGATTGCAAGTTCACATAGAAAGTACTAATCATTTTTTCGCGGTGTAGATTTATTTGTATTTCGTTTTCATCTTAGTTTTAGATGAAAATAAAAAGTCATCAACGGTCATATTTAAAGAACACTTCGCACATGTTGGGAGATAAGGAAAAGTTCTATCAACTTTGTTTTTCTCTCTAATTTCCAGCTAAGGCTGAGGTGCTCCTTTGACCAGAGATTCCTCTATGAATAAGTTGTTATACAGGATTTGCCCCACACATTGATATTATTGGCAATATGGTGGTCCAAAATTATCTCAGCATCTTGGTTGTTTTTCATCAATGAAAAAACCCAAATTCTAAAACTCAAGTGCTCAATTTTTTTATTGGAATTTGTCTTCGGTAGTTCAGCTTATCAAATAGTCAAATTTTTTAAAACAATAGTCATTGTTATTTCCAGGACTCCCGGACCGTTGAAGAAAAATTGTTTGAAACCAAAAATAGGAATTCAAGTGAGTGACCTTTGGCCATGAGTGGACCAAACTCTCAATAATTTCTACCAGTTGTGTGTAGAGCCAGATGGGAAAATATTGTGCCCCAAAATTAATGAATCTATGCAGTATTTGGCAGAATGATTTATTACAAGTCAGTACTATTATTATGTTTAAGCACGCTGCCAACCAGATAAAATGCAAATGAGTACGGTAAATGGTAACTATCATTGCTCTCATAAATAACAATTTGGCCATCCCAAAACTCTACTTGTTTTTTTTTTTTTTAATACCAAAATTCAAAAACAAAAAAAGAAAAAATCAAAGTTGTAATTTTCTCATGATTAGAATTCACATATTTCGGGATACTCACTATCATGGTCTGGTGGTATGCAGCTTCACTTGTAAGTGAGAGATTTTAGGTTCGAAACTCATAGATGAAGAATTCAATACCAAATTAGGTTCCTCATTGTGCGGTTTAGCCGAACCCTCTTCTCTCTTAATATAAAATATATTGTTGTACTGAAAAAAAAAAAAAAATCACATATTTTGGTGGATTGCATGGCGTTTCTCACCTGTGGCAACAAGAAAATATGCGAAATGCTTGGCGGACGTGTCAAAGAAAATATAGAGTCAAGTCAAGATGAAAAAAAACAAAGGCAATTTTCAAGTTGAGAGTGAGATCCACTCGGCCTGTGCTGTGACCGCGACCAGTTTCCTCTATCCCACGGACCCTTCCCCTTTTACCCTCCTCTCAATTTTCTCAAGACTTTTTTTGAAACGAACTCGAGGATGAGGCGGAGCATAGGATACACGGAACTGGCAATTTTATCGATGTACTGAGATCTGCTCATTGTTTTATTTTCTTAATCAATGAATTTTGTTTTTGTCTTAAGTTATTTCATAGTGTTTGAAAGTGATTTTACATTGAAAACGTTTTTGTTAAAAGTGCTTTTAGAACAAATTCTTAGTGAGAATGCAACTGAATCTTAAAAAAGCATTTAAAGTATTTTGCAGAACCACATAACTAGTGCTTCTTCAGAAATGCATTTCAAGTACTTTTGGAACCTGAAAATACTTGAGTAAACTTGAGATAAGTCTAATTCTGTGTCATTATTGGGTTTAGTCCACTCTTTGAGTTAGGTCCATTTATTGATTATCCATTTAAGCTTTTTCTTATTATCTTTTTTTTTATTAAATAGCGATAAATGTCATCTCTTTTTTTCTTTTTTTTTTAAAAAAAAAACTAAATTACTTCTATTAAATAAAAAGATTAGCACAAGAAAAAGAGAGCACAAAAGGCAACCCACAACCTAAATACAAGCCAAAAGTGGCCAGCTGAATAACAACAAAAAAACCCTAAGACTAGAATGAAAATCAGCAGCCACCTAGCTGCGCCTCTATGACTATGGCAAGGCCACCACCACCACCAACAAAACGAACCAACAAAACAATTGGATAAATGGAAAATGAGGGTGAGTGAGCCACCCGCGCAGTGAGCGCTCCCATAATCCTACCAAATAGTGCCAAAAGCACTTTAACAACCACCCAACACCTGAGGAGAAGCACACGGATCGAGTAGCAGAGGTCGGTGGTTGCGGATGCGTGACAGAAAATAGCACTAGAGCAAAAGAAGGCCATGAAAGTCCAATTCTGAGATAAGCTCAGGGGAATTGGGACAAAGTTCAAGGAACAAAGCTTAAAAGAAGCCAAAACAAAGGCCAAAAAAGAAAAAAATGCATAAAATTAAAAACTTTTTGAGTGGAAGGAGGAGGGAAAATGCAGGAGATAAGGAAAAAGGGAAGGAGGGTCTATAAAAAGTTGAGAGGGATGGGAGAAAGATGGGGGAAGAGGGAAGATGCAGTGGGTGGAGGATGAAGGGAAAGAGGGAATGAAGGCTATAAAAAGGTGGGAGTCAGGCTGCCGCTGACCCCAAGTCGGAGTAAGGGGCGATGCTAGGAGGTTTCAGATCTTGTTTCTTATGTCAAGGACTAAGAGATGAACAATCTCCCCTAAAATCCTTTGTTCCTCTTATTTATACTTTGGTTTATATTCTCAGCTTATTTATCTTTTTCTTTGATTCTAGTTAAATATAAAACTATCAATTCATTCTATATCATACCGTTTCAATTTGGATTGAAAAAACACTCCATGCACTTCCCATTTTTTGTGTGCCCAAAAGCCCGCCCGCCCGGTTTATGAGCCTTTTCCGATTCCCTCACCCAATCTCAAGAGAAGCAGGCCTAGCCTTAAACTGTCCGCAGACAACCAACCGTTACCAGGCTGCTGGAATTGCTAAATGCTCCGCCACAAAGCAAGCTCTCTCGATCCCGAAGACGACAGATGTGGAAGTGGCTAAAGAAGTCGGAAGAAGACAATTGTTGGGTAATTGTATGCACGAGGGTACATTATAGGTATTTTGAGAATTGGCAACATTGACAGAAATGGGAAAAAAAAGGGGTAGGAATAAACTTTTTTAGGTGTAGCTATACTAAAGTAAGTAGTCGGCCTAGATTTAGAATTTAAGGTATAACTATGAAAAGAGGAAGAAGTTGAGCTATAAGAAAAATTCCTGCTGCTACTATGTATAAGAGCCGAAATAGGGGTAGGCTCCTTCCATGGCATCATGTAACCATACATGAAGGGGAAATTGGGCATTTATAAAATAATAAAAATCTCAAAATATTTAATTCTAAGAAGAAATGGGCAAATAGGCTCTTTCTTTGGATATGTACTCACTAATTTCATATCTCTTATTTATGGGAATTGGATCCATGACACCACTGTTTTTACACAACTTTTAACACACTTTTTTTTAGTGCAGACTTTGTAATATATTTCAATGAACCAAAACACTTTACATTTTAGGACTTCCCTTCAAGATCATGTCTAACAAAAATCACTCAAATTTGAAAATATATGACCATTGGATTAAAACTTCAGCGTTCTTTGTAGAACCGTATTTGTACATTTTTTTTCACTACAAAACAAATGTCATAATGATTTTGGATTTGTCAAATTTTTTGCAAGGATCGTCTATGAATGGTGGTCTAAAAGATAGACTTTTGGATCGTTAAAATACATTATGGAGTAGGCCCTAACAAAACGTGTGTCAAAAGCTGTGTAAAAAAGTGGTGTCATGGATCCACCCTTCTTATTTATAGGTTTATCTTTTACGCAATTTTAGGATTAAATATCAAATTTAAATATTGTTTCTCTTTTTTCCTACTTCTATTCCATCTCTCAATTTTTTCTTCTACCTCGATCATAGGTTAACCACGTTTACTATATCTATCAATATATATACTAGTATGGATTTATAAATGTATAGGAGATGAAATTTATTTGAACTATTCTCATGAATGATAGGTGATGGAACCAAATTCCCGCACCTCCATAGGAAGTGGAGATGCACAAATCCGAGTAACCTATAAAAGAACAAACAAGCATGAGCTAGCCAACGACTAGGGGTGATGCCGCTCAAAGGTTATTCGATAGTCAATTTAGTAAGTAACATGCGATCGAAACAGTGAGCTAGAGAATAAGTATGCGATTATTGCGTTACCAGAAATGAATCCTATAATGTTTATTCAAGAATGAGACTTTAAGGATATTAGAGTCCGTATTACACTAAGAAAATGTCAGAGGATATTTAGGAGTAGATATAGCATCATCTAAGGAGTGTAATCACTCCCGGCGTACGCCAATCCGTTGATTATAAGGACTCCAAGATTATGGGAAACCTGTTGATTCCTCGTTGTATTATGTTTTCGTATCTTGCGGAACAAGCATGATCAATCTCACCGAAGCCGCCGAACTTCGCCCACTAATTCCATAACAGGATGATGGTGGCATCATTGATCCCTTTATTAAGCTCCCGAGCAGAAGCTGTTATAGTCAATGACCAGACTTCTGAGGTATACGTATTTCGATCCGTCTTACTTCAGCCTTGAAAAATCATGCTCCCACAATAAGTAGATTAAATTATATTTATTTTCGTAGATACATATCTATCATAGGTTAAATGTATTTTATCAGTCTATGATATTGTTTAGGCCCAAAATATTAGTTTGGGCTGAATAGAATCATTCTCGGTCCAGAAGGTTTTACTTGAAGGCTTGTGGATTATTTAGTTCGTGGGCCGAGATCGGCCAGATCCTGTCAGGGAGAAGAGTTGTTCGGATAAAGACGAAGTAGGCAAAATCCTACGGCTAGCATGAATCCTGATGCAGTAAGGGGTCTCGGCGAAGATGAGGTTGACGAGATATGGAGATGAGTGCGGCATGATAAAAGGCTAGGTTCAAAGTCCTGATTGAAGAAGGATTAATCGAGATAGAATTGGATCAGAATAAGGAGTCATAATGCGAGTATGACTTGAACTCGATTGAAGAGGGATCTGTTACTATAAATAGAGGAGGCTGTGCATCATTATGGAGGCACCAACTCAACACACAAATTTGCCCTGCGTAAACCCTCGCTCTACGCGAAACTTCTCAACAAACTTGAGATTTTTATTTTCCTTTTCGCCAACACATTGAACGCTGAGTTATTTTATGATTGGATACTCACAAGTGGGCTTTAGAGTTCGGCATTCTGACGGCCGAACCACATTCATCATCAAGACGTACATCCGCTTTCAGTATTTGTGCCCTTACACTTTGGTGTCAATTCGGCGTGAGTTTACTCTGACGAATACCATTACTGTGACCGAATCTGACGACAACGATTTGTGAACTTCGCATAATTAGTAGCCTTGTTTTCAGGCTTTAGAATCTAAGAGCCGAGTCGAGTTCCTTCCTCAGCCGCAATCGTAAGACGCAGAAATCAGCCGCGCGCTCAACGCAATATCAACAAATTTTACTCCTCGGCCGAGCTCGGTCGACGAGTTGGCACGCCCCGCACACAATCGAATGACGTAGTTAGCTTATTAGTTACTCGGCCTGCGCGCCACGTAGGCTTGGTAGTTTTTAGGGTCAACATTTTGACACGCCCGGTGGGACACAGTGCTAAAACTACGAAGTTCATGCCAATTGAGACACGATCAGTTAAGAAGAAGGCAATTATGGGAAAATCAACGACTGATTTGTCAATACTGCAGACACAAAACCCCATTGTTACCGCGACACCAGAGTCCGCGAGCGCGACACACAGAGAAAAGGAAGCTGGTCTCGGCGGTCAGCCTCGCAATGTAGAGGTCCCTAACAGAACCACATGCATTTTCAATGAGCTGGTAGTGGAGGACTGCGATGAAGATGGTGGTGAAGGCGTTGATCCACCAACAAGGTCGTTTCTCCGGAGACGACTGGATGAACAATCTCGGCAAGTTGAACAAATATTCAGCCGAGGAATAAACAATCTGCGTGAAGTAATATGCAGTACCAATGAGACACACACCAGATTGCTTGAAATGCTGGTTCATAAAGTCTGTGAAGATAAACCCTCCGATCATTCTTGGCAATTGCCACCAAGGAATAATCCTTTACTAATAGTACAGGCTGAGCCAGTGCTTTCTCGGCTCAAGCCAATTGACCTAGAAAAGAAAAGAGGATCAAGCAGTAGATCGGATGGATCCGACCAGAAAGTAGAAATGACATCCATCGATGTGACCGAGATCCAGAGGATGATCGATTCGAACTTGAAAAAGGGGCCGAAATTCCCAAAATTCATCCATCCATACCTTGCCTACGTGGAAAAATTTGAATATCTTAAAGGCTTTAAAATCCCAGATTTCAGTTTGTTCGCAGGAGAATCATCTTTATCCTCGTTAGAACATGTGGATCGGTTCACCGCGCAATGTGGAGATGTTAATAGCGATTTCCATAAACTGCGGCTATTTAACTTCTCATTGACAGGCTTAGCTTTTGCATGGTACATCAATCTTCCACCGAACTCCATCCAGAGTTGGGATGAGTTAACCGAAAAATTTCATGAGCAATTTTATCGGCCGAGGATGAAAATGTCGGTTTCATCACTAGCCAGAATGGCTCAAGCATCCAATGAGTCGCCAATGGATTATCTCACCAGGTTTAAGTCGGCGAGAAACTGGTGCCGCGTACCCCTTCCCGAAGTCGAATTTGTTAGACTGGTTTTGAATGGGCTGGACGTGGAGTACAAAAAGAAATTCCTGGGAGCAAACTTCCGAGACATGTACGAACTAGCTCAACATGTTAAGCAATATTACTACCTACTCCGAGAAGAAAAAGTCTCAAAGTCTCCATCCCGAGGAACCATTTACAAAAACCCAACGGTTAGCTATGCCTCGATTGAACCTAAAGAATATGCTAGTGTTGATGCGGCCAAGATAGTAATCGATAAACCGTATATTTGCAAAGCATTGACTTATGCCAATCCCAAGGATGTCAAAACTCGCTCGGCCATCGAAGAATCTATCACCAAAACATTAAAAGTTTACACTTTCGACATTACTAAGGCCGACGCCATCTTCGACCAACTACTACTTGCCAAGATCATCAAACTTCGGCCTAGGCATAATATTCCTAAGGCCGAAGAATTGAAGGGAAGAACATATTGCAAGTACCATAACTCGAATAAACATACGACAAACAACTGTGTTGTATTTCGAGATGCCGTCCAAAGCTGGATTGATAACGGCAAACTCAAGTTTCCAGAAAAGAAAATGAGCGTTGACACTGACCCGTTTCCTACGGCGACGGTTAATATGGTATATGCCCATCTACCTAGGGACAAAGGGAAAGAGAAGGCTGAGTTCGTTCCATTACAACACATCCCAAAGCAGAATTCTCGGCCAAGGCTCAAGATAGATTTATTTTCGAACGAGCCACCCAAAGTTCTTTCAGGACTGGCTATCATCGAGTCTATGACAGACTCCAGCGCCGAAGAAGAAGATAAATCGACGATTTTATGCAGCCGGTGTAAGACAAACGTCACCACCGAGCCAAACAAAAGGTTATTTCAAGCTACGATAAAACAATCACCTTTCATGGCCGCAACATACCAGAAGATGCTCAGTGCAGGCCAGCGCCAGGGAGTTTTCGACACACTCGGCCCCCAGTCAGACGACACCTCGACTTCGATACACCATTCTATAACGAGGATTATTATGCACGAAGTTCTAGCAGCTAGAACTCTTCGGCAAAGCAGAAAACCTTCAAACCTCCTGAACCGCGCGATCAATATTGGTACACCTATCATTCCCCTAAAGGTATATACACTGCACTGTCCAAATCACAGAAGTGTTGGTGCCAAAGAATAGATTGCATGGCTCGCCGACAAGCAACCCAGGAAACTTTGGCCCCCAAGTGGCAGTCGAAGAACAAAACTAGCAATGACGACGAGCGACGACCTCCGACCATCATGACAGAGTTGCTTCTAGAAAGACAAGTGATCAATCCTGATATGGAAACCACATTTGAGGAGGCTGACAAGCAAATCAAATTTCTCCTTCGACTGGGGAAATAAAGGCGCATTTTGAACATTTCAAGAAGGAAGCCGAGAGTAAACTTTCCCCGTCACCCATACAGGAGCCTTTGATCAGAGTTAGATGGAACCTACATCCACCGTTCCTCGGAGAGGCATTTGAGTATATGCGAGAGTTCCACAAAAAGCATTCGGCTAACGATTTATACGATTTGCCGAAAGCATGCCAAGATACGATTGATCTCGTTCTAGCCAGTCCTGATGCCGAGCGAATTATCCAAAAGAATTCGGACCTAGGATTGAAAGCTAGGTTCCAGAACATACGAGAGGCTCGAGTCATCAGATTTGACGTCGACCCATATACTGATATCGAGACGAGTGAGCTTCCATTCTCTCTTGAGGATCTCCTACTACTTCGAAGTTTTTTCAGCCGTTTCTCTTTTTGGCCTTACGGCCGATGAAACGAAGCGCGTAGCACGCTTAGATGCCTACCTAGACGTCAGAGACGTCCGTACCATATATCAAGAGCAGTCTCGTGGCATGATGCAAGCCCTAGACCTTGTTTTAGTTCCCAATGAACCTGAGGCCCTTGACCAACAGAAGAAAATTCTCAAAGACGCCTTGCAGGAACATCCCCCGGCAACGGTCGACGAGGTCGACCCAACTACTATCCATGACAGAAGTCCGAAGGAGAAAGGCTCGGCAAACGAAGGGCCGATAAAAGTGGAAGATATCGAGCTGATGGGTCATTCGGTCCTTGACAACATGGAAATCAGTATGGTCCACGTTCTGCCAGCAGATTTTCAACCACGCACGTCCCAACCGAACTTCTTGGACGGCGACGTAGTAGCCGAGGAGGCTACTTAAGTCGACTTCGTACTCACTACCGAAGTCGAGTCGACAACAAAAGAAAATAACCGCAAAGCAGCTCTCGCCGAATTATTTCCTTGTTCGTCATCGGCCAATCTCCATCACCTGAAGCCGTTGTATGTTACGGCTCATATCGAGGGATACCCAGTATCCAAAATTTTCGTTGACTGTGGAGCGACGGTCAATATCATGCTTGTGACTATCATGAAGGCATTACGTCGCTCTAACGACGAGCTTATTCCATCAGGGATCACCATAAGCAGTTTCGTTGGTGACAAATCCCAAACCAAATGAGTCCTCCCATTAGAGGTGACCGTCGCAGGTCGCAATCACATGACTGCTTTCTTCATAGTCGACTCCAAAACTGAGTACAATGCGTTGCTCGGACGGGATTGGATTCACTAAACAAGTTGTATCCCTTCATCGCTATATCAAGTTCTCATCTTTTGGGACGGCAAGACAGTCGTGGTTCACCTAGCCGATCATCAGCTATTCAAAGCTAACATGATCCAAGCACGATACTACGACGATCATGTCGGCTACATTACTTTACACGACCTTAACGAAGAAGGTCGGCCGACTCAGATTTCTGTTCAGAAGGCCATCAAGGTTGGCATCAAAACTGTTCACCAGAATCCGACGAGACTCGGGTTGGCCAACTTCATCATCGATCCTAATGTCTGACACCAATCAGGCCAAACGTCGAGCTGCAGTTTCATCGACCATGAAACGATTACTGGCTCATTGGTATGCTATCTCCCAACAGCCGAATTTGGGCGTCAACCTCGTAGAGTTCCTCATCGAAGGTGAAAATGGCTCTGTCCTCTCTCTCGACAAGATCCAAGCTGCCCCGGCCGAGCTCGAAGATAGCCGGTCCCAAGTCAAAGACCCATTAGATGAAATAAATATAGGGACAGCCGATAACCCTCGGCCATTATTTATTAGCGCTTTGTTACCCTAACATACCAAGACTGAACTCTGTAAGTTGCTTAGCGAGTTTAAAGAT
Source organism: Heteromeles arbutifolia (assembly GCA_024362995.1). Lineage (NCBI taxonomy): Eukaryota > Viridiplantae > Streptophyta > Magnoliopsida > Rosales > Rosaceae > Heteromeles > Heteromeles arbutifolia. The sequence continues at coordinate 27,161,653 of JANCRC010000005.1, forward strand.
TGCTTCGCTTGGAGTTATCATGAGATGCCGGGTCTTGACCGAACCCTCGTTGAGCATGAATTACGCATCAAACCTGGTTGCAAGCCCTTTCGCCAACCTCCTCGAAGGTTCTCAACCGAAGTTCAACTTGGCATAAAATAAGAACTGGTTCGACTTTTAAACGCCAGGTTTATTCGAACCACTCGATACGTCGAATGGTTGGCGAATATCGTGCCAGTACTGAAGAAAAATGGTGCCTTATGCATTTGTATTGATTTCCGTAATTTGAATCTGGCAACTCCCAATGATGAATATCCCATGCCGATCTCAGATTTGTTGATTGACGCCGCAACTACTCATGACATGATGTCTTTCATGGATAGTCATGCCGGTTATAACCAGATCTTTATCGCCGAAGCCGAGGTTCATAAAACTGCCTTTCGTTGCCCGGGGGCACTCGGAACATTCGAGTGGTAGTTATGCCATTCGGCCTTAAAAACGCTGGTGCCACATACCAGCGCCCCATGACGCTATTTTTCATGACCTGATTGGCACAATAGTTGAGGTGTACATCGATGACGTGGTGGTTAAATAAACAAGCCGCCAAACGCATCTAGATGATCTTCGGCAAGCTTTCCTTCGTATGCGACGACATAATCTCAAGATGAACCCGGCTAAATGCACCTTTGACGTATCGGCCGGTAACTTCTTAGGATTCCTTGTGCATCATCGAGGAATTGAGGTGGACGAAAACAAGGCACGCGCAATCATCGATACCCCACCCCCGACGACAAAGAAACAACTACAGTCCTTACTCGGCAAGATAAATTTTCTTTGCCGTTTTATATCTAATTCGGCGAGAAAAATGAAGGCGTTCTCTACGCTTTTGAAACTGAAGGACTCGAATCGATTTGAGTGAGGTGATGATCATCAAGCGCCTTTTACACAAATCAAGTCTCCCTTACCACGCCGCCGGTCCTCGTACCACCTCGACGCGGTAAGCCTCTTAAGTTGTATATTTCAGCAGCCGAAGAGTCCATTGGCTGCCTCCTCGTGCAGGACAACGATGCCGGCCACGAACAAGCTATGTTTTATCTCAGTCGAAGTCTAAATGCACCTGAGATCAATTATTCACCTGTCGAGAAACTTTGCTTGGCTTTTTTTTTCGCCACCATAAAACTTCGCCATTGCATGCTTCCATCAGTCACGCAAGTCATCGCCCAAAGAGATGTCATCCGTTACATGCTCACGCAACCTATAGTAAAAGGCCGAATTAGGAAATGGACAATGGCATTATCAGAGTTTAGTTTGCAGTACGTACCTCAGAAAGCCGTTAAGGGCCAAGCTTTAGCCGATTTTTTGGCCCAACACCCCTCCCCATATGGTGTCGGGGGTAATGACATCGAAATCGGCATGATTGAAAAACGCGATAACTACTGGATGATGTACTTTGATGGATCTAGTGCCTCAGCCTTGGCTGGTGTTGGCATCGTCGTTCAATCCCTGAGCCACTGCCGTTGGTATTTTTCTCTCAGGCTCGATTTCGATTGTACAAATAATCAGGCCAAATATGAAGCTCTTATCATCGGCCTTCACGTCCTCCATGACTTACGAGTGACCCGTGTCCTCGTCCTTGGTGATTCAGAACTCGTGATTAACCAACTCAACGACATTTTTCGTTGCATGAGTTGTACTTTGGCACCTTATCACATGGTTGCCAACTATTTGGCTGAGTCGTTTGAGAGAATTACATTCGAGCACATCTTGCGTGTTCGAAACGTTGATGCAGACGACCTGGCACAAATAGCCTCCGGAGCACAACTCCTGGGGGGCAAACTAGGCCAGGCAATACCGGTAGGACAACGATCTCACCTAGCCTTAGTTAATCAGGACGTTCTCCAAAGCAATCACGTGATACGTACACGGGTAATGTCCTTACATTCGTTGTTGGACCGACAAGACCCTATAGATGTTTGCGCAGTCGAGGCAATGCCAGATGACTGGAGGAAGCCCATTGTGCGGTATCTTGATAATCCTAATAGCAAACACGACCGCAAGACAAGGGTTCATGCCACGAATTATGTCATGTATCAAAATGAATTATACCGAAAAGGTGAAGATGGCCTACTGTTGTTATGTCTTGGCTCCCAAGAGGCTGCTCAAGTGATCACAGAAGTTCATGAAGGAATTTGTGGACCTCATCAGTCCGGCCGGAAAATGCGATGGTTGCTTCGACGGCATGGTTATTTTTGGCCAAGTATATTAAAAGATTGCATTGAGTTCGCACGGAGATGTGTACAATGCCAAATTCATGGTCCTATACAAAGAGTCCCGGCCGAATCACTACACTCGGTCACTAAACCATGGCCATTTAAAGGATGGGCTATGGATGTAATTGGCAAAATCACACTATCCTCCGGGGCTGCCAAGCATGCATGAATACTTGTGGCGACTGATTACTTCACCAAGTGGGTCGAAGCAAAATCGTATGCCGAATTAACGTCTAAAGAGGTTTGCGACTTTGTGGAGGAACACATCGTGACCAGATTCGGGGTACCAGAAACGATCATAACTGACAATGGCACAATCTTTATAGCCGAGAGGTTTAAAGAGTATACGGCGAATCTGAAAATTCGGCTTGAACAGTCCACGCCATACTATCCACAGGCAAACGGACAGGCCGAGGCAAGTAATAAGGTGATGATCGGTATTCTTGAGAAAATAATAAGGGAAAGGCCTAGCATGTGGCATTTGAAGTTAAATGAGGCTTTATGGGCATATCGAACATCGCTCCGGACGGCGACTAGGATAACCCCGTACGCACTAACCTACGGGCACGACGCAATGCTACCAGTCGAATTGAGCATAAATTCGTTGCGAATAATCGAGCAAAGTAGTTTGTTCAACGCCGAATATAGTCAGTCCATGAGGCAAGAGTTAGAAGATTTAGAAAAAGCGCGACTTGATGCACATAATTTACTGGTAGCGCAGAAAAAGATTGCCGAACGAGCCTATAACCAACGGGTTAGACAAAAAACATTCGACGAATGAGATTTAGTTTGGCAAACTGTGTTGCCTATGGGAATTAAAGATCCTAGGTTCGGCAAGTGGTCACCGAATTGGGAAGGACCGTTCATCGTCTATAAAGTCCTCGGCAATGGGGCATATCACCTTAAGGATCGAACCGGTGCAGTTCACAAGTTACCAATCAATGGGAAATTTTTAAAGAAATACTATCCAACTACTTGGGAAATGCGGCAATAAAAAGTTTTTTTTTCTCATTAAGGATTCTCAGAAAAGTACAACTTGATCCGGTCAATCAGTACATATAAGTAAATCTAGGGTGATGGAGGAAGAAAAGTTTCGAGGACGGCCTCCAGCTCCAACCACCTCACTTCGCCCATTGTGACCTCAGCTCGAAGAATCCTCTTGTCCATTTTAAGCTGTTCGACCTGCTTCACGCTAGCCGCATAATCGGTTAGGTAGGATTTGCCACCCGACTCAAAATCCTTCGCAAGTTCAGAAGCCACGGTCTATCTCCGATTTTGAAGTTCGACGATATGACGGTCAAGGTCGGCCAGAATGTCTTTCTTTACTTTCATGGCTTCAACTTTCGGGCGGAGAGCTTCAAGAACGCCTGACGCAGCTTTCAAGTCATCTTCGGCCCAAAGAGCTTTCTCGAAAATACCGAAAAACTCTCGAGTCTGCTCCGAGGTCGAAGATGCCTGGGTAATAGCCTCAGTGCTCAACTGGCCATTAACCACAAGATCGTTGAGACATTCACCGACGGAGTCGAGGCCCTTGCGCTCGAGGATTTGTGAAGCCGAAAAAGATAGGAGCTCTTGCAGCTTGACGATAGTGGATGAGTCAGCTGAAGACCCAATCGTGGTCACCGAATGACCAGCAGTTCCCGACATAGCTGAGAAGAGAGCGTCGAATTCAACCTCCCATGAAGGCTGCACAGAAAAGAATTGTCAGAATGTGTTAAATCATCAGACAATAGGAAATAGGAAAATGTTAGACTTGCCGAGAAGAAACTTCGACCATGTCTGTTGGATCGTTGCTCGAACTTAGAGAGCTTAATGGCCGAGCCCAGTGTTTTAGGCTGTTTCTCAATTCATGCTGCCGATGAAGATTATCTACGTTTGACGGCCATTGAGGTGGCCAGGAAATGTAGATAACACCTTTCGGCGCATAGAATTTTTGGTAGAAAGAATTTTCAGGCACCTGACATTTAATGGTTTTCGTTTCAAGACTCGTTGTAACAAAATTTAGCAAGAAAAGAATTTGAGTCTTACGAAAGCCGAAGTCGCTTCTTGAGGAGGGATGCCGAGGTCTTGGTCTTACGGATGGATCGGTGTTTCCGTCGTTGCCTCGGGAGTGACAACTGGCCCTTTGCCGTGACCGGCTACAATAGGATCGACCCAGTTCATCGCCTCAACCGCAGAAGGACTGGTGGAAGGAAGTTTGACTGGTCGGGGACGAATCGCCAACAGAATCTCATCACTCTCGTCGTCCTATATATATAAAACAAAAAAAGGGTTAATATTTTGGGGTTTAATGGGATAAAGGGAGTTGACAACAACATAATCATACCTCTTCTATGACGATCGCTGATGCTCTTTGTTTGTTAGAGAGATTTTCCCCAACCAAAGGGTTGACTTCCTCTAAGACGGGTGCTGCAGCCGGCCTTGGAGTTGCTGGCTCTTCGATCAATAGAGCAGTAGTTATTTCAACCACAACCTCAGGAATCGGTTGAATTTGGGGTGTTTGACTTGTTAGGGACGATTGTTTTCTTGTCGAGGCCTGAACAACGGAAGCACGAGGAGAAATACTAGGAGCAATCACGTCCGTGGTCTGGCTATAGATGACGTGAATCTCTTTTTCTCCTTTCTTCGCCAATTTTTTGACACGTTTTTTGGGGCACGGAGCGTCACCTGTCGTCTTGGTTTCATGGCGAGGTCGTTTGCTTGGTGGAGTATGCACAGCAGCCTTGGATCGCTTGGAGAAGATCAATTTTTTCCTGGCTACAGTAGCGGCAGTCACTTCTGCTTTTTTTGGCACTTTGCCGCCTGAACAACCAGGTCACATCAGTAGAGTCGAGAAGGGATTTGAAAACAAATAAAGAAAGAGATAGCTATATACCTTGGGTTGTCTCTTTAGGTTGAGAAGCATGAGCTTTTTTGGGACAATCACCAAAAATCTTATTGATAACTTCTTCGACCGGAGCATCGAAAAAGTTTTTGAGTATACTCTTCCCACCAGTCGCCAAAAGTGTCGATGCTGAGAGATTCTGGAACAGTCAGTCAAAGGCGGAACTTTTGGCATCGTTCCTGAAATTCTTTCTTGGCGTCCTTGCATTCCCTCTCTAAGGAACCAGATACGCGTCATCGGCCCAAGAAAGAGCAAGAGGTGAGAAGAGGCACCGGGCAACCCTGAAGGTAGCCGAGCTGTCGAGCGGTGAAGTGGGGGTGGTATACCTCCCAGCTTGCTCGGCGAGCATCACAGCTGAGTAGAAGATCGCGGGTAAGCACAAACGATCCCCAAGATTGACGAAGATCAGCATCTTCGTCTGTACTCCATGTCGATATAGGGAGTTTGATTGACGAAGGATATTCTCGACGATGACAGATCAAGAATTCGTCATTATGAAGGACGTCGAGGCTGAAGAAATGTCTGAACAGTTGTTCGGCTTAGTGAGAATGTACCGATCGAGAGGCTAGCTGAAGACCAAGAGCTTCAGAAGTCGAGAAATTAGCAATCTCCGGTCGAAAAGTGGCAAAGTAAACTTGCAACCAGAGTTAGAAGACCCAAAGGGGACCGTTCTGGTGTGGGTCAACCTTGTGGAGAGGCATTTCGGCTAAGCATCGCAGGAGATTAGCAAGAATAGTTGGACTAAGCGCCAGGGTATGACCATTAGCCAGGGCTTCGGCCACCGGCATATTTTCGACCAAACATTTATTGGATTTGGTATAACAGATGAATTTGTTATACCAATAGAAAAAGAATGCTTCGTGTTCCCCCTTTCGCAAATTCTCTTCTCCTCGGCCAGCAAAATGGAGATAAAGGGTGTTATAGTTGAAGAAGTTTTTGTGTAGTTTCTGAACTTCTTCCTTTGAGGGTATTTGGCCTTCTCTGCTCAGTGCTTCAAGGGCCCGTTTGTCAAAGAGCGTCTTCAAGTCAATGTTCGACTGATACCCAAAAAAGGCGGCGTCGACTGGGATACCAAAGAGGGAAGTCCCCAAGATAGCGGTGACATCAAGGATAATGGGACCAACAGGGCCGAAAGGTAGGACAATGGTGTTGGTGGCCGAGCACTAGAAGCTTGAGGCTGCTATGAGAATCCCTTTGTCAATGGCGATTTCCATAGATGAAAGGCGAATGGCATCGTAAATGCCAAGAGTTTTCCATTGTTCTCCAAAAATCTTTTCTATTCGTACAACCCAGGTTGCCCAGGTTGTAGTGGTCGAGGTCCAGGAGCCTTGGGGTTTCACCGAATTCCACTTTGGCCATTCGAACCCTTGCAGCAAATGTTTTAGGCATTCGGCTTTGCAAAGTTCAGTGATGGATGGTGGCACTGCATCCTTGAAAAGTGGATTGAGGATCTGGTGAGTGGTGCTCATGTCACTTTCGAAGCGTATAGTCTTGATTGAGCACCCATCAATGATTTTCTCGCACTTATTGCATTCCTTAGAAAGCTTGGAGATGAAGGAGGCCATTGTGAATAGTTTTGAAGGTTTCTGGGATAAAGAATGATTTTTTCTGAGTTTAAAAACTTGAAGGGTGTCTGAGTTTTCTTTTGAACGAAAGGGATTTCAATGGTTTTGAAGGCGTAAGGAACAAATAAAGGAATTTCGGGTATTTATAGGCGTTTTGAGAGGGAAGGTCAAGCGTTTGATTTTCATAAAAATCAGGAGTTGGAATTGATTTGAAAGGTTGTTGATGATTACGAATGTTTAGAAAATCCAGGAGAATGGACTGAGATTTTTGGGTTTAAGGACACACGATTGTGTGTTGCGGCGTATTTATTGCGGAAAAGACGTTTCGGCTGTGCACGTTTTCGAGGGCCATGATTAAGAGCTGCTAGGTTAGTCAGAGGGTCGACATGTGGCAAGATGCTTAGAAGGATCAAGTGTGAGATGATGTTTCATAAATGCACATGGTTTGGGTTTTCGAGATGGTTTAAGATGACTTGAATGTGGCAAGAGTTTTCGCTTCTTCAAGGCCGAGGATCGACCAAGGGTTGTTGACCGAAGACCTCAGAAGCGAGAGGGCAATGTTTAGGCCCAAAATATTAGTTTGGGTCGAATTTAGAATCCTTCTCGGCCCAGAAGGTTTTACTTGAAGGCTTGTGGATTATTTAGTTCGTGGGCCGAGATCAGCCAGATCCTGTCAGGGAGAAGAGTTATTCGGATAAAGACGAAGTAGGCAAAATCCTACGGCTAGCATGAATCCTGATGCAGTAAGGGGTCTCGGCGAAGATGAGGTTGACGAGATATGGAGATGAGTGTGGCATGATAAAAGGCTAGGTTTAAAGTCCTGATTGAAGAAAGATTAATCGAGATAGGATTGGATCAGAATAAGGAGTCCTAATCCGAGTATGACTTGAACTCGATTGAAGAGGGATCTGCTACTATAAATAGATGAGGTTGTGCATCATTATGGAGGCACCAACTCAACACACAAATCTGCCTTGCGCAAACCCTCACTTTACGCGAAACCTCTCAACAAACTTGAGATTTTTATTTTCCTTTTCGCCAACACATCTTCAGTTTAGATAAACAGCACTGTGAAGGCAACCGGTGGTATCTTCAGTTTGGATAAACAGCACTATTGCCGTAGAATCAGCCGATCGCGGAGCACCTTCAATTTGGATAAACAGCACTATTGCCGTAGAATCAGCCGATCGCGGAGCACCTTCAATTTGGATAAACAGCACTGCGAATAGGCCGACTGGTTATCTATCCAAGTCTCGGTCGAGAAGGATTTCTAAATCCTTATTGGCAGAGGTCATCTCATCAGCCTTCTTGGCGAAGTGAGGTTTTACAATTTACTAGGGCTCGGCACATTGAACGCTGAGTTGTTTTATGATTGGATACTCACAAGTGGGCTTTAGAGTTAGGCATTCTGACGGCCAAACTACATTTATCATCAAGACGTACATCCGCTTTGAGTATTTGTGCCCTTACACTTTGGTGTCAATTCGGTGTGAGTTTACTCTGACGAATACCATTACTGTGATTGAATATGACGACAACGATTTGTGAACTTCGCATAATTAGTAGCCTTGTCTTCAGGCTTTAGAATCCAAGAGCCGAGTCGAGTTCCTTCCTCGGCCGCAATCGCAAGACGCAGAAGTCAGCCGCGCGCTCAACGCAACATCAACAAATTTTACTCCTCGGCCGAGCTCGGCCAACGAGTTGGCACACCCCGCACATAACCAAAGGACGTAGTTAGCTTATTAGTTACTCGGCCTGCGCGCCACGTAGGCTTGGTAGTTTTTAGGGTCAACAGATATATATATATACACACACACACATATATGATCATATATAACTTATTTTCCATAAAATTGGTTAGATTTTCATACTTAAATATCCCAATTAAAATTTTGAGTAAAGATATAAAAATATAAAAAATAATTAATTAAAGTTGAAAAAAAAATTAATATCAACAACAACTCAATTCGTGGACCTTGATCAAGGGATCCTAAAATACTTTTAGTAAAAGTGCTTTTAGTATTTTTAAAACACTTCCAAATGACTCTTAGTCTTTTAAGTTGTGACACTATCACAGCTCGTCATAAATTTTAAATTTTATCATTCATGTAAGTCAAATACAAACATTTTTTAATTAAACAGGGACAAATAGCATTGGACCAAAGACTAGTTGGTGACCCTCAAATCGAATTCACTTTCTTGGAAGACAAAAGGGATTAAAATCTTGTGAAGGGCAATTTTAGAATTTCATAAATAAGTGAGGGTATAATGGAGAAAAAAATTCATCTAATTCTCTTAACAATTTGGAATGGAAATACCATCCAAATGTAGGAGTTTGATTCTGTAAATTTTGGAGTTGGATTCCAAACTTCGTATGGATCCCATCAACTTTTTAATTCTCTAATATTCAGTAAAGCCTGGAGTATTCAATAATCAGAATTCAATTGTCCATTTTGATTCCAATTACCTTTGCGTAAACGTGCCCTAAGAATGCAAAACTAGGAAGCTACACTCAGGCAACATGCTTGAATCTTGATGCATGAAAAGGACAAGACAGTATTGGACAACCACATTGTAGCCCAATATGACTGAATCAAGGACAAGGTAAACTGAAAACCTTGATTCAATGAATGATCCAATGCATAATCATGTAAGTTGAAAGACAGTCTAACTAATCCTAGATTTTACCAATGTTGTTTGCTATAAATATAGTGAGGTTTTGTATTATTGGATAGTCAATTACTTCATACAACAACATAGAGAATATTAGCAATCTTCTTAGTTGATCATTTTTATTTTATACTTTGGCTCTATCTCATTCAGTAAAATATTGCAAGATAGTTGAACGACCTATTTTATACGTCACCATTATAATCTTTGTAAAAAACTAACTAAAATCGAAATTATTTAGTTATCTAACGGTTATTCAATAAATAAACGAATTATATTTTCTAGATAAACATTAAAGTTTTGACAATGTCAAAACGAACGGTTAATAATTTTTAATTTGATTTTTTCTTTAACATTTATCTTAAAAGAATGACTTAGAGATTCAACAATTCAGATCATCAAGCAAGTAAACAACAATGCAAGATGAAAAAAAAAACCAAAAAGATAAGACAAGAAGATCCAACATCTCGATCCTGAGAAAGGTAGACAAAAAATTATTCCGAACTTAAATAAAAGCCTACAACTATCAGTAGGGACATGACGGTACATGTGATTCTCTCGACTCACAAGATGATACTCCATGCAGGCTAGTAAAATTTCACCAAAACATGCAAGTCCCTGGACTAATGAAATGAAAGATTTTTAGTTCAGAATACGAGACGGTTCGTCACCTATTATTATACAAATAGAGAAAATGTCTACTTCAAGTGTTTCTTCAATATATAATGCATATGATGTACTGACATGTGCTTCGTATTAAGGGTACAGGTAGCAATACAGTTAGAAATATAGTTAGCAATACAGTTCGTAAGTTTGTTAGTATTTGGTTAGAGTTGTTAGACTTTCTCTTATAAAAACAGAATTGTGTAATCTTCATTTTTCAGTTAATACAAATCTTATTTCTCTCTTTAAACTCTCTCTCTCTCTCTAATATCTCTGTGGTCATCCTTCTGTTCATCATTTCTTCTTGATTTTCCTTTCAATTCTCAAACATTGCAATGTAGTTAACATGGTATCAGAGCCACCAAGGCTCACGCCATGGATCTTGGTGGTCGATTCCTCTTCTCTCATTATTTTCTTTCTTCAGTACTTTTTATCGGTTCCGCGTATTTGATCATTTATGCTTCCATATTCATAGTTCTCTCAGCTTCTCTAATGGCGCCCAACGACCACTCATTTCTCCTAATCTTCTTTCTCACCACTCTGTTCTCAGCCATCAACCCAATTGTCACTGTCACTGCCTCTCCCTCACCACCACCGCCTCTTCCGCATTCACGACCATCCCCAAGCACGACGCCCCAACAACTCAACAACATAATCGACGTCCTAATCAGAACTTGCGACTTCGGGAACTGGGTCAACATCATCACCAGCACAAACCCACTAGTCATTCCTCTGAGCGCCACCCTCTTCATCCCGCAAGATAACGCTTTGAACAGCCTCCCCACCACCGCGGTTGCAGCAACCGTCGCCCCAGTACTAGCAGAGACTCCACAGTGGAAAAACATTGATGCGAACATCACCGCCACCACAATGATCGCCTTCATCGCCTGCATTTTGCGATCTTGAAAAACTTGTAGTTCTTGATTTCTTGCGTTTGTAAGAAGAAGATCGAAATGAAGATGATCGATCGAGGACAAAGGCGAGAAATCTATGTATAATGAATGAAGAGAAAAAATATTGTGGAATAATGGAGAAGCGAATTGAAATTACGAATTGGTGGAATGGAATGGATTGGAAGAAGTTGTCTAGTGCATTCTTGCACATTACATGTTCGACGAAATGATAGCTAAAGATTTTTTGTGAAGGTTATGTTTCTTGTCACTTTCTTTGAATTCTTTGAAGAATTGGAATGATTTCTTAGTGCGATTACTTCTGCGATGTGACAATCAATTGTTTTCATCCAAATTTAGGCATGAAATCACCTCACATTCGATCATCTTTTCTGAGTTTCATGTTGTTTTTTTGATATTGGGGTTCAGTATTATCGGAATAAGTATTTTGTTGATGGTTTGTGGATTTTACTCTCAATTAGGTCTTGGAGTTCATTGTTTAGACGATTAACAAGCTCTTGGAAGAAGTTGACTTGTTCTAAAGTATTAGATAAAACCGCGGATGATGCTTTGGGGTGACTAAGAAGCCTTGCAAATGAAGTATGAAGAATAGCAGCATCATAAAGTTGCTTTTCTGGTGCACGTGGAAGCACAACCCTCAATTTTTCTTGAATGGTTATAGGATCTGATCCAGAGATTACCTGCCAGCACCCAAGAAGCACACTTGTTGAAGTTACTCATGGTCCTTAATAATGCAGCTGTTGCTACCATAGTTTGTTCCAAATGGGACTTAGTTTCAAGATTGTATATTGTAAGTTCTTGAATTTCTATTGTCTCTGTATTGGGTATGAATTGTTCAGGAGCTTATCTCAACCTATAATTTCAGAGTCTAACCAGTTTAGTTGTAGCATGTATCTACTAGAAGTCTGGTTGTATATTTCTTGAAGAGATGAAGTTTGAAGAAGTTGTTGACGATAAATCTCACGAAGGGTAATCCCGTTTTATGAGTAGGTAAATCCCACGAAGGGTAATCCTACATAGATGTTGATTTTCAATTGTTGAAATTGTGAAGGCTAATGCCATTGTTCAAAGAAGTTGTTTCTAGTAAAATCCACAAAGGGCGATCCCGTGGTGCTATAGTTAAGGCCGATGCCACACTATAGTTTGTTAATTTTCTGTTTTTGTAAATATTAAAGACCGAAGCCAATGTTGAATGAGATTGTTGACGGTAAATCCCACAAAGGGTAATCCCGTAAGAAGTTGTTATACCGGCATGAGGGTGTGCTACTACTACTTTATAGAAGGTTGTTCTTGTGTAAAACTCCTGATAGAGGCAAAGGAATACAAGGTGTCTTTATTTGTAAGGCAGTGGGAGAAATTTAGACAAACAGACAGAGGCTTTTGGTCAACAGCTACAAAGAGGTCATAGGGTACACTTGTTTGATTCAGGGCTTTGGGAAAGCTAGAAGCTTTGGTGATATGGTTTGAGTATATGCCTTTACTCTCTGTCGTATGGTTGTACATCTACTTCAATTTGTAAGAGATTCATCTGGAAATAAACCAAGGGATGAATCTTATGCCAAGTCTTTTGAACGTGCTTATCAAATGCTAACCGAACTAGAGACACAATCAGTTTTAAGACCAATTCAACAGGATGGAAGATCTTACATGTTCTCCAGAAGGCGGGCAGATGGACGAGAAGAAGAGAATCTATCTGTTGATCAATGGAAGAAAGATCGTTATTTCAAAAACCTGTGTGAGAGCATGTTTAGTTTTTCCAGCATAATGAAGGATAATCAGGTCTTGTCTTTCTTATTTACAGCAGGCTAATCCAAAGTGGTGACTCTAGTCAAAGTGCTACATATGGACAGATGTTTGGGTATCAATCCAATGGTGGTTTTCCTAAATCTACAGTTTTAGTGCTACCATGTCTCAATTCTTGCAATCTCAAACTGGGTTTCCCCAGTTGAGATTGAGAAGGAGTATTAAGGGTACAAGTTAGCAATACAGTTAGAAATATAGTTAGCAATACAGTTAGTAAGTTTGTTAGTATTTGGTTAGAGTTGTTAGACTTTCTCTTACAAAAACAGAATTGTGTAATCTTCCTTTTTCAGTTAATAAAAATCTTATTTCTCTCTTTAAACTCTCTCTAATATCTCTTTAAACTCTCTAATATCTCTTTAAACTCTCTCTCTCTCTCTAATATCGTTGTGGTCATCATTATGTTCATCCTTTATTCTTGATTTTCCTTCCAATTCTCAAACATTGCAATGTAGTTAACACTTCAGACACCTTAAAAATCTCTCAACAAAATAGGCTACTGCCACGTATCACTCGCATGCATTTCAGCCACGTGTCAACCCTGACTGCGAACACTCATCAACCTCGTAGGCTCATCTCTCTCTTTCTCTCTCTTACAAACAGTAGTGATCAAATTATCTCACGGCAAGCAGCTCTGTGTGTAATTATTCTGCAATTTTTATATATATGCACGACGTCGTCTCGTGGAATGCAAAGGTGCTACAGCTGGTTAATATTTGGTTGAAGGCTGAGAAATGGAGGTGGAAGCGTATGAGTTTGCAAGAAACTTGGCGCGGGAGCATGCACAAGTGATACCATGTCTCAGTCTATGTGGCGGTTCTCTGCCTTTGCTTAGTCATCGGCCATTTGTTCGAAGAAAATCGATGGGTTAACGAATTCATCACCACCATTATCATCGTAATTACTTACTTTATTAACCCCATTTTCTTCAATATTATTTGCATGTGTGTGTGTTGGTTTTCAATGGTTCTTAATAATTAGGTTAATCTATACTCTAATTAACCTCCATTTTCACTGTTTTTCCCTGTGTTATTTAGCCATATCATCAGTTATGTCCCTTTAAGTTTATACTAAATAGAGTTGAATATCAGAGTGCGTGATTAACAAACGAACAAACTAACTATAAACTAATATAATTTTATTAAGTGAATGAAAGATTGTCATGACGGCTACATAACCTAAGAGGCTACATTGCGAATGATTTGATCCTCAAACTAAATTACAAGCACTATTTATAGAGCAATAAACTTAAGAAATCCTAATGCGTAAATGCCAAAAATACCCTACAACAAAATCAAATCAAATCTCTAATTAATTTCCTAAATAAACCTAATAAATTCCAACACCCCCCATCAAACTTATGGTGGTACACATCATGAGGCTGCCAACAAGCAGATGCGGATGCAAGCTCCGTTAGGCGGACACAATAAGGCAAGCTCCATTAGGCAAACACGACAAGGCAAGCTCCGTTAGGCAGACATGACAAGACAAGCTCTGTTAGGCAGACATGACAAGACAAGCTCTGTTAGGCGGACACAACAAGATAAGCTCCGTTAGGCGAATAAGGCAAGACAAGTAAACAAATAATCAAGCGAGAGAACAGGCGAGCGAGCGAAAACAATCCAAGCGACAATGAAACATCAATCTTGTGGATCATCAGCATCCAGAGAAGATACCACATCTGCCTGGAGAACAGATAAGACAAGTGATAATGAAACATCAATATTGTGGATCATCAGCAAACACAACAAATGTACGTGCTGATTCATCCCTTAACCATCTTCAATATGAATTGGAAAGAATGAACAAAGAAGCAGGCCGTCACCTCCACCTCGTGCCTGCCTGCCAGGTATTCAAATCCTGAAACCGCTCGTGGTCCTATCTAAGTTCAAGATCAAGCCCTAACGGCCCTTGAAGAAATCACAAAACCGATTCAAGATCAAGTGTCCACCACCCTTGAATCAAACCCAGTTCAAGATCAAATTTGTGGAAAGTAAGTTCAGACCTTTGGAGGAAACCAGGAAACCCTCCAGCCCAGTTCAAGATTAAGCTTGTGGAAAATCAACAATTAGAGGAAACCAGAAAATATTCCAGCCGAATTCAAGATCAAGCCTCGATGGCCCTTGGATCGACATCTACATAAAGGAACTTCAAAACGCATCTTTTACACGTGACAAGCACATGTATACGACACGCCTTAAAGTGGGGGCATTTGTAGACATTGAAATTTCTGTGAAATAAATATTGACCAATGCATTAAAATTACAACCTTCATTCATTTCACCTACATCATACACTCATTTCACCTACAACCTACACTCATTTCACACTCACTTCACCTACAACCTCCACTCATTTCACCTACAACCTCCACTTACTTCACCAAGAAAATTTGTGGTGGTAATTAATTCTCAAAACCTATAAATAGGCTTCTCCATCACAAGACAAAAAAAAACGAATTGACATCACACCAAAACCTTGAAGTTTTGAAACTCTAAAAGCTCTCAAGCAAATCCCGAAGGATCAAGAAAACTCTCTTCGTTCTTCGTCAAATCCTCTTTCAAGATCAAGCCCCCACGGCCCTTGAAGAAAGTGTTCATTGTTCATCACCCATTCATCCTAAGATCAAGCGCCAACAGCCCTTTGGATCAACAACATCTGTTCTTCAAGAATCAAGCCCAAAAGCCCTTGAAGTTCGTTCATCATTCATCGTTCATCCATTCTTCAAGAACAAGCCCAAAAGCCCTTGAAGATCATTCATCGTTCGTCGTCCATCCAACCTTCAAGATCAATCCCAACGGCCCTTGAAGAAACTTTCATCTACCTTCAAGATCAAGCCACCAACCCCCCATGAAGAAACTTCCCGTTCATCTAAGATCAAGCCTTGACGGCCCTCGGATCAACAACATCCACAAACCAACATCTTACGGAGATCGAATCAAAGAAACAAATTGTAAAATAGATTGTAACCCCAAAATTAAATACAAATATTATTTTGTACATGTGTTCTTATTTCGTTCATCGTAGGAATATTTCGTGTTCACACATTTGCGGGCGTGTGTGTTGGTTTTCAATGGTTCTTAATAATTAGGTTAATCTATACTCTAATTAACCTCCATTTTCACTGTTTTTCCCTATGTTATTTAGCCATATCATCAGTTATGTCCCCTTAAGTTTACACTAAATAGAATTGAATATCAGATTGCGTGATTAACAAACGAACAAACTAACTATAAACTAATATAATTTTATTAAGTGAATGAAAGATTGTCATGACGGCTACATAACCCAAGAGGCTACATTGCGAATGATTTGATCCTCAAACTAAATTACAAGCACTATTTATAGAGCAATAAACCTAAGAAACCCTAATGCGTAAATGCCAAAAATACCCTACTACAAAATCAAATCAAATCTCTAATTAATTTCCTAAATAAACCTAATAAATTCCAACTCCCCCCGTTAAACTTATGGCAGTACACATCATGAGGTTGCCAACAAGCAGATGCGGATGCAAGCTCCGTTAGGCGGACACGATAAGGCAAGCTCCGTTAGGCGGAGACGACAAGGCAAGCTCCGTTAGGCGAACACGACAAGACAAGCTCTGTTAGGCGGGCACGACAAGACAAGCTCCGTTAGGCAGATAAGGCAAGACAAGTAAGCAAATAATCAAGCGAGCGAACAGGCGAGCGAGCGAACGCAATCCAAGCGGTGCAAGTGCAAGATTCCAAAGCCAGTGCGAACTTCCAAACCAACTTCATGACAAACTGATACGCAGCAGACAAACGAATGAACAAATTGATAACCATCTAGAACAGATTAAATTCCGAAGAATCGAACCTGCTCTGATACCAAGTTGAATATCTGAGTGCGTGATTAACAAACGAACAAACTAACTATAAACTAATATAATTTTATTAAGTGAATGAAAGATTGTCATGACGGCTACATAACCCAAGAGGCTACATTGCGAATGACTTGATCCTTAAACTAAATTACAAGCACTATTTATAGAGCAATAAACCTAAGAAATCCTAATGCGTAAATGCCAAAAATACCCTACTACAAAATCATATCTCTAATTAATTTCCTAAATAAACCTAATAAATTCCAACAAATAGTACATAGTTTGGCGACTAATGGATACGAAAACACTTGACTCTCTAGATACAAGAAAATTACAATTCGAAATGTGTGTATACTCTACATATTTTGTTGTTTTAGTAAGAAGTTACTTTTGCACATGTATCAGACTGAGAAAATGTGAGGTGTTAATGTTTGCCAAAATGGTTGTACTAATAGTTGGCTATGACCTTCATATATAACAAGTTTAATGAGTACTTTACTTTTTTTTTTTCATTTTTACCTAGTCTACTACGAAATTAAATTTTCATATATGTAATAAAAAAAATGAGCTGATGAACTTGAAATGCTTAATTCAGATAGACCAGCTGCTGGGAATTATACTGGGGAAATTTAATTTGCATTTGGAAGATTATTGATAAGCTCGGAGCCTGCCTAATAATCATTTTCATTGTCTAAACTGTTTTTTTTTTTTTTTCCCCTTTATTTTCTCAAACAGGGATGCGTAACTGGAACAATAATCTTGCTTGTGAGCAAAGGAAAGAGTTCTCACATACTGCGATTTAATGAAGAGTTGTTCTTTATATATCTCCTCCCACCTATAATATTCAATGCTGGGTAATTCAGCTTTCGTATCGATTATAGTAATCCTGTTCTAATTAATTTGCTTGCCGGACTAGTAGAAACTTAGAGACAAATTCACTTACCTGGTTAATTTTACGACCAACGCAGATTTCAGGTCAAGAAGAAACAGTTTTTCAAGAACTTCTTAACCATCATGATGTTTGGGATGATTGGTGTTTTCATTTCAATATTCATCATAACTGTTGGTAACACTTTAATCTGTTGTTCTTTACATATTTATACCAGTTTTATTTCGATTCCTTAATTATTTTCCAACGTTTGATTTTTCTTTGTGCTAATTGTTATAGATTTCTGTAGAACTGAAAATGCCTGCATGTTACCTCTTGGCTTAGGCGCCTGGTGGCTGTTCCCGAAGTTGGGATTTGGTGGCCTGAATGTACGAGACTATCTCAGTTAGAACTGAAAATCTTTTCGATGAAACCACTAGTAATTTATATCAAACGAACTGCCAGTTTTATGCTATATAACAGTATAATCGTGTTAACTTTTGGTTTACATCAATCTTTTGTCTTGAAACAGCTGTCGGAATAATTTTTTCGTCAACTGATAGTGTGTACGCTGCAGGTTTGTCATGTTTTAGATTTTCCTTTTCATTTAATTTGGGCAATCTGCTCCTGCATTTGGATTTGCTGAGATATTATATCCACTTTGTGCAGATTCTTCATCCAGACGAAACTCCTTTACTGTACAGCCTAGTCTTTGGGGAAGGAGTGGTGAAGGATGCAACATCAGTTGTCCTGTTCAATGCAGTTCAAAAGATTGATGTTAGTAAGCTTAAGGGCACGACTGGACTTCGTGTCATTGGAGACTTCCTGTACTTTTCTTTACAAGCACTGCTCTCGGTATTGCAGTAAGTTTACCATGGGACCAATAATGGCGATATAATATCGCTTAAGTATTATTCGGAATACTAAGCTCACTTATCCGTGGTCTCAAATTGGTTGTGTTTTATTTTGAGTTTGGACTTGTGGCGGCATATGCCCTTAAAACCTTATGCTTCGGAAGGTTAGTAGCATAATCACAGATCCCTCAGGGCAAAGACATTTGTGATAGATGTGGTAGGAAATCTCAGATGGTACCTGTGCCAATCTTATTTTATCCTCTCTTACAGGCATCCAAGCATCCGGGAGGTTTCCATAGTGGTTCTAATGGCTTATCTGTCTTACATGGTCGCTGAGGTAAAAAAGTGTACTTGACACTTTAAAATTTCATTGAACTTGTGTTTCATTATGTGTTCAATAATTCATTTGCACGTGCGATTTTTCTCTTAACTGTTCTTGTATATTTTGGAGAAATGAACTTGGAAGCTTGTTTGTTATTTCGCCGTGTAGCTGAAAACCCCCCTTAATTTTAATTGACCTACAGCTGTTCGATCTGAGTGGAATTCTCACTGTTTTCTTCTGTGGGATTCTCATGGCATAACATCACTGAAAGTTCACGAATCACAACCAGGCATGTCTGATATTAGGTGTTTGGCTTTCTGACGAAGCCGCTTATAACTTATCTGCTTCCCCACACTGCATGCAACTAGCAACATTCAGCGTAAAGAATCGAAGGACATATCAGATCACCTGAATCTGCCTTTGCTCTCCTTCGAAGAATCGGCTTCCACGAATATCAGTCGTGCAAAGGATAATCTGTCCATGTTAATAGAAAATCCCGTACACACCATACACTCCTACTGGAGGAGGTTTGATGATGCCTATATGAGACCGATATTTGGAGGGCCAATTCGCAATCAGTCTGCATGTTAAGTGAAAGCCTCCGGTTTAAGTCCGTCATAGCAGCACAATCAAAGCACCCTCACGAAACACAGCCGTGTCCTGTTGCTAGAAGTAGGTACACCGTAAATTAACTTGTTGCGATCACGAGGATGCTTAATTTGTAGGACAGCATAAGCAAAACATCAGCCTTTTCTGCCGTTAAATGTGAATTCGAGGGGTTCGATTTTACTTTCATACAAGGAGGGATTCGATGTTACCTTTGTTACAGGGCGGAATGAATCATGGAGGCTGCCGAATAAATTCGTGGACTTGTAAAACTGTGCACATATTATTGTGTGTATGTTGAGGTAATAACCGAACAGGGATAACACAGGTACATGTTTTCCAAGTGCTTCAAACGACTGCAATGAACCAAAGAAAATAACAGTTAGAAACCAGTGTAATCCAATAAAAATCGACAAATAATTCGCTCTAAGGAAGCTTCGGCATCTTACCGCGGCATTCTCGTGGTGTTTTCAGGCCACACCTCTTAGGCAACGCCATAGCCGCGCAGGGTCAATCCCAATCGAAGGGAGGACGGACTTGAAGTTGCAGAGGCAGGGTGAGTTGGCTTGGCGGACAACACTGCAACATTTCTTGGTTGGTGGTTTTGGTGATTTGGCAGTCACTGCCGGGCGGCACTCCTTCAGTTGGGCGGATTAAATGTTGCATATGGAGACTGCCGTGGCTCCACCACCAAGTGCGATCAACAAAATCGACAGTAGCCATGACGCCACGCTGCTAGTCCTTGTCATTTTATCTCTCCCTATCACTCAAAGGAGCACATTTTGTTCGTCTTTGGGGATAGATTTATAGCGCATAGATGAAGATTGTTTATAATTGTGTCAAATTCTGGGTTTGTCATGTGAACAAGTTGGTAGGAACCATTAATAAAGAATTGCAACTTCTTAAATAATGTTTTAAACAATCGATTAAGACATTCTACGCTAAATTTATCTATAAGATACGACGAGAGAATTCAACTAAATAAATGGGTAAAACAGTAAAGGTAAACTCCGATATCGACTAAATAAATACATTCATTAACTGAAATGAGTTAAAGAACATGTACTTACATTTGGTTCTGTTTTTTCTAGTGTCTGCTATTTTACAGGTGTTGGAAACTCCAGAAGCTGCTCACTCTAAACCTAACAGGCCTAGTCAGACAAACCATGGCGCCATCGACAAAATAAGACATGCCATCACTCTACTTACAAACATGACCTAAAATAAAAATATGCTACATAACCGTTCGAAGTACAAGGAAATACATCAATTTCTCACGAAGGTTTAGCACACAAAGTTATTGCGCCTGTGATCTGCAACTGCAACTGCAAGAAATGACCAACATTCCATCAAAACTTACGAACTGAGATTTAATACCTAATTAAAAGAAAAGAAGAATGGAAGCAATGATGTCGATGAACAGTCAAAATGAATTTAATGAGAACTACAACGGTTAGTACAATTAAGAGATAAAGAAGGAAAATTACAACTAAATAGCAGAGTGATAAATTTAACATCCACGAACCTACTTGTAAACAAGAAAACAAAAACGGATTATCAAAACAATGCCTACAAACCTATTATCATCTCCTGAATATGTGATGACGTTCCAAAATATCTGGTATTTCCAATGCATTGATGGTTTCACAACCAAATATTTCTTGAAGCTTTGCATCACAATGTATAGCCATTTGATTTTGAGGATCCTGGAGATTGTATTTAAACGTTAATATAATTGGTTTCTGAAGTTCGATTTACATTTGTGCTAGAAAACTTCAATTTAACAGTCACTGAATCAAAATAAATTTATAATTTTCTATTTATTTTGAGAATGGGGAGTCAGATTCAACCTACCTCCAGATGGTGGACCTTTATGTACTCCCAGATACGCATTAAAACCTCTGATTGGATCATCTCCCTTACACCAGCACCAAAAAAATTTGCAAGTGCTTCAGATATTATCAGGGAAGGACTCGGTTCTGTACTCTTCGTTGCAGACTCCACGGCATTCTTAGGCACCTTGGGCTTCTTGGGAACTGCTGGTTCTGAGAGCACCAAAACATCTCCTTAGGCATGCATTATATTTTATACCCATACCACAAAACACACAGGAATATTGTGGCCCCATACACCCAGATAGAGGGAACTGTTACACCAAATACATACTTGATGGTTCGAGTGGAATAATATGTTTAGCAAGCAACTTGTTCATCTTAAACATGTCAGTACAGTCTGTCTCAAAAACCACTCGCAGCTCATCATTGCAAATAATTTTCCTCTTGTTACCAGGATCTTGGAGATTGTTCTTCCTTATGTAAGCCCACAGTTGTTTAACAATCTGAACTCAACATTAAATATAAAACAAAATAAAATAAAAACCCTCCCGGCAGATAATAAATCAACTTTTACGAATAGCACAAATGGATGAGCATGAACCTCAGTCCTTGGGAGAGTTGGGTGGCCAACAATGGCCTGAAGCTCAGGCGAAACACCACAAAGTTTGTTTAGACCCCCCGGGCCACCTTTTCTCTTAGCTTTAGGTTTAGCACTGCTTATAAATGATAAACGCACATAAATATTAGCCCAAACATCAAACTACCATTACGCACCCAACTTACTAGAACAACTACATCATGTAAGCAGCTTTCCCTATTAATTGCTTGCAACCCAAGACTTCAATAAATAAAACTTGATGCATGACATTCCAAATAGCTTCTGCAAACAAATACACCTTACATATACTCCACCAACACCGAAGCAATTGGAAACAGCATTCTACAGTAAGCCTATATACCCCAAATGCTCAGGGATAGGGAGCAAGAGAGCAGTGGAACTTCTTTTTCTCTTTGCACTTCTCAAATTTTAGTTTCTCGATTTCCCATTCCCCAAATAACATAAAGCTAGGGAAATTCTCTAACTTCTACAAAGCATACTACCCATTTTCTTGCCATTGGTCAAATTTCATTCCCCAAATAACGGAAAATTTTGACTTTTGCAAAGCATACTATCCATTTTCCCGCTGTTGCTCAAATTTTATTGAAAGCCAAACAACGGCTCAAAAATATGAAGGAAATGAAGTTCGGAAACTAAATGTGAACACCAATTTCCTTAAACCCTAATTTCCCCAAACACACAAATTGGCCGGGGGAATACCAATTTCGCGGTAAGCAAGCTGAGACATAGTGGAATTAACCAAACACAATACAACATGCCAAGCCCTATTGCATTATTCCCATCCCTCAATTTTCTCGGAAACCAAACAGAAATTATTCAAAAACAAAAGAAAGAAAACTAACCTGTCCTTGGGCGTGTTAGAGCCTGAAACGGGATCAGGAGCGTCGGTGCCGGGCTCTGGCTTCAGGAGTGGAGGCGGGGGCTGGGAGGAGAAGGTCTGGAAGGCGGAGGGGGCGGGATGGTGGTACTTAGGGGGTTGGTGGAGGGCAAAATGGTCTTTGGGGTGCTGAGACTGGGGAATTTGTTGGGGTTGGGGTTGGGGTTGAGGTTGGGGAGTGGGTGGGTGGGATCGGAAGAGGTAGTGGATCTGGGCCCGAATGAAGTCGGTCTTGTGGGAGAGGTCGAGGCCGAGCCTGGACTCGAGCTGCCGGACGACGTCGTTTAGGGTGGTGAAGGTCGCGGTGGTGGTGTTAGGGTTGGAAGTGGAGTCGTGGATTAGGGCTTGTAACGCTTGCGATATCTCTTGTTCTGTCACCATTCTGATTCTCTCTCCTCTCTCCTCTCTCTTTCTCTCTCTGCTGAGTGCTGTTGAGAGCTTATCTCTTTCTCTCTCTTGGGTTTTGGATTTCAAATGACCGAACTGCCCTCCTTGTGGTCAGGCGGTGACCTGTTTGAAATTCTACAATGCTGATGTGGTGTATCTCATCCGTTTAGTTCGCCATGTGTCTTTTCTAGTAAAAAATTAGTGTTGTTTTCACAGGAAAAGATCCTCGCCGGTTTCCCGTGATCGTATAGTTAGTTTTAGTTAGATACTATTTATATTTAATTTTAAATTTTAAATTTTAAAATAATTTCTGACCGCACGATGTATGTTGAACAGTCACGATGACGAGATCCTTAAGATCTCCAGGAAAAAGATCCGTCCGTTTCCACAACACTGCCTTATCTTCCTATCTATTTTTAATGAAATCTTTAATTACAAGTTTGTTTATTTGTAAAATGATAATTAAGACCTAGATATATAACAATACAGGGTTTTAAGGAGTGGGATTCCCATTTTAGCCAACAAATGGAGATGATGGAAGCTGTCACCCGATCCCTTTTAATGTGATCGTACTAATGATCGGTGGCAGCCACTCTCCACCTTCTTCTTAGCCTCTCTCTCCCTTTTAATCCTCAACCAACCCTTCCACGTCTGTTATTCCCTTCACTTCCCCCTCTCTCACGTCCCCCTTACCCTCTCTTAGCTTCTATAACGCCTCATATCCTCCCTCTGTAGTTCTTTCCCACCATTTTGTGAACAGCTCCTCCATGGCTTTGTGCCTCTCCCAGATCCGAGCCTTGCCCATTTCAAGGTCCTTTCATAATTTGGGGCTAGATATATGGTCAGGAATGGTTTCGTGGTTGCTGGTGGTTGGTTTCACTTCCATTAACTTGTTTCCATGGCGGTGACGCTTTCCTCGACCGATTTGGTGGTTGCGCATTCTTGCATGCTCAGATCCGGCGGACCTGCCACCTTGGGTGTTCAAATATGTTGGTGTCGTTGTCTTGTGGATCCGCATGAGTTAGCTTCGCCCATGTGCAACCTGATCTACTCATGGATGCAGCAGAGTTCACTAGTGCAGTGAAATTGTGGTCTTGGTCCGTGTCCTGCTCGCTAAAATGAGCTGATCGGTGGTCCCTTTCTCAAACTAGTGTTTAATTATGTTGCCTAGCTCTACCAATGTTATGGTCGCGTGTTTGCTATAGTTGGATGTTGTCTTCGCTTTAAGCGATGAGTTTGTGGTATCGTATTTCAACAATGACTTTTGTGGTCTCGTCTATGTGATGAATGTATGTGGCCTCGCATTTGTATGATGACCTATGTGGTCGCTTGATATAGGTATGTTGCGTCTATTAGGTTTTTGTGACATATTTGTATTGATGACATTTTGTAGGGTAGGTTAGTGCTTGTGGTAGCCGTAAAAGGTTTACTGTTGTTTGTTTCATTATGCAAATTTACTCCAGCTCAATTCTTGATCACTAGATTTTTTTGTACCCGAATGGCAACCTCTGTAATTTTTTGTGAAGATCAATGAAATACCACTCTATTGTTTCTTGTAAAAAAAGAAAAAAGAAAAAAAAAACCAACTCTGGAATGGTAGGGTTTAAAGCAACTTCTACATTCATAACAAAGAACCTGAAC
Organism: Heteromeles arbutifolia; assembly: GCA_024362995.1. Lineage (NCBI taxonomy): Eukaryota > Viridiplantae > Streptophyta > Magnoliopsida > Rosales > Rosaceae > Heteromeles > Heteromeles arbutifolia. The sequence continues at coordinate 27,186,251 of JANCRC010000005.1, forward strand.
CTGCACGACACCCACTGTTAATGCAATTAAAAAAAATTGCAAATGAAATAAAATTTTCTAAGGCTGTGAGTTTGTGGAGACATACCAAGCGGATCCAGATCCAACAGTAAGCACTCTTGTATCAATCAGAAACAATTCTCCTGATGTTTTCCTCCTTTCCTCTTTCCCATTTCCCGTAAACAATAAGCACTCTTGTATTTATCATCATGGTGAGGTAAATATTAAAAAAAAATCATAAGAAACTTGCATGTATAATTCGATAACATGTTTATGTGCCCATCGGATACTTTGGAATCAACCGCCATGAAAATGAAATGGCGTCACCTGAAAGAAAGGTGGTTCGTGCCATGGGTTGGGCGCAAACATGCAAGTTCACACACGGGCCCTAAATCAAGGTGTGGAAAATTTCTCCTTCTGCCGTACTTGCTTTAAGTGTCTCCATAATTGTTGTCTTGACTGCTTCATCGATGGAAACTTTAAGTGTCATCTTGTTTTCATTGATAGAAGCTTTAGTTCTCAAGGTCGGTATCTTCCCCACAGAAGAAGCATACAATAATCATTTTTCAAGCCCAATTTGAAGTCAATTATTAACAATTTTAAGCCCAAAGCCAAACTTCTCCACCTAGCCCGCATCTTCCACCCAAGTCTGTGTTGAGACTTATGCTTACTTTCTTCTGCATCTTCCCAGCCGCACAAACTCTCCCAGCCTGTATCTTTCGCATTTTCCGCGAATCCATTTCCCCTTTTCTCCCTGCCAACCATCGTCCTGAGCCCCGTCGTCACCCCAGTAAGCTTTCTCCGGCCGTCTCAACGTCAACCTCCACGAGCTTCCTCTTCAATTCATCTGTTTTTGGCTGTGTTTACTGGTGGATTGATCGATTTCTATTAATGGGTTTTATTTAATTATATGCCCGATAACCCAACAATCCCAACGCTCACTTAACTAACAACTATCTTCATAATTCACATCACGTCCAACAAAGTTCACTTCTAATTTTGGTTCAACAAAGGAGGATGCAATTATCTCACTCCTAAACTAAGGTAGTTTGTGCTTTCCTTTAAGTCATCTCCAACCGAAGAGTGCAAAGACTAGAGGGCCGAAAAACGCCCGAAAACTAGGGCTCGTTGGCCCTACGAAATCTGAAAGAGCCAAAGGGCTGGCCCAATCCAGCCAGCCAACTAGCTCCGAGTTGGGCTAGAGGGCTGAGTATTCCTGTCGGATATAACCGACAGGAATATATCCGACAAGAATGCTAGGCCAAATTTTCAAATGCAACGGCTAGCTGACGTCAGCTAGTCGTTATTTTATAATTTTTTTTTTACATTTTTTTTTATTTACAAATTTTTTTTCCTATAACTTCTATTTTTAAATTCTATTTTTTTTATAACTTCTATTTTACAAAATTTGTTTCATATTTTTTTTAAATTCTATTTTTTTTCCTATAACTTCCTAAGCCATTATACAACATTAAATTAAATTAAGTAACATGAAACAACATTAAATTTAAATAATAAATTATGTTTGGCCCTATGACCCTTTGGCCCTTAGTTGGAGACGGTTTTTTGTGATAGGGCTAAAACAAGCCCTATGGCCCTCGGTTGGAGATGGAGGCAAATATGGCCATGTACTATTCATTAAAATATTAATATCTTGGAGAGCCAGAGGGCTAAAACGAGCCATCTGGCCAGCCCTCGGTTAGATATGGCCTTAAGTCAAACAAGTATAACATATGGACCTTAGCTTGAGGAGGCATGTTCATGTGTAATTGGCAAAAACCCCCTTATTTGGTGCCGATAGTAAAAATTTATAATCTCTTTCTTGTACCCCAAGCACTATAGCAGCCGCATATTGTGAGCCTACTTTAAAATACCACCCACATATTAGGCCATCTCCAACCGAAGGGTCCAGAGGGCCAGAGGGCCGAAAATAGCTCGAAAACTGTCTCCAACCAAGGGCTAGGCCAGATGACTTGTGGGCCCCACGGAATCTGAAAGGGCCAAAGGGCTGGTCCAATCCAGCCAACCCCGAGCTGGCCAGAAATTTAAGAATTGTTGTCGGATATAACCGACAACATTGTTATTAATCCTATCGATTATATCCGACAATAATTCTTAAACAATTTTTTGAATCCAACGGCTAGCTGACGTCAGTTAGCCGTTGCTAGTTGACGCTAGTTACCATTGGATTCAAATTTATTTATTTATTTTGGTTGTTTGGGCCATTTTTTTTTTAAATTCTTAAAAATCCTATTTTTTTTCCTATAAATACCTAAACCATTCATTCACCATTCCTCACAATGTTTTCACCATTCCTACACCGTTTCAATTCTCATATTTTCTTACCTCTTTCAAAAATATTTCCTTCAATTATTTCAATAATTTTCAACTGGCCTCGTCTGCAATAAAAGGTAGGGCTTGGACCCGAAAAGAAGATGAAGCTTTTTGCAGGGCTTATAGATGGGTGTCAGAAGATAGTGTGAGGGGGAGTTCTCAAACAAGTGAAGGTGTTTGGACTCGTGTGTCCAAAAAATACTTAGAGTTCTACGAAGGCACCACTCCACTGAATGTCCGAAACCACGAGAGTTGTTCTTCAAGATGGAAGAAACATCTTCACCCAAGTTTGAACAAATGGCATCAAGCACTGTTAGCAGCCGCAATTAGACATGAAAGCGACACTAACTACTACAACGAAGTAAGTGTTTTCACAATTTATTTTAAATATTTAATTATATTACATTTAATTTCATGAATTACTTTCCCTTAATTTTTGTAAATACATTTAATGATATTACATTTAATTTCATAAATTAATTTCCTTTAATTTTTGTAATTATATTTTCTAGGTATGCCAAGCGGAGGAATTGTATATGGAGGGCAGCTTGAAACCATTTCAGTTTCACAATTGTTGGGAGATTTGTAAAGGGTGGGCGTTATTTGAAGATCCACCTCAACATAGAGTAGGTCCTACGCCGGTGTTCGGAATTGCATCCTCAGCTGCATATATGGATGAAGATGGATCTCCTACCATTCAACAAACAAGGGTAGAAAATTCGTCTTCGGGTGAAGGTTCCATAGCTAGGGCTATGGGACGAAACAAGGCACGAAGGTTGAAGGAAAAGGGTAAGGCAAATGATGATTACGCCGCTCAACAGGAAGTGGCGGCCTCATTGCGATTAATGGCGGAGCAAACTGCCCTTAAGGCGAAAGAAAGGAACCGTAGGCATGAAGAACGGGCCAAACAAATACAAGAAGAGATGGATGATAAGAATATGGAAAGGAACACTTTGAATTACACTCCAATGAGTAAGGCCTATTGTGATAGAAAAAAAAGAAGAAATTATGACCAACGGTAGTTGTTTACCTCTGACTATACTCTTACAATGGCGGATGATGAAGATGATGTTGATTATGGATATTAAATTTAAGTTGTTGTAGTTTTTAAATTTAAGTTAATGTTGTTTTTAAATTTAATTTGTAGTTTTTAAATTTAATTTGTCGTTTTTAAATTTAATTTGTCGTTTTTAAATTTAAGTTAATGTTGTTTTTAAATTTAATTTGTAGTTTTTAAATTTAATTTGTCGTTTTTAAATTTAAGTTGTAGTTTTTAAGTATAAGTTGTAGTTTTTAAATTTAAGTTGTTGTTTTTAAATTTAAGTTGTTGTAGTTTTTAAATTTAAAAAATAAATTATGTTTGGCCCTATGACCCTTTGGCCCTCGGTTGGAGACGATTTTTTGTGACATGGCTAAAACGAGCCTTATGGCCGTTTGGCCCTCGGTTGAAGATGGAAGCAAATATGGCCATGTACTGTTCATTAAAATATTAATTTCTAGGAGGGCAAGAGAGTTAAAACGAGCTATCTGGCCAGCCTTCAGTTGGAGATGGCCTTAGTTTTAATAAAGCGACCACCATTGTGTATTTTTTTCAGTTGTGAATAGGTTAAGATCACTTACAACCAATCAATTAAGATATTCACCAATACAACAAATGCATTAAGAATATAATTAGGAACACAAACAACAATTACTACCCAAATATCCACCAATCTACAATATTTACTAATCCAATCTACCAACAGGTTCTTTTGTCATATAACATGCATGCTAATTTATTTAAAGAAAGTCAATTAAAACAACAACTAGACACATTATCTGTGCAAAAGGTTGGTAGTATACGATTTACTATAATAAATTATTGTACAAAAAAAAATTGATGGTAAAATTTGCTTTTTATTTGTAAAAAAAGCTGCTTGTTTGTCAGCTCTCTCATCTCGGTAGTTTTACTCTCATTTTTAAATACCAGGAGGCATACAAAAGTATTAAATTAGGTTCACATCCTTCATTTTGCTACTATGTTGATTAAAATCCTATTCATTTTCATTTTTTGATCAAGGTCCTTGTGACACACCCCGACCCGAAATTGGGGCGTGCTGGCCGTCACGTGAGAGTGACGTAACCATGTGCACAGTGCGGAAGCAAGATTAATCAGGAAGATACGAACAATTTAAAATCATGCAACTAGCAATCCAAATCAAGATAGTGTGCTAGTGCGAGAATTAAGATGGTTTACACAACCAGAGCATAAATGGTCTACGTGCAGTCAAGCAGAAAGTACTAAATAGAGATAACACCTGAAGGTGGTCCTACATAAGTGAATTCTGTCAGAACGTCCGATGAGCTCCTTGTATGCCACCAATGAACACTACCTAATACTTGGAAGGGCGAAAAACAAAGTTGAGTGGATAAGAAACAAATCTTTTCAAAACCTTTCTTTTCTCAAAAGTTATAACACCTCGCCGTAAAACCTGTATAATTTCCCAAAAATAAAGTATATACTCATATATATAATTCTCAAAATCCTGCTGGAAAATATGCATGTATGAATATATGTATGTCATGCCAAAGTATCATAACTGAATGCCAAATCATAACTTTGTGAATGTGATTGAATACTAGATATCAACTCAGCCCTCGGCTGTATATAGCTTATAAAAATCTCATCATATCATATAGCTCATAATCATCTCAATCATATCATATATCATGCACACACATCAATACCACCTCTAGTGGTCTACACAACATCATTGTATATAGAATAATATGCTCTAGTGCTACAATCACGTGAAGACTATGCGAATGATTCGCGGGTCACCTACGAGTCGAACCCATTTATAGTGGCCTATTCGACAGGACTATGCACCTAACTTGGATCCAAGACGAGCATGCGATGCGGGAGGTGAACATCACGTGAAAGACTATGCCCCTAACTCTGGGCGGGAGCACTAATATCAGTGTGCAAGTTTATGAGCTCTAATCACATCACATCACATCATTCATTCTCATCATAACTAGTATATAAACTTACCTGCCACTTACCTGTTCGTCCGCAACACCATCATTATTATATGTAATCACTAATGCATAATAAAGTAAATAGATACTTTGCATGGCATTTCAAATCATACTATTCTTTAAATTCACTTTCTGGGAAAAGCAAGTATATAGGTATATACGGAAAACAAAAGCCCACTCACTGATAAGTAGCCGGGTTGTAACCCCCGTACTTAGCCTGGCTACGCTCGTCCTCCGAATAGGTCTCGCCTATATGAGAAGTAACTAGAATAACGTTAATTAACGCACATAACCAAAACCTTAGAAATAACTTCTCATACATTGCTGTAATTGGGTATATGAATATACCACAATGATCTACTCAATCTTAAGATCATCCCCATATTTTTAGAAAAATTTTCTGACCATCCACGCGCCTGCCAAGGCATTGCCAGACGTGCCTTCACGCGCGGCCATGTGATCTGCACACTGACGGCGTCAGTTAACGCCATCAAGAATATTCCTTGGAATATTCCATTAAAACCTAACGGAAACCGTCCAAACTAACTGATGGCGTTAGCATATTCCGTCAAAACTGACGGAATATTCTCTGTCTTCTCCGGCAACTGTTCACTGGTTTCTGAAAAAACTTCCAACTATGGTTTCTTCTTCATTTTTGCACCATTTTCTACGTACTTTATACCAAAATGAAGATCTCACAAAGATGGACCTCAATAAGCTTCCTATAAGCTTCACATTTCCAAAAACATCCATAATTACGTGTGCATGAATAGTGCACAAATCGGAGATCATGAAAAACTAGGGTTTTCGAAGGTATCCTTACCTGAAATGGGTACCAGTGAGTTCGTATGGACGAGATGAACACAATGGAACCAAGCACGATCTTGATCTATCAAGTTTCAAAGGGTTTCTGGGTGTGTCCGTACGTAGAAAATGAGAGAGAGAGAGAGAGTCTGAGAGATAGAGAAAGTACGAGAGTGAGAGAGAAAGAGAGTGATGTGAATGTGTGTGTGTGGTCCAAATACATCCAACCAAAACAATTGGACCACCCCCAAACTTAAACACACACGTACCCTAATTAACGTCCAAGGGCATTTTAGTCTTTTCACACCTTCGAGAATAATTTTCCGAGACGGGCTGTTACACCTTGGGTATTAATAACATCATTAATTATTTGAATAATAAAATATTTTTATTTTTAAACATATTCCTTTAGTGTTAAAAATGTTACAATTAGTATATCTATATATTTATGGCTAAATTTTTTATCATATATTTTTATTTTTAGTTTGTACCTATTTTTAATTTGCAAACCTTTTTTAATTTGTACCAATTTTCTTTTCATTTTTAATTTGTACCCATATATTAGTTTCTTTTTGTGCCCATATTTTTTTAAAGTTTTATTTGTATTTGTACCTATGTGTTTACTGTCACGTGAGATTGTATATTTAGTCAATGATTACCAATTTTCTTTTCATTTTTAATTTGTACCCATGTATTAGTTTCTTTTTGTGCCCATATTTTTTTAAAGTTTTTTTTTGTATTTGTACCTATGTGTTTACCGTCACATGACATTGTATATTTAGTCAATGATAGAAAAATTACATATGGTATATTTATGTTTTATGGCTAAACTTTGTATCATATATTTATATTTTTAGTTTGTACCCACCTTTAATTTGCAACATTTTTTTTAAAATTTGTAGTATTTTCTTTTTAGTTTTAATTTGTACCCATATATTAATTTCTTTTAGCGCCCATATTTTTAAAAAATTCATTTGTATTCATAATTTTTTAATCTTTTATTTGTACCCTAATTTATTTATAATGTACCCATTCTTCTTTATTAATGTACCACTGCAAGATCCCACATCGCCCATGGGTGTGGATCCTGTGAGTCTTATATGTATATTCCCATCTCTACCTAGCGCGAGGCCTTTTGGGAGCTCACTGGCTTCGGGTTCCATCGGAACTCCGAAGTTAAGCGAGTAGCGCGCGAGAGCACTCCCATGATGGGCGACCCATTGGGAAGTTCTCGTATGAGTTCCCAGAAACAAAACTGTGAGGGCATGGTCGGGGCCCAAAGCAGACAATATCGTGCTACGATGGAGTTGTGCCAGGGATGTGGTGGGGGCCCGGGCCAGGATGTGACAACCACTTTGTTATATGTGAAATGTATTATATTTTTTGCAAAATGTACCAATTTTTTTTAACACTATGGATACATTCTTTTGTCATTTATTATTTCTTATTGTTACATAGTTTTTATCCATTTATTCAATCAAAATGTTTGAATTTTTTTATTGTAACCGTTTCTAATAGTATTATAATGAGGGACTTTAAATTTATAGGATTATAAATCTCATAAAATATCAAACAATTAATGTCAAAACTATAAAAATAAAAATATTAATAGTAATATAACGAGGTGTACAAATTCAAGGGACTTTAATCTAACTTTGAAAACCATTAAGGTTTTAGTCAAAGAATGTTAAGGATTATGGACCGCATCCAAAATATCACAATTTATGGGCAAACCGTAAGTATTATTCGGTTATGGTTTTGGATATTGTTATAAGAGTTTCGTATTTGTATCTGTCTTCAAACTTGACCCGAATAATATTTAATATAATTTATACAAGGTCAAATCGGATTAATGATCCTTGTGGTGATAGGGTATTTTAAAAATTGTCCATGTTTTAAAAAAATTAAGATTTAAACCCTCGTGTAAAAGACTGCTAGCAAAGTTAATCCAAAGTGAAACTGACATGCAAGGATAAAAATGTGCGGTCATACTTTGTATCAGTTTACCTTCTTCTACTGCTGCTCTTCTTTTCTCTCATAAATTGAACGACTTTGTCTTCGTCTTTCTGTCTTTGTGTTCGTGATCCAATTTCCTGAGATTGAGTCATTCCCTTCCTCTCTTCTCCATCCTTCACCTTCATCGTCCCTCAGTTTCACAACCTATTCATCTTTTTCCAGAAATTCAAATTTATCACGGATTGACAAATTCATAATCCAAAAATTTCAAATTCCATTCTTTCAAATGTGCTCGCACCTTCTCCTGCTCCATCTGATTGATTTCAGTACCCAAGTCAATCCAATTTATTAAATTCAATCCGCATTCGTATAATTAATCACACTTGCGAGTATGAGATCTGCACACAGGTACTTGGTGACGTTTGACTAGAAATGGATAGTATATTGGCGACTTCTGGTAGTAGGGAGGATTAGGGGTTGTTCATGGAACTGGTGGTGGTCTTAGGTTGGTGGTGGAGGGTACAAGGGTTTGTGGTTCTACGGAGAGAAACCATGGCTAAAGAACTTGAGAAGTATAGTTCAAATTCTCAGAATTAGATGGATGTATTGTAAGACATTCTGAAATCACAACAACAAGACATTAGGATCACGAATAAATCAAATCAATATAAAATAGAGACTAATTAATTATATTGAACTTATCTGTAGAATACGGAAGACATTGCAGAGTTCTAGGTCGTCTTCTACTTCCAGTACTTCAAAATATCTCTCTGCTGTGAATAGGGTTTAGCGTATTTTGAGAGATTGAGGGTATGGAAGCAGGGACTTAATCATAGTATTTATATCATTAGGGTTTAATCACAGCCGGCCTATTATTGGTTGTGAAAATCAAACCCTATCACTTAAGTGTTTAAGTCCCACCATGATACTATATCTTTGTAGCAAAATCCATCAGATTTCTTTAGGTCAATTGCAAAGGTTAAGACTCCATAATCCTTATTTCACTAGGACTATCAGATTACTTATGTCGTTAACTACTCGATAAACAAGTGGCTTACAACATAAGTAATCCAATACATCATTCATTGTCATTCACAACTTTACATTCTCCCACTTGAATGTCAATGATTTATCCTAACAAATAAGAACTCATGGTGATCACTGAGTCTTCATAAGTATGCAACAACCTTTCCTAGCAACCTGTCACTTTGAATTGAATGCAGAACCAAAGAAAACAAAGAACAACTTGGTCTGTTCCTTGCACTCCAAGATCACATACACATTCAACTTAAAGCACTTTGTTGCTAACAAAGTCATGGTGTCAAGAGCTAATAGTCAAAACATTAGCTCACAATAGCCGAACTGAAAATATGAAAATATATTTCAGTACAAAAGTAGTTCACAAAAGAACTCAACAACGTTGGTAACAACATCCAACTTTTCTGTCAATTTAGAATATGATAAGAGAACAAGTAAAATACGACATACTATTTACAAAATCAGGATCTCTTATTAAAACTTATGAACAAAACTTAAACAAAAACTCTTAAAATATCAGCCACTAACACTTCAAATTTTTAACACAAAAGGTAATCTCTTACTCCCACTGATTAAAAGAGACAAAATTATATAAATTATTATTACTCCCACTGATTAAGAGAGTAAAAAAAAACTTTGTAAATGTCTACAAAATGAAACAGATACCTTTCAAATACTCTCATTAGCAAAACATTAGTCATGGGATCTAAAACACAAAATTTGCGAGCTCAACATCTTTATTTTAGATATCTGTAGGGAAGTGACTCTTGTGACTGAAAAACTATACAAAATCATTTGGTCAGTTTTGTTCATCTAACATTTGACAGAAATAGAAAACTTTAACTAAATATTTTCTAATGCCTCAAAAGCATATAATTCTAGAATCATCTTTGGACATAAACTAATTATATTAGGTTTGCATAGCTAAAACATAAAATACAAGGGCAAACGTATATAGCTTCAACACTTTTGAGCAGATGAAGTATATACAATCTTGTCAATTTCATGCTTTACTATCCATTGATTTATAGTTGTACTGAATAAGAAAACACTTTTGAGTGGATTAATTATTCATCAATAACCTATAAATCACAAGTCCAATTTCTTGAACAACAAACAAGAATTAATAAGCAAAACACTTTTTGAGCAGAATATACTTATTAACCCTTCTTGAATTTCCTGCAAGATTAGTTGCATATATAACCAATAAAATATAGACAAGTATGATAATGTACATTTTATCTACCAAAACTATGACCATTAAAAGCATGCAAAATTGATGAGTGTGAAGCCCATAATACATTATTTCTCCCACTTGGACAAACACTCAAAATTGCAAGATTAAACACTAGAGAAAGTGGTTTTCATATAACAAAATATGGGCTAGTTGAATCAATAAAGATAATGTAAGCTCTACCAAAATTTCAGAATTAAAAATAATTTAAATAAAACCAATTTACAATCTTTAATATGCTCAAAACACGAAAATTTCTTAAATAAATTAAAGGTTCATTTCATTAGATAAATAACCTTTAATATGCCCAAAATATAAAAATTTCTTAAACAAATTTGTTGAGTCACAAAATAGTTGGTTTGGACATAATAAACCAATCTATATGTATCAAAATTTGGCTTATATAAGGAACAATATCTCAACATTATTAATTTTTCAACAATAATTTTAATCCAATTTAGAACTTACAGAAAATTAAGGCAAAAGATTGGCAAATTTACCTACTTATTCTCGATTCTGCAAGATTCATCACGGAAGTAGTCGAGTTGTGGAGGATCGAACCAACTCCAAATTGCATGATTGTTACACCTTTGGGCAGAAACTAATCATGCAAAGGAAATACCTGCATAGCTAGCCAAAACATAAAATACACAAAATACATATAGCTTCAACAGCTTTGGCCAGATGAAAATATGTTAGAAGTACTTCATGATTTGCTATAATACTAATTTATAATTGGTGAGTGATTTCCTGAAATTCCCTTTGGGACAAAAGTATTCACCATATAAATTAGAATTCTGATTTTTCAAAATAATCCTTTAGAACAGTATTAAATAACCGTTTTGTTAGATATTCAATAATTCTCAAAAGATTCAATCAGACATAAAAGTATGTCGTTGTTGACATTGAACAATAGAGTTCTCGAAAGAGTAAACATGGTTATTCAGTTATCCGATAGGGACCAAAATGATCAATTAGTAAACTGATGCCACTTTCCAATTTTTGTCTCAAAAGACAATGATCATCATAATCATAATTAATGACCAAACAAAACATTGGTTTGAGCAAAATAAACCAATACACTTTTCAACCAAAATTTAATCAGTGTTGACTAATAAAAGTCATTAGAATTGAGAATTTGCATTGAAAACCAGGACATATTAGAGAAAATAAATATATCAAACAATTGGTACTATTGGATATGCACAAATTAGTGAAAACAATATTGCATAACATAAATAGTTTTTGAAGTACCAAAAATTCAGCATTACCACTTTAGTTTACAAATTCACTAAAAACTCAATTCACTTTAGATTGTCATGAAAATTTTTAGGTATGAACTAGACATATATGACTACTGTTTTGCAAAATTTCATGATTTTTAAAATTTTATAAGCGAGTCAAAAATGAATTCGAAAACAGAGGTGCTGCAGAAACTGCGGAAAATGTTCAGTACAGACCTGAGATTACAAATTCACCAAATATTCATTGTTCATCCGATATGCATGAAAATTTTCAGACAATAAGTAAGCATAAAAATCTGTTAATTAACAAAATTTCATAATTTTGAGGTTTAACAAGTGTACTAAAATTAAATTCGAAATGGGATCTGCAGCAGAAACGGAAAACATTCTGCAGTACATACCCGAGACTAAATAATTCACCAAAACTTCAATCTTTCTCCAATGTGTATGAAAATTTCCAGAAATAAAGTAGACATGTAAATTTATTGTCACCCAAAATTCCATAATTTTTTCGATTCTACAAGTGGATTAAAAATAAAATCGAAATGGAATGTGCTGCAGAAGCTGCGTAAATCTGCAGTACAGTCCCGAGATTAAAAAAATTCACCAATAATTCATTTTCAGACCAATGCTCGTGAAAATTTCCATATTTAAAATAAACATCTCAATGTATATCATACTAAAAATTCATGAATTTATGAGTTACATAGATGTATCAAAATAATGTCATAAACTGACTATTCTGCAGAACTCTGCAGACTACCAGCAACATGGTATCACACTTAAAAATTTACCATAAATCCATTTCTTGTCCAAAAAATGCAAATAATTCCAGCTACAATCCATTCGATATTACAACATGAAAAAATTTCATAATATTTGGAGTTATGAAAGTCTATTAAGCCTAGGTTATTGACATGAGTGATTTTCCTTATGAAAATTACATCAGTTATATAGAATACTAAAAGTAATATTCATTGCAAATAATAGAAGCGACTTTCATTTCATAGAGAAATAACCAAGAACCAAGAACCAAAACTTACTTATTCATTTGCATGTGCACTATAAGGATAAGAGTCGAAAAATGCAAACTTGAATTAATCCCAAATGAAAACACTATATTTGCTCAGAAACAACAAGATAGTTTTCAACTTCTCAATTATAATATCACAAAATCAATTCAGTTGAAACCAAAAGCTTAATTTCAATTCAACCAAATTGCAATAATTTATGAAAAGCAGCTTCATACCTTCGCGGGAATACCCCGAAATTTCAAGCTTCAATTCGAGCATTACAGTCATCAAAGGAGGTTGGTGTATGCTGGGCATTGATGAACAGTAACCCTCACGCGAGGGAGAAACCCTTTACTGTTCGCATGTTTTAACCTCCTTTTTTTTTTTTTTTTTAATAATCAAATAGGAACCGGTAATATTTATCAACCAAATTAATAATCAGAAAATTATATAATAAATCAAAATATTACCCAAGATAAGATTAGGTCATCGTTCACCGAAAACAATAGTGACCTTGATATTTATATTTATTAATTAATAATTCATAATTATCAAATAGGAGTCCATAAAGTCGCATACAACAAACGTAGTTAGAGTTGTATACCTAATTTTAGTTTATCTTGATGCCTAGGTAAACATGATAAAATAAATAAATTGCACGAAAAAATTTGCAGAAAACAAAAGCATGGTTGTGAAAGAAAAACCTCATTGCCCAGATCAATCCATATATTATTAACCACGAAAAATCATTGCACACCAACACAAAATTATGGAAGCATCAAAACAAATTTTCATGAGATGGAACAGTAGAAGGCATCCAACCAAAACGATAAGCAAATTTTCTTTAGTATGTGAATCGTCTTCAATAAACAAATTTGCTTATACCTTTATATCGGACCCTAAGCTTGTTGTGCGGCTCTGGTACCACATGTAAGACATTCTGAAATCACAACAACAAGACATTAGGATCACGAATAAATCAAATCAATATAAAATAGAGACTAATTAATTATATTGAACTTATCTGTAGAATACGGAAGACATTGCAGAGTTCTAGGTCGTCTTCTGCTCCCAGTACTTCAAAATATCTCTCTGCTGTGAATAGGGTTTAGCGTATTTTGAGAGATTGAGGATATGGAAGCAGGGACTTAACCAAAGTGTTTATATCATTAGGGTTTAATCACAGCCGGCTTATTATTGGTTGTGAAAATCAAACCCTATCACTTAAGTGTTTAAGTCCCACCATGATAGTATATCTTTGTAGCAAAATCCATCGGATTTCTTTAGGTCAATTGCAAAGGTTAAGACTCCATAATCCTTATTTCACTAGGACTATCAAATTACTTATGTCGTTAACTACTTGATAAACAAGTGGCTTACAACATAAGTAATCCAATACATCATTCATTGTCATTCATAACTTTACATGTATGTCTTTCTAGATTTCGCTATCAGTCGATGGATAGAGTGTGGAGTGTGTGTTGTGTAGCTCACAAATATGGCCCTCGACAGAGATCGATGAAGAAAGAGCACGAAGTGAATAGGAGAAAGTGTGGATTAGACAAAAATCCATATTTATCCTTGTAGTTAACGATGATTAAACGGAAATATCATTTTTGGGTTAAATTTGCAAACCATCTTTACCGCAAGGGTTTAAATCCTAATTTTTTTACCACAGGGACTATTTTTCAAACATCTTTTCACCACAAGGACTATTAATCTGATTTAGCCTATAATACAAAATATATTTATATTCATTATTCACATAACCCATTACTTTGAGAATACAAAAGTTGTATTTTGTTGGAAAGTTCGAAAGTTTTGAATCAAAATCAATGATAATTCAATGGTGTTTATGGTCAAAGATCAACCAACATCATCAATGTTTTAAATTCAATGCTTTAATTTTTATACTCCACAAGATCTGTTCATTGAATCATTTTATACATAAAAAATTTAATGATGAAATTAATATTTACTAAATTATAATGCAACAACTAAACAAATATATTTTTTTATATTGACGAAGATGAATATAACAGTTAATCGATGAGAAATCCGTTGCCCGGTGGGTATGGTTATGGATAATCCCGATGGTTAATTTGCAATTATGAATATGGTTAATTTTTGTGGTTATGTGGATTGATATAGTATTTCCGTCTTCAAACCAAACCGCTGGCATCTCTAATTCTCCATTACTTATTTTCTTAAATATTGTATATTGTATTGAGTTTATCATTTTAAGAACTAACAATTCTATGAATTTGTTTAACCAAGTAAAATTAACAAAATCTATTTATTTTCCCAGAAATAAATTGTTCATTGTTCTATGTACTACATTTATTCCATTGTATTAACATTTAATCAAAGCCAAAACTCCATTTAAATGAACAAAAGTCATAACAAGAACCGACCAAAAATATTATTTAACTGGAGTTATTAATTTTTTATTTTGTCAAACATAAATTTTGTTAGAATAAATATTAGATTAGCCACCGATAAAATTTGAATCCAAACCGTCATGCAAGGGTTCAACATTTTTCCATCACTATAGTAAAACGTCACTTCCAATTGATGTTATTAATTTATCCAAGTTATATTATATCATGCTGTCTACTAGAGTTCTTTTTGTGTGTATATATGCATCAATGCAAGATACCATTCGTCTCCTTACTCTTTTATCTTTTTGGTAGTATCATCATATTTCATTTCAATCTAAGCAGTGAATTAACTCCAAGATTGCATTTAAAAAGAAAAACTGGGATGCCGTGGTGGCTTGCACATGAGCAAGAATAAGAGGATGAATGAATGTCAGTGTAACCAAACCTTTTTTTACAAGGAAAATAAAATTAAACAGAAAAGCCTCTAGGGCATTAAGTACAAGAAGTTACCAAACTGTAAGGCATTTTTTGCACAAATAACAACAGAATTAAGCCAAATACAATATGAATACAACGAGTGCCCTAAAGTTGTTAAACCGTCAGCGACATAATTCGCTTCTCGAAAGACATGGAAGCAACTGATTGACTCAAAATTTTTATTGAGAATTATTTGTTTTTTTTTTATCCAAAGATTGGACTATTATTTTATTTTATCAAAAGACTGGACTATTATTTGTTTTATCAATAACGCATATGAATTAGTGTACAATTTCATATGCGTTATTGATCAACTTTTGTTTGTCTATTTTTCAAATTAAACTATTATTATAACGTGAAAAAATTGCTTTAGCAAATAAGCTTAAGGTGTATATATTATATGAAGAGAACAATATGCATGAAATGTGCTTATAAATTAAAAGGAAAACTAATGAAAAGTTCAAATTTTTTTTAGTTTTAATGAAAAATGATAAATAAAGGTGTAGTGAATAGTATCAGGGAAAGGTAAAAATGTGATTTTTCGTTAAAAATGAACAATACCAAAAGTGTTTCGTTAAAACTCCCTAAATTAAAAGGGTCCATTTGCTACATCCGAAAATAAACAACCAATTTAGGCGAAATCAATTTTTTCTTTAGTTTGTGGGCTCACTTGATACTTATTTACTGATTTAAATGTCCACCCATATTTATCACACGAGACGAGAAAGAAGAGAAAAACGTACATATTGTATTGTAGGTAAGTTCATCTCTTGTATAACTGGTGACCACAAAATAAAAAAGTTTGAAAAAGTACATTGTCTGAAGAGAATTAAAAATGGGGTGGAATATTCACACACCCGTTTTTAATTCTTACACATCTTTTATTAATTTTTATTATTTGATTTTTTTTAATTCATTCGTTCCGATAACCAAAAATTAAAACAAAATGTCAGAAGTAAAAAAAGTGTGGATATCACATCCTTTAAAAAAAAATGTTGATATCAACCAATCTCTTGAATGGAAGAAAAGTTGTGGAGACCACGAACTTCCTATAAGAGTTTACTATTTTCATCACCCAAGGATCACTTTTCCTGGTCCATATTTTATGTTATATTTTCTCATTGGATTATAACTTACTTCAAAGGAGGAGATGGGACACACCAAATCTCTGTACAAAGTTGACATGCAAACATGGGGCCTTCAGTGCACCATTTTTATTCTTATCCTTCTCTTTGGTTGAGGGTGATTCTCACCATTATGTGTGAGTGGTTCCCAATCGAGTCCCTTTCTGTTGTCTCTGATCCTAGCTACGGTTGGGATCGGTGGTTTTTTTTTTTTGTTTCTTTCTTCCTCTCTTTCTCTTCTTCCATCCGCTGTTTTCTTCCTTGGGTTTCTTGGCTGATCTGCCTTCCTCTCTCCCCTCTGCTGTCTCTCATCCATCTTCATCCAATTTCCGAGCTTCAGTCACCTTTGACCGCAATTTGCTGCGGTGTTTTGAGTGGGTGTGTATCGATCTGGTGCTTCCACTGGGTCGGGTGTTCTTTGCACCGTCACCCTCTCTTTGTTGTCTGCCTTTGTTGGCAGTGTAGCTCATGGATTCCCACGAGCTTCTTTCAATTGGCTGCAGGTTCTTGGTGGTCTATAGTTGTGCTTAGAGTGAAGCTTGGATTTGGCTGCTGGGTTCGATGAGGCACGGCTTATTTTGGGGAAAGAATTTGGATGGATCGACATGCACGGCTGCTGTTTTGGTGGTTGCAGTGGCGGTGGTGGGGGACGATGCAGCAGAATCGGATGTTTCTGGGTTTTCTTTTGTTTTGGTCTCAACTTTTGGTTGGGCTGTTGTTCTTTGTTTGTGTGTTTCGTTTTTGGGCCTTTGTGTTGTATATTTTGGCCCTTTGTGTTGTAATGTTTGTTGTTGAGAATATATGTTGCCTTTGTTTCAAAAAAAAAAAAAAAAAATCAATTCATGAAAAATGGCAGGTAATACATTAATTTACAATTATATTATATACAACTTTAATTATTTACCATCTAGATCTACGTTTGGTCTACTTTTGATGTAACTATCTGCCTTGCCGAACCC
Organism: Heteromeles arbutifolia; assembly: GCA_024362995.1. Taxonomy (NCBI): domain Eukaryota; kingdom Viridiplantae; phylum Streptophyta; class Magnoliopsida; order Rosales; family Rosaceae; genus Heteromeles; species Heteromeles arbutifolia. Next base: position 27,203,833 of record JANCRC010000005.1, read on the forward strand.
TCTACCTATTTATTCTTTGTCACCAAGTAAGAATAACAAGCAAGATTCATATCATGATAACTAATTCCGGGCACTGGTGAATCGTAAAATAACAATAGTGAGAACGTTGAAATGTTTATGTGAGTCTTTTCAGCCTCCAAAATGATAGACCGCCATAGCGAAGTCACCATCTAATTTCCTTTAGAATCATGATAACCAATACCATTGTGTTTTACCTAATTAATTACGGAAATTATTATTAGCGCTTTAAATAAAATCATTGTTCACTCTTGGGTACACAAATACAAAGAGAAAAATACACAAAAAAATATTTCAAGCTGAAAATAAAAACTCTCTTAATTAGTACTTCAATCACCCAAAATTAACTTTTTGGTAACTCTAGATTTGTTTTCTTTTGAGACAAAATAGTTTCATAGATTAATTATTTTCTAGAAGCATATTTAGCTGACAAATTTTGCATGTTGTTATTGATAATTCTAGATCTCGCTTTGTATTTTCAATATAAATATTTAATTTTAATTTTAATTTTAATACGTAACATAAAATCCATAGCACCAAACTCTCAAGTCTTTTTTTTTTTTCAAGAAAAATGAGACAACTGGTGGCAAGTCACGTTTATTCACCTCTTCCGGGCCTAGAGAAGCCATGGAGAATTTCACATTGTTCATGACCACAGTCAAGCAGATCACCAGCTCAGAGCATTAAACCTGAAACCTTCAACATTTTCTTATTTATTAAAGGGCCGTAATCTGCGCATTTACCGCTGGACCATTTAATATGGTTCCGAACTCTCAAGTCTCAACACAAAGTTATAGTCATACCAATTACCAAAAGAAGTGCCAATTCAACTACCCATACAAAGACTTTGATTCAATAGTTGCGCCAATTAATACAATAATAAATAAATGTCCTAACATTTCCCTCTCAATTTAAGTCCTTAATGTGAAACTTTTGTCACTACCAAAATTCTCTTATTCCGACGTTAACTCACAGTCACAGGTTTTGTTGGGATGCGTAGCCGTTGGCCTATAAATCGACCTGTTACTTATGGGTCTTATGACTGCTCAACATAATTTTTTCTACTTGACCTACAGTGAGTGCCAAAAAAACACAAATATCAATGTTAACTTAAAACGTCATACATTAACGTTTGATTAAGAGATAAGTCACTCGTTCCGTGTATATCTTTCTAGTCTATATCAATCCAACAACATACCTAGAAAGTCAGACTTGTGATCAGAGAGAAGTTGAAATGTTTCTGTGAGTCTTTCCGACCCTCGAAAATGATGAATAACCGTAATTTACCATCAATTGTCCTCCTTAAAAAAAAAAAAAAAAAAACATGATGCCTAGGATCCCTGCCCCAACCTGATCTTCAAAAATGGCATGCTTGGTATTTGAAGGACACATGTGTATTATGTGTCACCAAAATTCTGTGATAAGAAAAAAACAGAAAAGGATAAAAATGAAAAATAAATAAATAAAAATACAGAAATGAGAGAGAGTGAGTCCAAAAAGTCTCCAAAAGTGGTTTGAGAAGAAACCAAACAGGTGTACGCCTACGCGCTGCGTTGTAAAACAGAACGAGCGAGTCCACCAAACCAAAACGTACACGCGCGCGTACGCATATCGCTGCGTGATTCGGGTCTCTCGGAGACCGTAAACTCTCGGCTGTCTTCGTATGGACTCTCAGCGGGTCCGTCCTTATTACCACCAGACACCTCTCTCTCCCTGTCTCCCTCCCTCTCTCTCGCACTTTGCTCCCCCACGAAGGAAAATCGATCCTGTTTCTCTCTCTACACCCTTCTCTCTCAAACTCATCTCTCTGTTTTCTGCATTATACGTGTTGGATGGTTCTTGGGCACCGATGTTCTGAGGGGAACTAAGTAATTGATCCATTTGGGCATTGGTTTCAGTGCATGTTCTTGATTTTCTGGAGGTATGGGATTCTGGGTTGCCGTAGAGTTCACGTTTTCTTTATTGGGTTTTGATTCGTTTGCAAACTTTGTTCTTGAAAAAGCACTTTTAAGAACAGAAGCACTTCTGCGTTTGATATTTACTGGTACTTGGACTTTTGGGTTTTGATCACTTCTGCGTTTTGTTTGTTGGGTTTGATTCAAAATCCTTACTTTTCTTTGTTTTGTTCATGATCAGCATGTCAGAGGATGAACAGACGCAGAATTGTACTCCATTGGATGTTTTAACATGTTGATGTTGTTTGTTTTACTGTTTTATTAGATTTGGTGCTTCAATGCAGATAATATGTTTCTGATTCGGATTTAGATTTCCGATTTGGCATTTTCATCGTTATTCCATTGGTTTAGTAATTAAGTTTATGCCTTAATTTGGCATATTCATCATGATGGATATGACAGAGTAGGATAGGTTGGTGATTTTATAGAGCACAATTTAGGCTGCCTTGCTTTGTGTTTATTGATTTAGGCGTACGTTAAATGGATTTGATGTGATTCTGATTCTGGAGACTAATGAATTGTCGCTTGATATATTCATACTAGATTTTTCTCCAGCAGTGAAATCTGAGGAAGATTTCAAAAACTGAGAAATCGTTTTCTTCTCCACTTGGTAATTGGTGGAGATGTCAAGTTATGTGGGCGTTCACATTATGGATCAATCGCTTCAAAGCCAGTTCACGCAGGTTGAGCTTCGCAGTCTAGAATCCAAAGTATGTATAATTTGTTCCCTAGCCAGTTAATGTTTAAAGTGTAGGAGATCTCAATTTTGATATCGTTTCGGATTTTTGGATGTTATGTGATAGTTTTTCTTTAATATGTGGCTTTGAGTTAATTGCAAACTTATTGTGCTTTTCAGTTTAATTCAGCGAAGAATCAGAATGGTAAAGTTTTGGCTGGAGATTTGCCACCTTTAATGATGAAATTAAAGGCATTTAGAGAAATGTATTCCGAGGAGGAGATCAGAGGTATCTTAAGCGGGTTGGAGTCTGACTTCAGCGATGAGATTGATTTTGAATCCTTCCTTAAGGTGATTCATATTGTTTCTTTGTTTTCTTTTTCCTCTCTCTCTCTCTCTCTCTCACACACACACACACACACACACACATGCACATTCACACACTCACTCCCCCATGCATGTTACTGAGTTACTCGTAGTGCTGAACAAAGTAGGTATAAGCATAACGATTGGAGGTCGTTGGTTTAAAACTTCAAATTGCAGAAACAGCATTGCTTGATGCAGGGGCAGGACTGCATATGTGTGTTGCCCTCTCTAGATTCGAATAAGTGTGGCAGTTTGTAGTATCATAGTACTATACCACCCTTTTTAATCGAAAGAAGTCCCAGATCAGAAGAAATATTTTTTTATGTTTTCATTTTGCTTATTAGCCGTTGCATGTAATTTGCTACATTTACAAGGGAATTTATAGGATTTCACATATTAATTTTTGCACAAATTGCACAGGCATACTTAATTTTGCAAGGGCAAACAACAGCAAAATCAGGTGGTTCAAAGAACTCTTCATCATTCTTGAAGGCCACTACAACCACCCTCCTTCATACAATCAGTGAATCAGAGAGAGCATCTTATGTGGCTCACATAAACAGCTATCTTGGGGATGACCCATTTCTAAAGCAGTTTCTCCCATTAGACCCAGCTACAAATGACCTATTCCACCTTGCAAAAGATGGAGTTCTCCTCTGGTATTTAAGCAGGGTTCAGTTTATTAATGTCTATGCAGTTATGTCAGTTAAAGCTGTTTTTTAATTTTTTTTTTTTAAATTCATGTAATTGATCAAATGCAGCAAGCTTATAAATGTTGCTGTGCCTGGGACAATAGATGAACGAGCAATTAACACCAAAAGGGTTCTCAACCCATGGGAGAGGAATGAGAACCATACTCTTTGCCTCAACTCTGCCAAGGCCATTGGCTGCACAGTGGTTAACATTGGCACACAGGACCTGGTTGAAGGAAGAGTACGTTTAAAATTTTGATTCTGAAACTAGTTTGGTGTATATTTTTGGGATACTAAATTTTTGTTTTGGTTATTTTTATTTGCAGCCTCATCTGGTATTGGGGTTGATTTCGCAAATTATAAAGGTAGGTAGCTAAAGTTTATTTTTGACACTAAATCTAGCATAACCACAGAGAAATTAAGCAAGTTGGAGTACTGATTCATATAGTTGACTCTTTCCACTTTTTCCTTGCATGAAACCAATATGGAAACTTCAGATCCAACTGTTGGCAGATCTCAATCTTAAGAAGACACCTCAGCTTGTAGAATTGGTGGATGATAGCAAGGTTATCCAGTTTGGAATTTTTTCATGTAGTCTTATCTTCGAAAACTTTGTAGTTAATTTCTTGGAAAAGAATAATTTGTTAAGGACTTTCTTTTTCTTGTATTATTATGTCACAGGATGTTGAAGAGCTTTTGAGTTTACCCCCTGAGAAGGTCTTGTTGAAATGGATGAATTTTCACCTCCAGAAAGCAGGCTACAAGAAACCTGTTTCAAACTTTTCTTCTGATGTGAAGGTATTTTATCATTCCTCTTGTATATCTAGGAGCATCTAGCAACAGTAGCAGTGCCATAACTATTCCTCTTGTGTTTTTTTCCTCTCTCTTTTTGCGGGTAGGTGGTAAGGAATTTAGAATTCTTAATACGACCTGGTTATTTCTCCAACGCAAACTAACTTGAAAAGAAATGATCTAATTGATTTATAGAACAGGTAATATAACGCAGAATATATTTGTCCTGGTATAGAAGAGAGTGTGAAGGACTAGTATTGTTAATGAGATTCTTTCCAGTTTAAATATTTGCAAGTGATATCCTCTTTCCTCACTTATCTCCTTCATAATTCATTCAACCAGAACTTGCAGTTCACTGCTTACCACCGCTGTATCATTATTGGTTTCTCACAATTTGAATTGACCTTTAAACCATCTGATTATTTTTCCATGATTTGTATTCCAAGCACAGGATGGAGAAGCTTATGCTTACCTACTTAATGTTCTTGCTCCAGAACACTGCAATCCCGCTACATTGGATGCCAAACCCAATGAAAGGGCAAAGTTGGTTCTCGATCATGCTGAGAGAATGAACTGCAAAAGATACTTGACTCCAAAAGACATTCTCGAGGGTTCTTCAAACTTAAATCTGGCATTTGTGGCACAAATATTCCATGAAAGGTTGGAAATGAACTATCACTATCTTTTATAGTCAGAAAGTAACTTTGTATTATTTTCGTTTTGTTTTACGAAAGACATATTATATGGGATGGAACTAATTAGGTAGAGAATTTTGAGGATAAGCATAGGCATACAATCCTGCATATGATATGTTGTCAAAAGAATTTGATGGAATCATGTCCTTCTAGTAGCCTTGTCATACTCCCTCCCTCCCTCTCCCCTACCTACCCTCCCTGCTCCGTGTCTCTGTGTCTCTGGGTGTGTGTTTGTGTGTACTTGATAATTTTGGTAATTTGTTTGAATATACAGTGTCTCTGTGCAGGAATGGCCTCTCTACAGACAGCAAGAAGATTTCTTTTGCAGAGATGATGACAGACGATGTGCAGACATCAAGAGAAGAGAGATGCTTCCGGCTGTGGATCAACAGTCTAGGCATTGGTAGTTATGTTAATAATGTGTTTGAGGATGTGAGAAATGGGTAAGAAAGAGTCATTAACTTGAAAAGTTTTCTATATTTCAAAAAGTTGTTGATTATGAATCAAACATGCGAGAAGAGTTGCATGTCGCCAAAATTTATTTAGTTTATTTGACAGTTGACAGAGATAGTTACATTTCTTTTTCCTGATTAATTTATGATTTTCACTTTCACAAGCCTCTTATATGTGGAATTTACTTTTATAACTCTTGTATGCAGATGGATACTATTAGAAGTACTCGATAAGGTTTCACCAGGTTCAGTTAACTGGAAGCAAGCATCAAAGCCTCCAATTAAAATGCCGTTTAGAAAAGTGGAGAATTGCAATCAAGTTGTAAGGATTGGAAAGCAACTGAAATTCTCGCTGGTGAATGTAGCTGGAAATGATATTGTGCAGGGAAACAAGAAACTCATACTTGGTAATTTTCACTCATCAATATGTACTTGTGTGCACCTTCCTAGTCCCTTTGCTTTTGAGCTTAGCAGCAACTGGATAAATACTACATCGAATTTCATTCGTTACTGGCTCTAGTTATCTTCTATTGATTTCACTGACTACCTCAGTTTTATTTGAGTTCTGCAATGGAGTTGCATGATGTAGTTTATTAATAAAGTACATGAATCTGTTTTCAGAGGGTGACAATCTGACTTTACGTTAAGCTTCTTCGTTTTCTATTCTCAAGAATAAAATGCTGTCTAGTTGTTTGCTACTTGCAGTTAATAAAATTGAATTGGATTATTCTTTTTATTTATTGAGAATTTGTTGTTAAATACTAAAGTTTGTTTTCCTTTTTTTTCAGCATTCCTATGGCAGTTGATGAGGTTTAATATGCTTCAACTTTTGAAAAATCTAAGATCTCACTCCCGAGGAAAGGAGATGACAGACGCTGATATTTTGAAGTGGGCTAACAACAAAGTCAGAAGCACAGGCAGATCTTCTCAAATGGAGAGTTTTAAGGTTCAAACAGACTAAACCTGTTTTCATTTTTAAGTTTAAGCGCTGTCATAATTTTAGAGATGTTTATATGTTGTATCCTGAAACCTGGGATTTTTTTCCAGGATAAGAGCCTGTCAAACGGGATTTTCTTCCTTGAGCTTCTCAGTGCTGTGGAGCCTAGAGTTGTCAATTGGAACCTTGTTACTAAGGGTGAAAGTGGTAAGCTTCTTTGCAATATCGTTTACAGCTGAGCAAGAAATGGCCTTTGACCCATTGGCCAAGTTTGAGTAAAGTACTAATGAGAAAAGTGCTTTTTTGGTTGCCATGATAGCTGATGAAAAGAAGTTGAATGCTACATACATAGTCAGCGTTGCACGGAAGCTTGGCTGTTCCATATTCTTGTTGCCTGAGGACATCATGGAGGTAAAGAATAACTCCAACTGCAATGTTTCTTTTGTTGATTTACCTCATTTAATACTTAGAGACTAAAGTAGTGACACCTTCTCATCATTTTGATGGCCTGCATGATTTATGAGAATGATATTATCACACCATTTTAATCGAGTACGGTTTGTGGCCAAATATTTTTGAAGTTTTGCGTTTTAGAGAAAAAAATACCGACGTGCCCTTGAAATTTATAGACAAGCACAACTTTTGGGTTTCATATATCTTCATAAACTGCAGTTTCAACTAACACCAACACATTATTGTGATGTTATTGCAGGTGAATCAGAAGATGCTTTTGACACTAACAGCCAGCATTATGTTTTGGAGTCTGCAACAACCAGTTGATGACACAGAAAGATTGCCATCCCCTGTTGATGCGTCACCGGCAACATCTATCAGCGGAGAGGATGAAAGCTGTTCTTCCCTTGGCGGTGAAATTTCAAACTTGAGCATTGACGACACTGCCTCAGACACTACGCAGGTTGAGAATGATGGCAGCAACACTCCTCTGGGAGGCGGGATCGGGGTGGAAGGGGAAGGAGGGTGCATAGCTGTTAAGTAGGTCGAAGGAAAAGCGCAATAGACTTAAGAGAGCTCCATAAAAATATGGTTGGTTGTAAACAGAGTTAGAGTCACAGGTTGAAAGAAAAGAAAAAAAAGGACGACATTGTAAAGTACTTCCACTATGTAGATAGTAACTTTCGTTTTTTTCAGTAATTACGTCATTCCAAAGACGATGTAATTCACAAGATATGTTTTTTGATTTGTGGGTGAGGTAAAAAATGGAAAGAGAATAAAAGAGAGTGAAGTGCAAGAGGTGAAATGAAATGTACAAGAAAAGAGCATATGTTGGAGAACATTTTTGTTACTCATCTGGAAGAATGACAGTTGAATTTTGTTCTAAGTTTGGCTCTTTCGTATGGATAAAGTGCTTATATCAAACCCGTTTGGTTAATAAGAACTTTAAATCGAGGTATTAGGAAACTTAGTCCCATAGTTGATCAAATTCCTGATTTGGAGGGCATGAGATTACTGATTTAAGGTGGCATGCACATTATTTTTGTAACCTTTTTTTTTTTATTTAATAAAAAAAGGTCAATGAAATTGAAACATCTTAGATGTTGAAGAACAATCAATGTTGTTTCTAAAATTTGCGATATACGTCTTATTTAGATTTTATTTACTTTAAACAATAAAGTTGAATGTGGTCACTTAGTACTACGGTCTAGTGCTATTCACCTTCACTTGTAAACCTGAAACATCGTACAAATCATTGCAGGTTCACTCGTCTAAAGTTTTCAGGTAGCTTTCAAAACAACAGCCATTTGTTACCTCTGTTTTGCTACTTATAGTGCAAAGTTTGACTGTTTTACTCAATATTCAACTTATATGACGTCAGGCGTTCTCAGAATAATTCGGCAGATCACACAGCTTTAATAAAGGATTCTATTAAACGGAATGGTGCCTTAGCGAGGTGCAAGGTATGTTTAGCATCTTCCATTATCATTTTAGTTGTAACATGTAATTAGTCATTGTTTTAGCATTTCATATCATTACCTATCTTTTAGATAACTTAGGATAGGTTATGAACTTTATTTATTTTAGTGACATCAGCTGATTGAAAATGAATGCTTGCTTGGTCATAGTAGTTATTGCCTAAATCATATTTGGGATGAAATTAAAAAATTTCCTAGTTTACTTTAGACTCCACCATCCAGCTAGTTGCCAACAACGTAGACCACCAAAATAAAGATTAGCCTAATTTTTGTTGCTTAAAATAATTTGATTCAACTGGTTTTATCTTTGTTTTATTTTCACTCGGATTTTATTCTCATTTTCTGATCCATTGGCTATTCTATTAAACCATATGTAACTTTTCAAAGCCGATATCACACCTTAAGCCTTATGCGAGAAATATATTGATGCACAAAATCGGGTCGATCTTGGACCAACGTAAATCCGATCTTAAATCATACAAACGCACAAGAACACAAAGATATATTGTTGTTCCTACGTCCACACTGGTGTTGATTCGGTTTCACTATGTAAATTGAGGGTTACAATGTACATGGAGATAGAGGCTAGGGTTTGCTTTCTTTGCTATTCTTTGCCCCCCTTAAGGTGAGGGTGAAGGATCTAGGGCTGGGCAGGGTACAAGACCCGCGGGTTTGGGCGGGTATTGTTGATTCGGAGCGGGTTCGGGGAGGGGCCAAATTTGGTAGAGACAAAACGGGACGGGGCGGGGGTGGGGAGAAGGTATCTACAGGGGCGGGGCTAGAATCTGGGTCCCCAAACCGACCCATTATATGCTTTACTCGTTCAGTCCCCTTCTCTCTCTCTGAATCTTAATCTTAGAGTCTAGGTTTGGCAGCTACACAACCAGTCAGGCTCATCCTTTGTCCCCATCTCTCTCACTCATCCCAACTCGATGTCTCTATCTCCCGACTCCGGCCGTCGAAGATGGCGTCGACGATGACACGAGGCACCAAATCAAGGATACTCCGAGGCACCTATAGGATATCAAAGATGGAAGATAGACGATGATGACGTTGTGACGATAGTGAACCTCGTCGATGACAGTGGGCTCTAGATCGACGAAGATGGAGCTCTGCACCCATGAAAGTCATCTTGATGTTCTTCAACTGGTAGGACAAGATCAACGAGTCCTCCTGGTGGCAAGACGACATCTTCTATGCTCTCGTCTCATTCGTCGCTCTGGTCTCCCTCTGTCTAACTTCATATATTTAGTGCATATGATTCGATTTCATGCTTCGTATCAAAGATTTGAGCAGGAGAAGAGGCAGATCTGAGTTGGGCAGCGTTGAATCTCATTGTGGGTGGCGATTTGGAACTGGGTTTGGTGAGTTTGGATCTAATGGCGAGGTGGGCATGGGCGAAGACGGCCTTTAGTGGCGGTCGTTCGGGCCATGCTATTGAATTGCAGAAGAAATGAAGGATCCCGAAAAAAAAGGACCCGTGGACCCGGTACGAACCGGCCCCTTTTAACCGGGCTGGGTTAGGTCTGGTTCCTATATTAAAATATGTTATACCCGGTCCGACCCGACCCGTTTCTTTTAAACCCTGGTCTGGTCCGGTCCTTTCAAAATTGGGCCCGGCCTTGCCATTACCTAACCTTAAAAGGATCCCTTTTATAGAATATAAATGTTTCCTTCACCTCCTACATACATCATGGGCTAGGTCATGAGGCCCAAATACTAAGGCCAAATATATGGTACAACAAAATATAAATTTTTTTGTTCTCTTATGCACAGTTAACTTCAATGACAAATTGTGATTTAACAGTTGTTAGCGAATTTTCTTGAAGAGAAGCCCACGCAGAGGAAACTATAGAGACTGCTTTGGGATCTGATTGCAAATCTCTTGGCTTGACCAAGGACAAAGTAGATGTATACTGTTGTTAAATATTTACATCGTGAATCTTTTATCTTTTTCTGTGATCTTTGTTTGAAATCTTATATAAGGGGTGTAGTCAAATTAGGATTTGGTAGGATTTTAATAGACTTTAAAATATGGGTGTAGTCGATTAGAGTTTTAAAAGAGGATTTTAAAAAATTCTGAAATCATGGTGTAGTCAAATTAGGATTTAAGAGAATTTTGAAGAATACACCCAAATCCAGGGGTAGTCGATTTAAGAGTTTAAAAATACATTCAAATCTAGGTATAGTGAGAATGTCAAAGATTTATTAGGATTTTAATGGCCAAGGGATTTTGAGGGATTTGAAGGTGGGTGGTATAAATACAAAGTGCCATCAAGAATCCCACCATACCTCATGTGATTTCTTTTCACGTTCATCACAGAAGTGGAACAATTTTGTCTCTCATCTTCCTCTATCGCCACAAGGTATTGCAGCTTTCTTCCCAATTTGTATAATTCTTGTATGGTTAATTTGTTTGATTGCTAGAAAAACCATATATGTATGCAATGAAAAGAGAAAACCTACATGCAATAGATTAAAAAGAGAAAGGGAACAAATCCTCCCTTTCTTTCCCTTCGGTGTAAGACTTTCAGAAATCTGTATCAGATATTGTGCATTCGAGAGTGTGCTGGTAGGTTGAATTTTTAGTGTACATAAATTTTCAATTTTTTCAGATTAAACTGTAGAATTTACCCTTTAGGATCGAAATACCAAACGAAACAGAAAAACCCAGCTCGTAATTTTTTGTTAGGACAAGGAAAATTTGAAAATCAATGTGGGAGGATCAAAGTTTGGTGCTTTCTGGGAGAAAATTGGGTTTTTTGTGGTGTTTGTTTGATGGGTTTATTGGTTGATTCAAAAGGGGAAGGGGGCGGCGGAGGAAGTGGAAGAAGCGACAGTTCATGGGGTTTTTTGTGGTAACTGTTCATGTGAAGTCAGGGGGCCATCAATTTGGCTAAGAAGTTGAATGTTCCCCATCTTGTTGCAATTGTTAAAAGCTTGCTGCTTTCGCCTAAGTCGATCAAAGACAAAATATATGGAGGCCCAAATGAGTTAGGGGTGAGGATCGGCAATCAGAAAGTACCAAAGAGCGACCGTTTTCGCTACCTAGGATCTATCTTGCAAAAGAATGGAGAATTAGATGGAGACCTCAACCATAGAATACAAGTTGGATGGATGAAGTGGAAGAGTGCATCCGGCATGTTGTGTGACCGTCGTATGCCACTGAAGCTCAAAGGGAAAATTTTTATAGGACGACAATAAGACCGGCGATGCTGTATGGCATAGAATGTTGGGCGGTGAAGCATTAACACGTACATAAAATGAGTGTAGCGGAGATGAGGATGCTTCGTTGGATGTGTGGGCACACGAGAAATGATAAGATTAGGAATGAGGATATTCGAGGTAAAGTAGGAATAGCCAAAATTGAAGGAAATATGAGAGAAAATCGGTTACGGTGGTTTGGACATGTGCAAAGAAGGCCTACTGACGCTCCGGTTAGAAGATGCGACTACGGGACAGAGGTCCAGGGCTGAAAGGGTAGAGGAAGACCTAGGAAAACTTTGGAAGAGACTCTAAGAAAAGACTTAGAGTACTTGGATCTAACGGAGGACATGACACAGAACCAAGCGCAATGGCGTTTTAGGATTCATATAGCCGACCCCACTTAGTGGGAAAATGCCTTGTTGTTGTTGTTGTTGTTGTATATATTTTGATATCTGTTTAGTAATTTTAGATGACACGGTGATGATGCTGATGGAATGTGTGTGTTTAGATTAATTGTGGTGATGATGATGCTGATGGAATGTGTGTGTGTAGATATATGTTTAGTAATTTTCGACCATGATGATGATTTAGTAATCATATATGGTGTGTGTGTGTGCGCGCGCGCGTGCGTGCGTGCGTGCGTGTGTGTGTATTAATTGTCTACTACGTGATACGTTTAGGCGATCACAGTGGACTGTCAGTAGAAATTTTAACAAAGTTTTGAAGGCCTTGAACACAATAGCACCGGAGATGATGGCCAAACATGGATTAGCAGTGCTATCTAAAATAAGGGAAAGTACGAGATTTTACCCTTACTTGAAGGTACGTATAGTGTGTCATTTTTTTATTTTTTATTTTGTATCATTCTAATTTATTCCAAATGATAAACTTAACACTCTTTTAGGATTGTATTAGAGCTATTGATGGCACACATATCCCAGCATCAGTGTTCGGATGCGATGTAAGTAGTTATCGTAATCGTAAGGGTGTCATATCACAAAATGTATTAGTTACTTAACTTTGATTTGGAATTCATGTATGTCCTTAGTGGGTGGGAATGATCGACTCATGATTCAAGAGTACTAAATGATGCTTTGACAAGAAGGAATGGACTTAAAGTGCCACAAGGTATCAAATTATTATTTATCATTTTTATTATTATTTAATTTCTCATTAATCCATTGAGTTGCATACTAAAATATATATTATCAGGTAAATTTTTTATAGTAGATTGTGGATTTCCAAATAGACGTCAATTCTTAGCTCCTTATCGAGGAATCCGATATCATCTCTAAGAGTATAGTGGTTTCGGTCGTGAGCCTAGAAACGAAAAAGAGTTATTCAATCTTCGTTATGCTTCTTTAAGAAATGTTGTCGAGAGGATATTTAGTATTTTAAAATCACGATTCCCGATTTTGAGGATTGCACCTCCATTTCCATATGCAACACAAGCGGAGGTAGTATTAGCTTGTGCAGCAATGCACAATTTTCTTCTCAAGGAGTGTAGATCAGATGAGTTTCCTGTTGAACTAGATGACGAATCTTCTTTGTCTCCACCATTGTCAGTTTCTGAAGGGGATCTTGACCAAGATTTTAAAACACAAGAACAACGGAATATTGCTAATGAATGGAGATATAATATAGCTTTGTACATGTGGAGAGATGCCCATAATGATAACAATGTGAATGGAGGATAATGAGTCACAAATAATTCTAGTGGGGTAGTGATGAATTTCTGATGATGTTCTTGTAATATTAGGTTTTGTGGTTGCGTTCAAAAAAGCAAAAGAAAAAGAAGAAAATATTACTTGTAATGATGAATTTTTTGATTAATATAAGGTTTTGTGGTTGTGTTTGAAACTTGGAATTTGGAATTTCATCTGATTGCTTAGCTACTATGATTACATTTTTATTCTGTGTATTTGAGTTCATGATTGTGCTTGCTAACACTTCAAATTCATTGTTAATGGATCTCCTTTGATTCAAAACATTTATGTTTCTTGTGCATTATTTCATTTTATGTTATAAAATTCAACTAATAAATCCTAAGAAATCCATACAAATCCATAGAAATCTATAATAGAAATCCATATAAAGCTGTCGAAATCCATAAAGAATTGAGAATCTTTTAAAATCCTTTAAAATCTGTCACTTAAAAAAAGTCTATTAAAATCCTGTGAAACCCAAATCGACTACTCCCCTTATATAATATATACTATTGTTTTAGGGTTATGATATTCAAACACCCTTAACTACTTTTCCCACACCTTTTTTATTTTTTAATACTTCATTGGTATCCTACTATTTAATCTTCTATATATACCCTTCCTACTTTTTGACTTTTGAAAGTTGTTTTTTATTTTTTATTTTTACACTTAGAAAGAATCAACAGTCAGGATAAACTCCCAGACTTCTCCCATTCCTCTGTACCTCCGTTCCCTTGTCCTCTTTGCTTCCGTTCATACCTTCCATGAAAAGCCAATCTATTACCCTTCTTTATTATTTCTTATGAAAAACCACAATGGATAACCTGATAATAATATATGAAGAGCTCCAGATGGACATTGAGTTGTAGAACATATTGGATATGGCATCCAAGAAGGATGGCATGGAAGAAATTTCAAAATGCATTCCTCCTCTTAACACTTTTGATGGTAAGTTTATAAAGTATTTTCTCAAATTATTAAGATTGATTTTCGAATTTAGGGTTTTTGTTCTCTTCTTGTGTTAGGTTTTTATCTCAATTTGTTTTTTAGGTTTATTTTTTTTCTTTCCCTAATTTGCGGTTCAAATGTCAATCGAATGAATGAATACTGGTGTAGTTTTATTTTTTAGAGAAGATTTTCAAATTATGGATCAGAAAATTAAAAATTGATTTGTGTTGGTTTTGGGAAAATTAATTTTCTATTGGAATGCTGTTTCTATTGGTCCCCAATACACTTTAACTTAATGGTAAATTGGTATTAGGTTTAATTGTTGTGGTTTTACCTAGGCTCCATGACCATATGGAATTATTGGGTGCCTTATCTCAATGTGCAAAAATCGATGTAGAGAGCCGCTTTGCAGCTTAAATTTTGAGTATGCTGCTAATAAATACCTACACATTGTTCAATAATTCTTGTCTATGAATGAATATTCAATCCATTTACTGCACTAGTTTGTCAATCAATACAATTCCATAGGTTAGGATGATAAGGATTCCTAACGCCACCCATATAAAAATTAAGAAAGGAAATTTTACGTAATACCCATGTCGGCATAGGAATGTAAAAATTGATACAAAAATAATCGTGTTTCATATATTTACCAACACACTGCTTAAAAGTTACCAATTGTTAGAGTTAAGTTTGATACATACAATGTTTTGGTGTAAACTTGATATGATGCATACAATGCTTTGGTATAAATTTGATACTGAAATGTCTAGCTCATTGATAAAACCAAAGTATATATTCTACATATATAAATGTGTTGGTATGTGATATATAGGAAGTCAACCAACGATTGATAAGCCCGATTAAATGCTCTCTTTGTTGGCGAAATGTTTTGAAAGTCGAGAAGACCTCATCGGTGAAATTCGTAACATAGCATTAATGCAAAGGTTTGCAACTGTTATTAGAAGATCTAAAACAAGTACATATGTTGCTATTGGTTGCGATAGAGGTGGGGATTATCGAGCCTCTAAAACTTCACTAGATGAAAGAAAAAGAAACTCAGGATCTCGCCTCATAAATTGTCCATTTGAAGTCAGGGGGAGTAAAAAGAAACATGAAGAATTTTGGAAACTAGAGATAAAAAGTTTATTGCATAACCATGAACTTTCGAATGACATGTGTGGACATCCTTCTTATCGTCAATTTTCACAAAAGGAAATCTTACGAATTAAAGAAATGAGTAAGGCTAATATACCACAACGCCAAATTCTCTCTTTGCTTCTGCAAGGAAATCCTCATCTTTAAGTAGTTTCTCGAAACATCTATAATCAGATAGCTAAGATTGTGAAAGAGAGTCTGGATGGGCGTCCAGTTATTCAAGCATTATTAGAACTTGGTGAATGTGGTTTCATTTATAACATTGAGTATGATCATGAAGGCCACTTGACTCATTTGATCTTTGCTCATCCCTTGTCTATAGAGTTGACCAAGAGCTACCCATATATTTTTGTGATGGATTGCACATATAAGACCAACAAGTATAAGATGCCATTATTAGATATCATAGGAGTTTCAAGTTTCAACACATCCTTTTATTCTTGTTTTGTTTTCATGCAAAATGAGAAAGAAGAGGATTATGTGTGGGCTTTAAAAATGTTTAGTAAGATTTTGGGAGTTGATAATCATCCTATGGTGATTATAACGGATATGGAGTTGGCATTAATGAATGCTATACATATTGTCATTCCGAGTACTTCCAATCTTTTGTGCTTGTGGCATATTGAGAAAAAATACACTTGCAAATTGTAAAGCGCATTTTGAGGAAGAAGTTGATTGGATTGATTTCATTTCTACTTGGACAATTTTAATCCAATCTCCTAATGAAACATCATTCAATGAAACTTGGAGTCGTTTTGAAGTTAAGTACAAGGAGAAGAAATTTGTTTTGAAATATATTCTTAGTACTTGGCTTCCATATAAAGAAAAGTTTCTAAGTGCATGGTCTGAGAAAGTTACCCACTTTGGTAATCGTGTTACTTCAAGAGCCAAAGGTGCACATGCAACGCTAAAAAAATATCTTCAAGTTTCAACCGGAGGTCTTTGCGAGGTAAAAGAAAAAATATGCCTTGCTATTGAAAATCAATTTCAAAAAATCAAACCTCAACTTTCAAGTGAAAAGGTTAGAGTTTCACACAAGTTTCGACTTCCCTTCTTCATAGAGGTTGTTACTCATGTATCTAGATTTGCATTGAATGAGTTATATAATCAATATGAAGCATCAAGTTCTTGTGATCTTCCATCTCAATGTAAGGGTCATTTTCTCAAGACAATGGGTCTTCCTTGTGCTCACATGATTAGAAAGATGAATATTGAAGTCTTGCAACTAAATGACATACATCCACAATGGAGGATTGATAGAAGATTGTTTGTCAATGATCGTCATGTAAGCTTGGACAATGAACAAGATCAAATAAGCGGCATTGTATTGGAGTTTAAAGATAAGTACGAAAAGTTGTCTCTTACTCAAAAAGAGGATACCAAAAAGGCAATTTTGTGAATTTCTTGATACTTCTCTTCCATTAACTCTTGAGCCTAATGTTAAACCTTACAAAGGTCGTCCAATGGGATTTAAAAATAGAAAAAAAATCAAGCTCTACAAAGCGTGGTCCTTCAAAGCTTGAAATAGTGGAGAAGGCTCAGAAATGTGCTCGACAGGTATGTCATTTTTTTTTTATCTTTTAATATTGTCTACTATGGTCATGATTATTTATATATACGTATAACTTAATGTTCATTGTTTATAGGTGTGAGGAGCATAATGATTTGCCAAAGAAATTTTTTGTTAATAATAGCTTAGATGTGTAAAGAACACATGAAGGCACATATATTTTTGTTGATTTTCCCCCATAAAAATACTAATCAAGTTTGTAATTTTCTTTCCTTTTGTTGACATGTTTTTATTTTCTTGTAGGTTGGAGTGCATGAGTTTCATATCTTTTTGGTTACATTGACATTAAAGGCCAAACATGGTGTAGGCATGATGTGAAAGCTTGCAATGATATTTGATATATTTCTTGAGGCATGAGGCTACTATTATGGAGATTAAAGTGTATGTGGATTGCTTACTAGTATTTTGTACAATTCATGTAACTTATGCATATATGCTATATCATTAGGTAATCGTTTTATTTTTATTTATATATTGCTGAAACTTTATTTTTTTTTATAATAGGTGTTATACTTGTTTTGGGATCTCTCAGATTAGGCAGTAGAACTTAAGAGTTACAAATGGGCATATATGGTTGAGTGTTTAAAAAAAAAAGTTTAAAATAAAATAACAAAAGTATTCTAAAATTCCAAAGGTTAAAAAGTAGGAAGGGTATATATGGAAGATTAAATAATAGGATACCAATTAAGTATTAAAAAATAAAAAGGATGTGAATATCACAACCCTTGTTTTAAACTTGGTAGGCAACGTATGCCAACTTTTCTTTGAAAGAACTGTAAATATAAGCAACATCAATGCTTTGCTTGTGGGAAGTTAGGTTTCTCTGATAACTCTACAAGTGCATAGGTATGAGTCTGTTGTAAGAAACTGAACTACTATTTAATTGTTGGTTTCATTGTATGTTGATATAGGATTATGATAGGAGCATATTTATGCGACTTATTTAGTGTGTTTTCTTGCATTTACTTAGTTATTTGTTGCTTAGTATAGTGTTTAAAGTCATTTTCGTGTGTTTTTAGGTCCAAGAAGCAAAGTTGGTAAAAAGATGCATTTTGGAGCATTTTAGAGCAAATCTGGGCTTGGAATGGATAGCACAAGCAATGGGCAAGCAGATGGACGAATTTGGAGTTCAAATGGAGCTAGGAATATGTTTCAAGGTTGGAGAAATAAATTCAAATCAAAGAAGATAAGGAATCAGCTCAAAAGAAGGAGAATTATCCAAAACATTATCCAAACAACCTTATCTTATCTTATCTTATCCAATCCTTATCCTATCTTAACTAACCTTATCCTATCCTAATCCTTTGCTAATTCAATTCCTGGTACAATGAGGGTTTAGTTTCTTATTGGGGGACATTTAAATTAAGTTTCTAGAAACCCTTAGCCTTGCCGCACCTTTATCCCTTCTCCTAGGTGGTTTTATTTCCTTCTAGAAGACCAGATGTCCTGTTAGGAAACCACACATATCTGCCGCATGGAATCCTTGTCCTTTGGGATTTCCTACCTTCAAGATGGCCTATTCCTTATGGGTTTAGGTTGTGTAATCCTTCTCTGAATCCTAAAGCCTTTGTGCCGCACCTTAACCCCTATAAATACCCATCTTTGCCGTGCCATTTAATAATCAAGCCTTCCATTCATTCTCTGCCTTCACACACCCATTCATCCGCAGCCCTCTCTACAAAACCCCCCACGCCATTCAACACCATCTCTCATTCACATATCTCTACACCACAAATCAGCCATACCCTCTTGTGCCGCAGCTTGCAAGGAAGAAAGGACTCTGGAGCATTTTCTAGGTGTTTTCTATCTTTGTTCAATGTTTAAGTTTATTTATGTTTGTTTGTTTGTGGACATGAGGAACTAATTTCTTTATAGTTAGAGGTGAATTTGAAGCCATGATTATATGTTTTGTATGAATTGATTACATCTAGTTATTGTTTCTTAAGACGAGAATGTGATTTGCTTAACTAAGTTATTAAGACTTGTTTGTGTGTGTTAATTGGGGGTCGACACTTAATTTGCATGCATGAATTTGATGCTAGAGTATAAGGGAGTTTCACCTAATCGTTATGAACTTATATTCACAAGTAGTAAAGGTTGCTAGTCATAATCATGTTAAGTAAGTCCTAGGCAAGAGTATCATGCTATCATAGTTACGAATGCCTCGTCAACACTTATGATTTTCAAAGAACGTAATGACCTTTGATATGTTTTCTATCATGCTGTCATAGTTAGGAGACTTGATAAGGATAATTTGGTTGTAATGCGTCTTCCATTCAATTCAATGAACTAAGGAAAATCTGAGGGTTAATTTGTGCTGTCACGGTTAACTTGGGGTGTTGTCATTCAAGTCTAAAGGAATAATAACTGGAAATTGGTTCATATGCATATATCATGTGTGGAGAAGGACCCTCTAACTAGCCTTTCACCCTTCTTAATTCATCAAAATTGTTTTTTTCTAAAGTTTTTATGCAAAGTTTCTGTTTTTAGTTTTAAATTCGTCAAAAACCAAAACCCCCTTTTACTTTCTTGTTTCAAAGTGTCTAAAATCTGTTTTGTTTGTGTTTTAGAGTCTTTTGAGTCAAGTCAAAACCTTAAATTCGTCCAAAGAAGTGTTTAGAGTCCAAAACTGCCCAGATTGTGTTTTTAGGCAGTTTTGAGTGTTTTTAGCTTGTTTTGAGTCCCTTGAGTCTTTCCATACGTTTTTAACTTTGTTTTTGTGTTTTAGAGTCAGTTTAGAGGTCTTAGCAAGCCCTCCTAATCCCCGGTTTAGAACGATCCCTACTTGCATTTATACTACGATTTGACAACAAGAGGGTTTAATTTGAGTGCTTAACTTTTATCACATCAAATTTTGGCGCCGTTGCCGGGGATCGAACCCGGGTCACCCGCATGACAGGCGGGAATACTTACCACTATACTACAACGACTTAGTATATGTACTTCAGAACAAAAATATATGTACTTCAGAACTGGCCATTTTCTAGTTATTCTTCTTTTTTACTTCAACTTAATGTTATGATAATTTCTTTGAATCATTGTGTAGTGTTAGGTTGACTACCTCATAGTCTTCTCCTCCTGTTGTTCTCTTTGATTAGACCCCTTATACTTTCCTCGAATCCAATTATTATGTCGTTTACTTCATATGACGTACTTCTTTACTTTGCTGTGTTTTTGTGCCCATTTCATCTTATGGGAAATTGTGCTTTGTGTCCATTTAATTGTCTAGGCATTGTTCTAGTTGGAATTTTGGTTATATTTGTTTTATTTTGTTTTCTTCTTTCTATTAAACGGTATTGAGGACCTTTTTTTTCTTCAGTTTTTATTTGTGCTAGAGGCAAAATGAGACTTTGGTGTGGTGTAGAGGAAATGGATACAAGGTTATTTAAGATCTGTTAACTTCTCTGTGATAATTAATTTTGGGAGGAGGGGAGTTGGTGGGTAGATTTTGGTGGCTTAGGAGGAAAACTCATTATAAGTGGGCTTTAGGAGCAAAGACTCTGATTGACAAGAATTGTGCCTTTGTTAAGATTTAGCACCTGTGGAGATTTTCTTTCGGACAGGGAATCAGTATGGAAACATTGTTATTTGAAGTAGATATGACCTTGATACTGACAGGTGGGGTTGTATAGTTGTAGCTACTTTTTGGGCAATTTGAATGGACATAAACAGGCTGATTTTTTAAGATTTTGCAGACAACAGAAGGGAGGATCTTTGGATAAAGTTCGATTATCGGTATCGGTGTGGGGGGTTCTTATAACGATTGGATGTTCTTGTACAAGCCTTTGGTGACAAACTATTGGAGGAGGCAACATTGTTGCATAAGCTATTTAGGCAGACATGATTGAGCTGGGTCATTCGAGTATCTTGTGTATTTGTACTTGGAGAAACATTGCGTCTTTGGTGTAGGTATAAATTATCAAGCTAGAAACTTTAATGTTTGAATTTCTTTTGAATGATTTGATTAGAAAGGAATACTAGAATCTCCAAAGATAAAGAGGTGATTACATTGTGGAGTAGAGCAATTTTGGGCTTCTTCGTAGGCATTGGTAGCTGGAGAATTTAGAGATATTTCTTTTTTTTCCTCTTCACGCTGATTGAGGAACTTTAGGTGATTGATTATTTTTTGGTTTATGCTTGCTGTGATAATTTGCAAATTATAGAAAAGCTCATTGTATATTGTTCTCTGTTGGTTTTTATCTTTCTTGGTCTG
The DNA here is from genome assembly GCA_024362995.1 of Heteromeles arbutifolia. Classification (NCBI taxonomy): domain Eukaryota; kingdom Viridiplantae; phylum Streptophyta; class Magnoliopsida; order Rosales; family Rosaceae; genus Heteromeles; species Heteromeles arbutifolia. The sequence continues at coordinate 27,225,149 of JANCRC010000005.1, forward strand.
GAATATTCCATTTTCCTTATTTTTTTTGTTTAGATTGATTTAGTGCACAACAATGGTATGATACAAATTTCAGTACATGTTGGTCAATGTAGAGTTTCTCTAGAAATTTATTTCTGTAATTCAATTTTCCTTTGGTAAAACAATTATCTAATTTTTTCATAAAGATCTACATTTATCATTTTTCTTGTGTTATGTTTTATTTGGAAAAAGTAGTCAACTCTTCTTTACTTATTTTAGAAATCATCAGTGTGTTGTTACCATTATTATTAGCAGTATAAGTTTTGTGTTTGGTTTGCACTAAATTAATTCTTTCAATTGCTTTTAGGTTGTTCCATGTGTTTCTGCAATTTGTGGTCGATTTTATCACCCATGTTGTGTTTCAAAATTGCTTGATCGAGATACTTGAGTTTCTGCTGAAGATCTTGAGAAGAAGATCTCTATGGGGGAGCCTTTTACATGTCTGATTCATAAGTGCTGTGTTTGTAAACAAGGAGAGAATAGGAAGGATCGTGAGTCAAAGTTTGTCGTGTGCATGCGATGTCCTAAATCGTACCACATGAAATGTTTGCCCAAGTTCTCTTAATGGTCTACTCGTTTTGTTTTGTTTTTAATATGCGGTTATGGCTCTTGATGCCATGGTTTACTGTTGTGTCTGGATGGCTGATGTTTGTATAACTTGTATTAGAGGGATTGGTTTTGAAATGGGAGAAGGAAGCCACGGAGAAGGAAGATTACTAGCAAGAGCATGGGAAGGTCTATTACCTAACCGCATCCTTACATATTGCATGTAAGTATTATTTTCTCTAATGAGCTTCTTCTACATGTTATCTTGTTGGCTGCAGTTTTGCTGAGCGGTTTTGCCTTTTCTTCTGACCAGAAAACATGACATAAATGACTATGGCAGAACTCTATTAAGGGACCACTTAAAATTCCCTGACGTTGAAGTGAAAAAGAATATAGGTGAAAAAAATAAGAGAAAATTGACATCAGAGTCCCTTGTAGAGAGAGAGAAGGTCATGTCTAAGAAGAGAACGCTTCCCTTGGAAGAATTACATCATCATCTAAAAGTGGTAAGAACTGCTCTTGCACTATCCAAGCAGAAGCAGAAGACATTTTGTGCGAAAGTGGATGACAGAAAAGTATGTTCTGGGTTTTGATACTTCGAGAAATGTGCCAACAAATACATCATCTAAAAAAGAACTTAAGACTTCCATCTCCAAGGAAAACAAGTCTTCACTGGGCGGGCAGAGAAAGAGCCCCTCTAAAGCTGTAGCATGGTGGAAGTGAAAAGAACAGAAGGGGAATGGATGAGATTTCATCAGTGAACAAAACAGACAGTGGAAATTTTCCTGCTAATGAGATGTGCAATGAAATGCCTATACCCCACTAAGCCTGGTGATAATGATAATCATAATTCTGAGCTTGGTACGCAGTTTGCAGCTGCTAGCGGTGGAATCCAGATCAACCTTCCTGACAACACAGCTAGAAGGTTCATCACAAGTAGCAATGAGCCCGGTTTTGGCAATAGGGCTATAAACTTGGAGCATGTTATCGAGTGCATGAAAGACAGCTCATATAGACCACATTGTAATTAAATGATTGAGATACGTACATGGGAGTTTGACTTAGGAAACGCATCAGCTATGGAGTCGTATGCATCTCGACTGCATGGATTTAACTGTTCAATAACGAGTGCTTTGGGATCTGACTGGCCAACGTTGAGTAGAGAAAGTTATGATCCGACAAAGGTTCGATCTGGTTACCCTTGTAACCCCGTGGGTTTTGCTCTTGGTTCTTACCTGACGTACTCACTCCATAACTCAGCAGGTTAGGTTGATGAGTAATAATTGTTTTGCCGTACCTCCTATAGATTCTGCCTTATCTGTGTATGAGCATGTGAATGTTTTGCTCTGTGGATTTCTTTGCCATTTCTACAACGTAATTGCTTCATGAAGTTATATATAATACTACTACCCTTTGAGCACACGTACTTATGATTACTATCTTATTTTTAATTTAATAAAAGAAAAAAGAAATCAATTTATTGGACGAAAGTGTGAGGCCATCTTCTACGCAAGACTTATAATTTTAGACCTATATTCTTATATTTGAGTCCAACAAAAGATGGTGGGTTTAAGATCATTAGTTTTCTCCTTCAATGCAAAGACTTGCATTTTTAGGCATGTACTCTCTGCAGTTGAGGAGAACATATTGGAGCGACAATCTGGACTTGTGCATTGGAGATAGTTGGAATCAAAATTCAAATCTTACGTTGAAACGCAAATGTGGACCTCACTTGGACCTGAAACTTACATACGAGTTTTATGTCTCTTTTGGGAGAACAAGCAGGAGAACCCCACAGTGGTGAGTAAAATGGCTGGTCTACTTTTATATGATTTTGTGAATGCTCGGCCTCTCACTACCATGGTCCGAAATGCCGATATTATCGGCGATATTTCGCCGATAATATCGGTTTTGTAAGAGAGGGATATTTTAACACTTATCCGTTGAGTTTTCGTCAAAATATCGCGATATTATCGATAATATCGATAATATCGCGATATTACCGATAATATCGCGATATTTTGGATCTGTGCGAATCTGAGAAGAACGCCGGAGCTTCTACAGCTCCGACTGACTATAAAAGAGCACCCTAGACTCCAATCTAAGTATAAAAATGAAATACAAGACGAGAGGAATGTTTTTATAACTTCCGTTTGCCGTGAAACGGTCGGAGGTGGTCGGAAAGTTCCTCGACACTGACGGCTCTCGCCGGATCTGGGTGTGCCTTCCCGCGGGTCGATCTCCTTCTAAAACCTTGTTAAAAAAACCAGATAATAAAACTTAGTAAATCTTGATTCTCAACCACATCATACAACATCGAAGATGAATTGAGGGCTTACCTAACCGGAGAAGGATCAAGAGAACTCGCCGAAGAGTTCCTGGGTTCCACTGTCCTAGCTGCACCGAGAGAAAGGGATAAAAAGACGAGGTTTAGATGGTGATGATGATGCTGTTGACGGACGAAGTACTACGAAGGGCGTAGAGGGCGCCGATGGGGGTAGAGGTCAAGGGAGATTGAGACGGCACCGACGAGGCGGAAGAAGCAGATGAGGAGGAAGGCGAGGGAGGAGCAGAAGGCCATGTGGGAGAAGGATCGAGAGACTGAGGTCTTTGTGAGTGTGTGGGAGAAGGGAGAAGGGAGAAGAGAGAAGGATCCAGAGATTTGTGTGTGTGTGTGTGGGAGAAGGGAGAGGAAGAAGAGAGAAGGATCCAGAGACCTCAGTCTTTGTGTGCATGTGTGATCTGTGTGTGCGTGTGTTATGCGTGTGTGATCTGTGTGTGCGTGTGTGTGTGTGTACGTGTGTGGTGGCGTGTGAGAGGCTGTGCGTGTGTGTGTGTGTGGGTGGGTGGCGTGAGAAAAACAAAAGCATCCAAATAATTCAACTTTTACAGCCTTTACAGCCTTTACATTACAGCTTGTACAGCCTTTACAGCCTTTACATTATAGCTTGTACAATTTTTGACAAGAAAAAAATAATGGTCTGTATCTGGCAAGTTTTATAACTTGTACAATTTTTGACAAGACAAAAATAATGGTGGTTTCATGCATCAAGATTCAAAACCGTGTGCCACGCGTGATATTCTTTCACATTCTCAGGGGTTCAACTTTTACAGCCTTTACATTACAGCTTGTACAATTTTTGACAAGAAAAAAATAATGGTCTGTATCTGGCAAGTTTTATAACTTTTACAGTTTTTTACAAGACAAAAATAATGGTGTTTCATGCATCAAGATTCAAAACCGTGTGCCACGCATGATATTCTTTCACATTCTCAGGGGTTCAACTTTTACAGCCTTTACATTACAGCTTGTACAATTTTTGACAAGACAAAAATAATGGTCTGTATCTGGCAAGTTTTATAACTTGTACAGTTTTTGACAAGACAAAAATAATGGTAGTTTCATGCATCAAGATTCAAAACCGTGTGCCACGCGTGATATTCTTTCACATTCTCAGGGGTGGAGTATCAGATGATCACACATTTTTTGACCCTTCGAAAATTGAAAAACCTCTATTACACCTTTTCGTTTCTTCTTCTTCCCTTAGCCCTTTTCAGAGCCATTCCAAAGCCATTTCAGAGCTTCAAACTGAATAAATGGATCTGCAGCTCGCGCCACTCCAAATTAAATGTTAAATACCTTCTTTCTCTCTCATTTATTCACATACGGCAAGCTGCAAAGGATCGTCGAGGTTTTGCTGCTACGTACGACATCGAAAGTTCCAGATTTGTTACATTTGCGTAATTTTTATTTTATTGTTGCTCCACGCAGATTCTATTTGGCCTTTATACAAAGGGTTTCATATTTAAGGTAAGTTTACGAACTTATATTTATATTATTGTAATTTATACTTGCATGTTAATTTTTTGAAGTAATTAAGTAATGTTGTATAATTATTCCCTAGAATAATTTTAATATGTTTAATGTTATTTATTATTTTATTATCAAATTGGATTATTATTCATTATTATTCATTAATATTAGGTTTTATTATTCCATATTATTTTTATAATTACTTAAATTCTTACAATCATTTTCTTTACTTCCTATTTAATTCTTCTGTAGAATAACTTTACTTCCTATTTTCTTTACTTCCTATTTAATATGTTTCCGTCACTAAACTCACTGTCACTACTATATTTTTTGGCCAAAAAAATAATTGCCTAATTTTCATGAAAAATAAATATAGGTACGTTTAAGATGTCCAGTGGAGCTAAACGTGATCCAGCTTGGGAACATGGAGACCCAATAGACGGAAACAAACATGGCACAATTTGCAAATATTGTGGTCGGGTAATGAAGAGTGGCGGAGTGACACGACTTAAGTACCATCTTAGTGGATTAGATCCAGCAAAAAATGTCCAACGATGCGATAATGTCCCCCAAGAAGTGAAGGCATTCATCAACACATTATTAAAAAATAAAAAACATCAGAAGGAAAAGATAACACATGGAATGGAAAATATTCGAGCTGGGCTACGAGGAGAAGTCATTGGCCAAGCGGTTGACAGTGATGATGATGATGACGATGATGACGAATGTGATGATGACATGGGACCTGAAGAACGATGCAGTTTGAAACAAGCATTACGTGCCTCCAAACAGTCAGCATGGGAAAGAGAACACCTTCATAAAATTCCTAATAGAGCACAAGGTTCCGGGACAAGCGGTGGTGCACAAATGAGACGGGGAAGCAGTCTTAGAGAATCACAACCAACACCACCAATAGCCCCAAGTTTATATAAGTCATCCAAAGCACGTCAAAAGAGTGTTTGGAGTTATTTCACTGGAGGTAATGTGAAGGAGGGAATGAGGCGTCTAATTAGCAAGTTCTTTATCTATGACAATGTCCCTGCTGAGAAGGCATCATCACATCATTTCAAAAATATGGTATTGGGATGTCAACAGGCCGGTATTGGAGTACAACCTCCCACTCCCTATGAGGTAAGAAACAAATATTTGGAAATGAAGTATAAAGACATTGGCGACTATGTTAACAAGTTGAGGTCAAAGTGGGAAACTAATGGTTGCACTATCATGTGTGACGGATGGACTGGCCCGACCAGATTGTCTATCATAAACTTCATGGTATACTCCAAGGGAAAGACAATTTTTTTGAAGTCTGTTGATGCTTCAGACCATATAAAGAACTACAAGTATATTTACAAATTATTGAGGGATGTAATCATGGAGGTGGGAAAGAATAATGTTGTCCAAGTCGTGACCGACAACGGTTCTGCATTTGTCAAAGCTGGAAAAAAGTTAATGAAGCATCATAATGTGTTTTGGACATCATGTGCAGCACATTGTATTGATCTCATGTTTGAGGCAATGGGGAAGAGGGAGAATATTGCTACTGTGGTAAAAAGAGCTAGAACGATCACAAATTATATTTACAATCACGGTTGGTTGTTGGCAAAGATGCGTGAATTTTGCAAAGGAGAAATTATTCGCCCAGCTACCACTCGATTCGCCACCAACTATATTGCATTAGACAGCCTAGTTAAGAAGAAAGCAGGGTTAAAACAACTATTCACTAGTGACGATTGGGCCAACCACAATTTGAGCCGCTCAAATGCAGGTCGTATGGTGGAAAGTATAGTGCTTGATCATGCTTTTTGGACTCAATCAGAACATGTGTGCCAAGTGTTTGAACCTCTTTACAAATTTTTACGGATCGTTGACACAGAAGTGTATCCTACTATAGGGGCAATATATGAGTTGATGCGTGTAGTGAAGGATGAATTGGAAAGAAAACATGGTGTAAGGTGGGTCATAAAGATAATTGAAGACCGATGGTATAAAACATTATACCACGATTTGCATGCAGCATGTATAAATTATGTCATAATTTGCAATTCATTTCTTTAGTTGCATAAGTATTATTTCTCTTATTAGAGTATGTGTTTCTTTGAACAACATATTATTTGAATCCTCGATACCAATACAGACCCGGTGTTGGAGATGATGGTACCCTTATACGTGCTGTACATAATGTATACTCTAAATTATAACCTGCATCACCAGCAGTTGGCCAATTTGGAAATGAGGTACACAATTACTTAAATTATAATAATTACTTTGTTGGACACGATTTATGGAATTCAGCTAACATGGTTTAAAGATGCAAGAAGAACTTTTGGAGAACCAACATCAGTTGCTGCTCGAACAAAAATGTCTCCTAGTGAGTGTAAACATATTTCACTATAAGTTTATAATAGAATTTCTTGGAGTTATTAGGCTTATCAACATTGTTTTTCATTGTAGCTGAATGGTGGATCATGTATGGGACCGATGCACCAACTGTGAGAAAGTTAGCAATCAAGGTATTATCACAAACAACTTCCTCATTTGCTTGTGAAAGAAATTGGAGCACATTTGCACTCATACAGACAAAGCAAAGAAATAGGTTGGCTCATAGTAGGTTGGAAAAATTAGTTTATTGCTATTACAACATGAAGCTTCAAATTCGAGATAAGGAAGCAGAAATAGATCATGTCGACCGTGGTGACCCACTAGATGTGTTTGATATTGTTGCTGAAGATGATGATACAGAGGGTAACCAACTTTATCAATGGATTAGACCTCTTCATTTAGATGATGAAGAAGGCAACCCAGCTCCTAGAGTTGCTGAAGAAGCACGTAATGAAGGGATAAATTTAGAAAGAGTATTAGAGGAGGAGGTGGGATCTAGCAGCGCTGACTCTTTGGAAGAACTTTTGCACCCAAGACCAATAAACACTGGAATTCCACCTTCTTCCAATCCTACACAACCACAACATCGTGCTGATACTAATGATAGCTCTAGTACAAGATCAGGAGACTCACCTACCACCGAAGGTGGGAATGATGAAGGATATAGTGGAGCTGGAGGTAGTGGTGGTGGATATGGAAACTATGTTGGACCACCTCCCGGATTTATGAGCCCCTTCACTGGTGAGGCAAACTTCACGCATGCAACACAGGATGATGACCATGGCAGTAGGCGGGCAGGACCAAGAATTGGTGCCATAGGGAAGGACTATACTCGTAGAGAAAGAGGCAAGGGGATTTTGTCAAGTCAAGAAGATGACTCGTTATCTAGAACTTCGGACTCTGTTGGAGTGGGAAGTAGTAACTATGGTTATACTCATAACCAACCATTTCCCTACCCTTCATATCCCATTCCTGTTGGGATGGAACCGAGCGACTCATGGAAACAATCCGAGACTTAATCTTCAAATGATTTTGCTTATGGACAACGTCAACCAATCTCGGATCCATATGGGTGGCATGTTAACAATTACATACAAAACTATTTTGGGGATTTATCATTTGATAACTACTCTTCACAATACACTCACTCTACACATAGAGATGATGAAGATAGTGAAAAATTTGAACCTCATAGGAACTCTATGTGGTACTAAGTCACTCATGTATCTTACCATGCAATGTATAAAGTGTAAAATATTGTACTAATTCATTATATATAAATGATTATGGTGTGTTTAAACTTCTTTCATTAATTACTACATATTTTCTACACTCACAATGTTTGTCAGCTTGCTATATAATCAACTTGATAATGTTAAATCCATCATACAATGCATTTCCTTCCAATTTTTTGTGATAAACTAATAGATAATTGACTAAATAAACATCCTGCAAAGTTTCAATAAAAATTTCCAAGTTTTTCTTACAATTTCCGTGGTTTCCATATAATTTTTATCGATATCGATATTATCCCGATATTTCCATCAATATTTCCGTGTTTTCGGACTACCGATATTTTCGATATCATCGATATTTAATACCTTGCTCACTACCTATTGCCCGCTGCTTTCTCCTTCTCAGTGGACACCCCCTCCATCAAATTGGATTAAGATAAATGTCGATGCCTCCTTTTGCGCAAATACTAAGTGTAGGGGTATTGGTGTAGTTTTTCTTGACGAAGCTGGTAGCTATGCTGGAGGTTTCATTTGCAAAATTCCTCATGTGACTGACTTTTACACTACGGAGATCCTAGCTGCTTGTGAAGGGTTGCGTTTGGTTGTACAGCGGCATTGGCAGCATGTCATTCTGGAGAATGATGCGTTACAAGTGGTCCAAGTTATTCGTAGTCCTAGATGTGGATTTTCTGCCACTGGTTTATTAATTGAGGATGTTAAAATCAGCTTGCAGAACTTCTCTACTATGAGGTAAGTCACATACCCAGATTCGCCAATTTAGCATAGCATAGTTTTTGGCCAAATTGGCCTTAATTTCTACTATTTCTAGTCAATGGTTCGAGGGGCTTCCGACTACTATTCAGGATGCCCTCCTTCTTGATTGTATGTCTCATTCATATTATGAATAAAATCACTATCGTATCTTCTTCAAAAATAAAAATAAAAAAAATAATTAGAGTCCAAATTTTTCGCTGAATAAAAGATGGTTTGGAACTTGATGCCTTTGTAGTTACTCAAGGAAAGGGATCCTCTCCGGATCCCTTCCTCCTAATCCACCAAATCAGGGAATCCATGCCATTGAATTTGATCCAATTGCTGAAGTTATTATAACTTTTAAAGTGGCCCCCCTGTTTGTTGCCGTTTGATCAAATTTCAATTATACGAATTCCCTAATTTGGTGGATTAGGATGAAGGTATCCGGAGAAGATCCCTTTCCGTTACTCGGCACCATCTCTTTGAGAAATTTTCTTTCATATGAGGTTAGGCATCTTCCACCCACGTAAAATAAATTAGCCCAAAGAACCATATTTTGTGCCCAAATGAATCTTGGTATTTATATGGATGTCGTCAAGACTCCATGCTTGGGTAGTCGTGATCATTCCAACTAGCATATGGGCACACATAAAATGTGTGAGAAATTGTTTTATTTTTGTTTTTGAAATAGAAGGAGAGAAGGAGAGAGGAAGAGAGTGATAGAGAATGTGGGAGTGGGAAATTGTTTTTTTTTTTTTTTTTTTTAATTAGAGATATGTTAGGATTACATGTAGGTGAGGTTTTGAAAAAAAAAAATAGCAAAATTTGATTGTGTGAAATTACATTTCTGCCCCATATTTCTTATTCATGTTCTGTTTTAATTAGAGGGTTAAATTGGTAATTTAATAAGGTTTTGGTTGACAATGAATGTTTTATTAATTAGTAGAGATGAAGGTGGTAACTTTTGAAGGCCAACAAACTGCAATACTAAACGAAAAAAATGAATGCACTGCGTTGAAGTTGATCGATATACTCGAACAGTTGCAAAAATAGAATTTATCATGACTTGCAGTGCAAGAAGATTTTTGATGATGAAAATCAAAATACTAGTGATAATCCAACAATTAAACACATAAAAAATGGAACGAAAAATCTACAAGGAATGCAACTAAATCAAATAATTTAGATTTATAAGTAATTGAAATACTCTCTCAATTTGACAAATCATTTTATAGTGGAACTTCAAACCCTTGTAGTAAAACTCAAATTTTAGATTCTAAACATACCTCAACTTGCTCTAACCCTTGGGCTAAATATGAGTTTTAACCCCAAACTCATTTGTTGAGGTAATTTTAACCCATAACTTTGCCCAGGTTAGTGGGTTGGCCTACTATATATGTGTATTTTTTTTATAAATTTTATATTTATAAATTCATTCAATTCAACGGTTAAGATCCAATATGATCAAATCTAAAGGTAAAGAAAAAGATCTAACAGTCCAAATTTAAATCAAATAGCTAAAATAATTTAAAAAAATATTTCTTTCATGTGTTTCATATTCTTTCATAGTGTTCCACGAGTTTCGTAGTGTCAGTTTAGTGATTTTTTAATATTTATCAAAATTTAAATATTTTTAGGTTAAAATGTTCATAAAATTAAATTTGGATTGCCTACATAATTTTTATTTTATTTTTAAAGTTACTAATCCTAAATTCATTCTTTAATGATCTTGGACTAAAAATTTAACTCAAAAGGGTTGGAGCAGAAAACATATTTCTAGGTTAAAAATTTTAGGTTTTAACTCAAGGGTTAAACTTGGAGATGGTCTAATAATTTAAAACGATTGCAAAAAAAGAAGAGAGCTACTAGACCTAACCCAATTAATTTATTTCCCTCACCCACGTTATAATCCCACCTGTAACAGTCTGTCCCGAAATAAAGTATCGATAATGTGAATTGACGTTTTTACCTTTGCGTGGTTGTGAGTGTGTGTGAGTTAGGTTGAGCCCATTTGTGAGGGTTCCCATATTTTTGGGATTAATGTGAATGTGGGTTTAGTAATGGTGGGATTGGTTGAGAACTAAAAACACACACACTCACATGCACACGTGTGCATCCTCAAATTTTCGCCAGTTTTTCTCTCTCTCTCCTCCTTCTCGATTCTTCTTCCTTCCCTCTGCATATTGTACGGACACCATTACCTCTCCCGATCTTGGCACGGATCGAAGCTCTGAATGTCTTATTCATGATCCTTGTGACCTTGTGAACCCAACCATACCCTTGGTTCAACTTGAAACCCTCGAAAACCCTAGAATCTGTGAAGCTCCGTGAGGGTACTGTTCATGTGCTTGTAAACCAGGACGTTTTAGATCACTCCAAGATCATATGGAGCTTTAGAATGATCTTGTGAAGCTCGGAGGACAAAATTGGAGGCTTTTGGACGTCGGGATCACAAGTTCTGAGGTTGGCCGGATTTCATGGTTTTGCTCCGGCGAGTTTCAATCGAGTTTTGAGTTTTTAAAAGGTGTAGAACTCTTCTCCTTGTTCTAAGGTTCATTTTGGTGTAAATTTTGTGAAATTTGGTTGAGAATTGAGCTAGAAACTAGGGTTAGAAGTTTTACCCAGTTTCCAACGACGCAGCGGCGCCAGCGCCGGTTGCCGGTGAACTGGTGAAGAAGGTGACAGAATATTCCATCAAAGTTGAGGGAATATTCCTAACGGAAGGTAACGGCGTCAGTTAACCTTAACGGAATATTCTAGGGAGTTAACGAAATATTCCCTAACGGCGTTAAGGTTCCGTCAGTATGCACGGCATGTGGCCGTGCGTGGGTGGCCCGTGTTGCCTTGCCTTGGTCGGCGCGTGAGGGCACGTGGGACTTCAAAAAATTAATTTAAAAATATAGGGGTGTTCGTGGGATTGAGTAGAGCATGTTGGTATATTCAAACACCCCAATTGAGCAATGTATGAGAAGTTATTACCTAAATTGTGTTATGTGCGTAATTAACGGTTGTATAGTTGTTTCACATATAGGTGAGACTTATCCTGAGGACGAGCGCAGCCACGTAAGGCTCGGGGGCTACGATCCGTCTACTTATCAGTGAGTAGGCTTTTGATTTCAGTGTGTGTGTGTGTGTGTGTGTGTGTGTGTATATATATATATATATATATATATATATATATAGACACACACACACTTGGTTGATTCCCAGAAATATGTTTTAAAATGATTTTGTGAAATTGAATGCCATGTCGAATGCCATATATATATATATATATTCATTGCTATGTTATGTGATTATATGTTGAGGCACTGCGGGTGCCAGGTAAGTCAGGTAAGTATGTACTTTCGATATGGTGATTATGGTGATATCGATGAGATTAGAATATGGCTCATTTACCTGCACATCGGGGTTTGTGCTCCGCCAGAGTAGGGCTTAGCTTTCACGTGATCGTTCACCTCCCGCACCGTACGCTTACCTTGGATCCAAGGCAGGTGCTAGCCTGTCGTACAGACCACTATAGGTGGTTCCGACTTGTAGGTGACCCGCGATTCGTCGCCAGCCTTCACATGACCGTAGCACAGAGCGTTTATATATATATACCCAACTTTTCGTACAGACCACTACAGGTGGTTCCGACATGGGTGCAGGTTATTGTTTGAGAGTTGAATTGACGAATTGGTTGATAAGCCATAGATTCAGCCGTACAAATCACTATAGGTGACTTCGGCTGACTTATATGCATTGCCGGCATGTTATGCATTGAGATATCACCTGATTGACTTTGATGATATTTGTTGCATGTTTGATCTTGAATATGGTTCATTCGGACATGGCAATATTTGAATGATGGTTTTCAGTACAGTACGTACTTATATATTTTTCTGGGAAGTATATATGTTTTTACGGAGAGGGGTTATAACTTTTAAGTCGAAGTGATTTTGGTCAAGCTTTGTTTTTGCCCACTCACGCTTTTGTTTTGCGCCTCTCCAGGTATAAGATAGAGTTGGTGGCAAGCGAGGTTTCAAGGCAAATTTGACAGTGCACTATCCATGTAAATACTTTGGCTATCATGTTATATCTTTCTGGACTGCACCTAGGATGCTCGAACTTTATAAATTATGTTTATGTCCTTCACACCCTTTTATGATCTTGTATCTCTCGTTGCGTTATTCTAGTGCTTATTATATATATATATATATATATATATATATATATATATATATCATTCCGCACTGCGCACATGGCTACGTCACGCTCACGTGACGGCCAGCACATCCCGATGTTCGAGTCGAGGTGTGTCACCACCCACCTTAAAAAGTTTTAAAAAAGCTATTTCCCCACCCACTATTATTCCCAAAATAACCTTTAATATATACATACATATGAAATTATAAAATTGTCTGTTAAAAAATATAACAAATAATATGTAAATGAAAACCACTAAGGTCAGCAAATTCAAATAGAAATGACAAAGGTATTCAAATTCAAAAGAATTCGACAACGACAAATTCAAAAATACCATGGAAAAATTCAAATGACCTACACACAAATTATTCTTTTACCTTTTCAATGGAAGCATAATCTTCCATCTCTTCCGTAGAAGCGTCATCTTCCATCTGTTCAATGAAAAAGTCATCTTCTAAGTCTATTGATATTTTTTTACTCTCTGAATGAAAGGAGATGAAAATATGAGTTAGGGTTTAAGGTAGACAAATCGTCTCCCACGCCTAACCTTTTTTTATTTTATTTTTTAAATTAAGCAAAACAAGATAATTAATGTCCTTATTAATCATTTTGCAAGTGGACAAATTTGTAATTAAAAAATTCATTAAAAATGAGTGAAAAAGATAAGATATTTGGATGTAAATAACACCACCCAAAATGAAAATAAAATAGTAGAGATAAGCAAGGTCCGAAATGCCACTATTATCGGTGATATTTCGCCGATAATATCGGTTTTTTAAGTTACCAATATTTTATTGCTTATCCAATGAGTTTTCGTCACAATATTGCGATATTACCGAAATATCCCGATATTTTGGATCTGTGCGAATCGGAGAAGAACGCCGGAGCTTCTACAGCTCCGGCTGACTGTAAAAGAACACCCTAGACTCCGATCTAGGTATCAAAATGAAATACAAGATGAGAGGAATGTTTTTATAACTTCCGTTTGCCGTGAAACGGTCGGAGGTGTTCGGAAAGTTCCTCGACACTCACGGCCTCGCCGGATCTGGGTGCAACTGCAGCCGAGGCTCCGTCGTCGCAGCTGCTAAGATCTGCGCTTCTCTCTGCAATCCACGCTCAGACCCATCAAAATGAGCAATCGAGGTGGCCGAAATATGTGTTGGATGTCCTTAGGGTCATCGGGGTTCCTTTGCGCGTCGCCGTGCTTCCCAGAGACGGAGGAGAGGGAGGGAGAGTACATGAGGGTGGTGGAGATGCTGCGCTGGCATCGGGGTGGACGAATTTGGGTGTGCCTGGGTGTGGGTGCGATCGGGGAAATGGAGTGAGAGAACGAGAGTTCGAGAGAGAGATAGAGTTGAGAACTGAGAGAGAGTGAGGGGTCCGAGAGAGACTCGGGAAAAGAGAGAGAGAGATAGGGTGAGGGTTAATGGGCTGCCACGTGGCAGCGTGACGGAGAGTGAGAATCAAGATAGAGGGTCCATATTAGATTAGGTTAAAAGACTCAATTGCACAATTTATATAATTTCAGGGAAAGAGTGAAAATATAAATTAATCTGGGGGTGGGGGTTTCACAGGATTGGAGTTCTGCTTTCAACGGACCCGTGTCCATAACCTCAGAACGTGGTTTCTGCTCCACTTGCAAAACCCGACACTTGCAAACGTTTGTGCCTATTTGACATGATGGTTCATCTAAAACAAATGTCCAAGTCGGCATTTGTGCCTATCCGAGCAATTGTGGCAGTAGATCGTGCACTGGGCATGCCTACCTGTTATGTAAAGATCTGTGCGTGTGTGTGGGTGTGTGTGAGAGTGTGTGTGTCCGAGAGAAAAAAATAAAACGTGTGTGTGTGTGAGTGTGTTATCCAAGAGAAAAAAACAAAACATCCAAATAATTTTGACAACTTTTGGGGATTTATCATTTGATGACTACTCTTCACAATACACTTACTCTACACAATAGTGAACATTTTGAACCTGATAGGAACTCTATGTGGTACTAAGTCACTCATGTATCTTACCATGCAATGTATAAAGTGTAAAATATTGTACTAATTCATTATATATAAATGATTATGGTGTGTTTAAACTTCTTTCATTAATTACTACATACTTTCTACACTCACAATGTTTGACAGCTCGCTATATAATCAACTTAAATCAGTTAAATCCATCATGCAATGCATTTCCTTTCAATTTTTTGTGATAAACTAATAGATAATTGATTAAATAAACATCCTGCAAAGTTTCAATAAAAATTTCCAAGTTTTTCTTACAATTTCCGTGGTTTCCATATTATTTTTATCGATATCGATAATATCCCGATATTTCCATCGATATTTCCGTGTTTTTGAACCACCGATATTTCCGATATCATCGATATTTAATACATTGGAGATAAGTGGTAAAAATAACACTTTTGAAAGTACAGATCTAAATTCCATTTCAAAAATAGTACTCTTACTAATTTTATGTACCATCGCGACTATATGCGTCATCAGTCGTGCGTTTAAAGACTACGTGTCATAGTGGTGCGTTTAAAAGATTACGTGCGTCATCAGCCTCATCCCGTATCCTTTCTAAACGACATGTCGTTGCGCTAGACTGAGTCCGGAGAAAACTGATTCGTTCATGGTTTCCCATTCAAAATTTCCCATTTCCTCATCGCAAGCAAATTGGGGAAACTGATTGAGAATTTGAGACCGATCAGGTACACAATTCTTCAGTTCTCAATTTCTTTTTTCTAATTTTGCTTTTTAGGTTTCAAATTAAAAGCAATATTATCGAATTCGTTAATCCAATTTCGACTTTGGTACCAAGAATTCCAGATAATTCTCCTAGCCCTAGAACCCAAATCCCAATTTGATTCTGTAGCTTTTATCTCCCTCTACTGTAGGTTGATTTTTGCACTGTGATTTGTCTCTGTTAGTGCTCTGCACTGTGATTCGTTAAAGTTCATTGTTTGATTACATGTTTTGGTGTAAATTGTAGTGTGAGTTGAATAAGGGCATGGAATCGTCAGACGATGAGGCGGAGGCGGTGCCGCAATCCGTTTCGAATTACCATTTTCTAGATGACAAGGACGAACCCATCTCATTTCATGTTTTGCCGATTCAGTGGAGTGAGGGTGAGAGGCAAGATGGGAAGAAACTGGACATATTTGTGCGTGGCACTGCCGATAATGGGCTTCAGAAACTGTATAAGCATGTTATCGCATGGCGGTTTGATCTTTCCAATGTCGATCCTGAGATATCGGTGCTCTCTAAGGAAAATAAGTGGCTCAAGCTTCAGAAGCCGAGGAAGAGTTTCGAGGAAGTGATAAGGTCAATCTTGATAACAGTGCAGTGCCTTCACTATGTGAGGAGAAATCCTGAGACATCCGGCAAATCTCTGTGGGATCACTTATCTAAAGTTTTCAGGTATCATTCCATCTTTTAAACAGCTCTTCTATTTTCGCTCATTTTCTTACACTGAGGTTTGACGGTTTCCCTCATTTTGCAGCTCGTATGAGGCCAGGCCTTCTCAGAATGACCTGGTGAATTATATTCCTCTAATGAGTGAAGCTGTTAAACGGGATGATGCATTAGCAAAGTGCAAGGTTCTGTTAAGCTTCTTTTCTTGTCAATGCAACTGTATAATTGTTTATTCTGTTGTGGTATCTCAGTGGTTATGGTTGATATTCTTCAATATAGGTTTTCAATCTGAAATTTGGAGCAGGCAAACCACTACTGTTTCAACCTCCCCCTTTCTTGTTTTAAATGCAAAATTGAAACTTATATTTGTGAAGCTTTATGTGAACATGTTGAGCTGGACTACCTGCTTATTCATTAACTGAATGTGTGAACCTTAGACGGCGAAGCAAACTTTCTGCTATTTGAATTTTATTAAGATTCAAGCTTTCTCTGTACTTGCTCTTCTTTCACTTCATTTTGGCTTCATTTTGTTTTCACTCTATATTATTTCCTGTTCTTATTCTTCTGTACGAACTACAAACTGTCTTTATGTTTATGCACGGTTAATTAAAATTACAAACTGTGCTTTCAACAGTTTTTAGTCAACTTTCTTGAAGAGAAGCCCGCCAAGAGGAAACTGCATGATGAGGTAATTTTCTAGTGCTTGCTTGTTTTTGCCTTTCATTAGCACACTTTTATCGATTAATTCTTTAAAGTTTCTTTTAGTTTCATGATATAGTGTTTGAGCCAGTGAACTCATTGGATTTTCAGGACATTCAAGCTACAACAAAACCTGGATTTATAGTTGATGATACGGAAGAAGATATGATTGATGCTGAAGATGAGTCCAGTGACGATGATAACCTGTTTGATTCTGTTTGTGCGTTTTGTGATAATGGTGGCGATCTTTTGTGGTATGTTCTGTTGGCTTTCTTATGACAATAGTCATGATATCGGCATATTTTAAATAACTTCATTTCCTAGAAGTTACTGCATAAATATATATTTTTTGCTCTGTAGTTGTGAAGGGAGATGCCTAAGGTCATTTCACGCAACTGTAGAGGATGGTGAGGATTCTATGTGTGAAACCCTTGGCTTTACCCAGGATGAAGTAGACGTATGCTCTTCTTATTCACTTTTGTTGTTAATCCTTTTTTTTTTTTTTTTTTCCATTTGGTTGTTTCTTTTTGTTACTGATATTATGATTATTTTCATTCTCCGTTTTTATCTTGGCAGGCGATTCAGAACTTCTTCTGCAAGAACTGTCAGTATAAACAGCATCAGTGCTACGCTTGTGGGAAGCTAGGCTCCTCTGATAAATCTTCAGGGGCTGAGGTATGAATTTTTTCTTCATAGCTATGGACATGCTAGCTTGATTAGTTTAAGTATATAAATTCAGAACCAGGGACGTTTTAGTTTTTCTACATTGTTAGTAGCGAAGCATTACTGGTCTACAGTTTTCTTATTTTTTTTGTTCCTTTCATTTTGGGGAAGGGTGCTGTTGTTTTCTCTCTCTTTCCTTTGTATGTGTGGTACCATGATATATTGTTCTGCATTTAGCTGCTGAGGCTCATTTTCTAGTGTTAGGTATACTCGCTCAAAATCACTCTGTTGATCTTTTTCTTTGGTCATACTTCCTTTTATGTCTTTTTGTTGTGCCTTTTATGATGCTATTGTGCTTTTTATGATGCTATCTTAGGTTAGGACATTCATCTTGTGCTTGTAGTTCTTCATCTTTTAAGCATCATTTCTTCTTGGAATTTGTTTTAGTTTTTTATATTATGCTTTCTTCCTTCTTGATTTTCATTCTACTCAGTGTAGTCTTGCTACTAGCTAGGGTACCCTTTTGTTTTCCCAGCATTTTCCATCTTGCCCAGCGTTAACTAAGTGAATCTCCTTGGTGCTGATACCAATTTGAGTATGGTCGTTTTAGTAAGAGTTCTTTACCCATTTATTTTCCTGGTTAAATTTTTTTGTTCTTTGAAGCTTGGTTGTTGTTTTTGTAGTAAGAAATGTGTTTTAGTAATAGGAAAGTTGAGACACTTAGAATGATAATTATCCTTATATCATCTGGATGAATAAAAATATGAATAATTATCCTTGTAGTTCTTCATCATAGAGAGAGTGGTACCACTGTAAACTCTTTGGAAGTGGAAACCTAAAGAGAAGCTAAAACATGTAATTTTTTCTGAAATACAGTTTCTTTGAAATACTTGGCTCTCCGCATCCGCGGTATGCTTATAATGGTAATCACAATGCACATATGTAATATTTGGGCTCTTTTACTTTGACCAAACCTCAGTGAGTCAACTTCCAACAATGCAAGGCAATCAGGTGCAAACTCAACGCAAATCAATCATTTCAAATACCACCTTTGCATTCAAGAACCCACTGGTTAAACTGGGTTTAGTAAAGCAATTTGTTTTTTTGTGGGTCTGGCATTGTAACATTTCGTTGTTTATTTTATCTGGGAGGATTAGTCATATGTTAAATAAGCTTAATTGAGGAATACCTGTGTAGTGCCCACCCCGCATTATATTTCAATGATCCAAACGGTCTAAATTTTATGTCCTCTCAAAAAACATCGTTGCAATGAAACACCCATATCGGAAGTAGCTTAACCACTCATTTAAATGTTGTCATTTTATTGTTTTCTTGGAGCAGTGTTTGTCTTTTGTTTCACGTATGATCTATGAAAGAAAAATAGACTCTGTGAATCATTAAGATATAATCCGGAGTGGGCGATACAAGGTGTCCCTTTGATAAGATTATTCGAGTGATCCCTCAATAGAAGGGACTCATATACATACAGATAAATATATATATATATATATATATAAATCATCATTATCATCAGAGTATTATTCTGCCTTTCCTGCTTTTTGTATTGTCTGCATCGGTCATTGTTGTCATCAGAGTATTATTCTTATGTTTGGTATACGTAAATCATTTTTATCATTTCTGCTAGGTCTTCCCCTGTGTTTCTGCAACCTGTGGTCAATTTTACCATCCACGTTGCATTGCAAAACTCATTTATAAAGACAATGGAGTCTCTGCTGAAGAACTTGAGAAAAAAATTGCTATGGGTGAATCTTTTACATGTCCGATTCATAAATGCTGCATTTGTAAACAAGGAGAGAACAAGAAGGATCCTAAGTTGCGGTTTGCTGTGTGTCGGCGTTGTCCCAAATCCTACCACAGGAAATGCTTGCCGGAGTAATCTTCTTGATTGTTCAATTTTGTTTTTATTTTTAATATGCTTTTAGGAGACCATGCTTTGGTCTATTATCTGTGTATAGCTGGTTTATGCTTGAATTGCTTGTACCAGGGATATTGTATTTGAGAAAACAGAGAAAACAGAGAAAACAGAGAAAACAGAGGAAGACGAGGAGGAGGAAGACGAAGAGGATGAAGGTACAACACCAAGGGCTTGGGAAGGACTATTACCAAACCGTGTACTAATATATTGCACGTAAGTATTATTTTTGTGAGCTGCTTTGTTAATTATTTTGTTTGTTCTAATTTTTCTGAATGCTTTTTTCTTTTTCCTTGGATTAGAAAACATGAGATAATTAAAGACATTGGAACGCCAATAAGGGACCACATAACATTCCCTGATGTTGGAGAAAAGAGGACCAGTTTTGTTCGAAAGAAGACTGATTTTGTAGAGAAAAAGAAAAAACGGACATTAGAATCCCTTCAAGATAGAGAAAAATCTGTGAAAAATAAGAGAAGCCCTTCTGCTGAAGAATTCTGTAGGGGTCAAACTGCTCCTACGATATCTAAAGAGAAGCTGAAGTCATCTTCTGCTGCAAAAGTGGGTGGTAACAGAATTAGTAAAAAACTACCTTCTGGGTTAGATACATCAAGAAAGGTGAAAGCGAATAGTGCTTTGAAAAAGGAAGTTAAGATTTCTGTGGCTGAGGAACAAAAGACCTCATTGGGTAATCAGCTATATGCCTATATGAACAGGTCTAATCAAGTGAAGTCGGGTAAGCAGGGCAAACCTGATGGGGAGTGTGGTTTGGCAATAGGTAATCCTGCCTCAAAAACGTTGATCAGTGCACCACCATCTTTAGATGCAGCTACAGAGAGGAGGTAACTTCATTTAAAATTATTTACCAATTCTGTTTTGTTTATACATTGTAACTTGTTACAGCAATTTTTTATAACATTACATCTTTCCTTTAATATGAGGGTGAGTCTTGGCGCAAGGGAAAGGTTGCTCCTTTGTGACTGAAAGGTCAAGGGTTTGAGTCGTGGAAACAGCCTCTAGTACGGCTGCATACTATAGATGTTCCACCCCATCCCCCACACGACCCTTGCAAAGCGGGAAGCCTTGTTGGCTTGAGGTCGCCCTTTTACCTCTTTCATTTAATATATAAGGGAGAATGCCTTGAAGTTGACAATTCAACCAAAACTACCCCTATTTAACTTTCTAAAAGACTATTAAATATAATGGGGGTAATGTAGTAAATAACTAACAAGATTTTGAAAAGCCAAAGTAAGTTAAAATATTATGCATAAAAACCCATCTTGGTCGGGCTAGTGGTTACCCCAACATTAGTACCATCATCTCAATCTCATTAGTATTTCTTCTAGTTTTTATAAAAATAACAAAAACCGTCAATTTGCTTATGCCAATATGCGTGACCGTGTTCTAAGGGGATAGTATATTTGAGAGTGTGTGTGTATTACTCCCTCTCTCCTATCTATCCTCTCTACACATGCATGCACACACACGCATATATGTTTGGATAGTTTACAAGGATTTAGCACGGTTGCAGACAATCTTGATTTAAAGTTTGTGTAGTTCTTTGATTTATTTCTTGCAATTCAGATTACTGGCTTTAATGAAAGATGCCGCATCTTCAATTACTCTGGAAGATGTTATAAGAAAGCGGCAGCGCACAGTTCCATCGACTCATCAATCCTCGTCCAAAAATGCTGTGGATAGGAACATTACACTGGGAAAGGTAGAAGGCTCAGTTGAGGTACATCCATGGGAAAATCTTAACTGTTATTTTGCACTGCACCAAGTGTGAACTTTTGATGATTTCTCTTATCATGCACTTGGTAATGTATCCACTGTATTTTAGGCTGTTCGAACAGCGTTACGGAAACTAGAGGAAGGATGCAGTACTGAAGATTCTGAGGCTGTTTGTGCTCCTGAGGTGGTTCACCAGATTTACAAGTGGAAGGTGGTTTCCTATTCCAGTCTCACTTTCCTACAACTTATGATTAAGCAAGAATCTGTGCACCTTTAGCATTCCTAATACAATCCTACACAAAATAGGACTCATAACAAATGACAAACCAAATTCTAACAAAAAGTTGGTTTACTTTCAGTCCACACTTTGATAAGGAAGCCTATTTGGTCATTTGGTAATTGGTACATGTTTACAGACCCATTCACAAATGAATTCTATACATTGTAGCTAAGTTTGTGACATTTTACATTTTTAAATGTTAAGGAAACATCAAGTCTGTCCTTGTGTTCACTTGAAATGTAAAATGTGTAATGGTGAGCTTTTTCTAGCATCCCTTGTGCCCACACTCTATACTACGTGCTATATTTGTAGCATCTCTCTCTCTGATCTTAATTTTTCTTTGTTACCTGTTTTCTCTTTCTCTTTGTGGTTGAGTTTGTTATGTGATTTTATATTCACGTAATATGTGTACTAAAGGTTCATCAGAAAACGGTTGTGTTGTACAGTTTCCCATTAGTTTGTTGATTTATTTTTGATGCAGAACAAGCTGAGGGTATATCTTGCACCTTTTTTGCACGGAATGCGGTACACGTCCTTTGGTCGTCATTTTACAAAGGTGGACAAATTAGAAGAGGTAATTTAGTTGTGTTCAGTTATTTCTATTTCAAAGTTGTAAAGCGCTCTTGCTAACTTATTATTGCGTCTACTTTCTTCTCAGCTTGGGTTTTAATGAATTATTAAAATAGTGGAAACTTGCTTTTATGAACATGTCCACCCCCCTCATGTTTGGTATGGTCGCTTATGCTTAAGATAATCTTGACATTGAAAAACTTGTGGTTGTGTTTTGGTTTCTCCAGTTTTAAAGATAATTAGATCCACATTGACTTTTGGATTTCTTTCTTGAGTTTGTTTTCTGTTTCGAAGAAAGGTAAATTTTATCAGTCGACAAAGTCAAGAAGTTGCAAAATAATCTCCACTATTGGACAATAGGTCCACCAGTTAGACAAAAGAACAAGAATATCACCCACCAAAAAATTTGGTGCTGTGGATTTTGGTTTACTCGTGCTTTCACAAATCATTTTGCGAATTAAACTGTGTTTGTATATACTATATGGTTGTTCATTTTTGCTATACTCGTTCACATAGCTTTACCTTTTATCTCATCTGCACACATTCACTTCATTAATCTTGAGCCGTTGAGCGTGTATTATGAGCTTCATGAATCCTTGAAGAATTCTAAAAGCTTGATTTTAATGTACAGATTGCTGATAGGCTGCATTGGTACGGAAAAGATGGAGATACGGTAAGGACCTATATGCTTATATCTGTGAGAATAATTTTAATACATAGTATATGTGAGTGCATTGTATATCTTTTAACATGAAATATCTTTTGGATGTTTCTTTGAGTTATGCCCTTGATGATACTCTCGTTTGTCTTCGTGATATTTAATGATCTGAATTGAATCAATTAATTAAGCGCATCTGAATTGAATTCAAATGTTATTTGGTACTATATGCGTAATGGTTTATTTGCATGACTGGCTTTTTGTCCTGGGTGTCTATTTTTTTCCTTAGAAGCTTTATAGCACCTGAACGCTTTATTTAACCATTCACCTAGAGGTCAACTCAACTACAGATCATTATACTATATTCAGCATCTAAGTTTGTGACGACATGGATTATGATGATGATTGGAACTGTTGCAGGCTTGCAGCTTATTTTTATCAACAGAGTTCTTTCAGAAACTACTTCTAGGACCTGACATCTTTATGATAGCAGAAGCGTCGAAATTTATTTTTGAAGAAGAAAAATTTAAGGAGATTAATGGTTTACTCCCCACTTTCTTTTCTTAGGTGATCTAGGAAAATATTGCTTTGCTTCCAAATTGATGACAAGCCCTTTGTACAGTAATCACGATAAGGAACTATATAACTGTTAGGATTTTGGCTCGTCAAATATGTCCTAGTTGATTTAGGATTGTTTTAGGAAACCTAGAGGTATACCAATTCTTGTCCTAGAGGGATTAGGAAAGAATTTCAGTTTCCTTGTTCAATTTAGGTTTGGATTTCTAGAAGTCTATTTGGATTTGGATAAGTGTAATTTCCTAATCCACTTAGAAATAGGAATTCAATCAGCCTTGGGACATGTAAGCCAACCCTATATCTATAAATAGGGTGCGGCAAGGCTGTTTTTACATAGATAGAAAAACAAAAAACAGCCAGACAGCAGAGAGTTTTGAGATCAGTTCTAGGGTTTGCAAAAGTTCTGTAATCTCTATTATTAATCAAAGAAACGGTGATTTCTCTGTCTAGAGAAATCACAACTGGACGTAGGCATAAGTTCTGCCGAACCAATATAATTCTTGTGTGTTTCTAAGTTTTCTATATTTGCTAGTTTAGTCTATTGTCGTTGGTTACATTAAAGAACAAGGTCTAGTGGGCGTTTATTCAACAATTGGTATCAAGAGCTAGGATCAAGTTGTTCTACGATGTCAAAAGGGAAGATGAATGCGGATCAAGGACCTGCGTTAAAGCCCTTTGACGGCAAGGATGACTTCACGGATTGGCAAAGGATGATGAAGAACGTACTGATACAGCAGGATTTGGATGATGCACTCGATGGTAAGAAGCCGGAAAGCATGACAGAAGCAGCATGGAATAAGGTTCTCAAGAAAGCCAAGAGTTCCATCGAGATCCATCTCACAAGATCAGTTCGGTCACACATCACTGAAAAGATGTCTGCCCAGGAAGCATGGGAAAAGTTGGAGAATGTTATATGGGCAAAACTGTGTCCAATAAACTTTTTCTAAAGGATGAACTATTCGGGCTTCGACTAGAAGAAGGAGGTGATATTGAAGATCACGTATGCAGATTCCAGAATTGCATAGCTAATCTTCAAAAGGTCGAAGAAACTTACAAAGATGATGATATGGCTATCATCTTGCTGAGGTCTCTACCTTCGTCTTTCAAACACTTTCGAACAACTCTAATGTTTGGAAAGGAGTCCCTGAAGCTTGAAGACGTAATTCAAGCTCTTCAGTCATATGCTAAACTAGATGATATAATTGAAAGCTCTCAAGGCCTTTATGCCAAAGGCAAGGAGAGGGGGCGGGAAAAGACAAAGGAAGAGAAAACAAGCAACAGGGGTAGGTCAAAATCCAAGAAGAAAAAAGAACAGAAGGAAGGTTGCTTCGAATGTGGTTCAGTCGATCATTGGAAGAGGAACTGCAAGATTTGGAAAGAGAAGAAAGCCAAGATGGAAGGAAGCTCAGGTTCAGCTAGTAGTCACCGAGCATGAGAGTGACGGGGAGCTTCTTTCAGTAACATCAGGCTCCAAGGCTTTCACAAATTGGATTTTGGATACCGGATGCACCTTTCATATGTGTGCAGTAAGAGAATGGTTCGATACTTACAAAGAAGTCAGCAGCGGGGAAGTCTTAATGGGGGACGATTCTTCATGTCCTGTAAAAGGAATTGGCACTGTTCGAATTAGAATGTTCGATGGGACGATACGAGCTTTGGGGAACGTCAGGTATGTCCCTAGACTAAGAAAAAATTTGATTTCCTCGGGTACTTTAGATGAGGCCGGTTATGGGTACAAATCTAAAAATGGAAGACTCAGGGTAACCAAAGGATCGCTAGTGGTAATGCGGGGTGACCTTCAACCCAATAAGTTGTATAAGTTAATTGGGACCACTATAGTTGGGGGAGTAGCCGTTTCTGTACAACAGAGCATAGAAGACAAGACTGAACTCTGGCATCATAGGCTCGGGCACATAAGCCAGAAGGGGTTGCAAGAATTACACAAGCAAGGCCTGTTGGAAGGCATGTCATCTTGCAAACTGGACTTTTGTGAATACTGTGTTCTCGGGAAGCAAAGAAAGGTATCATTCACAAGAAGCAGTGCAGATAACCGAAGCAAGGAGCAACTCAGCTATATTCACTCAAATGTTTGGGGCCCTGCACCAACTAAATCAAATGGTGAAGCCAGGTATTTTGTTACTTTCATGGATGATTTTTCTAGGAAGGTTTGGGTTTATTTCATGAAGCAGAAATCCGAGGTTTTTGCAAAGTTCAAGGAATGGAAAACAGAAACCGAGAATCAAACTGGAAGAAAAATCAAGTACCTAAGAAGTGACAATGGAGGTGAATATACAAGTAATGAGTTCACTGATTATTGCAAGCAGGAAGGCATCATAAGGCACTTCACAGTAAAGAAGAATCCCCAACAAAATGGAGCTACTGAGAGGATGAACCGAACTCTCATGGAGAGAGAGGAGCATGCGATTTCACGCAGGATTGCCTGATAGTTTTTGGGCAGAGGCTGTTAATCATGCAAGTCATTTGATTAACAGATCACCATCTACAGTTCTCGATTTTAAGAGTGTAGAAGAGGTATGGTCTGAGAAGCCGGTGGATTATTCCAAGCTCAGGGTGTTCGGCTGTAGTGCTTATGCACATATTCCAAGTGATGAAAGGTCCAAGCTCAAACTGAAGTCTATACATTGCATATTCTTAGGTTTTGAGAAAGGAGTAAAGGGTTTCAAGCTTTGGGATATCAACAACAGGAAAAAGGTTGTCAGCCGAGATGTTGTCTTTGATGAGACAACCATGCCTCTGAATAAAGTCGAGAGCAGTAGGGAGAAGGACGATGCTGAAATTGAAGCAACAAAGATTCCGTTAATCAATTCAGATGAAGAAGAAGCTCAGGTGGAGCAAATTGAGCAAGAGACCGAATCTGATGGTTTTGAGGAAGAAGAAGAGCATCAGCATCGTTCACCAGTTAGGAATCAGGTGGAGCAAGAAACAGGACAGATTGAAGGCACTCCAATCTGCCAGACATCCCAAAGGGGTCAAACTCCAACCCACAATCCACCTGCATTCCAGAGATGCATAGCACTGGACAAACCTAAGCGGAACAAGAAGCAACTTGACAGGTTTGGGTTTGACCAAGACGAAGTTAATTATGCTCTTAACATTAGTCAAGGAGATCCGACTACTTATCGAGAAGCTACAGCAAGTGATGAGCGAGATAGTTGGATAAATGCTATGACAGAAGAAATGGAGTCTCTCTACAAGAACTCTGTTTGGGAGTTGGTTCCTAAGCCCAAAGACAGAAAGCTAGTTGGATGCAAGTGGGTATTTAGGAAAAAGGAAGGACTACATGAACAAGATGCCGTGAGATTCAAAGCAAGGCTCGTGGCTAAGTGGTACTCACAAAAGGAAGGGGTGGATTATGATGAGATCTTTTCACCTGTAGTCAAGCATACTTCTATCAGATTGCTTTTAGCAATGGCAGCTCAGCATGACATGGAGATTGAGCAGATGGACATGAAGACAACGTTTCTTCATGGAGATCTAGAGGAGACGATATTCATGGCTCAACCAGAAGGGTTTGTTGAATATGGGAAAGAAACCTAGTATGTCAGCTAAGGAAGTCCCTGTATGGCTTGAAACAGTCTCCAAGACAATGGTACAAGAGGTTTGATTCATTCATGCTCAAAATTAATTTTAGAAGGTGTTTGTATGACTGTTGTGTGTACTATCATGTGTTCCAAGATGGGATGATCATATTGCTATTGCTATATGTGGATGACATGCTAATTGCTTGTCAAGACAAGTCTAGAATTCAAGACTTGAAGAAGATGTTGAGCGAGGAGTTTGACATGAAGGATCTAGGTGCTGCACAGAAGATCCTTGGCATGGAAATTCAGAGAGACAGGATCGCTGGAAGAATTTGGATATCACAAGCCAAGTATATCCAGAAGGTTCTTGAGAAGTTCAACATGCAAGAAGCAAAGGTAGTTTCAACTCCTTTGGCGGCTCACTTCAGGTTAAGTGGGCGACAGTGTCCTAAGTCCGAGGAAGAGCAGCAAGTAATGGAGAAGGTGCCTTATGCTAATGCCGTGGGCTGCCTCATGTATGCAATGGTATGCACACGTCCCGACATAGCTCAAGCAATCAGTGTCGTTTCCAGATACATGGCAAATCCAGGAAAGCAACATTGGGATGCAGTCAAGTGGATTTTGCGTTATTTGAAAGGATCTTGGCGATAAAGGATTATGTTTGAGAAGCAAAAAGAAAATGCATGGGTGTTAGGATATGTGGATGCCGATTATGCAGGGGAATTGGACAAGAGAAGGTCAACTTCTGGTTATGTGTTTACATGCGCAGGAGGACCAATCAGTTGGAGGGCACTACTGCAACCAATTACAGCTTTGTCGACCACAGAGGCAGAGTATATTGCATTGGCCGAAGCTGGAAAGGAAGCGATTTGGCTTAGTGGCTTGGTAAGTCAAATGGGAATCACTCAAGATTGTGTGAAGCTTAAGTGTGATAGTCAAAGTGCCATTCACTTGGCAAAGAATCAAGTTTTCTCTGAAAGATCAAAGCACATTGAAGCACGGTATCACAGAATCAGAGATTGGGTGGAGTCGAAGGAAATTTGGATTGAAAAGATTCATACGGATGACAATGCCGCAGATTTCCTTACAAAGATAGTGCCGGCCAAGAAGTTCAAGCATTGCTTGAACTTGATCAATCTCATTGATTGATTAAAGTGGAGCACCTCCTCACCTAAGGTGCAATGAGGCAAGAAGAAAGTTGCCAAGGTGAAGACTCTTGAAGATTTCCAGAGCTGCTTCAAGAAGGTTCAAAGATACTCTGGGGGTCAACGATCAATACTTGGTTTGACTCACCAAGGTGGAGATTGTTAGGATTTTGGCTCGTCAAATATGTCCTAGTTGATTTAGGATTGTTTTAGGAAACCTAGAGGTATACCAATTCTTGTCCTAGAGGGATTAGGAAAGAATTTCAGTTTCCTTATTCAATTTAGGTTTGGATTTCTAGAAGTCTATTTGGATTTGGATAAGTGTAATTTCCTAATCCACTTAGAAATAGGAATTCAATCAGCCTTGGGACATGTAAGCCAACCCTATATCTATAAATAGGGTGTGGCAAGGCTGTTTTTACATAGATAGAAAAACAGAAAACAGCCAGACAGCAGAGAGTTTTGAGATTAGTTCTAGGGTTTGCAAAAGTTCTGTAATCTCTATTATTAATCAAAGAAGCGGTGATTTCTCTGCCTAGAGAAATCACAACTGGACGTAGGCATAAGTTCTGCCGAACCAGTATAATTCTTGTGTGTTTCTAAGTTTTCTATATTTGCTAGTTTAGTCTATTGTCGTTGGTTACATTAAAGAACAAGGTCTAGTGGGCGTTTATTCAACAATAACAACGAAATTACTTAATTTAGGAAACTAAAGAGCAGTGCTGCACTTCTTAGAGAAATTTTTTTTGGAAAAGGATGATCTAGTGTACTTCAGAGGACTATTCCTTGGCTGGGCTGGAGATATTTCTATTCATCCTTTTGCGTTTCTGTTAGTTAAAAGTTTCCACTTTGGCTGTTTTAGATGTATTTTATTTAGTGGGGCTACGTGGTCCAAGGTATATTGTGCTGATTCTGGAATCAATAAAATTGTTTTTTTCGTAAAAGAAATATTGAACCATACTTTTTTTTTTCCTGCAAGACTGCAACAGAAACATTTATTGCTGAAGAATTTATCACGATGATCTTTATGAACTTTTGTTTGACTTTACACAGTTGAACTTGCACAAATAAATATATTCACCACAGAAGTCATAAGCTAGTTGTTTGTTGGATGACTGTCTTCTTGTTCGCAAGTGCATATTATATGGTTAAGAAGGAGAATTGCGGTTGTTGTGATTCCTTATTAAATGGGATATTAATGTTGGATCATGAGCTTAGGTTGTTATGCATGATTGGCCTTGGTTTCTTTATTATACATATTTATTTTTTCCAATGTTCCTTACCTTGCCTTCAAAATAATGTTGATTGGTTAGTACCTGATTACTTATGGTTCCAATGAACAGATAGTGGACTTCTGTTGTGGTGCCAATGATTTCAGCATCGTAATGAAGAAAAAGCTTGAAGAGACGGGGAAGAACTGCTTTTATAAAAACTATGACTTAATTCAACCGAAGGTAATAGTCATTCATACAAGTCCTTAATGTTGGTCAATCCCCACAAGTCATATTATCAATGACATGTGCATACATGGTTGCATTGTTCACCACATACCTTGTCAGTTAAGGGTCAATATATTTTATAATATATTTTTTGTAGTCGAGAGACTCATTGTCCTTTTGTTAGAGGCTTTGATTTTGTGCAGCGGGGTCTATTGGGGATCGATTGAAGCTTATGAAT
Source organism: Heteromeles arbutifolia (assembly GCA_024362995.1). NCBI lineage: Eukaryota > Viridiplantae > Streptophyta > Magnoliopsida > Rosales > Rosaceae > Heteromeles > Heteromeles arbutifolia. The sequence continues at coordinate 27,254,972 of JANCRC010000005.1, forward strand.
AGTTCTGTTTTTCTATGTTCAAATGGAAGATCGTGATTAGTGAAAATTAAGAGTTCTGAAAAGGCTTGCTGTCTATGGGATAAATGCAAGTGCCAAACGTATTTGTGCTTCCACTGTTAATGCCTACTGTATTTCAGACTTAGCTTTTATGAGGTTTGTAATTACTGTGGAATGCAATTCAAATCACCTGCACCGGGAGTTATATTGCTCACTCTTGCGTTTTTCATCCGCATTTTAAGTAAAAAAAGATATTGTGATTAATTTTGTCTCTTGTATCATGTCTATTTGTCATTCCCTATGCTGGGTTGAAGGCTGTTGTGCGTGCATTTTTACAGGCTTAAAACTTAAAAACTGGGAAACTGATTGTTTTATGTGGATTTTCATTTGGCAGAACGATTTCTGTTTTGAAAAGAGAGATTGGATGAAAGTACAACCAAAGGAGTTACCGAAAGGGTCACAATTGGTAGGAACTTGGTGCTTGTTTGTATTTGATCAAGACATTTGAATTTCTGAACCCTTATGTTAATTGTTTCACTCTCCGCAACTTTGCTTCTTGAGCAGATCATGGGGTTGAACCCTCCTTTTGGAGTTAAAGCGGCTCTGGCAAACAAGTTTATCGACAAGGCTCTTGAGTTCGATCCAAAGCTCCTTATTCTTATTGCTCCACCAGAAACTCAAAGGTAGCTGCTAGCTGTTGTTCATCTCTTTCTCTCACACACACAGAGGCATACATCAATGTGGCCATGCCTTTGAAAATTCCATTTGTATATAGTTCCTTACATTTGTGTCTTTCATCAGGTTAAATGAAAAGAAATCGCCATATGATCTAATCTGGAAGGATAACCAGTTTTTGTCAGGAAAGGTATGTGTTTGTCCAAGAGGCTGAATCTTAATTCTGTGAATAGAAATTTTACAATGGGAGTTAATTGGTGACTTGTCTCCTTTCAGTCTTTTTATCTCCCGGGATCTGTTGATGTGAATGACAAACAAATGGATCAATGGAATGTAACGCCGCCACCACTCTATCTCTGGAGTCGTCCTGATTGGTCTGCTGACATCAAGGCTATAGCTCAAGAGCATGGTCACATGTCTGCATCACAAGGGTATATGAAAGATCATTCTGACTCTCTAAATCACGGTCGGTCAATAGGTAATAATGATCAATATGGTGAAGCACCTATGCTGATTGATGACGATGGCATAAAAACCGATAGTCCCAAAGATGTTGAAGGTGGGGCTGTTGTGACTGAGGAACACAGAGAAAGCTCCTGTGAGAACAGTGGTGACATAGTTGGCAACGAGAGTCCTGGGGATGGTAACAACATTGATGAGACATGCAAGGAAATTCTGCCACGCATTGAGCCTGCTGAAAAAGGAGATCAGCACTCTGAGCCTAGCAATTCTGGTTCAAGTGTGAAGTATGGAACTACTTATGGTGGGACAAAGGTTAACATAGCTGATGACAGAGGGAGAAGAAGCTTATCCAGGAGCAGTGATGAGCCTTACTCGAGTCTGACTCATAGATGGTCCGCTGGTCCCAGTTCTGGTTATAGGGCTACAAACTTGGAGGAACCGTTTGTGGGGCACATGAGAGACAGATCGGATACCCTTGGATATAGACCATGCTTGAATGAGGTAGAAGATCCATTTAGGAGGGAGTCTGACGTACGTTCTCAGATTCGGCTTTATGGTCAGCAAGATTTTGGTCCTTTAAGAAGTAATTATCTAGTGGGTCAGGATTCTGTAAGTGGACAGATTGGATCGTATTCATCTCCTTACAGCCATAGTCATCTTGGTCTGACAGCTGAGTCATCTTACAGAATGAACACATCCGCCATGCAGCGGTATGCACCTCGGTTGGATGAAATGAACCACATGAGGATGGGCGGCTTAGGATCTGAACCTGCTTTAGGATACGAACCGCACATGTTCAGTAGCAACGGCACTTTTGATCCCAGGGCACCCCGGCCCGGTCAACATGGTGGTTCCATGGGTTTTGCTCCCGGTCCTCACCAAAGTTATTCGAACCAAAATTCAGCAGGTTGGCTGAATGAGTAAAGCATGTACCATTTGATCAGTGTGTCTTCCTTTTTGTGCCTAAGAGTAATAAATGTTGGTGTATATTATATACAAGTGTTTTCGCAACTTTGTACTTCATGCTGCTTCATTAGTTTTTTGTTCCTTGAACGGGAACGTATGATATTTTTACTAGTTTGTTCTTCCATCCTATTTTTCTTTCTTGTTTTGGCTGAATGAGTGAGTTTGCCTTGTTACCGAAGATATATTTGCATAACATGATGTATTAGACGCTCATGAGTTATATATCTTTGCATCACGTGATATATGAGACGCTCACATAGGTTAATTATCTCTAGTTACAATCAAGATTCTCCGCTGTTAGAGCATCTCCAACCATAACCTTATTCTCTAATCTAATATTGTTAAAGCAAAAGTACTAATGCCAGGAGCTCTGAGGAGCTTTTGTTACTCTGTAATTTTAGGATTAGGAGCTCCTATGAGCGGGATAAGAGTGATATTTAAGGTGTCCATTTTCATTAGACTTGTCATATCTAGCTAATCCGGTCCAACAAACATGGCTTAGAGACAGCCCAAGGAAAGAGAAGGGAATAGAATTCTAGAAAGAAAAAGAGACCAGACCAGGGGAAGCTAAGGAGAGAGAGAGAGAGAGAGAGAGAGAATAGAATTCTGAAAAGGAGGAGACTACAGAAATGGAGAGTGAAACCAACAACTTCATCAAGGTATGGATCTTAACCAACATATCTCTGTGTTATTGTTTCTACATATCATCAAGAATCCCAAAGGGCATCCTCAGGCTCTTCTCTCTCCTCCCCATCTTCTATCTCTTCATCATCCTCCCCTTCAACCTCCACTCCTTCCACCTTGGTGGTCCGACCACCTTCTTCCTGGTTTGGTTTGGCATATTCAAGCTCCTCCTCTTCTCCGTTGACCTTGGCCCTCTCTGTGCACCCCCACCAACTCTCTTCCAGTTCATCTCCATAGCTATCCTCCCCATCAAAGTCATACAAAACCCCACAAACTCTGAGAACCCAAATTACCCAGTTGGTAAAACTGTAACAAACATGCCTAAAAGGTCGGTTTTGTTTGCTGTAAAAGCCTTGCTTTTGGCTTTGGTCGTTAGGTCATATGACTACAGGCAGCATTTACACCCGTATGTTATGTTGGCCTTGTACTTCTGCCACATGTACTTGGGGCTAGAAATTGTAATGCCCCTGTGTGCGACCCCGGCTCGAGCTCTTTTCAGATTTGAACTCGAGCCGCAGTCCAAGGAGCCTTACCTTTCCACTTCCCTTCAAGACTTTTGGGGCCGTAGATGGAACCTCATGGTCACAAATATTCTACGGCCTACCACGTACGAGCCAGTGCTTCGTATTTCTAAGCGTGTGGTCGGGCTTCGGTGGGCCCGATTTCTCGCTCTGATGTCTGCTTTTGCGGTCTCAGGTCTAATGCACGAGGTGATTTATTATTATCTCACGCGTGTGCCTCCCTCGTGGGAAGTGACGTGGTTTTTTGTGCTACATGGGTTGTGCGTGGCAATCGAGGTGGAGGTGAAGAAGGCGGTGGCCGAGAGATGGCGGTTGCACCCGTTGGTTTCGGGGCCGTTGACGTTGGGGTTCTTGGCTGTGACAGCCAATTGGCTCTTCTTCCCTCAGCTGCTGAGAAATGGCGTGGATGTCAAGGCTATAAATGAGTATCCAGTTATGGTAGATTTTGTCAAGGCACACATGCCCTTACTGTCATGAAAAAGACCTATTGCTCCAATTTGTGTGTTTTCTTATGAAACGTATCATCCTACACTTTATTTCTTTTTATTGTCGTGTATGAGATTTAAATTCAGAAGCTTATTTAGAAAAATTATATTCGACTGTCACTACAAGAAATGACAACGTAAATATTTAGCATATACAACAACCGTTTCATATTTTTGGTCCAAGCTCGTATTGGCAAACAAATTGTTTTATGTCTTTTGCGTTGTGAACCTAGTGATTAATTACGACTATGTCAATATGATGTTTGAACTAGTGGCCCTTTGAAAGTACATTGAGGACGTAATTAGATGGAAATACCCATATGATTTTTTTTTTCTTTTTGAACAAAAGTGTTATGGGGTTAAATATGATCGTCGTTAATAAGAGATTGATATTTGGTTGTAGGATCATTGTTCTGTCCCAACGTATATTGAGTTTCGGCTCATGCATAGTCCATGCGCATGCGAGACTATCGTTGCATTGTAAATTAGAATTATTATATCTACATTGTTAAAGAAAAGGATTATATATACATGGTGTTGAACTAATGGCCCCTTGAAAGTAAAATTTGATTCATGATTCAATTAGATGGACGGACCCCAATTGATTTTTATTTGCGGATTTTTTTGTCCTCCAAAATCATAACATTAGGCCTAGTAGTTTTACTGTAAATGGTAAATCAGACTTTTTATGTTACCTGAGTTTTATTCTTCATAGGCATACAAAAATTCTTCATCAAAATTGGAACAAATGATAGACTGCCCACTTAAAGCCATCATTGTTGGGATTCAAGAAGTACGAATTCACTATGTCTCGGGTTCAAATTCTTCCTCATCTTGGACTTTGTCTCCCCAATCTGATACAACTGCCACAGAAGGCTTGAACTAGCAAAATGGTCGTTAAAAAAGAACTCTTGTGCTAGTGATATAAATTCCTATTAATTTAATGGATGGAATGGAGTCACATTGCTCTTGGGAGCTTATTCAGGGTGTTATTTGTGCAACTTCTTTTCAAAGTAAATGACATTACAAAATGTGTGAATGTTTCAGGATGGGTACTAGTTTAACTTAGAGGGGTGAATAGGTTTCAACTTAAAAAATCCAATTCAAATTCAAATTCAATTTAATTTTCACATGCACATCACATACCAAAATATCCTAAAAGATAAATAAAACATGTACACATGATATAGGATTTAGCAAGGCAAAATCCACCACTGAGAAAATCCTCGGGCTCCCAAGCCAGGATAACACTAAGAGAAATGAGCACAGAAAGACTTACAAAACTCATCGACTAGATACACATACTAGTAGGCAATTTTGTTTCCGTGCTTTGGTACTTGATCTTTTTTCAGCGTATGAGTGGAAGTGGCACGACACTAACACGACAGTTAGTTACTTTCTCCTCAAGCTTTGCAAGATAGTAACACGATCATGAAGAATATATGGAGTGAAATGATTTTGACAATCAACCAACAGGACACATTCTCATAATTCATTTCGATTAAAGCCAAACAAAAATCACATGAAAATATGAATTTTCTCTTAGAACTGTTGGGGCTGAAATATTGGACTTGGGGCCGAAGGTGGGTAATTCGTGTTAAGGTTTAATTCTTGGCACATTGATAATCCTTCAGGCTAGATGATATCAAGATATCCAGCCCATAATGGGCTTCAGCCGAGTGCTACTGGATGTCCACCCGATTATTCTATTTTTCTCATTAATTTATCACTTATATATTCTTCTAGTTCAGTTACGCATCTCAAGATTCCGTGTTGGCGAGTTGCAATATGCCAACATTGTATTCCTCGCACTAATGAAAGGAATCAATATTTAAAATCGAGCACTCACACTTGACTGTGCAAAACAAATATTATTCAACAAAGGTGGCTTCGAAGTTTGATTAATATTCGGTATTGAACTGAATAACTTTTCTTTAACGCTTATTTTCAGCTACCCCTCTCGTATGCTTCATAAAATCTCGTTTTACTTCATACACTTTATTTTGTCTCACTTCATTCCATACACTGTTTTTTTGTGTTCCACTTTACCAATTTCGCCAATTGAGTTAAGAAAACCTTTAGTTTCGCTAACCTGTAATGGACCCTTTGGTCATTTCAACAATAAATATAGGAATAGGTTAAAAAGTTATAATAATATTTTGCAAAAATTAAACAATTTAGAGTTGTTAATATGAGAAAATTTAAGTATTTTTGTGGGGTTTTTGGGTTTTTGATTTTCATGCTAGAGTGATTTTGAAGTTTCAAGTGTCACAAATCCGAAATTAAAAGTGAAAAGACCAAGCCCTTAACATTTTTCTCAACTCAGTTAATGGAATGGAACAAAATGAGACATAAAAATGAGTGGGATGAAATATAATATAATTGAGGATGAAAGATAAAGTGATATTTTGTGAAGAGTACATGGGCGCATAACTAAAAATAAAAGTAGGGAGCCTCTTTTTAATCAAACGTTGGAACCCCACAGTAAACCCGTGTGCCTTGAATATTTGCATGTTCTTGGGGGGAATGAGGGCGCATTGTTAGGTTGGTACATATTTCATCTCCTCACAAACGGTTATAAAAGAAAGATAAAAACGAGGTGGTCATGACATGATATTATTAATATTTTTGAAAGCAATCTGGGACACAAAATTTGTATGCTCATGATAAGGTAAGCCGATAGATAGGTTGAGGAGCAGGTGATAGCAACGAACGAAAGGATCAAACAAATTAAAAGAGTATCAATCAATCAACCGATCATGGGATCAATGGAGGAAGAAATCAAGAGCTTAATCAAGGTATGCCTTTCCATCTTTGCCTCTCTTTGCTACACCTATTTCATAGCTTCTAAAATCCCCAAAGGCAAACTCAGGCTCCTCTCTCTCCTCCCTATTTTCTATCTCTTCACCACCCTCCCTCTCTCTCTCTCCACCGCCCTCCCCGCCGGAGTGTTTGCCATGTTCATGACCTGGGTTGGTAGCTTCAAGCTCCTCCTCTTCTCCTTTGGTCATGGCCCACTTTCATCTGACCCACCACTAAACTCCCTCCTCCTCTTCATCTTCACTGCTTGCCTCCCAATCAAAACATCTCAACAGTTATGTCCAAATTTGGAAAGAACCCCTAAGTTGCCTCTGAATTTGCCAACCAAAATCTTGCTTTTCAGCATATTGGTTGCCCTAACTGACTACAAAAAATATTTGCACCCCAGAATTTTATTAGGTCAGTATTGTTGCATGTTGTATCTTTTTGTGGACGTGTTAGTAGGCGTAGCCAACGCAATGATGCGAGCGGTTCTCGGAATCGAGCTCGAATCGCCGTCCAACGAGCCTTACCTTTCAACTTCGCTACAAGATTTTTGGGGTAGGAGGTGGAACCTTATGATAACAAATACGTTGCGCCAGACTGTGCACAAACCCGTGCGGTCAGCCGCCGAGACCTTCTTGGGGCCTGCGTGGGCTCCACTGCCGGCCGTGTTAGCCGCGTTTTTGGTATCCGGTTTGATGCACGAGCTCATATACTTCTACATGACGCGTGCGACTCCCACGTGGGAAGTTACATTGTTCTTCGTTCTTCATGGGGTGTGTTTGGTCGTCGAGTTCGGCGTGAAGAAGGCGTTGGGTGGAAGGTGGCGGCTGCATTGGGTTGTGTCAACACCGTTGACCATCGTTTTCGTGGTGGCCACCGCGACTTGGTTGTTCTTTCCACCGTTGGTCAGGAACAGCGTGGATACAAGAGCTATTGAGGAGTGCAAGAAATTGGTAGAATTTGTAAAGCAAAAGTTGAAATGGGACCAATTTCATGGCCGACCATTTCTTTAGGACATTAAACTGTTAGCGTGGGAATCCAAAAATTTAAGGTCTTAGTTTGCACTTTTGTCGTAAAAGGACTCCTCTTATATTTGTGTACAATGGAAGGGTTTCAACAATGGAAGCGAATCAAATTATTTGGAACTAGTTTGGTATTGTTGTTTAAAAAAAAAAAAAAAAAACTGTTTCTATTATGGTGTGTGAATAAATAGCTCTAAAATAAAGTTGTTAAGTGTTTAGTCAATTTTTTTTTTTTTTTTGTAAAAGTGCTTTTAACAAAAAAAAGAAAGAAAGTATCTAAGTGTTTGGTAAACTTTAATATAAATTGCTGTAAATATGTTAAATGACTAAAAATGATATAGTATTGTTGACCCTAAAAAACTACCAAGCCTACGTGGCGCACAGACCGAGTAATTAATAAGCTAACTACGTCATTTGGTTATGTGCGGAGAGTGCCAACTCGTCGGCCGAGGACTAAAATATGTTGATGTGGCATTAGGCGTGCTGTTGACTTCTTAATCTTGAGACTGCGGCCTAGGATGGAACACGTCTCGGCCTTTGGGTTCTAGAGCCTGAAGACAAGGCTGCTAGTTTCTTCGAAGTTCACAAATCGTTGGCGTCGGGTTCGGTCTTGGTAATTATATTCGTGAGAGTATAAGTACGCCAAATTGGTACCAGACTGTATGGACACAAGTACTTGAAAGAGATAAATGTCTTGATTGTAAATGTGATTCGGCCGTTGGAATGCCGAACTCTAAAATGTACTTGTGAATATCCAACCATAAAATAAAACTCGATTTTCAATGTGTCGAGCCTAGTAACACCTCACTTCACTGAGAAGGCTGATGAGATGACCTCTACCAATAAGGACTTGGAAATCCTTGTTGACCAAGAGTTGGATAAATAACCAGTCGGTCTCGAAGCAGTGTTGTCTCCAAACTGAAGGTGCTCATCGGTCGGTTGATTCTACGGCTCTAGTGCTATCTATTCAAACTGAAGATGTCACCGGTTGCCTTCACAGTGATGTCTATCCAAATTGAAGATGTGTTGGCGAGAAGGAAGGGGGAAAAGAAAAAATCTCAGGGTTGTTGCACTACTACAAAAGGGGATATCACTGGCGGTGGCAAAACCGACAAGAAACCCCAATTACTGTCGGATCTTTCATAAAAATCCGACATTAAATCGTGCAATGTCGGATAGAGGAACCGACACCAATGCTACCATCACAAAAAGGGTATTGACGTCGCTTAGCCCCCTTAATCCGCCACCAAGAAGCAAAGTAATATAAAATAAAATAAAATCAACAGCGTCGCTGAAAAGTGACATCGAAGCTTGCGTCGGATACAAGTGACATTAAGTACTGACAACAGCGTCGCTTAAAAGTGACACTACCTGATAATTGAATAAATAAAATAACAACTATAATGTCGCCCATAAGCGACACCACCTAATAATTGGTTTTTTTTCTTTTCTTTCCAAAACTCCTCTTTCATTTTCATCGTCTTCTTCACCCTCTCTCAATCCTCACCTTCTTCTCTTCACCGTTTCCAGTAAATCAACGTTGCTTGCGTCCTATTTTGCTTCTCTGTGTCACCTTCCCCTCGCCGCTTGCATCTCAGATTTCAAAACAAGTATATTTGTTTGTCTCAAGTAGAAAATCAATCAAGTCAACTCATTAAACACCCCAAAATCCGATCTTTACCCCGTCCTACCCATCCCTAATCCCTACTTTTCTTCACCCAACAAAAAACACCCCTAATGCTTTTTTTTTTTAAATGCCGATTATGCTTTTTTTATTTTTTTATTTTTTACAGCAATCTCTTGAAAAATAAGGGAATTTATTAGACAAATTTCAAGATATAACATTAAGTAACATTAAACAACTTTAAAAAATATTAAACAACATTAAATAACATTAAACAACATAAAAAAAAACATTTAATAACATGAAACTTAAACAATATTTTTAAAAACATTTAACAACATAAATTTTTTATGTTGTAGTCAGCTAGCTGTTGGATTTGAATTTGAATTTTTTTCCGCCAAAATTTAAAAAAAAAATGAAAAAATTCTCACTTTTTTTCCTATAAATTTAAGTTGATTTAGTTTTTAAATTTAAATAATAAATTATTTTTGGCCTTATGACCCTTTGGCCCTCGGTTGGAGATGGTTTTTTGTGATAGGGTTAAAATGAGCCCTATGGCCCTTTGGCCATCGGTTGGAGATGGTAAGAAATATGGCCCTGCACTGTTCATTAAAATATTAATTTCTTGGAGGGCCAGAGGGCTAAAACGAGCCCTATGGCCCTTTGGCCATCAGTTAGAGATGGTAAGAAATATGGCCCTGCACTGTTCATTAAAATATTAATTTCTTGGAGGGCCAGAGGGTTAAAACGAGCCCTTTGGCCGGCATTTGGTTGGAGATGACGTTATATTACAAACTATACAACTAATATCTAATACCATTAACTACATGTTCCCACCTCACTTGACAACATTTATTGTGAGTAGTAATTAACATTGACAATTGCCATGTCCATGTTGACAAACAACAACTTCTTTTGTTGACAATAGCAGCTCTAGTAGCTCTTGTTGACATAAAGACCAAGCCCTTAACATTTTTCTCAACTTAGTTAATGGAATGGAACAAAATGAGACATAAAAAATGAGTGAGGTGAAATAGAATATAATTGAGCATGAAAGATAAAGTGATATTTTGTGAACAGTACATGGGCATAGGGCTGGGCACGGGCAGGGCCGAGCCCAATTTTGATGGAACCGGACCGGACCGGTGTTTAAGAGAAAAGGGTTGAGCCGGGGTGGGTACAACAGATTTTAAAATAGGAACCGGACCTAACCCGGCCGTTTAAAACGAGTCCTCTAACTTTTTTCCCCCTCAGTTTTGATACAGAGCTCTAAAACCTAGAAAAACTGAGTCTACAGAACATGGTTGTGACGATCTGACCAAGCCTGAGTTTGTAGAGGATGGTGGTCTTACCGGCGGCATCAAGACCAACCATCAGAATTTGCATCTCTTTCTTGGCAAAAAGCAGGCTGAAAAGCTTCGTGAATGTAAGCCCCATTTCTGGCTACAGATCCCTACATATCGAAACACCAACTCACTTACATCACAGATCAAATTCCGGCAAGGCCAAATGTAAAACGCTCTAAAGGCAATAATTTGCAAGTTCATATTATATCATCCAATAACACTTTGACGCATTCAAACTAGTAACTATGCGCCATGCAGCAACAAATCAAGCAGATCTGGAGTTACAACATCGCAGTTTAAACTTTAAAACATTTGCAATGAAAAGTTGGAGCATAATCATAGAGATCTGAATGATTCGAATCAGAGTAAAAAATCAACACCAATCTCACGGAATTAAAGCATCTTACCACATTAAACACAAATGAACCTTAAATATGATCGTAATTAACGAAATTACCACGAAATCCAAAAGAAATCGAGCACAAAGGTACTGAAATCTAATGGAGAAGAGTGAAAATGCGATGAAATTCAGAGAATTTCGAGATATAAGAGTCGGAATTTACCTTCGATGAGCTTTCGTAGAGGGATCTTGAAGATGGATATCGAGGGGGAGAGAGAGAAGGAGATAGAAGCTTTGAACGGGCCGGTGTGAGAGAGGAGAGTCTTCGAGAAGGTATGAGAAAATAGGGGAGGAATGGGAAAATGTTACAAATGGACCAGTCCGGGTACTCGTTTTTCTACACTTCTAGAACCGGCCTGTCTTTAAAATTTCTTCGGCCCGCTCCGTTTCTCCTATTAGAAATTTGGAACCGGCCCGTACCCGCCCTGACCCGCGGTTCTTATACCTGTTTGCCCACCTCTACATGGGCACATAACTAAAAACAAAAGTAGGGAGCCACTTTTCAATTAAACGTTGCAACCCCAAGAAGAGAATGTTTTTGTTTGGAATGAATGTGTCTCTATTCATCTCTCGCGGAGGGATTTATAAGATGTTACAATTAGGGGTGGGCAAACGGGCCCTGGGCCTGCGGGTAGGGGCGGGTATTGGTGGTTCGGGGCGGGTTCATAATATTTTATGTACAAAACAGGATGGGGCGAGGCGGGTCCAAGTAAACAAAGGGACGGGCCGAATCCAATTTTCCTAACTCACAGGCCCTCGGCCCGAACTGTATCACACACACACACACACACACACACTCAACTCTCACATACATCACATCTTTCTCGAAGACTCCCGAACCCTCCCGAGTCCTCCATCTCGATCTCTCTCTCCCAGATTCTTCCCTCTCGATCTCTCTCTCCCAGAGTCCTCCTTCTCAATTCTGAGTCCCCTCTCTTTTGCTTTCCTTCTCGATCTCTCTTTCCTAGAGTCATCCTTCTCGATTCTCAATCCCATCTCCCACTCGAGTTGAGTTCTCTTGTGAACACCACCATCGCCATCGTCTCCTGACTTTCCTCTAAAACGTGACCACCCATCACCGCCGTCGAAAACACCACCATCATCATGCGATTTGAAATATCATGTCATCTTCTCTCAAATTAAGGTAATTTCTAGATTAGGGTTTTTGAATTGTCTGGGTTTTTGAGTTCAGGGATTTAGGACTTTTGAATTAGGATTTTTGAAATTTCTAGGTTATGGGGAGTATTCGAATTTTTATTTTCTGGGTTGGTGGGGAAATCGGATGAAATTGCATAAATTTTGAATCTTTCAATAATCTGCTTATGAAGATGAAGTTGGCAAGCTTGAGCTTTCAGTAATCTGCTAATCTTTCAGTAATTTAGAGTTGTATATAACTTCTGGAATTTATATGACCGACAATTTGATTTTGGTTGAGATTTGTTTATTTGTTCATGGGAGGAAGAGCAGAATTGGGCAAGCTTTGTCATTTTTTGTTTGTATTGTAAATTTGTTTGCTCAAGCTTTGTCTTCTGAATTTAGTTTTCGATTGTAGAACAAGACTCAGTCTTACAAGGTGGAGTGCCAATTGGAAAAACGCTACTCTTTTGTATGCAGCAGTGGCGGAGGATGCGGGCCGTTAGGGTTTTTTTTGTTGGGCTTGGTTTTGTTATCAGGTCTATACTTTTGTTGTTGTGTTTGTATGGACTTTTCTTGTAAATGTAAATATGTGAGCTGTTGGTAATAAAAAAGGAGCCCAATGTCAGACCCAAAAAAAAAAAAAGTAATTGGACCTGAGGACCCGTCCCAAACCGGCCCGTTTCAAACGGGCTGGGTTAGGTCCGATTCTCAAACTTAAAATCTCTCCACCCGGCCCGGCCCGGCTGTTACATTTTAAAACGGGTAGGTCCGGTTCCTCAGAATTTGGGCCCGGCTCGGCCCGTGCCCAGCCCTAGTTACAATCCTATTATTAAGGAAAGAAATAATTTACATAAAAACATAATAAACTAAGAATCCCAAGATTACAGGAATATATGCCCAAAAGTCAACACTCCCCCTCAAGTTGGTGCATATATATCACACATGCCCAACTTGTGTATGAAACTTGAAAACTTATGACTTGAAACAGCCTTTGTGAGGATATCTGACAACTGATCATCTGTTCTTATTGCCGGTACCTCAATTATCTTCCCTTCCAATTTTTCTTTGATGCAGAATCTGTCAACTTCAACATGCTTTGTTCTATCATGTTGTACCGGGTTATGTGCAATGTCACAGGTAGCTTTATTATCACAAAACAATTTCATGGGTTGATCATCTTCTATACCCATATCCCTTAGCAAAAGCTTAAGCCACAAAATTTCACAAATCCCCAAGGCCATACCTTTGTATTTAGCTTCTGCACTGGAACGAGCAACCACATTTTGTTTCTTACTCCTCCATGTAACCAAGTTACCCCAAACGAATGTAAAGTAACTAGATGTTGAGCGTCTGTCATCCACTGAACCTGCCCAATCTGCATCAGTATAACCGCCAATGCTAAGATGGTTATTCTTTTTAAACAAAATTCCTTTTCATGGACTTTCCTTCAAATATCGCAAGATTCTCATCACTGCATTCATATGTTGTTCTCCAGGATCATGCATGTATTGACTCACTACACTTAAGGCATAGGCAAGGTCCGGTCTTGTGTGTGCCAAGTACATTAAACACCCTACTAACATTTGGTATCTTCCTTTGTCTACTGGCACTTGGTTAGGATCAACGCTAAGCTTCAATCACTCTTCTAATGGTGTAGCTACTGGCTGACAAGCTGACATGCCAGTTTCGTGCAACAAATCAATAATATACTTCCTCTGAGACAGGAAAATTTCAGAACTACTTCTTGACACCTCAATCCCTAGAAAATATTTTAGGGATCCAAGGTCCTTCATCTCAAATTCTGTAGACAGGTACCTTTGCAAGGCCGCACGTTCTTTCGAATAATTCTCTGTTACCACCATATCATCTACATACACAATGAGTGCAGTAAGTTTCCCATTTCGCAGTTTCATAAATAGAGTATGATCGGAGTTACTTTGTCTATAGCTAAACGCTCTCATAGATTTTGTGAATCTTCCAAACCATGCTCGAGGAGACTGCTTCAAACCATACAATGATTTCTTCAACCTGCACACCTTTCTCTTGTAATTATCTGGAGCATTACATCCTGGTGGAAGATCCATATAAATCTCCTCTGTCAAATCTCAATGCAAGAAGGCATTTTCACATCGAACTGCTATAAAGGCCAATTAAGATTTGCATCCAAGGACAATAAAACACGGACTGTGTTGATCTTGGCCACATGAGCAAATGTATCTTTATAATCGATTCCATATTTTTAAATGTACCATTTTGCTACCAGTCTTGCCTTGAAGCAATCCACTGTCCCATCAGCTTTGTATTTCACAGTATAGACCCATTTGCATCCCACAAGTCTTTTGCCAGCTGGCAAGTCTGTGATCTCCCAGGTAGCATTCTTCTTCAAAGACTTCAATTCTTCATTCATTGCTGCTTGCCAACGTGGATCAGCTAAAGCCTCCTGCACATTGTTAGGAATATATATAGTAGATAATTGATATACAAATGACTTATTTGATTCTGACAGATGGCTGGTAGACACATAATTACTTAACGGGTATAACACATTAGATTCTGGGTTGGGTCTATTAACTGGGTACCTAGTTTTGCATTTAGAATCTGTTTCGTAAGTAAGTTTAGGAATACCTCGTTTGACACGGTTAAGGAGACGACATGGTGGTGGTGTATCCGGGAGCGAAGACGATTGATTACGGATATTAGGGCTCAAAGATGGTGAGACCGATTGTGAGGTAGCTGGCAGCACTGAGCTGTCCAACGGTGAGGAAGCTGGCAATGAGTTGTCCAATGGTGAAGAAGGTAGGGAATTTTCCGGCTGTGTCGATTCGTCCCTTTTGAAGTTTTCAACATTGTTTTCATGTGAATGATCACCACTTGACTCCAAGACATCACCACTTAATTCCAAGTTATTCACATCATTATTTGTTGTGAATCATCACCACTTAAATCCAAATGACTCACAATATCTATATCAGGAATAGTATAATCAAGAGTTTGAACTTCTACATGATTCTCCCCCTGAAGTCCAGACTCGGAATGGGCAAAGTACATATCGTTTTCATGAAATGCAACATCCACAGTGACAGACAACTTCTTAGTCGGAGGGTGATAACACCGATATCCTTTCTGATTTGAGGCATAACCCACAAACACACACCGTAAGGCTCGAGGTTTAAGCTTACTCCTCTGCTGTTTATGGAGATGAACGAAGGCCACACAACCAAACACATGAGGTGGAAGATTTGGTACTGTATGAGCATCAACATGTGAAGAGAGAGCTTGAAGTGGTGTCTGAAAATCAATTGACCGGGATGGAACATGATTAATGAGATATGTAGCTGAGGTGAGAGCTTCTCCCCAATAGGACAACGGGAGATGTGCCTCAAGTAAGGAAGCATGAACAACCTCCAGAAGGTGACAGTTATTGCGTTCTGCAACTCCATTTTGTTGTGGAGTATATGGACATGTAGTTTGATGAACGATACCCTGATGATCCAAAAAAGTACGAAGTTCAGAGTTCACATACTCGCCACCATTATCACTTCTGAGAACCTGTATTCGTGATTGATATTACACTTGCACCATTTTATGAAATTGCTAGATCAAGGAAGTAACTTCACTTTTGGACTTCATCAAACAAACCCAAGTTATACGTGTGCAATCATCAATAAAAGTAACAAACCAATAAGCACCACCAAATGTAGCAGTTTTAGATGGTCCCCAAACATCAGAATGGATTATCATAAATGGAACATAATTTTTTGTAAAACTAGACGGAAACGAAGTACGATGACTTTTAGCCAATTCATAAACACCACATTTAAAGGTAGAAACATCATTCTTAAGAAATAGGCTAGGAAACAACCTCTGTAAATAACCAAAAGAAGCATGTCCAAGTCTACGATGCCACAACCAAACCTCCGAAGCTTTGTTTTGCTCCACTTGAGGTCTTTCCACAGTAAGAGCTTGAGTCAACATCTGGGTACTCTTATTCTCATGTTCGATTCGGTTGGATCCATTTGGAGCAGTACGACTCTAGACTGCCATTTCCAAGCAACTTCAATTAACACAGGCCAACAAGAAAGAAGCCCAACAACCACAAACAACCAATGAATGGTAATGAACCAAAAAACAAGTCAATTTTGGTGCCTATGTGGGCCAAAAACCCAAAAAACAACCAAATCAACTTTCGTGCCCGTGTGGGCCAAAAACCCAAAAAAATTGTTTTCCTTTTTTTCTTTTTTCCTTTCTTCTGTTTGTCTTTCTTCCTTTTTTTTTTGTTTTTAATCTTTTCTTCCCTTTATCTCTTCTGACGAACAATTGCAGAACCTTCGCAACAACTTCAACGCAAAGAAAAACTGCAGAAGTTCAGTGAATGACGGAATGAAAAACAACAGTTGGCGAGTGCGGATCTGTACAGAGCGTGGGTGGCTATCGGCTCTGGGATTTCGCAGAAGCAACCATGGTAGGCAGACAGCGTGAGTTGCAACGGCATGTACGGTTAAGGTGCGGGATGACATGGTGGTACGATGGCGAGAGTGCAGATGCGACTGTTGCAGTAGCAACCTGCAAGTGTGTGGGTTATTCGGTCTGGGGCAGCCAGATGGCCAAGCAGGTTATGACAGGTGGATGCAGAGATCGGTGTGGTAGACTTGGGTCCAACAACGACAGTGTCGCTCGCTGGTCGAACGGCGTGCTGCACGAATGGTTGGACGACTGGTGGTTCTGGGTTCTTGGTCAGCAACGACGGCGTCGCTCATTGGTCGAACGGCGCTGCACAACCTGGTTGAGCGACTGATTCGTTTTTTTTTTTTTTTTTCTAACCTAGGCTCTGGTGCCAAGAAGAGAATGCTTTTGTTTGGAATGAATGTGTCTCTATTCATCTCTCAAGAAGAGATTTATAAGATGTTAAAATCCTATTATTAAGGAAAGAAATAATTTACATACAAACATAATAAACTAAGAATCCCTAGATTACAGGAATATATACACAAAAGTCAACACCCCACAGTGGCGAAGTCACGTGAGGGCGAGGAGTGGCGACCGCCACTCCCCTCGCCAGAAAACAAGACTGGAACGGTGGTTTAGCCCCTCCCCTCGCCGAAAAACCGACTGATTTTGCTGTTGTTGCTCTCCTTGGAATCGAGGAAACATAGGGGAATTCCGTTGAAGGTTGGAGTGGAGGAGGAGCAGAAGGATAGGTGGTGGGTGGTTGGTGGGTAGCGTCTTCCTTCGTCTTCGTCCAAGGTAAGATAGGGCAGTTATTTTTGTATGCCCTTTGAGCAAAAGGTTTTGACTGGAAAGGTAGTCGAATAGGAAGGAAGAAGTGAGGAGGATGGGGAGTGCGATGCCACGTGTCAAAAGGAATGTGGCAGACCTGTAATAACATAAAATGAGCGAGGGTAAAATAGGAAGAACACTGTGCTCAAACACCCAGGCCAATTTAATATGAATTTTGAATCCCTAAATTTATAATCTCTAACCCTAATTAATTATTTAATACGAATTTTGTTTAATTGGTATAGAATCATATGGTAATGCACTAATATGGGTATTGGTTATTGATTATTGATATGATTATATGATTATTGATATGAAATTATGAAATTATTTTTTAGGGTGAAAATTAAAATTTGAATTCTTGATTATTGATTAATTAATTGAATTATTACATAATGTATACAATTATTCACATGATTAGTTGAATTGAATATTTATTTATTGAATAATTTGTATGCTTATTGGTATTGATTAATTGAATTGTTGGTTGGATTAGTTATTATGCATATTAGTATAGTCTACTCTAGGATTAAGAGTATAAGAATTTTTTTTTTCTTTTCATTTTACAGTTACGTAATGGAACAATACTATAAGAAACAATGCTTAAATCATCATTCAAACATTTCGGGTAGTCCTTCTCCTTCAAATATTCCAAGTAGTCCTCCTCCTCCTTCAAATATTCCAAAAAGTCCTCATTCAAATATTCCGAGTAGTTCACAACATGATATGAGCATATTTATGTGACTTAGTTAGCTTGTTTCCTTGCATTTACTTAGTTAGTTTATGCTTATTATAGTGTTTTAAGCTATTTTCGTGTGTTTGTAGGTCCAATTGGCAAAGTTGGCAAGAAAGTGCATTTTAGAGCATTTTGGAGCAATTCTGGGCTGAAATGGATTGCATGCATATGGAGCACAAGGAATGGACGAATTTGAAGTTCAAATGAGGCTAGGAAAGTGCTTAAAAGTTGGAGAAACAAATTCAAGTCAAAGAAGATAAGGAATCAGCTACAAACATGGAACATTATCCAAACCAACCTTATCTTATCTTAACCTTATCTTATCTTATCCTTATCTAATCTTATCCTATCTTAATTCCAGCTGCAAGGGGGACTCCTTTTCATAATAGGATGCCTAAAACCTGTTTTTAGGAGGTCTTTTCCATCTAGAAACATGCCACAACACTCATTTCTAGAAGTCCTAAAAATCTGGCGCCCCAAATCTTTGAATGTATCTCTATTATGTGTATTCCATGTAGGGAACTTGATAAGAATAATTTGATTGTCGATGCGTTATCCATCCAATTCAACGAATTAAGGAAAATCTGAAAGTTAATTTATGCATTCACGATTAATTTGGGGCATTGTCATTCATGGTTTAAAGAAACAATACTGGAAATCAATTTGTATGCATATGTTTCATGTGTGGAGAAGGTTCCTCTAACTAGCTTTTCACCCTTGAATTCACCTTAATTTTGTTTTAACTTACTTTGTTTGCTGCAATTTACTTAGTTTTGTCAAATTCGTCCAAAACCCCCCCCAGTTCTTATTTGTGTCTTAGTTTTGTCAAATTTGTCCAAATCTGTCCCATTTCAGTGTTTTGAGTCTTACTAGTCTAGAATTTGTCCAATTCACTCCCTAGTATCTGTTTTGAGTCTATTTAGCTTAGTTTGTGTGTTTTGAGTCAATTTGGTCAGTTTTGAGTCATAAGAGTCTAGTTTAGTGTTTTAGAGTTTAAATTGTGTAGATTAGCATCCCTTCTAATCCCTGGCCTAAAACGATCCCTACTTTCATATACTACGTCGATAGGGTTTTAATTTGAGTGTCAAGTAATTTTCACATCAAATTTTGGCGCCGTTGCCGGGGATTAGCAAACTTGCTAATCTCCCTAGTTTCTGCCGTGTGTTTTAGTTTGCTTTTGTTTTTGTTTTGCTTTGTTTTCTAAGTTTGTTTTGTTTTCTTTGTTTTAGGTACTAGTGTATGACTCGAAGTTCTCAACCCGTTCACGCACATATCTTGGATTTTAACGACGATTTTGAATGAGATTTGAGAAGGAAGAGGAAGCACCCAGAACCCAATCCACCTAGTGCTACCTCTAGTTCCGAATCTGAGTTTGAAGAAGAGGAAGAGGAAGAACAAGCCATGGCTGTGGATAATTGTACAATCAAAGAACTTTCAGCCTCAGGATTGGACAATGCCGTGCCCTTATGCATTCAATATCCTAGGGCGGCTCAAGGCAAGACTGATGAGTTTGAATTGAAGTCAAGCTTGTTGCATCACATTCCTAAGCATTTGAAGGAATTTGAGGTGGTGTGCTCAAGCATGACACCAATCAACGTAGATGAGAATATTCTGAAGATGAAAGCCTTTCTATTCTCTCTATTTGAAACGGCTAAGGATTGGTTATTCGAATTGGCACCTGGAACGGTCACTTCTTGGGAAAGCATGAAAAGAGCGTTTTTAGAGAAATTCTTCCCAACTTCGAGAGTTATTCTTTTGAGGAAGAGAATTAGTGGCATTGAACAAAGCCAAGGAGAATCTTTTCCAGCATATTATGAGCATTTTAAGGCCCTAGTTGCATCCTGCCCACAACACCAAATGAAGGAAGAGCTTTTAATTCAATATTTCTACGAATGACTTCTTCCAATTGAGAGACAAATGCTTAATGCTTCGGCGGGAGGTGCCTTGGTTGACAAAACCCCGGTGGCTGCCAAGATCTTAATTGCAAACCGAGCCTTGAATGCACAACAATACGAAGGTGTTGGACAAATGGACCCCCCACGGCAACAACATGTGAATGAAGTAAGTGCAATTTCAGAATTGCAATCTCAAATGACTAATCTCACTCTTCTTTTGTCACAGGTTGTTGATGGAACCAAAGTGCAGGGTTCGGCCATATGTGGAGTGTGCTCTATGCAGGGGCATCTCAATGATCAATGCCCTCAATTGATAGAGAATGGAGGATGGGAAAGTGCCAATGTCGTGGGCTATCAAGGCCAAAATCAGCCACAGAATGATCCATACTCCAATACTTACAATTCGGGCTGGAGAGATCACCCAAACTTCAAGTGTAGGGAGCCTCAATAACCTCAACAACAAGGTGGATTTAGACAGCAAACTCCCGTGTTCTATCAAAGGCCATTCGAACCAATGCAACTTCAACCAAAATCTGCTCAACCAAACTTAGGTTCGCTATTTGATAATGATCAAGCTATTCAACTACTAACTTCTATAGCGCAGGGATTACAAAATCAAAATAATCGAATAGCGAATCAAGACAAGGAGATGAGCGACATGAAGAAGCAAATAGGGCAGATTTCAGAGTTCCTTGGGCAGTTTCAAGAAGAAGGTAAACTTCCTAGTTCAACCATTGTGAATCCAAATGGAGGATTTGAAACCGCTACAGCCATCATGTTGAGAAGTGGAAAAGAAGTTGGAACTGACCCACAACCATCCAAATCAAGCCAAAAAGAAGATGAAAAATTACTGATTGAAGAGGATGAGCAAGACAAGCCCATGGCAAGGAAAGAACCATCCTTGCCGCAGCCTCCTAAGCCTTCCACACTGTCCAATTCAGGTAAGGGTGGTTCAAATTTGACTCATTCTAACCTAATTTCACCAAATTTGCCTTTCCCTAGCAGGTTTATGCAAGCTAGGAACGAAGAGAATGAACAAGACATTCTAGAGACCTTTAGGAAAGTGCATGTCAATATCCCGCTCCTTGATGCTATAAAGCAAATCCCGAAGTACGCTAAGTTTTTAAAGAAGCTATGTACAACAAGGAAACGGATTCGGGAGAAAGAGGTGGTACATGTAAGTGAAAATGTCTCTGCAATGTTGCAAAGAAAGCTGCCATCTAAATGCAAAGATCCAGGTAGTTTCACAATCCCTTGTGTAATTGGTAATACAAGGTTTGACCACGCTATGCTAGATTTAGGTGCATCAATAAATGTCATGCCATATTCCGTTTATGCATCCATGAATCTAGGGGAGCTTAAAAATGATGGTGTTATTATTCAATTAGCTGATCGATCTAATGCATATCCGGAAGGAGTTTTGGAAGATGTTTTGGTGCAGGTAGACCACTTGATTTTTCCTGTAGATTTCTATGTGCTTGATATGGAGGACTCAGCCCACTTTCCACCATCGCCACTCTTACTTGGACGACCTTTCATGAAAACTGCTCAAACCAAGATTGACGTGGCCAAGGGAGCAGTAACTATGGCGTTTGGTGGTGATATGATTAATTTTAATATTTCTGAATCTATTGAGAATACTAATGACATTCGTTCTTGTTTTGTCATTGATGTAATAAAAAATAAAGGGCAGGAACATTCAGCACCAATCAAGAAGGATGCATTTCGAACCATCAACGAAGAGGGAATTGGAGTGAAGCACAAGGATTGCTGGGCCACAACCCTAAAACCTCAAAATCTGGCTAAGAGCACTCCACATGCATTTGTTGATAGTGCTGCCACTTCATTGCAGTACATTGGTCCCCAATCGAATACAAGCTGGTGGGAATGATTACATTGACTTTAGAATGCTCAACACCCCAATCAGGAAGGATTACTATCCCCTTCAATTCATAGAGCCCATGTATGAGTATTTTGAGGAGCATGTCGTGGAGAATGTACCCCTCCATGCCGTTGACCCTATTCAAGCTTAAAAGGAGGTATCATCCGGCTGGAAGACGTTAAAGCAAGCACTTCTTGGGAGGCAACCCATGTGTTCAAACGAGGACAAGATGGAATTCTAGCTCCAAACACCAGATTTGCGTTCTTTAACCCTTCTCTTTACTACTTTTACTGTGCCATATTTGTCATGCTTGTAGTTGTGTTGTTTGCTTACTTATGTGTGATTCTATGTCTAAAACATTGAGGACAATGTTTGGTTTAAGTGTGGGTTGGGGGGGGGGGTTAACAAAGTGTTTTTCATGAAAATTCGTAGGATTTTGTCACCCATCACTTCTAAAGTTGTTTCTCACTATTTTTAAGAGTTTTTAGTGTGTTTTGAAGTGTTTTTATGTATCTTGAGTAGAAAATCCGAAAAAGAAAGAAAAAATTGAAAAAAAGTTTGAAAAATACAAAAAGAGTCGTTTGTTTGTGTCTTAGGGTACCTTCCAACACAATGATGAGGATTTGGTTTTTAATTGCATGACTGTTAAAGAAAGTTACAAGCATGGATAGAAGTTTGATATGCTCTTTGGTTTATGCTTAATTGTAGTTGTTGTTTACGAATTCACATGTAATCACAAAGAAAAAAAAAATCAGTTTTTGTAACATGCTTGAAGGAAGTAACTCAAAATAATGCTACAACCCTGAGAGACTTGAGCCTAAACGTTTATTTGGAGAGTTATTAATCTTGACATTCTTGTTTTCTAAAGTCGTTGCATGATCTCATAATTCTTTGCTTGGTTGCTACTTAGAATGTGTTTCATCATTTAGTTCCAAATACTAGAACTCATGTCCGTTTCATTCAAAGCATGAAATTGATTAGCATAACAAATAACAAGATGAAGTTGTTTAGTTTAAACCAGAGCTAAAAAGCCTTAACTCTTTTGCGTATGATTTGTAGGTTTAACCCCGTTGAGCCTTGTTTAGCCTAATTTTCTTTGTTAGCCACATTATCCTTACCTAGCCTAGAATATGACTATCCATACCCTTGTTCTTAAAGGATAGTGAAGCATGACTTAGAGGGACTTCTTTTTTATCGATATTATGCAGAAAAACAAGTGTGGGGGAAGGTTTTGTGTGCCAAAGAGAAAGGGCACGAAAAAAAGAAAAAAAAAAGAAAAAAAAATGTGAAAAGAAAAGAAAAGAAAGAAAAAGAGTTGAGAAACAAGTGAGAATGAGCTCACAAGTGTTGGTTGTTGAAGAAAGGGTCCAAAAGATTGAATCTGGCCCTAAAAGTTGTATGAATCTTCCCTTTGTGTTCAAAGTTGGTTGTTGCATTCAAAAGTGAATTCTATGTGTTGATTTCATTGCTTTGCTTGCTATTGCTTTAAGAACGTTTGTTTTCCTTACCTTTCTTTGTTAGCCAATACCCCTAGCCCCGTTACAACCCTTGACTTTTATCTTGATTGTTATGTGTTTCAATATGTGGAGTTTGGGATTGGTATGAGCTTATGGTATCCCTGGTTCTCGCGTCTAAGTAGTAGCATTCCATTCATGAGATCATATCTATACATGCTTAATAATTCCAGAAAGTGCCTTCTTTGTTATGACATATGTGAGTACTAGTTTTCTTGTTTACATCAATCTTCTCACATATACCTAGTGTAGGGTGTGTAGTTAGAAATTCTGTGTGAAAATAGAGTGTGTATTTTGTGAGGAATTGAGGGATTCTCTAAGGCATGTTACTAGATTCAAAACATTGTTTTAATTGATTAAATGCGAGCTAGTAAGTGATGACTATGATTACATATGTGCTTGAGAGTAGGGATGCCTAAAATCTATGTAGGTAGTGATTTTTAGCATGTTATGTACCATTGGAAATCCCTGAGGCAAATGTTGGAAGGTTTAGGAAGTTTTGTTTGTTTTGTTTTGCTTGAGGACTAGCAAAAACTAAGTGTGGGGGAATTTGATAAGAGCATATTTATGTGACTTAGTTAGCTTGTTTCCTTGCATTTACTTAGTTAGTTTATGCTTATTATAGTGTTTTAAGCTATTTTTGTGTGTTTGTAGGTCCAATTGGCAAAGTTGGCAAGAAAGTGCATTTTAGAGCATTTTGGAGCAATTCTGGGTTGAAATGGATTGCATGCATATGGAGCACAAGGAATGGACGAATTTGCAGTTCAAATGAGGCTAGGAATGTGTTTAAAAGTTAGAGAAACAAATTCAAGTCAAAGAAGATAAGGAATCAGCTACAAACATGGAACATTATCCAAACCAACCTTATCTTATCTAATCTTATCATATCTTAATTCCAGTTGCAAGGGGGACTCCTTGTCATAATAGGATGCCTAAAACCTGTTTTTAGGAGGTCTTTTCCATCTAGAAATATGCCACAACACTCCTTTCTAGAAGTCCTAAAAATCTGGCGCCCCAAACCTTTCTAGAAGGCCTTTGCCTTGCCTTGCACTCCATCCCCTTCCCTCCAATTGCTGCCGCACCTTCCCTACGCTTATTCCTCTTGGATTCTGATTTAATTAGCCTATTCCCTTGTGGATTTGGATTGTGCAAAGCCTTTTCAGAAATTAATTGGGCTAAACCCTTCTCCTGATGGATTTAAGCCTTGTGCCGCACCCTAGGGCCTAATCCTTTATTTCTGCTAAGTCCAAGTCGTAACTTGATTTCCCTAGGGTTTTCCATGCCTATATATACATATTTTGAGGCTTTGCTACAGGTTACCACCCCTTATACCACACCATAATTCGTAGCCATCACCATCCATACACAGAAACACCCTTTGCCGCAAGAAGGAGAGGATGAGAGCTTTGCCGTGGCTTCCATTGGAGGAGGACCTTGTGCCGCAACAACCTGCAACCATTGGAGACTTCCTGAGTTCTTTCTTCCCTTGTTTTAGTTTCAATGTTTATTTCAGATTGCTTTTCAATTGTCATGAACACGTGTAACTAAGTTTTTCTTAGTTAGAGGTGAATTCGAAGCCATGGACATATGTTTAATATGAATTGATTACCTCCAGTTATTGTTTCGTAAAACATGAATGCGATTCACTTATCTGTTTGATTAAAACTTATTCTTGTATGTGGGTTAAGGGTGCACACTTAGTTTGCATGCATGAATCTGATGCTAAAATATAAGGGAATTTCACCTAATTGTTATGAACTTATATTTATGAGTAGTAAAGGTTGCTAGTCATAATCGTGTTAAGTGAATCCATGGCAGGAGTATTATCATGCTTTTCATAGTTACGAATGCCTTGTCAATGCTTATGATTTTCATAGAACTTAATGATCTTTGAATGTATCTCTATTATGCGTATTCCATGTAAGGAACTTGATAAGAATAATTTGATTGTCGATGCGTTATCCATCCAATTCAACGAATTAAGGAAAATCTGAAAGTTAATTTGTGCATTCACGATTAATTTGGGGCATTGTCATTCATGGTTTAAAGAAACAATACTGGAAATCAATTTGTATGCATATGTTTCATGTGTGGAGAAGGTTCCTCTAACTAGCTTTTCACCCTTGAATTCACCTTAATTTCGTTTTAACTTACTTTGTTTGCTGCAATTTACTTAGTTTTGTCAAATTCGTCCAAACCCCCCCCCCCCAGTTCTTATTTGTGTCTTAGTTTTGTCAAATTCGTCCAAATCTGTCCCCTTTCAGTGTTTTGAGTCTTACTAGTCTAGAATTTGTCCAATTCACTCTCTAGTATCTGTTTTGAGTCTATTTAGCTTAGTTTGTGTGTTTTGAGTCAATTTGGTCAGTTTTGAGTCATAAGAGTCTAGTTTAGTGTTTTAGAGTTTAAATTGTGTAGATTAGCATCCCTTCTAATCCCTGGCCTAAAACGATCCCTACTTTCATATACTACGTCGATAGGGTTTTAATTTGAGTGTCAAGTAATTTTCACATCACAACAAAGTGAGGCAACTGAGTTGGATGAAATATTAGCTAACCTTCCTGCAGACCTTGGACATAGACGTCGAATGTTTGATTATCCACCTAATTATCGTGAAGCAATTCGTAGACACTATCTCCAAAATGATCCTTGTCAACCTTGCACTCTTTTAAGTTCACCCTTCCCCCCCGAGAAATCCTGGCTTCGCCACTGCCCCACAGTAAATCCCTGGTGCCTTGAATATTTGCATGTTCTTTGGGGGTTGTTAGGTTGGTACATATTTCATCTCTTTACAAAAAGTTACAAAAGAAAGATGAAAACGAGAAGGTCATGATCATGATATTATAAATATTTTGAAAGCAATCTGGGACACAAAATTTGTATGCTCATGATAAGGTAAGCCGATAGATAGGTTGAGGAGCAGGTGATAGCAACGAACGAAAAGGTCAAACAAATTAAAAGAGTATCAATCAATCAACCGATCATGGGATCAATGGAGGAAGAAATCAAGAGCTTAATCAAGGTATGCCTTTCCATCTTTGCCTCTCCTTGCTACACCTATTTCATAGCTTCTAAAATCCCCAAAGGCAAACTCAGGCTCTTCTCTCTCCTCCCCATTTTCTGCCTCTTCACCACCCTCCCTCTCTCTCTCTCCACCGCCCTCCCCGCCCGAGTGTTTGCCATGTTCATTACCTGGGTTGGTCGCTTCAAGCTCCTCCTCTTCTCCTTTGGTCATGGCCCACTTTCATCTGACCCACCACTAATCTCCCTCCTCCTCTTCATCTTCACTGCTTGCCTCCCAATCAAAACATCTCAACAGTTATTTCCAAATTTGGAAAGAACCCCTAAGTTGCCTCTGAATTTGCCAACCAAAATCTTGCTTTTCAGCATATTGGTTGCCCTAACTGACTACAAAAAATATTTGCACCCCAGAATTTTATTAGGTCGGTATTGTTGCATGTTGTATTTTTTGTGGACGTGTTAGTAGGCGTAGCCAGCGCAATGATGCGAGCGGTTATGGGGTAGGAGGTGGAACCTTATGATAACAAATACGTTGCGCCAGACTGTGCACAAACACGTGCGGTCAGCGGCCGAGACCTTCTTGGGGACTGCGTGGGCCCCACTGCCGGCCGTGTTAGCCGCGTTTTTGGTATCGGGTTTGATGCACGAGCTCATATACTTCTACATGACGCGTGCGACTCCCACTTGGGAGGTTATTACGTGGTTCTTTGATCTTCATGGGGTGTGTTTGGTCGTCGAGTTCGGCGTGAAGAAGGCGTTGGGTGGAAGGTGGTGGCTGCATTGGGTTGTGTCAACACCGTTGACCATCGTTTTCGTGGTGGCCACCGCGACTTGGTTGTTCTATCCACCGTTGGTCAGGAACGGCGTCGATACAAGAGCTATTGAGGAGTGCAAGGAATTGGTAGTATTTGTAAAGCAAAAGTTGAAATGGGACCAATTTTCATGGCCGACCATTTCTTTAGGACATTAAACTGTTAGCGCGGGAATCCAAAAAATTTAAAGAATTAGAAAGAAAATTTAACTTGACGAAGAGAGGCCTCAATGATCTGACTCAAATCATCGTTTAAGAATCAGTCGAATTGTGACTCTCTCACTCCATCTTTAAACAAAAGTAGAAAACCAAACCAAGTTCAAGAAAAATTGTGCGTGCCCAAAGAGAACATTCAACTATATAAGTAAACCTGAACTCATGCCATTTTAAATTTGACATTCGTGCATGCCCAATTTGGTATCATGTGTCTATGGACATTTAGTTGTAATGCTAAAACTCAAATTTCTGTCTTAAGTACAAAAAAGTCGCGAACATATATATACATCTTGAAATGAAAATTTTACCTGGTGATCCAGCTTAGCAGCATAAAAGTACTTTCATTTTGCGCTTCAACCGCCTCATTCTTTCTTCCTGCAAGATTTCGAACAAATCTGTAAAATAGAGAGAAAAAGTAAAATAATAGATTATCATGGCAAAAACTAAAGAAACAAAAAAACGAACTCGACTTCATACTCCCCTAATTAGTTTAATTAACTTAAGTACTTGCCTGAAGGGGTATGAACTTATCCTGAGGAAAGTTGAATAGTGTCAATTTCTACAAGCAATGTAATCAAAACTGTCTACATTCTAAACCAACATATAGATCTAACCCAACCCAAATTATATGCAGTTTATTTAATAATGCAAACATCTTTCAAGAATAAGGTCCAAATCTGTGATCGGTTTCATCCTGCATGCCTATATTTCTATTGAACATAACAATTTGCAACACACTTACTCCCATTCTAAATCCTTGTACAAGTACTGGGGAAAAAAAGACAATTCCCTTGCAAGAGCAAAAACACTATGTTTGCTAGTACTTAATATAAATACTTACACTAACAACAATAAAAAATTAGCACATAAAACATAGGTCCGTAAAACACAATGTAAACATCACATGCAATGTAATGAACATTTCCATTTAGTTGAGTTTAAGATACATTCGCCGAAATAAGGCCATCTCCAACCGATGGCTGGCCAGAGGGCTCGTTTTAGCCCTCTGGCCCTCCAAGATTCTCAAAGATATTAATATTTTAATGAACAGTACAGGGCCATATTTGCCTCCGTCTCCAACCGAGGGCCAGAGGGCCAGAGGGCTCGTTATAGCCCTATCACAAAAACCGGTCTCCAACCGAGGGCCAAAGAGCCATAGGGCCAAACATAATTTATTATTTAAAAACTACAACTTAAATGTTGTTTAAGTTTCATGTTGTTAAATGTTTTTTTTTATGTTGTATAATTTTTATGTTGGTTAATGTTATTTAATGTTGTTTCATATTGTTTAATGTTGTTTCATGTCACTTAATTTAATTTAATGTTGTATAATGGCTTAGGAAGTTATAGGAAAAAAATATAATTTAAAAAAAATATGAAACAAATTTTGTGAAATAGAAGTTATAGGAAAAAAAAAATTTAAAATAAAATGAAACAAATTTTGTGAAATAGAAGTTATAGGAAAAAATGGAATTTAAAAAAAAATATGAAACAAATTTTTTAAAATAGAAGTTATAGAAAAAAAAAGAATTTAAAAAAATTTGAAGCAAATTTTTTAAAATAGAAATTATAGGAAGTTATAGAAAAAAAAAGTTTAAATTCATTAAAAATTTGGAAACTAGCCGTTATATATAAATCACTATTAGGCCATCTCCAACTGATGGCTGGCCAGAGGGCTCGTTTTAGCCCTCTGGCCCTCCAAGATTCTCCAAGATATTAATATTTTAATGAACAGTACAGGGCCATATTTGCCTCCGTCTCCAACCGAGGGCTAGAGGGCCAGAGGGCTCGTTATAGCCCTATCACAAAAACCGGTCTCCAACCGAGGGCCAAAGAGCCATAGGGCCAAACATAATTTATTATTTAAAAACTACAACTTAAATGTTGTTTAAGTTTCATGTTGTTAAATGTTTTTTTTTATGTTGTATAATTTTTATGTTGGTTAATGTTGGTTAATGTTGTTTCATATTGTTTAATGTTGTTTCATGTTACTTAATTTAATTTAATGTTGTATAATGGCTTAGGAAGTTATAGGAAAAAAATATAATTTAAAAAAAATATGAAACAAATTTTGTGAAATAGAAGTTATAGGAAAAAAAAATTTAAAATAAAATGAAACAAATTTTGTGAAATAGAAGTTATAGGAAAAAAATGGAATTTAAAAAAAAATATGAAACAAATTTTTTAAAATAGAAGTTATAGAAAAAAAAAGAATTTAAAAAAATTTGAAGCAAATTTTTTAAAATAGAAATTATAGGAAGTTATAAAAAAAAAAAAAGTTTAAATTCATTAAAAATTTGGAAACTAGCCGTTATATATAAATCACTATTAGTGTCGGTTATAACCGACACAAATAGCAATTTGAAAACTAGCCGTTAGACTATAAATTGCTATTAGTGTCGGTTATAACCGACACTAATAATACAGTATGTATTATTTCTGTCGGTTATAACCGACAGAAATAACAAAGCATTAAAAAAAAAAATGGCCAGCCCCGGGCTGGCTGGCTAGCTGCATGCAGCCAGCCTTCCAGCTCTCTAGCCCTCTCCGATTCCGTGGGGCCCTCCCAGATTCCAGAGCCCTCTGGCCTAGCCCTCGGTTGGAGACGGTTTTCCGGCTATTTTCGGCCCTCTGGCCCTCTGGACCATTCGGTTGGAGATGGCCTTAGTGTCGGTTATAACCGACACAAATAGCAATTTGAAAACTAGCCGTTAGACTATAAATTGCTATTAGTGTCGGTTATAACCGACACTAATAATACAGTATGTATTATTTCTGTCGGTTATAACCGACAGAAATAACAAAGCATTAAAAAAAAAATGGCCAGCCCCGGGCTGGCTGGCTGGCTGCATGCAGCCAGCCCTCCAGCCTTCTAGCCCTCTCCGATTCCGTGGGGCCCTCCCAGATTCCAGAGCCCTCTGGCCTAGCCCTCGGTTGGAGACGGTTTTCGGGCTATTTTCGGCTCTCTGGCCCTCTGGACCCTTCGGTTGGAGATGGCCTTAGTGTCGGTTGTAACCGACACAAAAAGCAATTTGAAAACTAGCCGTTAGACTATAAATTGCTATTAGTGTCGGTTATAACCGACACTAATAATACAGTATGTATTATTTCTGTCGGTTATAATCGACAGAAATAACAAAGCATTAAAAAAAAAATGGCCAGCCCCGGGCTGGCTGGCTGGCTGCATGCAGCCAGCCCTCCAGCCTTCTAGCCCTCTCCGATTCCGTGGGGCCCTCCCAGATTCCAGAGCCCTCTGGCCTAGCCCTCGGTTGGAGACGGTTTTCGGGCTATTTTCGGCCCTCTGGCCCTCTGGACCCTTCGGTTGGAGATGGCCTAAGCATTTCGCTTTAGTTTAATACACATGTTAAAGAAATCAGGAAAATTAAAACCAAATCAATGCATTTTCACTTAATTATTTTCTATCCAAAGAGAAACGGAGAATCCTCACTTAGAAACTGCTTCCTAATTACTACAAAAAAGGGGCCTTTTGGGACGGTAAAAACACGTCGCAAAATCTTCCCAAAGTGTCGCAATTGGCCTTTTACAATGAACTTGCGACGGCAAATAACGCGTCGCAATACCTATGCGTCGTAAATGTTGATCGATTATATGCGACGCACTACGGGCTTGCAACGGTAAGTAACGCGTTGCAAATACTATTTACTACGGACTTGCGACGGCAAGTTACGTGTCAAATAATTGCCACTAGGTCAAAAAAGAAAAAAATTAGGCGTCAAATGGGATGCCAATGACATTATTTTTAACAGCTTCAACAAAATTGTTCCATACGAAATTTTACAACACGTTCCAAACTAAAATAAAATTCAAATCAATGTTACAATTCATAATTTACCAAATGAAAAACACTTATTTAGAATATTTGAGATTAAGTAATGCATTTCACTTACAGTAATTAAACATATATACATGATTTAGAAATTTATATAGTCTATAATCCGACCCCAGACCAGTGCTTCTTTGTCGAACCTAGCAAGAGATCCCTTGAGTGCTTTTCCTTCTAAACTTTATGCCTCTCCTCTTCATATCTTCCAGTCTCTGTAGTTGACAACTATTTACTACCACAAAAATGATATCAATAATGACAAAGGAACAAAAGTAACTTCCAGACCACTGATACAACTATAACAAACGGCACAACGCCAACATTTGTATAATTACTTTCGTAATAACAATTTCAGTACCACTGATAGAACTATAACTGAGCTTATAACCGGATGTCATATCAAGAAATGGAACTCAACTTATAAATCTTATGCATTACCTGTTATGGTGGAGTTTTAATGCAACTCATCTCAGCAACATCTGATTTCACTCGACTTTAGCAGTAGCTTTTACCCAACCAAGCCAATTTCTAGGGAAAGAGAAACAAAATGAGGGGAAAAACACAAGAAACAAAGATGGAGGGGAAACAGTAAGACACCACAATTTATAACATAGATCAGCCTTTTATACAGACCAAGTTACTACAACAAAACAACATGAAAGTAGCTATATTTAAGAAATATAAATAGTGGAGTAATTCATAATGTAATAATAGAATTAAGGGTCCAACATACATGAGTCAGTAGAAAAAGCTCATTACAAATACAGGATGGTTAAATGTGGATGATATCAGAACACACTGAAATATTTAAACCATATCCAGAGCAGATCAAACATCATTTACTGGATTCTACTCAAAGAAACTCACTTCAAAAGGTGGTGGCCATTCTAACAAAACAAACTCAATTAACCCAACATCTTAGTAAGTTATTAATCAGAAATATTAAAGGATATAGAGCAGATTAATGCATAACAGTTATGTATGCAAGGAATACATAATCGTTTCTTCTTACACTCTTTGCAGCGAACTTGAGCCATTTCGTAAACTAATGACATAAACATAGATTTTTATACCACAGTCACAACAAATGACAACATAAACATAGAATACCAGTTCTGTATGCATACAAGATCAATTACATTATAAATCACAACATTGACAACAAATGACATAATTTTGAATTTACAAATTACTTACTTTCTTGGACTGCTTATTTACTTTTCTTTCTTCCTGCTTCGGATGATCCTTTATGGCCCTAAGCAAATAACCTACTCACTTGCTTATTCACAAACCTTATTTCTCTTTATTGGTGTCATCAGAATGCCCCACTTCATCTTTTACCTTTACCCACCCCCCATTCTCACGTTTCTTAGAGGCCCGCTTTCCATTTTCTCCCTTCCTCTGATTTTGACTAATCAACTCACCATTCCTTTCCAAACAGCTCTTCCCTTTTCCTCTACAAATCTCACCTTTTGTTGACCATTCCGTGCTTCTTCACAAAAGCACCGCCACTTTCTCTGCATTCATCAATGCTTTCTTCCTCATTATTCCAATTAATCCACCCCCAAATTTCTGCTTCTCTTGGTAAATGGGTCACCATGCCATTAAAGAATAAATTAAAAAAAAAATCGAGCCAGCGTACTTCTTTGGATAGCTCCAATTACAAAAAATCCTCCAAAAATATTAACATTTTTTTTCTTCTACTTATTCACAAGTTGTTTGCGACGGAACTTGTTTCTGCCACAAACAACAAAGTGCCAAAGTTTAGCGCGCAAAAAAATAATGAAATTTAACATTTATTGCGAGGGCCGCATCAAGTGTCGCAAAAAAGATATCACAATTACCATATTTTCTTGTAATGTAGCTATAATCTTTTGAACCACACAACTTTCATACGATCAGAAATCATCGAACCCTTTCATACTATCAAATTTGGACAAAAATATAAATAGTAAAAACTAGAATCCAAACTTAAAAGCCAAAATTAAAATTACCAAATAAATTGGAAATGTTTTGACGGTGGATGATTAGGTTATTAGGAGCATCGTAATTAGATGAAATATGTGTGGTTTTCTCTGATTGACCCAAAAAAGAGAATACCATGGGGATGGAGGGAGGGGCACACTGACTGGATTCGATGCAATTGCAAAAATGTATTCACAATTCGCAAAAGAAAGAACTCACTCGCTTAACAGGCTCAAATACACAACAATTGCCTGCAACTCTTTTGCCTGAAAAATTAAGAACTCAAATCATGAGTACAGGACTGAGTAACTCCAAGAAAACATAATGTTGGAAGACATAAAAACACGGCTAAGTTCAAGCATAAACTATCTCTGAAAAATTAATACCTCAAGTTTATTTTTCCAATCTACACCCTAAATATTACTTAAAATTGAACCAGCCTTGACAACAAACTGAGGAAGCTCCTTGAAAAAATCTACGGTACTGTAAAGCACCCCAATAAGAAGAATAAAATAAGATGCCAAGAATTCATGAGCAGCTAATTATAAGCTACAGGAAAGACGGTCTAGTGCCTAAGAACCAACGAAGTGAAACTTTGCTTGCTATATATGGATACGCATGCTATAAGAAAGATTTATTCCCCCATGTAGTAGGCTGTTCTCTGTAATCTTAAGCTAACCCAAGTAGACTAATTATAATATTGCAAAATATATATAAATCTGACTGTTTTTTAAACTGGGATTCAAAAGAATCAATACCTTGGCATATAACTGTCTTCAACAATTACTGCAAGATCATCTTTCTAGCTATGCAACAAATCCAAATTGAACACCATCGCATACTATTGGGCTTACATTGTGGAAAATAGAAGCACCGCCAACATTTAGAACAATCAACGTTACTTGCCAACATCATTAGAGAGTGATAAATTAGGACCATTTTTTCTATCCAGCCATTTTAGTTGGCCTAACTCTATTTAATTGCTACTAATAACAGAATATTCTGATTGATATGGAAAGCATAGTTTCTCTAAAAAAAAAGGCTGGAATCATTCATACCTGCCAAACCTAGAGTAATCTGGTTCAAGATGTGAGAGACCATTTATTTCTGTGTAACCATCGGAAGTTTCACTCATTTGCCTCCCAATCCCCTCCAATAAATGAAACAACGAAAATATATGGGAACTCAAAACTCAAGTGACCTTCTTGCATGAGAACTCAAATTCAAAACTCAAAATTAAGTCTCATAAAAAAGTATAAAGCCATCTTATTTTTTAACCACATAAACAACAAATCACAGATGTAACTGTACACCCAGATAAAAAATTATTCAAATTCAGATAAAATTCGCAAATGAGTCATCCAGAATCATAATTATATTAACATTTTTCATCCCTAGTTTACATTCCTGTTTACAACGATATTACACTTCTAAACTTTCTTGGTCGTCAATTTAGAACTTCCCTATTTTATTTTTCATGATATACATGCTTCTCTGTTATAATTTGGAAAAATAAAAGTTGTTAATGTAAATGAATAACAGTTTTAGTGAAGAGAGTGATTTTCCTAATTGCTAAAATAATTGAGTAAATTTCTGTGGTACTCAAATGCATTTAATAAGATTCATTAAAATAAAAATTGCAAGCTACCTATTATTGTTGGCCAGCAACCTTCTACAAACTTTATTTTGGTGCCAGCACAAACAGTCACAACCTTCGTAAATAACAATTGACAAAAACCTATCCAGATTCAAGATAAATCTTTAGTGATAGTCATATGATAAAATCTGCCATTCTTCTAGTAGCATTCTTGCAATAAATAAAAAAGAAAAAGACAACCATTGAGTTGCTTTCCTTCCAAATTCAATTCATCCACCATACATAAAACAACTACAGGGAGGAAGTCGAAAAAATCCTAAATCATAAAATTTCCAATGCATGCACCACGAAGCTCCATATACGGCTATATACCACTCCCAAAATAAACTTATGCAGAAACAATACACCATAAACTTTCTCAAAGATACAAGGATAAATAAAATTTACCTTAACTTCACCAATAAAAAAATGGGGATCGTGGAGATATTTTTGTTCAACCTGAATGGAAATGATTTGAGACAGCGATCGAGTATAGATTCATTTTGTGCCATGTCTTCCTTTTATAGGGAAGTGAATCCTATGAACCGAGCGATTTGTTGTGCTCCAGGCCAAGACAGATTGATTGGCTATCCATCGATGTACCGAACCGTCCAACATGGGCGTCCGAACCGTCCAACAGGGGTGTCACACCCTCCAGGGATGTTAACACGACGTCCGTTAAGTACATCTATCCTTGCAGGCATGTTTACAACTGGTATATGATCTCGTCACTTTAACTAGATCAGGGGAATGTGTTTGGAGCAACATTCTGAAAGCTAGAATACATCACACTTGCTTATCACATTTGTGTAGTACGGGGATCGAGATGAGACATAGTGGGAAATGTCCATGCAAATTTGCGCCGTTCTACAGGAACGTTGACGTTCTTATCTCCCCCTAACGGGGGGAAAACTGTCTCATTGAAGTGACAACCCGCAAATAAGCAGTAAAGAGATCGCATGCAAGGGCTCTAATAGAGCTAGTGTGAAAGAGAATCATGATCGAAAAAATTCACATCCTTCGTTGAGGACCCATATTGGTACGTTGCGGCGGTGCAACTTGGCACATGGAATGCACACCCAAATGCGTAAATATGAAAAACGTCAGGTTCGTACCCAGTAACCAACTGTAACGTCATATAGGTTGGGTGGCAATGGGCCTCAAGGCGAACCAACATAGCTACGTACAAGATTGCATAGCCCTCGACAGAAACTGAAAACTTGGTATGTTCTCCAAGGTCTGGGCAATCATTTAAATTGCGCTTTATGATCACTATGCGAGGCTATTTGGCAACATGGGAATTCGATGTTCAATTATAAACCCAAAAGACATGCAATACTTTATTGAAAATCGTCGAAATAAACTCTCCGACATTATCCGGTCTCCTAGACTTTATGGGATAAGTAGGGTAGTTGACCCTTAATCGGCTATGAGGTTTAGTAGCAATGGGTGTGGACAAACATGTGACCAGTTTTTCGATTCATCAACCAAAACCATAAGTATTTATATGGTCCACATTTTGGTTGGATTAGTCCATATATATTCCCTTGAATCCACTGTGAAAAGAGGGTTGTTTCGTATCTTTGCTAGGGATGATGTAGATAATCAATTTCCCCAACGAACAGGCTCGGCAAAGTATGCTTGTAGGCATAAGATCCTTACTTCAGGTAAGAAGATGCATCGTAGCATTATTGTTCGAGCTAAATGTCCCAAATGGTCGTTCCAAAGCAAGTGAACTGCTCAATCACCATGCTCTAGGCCGGCCACATATGGTGTGTTCCTAGTTGGGAGACAACCTATTGGCCCCAAATCAAAGCTTCAGGCTCATTTTTGGAGGTGGTGCAAAGATATTCCACTCTATTTTCCATCAGTGGTTTCATTCATGATCATTGTCATCTTGAATATCCTTTAAAATTCAATGACATTCTTCCGGAACGAGGATAATATAAGGTCTCTAACATGGTAATTCAGTACCATTCATACAACGAGGAGTGTGCCAATGCTATTAATCAGGTTGGATAGACCTGAAGTCGTAGATATGTGATTTAGGCATAAAGTTAGTGTGCGTAGTATCGCATTCGTCCAGACAACTAACCTTCCCACATTCGTACCTAATCACTTGTTTAATTGAATTTGGTCACATGTATACAAGAAACATGATTCAATTAACTTGTATTCAGGGACAATATCAATAAGATTATCCATAACGAAAAACAAACACCAAACTTGAATCCAAGAACATGAAAAAATGTTCACAAAGTAAATGGTTTACTGAGGGGATTCGGTAAACAAAGCCATCCATGTCAAAATTCTGCTTCGGTGAAGCAAAATTAAGGTCACATATTGACTACGAGAATGGTACTCCTCAACGACAATGGTAAGGGCACAAACATGTACATAACCAATGATCTATTCCATCAAGATGGAAGTAGATTCTACAGGGTTGAGGTTCGAGAATAATATCCCTTATTCTTGAAGTTTTAGGTCTTAGGTGCCAAAGATCATGTTTCGGGCGTAATGCCACACTTTGGCAGGCCCTGATTCTACCATATGTTGCAAAAACAAACTCGAAATTGGATTCTAAGAGAGACAGGCCCAAAATTGGATTTGGTAGGCTCCAACTGACGCTAGAGGGGTCTGTTTGGTAGGTCTCTACCGAAGCAGAGTAGTACCATTTGGTGACCTCTACCGAAGCAGAGCATGCCGTTCGGTGCATCCCTGCCGAAGCAAAGCATCACCATTCGGTAGGCTTTGACCTAACTGGGATAAGCCATTCGGTAAACTCCAGCCGAATTTGGAGTCTATACCATTCTCTCATGTTTGTGGTAGTAATCAGATCTGAGAATTTGGTAAACTTCTACTTTCTAAACTGCTGCTTCAGGAGCGAGTTAAAAACATGGAGTGACGAGAAAAATATTTTCTAGTTAAAATTCGATCGGATTTATAAACTCATTCATGGATGTAATCATGGTGTGCTTCAGGCAATGTCTTTCATGATTAGACGGTCCATATGAGCGAGCCAAAGAGCCATGAAATCCTCGTTCGGGAGATACTTTCATTTGTAATGCTTCGGGCATAAGTCTTCGAATGATGATCATGGCGGAGGCTTATTCAGCTCTTCCTTGCCATTGTTAGCTACAATGGTTTCTCAGCTCCTTGATAATTAAGTGGAGATTCACATCTTGTACCCATATAAAGTGGTTTATATTAGAAACGTCCAAATAAGGGAAATTAAACTCGTGACGGTTCGACAATCCACTGAATTGGAGGGAACAAGATTGTGATTGGTGCTATAGGAATGAATCATCCATAAGCATCACAGTTAGAACATTCGAGTTTTAAGACATGGTTTTCATGAAAAAATGGGTTTTTCATGGGTGTATTGTTTTATGAAAGCTTGGGGTTTCAAAGCCATTAAATTCGAAACTACAGGTTCGAGTTTAGCTATGAACTTTTGGTTCATAAAAGGAGGTACCTATAAGAACACAGAATACAATATACAACTAAGTGTAGTGGATTTGGGTTGCATTAGGAACTCAAGTGTGAGTGCTTCGGGACTACGAAAGGATGTCAACGGTTCAAAGAAAAGAAATAAAATATTGAATCGTTAATGTCCAAAAATGGGCTTCAGGCCAATAATTTTGGATTAATTGTCAGATTAATGGACTGCAGGTCATTTTTAATTAATTTAATAGATCGAGACCAAACGGCTTCGATCGTAGAAGCA
Organism: Heteromeles arbutifolia; assembly: GCA_024362995.1. Classification (NCBI taxonomy): domain Eukaryota; kingdom Viridiplantae; phylum Streptophyta; class Magnoliopsida; order Rosales; family Rosaceae; genus Heteromeles; species Heteromeles arbutifolia. The sequence goes on from JANCRC010000005.1 coordinate 27,293,617, forward strand.
AAATAATGACGTTCGGGTCATATTCACTTTAGATGGCTTCGGGCCAAATAATTAAAAAAATATAGCCTAGTGTGGCTTTAACCAAAAACGTCCCAAAAATATTTGGGTATGGTTAAGAAGCGGGGATACCAAAAAAAAAAAAAAAATGGCACCGAGTCGGAAAAACAAGCCAAAAATGGCTTTGGGCCGAGAAACAAAGGCAGCCCAGCACTGAAATTGCTGGCTGCTGGTTTAGACAAGGCTCTGCAGCTTCAGGCTGTAGGCTGGGCTTCGGGCAGGTTGAAAAAATAATCCTAAGCAGCGGGCTGGGATCAGTCACAGATGGAAGGCGAGCCCAATCAGCCGCTGGCTGATGGAAGGCGGGCCGAGATCTGTAATCAGAGAATCTCAGGAAAGTGGGGTGTTGGCTTCTGTGCACAGGTATGCCCAAAAGGGGCTGCTGTTTGTGGTAGCGTGGCCCGGCTTGGCTTCAGGCCAGCTAGGCTTGGCTCACGGCTTTTCCTTTTTGTTTCTTCTTTCCTTTTTTTTTTTCAGATTTTTATTTGATTTGTTTAGGGTTTTCAAAACCCCAAGGGAATCAGGGCTCGAAACCCAGTAAGAGGGATCAGGCTGGAGGCCTTCTAGCAGAGAATGGAGGCCCAGGTAGTGGGCTTTGTTCTCACGCATAGCAAGCCCAGATGGGCTGCTTGGTTTCCTTTTGTTTTCTCGGTTAGGGTTTGGAAAAAAAAAACCCCAAAATTGCTTCTATTTTATTTCGTTTCTTTGACTCACAAATTTCACATAGTGATTTTATAATTGCGTAATGCATGAACGTATATATATTGACAAATATATGAACATATACAACATATATATTGGAAAGTGAATATAAATGTAGGGGGTTCATGCATCATGGAGAATGTTTTCATGCTTCATGGTCGTTTCAAATATCTTCCTTTATTTTAAGCGTACCTAATTGGCAGAAAACAATAAAAGCCTTTGAATTTTGTAGAAGATCCTTCTCGGAAAGCAGGAATTGCATCTCCAATGCGTTGTATCACGTTCAACATAGAAAAATTAAATTGAATCAATAACATGTAGATCAATTCAATAAAATAATTGAATTAATCATCAAATGAATGATTAAAATGTAATGCTCCCCTGATTGAATATCAAACTCTCTTTAGCGCAGCGTCAAGAGCATGCTGATAACGTGTTGTAGGCATAATTTACTGAACAATTATGGAGGCCATAGAGAGAGGGGGTGCGGCACATAGAGAGAAGAGAGAGATGTGTAATTGTGAGGTGTGTTCTTATTTCACCCCATTGTGTCTTTATTTATAGTAATAGGGAAGGTTAATTCCTTACCCTTTTAGAATTACAACTCTAATAGGATGTTAACTACTAAAGGGAATATTCAAAGATATCCATAGATACACTAGGATTTACACAATCACATTCCTAATCTAATAGGACTGCAACAAAACTTTCATTTTAATCTTTGAAAAACATGACTTTTAGGCTAAGATTAAAATCTAATTTTAGTCCCTTTATACATTTAATAACCTCCACACTTCCCCCTCAACCTTCAACCTTTAGCCCTCAACTTCACTCTCTCTCTATTTATATAACAATTTTTATTGTAATCAGTTATTTTATGACATTTTTATTTTAAATAATTGTTATTCATTTATTGTTCTTAAAATCAGTAGAAGACAATTTGTGGGTGAGAGTAGGGAACTCTCATATTTTAGTGATTAATTCAAAGGTAAGAATCTGTCACATCCCGGCCCGGGGCGGATCACTTCCCGGGCCCGCTCCACCACCGTAGCACGATATTGTCTGCTTTGGGCTTGCCATTCCCTCACGGTTTTGTTTCTAGAAACTCACGAGCAACTTCCCAGTGGGTCACCCATTATGGGAGTGCTTTAGCCCCCTTCTCGCTTAACTTCGGAGTTCATATGGAACCCGAAGCCAGTGAGCTCCCAAAAGGCCTCGTGCTAGGTAGGGATGAGAATATACATTTAAGGATTACTCCCCTGGGCGATGTGGGATGTCACAATCCACCCTGATCGAGATCAAGGCGTGCTAGCCGTCACGTGAGCGTGACGTAACCATAAGCACAGTGCGGAAGCAAGATTAATAAGGGAAATACAAACAAATTAAAATCGAGCAACTAGTAATTCTAGTTAAGATAGCATGCTAGTGCGAGAATAAGTGTGAATTACATAACCAGAGCTTAACTAGCCTAAGTGCAGTCAAGCAGAAAATACTGATTAAACAACACCCGAATGTGGTCTTACATGAATGATGGTTTGTCAGAACCTCCGCTGTATCCTCGTAAGCCACCAACAAACGCTACCTAATACTTGGAGGGGCGCAAAACAAAAGCGTGAGTGAGCAAAAACAAAGGTTTTCTAAAATCATACGATATCAAAAGCGAGATCCTTTCGCTGGAAAACTTGTATAATTCCCAGAAAATAGGATACATATATTTATATAAATATAATTCAAAACCATGCTCAAGGTATCCAAAACCACATAAACATATGTATGCCATGCTTATGCCATGCCCAATGCCTCATAATATCACGAATGTAAGCCAGGTGATGCAATTTAATATAACTCATACACTAGCTGAAGTCACCTGACGTGATCTATACGACGAAATCTAGAGCTCATTTCAATCATATCTCAATCTCATATCTCATCACATATTTCATCATGTATATACTTCACATATCTCATCATATCTCATCATGTATATACATATATGCACTCGAGTCGAAACCACCTCACGTGGTTTGACCGACAAGACTGGTTATAAATAATAATACGCTCTAGTGCTACGATCATGTGAAAACTGTGCGAATATCGCGGGTCACCTACGAGTCGAACCCACTGAAAGTGGTCTATACGACAGGACTGTGCACCTAACTTGGATCCAAGATGAGCGTGTGGTACGGGAGGTGAACATCACGTGAAGGACTATGCCCCTAACTCTGGGCGGGAGCACTAATACCGGGGTGCAGATTAATGAGCTCAATATGCATCATAACATCACCATTCATCTCATAACTATTACCAGCATGATATACTCACCTGTAGCTTACCTGGGCCACCGCAGCACCATGCAACAATATGCATAATTATGATAATGCATATGCTAATATATAATACGAGCATGACATAGCATTGCAAATCACATTTCCTTTAAAACATGTTTTTTGGGAAAAACGTCAAGTGTATATATATATACACTGAAAACAAAAGCCCACTCACTGGTACGTATTCGGGTCGTAACCCCTGCGCCTAGCTTGGTTACGCTCGTCTTCCGGATAAGTCTCGCCTATATGAGAAACAACTATATAGGTGTCATTTAAAAGCACAATAGGCAATAACTTCTCATACAATGCTCAAATTGGGTATATGGATATACCATAGTGATTTACACAACCTCACGAACATCCCCATATTTTTAGAATCTTTTTCCGACCACTCACGCGCCCTCACGGGCCGGCCAGGCACGGCCAGACGCACCCCCACGCGTGGTCAATTGACTTGCACACTGATGGCGTCAGTTAACGCCGTCAGGTATATACCGAGAATATTCCGTCTATTTCTAACGGTAACCGTTAAAGTTAGTTAACGGTGTTAGCATATTTTGTCAACTTTGACGGAATATGCCGTCATCTTCTACCTTGGAACTCCGGCGACCATCGCCGGCCCCGGAATCTGAGAAATTTTTAAACCACTATAACTCCATTGATTTTCATCCATTCTTCACGTAATTTATATCAAAATGAAGCCCACGAAGAATAGAACAAGATCATACCAATTAAAAGCTCCCAAAACCACTAGATCTAGCCTGGGAATCCACGAACTTCCGGCCAAAGCTTCAAACTTGCATATCTTGGCTTCCTGACATCTAAATCCTTCCAACGAACGTCCCCGGGCCTCGTGTGAACCTCCTAAAGCTTCCTAGAAGCTTAAAATCTCCTAAAAATCATGCAATACAATTTGCATGAACAGTATATGGGCACATGTTAAGGTTTTAACGTGAAATTGAGGGTGTTCATACCTGAAAATGGTGTCTTTGAACTCGTAGCACCACGAGGAACACAATGGTGTCCTTAAACTCCTCGATTTGCAAGGTTTGGTGTGAGTTTTGGTTGTGTCCGTACGTCGAGGGAAGAGAGAAAGAGAGTCTGAGAAAGAACACGGGGGAAAGAGAGAGTATGTGGTCCAATCTCATCCACCAATCACAACTAGAAAATATCTAGTTTCCTATTGGGTTCAAGAATTTAGGGATAGATATAATTGGACCCAAAACCTTAGTGCAAATTACAAACGTACCTCAACGCTCTAGGGCAAATCCGTCAATTCACATTAACAATATGAAAAATCCGGGACAGGTTGTCACAGAATCGGTAGTATGTTTGTCATCAATTATATATTTTTCCGCTCATAATTTGTAATTTGTGTTTATTCGCATGTGTAGATGCATCTGCCTGGCTATTCTCAAGAAAAAAAAAAGAACGTTCAGAGATTCGAATTTGGTTCTATAGTGCAAGTGACAAATGAACGTCGTTGCACAAGCTTTGCATGTGTGCCAATTGCTAGTTTACATTATAACTTCTCACTTATAATGGGTTAGTCATAAATTTGGTTTGAATTCGCATTTGGTGATAATCGAACTTAACATCTCTCACTTACAAATATAGAGAACCACTAAATTGCAATACTATATACTTTTTTTTTTGACACAAATAATGCCTCAAAGACTATAAAGAAAGAAAATGAAAGTCAAAATGTATAAAACGTAACTGAAATTACAAATTGACCAATATCGGGGAAAATTAAAATCACTTAGCGGATTCCATTAATACACATTTGGATACTCTAAATAATTTGGGGGTCTAAGCGCATCTTCAAAGGAGATGTCAAAATGTCCAAATAAGTAGTAACGGTAATAAAAGATAGTAGTAATGTTTTCTAACCGAGAAGCCTAATCTGATGTGGCATAACATGGAAATACATCTCTCTCCCTTGCAGCCAAATTTGACAGCGCCTTCAAATTTTTTTTAATTAATTATTAAATGCTTTTTATTAAATTTTTAATTGATTTAAAGCATTGCTTTTTTGTTTCTTTTCATTACCAATGCAATATTTAAATATTTTTATACCTTTTAATTCATTTTCTTTCATTCCCAATGCAAAGAAAATAAATATTATTTTTTTGTTATGTTATAAATTTGGCATATCGGGTAGAGAGTAAAACATTAAAAAAATGTCAAAGTGCCATATAAGCCTTCAAATTTAAATTTTAGGTTTGAAATTTGAAATCTCCTTTAGAGATGGTCTAAAAGTCACTCGAAAAATATTGACAACATACAAATTCGAAAATAGGATGACTTTAACAATTGAAAATTTGCTTAGCTAGATTAAAAATTATTGGACTGCTGTCAATAAACAAAATCTTCAGGATTAAACGTAATAATTGAGTGTAAAAGTGGTCTTACATCTAATTATCTCTTTGAAAAAAATAAGCTAAACAAAAGGAGAAAAACTTGTGTAGGACTCGACTTGCCACTAAACTATTCTAAGTCGCACAACAACCCACTCAAAACTTCCCATATGTTAAAGATGAATATAATAAATATTTAAGAGTTTCATAATATTAATATAAAACCTTAAAAAAATTATTTAAAAGTAAAAAATGAAAACATGAAACACAAGCCCATATGCGGTCCACCGTACCCAGTCCATTCAGAAATTCCTTATCGTAGGATGAAAGTGGCGGGATGGCTGCAGCCAGGTTTTTAGCAGTGCATGATCTTCTTGTCAAATTATTGATTATGCACTGCCGGCCACCTCTTGCAATTATCCCACATTTTATGAAAACCTCAACAATATCATGGTACTTACTGCGATTGGTGTATTGTCTTTATTCCTAAGTGCTCTGATTTGTTTGTTATGTTATTTTGAGATTAATTAATATTGTATCCTTGCATAATCAACAGTGGTTGTATTGTTTGCTTCTTGATTTGTTATTTGATTTCTCAACTATCTCCTATTACCTATGGCAACATTGATTCGTCATTTGAATCTGAGTGGACTCTGATGATTTGTGTTTTTGTCTCTCATTGTAAGGGCCTCAGTGGCCTTGCCGACTATATAGTAATATTGCATCAGTTGTCTGGGTCCATAAATTCTTCAAGCATATGAGGCTTCAGCAGCGATGTTTTCTATTCTTTTACTTTTGTGTTTCAAGTATATTTCTGGGTATGGATTGATTTAATGATGGGAGTGGCTTGGTGGGAAGGAGAAGGGAGGAGGTGGGCTTGAGAAAATAAACCCTTTTATTTATGTTATTTGGTTTTAATTAACTAATTAATTATGTAGTAATTTATTTTTGTTGTAGGCCTAATTGTTTGAACTGTAATTTAGGACTAGAGAGGGAGAGGGCTGGGGACAAGAGAGAGAGAAGAGAGATGTAATTATGAGGTGTGTGTTGTTTCACCCCATTGTGCCTTTATTTATAGTAGTAGGTAGGCCTGGCAAACGGGTTGTGTTTGTCGTGTTCGTGTCGTTTTCTTGTAACACCTGTTATCTTAACGGGTCCTGTCGTGTCACACCTGTTATCGTAACGGGTCCTTAAAATGTCCCGTTATAACCCGTTATGACCCGTTAAGAAAAATATATATTTTTCTTAAATTTGCATATACCACACATTGCCACATAAATATTACTTCAAAACATTAAAAAACATTTGTCGTTTAAGTACTACATCTACACTCGAAAATAAGAGCCTAATAAAAAAACATCCATACACTACTAGTCTATTAGAAAATATTAAATGTGCAAGGATATGCAAAATGAAAGAGTTTTTGTTTTCAAGGTTGTGAAGCCTTTCTCAAAAGTTTAAACCTTACCAATGGAATTCAAAGCTTGCATGTTATTCTTTTTACAAAATCCTCAATTTTCATCGATCATCATGAGGAAATTGTATTGGAATTTTTGCTTGATCTATTGCCTTTAAGAGTTATGTTGATGATGTTTTCGGTAAGGTTTTCCACGTCAGAACTTTCTTCCGCATAAACTAAGTATAGAAAAACCAAACATTAAAAACCATTCAAATTATGAGAAGTTTACCAAAATAATTATGAAAAAAATAAAACAATAGTACTATACCATATAAAAATATATTACCTCCTTTTTAAAATAGCCAATCTCGTGTGCACAGCAAAGCTTGAACTGTTTCTGGTAACAATGAACTACGATACTGATGTAGTATTCTACCCCCAATACTAAATACAGATTCTGATGCAACAATTGAAATGAGAATTGTTAACACATCTCGTGCTAACTGAGAAAGTATCACATAATGAAAACGCTTCATTTGCCACCAAGAAAGAACATCTATGTCTAATTTTCTATCTATCCTCCAAATACTTCTGCAATTCATTTTTTTTCAATCAAACTTGAACCATCGTAATTATTATCAAAATCCTACATCATAAATAATAAAAACGAAAACGTAATAAGAATCATGCATCATGTCAATTTCAAATATAATATCAATACTTTTTATAGTACTACTACTACAAATATATAAATTAAATAAAAACAAACTTAGGTTACCTTGAAGAGAACATCTCCAGATTCTGTTTGCTGATGAGGCATTGAATTCACTGCAGTATTTGAATTATCAAGATGCAATAGTTTTTCCAAGTACACACCAAAAAGAACATTCAATTTGTCATTAACCTTTGTAAATTCGACCGAATTCACACCATGAAGCTTTGTGTAAGCCCAATCCACAAAATGCAATTTATAACGAGGGTCTAAGATGATTGCAATTGCCAAAATCAAACCGTACTATAACCAATACTTCTTAAACTTCGTGCACATGTAAGTTCCCATCTTATTCATGAAACTTTCAGAGTCATCCATGGCTGCCTTAATTTGAAGTTGGATTACAAACACCTTAGGGAAGAACAAATTTGATGTGAAGTACTTTCTCTCAGAGAATAAGCACGTAACCTCATAAAAGTACCCAAAAAACATGGAAATCTTCATTATTTTATCCCACTATTCAGAAGAAGGACAACTACTAAAATTGGAATCACTCAACCCTAAATGAATCAAAGCATATCGATAGAAAATTGCACTATCTAGCATTATATAGGTTGAGTTCCATCTAGTAGGGACATCTTGTCTCAAACCTCTCCTACTATCCAATATCCCTACTTATCTAACACATTCATAAAACTTTTAGTTTCCTAGCCTCAGAGCCCTTTATATACTTAATGCATTCATAAATCTTTATGAGCGAAGAATCAATTTCTTTAAGTCGATCTTGGACTATCAAATTCAAAATATGAGCACAACAATGCACATGAAAGAAGTCACCATTCTTCACGAGAAGATTTCTAAGATTCAATTGATTCTTCAAAATGCTAACAAAAGAAATATTTGAAGAAGTATTATCCAAAGTAAATAGAAAATAACTTCTTCTCAATCCCCCACTCAGTCACTAATGCATTAATTTTCTCAGATAATGCAACACCAATATGCAGAGGAGGCATGTGACAAAAACTTAAAATTCTTTTGTGCAATTTCCAATTTTTGTCTACAAAGTGAGCAGTACGAGCAAGATACCCATCAGTGCATTGCGAGGTCCATAAGTCTGATGTTAAACAAATTCTACCTTCAACTGAGCCTAACAAATTATGAAGCCTTTGTTTTTCATTTTTGAACATCCTCAACACACACGCTTTAATTGTATTTCTACACGGTAACTTAATATCAGGAGTTATATATGCAAACAAAGCATTATTTCCCTTATATTCAGAAAAACTAAAAGGAAGATGCTTGATGATGACCTCTACCAATAAACCACGAAATACCACAGGATCAAAGTTTTAGGAACAGAATTCAGACACCGACAATAATCCACCGGTCGATCTAGGGCATGTTTCCAAATGTATATTCATATTACCCGTCCCATGATGACTATCATCTGTTATCAGTTTCTTACAATCTTTACATTGAGCACGACTTTTACCATCTTCAAAAATAGTAGTCAATTTGTTGAAAGTTTTCCAAACAGGACATCTGAGTGTTCGCTTACCTAATTTGATCACTCGAGCTTTTTTCCTTGCCGGACTTGTATTTGTATCTTTTGTATTTTACTTCCATGATCAGGTTGTATTCCCATTGTAACTTCCACTAACCCTCCATCACTAAGGTTTGTAAAATCTTGCTCTACAACATCCATTGCTTCAAGAAAGAAAAACAAAACTGTAAAATCTTGCTCATACCAATTTCATACCATATCCATTTCAAATTCACATATCCATTTCAATTTCAATTTCACATAACCATATCCATTCAAATTCATATATCCATTTCAATTTCAATTTCAATTTCACATATCCAATTCAATTTCACCTATCTATATCCATTTCAAATTCACACATCCAATTCAATTTCAAAATCCAATTCACATATCCACAAATCACAATCTAATTCAAATTTACTTTCAAATTCACAATTCAATTAAAAATACCTTGCACTTCCAGGTTGCAGCCTTGCTTAATTGCTTTGCTTGTTCCAAATCTCCAAATATGGAAAATAAATATAGACCCCACTTATTAACTTCAAGTAAATAGACCTCAAATGAAACATAGATACAAATGAACTCGCGTTGTTCACAATAAAAAAAGGACCTGCCTGCCAATTGTCAATACTTGGGACAAATAATTCCATACTAATAATTAAGACATTGCATCTACTACAACAAAACAAAAATAGGTGGGGTGTCACTACTCTATCATTACCTGCCTTACAGGCCACCTGAATTCCAACCTGCCTAGTCCTCTGATAACATATCCCCAATATATATATATATATGACATCAAGTAATGAATCTCACCTTACGGCTTATAGTACGACTAAATGGCATGACATAATAAAGTTAATTTACATAACTACATCTGTACTCCCAAATTCCAATGCTTGATTCTATTTCTGCCTTGTCCTTTTGTGTTTTTCAAGCTTGCGAAGCCAACACGAAGCACGCTTGCTCGATCACTGGGTTTTTTGAATGTTTGCAAACATGCCCCAACCCAGAAACTCCAGAATCTCCAAAATTGGAAAACTCCAAACCCAGAAAATCCCTAGCCATTACCCCAAATCACTAGTTTTTGAAAAAAAAACACATAATACCCAAAAATACAAAATTCATACCTTTAGCGTGTGCTTGCCTGTGTGTGGTTTTCTTGTGGCTGCCGGAGTCGAGTTGAAGGAAGTGAACAGAGGAGGATGCGAGAGAGATGCAGATTAAGGAGACGACGCGGGAATAAATCTGGACTGGAGAGATTAGAGTGAATGAGAGAGAATAAAAGGATAGCCTCGAACCTAATGCACAATGGACGACTGAGATTAAATCTCAACCGATCCAATGGCCACCAATTTTTTAAATTTAATATATATATATATATATAATTATTATAGTTTTTAGGGGTATAAAATTGTTAAATTAATATATATATATATATATAATTATTATAGTATTTTTTTAGGGTTATAAAATTAATATTTTGCTTATCGTGTATCGTGTTACCCACGTGTATACCCAAACGAACCCGTTATCTTAACAGGTGCTTATCGGGTTACCCGATAATGACTCGATTCATTATCGTGTCGACCCGAACACCTGTTAATTTTATGTCGTGTCGTGCCGGGTTATCGGGTCGTGTCAGGAATTACCAGGCCTAGTAGTAGGATAGGAGAAATCCTACCCTAATAGGATTACAAGTCTAATAGGATAATATCTACTAAATAGGATAATCCAAGATATTCCAAGATGCACTAGGATTTACACAATGACATTCCTAATCCAATAGAACTACAACACTCCCCCTTGACTGTGTAAATACTCAAACAAAATATCGCATCAGGTATTTAGCAGTTGAGGTAGAATAGTTGATGAAGTCGTCAGCACTACGGGCGAATGCGATTCTCAAATTTAAAAGAAAGTATGCATTGGTAATAAAACTCACAAAACCTCGCTATGGTAAAACCTAAGATGGGAGAAAAACCTATAGACTAAGGAGAAAAGTGAGACGTATGCATAATGTCTAAAACAAACGTCAAACAAGACAAAAGTCGTGAATTCAACGGAGTATGGTCATCCCAAGATGAATGCCTCATCAAAACCTCGTTGGGTAGCAAAAACCCAGTGGGAAAAATGCTCCTAATCGTAGGAAAAAGAGTACATTAAGATCCAGTGAGTATGCATCGGGATACTTCCCCTGAGTTAGACATAACTTCCAAATAAGAGAACTACATGCATTTTACTCAGATAATTTACGCATACCGATTCCTTGGATGAGTTTCTGAAAAGTAGACTTGGGCAATGACTTGGTAAAGAGATTGACCAGGTTGTCCTGGGAACAGATTTGCTTGACTTCAATGTTCTGATGCTGTTGTTGCTGGTGAGAATAAAAGAACTTCGGCACTGTGTGCTTGGTGTTGTCTCCCTTGATGTATCCCTTCTTTAACTGCTCGATACATGCTGCATTGTCTTCAAAAATTATCGTAAGAAGATCATCGACGGAAGTAAGACCACTAGTGCTTCGAATATGTTCCATAACTGCTCTTAACCAAAAGCACTCACGTGAGGTTTCATGCAAGGCGAGAATCTCAGCATGGTTTGAAGAAGTCGCAACTAGTGTTTGCTTGGTAGACCTCCAAGATATAGCCGTTCCTTCAATGGTAAAGACATAAGCCGTTTGAGAACATGCCATATATGGGTTAGACAGATAACTAGCATCTGTGTAACCAACTAAGCGAGAATCAGCTTGGGGACCAAGGGGGTGGCGGCACCTCTCGAGGATTCATGAGTTGTAAAACAAGCCCAAATCCATCGTACCCTTAAGGTAGCGAAAAATGTCTTTAACACCATTCTAGTGTCTATGTGTTGGTGCATTGCTGTATCTAGCTAACATATTAATAGCGTAGGAGATGTCGGATCTAGTGCATTGAGCCACGTACAATAAAGCACCAATTGCACTTACGTATGGAACTTCAGGCTCCAAAAGATCATCCTCATCTTCCTTGGGACAGAAGGGATCTCGTTTAGAATTTAGAGTTTGAACGACCATATGAGTACTTGAAGTCTTCGCTTTATCCTCATTAAAACGTCGCAACACCTTCTGGGTGTAGTTCGATTGATGTACTAGGATTCTATCCAAACAATGCTTGATCTTCAGGCCAAGATAATATTCAGTTTTCCTAAGATCTTTCATCTCAAATTTCGATTTCAAGTGAACGACAATTTCCTCAAGCTCTGTGGAAGTTCCAATGTAGTTCATGTCATTGACACAAACTGCAACGATTGCAAATTCGGAATATGACTTCTTAATGAACACGTATAAGCATAGTTCGTTGTTCACATAACCCTGACTTGTCAAATATTCACTTAGACGGTTATACCACATCCATCAAGATTGTTTCAATTCGTAGATTGATCTCCTCAATCTGATCGAGGGAGTGTACCATGGTCTAGGAACTAGTCAATGGAAGCCATTCCAGAACTTTCATGTAGATTTACGTACCCATATCCCCATAGAGAAATGCAGTTAGCACTTCCATAAGCTGCATATTCAGTTTTTCAGAAACTACCAAACTGATAAGGTAGTGAAACGTTATGATGTCCATTACGAAGGGAATCCGTCCCCTCGTAATCAATCCTAGGGCGTTGAGAGAAGCCTTGTGCTACGAGGCGTTCTTTGTATCGCACTATTTCATTCTTCTCATTACGCTTCCTTACGAAAACCCACTTGTAACCCACGAGCTTCACATGTGGTAGAGTAGGAACTATAGGCCCAAACACCTTACATTTTACAAGAGAATCGAGTTCGACTTAGATTGCTTGTTTCCAGTTTGATAAATCTATTCCACGTCAACATTCATCAATGGAACGTGCTTCAATGTCATCACTAAGCATGATGTTGGAAGCAACGGTATAAGTAAATGCATCATCGACAATCATCTCATTCAGATTCTAAACCTCATCCAATACTGCGTAATGGACCGAAATCTCACGATTCTCGGGAGGCTAATATGTCTTGTCTAAGACATCAATGTAATCTAGAATAGGCAATGGTCGGATTCAGACTAGGGTTACTAGTTTGTGTCGTTCTCCTCTTTTCGGGGTTGTGAATCCTTTGAACCATGAGGTCTGCCACGCTTCATGGTAGAAGTAGATGATTGGCTAGCTGCCAGTGTACCTTGTCATATGGGAGGTGCGGCCGCCCCACCTTCAGGGACTGTCCAGCCTTCCATGGCGGTGTCACGGCGCACGTTAAGTACGTCCATCCTTCCAGGTGCGTTTACAGCAGGTATATGTGATCTCGTCATCTTTGTTAGATTAGTAAAAGCATCTGGCATACTTTGAGAGATGCTTTGAAGATCTAAAATACATTGCACTTCAGTTTCAGACTGAAGGGTGCGGGGATCTAAATGAGACATAGTAGGAGTAATCTACGACAATTCGCGACGTTCTACATGAACATTACTGATCTTATCTCCCCCTAATGTCGGGAATACTATCTCATCAAAGTGACATTTCGCAAAACATGCAGTAAAGATATCTCCTATCAAGGGCTCTAAGTAGCGTATAATGGATGACAAATCATAACCGACATAGATTCCTATTTTTCTCTAAGGACCCATTTTGGTACGTAGGGGTGGCACTATTGGCACATAAACTGCGCACCCAAAAACACGTAAATGCGAGACGTTGGGCTCGTATCCAGTAACCAACTGTAATGGTGAATAAGGTTGGGTAACGGTGGGCCTTAGGAGGACCAACATAGCTGCATGCAATACTGCATGGCTTTAGGCATAAATCGACAAATTGGTTCTCAGAACCAAAGTCTGAGCTATCATTTGAAGGCGCTTTATGAAAGCCTCTGCCAAGCCGTTTTGGGTGTGAACATGGGGTACATGATGTTCAACCTCAATCCTAATTGACATGCAATAATCGTCAAAAGTCTGTGACGTAAACTCTTTAACATTATCCAATCAAATCGACTTGATTGGATAATCAGGGTGGTGAGCCCTGAGCTTAATAATTTGTGCTAGGAGTGTCGCAAATGCAGCATTGCGTATGGACAATAAGCAGACATGTGACCATCGTGTCGATGCATCAACCAACACCATGAAGTATCTAAATGGTCCACATGTTGGTTGGATAAGTCCACAAATATCCCCTTGAATCCTCTGAATAAACTTAGGAGGGTCATGAATAATCTTTGTAATTGAGGGTTGAATGTTCAAGTTCCCCATGGAGCATGTTTTGCAAAGCGAATGGCTGGGATAAGATGTTAAGTGATGTCCATGTGTTACTTTGAGGATATAGCACATCATATCTCGTTCGGGGTGTCCCATTCTATCATGCCAAAGTAGTAGAGTTTTCTGGAACCTAGCCATAGGGCCGGCCAAATGATGTGTCTTAATGGCTCAAATGGTTGTTGTGTATAACCCACTCGAGAGACGTTCTAGCTTCTCGTGAATACGCTTCTGGCCATATTCGTAAAAAGTAATATAAAGAAATCCAGAACCATTCTGTTCAGTGGTTTCAACATGATATTGATTATCTCGAATATCTCTGAAACTCAGCAACGTTCTTCTAGAACGTGGAGAATAGAGTGCCTTTTGAATTGTTAATTCAGTATCATTGGACAACATAATACAGGCATTTCCGTATCCTTCTATTAGGTTGGATGGGCCTGATTGTCAGAGTTGCAATTTTAGGTACGAAGTTAGTAAAATAGTGTTTCTCACGCAGGATGGTGTGTGTGGTTGCACTATTAGCCAGACAACTAACTTCCCCACTAGTCATACCTAGAAATAAATTAATTGAATCGGTCACATGCATAAATATAATTCCATTCAATTAATTAATTCGAGAAATAATGTCCACAAAAAATAATATCCATAATTCAAAACAAACCAAACCAAACAAATAATTCCAAAGACTTAGAAAAATTGTCCAAAAATTAAACCATAAGCCTAGAAAAATTTGGGGGGGTTCGGCCACTCTTAGTAGGTTCGACCACTAGGGGTGTAAAACACCCTAACATGCCTTAGAAAAAATAAAACTTTATTCTTCCATGTGAGCGGATGCCTCCTGAAAATCTGAAACCTCCATGGTTATAGTAGCATCTTCGGGATGTTCCACTTCCATAAAGTTAGTCTCACGACGAGAATGATCCTTGGCAATAGCCTCGGGGGTAGCTCTACATACGTGTGACCAATGATCCTTTGATCCACAGTGGTAGCACATGTCTAATTCAGTAGAAGCCGATTGAATGGTGGCTTTCCCTTTGTTCTTGAAGTTTAGGGCCTTAGGGGCAAAGGGGTTGACGCTTCTGGGTCACATTTCTTCCCTTGGGTAGGCCTTGTCTCTGTTGAGCTTGGGCTCGTGGTCAGGCTTGCCGCCCATTACCACGGTCATAACTGGATTTCCATCGGTTGTGGCTGCTAGAATTGGTCGCATGCGCTTCAAGCAGATCGTTCGAGCCAGTGGGTTGAGCTTGATGATTCTTCATCAAAAGCTGGTTCTACTTTTCAGCGATAAGTAAAATAGAGTTCAAATCTGAAAATTTGGTGAACTTCTATGCCCTATTTTGTTGCTGCAGGACAATATTAGTGGCATTAAAGGTTGAATAGGTCTTCTCCCGAAGATCCTGTTCGATTAAGTCTTCTTTATTGAACTTAAGCAGTGATCGAATTCTACAAACTTCAGAGTTGTATTCATTCATAAACTTAAAGTCTTGGAAGCATAAATGCTGCTAGTCGTGTCTTGCTTCAGGCAAGTAGATGTCTTTCTAGTGATCAAAACGATTGGCAGAGCGAGCTAGAGGGTACACGAATCTTCCTTTGCGAGGTATTCGGTCTGCAGTGCATCATGGATGTGTCTTCGGATAAAGATCATAGCAGTAGCTTTTTCATCTTTGTTAACGGGTTCATCATCAATTGGTTCCTTAATGGTAGCTCTAAGATTTTTTGCAGTAAGATGAAGCTTCATGTCTTGAACCCACTTCAACTAGTTTCTTTCGTATACTTCCAGAGTGGTGAAATCGAGCTTGTTCAAGTCTGACATGTCCCTAAAATAGAAGGTACACCAAAAGATGGTTAGTCATATGGAAAGCCATAGACATATATCGTAGAACATGCAGGTTCTATAAACATGTATTGGTTTAATTTAAGCATGAGAGCGACGGGTTTCATGTGGTAAGTTTTGAATGAAAACTTCGGGTTTCAAAGGCAGTAAATTCGAAACTACAGGTTCGATTTAGTTATGAACGCCCGGTTCATATATAGGGTTACCTGCAAGAACACATAATACAATATACAATAAAGTGTAGTGAATTTGTGGATTGCTTCAGGAACCCAAGTGTGAGTGTATCGGGACTACGAAAGGTAGTCAACGGTTCAAATAAACGAAATAATTTATTGAATCGTTAATTGCCAAAAAGTGAACTTTAGGTCAATAATTTTGGATTTAATTGTCATATTCGTGGATTGCTAGTCACTTTAATTAATTCAATAGATCGTAACCATTCATGTTTGATCGTAGAAGCAAAAATAACTATAACATTCGGGTTAAAATTATCGGGAATGCTAAAAATAGAATTGGGGTTCGAAGACATATAGCCCACATATGGGTGGGCTTGGGTACCCTGTCTAGGGCAAGGCCCTAAGGTCCAATTCGGCCACGGGTGGGCTGCAGGCCACAGGCTGGGGTGTGGGACAAAAACCTAGTAGCCCAAGCTGCTGATTTGGACCTCAAAAGGTGTGGGGGAATGCAGGCTCAACTCAGAGCTGGCCTGAAGTGGCGTGGGAAGCCCAGCCGTGTTGGGCCGAGATAGATCCAGCCTAGCCTCGTGGGCTGGTTGTTGTGATTACAGGCTGAGGCTAGGTGGTGAGCCTAGCAAGCAGGGCTTGTTACAGGCGGGCTGGGTCGAATGCAGAGCAAAGCCCAGCAGCATGGCTACTAGCATTGTGGGTCAAGTACTAGAGCAGGGCCTAATAAGGCTGCTTGTTTGGACTCATGGCTTCGGGCTATGCTCAAAACCGAACCCAGACCGAGGCCTGGTTGCATGTTCAGTGACAGCAAGCCCACGGGGTTGCTGTGAGAAGGTCCAAGACGTCGAAACGACATCGTCCTAGCTATGGCTGGGCTTCAGGCCAGCCAGCTCGGCGGTGTGGCGTAGTGCGGCGGCTCAGCTACGATGAAATCTTTTTCTTTTTTTTTTTCTTTTTTTTCGAAATTTGGGGTTAAAAACCCTAATTGCTTCTAAATTAATTTTGATACTTTGACTCACAAATTTCACATAGCAAAATTGCGTATTGCATGAACAAATATATATAATTGAAAAATATGAACACATATGCAATATATATAATTGAAAGGAAAATATAAATATAGGGAGTCATGTATCATGGGGAATGTTTTCATGCTTCAAGGTTGTTCAAAATATCTTAATTTATTTTAAAGGAATCTGACTGGTAGAAAACAATTGAAAACCTTTTAGTTTGTAGAAGAAATCATCCTCCACGATCCTTCAGTTCCTTAGCTTCTGGCAAGAGTGTGCTAATAACGTGTTGTAGGTCTAATCGATTGAATTGTAATTTAGGACTAGAGAGGGAGAGAGCCGGCGACAAGAGAAAGAGAATAGAGATATGTAATTCTGAGGTGTGTGCTGTATCACCCTATTGTGCCTTTATTTATAGTAGTAGGATAGGAGAAATCCTTACCCTAATAGGATTACAAGTCTAATAGGATAATATCTACTAAACAGGATAGTCCAAGATATTCCTAGATACACTAGGATTTACACAATCACATTCCTAATCCAATAGGATTGCAACAATTTTTTAATTTTTTACTTAAACTTATTAAGGAGTTTTTATTAATTTGGTTTAACAAATGACAAGTTTTGAGTAGGTGGTAGTGCCACTCAACATAGTCCAGTGGCAAGTTGAGCCCCACATAAGTTTTTCTCAAACAAAATGGTGAATTGAATGTGGATATTTTTTTTTTCAAAGAAGAGTATGATATTTCATTTATTGAATAACTCGGCCCCAAAAGGATCCTTGGAAGCTAGATCTAAAAATATTATGAAGACGCACATTTCTTCAATAATAAGGGGAAAAAAGTTTTGTTTTTGGTCCCTAGAGGACTAACCTCATCTTACATATATTTATATATATATATATATATATATATATATTGTAGTTTGATTAAAGTGCTCTACTGTGAGATTAATAAAATAACTTGCAAGCAAATGCATCACTCTTTCTAGGAAACAACCAAGTTAATTAAAGTAAGGGGTATATATATATATATATGCGGTGAAAATTTATCTCCATATCCAATTAGCTTTGTAAAGACATAAATTAACCACATGTAATAGGAGAAGGACAAGGCCTTTGGACCGCCATAGTGCCGAGTAGACCCATGATGTCCCACCATCAAGCCATACCTAGCCAAATAGTGGTAGGAAGCCGACTTTCTGGCGCTCATACCAACATGTACCTCTGCAACTACTCGTAAGTTGTCTGCGGAGACTGGTTTGCACCATCACTACCAAAATGTTAAGGTTCCTTAGTATAGCCTGCAGCCTCCCATCCTAGCTGCCTGTAAGGGTTCCCTCACCACTTACTACTAAGAATTCTCTTAAGTTCATAGTTTCACTCAAACTATCTCTCCGACTTAGACATCAGAGGCCATTTGGCAGACACCCTCCCTCTTTTTTCTCAGGTGTTCATTAATTAGGCTAATGGTGTTTGTTAATCTGCAGATGTGATTTTGTCAATCTAGCATTGAACAAAATTTGCATCTACAAATTGGTGCTTCATTAAGAGAAACTGAGTTATACTCAACGCGTGCTTAGAGATTTGAGTAGTAAATCCTAAAATCTTTCTTCATTGTTCTTCATTTATCATTCATCATCATTCGCTCACATTGAATGACCATGGTCAACACACAAAGAGCCACAGGCAAGAACAATAACAACCAAGGTAAGGTCGGTGGACATTTACCCAAGGCCTTTTCATCAAACCACGCTTTGAATTTTTATGGTCCAAACTTGTCGCTTTAAGACTGCCGTCAAGTCAATTGATTTGTATATATTTGTAATCTTGTGAATCAATAAAATCAAGAAAGTTAAAATTCTAAACGAAATACCCCCGACCACAATCTCCACTCCATTGACCATGATTGCTTAATTCTTGATGAATTTATGTAATTGCTTCTTCTTTGAATGAGAAAATAGTACGTTGTGTTTCTGGTCTCTTTGCAGGTTCACTTTAGCATGCTGGCATCTATTTATATATGTTTCATTACAATTAACCAAGGTAAGGTCGGTGGACATTTACTAGGTAAGCTCGCAGAAGGTCGCTCGAACTTTCCAGCTAGTTGAGGTCCCACGCCATTGAAAATTGAATTTAAAACTATTGATCTCTTCGAAAAGTTAACCTACCCTAACCCAAGGGAAAAGAAAAATTATGGGGTTTCGGTTTGAAATTTTATCCTCGCTTCCAATTAGGTTTACGTTTTCTTCGGCCACCAAGTTTGACTGCGATAAGCGTTTACGCGTGTAAGTTGAAATTGTATCTTTTTATCCAATTAGAACTCAAAAATGCTATTTTTATTATCTAGTTGTACCACCATTTGTATCATCTCTTTGATAGAGATTAGACTCAAACCCATTGAGCGGGCCTTATCTTTATTAGAGAGATGACACATGTTAGCACTACTCATTAGGTTCAAACGAAAACTTTCAAGGCTCACTCTATTTTGTAGGTAATACTTAGTTCCTATGTAGTATTATTTCATCGTACACACGTTATATTTAATTTGTTTGGTCTCTTTATCTATATATATATATATATATATATATATATAGATGAACGAGTCATTAGTTCAAATCCAATAGTAGGTAAAACTAACCGAAACCAACGTAGGGACAAAAGGGAGAAGGTTGTGAAGGTGGCCTCATTATCCATACCTCCGGTCGGATGAATGGAGGACTGACCGACCCTGGTTTTCACGAGCGTTAGCAGGTCCTAGAGTGCCTATAAAGGGCGCTAGTGCATACCCCGGGGTGATCATCACCACCTACACCTCACATCTCGGCACAGTGGAACGTGTAACCCGCATGCTGTCTCATTCAACTACATTTGTTCCTGTAATCCATAGCCTAATAGAATGCAGCAGTGAGGGGCAACCCGCCCATACAGCTAGTGGGGATGATGGCATTATTGGCAAAGACCGTCTAGTGAAAACGCCACAAGCGCGAAGCTTGGTAGGTCTGCGTCGGGGGAGCATAGCATAGCCTATTCCTCAAAAGAGAGGTTCCTCCTCTATCCCTTCAACCTTCTCGAGAGGCGGGATGCCCCATAAGTGCTTTTACCTTTCCCCTTTTATACACCTTCCCATCCATCAATGAAAAAATTAGTTATTACGTATGTAAGGAACTCAACCCCAAAGCATCTATCCGACCGAAACTGACCATTGAACCTCCAAAACAGGATCGGGTGCTCCTATCTTCTCTTCCCAATGGAAGGAATCACTCTGATAGGAGTATCTGTAGTGGCATCAGTAACGAGGGAAAGAGAGGCAGACTGCGCCCCGATAGAGAAGGTGAAACCTTCCAAACAATGAAAAAAATTCATTATTGGGGATAACTTCGAAACTTATCGGGCCTCCTCTTGTAAGCTAGCTCAATTCGATTGATCGTTTTGGTTCGGAATAGACTAGTTGGGAATTGGATGCCCTGCAATGAAGGGCCTAGCTGCTAAAGTAGTTGATCCACTCGATAAGGCTGGAAAATGATAGAGATGAAGATGCAGAGTCTGATGCGCCTCTCATCCCCCATAATAGACAGTTGGTACAGAATCATTGAAATGAGGAGACACATAAACTCCTTGAAGTGCGGGAAGTGCCTTTATTTACTAATCTAATTTAGGCCCGCAAGGGTAAGGGTATGACCAATCCATCTGCATCTGTTCTCCTTCTTCCATTCATTGATTGAACTGCCAATGGTCGGGGGCGAAGAAACTCATTCTCATGCTCATGTGGTGGTTACAATTCAACCTACCCTTTTATCTTAATATCGAAAAATAACTGCACTTTCACTCGTTATAGTATGATGAAAAAACTCTCAAGCCACAACCATTAGATGAAGAAGTTACTCCCTCTAATTAATTTAGTATGGAAGATGACTACCTTACATCCGGTGTGTGTCCTAACTAGATGTCATGGGGCGATAAGAGGTGCTTTATCTAAACTAGGCAGGATAACTTGGCTAACTTTCCTACTCGATAGCATATTTGAACGGCAGGTACCATATATATATATATATATAAGTGGAGTACAGAGACCCATACCTTCATTTGTGCTTGGGGAGAGTTTACCCCCAATGTGGAAGATGTCGCCAATATTATGCATCTTCTAATTGCAGGTAATGTAGATCCCTTTCATTATTTTATTCCTTCCGCAGACACAACTACCTTTGATGTTTTGAAGAGGGGTGCTCCTACTTCTCCGAGCAAGGGTTTTCGCTGCAACGAATGGATTAAACATTTTTAGCAAAACAAAACAGAGCCGAACTGCAGGTTCAAGGCCATGTTATGTTTTTGGCTAGGCCGCTTCATTTCCTGTGACATCAAGAATACCTTCAGTAGACAAGTGATTCATTGGGCTATGGTGATCGGACCTGGACACGTGATTCCATTGGCCTCGTTGTTTCTTGGGCTTCTCTACCACGAATCAGATCAACTTCACACTATGGAGGAGCAAGTCGCGGGCAGTGCCCTTTTGAAGAGTTTTCTCTATACAAGTTTTCTGCAATTCTTCTTGTGGGAGCGTGTCAAGGGCTTGAAGATAACTCCTTATCCTTCCA
Source organism: Heteromeles arbutifolia (assembly GCA_024362995.1). Classification (NCBI taxonomy): domain Eukaryota; kingdom Viridiplantae; phylum Streptophyta; class Magnoliopsida; order Rosales; family Rosaceae; genus Heteromeles; species Heteromeles arbutifolia. Next base: position 27,315,585 of record JANCRC010000005.1, read on the forward strand.
ACACAGTAAATAGTCGTTACATTATCGTCTCTACCTCTTATTTGCCTGAGAAGCTGCCGTTAGCTTGTCTTTGGTTTGGGAATATTTCGGTGAAGAAGCAGGACTTCCTGGAGCTTTTAGATGATGTGAACAGTTTATCTTTTGTATATACGTGTCAACCTTGAAGGTTTTGCCTCCGTGATGTTCTTTACCGACGTTGCCTGTGATGATGATCCAAGTGTGGCATCAATTTATCTCTCCAAAAACCTGGATTTCTCTCCCTCACCGAAGAATCATTAGTTGTGTTGGCTACCTCAATCCCTTTCAAAGGGGAAGATAGTAAAGAAAGAAGTGCAGTTTACTCTCCTTTTCGGGTGCGATGACAACTGAGTTTTGATCAAGGTATGCCAATACCTTTCTTTGCCGAAGCTGAGGCCTATTTTAACAATCTGTTTTGGAGTTCTATGTATGAGCCTTCGGCATGTTTTCGTCATTTCTAGTACATTACCAATCAGACCCGAGTAGTTGGCATCTCTAAAGGCTATGCTGCTTACTGGTTGAAATGTTTCTCTACCATCACCAAGTTTCATGGGGATAAACAGCCATGGTTGTCTCCTAGTGCTATCAGCCATCCCCGACTAATGCTAGAGCCCGCAGCGGCTGCTTCCGGTTCAAAGTGATAATGCCCTACTATAGCTGAGGAAAGCAATGCTTCAGGCGATTCTTCCCGGAGTACGAAAAAGAGTAGGACGCCAGGTGTCGATGAAGGGAAATCTATAGGTCAAGGGAAGAAAGCGGCGTCAAGTTATATCTTATTAGCTTACCTTCTCTTGTTAACTTTCCTCTTGCATGCTTTTTCTAAATGCTTTACACATTGTGCCTTAGATGATGTAGTGAAACGCTTCAAACTGAGGGTGATAAATGATGGTCCTCCTGGTAGTATGCCCGATGTCTCCTCTACCCTGAAGAAACCGAAGAGTGAAGGTTCCTCGGGGAAGCCAGAGCTTGATAATTGGTCCTACTCTCATGTTCTTTCCTTTCATTATTTTGTGGTTGCATGCTAATTGTCACTTTGTTACAGCTAAGATCCCTGCCAAAGAAGTAGCTCCTGTTAGCCACGCTCGTAGGACTAGGAGCGCCCGAGCATCTGCTTCTTCCGGCACTACCAAGCCCCTTGAGTTCTTTGATATTACTGGGGCAAGTGAGGAAGAGCAGACTGCTGGGGAAGCTGAAGGCAATGAGGCAGCTGGAAAAGGTTTGGCCGCCGAGGAAAGCAGCAACACAAGCGCTGAATATAACCCTGGGAGTGAGGAACATTCTCAGGCTTCTTCATGGGATGATGAAAATAGTGGCGGAGAACCAAGCATTATTGATTGTAGTAAAGTAGCAGATGATGTTAATTTGGATGAAGTTGACAGGTTTTTAAATGACAAAGTTCAGGAAGAGGAGGATACAGAGGTATGTTTCCTTGTTCTTCATTGATACTTGCCCTTGCATGAATTTACTACTGTCAGCTTTCATCTTAAGCCTTTGAAGTTTTTTCTTAAGCTTGTATATACGTGTAACATGTTGATTTGTTGGAATTCTACCTCCAGATAGCTCCTATGGGCTATGCTACCCTATATCCCTGCTTGTTGATCTGTTTCCTTGTGCATATTTTCTTTGGTTTCCTTGTACATGAATCCTGGCATAGAGAATATTACGATGGGTGACAATGCTCAGCCAACAGAAGTCATACCTCATTAAGAGGTTCTTTCCCCCTGAGTAGCATGCTTCTATGGAAGAGTGGGCGTCATGGCATGAGGCCCTCGGGAAGCATAAGAATAGTATTGCCAATGGAGTCAGGATGCTAAGTTTGATTGAGGAACTGATTCATTCCGATAAGGCTTTCTCTTCTTGGGTTGACTTCAGGGGAGGGAATGTTCATTCAGGGCTAGCTAAAGCATTGGGTAAGTTCTTCAAGCGTGCTAGTGACGCAAATATCAGCTTGATAGGTTTATTTCCCTTTATGTGTGTAATGATTTTTTAGGAGCTTGGTACCTTGCTTCATGGCATGGAGCATACTTCCCCATTGGAAATTATAGAGCATATGTTGCTATGTTGGCGAGATATGATCATCGATGTGGCAACTCTGTGCGTGCTAGTGGATTCCCTAGTTGAGAGGCTGGGAGAGTTGCGTGACACCATGTTTAGGCTTTGGCTTGAGAATGAGAAATGTGTCCTAGATTAGTTTGTCAAAGTCACCAAACTGGGCATGCTCTTGAACTGTAGCACAAGGAACCAGAGGCCGAAAAGCTTAAGTTGAAAAAGCTAGTTCGTGAGAGCTCCAAGGAAACAACAGTTTGCCTTCAACTCGTAGTGGACTAATTGCATGCTGACACTTCTAGCAGTTCCTCTAAAATGTGGTGTTATGAGCTTAACTCCTCACCTTTCTTCAGCTGCACACTTTGCATGACTGTTTGCATTTTCTTAAGCCTCAGCTTATTTTTCTTAGCAGAGCATGAACCTTGAGATGTTATAGTAACAGGCCATAAAGAAGATTGATTTCCTCACTCCACCTTTACTTTCAGTTATAATTTCCATTTAGACAACTAGTGTATTGTTTTTCGAACAATGGCCATGGGGCTGCTTTGCCTTGTATTTTGCTTATTTGCCTTGGGACTTTTCCTTTGGATTTGGATGCTGATGTTGAATTTAGCGTGATGCTTGTGATGTTTTTAACTTTATGCCATGATGTTGACTTTCTCTAACACGAGAATTCGCTGGATAGACTTCTGTTTAGGCTTCAGAGGCACATGTTTGAGCTTTTGCCTACTTTCTTGGGGGAAATAGCTAATCCCGCCGCTTGGCCTTTTACTAGTGGGCTTCCCTATGGAAGGATTTGTAAGATGTCGTAGCTTCTACAAGGAAGCAAAGCAAGCTAAGAAAGCTTGGCTTGCTCAACATTGATAGACTTAATGTTGATTTACATTGGTAGGCTTATCATAGCATGGAGTTGCCTTGATAAGCTTAGCATAGCATGGAATTGCCTTGATAGGTTTAGCATAGCATTGATTTTCATAGATAGGGTTTGGCATATTGCATAAGTATATTTTTTGGAGAAGCTTTAGTTGCTTGACTCAATGGTTTTGCATGGTGTGTTGGCTTAGCATGTTTGCATAGGCATTGAACCATTGAGTAGCTTGCATGGCATTGATAGGCTTAGCATATTGCATAAGTATAGCTTTGAAAAACTCTTGACTCAATGGTTTTGCATGGCGTGTTGGCTTCACATGTTTGCATAAGCATTGAACCATTGAGAAGCTTGCATGGCATTGATAGGCTTAGCGTGGGCTTTTATTATAGCCTTGGCATGATTACTGCTATAGCTTGTTTAGAAGAAATCCTTCTGGTTACCCTTGCCAGTGTAAATAATCGAATGTACCAAAGATTTTGACAAAATGCTCATTCATTTCATTTAAATTTGGGGTACATCAATCATTGCATGGCTTTACAAGACCTCATAGAGTACGCAAAATGATCTTGCATAGAAGGAGCTTATTCTTCTAAAATAAGCTTAAACGTTTTAGCAGTAATACTGCTTTAGCCACTTTGCATTGATAGGCTCCGTTAGCGTACCTTTCTTGGTCGAGATCAAGTAGTATTAGACACTTTGATAGGCTTCCTTGATCACAAAAGGTCTATCCTAGTGTGGGGTGAACTTCAAAGGTCAAGAAGATTTTCCTCTTTATGTGCTCGGCTGTCCTGATAACGAGATTTCCTTCCTTGAAGTTATGTGGCTTGATTATGTGGTTGTAAGCTTTGGTAACTTGTTGGTGGTATAGGGCTGTTTTCCCAGCTGTTTTTGCCCTCTTTTCCTCGAGTAGCTCAAGGTCTTTCCATCTCTAGCTTGCGCATGTTACAGTATCTCATTCTACATCGTTGAATGTTGAAGCTCTTGTCGTGGGCATCATCATTTCCATATGGGAAATAGCTTTGGACCCATACACTAAAGAATAGGGAAAGAAACTCGTAGCATTTCTTGGGGATGTGCGATAGGCCTATAGGATGTTTGAAAGATGCGTGCTCCAGCCCCTTACGTAGTTGTGTACCATCTTGCTTAGGATTCTCAGCAGTGTCTTGTTTGTGGCTTCGGCTTGACCATTTCCCTGGGGATAATAGGGCGTGGATTGTCAATGCTTGATCCCGTAAGCATTAAGTGTGGCACTTACTTGTTTGTTCACGAAAGGTGTACCGTTGTCGCTCACTATTTTGTAAGGTATCCCAAATCGGCAAACAATGCATTCCTTAATGAAATTGGACACTGCGGCTCCTGTTGCTTTCCTGAGAGGGATTGCCTCTACCCATTTTGTGAAATACTCAGTGGCTATGAGGATCCATATGTGGCCTTCAGAAGCTGGATTGATTGTTCCTATCAAATCAAACCCCCAAGTATGGAATGGCCATAAATGCACATGTCTTGTAGTAGCTTTGGAGGCTTGTGGATTAAGTTTCCAAGAACTTGGCATGCATGGCGTCTCTTGACCATACTGTGTGTGTCTTCCCTCATGGTTGACCAATAGTATCCTAGGCTCAGCAATTGCTTATGTAGCTTATTCCTTCATTGATGCTCACCGCATTTTCTAGTATGTACTTCTTGCATGACTTGTGATGACTCGGATAGCCCAAGGCATCTTAATGGTTCCCCATCAAATTGCTTTTTGAATAGAGTTGCCCTATCCACGAAGTACCTCTTAGATGTCCTTTTTAATTTGCATGCCTCCCTGACATTGTTTGGCAGTGTTCCATCGATGAAGAAGGTCAGGTATGGAGACCTCTAATCATCAGTGATGGAAACTGCAAATGCCTCTTCTGGGGAAAGTGTTTTGCTACATTTTGGATATTTAGCTTGAATGCATGTGGCTTATTGCTTCATCTCTAGCCAGTAGTACCATTTTCTTTGTAGTCGACGATAAAGACTCATAACTTGGTCGACCCCACATGTAGCTTCATGGATCTTGTGCAACCGCTTTTATGCTTCTTTTGGTCCAAGGCATCGGGTTAATAATCCTCCGGGCAAGCACTTTGATGCGATGTAAAACAGCACACAAATTAAACCCTCTTGTTGACAATTGTAGTATAGATGCAAGTAGGGATCGTTCTGGACCGGGGATTAGGAGGGATTGCTAATCTACTTTAAACTAACTTAAAAACACAAAAACAAACTTAAAAACACTTAACAAGACTCACAAGACTCAAAACAAACTTGAAAGACTCAAAACAGCTTAAAACAATAAAAAAGACTCAAAACAGACACTATGAACTGATTTGGATGAATTATAGACTAGTAAGACTCAAAACACTAAATTGGACAGATTTAAACACACTTTTAACTAATCTAACACACTTAATTAAAGGGACAAGCAGATTGTAAACTTAACAAATTAGACACGAAATTAGGTGAATTGATGGATGATGGGCTAGCTAGAGGGTTCTTCTCCACACATGACACACTTGCATACAAATCAACTTTCAGTTGTTCTTTCGATAACCATGAAACTCAACACCCCAGATTAATTAGGTCCGCTTAAATTAACCCTCAAGTTTTCCTTAAGTTATTGAATTGGATGGGAAAACGCATACAACAATTCAAAACATTCTCTAAAAGTTCCCTACGTGAACAACACAATAAAGATACAATCAAGGATCATTAAGCTTTATGAAAACTATAAGCATTGACGAGGCATTCGTAACTATGATGAGTATGATACTCCTGCCAAGAATTCACTTAACATGATTGTGACTAGCAACCTCCTCCACTACACATGAATATAAGTTCATAACGATTAGGTGAAATTCCCTTATATTCTAGCATCAAATTCATGCATGCAAACTAAGTGTCGACCCTCAATCAACATACAAGAATAAGTTATCAACCAAACAGTTAAGCAAATTGAATTCACAATTTATGAAATCACAACTGAATGTAATCAATTCATATTACAAGTATCATCATGGTATTGAATAGCCCCTAGCCAAAAGGGCTTTGGCCTCTCATGTTCACAGCAAAACAAAGAGAAATTAAATTAAACATTGAAAACAAAGATAGATTACACCTAGAAACGTTCCAGCAATCCAACTTGAATGACAAGCACGTCCAAGGGGTCTCCTTCTTCTTCCTTTGTAAATCTGCGGCACAAGGGTTAGGGTGTGTAGAATGGGTGGTGATGGGTGGTAGAGGATGGATAGGTAGATAGGTGGATGGAAGGTGGATTTTCGGCAGAAAGTGTGTAGAGTGGTCCAGCCAAACTAAATGGTGCGGATGGCTTTATTTATAGGGCTAGGGTTGAAAGGCAATCATAAAATAATAAGAAAGGTTCATAACCTAGCTAATTTGCCACAATTGAATAGGTAAAAAAGAATCAGAATTTAAAGAGAAATAGGAATGTGAAATTCGGCAGAATTGTGTAGGAGAGAAAATGAATGTGTTTAAAGGTCAGAAATTAAGAGAGAAAGGGAAAGAAGGTGTGACATTGATTTGTAAGAGAAAGGGGAAGTATTTTTGGGCAGAAAATAGGCAAGAAAACCTCCCCTTGTGCGGCAAGGATTAGAATAAAAGAGGAATGTGTTTTATGACAGAAAATAGGCAAGAAAACCTCTCCCTTGTGCGGCAAGGATTAGAATAAAAGAGGAATGTGTTTTATGACAGAAAATAGGCAAGAAAACCTCTCCCTTGTGCGGCAAGGATTGAAACAAAAGGGGAATGTGTTAGGCACGGTTTTGGGCTTCTAGAATCAGTAATTAGGCAACCTACATGTTTTGGAAACCCCAAAAATGGAAACCTCCACAAATGGAAACTTGCACAAATGGAAACCTTCACAAATAGAAACTCGGTATCCAATTCTGAACTCTTTGTACTTCATTTTCTTCAATTCATTTCTTCCACCTCTTTGCTCATTCTTAACCTTCTTTGGTCTTCAATTTCGTCCATCCACTTAGCTCCAAGCTTGAGCTAGCCATCCAATGCCCAAAACTGCTCCAAAAGGCTCCAAAATGCACTTTCTTGCGTACTTTGCACATTAGACCTACAAACACACGAAAATAGCTTAAAATACTAAAATAAGTAAGAACTAACAACGTAAATGCAAGGAAACAAGCTAACTAAGTGATGTAAATGTGCTCCTATCAAATACCCCCACGCTTAGCTTTTGCTAATCCTTGAGCAAAACAGAAGAAACAAAAGAAACAACACTCAATCTAAACCTTCCAACAATTGCCTTAGGGATTTCCAATGGACATGACATATTAAAAATCATCACTTGCACAGATTTTGGTCATCCTTACACTTGAATTCATACTTAATCACAGTCACCATTCACTAGTTCGCATTTAACCAATTAAAACAACATTTTGAATGTAGTAACATGCCTTAGAGAATTCCCTCAATTCCTTACTAGATATACACTCTATTTTCACTCAGATTTTCTAACTACACTCCCTACACTAGGTATATGTGAGAAGATTGATGTGAACATGAAAACTAGTACTCACATATGTTGCAACAAAGAAACCACTTTTCTGGAGTTATAAGTGAGTATATAAATATGATCTCATGAATGGAATGCTACTACTTAGATGTGAGAACCAGGGACACCATATGCTTATACCAATTCCAAACTCCACATATTGAAACACACAACACTCAAGATTGAAGTGTAAATGTTGTAACGGGACTAAGGGTATTGGCTAACAAAGAAAGGTAAGGAAAACAAACGTTCTTAAAGCAATAGCGAGCAAAGTAATGAATATGACACTTAGAACTCCCTTTTGAATGCAAAAATCAACTTTTAAACACAAGGGAAGATTCATGCAACATTTAGGGTCAATTTCAAACTTTTGGACCCTTTCTTCAACAATCAACACTTTTGAGCTCATTTTCACTTATTTTTCAACTCTTTTTCATTCTTTTCACAACTTTTCTTTTTCTTTTTCTTTTTCCATGAATTTTTCTTTTTCTTTACCAAACCCGTGCCTTATTTCTTGTTCTTGGCACACAAACACACACAAATCCCTTCCCCCATACTTGATTTACTGCATAATGTAGATCAAAAGGAATTCATTTTAAGTCATGCTTATATCATTTAAGAACAAGGGTATGGACATTCCTACACTAGGCTAGGTAGGGTTAATGTGGTTAACAAAGAAAACAGGCTAAACAAGGCTCAAATGGGGTTAAACCTACAAAACATATGAAGTAGAAGGGTACGACTATTTGGCTGTGGCTCACTAAACAACTTCATGTTGATCATGTGTTATGTAAATCAATGTCATGCTTTGAATGGAACGGGCATGAGTTCTAGCATTTGGTTCTATAATGAAAAAAATGCATTCTAAGTAGCAACCAAGCAAAAAATAATGAGATCATTCAACGACTTTAGAAAACAAGAAATCACAGATTAACAACTCTCCAAAAGAACATTTAGGCTTAAGTCTCTCAGGGTTGTAGCGTTAAATTGAGCTCCTTCCTTCAAGCATGTTACAAAAACTGATTTTATCATTTTGTGATCACATGTGAATTCGTAAACAACAACTACAACTAAGCATAAACCAAGAGAATATCAAACTTCCATCCATGTTTGTAACTTTCTTTAACAAGCATGCAATTAAAAACCAAATCCTCCTCATTGTGTTGGAAGGTACCTAAGACACAAACACACAAAAATGACTCTAAAAACACTTCAAAAACTGATTTTTTTTTCTTTTCAAATTTTCGTATTTTTACTTCAAAACACACAAAAATTCTTCAAAACAATCTAAAAACACTTAAAAATAGTGAGAAACAACTTTAGAAGTAATGGGTGATAAAATCCCACGAATTTGCATCAAAAACACTTTGTTACCCCCCTCCCCCCCCCCAACACTTAAATCAAACATTGTCCTCAATGTTTCAAGCATAAACTCACAGAAAAGCAACCAAACAAACAACTAACTAATCAAAGCAAAATGAAAGCAGTAAAGAGAAGGGTTTAGGAACGCAAATCTGGTTATTAGATGATTCCTAGGTCTCCCTTCTTCATTCAAATGCATGGGTTGCCTCCCAAGAAGTGCTTGCTTTAACGTCGTGCAGTTGGACGATACCTCCAATTAAGCTTCATTGGAGGCCACAACATGGAATTTATCTTTTAAGGGAAGGTGATACTTGAAATGATCCGGCAATGGTTTAAATTCTAGTGTGGGTGCCTGAATCATCAACAACCTGTTAGTAGAAAACAAAATTGAAATTGGATATGATGGCTTACTTGCTTGCTCTGACACAAACTCAATGACAAACACCACTTCTTTGAAAGTTTCAGGGACTTTGAACTGGGCCAGATTTACTGTGATGGTTGTGACTTGTCCCGTGTCATCAAACTCAACTCCTTTGGGCTTTGTTGTTTCAAATACGTCCTCCTTGATGCATTTTACACATTCTCCCACCACTTCATTCTCTTAACTCCTTCTTGGTGTACAAGGTTTTTTGAACACTTCAACACAATCTGGAACTTGATTTGGTGTGCCAAGAATTGATATAGTACTTTGCACCTTTGGAATGGCTTCCATGATGTCTTTTTCACTCTCTTCGTCCTTGGAAATCATGAACTTGCGAGGAAGAGGGACATTTGGTGGAATGAGGTTAGAATGAATTGAATTAGGAACGATATTACCAGAGTTGGACGGCCTAGGGACTCTAGGGGGCTATGGCAAGGGTTGTTTTTCCCTTGCCGTGGGTGTGGCCTCTTCTTCTTCTTCTAGCAGCAGCAATTCATCCACGTTCGGGCTGTGTTTGGACGGTTCTGGGTCAGTTTCAACCTCCATAGCACTTCCCAAAGTGATAGCTTCAGTGATTTCAAAATCTCCCATTGGATTTACAATTTTTGAATTGGAGAGTTTACTTTGTTCTTGAATCTGTCCTATGAATTCTACAATATCTCCCATTTGATTCTTCAATTCACCCCACTTTTTGGCTTGATTTTGCATCGCTTTGTTTTGATTTTCTTGTCCCTAAGACAAATTGGTAAGTAACTTAATCAACATGTCATTATCCAAAGACATACCTGAATTTTTTTGGGCAGATTGTGGTGAAGGCTGTGGTGGTGCATATGGGCATTGATAGAACTCCTCAAATGGCTGCGAATATCCTTCGTTTTGTGAGCCCTGCGTCAAAGAGATTAGTCCTTCAAGAATTTCATTATGGGCATACTTGAATTCGATTGGAATTGTTGTGGGGAAGGCTGTGGTGGCTGCATAGGTCTTGAATAGAACTCATCCTCTTGCTGCCAGGATCCACCTTGTTGAAATGGTTGAGGTTCCTCCCACATATAATCTGAATAATCTCTCCAATTCGAATTGTAAGGGTTGGAAAACATGTTGTTGCTTGGTTGATCATAGCCTTGATAACCCCAAGCATCTTCATTCGCAGCGAATTGAGGACGTTGATGAGTTTGATATCTTTGCCCATAGGGTACACCAAATGTAGAAGCAGTGCGCATTGTGGTTCTTTCAACAATCTGGGACAATTGAGAAGTAAGATTCGCTAATTGAGCTTGAATGGTAGCAAGTGCCATGTCTTACTTCTCTATGTACCTGAAATCAAAGAATTAAAACTAAATCAAATAACAAAAGTAAAGGACACAAACACAAACAAAATCAGTAACTAAAAAAAAAGTCACGAAAAAGAAACAAAGGGGGATTAGCTAAAGAAAACAAGAAAACAAAACAAAGTCAGAAACTAAGAAAAAAATATACATGAAAAGGAAACAAGGGATTAGCAAAGTTGCTAATCCCCAACAACGGCGCCAAAAATTTGATGCGATGTAAAACAGCACACAAATTAAACCCTCTTATTAACAATTGTAGTATAGATGCAAGTAGGGATCGTTCTGGACTGGGGATTAGGAGGGATTCCTAATCTACTCTAAACTGACTTAAAAACATAAAAACAAACTTAAAAACACTTAACAAGACTCACAAGACTTAAAACAAACTTAAAAGACTCAAAACAGCTTAAAACAATAAAAAAAGACTCAAAACAGACACTAGGAACTGATTTGGACGAATTCTAGACTAGTAAGACTCAAAACACTAAATTGGACATATATAAACACAATTCTAACTAATCTAACACACTTAATTAAAGGGGGATTGGGTTTTGGACGAATTTAAAGTAAAAACAAGCAGATTGTAAACTTAACAAATTAGACACGAAATTAGGTGAATTGATGGATGATGGGCTAGCTAGAGGGTTCTTCTCCACACATGACACACTTGCATACAAATCAATTTTCAGTTGTGCTTTCGATAAACCAAGAAACTCAACACCCTAGATTAATTAGGTCCGCTTAACCCTCAAGTTTTCCTTAAGTTATTGAATTGGACAGGAAAGCGCATCCAACAATTCAAAACATTCTCTAAAAGTTCCCTACGTGAACAGCACAATAGAGATACAATCAAAGATCATTAAGCTTTATGAAAACTATAAGCATTGACGAGGCATTCGTAACTATGATGAGCATGATACTCCTGCCAAGAATTTACTTAACACGATTGTGACTAGCAACCTCCATTACACATGAATATAAGTTTATAACGATTAGGTGAAATTCCCTTATATTCTAGCATCAAATTCATGCATGCAAACTAAGTGTCGACCTTCAATCAACATGCAAGAATAAGTTATCAATCAAACAGTTAAGCAAATTGAATTCACAATTTATGAAATCACAATTGAAGGTAATCAATTCATATTGCAAGTATGATCATGGTATTGAATAGCCCCCTAGCCAAAAGGGCTTTAGCCTCTCATGTTCACAGCAAAACAAAGAGAAATTAAATTAAACATTGAAAACAAAGATAGATTACACCTAGAAACGTTCCAGCAATCTAACTTGAATGACAAGCACGTCCAAGGGGTCTCCTTCTTCTTCCTTTGTAAATCTACGGCACAAGGGTTAGGGTGTGTAGAATGGGTGGTAGAGGATGGATAGGTAGATAGGTGGATGGAAGGTGGATTTTCGGTAGAAAGTGTGTAGAGTGGTCTAGCCAAACTAAATGGTGCGGATGGCTTTATTTGTAGGGCTAGGGTCGAAAGGCGATCAGAAAATAATAAGAAAGGTTCATAACATAGCTAATTTGCCACAATTGAATAGGTAAAAAAGAATCAGAATTGAAAGAGAACTAGGAATGTGAAATTCGGCAGAATTGTGTAGTAGAGAAAAGGAATGTGTTTAAAGGTCAGAAATTAAGAGAGAAAGAGAAAGAAGGTGCGGCATTGATTTGTAAGAGAAAGGGGAAGTATTTTTGGGCAGAAAATAGGCAAGAAAACCTCCCCTTGTACAGCAAGGATTAGAATAAAAGAGGAATGTGTTTTACGACAGAAAATAGGCAAGAAAACCTCTCCCTTGTGCGGCAAGGATTGAAACAAAAGGGGAATGTGTTAGGCATAGTTTTGGGCTTCTAGAATGAATAATTAGGCAACCTACATGTTTTGGAAACCCCAAAAATGGAAACCTCCACAAATGGAAACTTGCACAAATGGAAACCTTCACAAATAGAAACTCGGTATCCAATTCGGAACTCTTTGTACTTCATTTTCTTCAATTCATTTCTTCCATCTCTTTGCTCATTCTTAACCTTCTTTGGTCTTCAATTTCATCCATCCACTTAGCTCCAAGCATAAGCTAACCATCCAATGCCCAAAACTGCTCCAAAAGGCTCCAAAATGCACTTTCTTGCATACTTTGCACATTAGACCTACAAACACACGAAAATAGCTTAAAATACTAAAATAAGTAAGAACTAACAACGTAAATGCAAGGAAACAACCTAACTAAGTGATGTAAATATGCTCCTATCACACTTGTACAGTGTCCCAGTAACATTGATGTACTTTTTAAAACTTTGGATGTTGAGAATTCCGCTTGGCCTGGAAAGTTCTCTTCTGACCATGTCTCTTTAGTCATCATGTTCTGGAGTTTCTCCCAAAAAGGTTGCGTCAATGGCTGAGTCATCCCTTCTGATTACAGCAATGTTGGGTTGTTCTTCGACAAAGGTAAACTTGAAGCCAAGTATGGGTAGGGCATCTATGTATCTATTGGTTGTGCCTGGAATGTGTTGCAGCACCACTTGCTTAAAGATTACCATGAGTTTCTCAGCCATAGTGCGATATGGTGCCAAGGTTATCTCCTTTACTGTGAAGCTTCCTTGGACATGGCTCAAGACCAAATTTAAATCCTCACGACTCGTATTTTTCTTGCGCTTATTTCCCTGGCTGTGGAAAGTCCCATACTGAAAGCTTCGTGCTCGGCTACGTTGTTTGTGCATGGAAAGTTTAGCTTGAAGGATAGGGCAGTAACTTGGCCTTCTGGATTGATAAGTACAATGTCAGCTCCTCATGTTCTGGTCGTAGAAGAACCATCGAAATGCATGACCCATTACTCTTTTTCCACAGCAGTGGCAGTTACCTCTGGCAGTGCACCAATGACTTATTTAGAGATGGTGGCCTCTTCTTTTTTGGGGAATAATGCTAGCATGTCTATCATAGCTTGGCCTTTGATAACCTTAGGTGTCACACATATAATATCGAATATGGAAAGTTTAAGCAACCAACAAGCCAATCAGCCAGATAGTATAGTTCTAGTAAGTAAGTACCTTACCGAATCAGACTTTACCATAAGGTACAGCTTGTGGGCTAGGAAATAGTGGCCCGGCCGTTGTAATGCGTATATAAGAGCTAGACAGAAGGGTTATGTCTTCTTATAGCAAGTTTTGACGTCTCTTAATTACCAGCTGACATAGTAAATTGGTGCTTCTTCCCCGGCTAGACTTACCTGGGCAAGCAGGGCTCCTACGATAATGCTTGTTGCGGCTAGGTAAAGCTTGAGCGAAATGCCTAAGATTGGTGCCTTTATGGTAGGAAGGTTGGTGACCAACTGCTGGACCTGTTGATAGGCTTCGTCGCATTCCTTGGTCCATACAAATTTCTTCCATTAGGCAAAGACTCATGTTATTGCTGCTAATCCTGGGATGAAACGCCGAATGTAGGATAACTTCCTCATCAAGCTTTTCAGCTTCTTTTCATTTGTTAGGGGCATGAAGGTTCCAATGGTGTCCACCTTGTTTGGATCTACATCGATGTTGCGATGATGCACGAGGAAGCCCAGAAACTTACCTGAGAAAACCCCAAAGGCGCATTTTTTGGGGTTCATCTTCAACCCATATGCTCGGCATCTCTTCAGCACTTCCCAGTGCCCTTCCTTAGTCTTGGATTTCACAACGAGGTCGTCTACATAGTCTTCTACTTCCTTCCCATCATGTCGTGAAAGACAACTATCATTGCTCGCTGGTAGGTGGCACCGGCGTTTTATAGTCCAAAAGGCATGACTGTGTAGTAAAAGTTTCCAAATGGCATGCGGAAAGTCATCTTCTCAGCATCTTTGGTAGACATCTTGATTTAGTTGTTTCCACTTGAAGCCATCCATAAACGACAACAGGCTTTGCCTCGAGGTTGAATCGATCATGATGTCCAAGTTGGGCAATGGAAACTCATTTTTTGGGCATGCTGCATTGAGATCTCAGTAATCGATGCATATCCGGATTTGGACAATGTTTTTTTTTCTTTACTGGGATGATGTTGGCTAGCCAAAGAGGGTGCTTAATAGGCTTGATGAATCTGGCTATAAGAAGTTTTTCTACTTCAACTTTTATTTTAGGTTCTATTTCGGGGTGGAAATTCCTCATTTGCTACATGATGGGTTTGATTCCAAGATATGTATTTAGCATGTGGCACACTAATTTCGGGTCAAGGCCTAGCATCTCTTCATACCTCCAGGCAAAGACATCTTTGAACTCATTTAACAGATAGACTAGTTCTTTCTTTTCCTTGACAGATAGGTAAACACTAATAGAAATCAATTTTTGTACAGAATGATCATCACTCAGGTTTACCTCTTCAAGCTTTTTCGCCACTGAAGCGGATCTATCTTGCATGTATTTTGGTGCAAGCATGAGTTTTTGCAAGGATTCGTCTTTGGCAGCAGGTGCAAGCATACCTTCATTTTCCTTAGGAGCTTCACTTGTTTAGTGTGCAGTGTCTCTATACTTGGGGCTTTTCCACACAATGTGGTCGGGCCCCCCAACCCGTCATAAGCGGTAGATTACGCGACCGTCGGGAAGCACGACCTTGGAGCATTGAGGTGGAGTGTAAGCAAGAACATTGGCCTCTGGCTATATACTTTTTCCTTTTTCCATAGTGGCTAGGAATTCTTGGTCACTAAGATCTCGAACATCTTCATAAAGAGGTAAGGTTTCCTTGAGACATGTGATATTCCACTTCCAGCACCTAAGAAATCATTATAGAACTCGGCATCGGAATAGTAAACTTCAGCTAAGTTGAACAACATCTGGTTTCCCAGGATGCGAATAGGCCTTAGACCAATCATTTCCTTGACACACTGGTGGTAGGTAGAGGCCACGAGTCTGTGCTTGTTTATCCATGGCCTTCTGAGCAAAGCATGGTAAGCCACATTGATATCCATCACATAAAACTTAGTAAAGAACCTGATATAGCCAATCTTCAAGTTGATTTCAATATATCACATAGTTTCCTCACTGCTATTTCTGAATCCATTAATGGAGATTTGAGATTTTACCACCCTTGACGTTGGGACGCTTGCTGCAGTGAGCACTGCCAAGGGTAAAATATTGACGGAGGATCCAGTGTCCACTAACGCTCGCCTGATGAAGACATCGATGATTTATCCTTTTAAGTACAGTAGCCTTCGGTGGTCAGGGAAAGCCACCTGCATATCTTCGTCAGTGAAGATGATAGCATTGTTGTTCTCAAGGAAAGCCCTATGCGGTTGGGCAGCATAGCATTAAGGGTCATAGTCTTCAAAAACATGCATAAGGGCTTCGGTAGCATCAGTCGTCACTTCCAAGCTGTATTTAAGCTGGTCGAAGAGGGATTTAAACTTTGGGTTTTCCTGGAGGACTTGCATTGCAGTGGGTCTTTGCCCTATGAAAGGTAACACTCAGCTGTCTTAGCTTCTATGTCGGGAAGGCTGTACAAAGTCACAGTCGTCATTTCTTGGTTGAACAGTTGCTATTCTGGGCCTCTTTCATTGCATTATTCTGGCATATCAATGGTGAAGACCTCGTCTCCCAGGCTTGGGGCAAAGTCTATGAGATTTGCATCCTTATCTCCCCATTCTTCAGCTTGAGGCCATGAAGTATCATAGCTCTGGGACTTGGAGTATTTGCACTAATACCTCATTCCCTGGTGTTTCGGCAGAAGGTCTGTGTCTATGGCTTGTGTCTTGCATGGCAGCTCTAGCGTTCCTTCATAGATTTTTGCATGGAGAATCTTTCGCAAAGTTTGGCATACAATAGAAGGATGTCCTGTGTACTGATGGTAGCAACAATACTTGGGATCCTTTCTGTCTTCCCTAGAAGAAGGTTTTTATGGTCGGGGTAGCTTGGTGGCCCCATCTGCTAGCATGGCATCGATGATGGTTTGAAACTCCTCGTTGCTGCACTCCAGCTAAGGATAGGTTTCCCTATCGCTCTCCCTTTCCTTCATTTTTTGTGGGTTGTAATCAAATCTGTCATCCACGGCTAAGGCATGATGAGCTTCATTATTGCCAGTCTTCCAGGATCTCCTAGTGGAAGGCTTGACCGACAAGCTGGTCTTCTTCACCGCCTCTAGGAGCCTTGAGAACTTGCAAATACCGACGTTTTCCAAGTACACCATGTAGTAAGCTATAATGTTGCTGATGCAGATCTCCACAAGAGCGTCCTCGTCCTTCTCGTTATAGCAGTCAAGAGCGAGGTCTTGGAAACGTTTGACAAAAGTCACTGGATCTTCGCTGTGCTTTTGGAGTGTATTGTTGAGTTGAGTTGTCGTGACCATTTCCTCATGCTGGAAGTATTTTTTACAAAACTTGCTTGCCAGTTCTTCCCAAGTGTGGATGGAGCCTCGTATAAAGGTGTTGTACCAAGTATAGGCACGGTCAGTTAGGCTTTTCGAGAACTCCTTGAAACGTAGGTTGCAGTCATCGGCATGAGGACCCAAAGCATCAATGAAAAGGCTTATATGTTCCTTAGGGCTACATTTCCTCCCATCAAAGAGAACAAGGTTGGGAGTCTCGTATCCCTTAGTATATGATATGTGGAGAACGCTGGTTGGATATGGTGGCTCAGGAACATATTTCCAATCCTCCGAACTTCTGTGCAGCTCTTTTTCGAGCATGGCTATGACATATTCCTGAGTGACAAAGGATGATGTTTTCTCAAGGTCATTGCCAGTAGCAACAGCTGACTCCTCCTGAGAAGCCTTTTCCCTAGGCGGGCAGTCCTTGTCACTGGCTCTCACTTGGCTTCGGGATTGAGTTTTTCAACTTCTGCACTGATGCAGCAATTTCTTTTTGGGCTTCACCCAAGGCATGAATGGCTGCGATGATGTCTGGCATGTCATATTCGTTCTAGTTTTCGTGACTTTCTTGGTACTGGCCTTTATGTTGAGACTCGTCGAGTCGGGAAGCAGCCTCGCCTGCATCTGAGGCATTGCCACTCCTTGAAGTGTTTCTTTTGGATTTGGTAGCCATTGAATGAAGCTTGCAACCTGTCCCTAACAGAGTCGCCAATTTATGTTGAGGGACTTTTAGGTCGAGGTGGACTTGTGCTTTGAGAACGTCCTCTTGTCTCATTTGAGGCAGGTTCGTGACAAATCCCAAGATATCTCGAATGAGATAGCTTGTCCTAGGAAACAGCCCGGTAACATTAACAGCTCGATGATAGCACAAAAGATCAAGGTAATGACTTACTCAAGTGAAGCGTGGCGTGGAAGCTAGAAGATTATCAGTTTACATAAGAGAAAAGATTTGCATGGTTGCATGGTATTCTTAGCTGCATGTTTTGGTCATTTCTAGGGTGATGGCATTGCTTCTAGTGGCTGAGATGTTTGATGGAAGGCTGTGGAAATCACTTAGGTTATCTGAATGGTGATGCTTGAGGCTTGAAGTATGCTTCTGGGCTACCTCAAACTCTCTGAGCTTCTTCCTAGGTCTATCTTACTGCGTTTTCTTTCTTTCACCATCTGTGTTACTTTAATCGTTTATGTGTTCCCCCATCTTATGTAAGTGAAGGGTTCTTCTCTAGGTTTCAAGGAAATGCCTCTTTATGGCTTGGTCTTCCCCTCATTTTTCCCTAGTTATCCTATTATTCCCCCTTTGGTGTAAACTAGATGCACTGTTAAGACCTGCAAATTGCTATTTCCCTAGACACGGCTTTCCCAGGGCAGCCTTCTGCAGGCGCTAAATCTAGTAACGCACTTCTAGGCTTTTGCGTGTTGGCTGTCTGTGCAAGCCCGGAAAGGAAAGTCAGCATTAAATGCCAAACTTGTTGGGCTTGACATGCATTTAATGCAAGAATCTAGTTAATCCTAACTAAGGGGGGTTTGCTTGCTAGGGAAAGGGATAAACTAGGCTAGTTCTCTCTCAATGATGCATGCGTGAAATACAAAGGGTATGGGCTTGGATCTTTAGACTCCCAAACAGCCCAAAGTCTTCCATAACCCCGATTCCACGTAGGCCCAATAACCTTCTGTAACCATCCACCCCACAATCCACTTGGTAAGCCCCGAATATGTGCCTTGGGCTTAGCATGAATATTGGCTAAGGAAGCATGGCGTGATGAATAGTGTGTGAGCATGGTGTGAATATCTTGCTCAATCCCCGTGGCATGGCATGCTTGTAAAGATATTACTCGTCGGTCTTATGCCTTGGCATGTGCTTGGACTTGAATGTAGGCTTTGCATGACAATTAGGCCTTGAGGCTTGATAGGATTGGTGTGTTACATTTTTGGGTCCCAACAACCGTTACCATGGTATTACCGTACTGTACTAAAAAATATAATATATATTCTTGCCACTTCACTACTTTGGGTAATGCTACGGAGACTAAATTTAGAGACAAAGTTTTGAAAACTAAAGGACATGGAAGTTAATGATTGGTTTATTACTTAAACGTTGATAAATGTGCTTATTCCTATTGGGACATCTCATTTAGTTTGCAAATTTAGTCCCCAAATTTAGTCTCTCTAGCATTACCCCAATGCTTTTATTCAAAGGGTTTTTTGAAGCCTTTTGTTTTTCATGGAAGCTTTCAACAGTTTCCCATTATTGAGCACTTAATGCCATAACTGGAGGAATAAATGGACTTGTTACATCTTGAAAGTTGCTGCTTTTGGGGGATTTTATTTGTCGAGAACATAAGAATCTAGCTTCTTTCGTTTCTTTTTCTTGTTTTATTGTCCGGGTACTTACGAATGTGCATGCATGTAACAAAGAATACCATTCTTGAGATAAAGAACCACTCGTGGTTCTTGAAGAAACTCCTTGCCAATTTGATGGACGAGAGCAACCAATTTGAAGAGCCTGATCAACCAATGCAAAGCCTTAACGTAATCGTGCAAATAATTGCGGAGGCTACTATACCAACAGCCGGAACCCTTGGTCTGAGCTCGTACATGACGGACAACCTTGACATGGACGATGATATGGATGACTTAAGACTTAGAGTCTAAACTTGATGTTGATAGCAGCGGGGAAATAGTTTACGCAATTTAATCAGAGTACGTGACGTGTTACTTGTTAGTGGGAGAGAGTTTTTACTGTTGGTGAAAAACTAGCAAAACAAAGAAAAGAAAAAAGAGAATGTGCAATAGAGTATTATTGAGGCAAATGCCTCAGCATCAAAAGCTATTAGTTTGTTATAACAGTAAAGTGTTAGCTGAGATGAGTAGTGGTATAACATGTAATTAGTCATAGTTAGCTCAGGGTATTATTGTACAGAGCCAAGGGCTATACACACTCTTCAGTGTAATAACATTATCAAGTAATGAGAAACATTTTGTCACAATCCAATCTCTCTTTACATTTCTCCTTCTCTCCCTAACTTGTTTCTTACTCGAGAAGATATTAGTTTCTACATGGTATCATGCCACTCTGCCTCACGGCGATCAATCCTCTTCTGCTGTTTAATCGATGAATGTTCATTGATTTCTCTGCTGATTTGTACACTCTCTCTGTAATTTGCATTCTGATTTGATCTCTATTGCCATGGCGTCGCCCTTGGATTCGTCTTCTCCGATTGAACCGACATTGCCAAACCCTAATTTCTCTAAAAACTCTGGAATTTCTTCAGCCTTGAATTCATACCTCTCTGACGATTCAGAATAACGGTAGTATGGTCCCGATCAAACTAAAACGATCAAACTATCTTCCATGGCGTGCCTTATTTATGCCAATTCTCCACCGGTATAAGCTTATCGGCATCATTGATGGCACTTAATCAAGTCCGTCGCCACTCTGGCCTGATCGTTCTCTCAACCCTACCTTCGAACTGTAGTATGAAAAGGATCAAAACATTCTCATTTGGTTGAATTATACGTTATCTAAGGAAATTATTCCCTTCACTGTTGGTGTTTCATCATCGCGCGATCTCTGGATAAAACTTGAGCAACGATTTGGGGAAGTATCTAATGATCACATTCATCAATTACGCTCTCGTCTTCAAACTGTCCAAAAAGGCTCTCAATCGATCTCGGAATATCTGCAACAAATTAAGAAGCTTTTTTATTCTCTTGCAGCTGCTGGAGTTTCAATTCTTGATCATGATTTAATTGTAGTGATTCTTCATGGATTACCTGATGAATTTGAGTCCTTCAATGACTCGATTATGCTTCGTATCTCATCTACTTCTCTGGATGAACTTCATGGTCTATTACTTATGAATGAGCTCTCTATGGCTCGTAGAAAAGAACCTATGTCATCCATCACCACTGAGCCATTTCAGGCTTTCTCTGTGTAGTCTCAGGCACCTCTCATCCCTACTCCTCCACAGGCATTTTCTGTTCAACAGCAGTCTTTGCAAAATTCATTTAGGCATAATTTTAATCGAGGTCGTAAGAACAATCGCAATTATAACACCAACAGAGGGACCAATCGAGGGAATTTTTCTTGTAATAACTATTCAGGCAACAATCGAGGCAATTATTCTCGTGGCAATTTTCAGCATTCATCTTCCCACACAAGTTCTAAAGTTCCCTGTCAAATTTGTGGTTCCATCAGCCATAAAACGATTGATTGCTTTGATCAGATGAATCCTGAGATCTTTGGAAGAATACCACCAGCAAAATTGGCTACTTTCTGTGCTCACTACTCTTCTAAATCGAATCCTTCTTGGATGATTGACTCTAGCACCACATCTCATATTACTAATGACATTGCTAATATTTCAGCTCCTTCTCCCTATACCGGTGAAAATAAAGTTTATATTGGCGATGGTAAAGGTTTGTCTATCTTTCATGTTGGTCATTCATCTTTGAATACTCCTCATGGTTCCTTTAAACTAAGCAATGTCTTACATGTTCCTCATGTAACCCATAATTTGTTGTCTGCTTACTAATTCTTAAAAGACAATAATTATGCATTAACTTTTGACCCTGATGGATCCACTGTAAAGGATTGTATTTCAGGGAAAATGCTTTTGCGGGGTCTGGTTAAGGATGGATTATATCATATTCAAGCATCCAGCTCAACTTCTACATTTCCTTCAGTTTTCATGAGTGTCAAAGATCCTGTCAAAATTTCGCACCAACGACTGGGGCATCCCTCTTCATCAATTTTTAGAAGGATCTTGTCTAGTAATAAAGAAGCATTGCAAGGAAAGTCTGTTGTTGATTTCTTTTGTACTGATTGTGCTCTTGGTAAGAATCACAAACTTCCCTTTTGTGTTTCTAGTTCTTCATCAACTCAGTGTTTAAAGTTGCTTCATTATGACTTGTGGGGTCCTGCCTCAAGTATTTCACCTAGTGGTTTTCAGTATTACATGTTAGTTGTTGATGATTACAGCGAGTATAGTTGGTTCTTTCCCTTAGAAAGTTAAGTTTGAAGTTTTTCACACATATGTTGTATTCAAGTCTTATGTAGAAAACTCTCTTGGTAATAAAATAAGGACTGTGCGTACAAATTCAGGGGGTGAGTTCACTTCCAATGTTTTTAACTCATTTCTCAGAACTCATGGCATTCTTCACCAATTAAGTTGTCCCCAAATGCCTGAACAAAATGGATGTGCCGAGAGAAAGCACAGACATCTTGTTGAAACTGCAAGAACTCTACTTGTTGCCTCCAAGGTTCCTCATCTTTATTGGGTGGAAGCATTCTCCATAGCTTTATATTTGATTAACAGGTTGCCAATTTTTGGATTGTCAAAGTCTCTATGGGAATTACTTTTTCACAGGCTTCCTAGCTATTCAAGACTTAAGGTTTTTGGTTGCGGCTGCTTTCCGTGGCTCAAACTTTATGTTCAATCCAAATTGGATCTCAAAAGTGAACCTTGTGTATTTCTTGGCTACAGTTTACAACATAAGGGCTACATATGTCTTAATCCAACTACTGGCAGGATTTATATATCTCGACATGTCCTCTTTGATGAAGGCACCTATCCATTTCACAAGTACACCAAGTTATCATCAGTTCCCAATGTTTCTATTAGCTCACCATCAGTTGATTTGCAATTTTGTTTGCCTACCTTTACCACTCCAGATGGTCCTGCACTTAATCTGCCATCCAGTTCTCACATTGGATCTCAAAGTGTCTTTTCTACATCTACCTCTACTAACCATCATGTTCAAAGTGATTCAACTACTAGTTCATATGTTTCTGCTCCAATTATCAGTGCTGTAAATACTCATCCTATGGTCGCAAGATCAAAAGCTGGAATCTACAAGCCCAAGGCAAAATTAGCAACCAAACATCCACTTCCCATTGATCTTGAATATGTTCCTAATACATACTTGCATGCATCCAAATATGCTCATTGGAGATCTGCAATGCAAGAAGAATTCAATGCATTGCAATCTACTGGTACATGGTTTTTAGTCCTTGCCTCAGATTCTCAAAATATTGTTGGATGTAAGTTGGTTTTTCGAATTAAAAAGAAACCTGATGGCACTATAGACAGATATAAAGCTCGTCTTGTAGCAAAGGGATTTCATCAACATGCTGGTATTGGCTATCAAGATACATTTAGTCATGTAGTTAATCCAGTTACCATAAGAGTTCTTTGGTCTCTTGCAGTTCAATTCGATTGGTTCTTAAATCAATTGGATATAAGCAATGCTTTTCTTTATGGTGATTTAAAAGAATATGTGTATATAGAGCAACCTAAATGTTTTATTGATCCTTCAATGCCTCAGCATGTTTGTAAATTGAGAAAGTCCCTATATGGCCTAAAACAGTCACCAAGGGCTTAGTTTGACAAATTATTTCAGGTTCTACACACTTTTGGTTTTGTCCAATCTTCTTCAAATGCATCCTTATTTGTTTTCAAATGACCTGCCTTGGTAATAATGTTGGTATATGTAGATGATATACTTGTTACAGGTCCCAACATTGCCATATGTCAATCTTTTATTCAGAAATTGAGTGTTATCTTTCCAGCCAAAGATTTGGGGCCTGTGCACTATTTTTTTGGGACTGGAAGTTCAAAGAACACTTGAGGGTATCTTTCTTCACCAAAGCAAGTATCTCCTTAATCTCCTCAAAAAGACAAATATGGAAGGTTTTAAACTTGGCTGCACTCCTCTTAGTTCTACCAAGCTTGATCACAATGGTCCTCTTCTGTCAAATCCCACTGATTACAGGTCCTTTGCAGTGAATCAAATTTGCCAATTCATGCATGCTCCAATAAAACAACATATGCAGGCTGTTAAAAGAGTTCTTCGGTATTTGAAAGGAACAATTTCTCAAGGCATTTGGTTTAAGAAGAGTCATCTTCATTTCACTGCATACTCAGATGCAGATTGGGTAGGTTGCACGTTTGATTGTTGATCCACTAGTGGTTATAGTGTTTTTCTTGGTTCAAACCTAATCAGCTGGAGTGCAAAGAAACAAGCTAATGTAGCTCGATCATCCACAGAAGCTGAGTATCGGTCCTTGGCACACACAACTGCAAAATATTTCATGATATTGTCTTCTTTATCAGTTCTATTCCCACTTTATGGTGTGACAATATCTCAGCTATCTATCTCGCTTTAAATCCTGTTTTTCATGCCAGAACTAAACATGTCGAAATAGATTATCACTATATTCAAGAGTTGGTTCTTGCAAATCTTATCAAAGTTCAGTTTGTTTGTAGTGAAGATCAGTTCACTGATATTTACATTAAGTCTCTGTCCAAAAGCAGGTTTTGTTACTTAAAATCCAAGCTTCCCATTGGAACTCTTGCTGAGTCCAATATTAGCTTGATGGGGTGTATTGAGGCAAATGCCTCAGCATCAAAAGCTGTTAGTTTGATATAACAGTAAAGTGTTAGCTGCGATAAGTAGTGGTATAACATGTAATTAGTCATAGTTAGCTAAGGGTATTGTTTTACAGAGCCAAGGGCTATATATACTCTTCAGTGTAATAACATTATCAAGTAATGAGAAACATTTTATCACAATCCAATTTCTCTCTACATTTCTCCTTCTCTCTCTAACTTGTTTCTTACTCAAGAAGATATTGGTTTCTACAAGTATGTGATAGATTATTAGCATAGAAAACCAGATAGGGGGATTGAAGGCTCTATGTTATATCATCTCGTTTACTCTCCTTGGAGGTTGAGAGTCTGTCGTATATTTATAAACCTAGTTATATATTTTTACTGTGGAGTAAATTTGATTTTAATTGTTAATCTGGTTATGAGGATGGTGAGTGGTGGATATTCTACCAGACGCATGGTAATCCACACCCTCGGATTAATCCTGTAATTTTTTGCACTCGACCGTTGTTTGTATAATCCTTGCCGAAACGCGAGAACTTCCTCGCCTTCTTGCCAATTTGGTTTCCTAACTTGACTGCTTTCGAAGGGATTCAGAGAATTCAACCTTTATACAAGTTCTGAAGTATCCTCCCGTACAGCATTTGGAGCACTTGCGGACGAGTATTTCGTGTTCCTCTTTTGGCACCAGCAGAACGACACAAAAAACCACAACCTCCATACCTGGCATAGCTGTCAGTTTACATCCGAGGTTGTGTAGTAGGCCATATATGCTACATCGGTAGAGCAACCACAAATGCGAAGGCTCTTATCAAGTAGTAGGCAGTATCTGCTTCATCGGTAGAGTGACCACAGATACAAAGGCTGTCATCGACAAAGCGATAGAAGGACCACACCCAGTAGCCAGCAGATATAGGTGGTTAAAAGATGTGAGAAGCATGGAGGGGATGAGAGGGAAGTGATGAAAAAAGGTAGGCATTAGAGGGTTTTTCCCGTCTTTCCTCAGAAGAAGAAAAAAAAAAATCACAATATTATTCATCAAATCTTGATCGGTGTGTAGAAAACCAGGGAAATCCAAGCCAGTGGAATGATGCAATATCTCATACAAACACCAAATGAGAAACGGAAAAATAAGTTGGAATACAAATCACACACAGGACATTTGCTCCAATACCTATCGTGGAAAGATAGCTCTCAATTCTGAAGTCCGAGGATCCAATTCAGGTTGATTTCTTCTTTAGCCACCGTTATTTTGTTAGGATTTAATGAGAAAGGTTCCCACAAATTTCTTGTGTCTGTGTCACATATCACTTTCTTTAACTGCTCGACAAGATCATACAGAGACACGGGCAGCAAATTCAATCTTGAACATTTTGCCATGTTGATTTTTCTTAAACCTTTCATCTTACCAATGCATTCGGGCAACTCCTTAATGCTGAAACATTTATTTATGTCAAGAAAGTTCAGCTTACCAAGTTTCTCAATCGAGCCTGGAAGCTTTTCCAAGCCTGTGCAGGACCTTAGCCTCAAGACTTCTAAATTCTTCAGGTTTCCGATGTCTTCAGGCAAGGCAGATAGCTTATGACAGTTGGTGATGATGAGAACTTTTAGGCAGCTATGATCACATAGCTTGGCAGGCAATTCCAGCAAATTGTCACAATACTCGATGTGCAACTCCTCTAGGTATGGGAATGTCTCAAAAATTTGGATGGAAGAGTTTCCAAATGCTTGACGGACGTTGCATAGGAATAAAGATATCTTCTTTACACTCTTCGATTGAATCCTCTTCTTGCTTATCAAAGGAATCGATATACGCTCTAATCTTAGTCTCTTTAGATTAGATAACGAACACAGCAGTTCAAAGTTGCTTAGCTCAACAGGTGAGAAGCCATCATTTGTGACTATTAGAACCTTCAACTTCCGCATTTTCTTCATGAACTTGGGTAAGGCGTATTCTTTTTCTTGAAAATTCAAAACTAGAACCTCGCCTTCTGGTAGATACATCTTGTGCCACCCTTTTGAAGACGATTCACCTGCAAATAAACAATGTGCTATATGATGTGAGAGTGAGGATAAATTAATGTGGAATTATGTTTGTGAGCTTGTATGCACGTGATTGAACATATGTATCTATTTTCTAAAGAAAGAGTTCACAGATGCCAACCAGTTCGTTTTCTGCTTCTTCTCTGTCCACCATGGTGGAAGCTCATCTCCACGTATGTCTATAATCAGTCTATGCCCTAACGGATCTTCACCACTCTCATGGATTGATAGCAATTTAAGCATATCACGTTGGATAACAAAGTGTTCACCATAGTGGCCATCCATATCCTTATACCTGGTGGTCATCAAAATTTAGTTCACTGAAGAAATTTCCGACACGTGCAGGTCACAATAGTAAATTAGTTATCAAAGAAAAGTTTGAATACCTTGTGACTACAAGACTGGCCAAATTGCGGTGGGTGAGGTCGTAGAGGTTCACCATTGACACGTTATCATTTGATCCCTCATATAACTCCGCCCACATATCAAGGAGGGCGGCAACGGGGAGTCTTTGGTTTTTGGGAAATAAACCAAGGTCTTTGAAACAATCCTTGATAGGAGCCAATTCTTTAATCAAGTCATCTAAGCAACTTTTGAGGCCTTTAAGCAAACTTCTCTCTGACTCAAAAATAGAACCTTCAGATACTTTTGTGCATTTGAGTTTCCATTTCTCTATATTCTCATTACAAAGTGACCTCCCTGTCGCTGTAATGGCAGGTGAGAATTTCTTACAGTGGTTTACTATCTGCAGTGCAATTGTCCCAAATAAGGTGAATAACTATTTACATATATGGTAAAATCTACGGGTTCACTTGTGTTGTGTGCATGGGTAAGTGATATTTTTGATAAGCAAGAATGCATAAATACGCATATATGTTAGAAATTCAAACTAATAAATCACCTTTGTCAACTCTTCCTGAAAATCACCTTTGTTGAAACTCGTATTTGGCAGGAATGCTAAATGACAAAAAAGAGCCAGTGCATCTTCATCTGTCAATTCTGGTAATTCATATGGAGACCCGAAATTCGGAAAATGGTATCTTGATGTCACCAAAATCTTGTAATCTGGAATTTTGATTCTATTAAACCTGTCAAGAAGGGATTCTGATCCAAGCGGAACATCATCCAAGATTAATAGCAAAGGATTTTTCCCTGGTGCAATTTCTTCATTTTCTGAAGGAGGTAACCTGAATCTGTCACGTTCACA
Source organism: Heteromeles arbutifolia (assembly GCA_024362995.1). NCBI lineage: Eukaryota > Viridiplantae > Streptophyta > Magnoliopsida > Rosales > Rosaceae > Heteromeles > Heteromeles arbutifolia. The sequence goes on from JANCRC010000005.1 coordinate 27,343,150, forward strand.
TAATTCTTGTACAACAAGGTCGCTGGGCTTTTTGGAAACAATGGCAAAGAAGATGTTGTCCTTGAATTTCTCTAGCCAAGAAAACACGTAGGAATGTAACATTACTAATTAGAAGAAAAAAAGACAGAAAAGAACTGATATCATTAGTATATAGGTGGCAGTCATTCTACGTTGTGATTAAATGTCCTTGGGGACAAACTATCGACCACACATTAACAATTGTATATTCACAATATCAATTATATCATTGAGTGTGCGCATCTTAAAAATATTTGCCCCAACGTGATAAAAACTTGGGTCATTTTGATTCTGATCCCTAATCAACCTAGTTATTAGAATGAAATCTTATTTGTTTAAATAGTTTGATCAAGGTCCCTAGCATCATTTAAAGGATTTAACTCATGTATTTATGCATTCAATATCCCACAAATTATGAAATTTAAACAAATCCAAATAATATTGTTACAAATATAACAATTACATAAAAATCAATAATAGAGTAAATTGTTCTTCACATGGTTCTAGCAAAAAAAAAAACATGTACCCACATAATTATTAATATAGTGCAAAAAATAACTATTGATATATTTTAAAACATAAAATAAACACATACAATTAGCATGGATACGTTCATAAAAACAATATTGGTACAAATTAAATTAAAAATATGGGTACATATTAAAATCAAAATCATGGGTACATATTAAAATTCAAAACTATGGGTACAAAACAAAACTAAAAAGAATATTGGTATAAATAAAAAAAGAATACAAATTATAAATAGAAATATATGGAAAAAAGTACTAAAAAGATTATATTTGAAAATGATTAATATTTTTTCATTATTAAATTGACATATAATGACTTGTAAATAATTTAATATTTAAATAATGACATATAGAAAAGTTAAGGGACCTTGATTAAAAATGAAAAAAGAATAAAATTTTAATTAATGAGAAAGAGAAATAAAGGATGGAAATCTAATTTATCCTAAAAACTTTATAGATATACCTTCGACTTGTTTATCACGACAGAACATATTTGCCAAAGTGGTTTTCCCATATCCCACCGGAGCAGTGAGCACAAGCATTGGCGGCGAGTTGCTCGTAAGGAGTCTCATTTTCATCTCGTCCAAATGCCTGTCCAGCCCAATTGGAATAAGGCTTTGGTTTTGGTCTTGTGCCACAAGATTTGCATCAGTTCGGCTTGTTGAAACTGAACTAGGTTACTGGAGTTTTGAGAATGCACAGTATGGAAAAATGCAGATACGCTTGGGAGAAGATCTTATTCAACTGAAGCAAACATCTTCGGCTATTTAAATAGCCTTACATCGAACGGGAAAACAAATAACAACCCACAACTATTCAGGACCTAAAATTGTGGTGAGTGTCTAGATTGAAAACAGGAAAAACAACTTGTCCCTCAAATCAAGGAGGGTTATTTACACGTCTAGGATCAACCCTATAACAAAGGGATAAACCCTAGAATAAAGGAAACCCTAACAGCTAGACTGTTGAATATTTCAACATCCTCCCTTAAACTGAATACCATTGATATTCAGTTTATACCAGGATATTCACGAACACCCATTAATCCACGTAGCTTCAGAAATGCTTCGAGCTTCACCGGCTTTGTCATAATGTCTGCAATCTGTTCTTGTGTAGAACACTGGTGCAGTTCCACAACTCCATCTTTGACAAGGTCTCGAAGAAAATGAAACTGAACATCTATGTGCTTACTGCGACCGTGAAGCACGGAATTCTTTGAAAGTTTAATGGTTGACACATTATCACAATAAACTGATGTTGGACCATCTTGCTTTACACTTAAACTTCCCAGAATTCTTCTCATCCACACCACCTGACATGCACTAGAAGCTGCAGCTATAAACTCCGCCTCAGTAGTGGAAAAAGTGACCACTGGTTGTTTCTTCGAAGACCATGATACTGCACCTGAATTCATTATAAAGACATAACCCGAAGTACTCTTTCTATCATCTTGATCACCGGCATAGTCACTGTCCGTGTACCCAATGAGCTCTTCATCTCCTCCCTTCTTGTAGAACATCCCAAACCCAACAGTGCCTTTTACGTACCTTAAAATCCTTTTTGCTGGCATCAGATGAGATTCAGTAAGATGCTCCATATACCTACTGATCAAACTTACAGTGAACATGATATCTGGACGTGTAGCTGTTAGATGCATGAGACTTCCAACCATTTGCTTATAGAGCGTGCTATCAACCTTTACTCCTTCTTCATCACGAGTCAGTCTGAAACCAGGAACAATAGGGTTGTACACTGAGTTGCACTGATCCATATTAAATCTTTCCAACACCTCATATGCTTACTTTCGTTGACTAATGAATATTCCATCTGCTTTCTGTACTACTTCTATGCCAAGAAAGTACCTCATTCTTCCGAGATCAGTCATGTCAAACTCATTCATCATGGATTTTTTAAATTGCTCAAACATTATTTCATCATTCCCAGTGAATATGAGATCATCAACATAGAGGCATACAATTAGAATTTTACCTTCATTGGCTGCCTTAATGAACAATGTATGCTCGTAGGGACATTTGTTGAAGCCCTCCTTGATGAAGTATGCCTCAATCTGACTGTACCATGCTCATAGAGCCTGCTTGAGTCCATATAGTGCCATTTTAAGACGATATACCTTGGATTCACTTCCTTTCTGTTCATAACCCGGTGGCTGTTCAACAAAAACTTCTTCATCAATTGTACCATGCAGGAAGGCTGATTTGACATCGAGTTGGTAAATCTCCCAACTCTTCTGTGCAGCGAGAGAGATGACCACTCGAATGGTATCCATCCGAGCCACTGGTGCAAACACCTCAGAGAAATCAACTCCATATTGCTGGCTATATCCCTTTGCAACGAGCTGAGCCTTGTACTTGTCCACTTCCCCATTTTCATTCAATTTCGTCTTGAACACCCACTTTACTCCAATGGTTTTTCCTCCTGGTGGTAGATTAGTCAACTCCCACGTATCATTTTTCTCTATAGCTTCTATTTCTTGTTGCATTTCTTGTCTCCACTTCTCACTCTTTATGGCATCATAATAAGTAGTAGGATCACCATTGGTAAACAAGGCTAGGTGAGCCAAGTTTACATTTTCTTCATCAGAGAGACCCTCACCGGTTTCATAATCTCTCATCCATATTGGTGGTCTTCGAGTTCGTCTCTCTTGAGATGCACTGCCTTCAGTCATGATTCCTCCTACTTCATGAGACTCATCATCTTCAGTGTCTTCAATGTCTCCAGATCCCTCTTCATTTTCTGTGGTTGTTTCTTCATCAGTTTCCCACTCAAGGTCGGTTAAGACAGCCTGCTCATAAACCTCATCCCAATTCCACTGTTCATCTTCCTCAAAGACCACATCTCGACTAATAATAATTTTCTGTGAAATAGGATCAAACAGTCTATAAGCTTTGGATTCGTCACTTACCCCTATCAGTATGCATTTGAGGCTTTTATCATCCAGTTTCACCCTCTTGCTGTCAGGAATGTGCACGTGAGAAATGCATCCAAAGACTCTAAAGTGATCCACCGATGGTTTGTGCCCACTCCAAGCTTCTTATGGTGTTTTGCCTTTTAATGCAAGAGTTGGACTTCTATTTAATACATGCACTGCCCAGTTCACAGCTTCAGGCCATAATGTTTTTGGAATTTGCTTCTCTGATAGCATGCAACGTACCATATTCATGATAATTTTATTCTTCCTTTCTGCTACGCCATTCTGTTGAGGTGTGTAGGCAGCCGTCAAATGTCTATGAATGCCATTCTCATTGCAGAAATTCGTGAATTCATGTGACGTGAATTCTCCTCCTCGATTTGTCTTTAAGCCTCTTATGAATGCTCCTGTCTCTTTCTCCACTCTAGCTTTATAAATTTTGAACATGGCAAAGGCCTTTAATTTTTCAACCAGAAAATAAACCCACGTTCTTCTACTGAAATCATCGATAAAGGTGATGAGATACCTCTTCTTACTATTTGAAATAGGACTTATCGGGCCACATATGTCAGCATGTATTAACTGTAGTATCTTGGAGGCTCTCCACATACTTTCACGTGGAAAGGAGTCACGATGCTGCTTTCCCACAAGACAGTCTTCACACACTTTCTGAGAAGCTTTGAGCTTTGGCAACCCTTCAACCATATTCTTTTGTTGCAGCACCTTCAATCCATTCCAACTCAGGTGACCGTACTTACAGTGCCAGAGAGTTGCTTGATCTGTGGTTGTCATGGTGAGACATTTTTGTTCCTTCAGTGGACAGTGAGCAATCAAGGCGAACATCCTATTGCACGTCATCTCAGTCTCAAGAATTAGACTTTTCTCAGGATGAAAGATCTTACACTTTCCGTGTTGCATGAGCACTGCGAGTCCTCTCTCTTGCAGTTGACCAATACTCAGCAGATTGTTCTTCAACTCAATGCATGATCCCATGCACTTCTAGTCGTACCTTGCCTTTGCCCTTCACACTGAGACTGGAGTCATTCCCAAGCTTCACTGACTCTCGAAAGCTGTCATCCATCTCAATAAAAACTTCCCTTCTACCACATCTATGGTTACTGCATCCCGAGTCAGGAAACCAAATGTACTCCTTCTCAGCTTCCTTAACCTCCACGTGCGCCATTAGCAACATTTCTTCCTTGGTTTCAGCAAAATTCACCTGTGAATCCCCAGCTTTCTTTGGACATTCCCACTGGAAGTGCCCTAGCCCATGACAATTGTAGCATTCAATGATAGATTTGTCGAACCCAGATCTACCTCTTCCTCTCCCTCTTCCTCGTAGGAGCCACGACCGCCACTTCTTCCTCCTTGCTGACCTCCTGAGGTGACTTGGAAGGCTTTCATCCACAACTTGTCGACTGACTCTTTGTTCATGCACAAGAAGGCTACTCTGGAGTTCATCAATGGATAATGCATCCAAGTCATTCGACTCTTCAATCGAGCAAACAACATAATCATATTTTGAAGTCATGGACCTCAAGATTTTTTCAATAATCACCACATCCTCCATTCGTTCTCCTTGAAGTCTCATCTTGTTAGCTATAGCGAGCGTCCTTCCAAAGTAGTCATTGACAGTTTCCCCAGCCTTCATATGCAGTAGTTCAAAATCCTTTCGAAGGGCCTGCAGTTGAGCATGTTTCACACGTGTTGTTCCCTAATACTTCTGCTTCAAGGAGTCCCATATATCCTTAGCTGTGTCCTTTTTCAAGATCGTCTCTAAGATTGAACGATCAATAACCTGGAACAGGTAGTTCTTGGCCTTCAAGTCTTTCAGTTTCTGATCCTCCAGCACCTTCTTCTGCAAGTCACTAGATTCAGCTGCTCCTGCTGCTGCAGTGATTCCTGTCTCCACCAGGTTCCAATATTCTTTGGAACGCAGAAAGTTCTCCATAAGCATACTTCAATGATCATAGTGCCCATCAAACCTTGGGATAACCGGTTGTACAAAGCTGTTCTCAGACGTCATAGTTGTGTTTTCTCACCTAACAACCGGTTTGGTCAGGCCCCGTGATGTGGCTCTGATACCAGATGTTGAAACTGAACTAGGCTACTGGAGTTTTGAGAATGCACAGTATGGAAAAATGCAGATATGCTTGGGAGAAGATCTTATTCAACTGAAGCAAACATCTTTGGCTATTTAAATAGCCCTACATCGAACGGGAAAACAAATAACAACCCACAACTATTCAGGACCTAAAATTGTGGTGAGTGACTAGATTGAAAACAGGAAAAACAACTTGTCCCTCAAATCAAGGAGGGTTATTTGCACATCCAGGATCAACCCTAGAACAAAGGGATAAACCCTAGAATAAAGGAATCCTTAACAGCTAGACTGTTGAATATTTCAACACGGCTGAGCACCACCGCGGAATTAACTCCTAACTGTATATTCAGCTGACGGCAGAGTCTGAGAAGAGATCTCTCCAATTCAATAATTTTTTTCGCGTATTTACGCTTTTCCAAACCGTTCAGCTTTCCGTAGGAAACCTTGTCCCACCTTTCGACCAGCTTCTTGCCATCCTCCATTGTTTTGCTAAACCTTTCAGAAACCGAATTGGCTCCGGTTTGGTTTATCTGTGCGATCAATGGTCTCAAAGACTCTAGAGTCTCTAGCGTTGAACTGAGATCGCTGTGGAGTTCTGGAAACATCTCAGCCGTCTCAAACTCATTTTTGGTGGCATCAAACAGCAATCCAAATGCTGTTTTTACAGCAGATCCAACAATTAACGCAACGGTTGCTTCCATAATTACAACAACAACCACCCAGTTCTGAAAATTTGAATTTTAAAACAAGAGAGAAATTGCTTTGGATTACAGATTCATAAATGCATTTGAAACAAGGGAGAGACTGCTTTCTTTTTATAGAAGCGCTAATTTGCCCTAAACTAATATAAAATGCGGAGAGAGGGATTCGGGCTCGGGTGAATATGGAAAGACTACTCTCAAGTGTTAAGATAAGTTGGAAGCCAAGAAGAAAACATTGTATCAAGAAAATCAAAACCAAACCCAAACTGATTCAACTTGAAGAGAAGATAAGCAAGAATACATACATATATATATATATATATATATATATATATATATATATATATATATATATATATATTCAGTCAATGAAAAAATAATATTTTATTTGCAAAACTTGGTTCGTGTATAAGAGCAACTCCACCCTTGGAGCCCTCCCCCCTGGCAATCCACTATTCAATCCACCATATTGAACAGTAACTGCCTTTAATGAATAGTAACTACCATTAATTAACAGTAATTATCTTTTGCATCTCCACCCTTGGAACCCTCCCTCCTGGCAATAGTTAATAAAATATTAGTTCTTTTTGTTTGCTTAAATAATAAAAAACAAAAAAAAACATGGAAATGGGGCTGCAGGGCCTCGGGCTGACACAAAAAAAATAAAAAAATGCTTGGCCCTCGGGCTGCAGGCCTGTCAACTCCCCACCCCCCTTGTGCTCGGGCCCCCACCCTCACTCGGGCTCTCCAAGGCTGGAGGGTTGTCCACCGGGCCTCAGGCCCTTTCCTCTCCCCTGTCCCCCGAGCACTGTCCAACGCTGGACCTGCTCTAAGGAAAGCCCACTGAAATAGCCTAGTAGGGCCACATTGACGAATTTATTACATAATATTGCTGACGTAAACAAGCAAAAGCATCAAAGAAAAAGAAGGAAAAAAACAGGGAAAAGGATTCTCTCCGAGGCAATCCCTCGGGATCCTCCTGACCAGGCTTCGTAGGCCATTGGATTTTTATCTAACGGCTAAAATTATTATAATCTTTAGAAGGTCCTCCTGTTTGTAGCCGTTGGATTTTTATCCAACGACCCACGAAATCCGGTCAGGAGGATCCCGAGGGGTTGCCTCGGAGAGAATCATTTCCCAACAAACAGCAACTAAAGATAAAGCCAAAGGATTTGCAATTTCCCGGAAACTTGCATTGCGGAAAAATCACCCACAAAACATAGAAAGGCTTAGGCCCGTTTGAATGTGCTTTTAAAATGACTGAAAACGCTTTTAGTGAAAATATTTTTGGATTCCAACAGCACTTTAAGTGCTTTTCCATGATTTACTTGCATTTTTACTAAGGATTGGTTCCAAAAATATTTTCACAAAAAACGCTTTTAGTTATTTTAAAAGCACATTCAAATGAGCCTTTAGAAATCCTGCATATTACATAAATTAATACACTTTTTTCTCTCTGTAAAGATAGTGATTTTCGAACTCTTATTTTCTTTCCATGCGCTTTTTTTTTTTTTTTTTCTAGCCATTGGATTGACAAATCTAAGGAGAATCAATTGAGATTTGAATAGTAAGGAGGACAGAAGAAAACACTGGGTGTGAAAGTCACCGCGCAGTGTGATATAGTTACAATAATGCTACAGTACTGCGACGTTATTTACAAACACAAACATAAATAAATCGAATGATCAGGATGGTGCTACCTGTTACCTGGGTGATGGGTATTAGTTTGTAGAAAAAAATTGAGGTTTTATTATAAAATTAAAAATTGACAATATGAAAAGTAATTTAAATTATTTGTAAGTCTCCTTACGTGTGGAAGAATTTCAAGACAAACAGGTGCACAGCACAATCGGGGTGACTCAAATTACTTGTAAGTCTCCTCACATATTAGAGAGTTTTAAGCTAAATACGTGGACAACACAACCGAAGTCACTATAAAACACGTATGGCTGTTGGTCAATTCTCTCATCAAACCAATTGACAATATGAGAATTTACAAACTTGTAAACTCATGAAAAATCCCTTTTCATCAATATAAAATTTGTCTCAACCGTTTGGTTCTATATCAATCTTGAGAGACTTCTGTATCGTTTCCTGGACGACTTCAAACAGCACTCCAATTAAATTAAATAATAATGTCACCTGCCCAATTAACGCCACATAGAAAAAATTAAAAAAAAAAATACAAACCCCACCCCAGCAACCAACAACGACGACGACCCAATTTTTCTGTTTTACTTTTTAGTTTGATTATTTTAAAATGTTAATGCCATTAATCTATGTGGCTTTCATATGTACAACAATATTCTGATTCTTAAAAACAAAATTCTCTTATAGGAAGGAAGCTACACCTGTCAATGCTGACTGCTCAGGTGAGGTCCCCCCAAAACCAAACGGATCACCTCCGGATACATTATGTTGGGATCATAGGGATTCCCACATTTCAGCCGTATATTATGAATCGTGCGGTTAGAAATTATTTTACTTCTATTATTTTAAATTAAATACAAATATACAAAACGAAAACTAACCGTACAATATATAATAAATGGCTGAGATATGGAGATCTCTAGGATCCCCACATAATGAATCCGGAGGAGATCCGTGTTCCCCCCAAAGCAAAATTACTTTATGTACAATAAATTCTGATTCTTAAAAACATTTTCCGGTATACTTTAATTTTTCTAAAGAAAATTTTATTTAAACCCATATTTTGTATCTCAACACCGAGCTTACTTTTTATATCCACATTGCATTTGATTTATCTATCATTATCTCTTTACACCCAACGTTATTTCCGAAACCATCCTTACTTATCAAAACTCAACTCAATCAAACTTCGTTTTACACCCAACTCAATTTACTTAAAAATAAAAAATAAAACCATAACCAATCCATCATCTCCATGGAGCAAAGCCCCTTCTCTCTCTCTCTCTTTAAAAAATCCTTCTATCTCCCATGGTTGTCTTTCTGCACCCCCATCTACTCCTCCGTAGTCATCCAAACCTCTTCCTCTTCCTTTTCTGCATCATTTGACATCTCTAAATTTCTAGAGCACTAATTAGCTTAATCATTGGTATGTGTTCAATTGATTGGTTCAATTTTTACGTATTGATTCCTTTTTCTTTTCAATTAAATGAGCTTCTGGTTAGAGTGTTTAATGAGTTTGGTATGTTTCAATTAAATGAGAATCTTCTAAACTCTATATTCCTATTTGTGGTAGAAAAATGGGTACGTCCATGGGTACGTCCATGATAACTTTTGGTAGATCAATGAATATTTTTAACCGTGGATACATACATACATATATATATATATATATATATATATATATATTTTGTCGAAACCATGGATATTTATTAGATACAAAAGTTGCGGACAACAATTCAATTTACATTGAATTGTGGCTAAAAAGTATATCGTCTTTGCACATTTTAAAGGCGAACTCATAGCTAAGCAGATTTTATTGTGGAGCAAAACTTCGGGAATTGATCTAACCTGGATGTGTAATTGAGTTTATGCATTTTAATGATTAAACTGATAAATATTTCAACCACATATGGATTTAATATCGTAGTATCTTTTAGCCTCTATATGCCACAAAAGTTGCGGACAAAAATTCACAATACATAGAATTGTGGTAAAGAAGTATATCACCTTTGAACGTTTTTTAGGTGAACTCATAGGTAAGCAGTTTTTATTGTTGACCAAAACTTCGGGAATTGATCTAACTTGAATGTATAATTGAGCTTATGCATTTTAATGAATAAATTCATAAATATCTCAACTGCATATGAATTTAATATCGTAGTGTCTTTTAGCCTCTATATTGATATCTGTGGCAAAAAAATGTGTACTTCCATGAGAAAATTTTGTAGATCGATGAATATTTGCAATCTGAATATTTATTAGATACCATAAATTATAAGTCTATTCGCGAAAGTCTAAGGGGGGTGTGTTCAATTAGGATTCTGAGAGAGTTTCAGGGAATTAATAATTTCAGGGGTATTCAATTAGGAATTTAAAAGATTTCATAAAAATCTTGGTGTATTCAATTGAAATTCTTAAAGACTTCTTACAATTCCCTATAAATTTAGGTGTATTCAATCATAACTTTTTTAAAGTCTCTAAAAGTTTAGGTGTATTGAAAAAGGAATTGGATTTGAGTGGATTTGTGATTTGGTGGATTTTGGAGGATTTCAAGGTGATAAGTATAAATACCAAAGAGCTTGGCAAATCTCACCTCAACCCTAGAAACTTTGAGAGATTTTGAGCGTGCTGCTCTCTCCTCCAGAGAGCGTCTTCTCCGGTCTCTGTCCAACACCCTCTCTCTCGGCGATTTGGGTTTCCCGTCGTTTCGAATTCTTTGCGAAGGTACAATCTTTCTTCCTCTACAACTTCTTCCCATTGTTTCTAATATTGTAAGCCCGTACGCAGCAGCAGTCATGTTGTTCTTCGTCTGCTTCGATTCTAAGGTCTCCTTGTTGTGTAATATTGCTTTCGTGCTCGTTTGTGGTATATAGGATTATGGGTTTTGTTTCTATTTTTTTGGGTTTTTTTTTTCAGCGATTTGTTTATCTTTCAGTCTTTTTGTTATATGTCAATTTGTTGTTTATACTATGCTTGTAATCCCTATTAATCAATCTGTTATTATCATGTTATGCCTTTTTATAGTCATTATACTTGTTGCGTCATTTATACTTGTAATCCCTATTGATAATATGTCAATCTGTTGTCCCAATCCCGATTATCATGTTATGCTTTTATTGTCATGTCTCATTGTTTTATTATAATGCATCATCTAGTAAGATTATAAATGGGAGATTCACAACAAGAAAAGACAAAAGGAAACTATAATCAGTGGTCTGTGCAAGAGAACAACATGTTGTTACAACTACTTGTTAAGGCCGTAAACATGGATGGCATGATGCTAATGGCATAATAAGTAAGCAAACCATAGAAGCCAAAATTGTTCCCACGCTCAATGAAAAACTTGGGTGTAAAAAAACTGAAGATCATGTTAAGAACCGTATGAAAACATTGAAGGGTCGATTTCAATCAATTTGCCAGCTTTTTAGACACAGTGCTGGATTTGGTTGGGACCCTGTCACAAAGAAGTTCACAGCTAGTGAAAAAGTATGGGAAGGTTTCCTTAGGGTGAGTTCTTTTTTTTTTTTAAAGAATATATTATTTACACATGATGATCTTTCATGTTTATACATTTTGTATTTAACAATTTTATTATGTTTTTGTTTTTGCTAGTCTCACCCAAAGAGTCAAGGTATTCGCAAAGAGACATTTGCAGACTATGAAGATTTGATGACTGTTTTTGGTGATGGAACATCTAAAGGAAATAACTTGATTGGATTGGGCGATGATATTGATGCCACAACATATAGAGTTGAAGAAAGTAGGCCAGTCAAAGTAGACGAATTTCCTCCCTTTGATGAGAACGTCGAGCAACTTGATCCATTATTCCAAATGCCATCCTATGCATCATCTTTCCTAGATGCAAATTTTGAGGCTCCCGCTGCTACACCCGTACAAAAGCTACTTCCAAGGAAAAGATCTCGACCTAAGTCCAAACCAAAATTAAATGGGACTACCTCTCATATCTTTCTTATGGAAAAAGTTTATGTTGGAATGGATTCGATTGCTGCAATTGCCACTGAAATTCAAGGAATTCATAGCATAATGGCGAAAAGAGAAAAAGATAGAGAAAAAAAAAAAGAAATGGAGAAAAAAGAAGAGAAAAACAACAATGTGTGGGACGCTATCAAAGAGACTCCAAACTTGGATGCTCCTAGTCGTTATAAAGCAGTTGCGTTGGTTCAAAAATTGGGAATGAAAAAAGAGTTCTTGAAAGTGACACCAGAAGAACGCTCAGAATGGATAAAGTACAATATGGAGTGAATGCGGTTATTTTAGACTTGTTTACATCTTGGAGTATTTACTTTTGTTTGATAACATGTTGACTTTGGTTTGGTTATTTCAAATTTGATCTTAGAGTATCTAATTTGTTTGATAATACATTGACTTTGGTTTAAATGATAGAAGAAGTAGTTTGTTTCTTTACCTTTCTCTCTATTATGTTCTAATGGATATAGTTTTATTTTTTTAGGTGATTCTTTATATAATGTCTGAAAACATGTCTGAAGAGGAAATGGAAAGAGAAGATGAAGAACATCATGAAACCATTAAGTTACTATTGATGGCAGTACAAGCAATAGTTCAAGTGCTAAATGCGTTAATGGTTATTATACATGATGGTCACATTGAATGTCCATTGGCTCGACGACCTATTAGTAGAAATGGATACGATTATATTAACAATGTATTGAATGAGGATCCTCAAGAATTTTGAGTGCTATATAGGATGTATCCGGATGTTTTCTTAAAGCTATGTGACGTCCTTACGGAAAAGACGCATTTGAAGGGTACAAGATTTATTTGTATTGAAGAAATGGTTGCTACATTTCTACTCACTATTGGTCAAAATTCTCGATATTGCCAAACTCGGGACACATTTCGGAGGTCACATTTTACAACAAGCAAAAATTTCAACAACGTTTTGAAGGCCTTGAACACAATTGCACCAGATTTGATGGTCCAACCTGGATCCACGGTGCCAACTAAAATAAGAGAAAGTACAAGATTTTACCCTTATTTTAAGGTTAGTAATTAGTACTTATGTTAACCATGTCCTGATTAAACTGGTTTCATAAACATATTCTTAGCTATGTATTAACTCTTATAATTATTTTAGGATTGTGTTGGAGCTATTTATGGAACACATATATCAGCAATGGTATCGGGACACGAAGTAGCTAGCTATCGTGATCGTCATGGTAAAATATCACAAAATGTATTAGCTGCTTGTAACTTTGATTTGGAATTCATTTATATTCTTAGTGGATGGGTGGGTTCAACTTATGACTCAAAACTAATACATGATGTTGTATCAAGGAGGAACGGACTTAAAGTGCTAGAAGGTTTGTATTCATTTATTTATTTATTTATTTATTTACACTAGGATGTACCATAAATAATAACTTTATGTGTTTTAATTTTAGGTATATTTTTTCTAGTGGACTGTGGATTTGCAAACCGTCGTCAATTTTTAGCTTCATTTCGAGGTGTTCGATATCATTTCCAAGATTTTGCTGGTAACGATCGTGACCCCGTAAATGCGAATGAGTTGTTCAATCTTCAACATGCTTCCTTGAGAAACGTAGTGGAGAGGATATTTGGTGTATTTAAATCTCGATTCACAATTTTTAAGTCTCCACCTCCATTTCCAATTAAAACACAAGCAGAGTTAGTGTTAGCTTGTGCAGGGTTGCACAACTTTCTTCGCAAGGAGTGTCGTTCTGATGAATTTCCAATCGAACTAGAAGATGATGAATCTGAAAATGAAGAAAATGATGATGAACTAGTTAATCAAACTCAAGAGCAACAACGACAGATTGCTAATGCATGGAGAGCTGGCATAGCTACAAATATGTGAACAGATGTTGTGAGTGATAACATTCAAAGATGAGAAATAGAGAATTAATTGTTTTTACGGATTGGAGTATGCAATGTAAATCCATTGCTTCTTCCGCGCAAACACCTGGAGAGCAGCGATATAACATCGAACTTCGCAAGACGTAAGTTGCTTAATGTGTGTATGAAATTACATGGCACGTTGACAGCTAATCTGGAAGTAGGGCCAACTTGGGTCAAGGTTGTATATCTATATAGACTTGTTGTCAATCTGTTATTCTTCATGCATTGTTGCATTTGTTTCCAATCAACTTAAGCTTTAAGGACAATCAGATATCAACATGGTTGAACGCTGGATAAATCTTTTTGCTTTGAGTAGTTATGTTTATATAAAATTGTTGGGCCTTTTTTCAAAAACTTTGATAGCTAGTTTATATTGACACTAATCAGGTTCCTCTTTCACTTTGATAGCTAGTTGAAAACATTGCATATGAGCTTGGTATTGCGATTTGGTATTAGTAGGATGAAAATTTTGGCTTGTAAAGAGAAGCAAATTGTTGATCAAATTCTCTGCAATTCTCTAACCCCATGTAAAGAATTCTCGCACAATTCATGTGAATTCTCTAGAAGTTATAATTAATTCACTCAAAATTTCTGGGAATTCTTTTTTTTTTTTTTTTCTCTCTCAAACTCTCTCAAATTCTATGGATTTAAATTCCCTGAAACTCTCTAAAAATCCTAATTTAATACACCCCCTAAGTCAATGCCACGTACAATATTTGTTAAGATATATTTAGGGAACTGTTATTAGCACTCCAAAAATCTCATTCTACACTTTGCACAAGTGTATTTTTCTTTCTAATTATAGACAGTTTGCAGTGCTAAATTAGATTTTTGGAGTGCTAATAACAATTTTCTATATTTATATACATTTTATTTTAGTTTGGAAGTAGACTTCCTTTTTTTTTCTTTCTTTATCAAGTTGGGAGTATCACTGACTGTGACCCTGTGCAACAAGTTGATTCGTTTTGAATAAACAACATTATTTCTTACAATGTCTTGGGCGTATGAATAACATAAAGAAAACGGTCATGATACAAGCTGAATAAGAGTAGTACTAATTAGTAAACAACTTATGCATGATGTTTGCTTATAACCAAGTGGCATGAATGGACAAATGTGTACGTTTCATGCATGACTTGGAATAGTATTAGTAAAGTCACACAGGCCAATCAACTTGTTGGCAAGTGGCCCTTTACCACAGTGGTGAAAAAGTGTTGTGCCCTTGCATGACGGTATGGGTTCGAATTCTGTCGGTGACTAATCTAATATCTAACTAACTAATGCCATTGCTTGACTAAAAAAAAAAAAAAATTCGAAATGTATGTAGTGGGTAAACACAATTTCAAAATTTAATTAAACTCACATAACAACGATAAATAAAGGCATTATCACAACTTAGGGGTGGTGAGCAATCCCATTAAAATAGAACTTAATATATACATATTAAAAACAAAAACAAATTGATGCAAAATCTCCCGACAACTAATACTATTCCAAGTCATGCATGAAACATACACATTTGTCCCTTCATGCCACTTGGTTATAAGCAAACATCATGCATTTACTAATATTATTCCAAGTCATGCATGAAACCTACACATTTGTCCCTTCATGCCACTTGGTTATAAGCAAACTTCATGCACAAGTTGTTTACTAATTAGTATTACTACTATTAGCTTGTATCATGACCGTTTTCTTTCTGTTATTCATACGCCCAAGACATTGTAAGAAATAATGTTGATTATTCAAAATGAATCAACAACTAGTTGCACAGGGTCACGGTCAATGATACTCCCAACTTGATAAAGAAAGGAAAAAAAAAAAAAAAAAAGGAAGTCGACTTCCAAACTAAAATAAAATGTATATAAATATAGAAAATTGTTATTAGCACTCCAAACTTTTTATAATTAGAAAGAAAAATACACTTGTGCGGAGTATAGAATGCTAATAACAGTTCCCTAAATATGTCTTAACAAATATTGTACGTGGCATTGACTTAGACTTTCGCAAATAGACGTATAATTTATGGTATCTAATAAATATCCAGATTGAAAATATTAATCGATCTACAAAATTTTCCCATGGGGGTACCCATTTTTTTGCCACAGATACCAATATAGAGGCTAAAAGACAATACGATATTAAATTCATATGTGGTCGAGATATTTATGAATTTAATCATTAAAATGCATAAACTCAATTATACATTCAAGTTAGATCAATTCCCGAAGTTTTGATTAACAATAAAACTGTTTACCTATGAGTTCACCCATAAAATGTGCAAAGGCCATATACTTTTTAACCACAGTTCTATGTATTGTGAATTTTTGTCCGCAACTTTTGTGGCATATAAAGGCTAAAAGATACTGCGATATTAAATCCATATATGGTCGAAATATTTATCAGTTTAATCATTGAAATGCATAAACTCAATTACACATCTAGGTTAGATCAAATCCCGAAGTTTTGCTCCATAATAAAAACTGCTTAGCGATGAGTTCGCCTATAAAACGTGCAAAGGCAATATACTTTTTAACCACAGTTCAATGTAATGTGAATTGTTGTCCACAACTTTTGTATCTAATAAATATCCACAGTAAAAAATATTCATTGATCTACCAAAAGCTATCGTGGACGTACCCATTTTTCGACCACAGATAGGAATATATAGGCTATAAGTGACACACCCCGACCTAAATCGAAGCATGCTGGGCATCACGTGAGCGTGACGTAACCATGTGCACAGTGCGGAAGCAAGATTAATAAATAAACTACGAATAATTTAAAAACCTAATGAAGATAGCGCGCTAAGGTGAGAATAAGTGTGAATTACACAACCAGAGCATAAGCAGTCTAAGTACAGTCTGATTGGACAAGTACTAATTATACAACACTCGAACGTGATCATACATGAATGATGGTCTGTCAGAACCTCTGAGAAATCCTCGTATGCCACCAAAGAAACCATCACCTAAAACCTGAAGGGGCGTAAAACAAAGCGTGAGTGGGCAAAAACAAAGTTTTTCAAAACCATTTCATTTCTCAAAAGTTATATCCCCTCGCCATAAAACTTGTATAGTTTCCCAGAAAATAGAGTACATATATATGTATAAATCTCAAAATCATGCTCAATATATCCAAATCCACATATATGTATGCCAAATCTATGCCATACCCAATATCACTATATAATAAATGTAAGCCAAGTGATGCAATGTATTATAAATCATCTACTAGCAAAAGTCACCTCACGTGATTTATACGGCGAAATCTAGAGCTCATATCCATCACATCTCAATCTCATATCTCATAAAGTATATACATCTACACACGAGTCGGAACCACCTCACGTGGTCTGTCCGACAGGACTGGGTGTAAATAATACGCTTTAGTGCTACGATCACGTGAAGACTGTGCGAATGTTCGCGGGTCACCTATGAGTCGAACCCACTTAAAGTGGTCTACACGATAGGACTGTGCACCTAACTTGGATCCAAGCCAAGCGTACGGTGCGGGAGGTGAACATCACGTGAAGGACTGTGCCCCTAACTCTGAGCGGGAGCACTAACACAAGGGTGCAGATTATGAGCTTTAATATATCTCACCATCATCATCATCATATCTCATAACCATTACCAGCATAATATACTCACCTGTAGCTTACATGGGCCTCCGCAGCATCATGCAACAATATGCATAATTATGATAATGCATATGCTAAAATATGATGCGAGTATGACATGACATTTAAATCTTATTTCCTTTAAATACGTTTTCTAGGAAAAACATCAAGTATATATATACTGAAAACAAAAGCCCACTCACTGATATATAGACGGGTCGTAACCCCCGTGCCTAGCCTGGCTACGCTCGTCCTCTGGATAGGCCTTGCCTATATGAGAAATAACTGAAATAACGTTAATTAATGCACATAAACAACACAAGCTAATAACTTCTCATATATTGCTCAATTTGGGTATATCAATATACCACTGAGACTTACTCATCCTCATAAACATCCCCATATTTTTAAAATATTTTTCCGACCAACCACGCGCCGGCAAGTGCACGGCCAAACGCACCGCCACGCACAGGGAACCCTGACGAAAACAATAACGGCAGTTAGTAATATTCCGTTAAAACTAACAGTGTTACCTGACGCCGTTAGGAATATTCCGTCAACTCAGACGGAATATTCTCCCTTCTTCTCCAATGGACCTCGTTGGTGGTCGCAGCCGTCTGAACTTCGAAGTTTCACCGGTTTCTGGAAAATTTTCAAAACCGTTTAACTTCTTCATTTTTTTCACCATTTTCTATTAAACAAGTTCCATTACGAAGAACTCATCAAGATGAACAAAACCATACCTGCCTGAACCCCCAACTCGCCGAGAATTCACCGGAAAAAGCCTCAAGATTCCGGCCAAAACTGAAACTCTCCGATCTCTCGATTCCGACGTGCAATTTCTTCCAATGAACTACTCCGAGCTTCCTTAGGACCTTCTAAAGCTCCATATGGGTTTCAAATACCAAAAAACACAAGGTTTTACGTGAGCATAAATAGTGACAAAATCGGAGGCTAGGGTTTTCACAGGTTTTCGAGGGTTTCCTTACCTAAAATTGGTACCACTCAGCTCGCAATGACACAAGGAACACGATGATGTCTTCAAAACCTCCGATCTGCCACGTTTAGAGGGTCTATGGAGTTGGTCCGTACGGGAGAGAAGAGAGAGAGTGAGTCCGAGAGTGAAAGAGAGAGAGTCTGAGAGAAAGAGCATAGGAAGGTGAGAGAGTGATAAGTGACGTGGATATGTGTGTGTGGTCCAAAACTCACCACCCAATCCCAACTAAGAAAATATCATAGTTCCAAAAGCTTAGGGAAGTAATGAATGTGTCCATTTCCAACTTAACACACCCCAACCAAAGACGTCTAAGGGTATTATCGTCTTTTCACGCTAACGATATAAAATTTTCCGGGACGGCCTGTCACAATCTACCCTCCTTATAAAAATTTCGTCCCCGAAATTTATACAACCAAAACAATTCACTAATAGTCATAAAACAATCTGGGATACATCTCTCTCATCCGATCCTCGGTCTCCTAAGTAGCCTCTTCCACTGAGTGATTTCTCCACAAAACTTTCACCAATTTCACTGTCTTATTTCTTAGTTTCTTATCTTTCCAATCCAAGATAGTCACTGGCTCCTCGTCGTAAGTCAAATCTGGATTAATTTCCAATGGTTGAGGAGGTATCACTATAGACATTGAAATTTTGGTGAAATAAACGTTGACCATTGCATTGAAATTACAACTGTAGACATTGAAATTTCGGTGAAATAAATGTTGACCATTGTATTAAAATTACATCATTCACTCACTTCACCTACAACTTCCACTCAATTCACTTACAACTTCCACTCAATTTACCTACAACCTCCATTCATTTCACCAACAACATCCACACTCACTTCACCTACAACATCCACTTATTTCACCTACAACATCCACACTCAATTCACCTACAACCTTCCACCCATTTCACCTACAACATCCACTTACCTCACCAACAAAATTGGTGATGGTAATTCATTCTCAAAGTCTATAAATAGGCTTCTCCATCACAAGACAAAAAAAACAATTCACAAAATACATTTCTCTACTCCCAAATTGGAAGAGAATTCCCCAAATTCTTGAAGCTTTGAAACTCTAAGGCTCCCAAGCAAATCCCGAAGGATCAAGAAAGCTCTCTTCGTTCTTCGTCAAATCCTCCATCAAGATCAAGCCCCGACGGCCCTTGAAGAAAGTATTCATCGTTCATTGTTCGTCGTTCATCCGTTCTTCAAGAACAAGCCCAAAAGCCCTTGAAGATCGTTCATCATTCATCGTTCATACCAACTTCAAGATCAAGCCCCAACGGCCCCTGAAGAAACATTCATTTACTTTCAGGATCAAGCCCCGACAGCCCCTGAAGAAACATCCATCTAACCTTCAAGCTCAAGCCCCAACGGCCCTTGAAGAAACTTCATCCGTTCATCCTAAGATCAGGCTCCGACTGCCCTTTGGATCAACAACATCAACAAACCCACACATCCAACCGTTCTTCAACATCAAGCCCAAAAGCCCTTGAAGATCCGTTCATCACCATTCTTTAAGATCAAGCCCCGAAGGCCCCTTGAAGAAATTTCTAACCATTCATCCAAGATCAAGCCTCGACGGCCCTTGGATGAACAACACTACACATCTACAAGTTTTGGAGATAGAATCAGCAGGACAAATTGTAAAAGAGATTGTAACCCCAAAAATTATTACAAAATATTATTTTGTGCACATGTTCTTGTCTCTTTCATCGCAGGAATTTTTGTGTTCACAAATTTGGCACGCCCGGTGGGATCATCTCTACCTCTTATCTCTTTCTCCGTTTAAGAAACCTAAACACATCTCAAAATCAATGGCATCAAAGAAGGCTTAAGTTGTTCTTGCAACCAATGCAAGGAACAAGAGCATCATCACCGCAGGTGGTGTCACTTCAGGTATGATAACCTAAAGCAAGGCAAGAGCTCTTTTCGCCACCTCTTCCACCCCTGCATCAACTCCGCTAAAGGCACAAGAGCACCCGAGGCACAAATCGGTAATCACCTTGGCCTCGCTAAGGTCGCCAAGGGAGGAAAGCCAGAGGAAGTACTCCGAGTCCTTACTTTCCGATGCCGACTCGAGCGACAGCACAGCCATACAAGTCATGACTACCGGAGCAACTTCAATTGAGGAGCAGCTAGCTCAAATGAACGAAGCGATCGCAAAACTCACACAAACTGTGGAGGAAAAAGACTTGCAAATCTCCGCACTTGTCAACCAACTAGATGCAAAGCCCGACGTGAAAGTCCACCCAATGGTTAATCCATTAAAGAAAGAAGCCGCTGAAGAAGAGGAGCCTCCGGTAGAGAAAGTCGAATAGAATCAGGAGCCAGACCAAGCAGTGGCACTCATAGAATCTCTCTCTATCCAGCAGCTGCAGGAGATGATCGCCAGCACCATCAAGGTGCAGTACGAAGGAAGCCCGCATGACTCCATACTATACGTAAAGCTCTACTCTAAGAAGATTGACGCTTTGAAGATGTCGATGGGTTATCAGTCGCCAAAGTTTATGCAGTTCGATGGAAAGGGAAACCCGAAGCAACATGTCGCTCATTCATTAAACCTGCAACAATGCTGGAACAGAGGAAGACTACCTCGTTAAGCAATTCGGGTGCTCGCTGAAAGGCAACGCCTTTGACTGGTACGCTGACCTCGAGCCAGAGTCTATCAACAGTTGGGATCAGCTAGAAAAGGAATTCATCAACCGCTTCTACAGTACCCACCACATCGTAAGCATGCTGGAGCTGACTAGTACGAAACAATTGAAGGATGAACTTGTTGTCAACTACATCAATAGATGGCGTTCATTAAGTCTGGATTGCAAAGATCGGCTTTCTGAAACCTCCGCCATTAAGATGTGCGTTCAAGGCATGCACTGGGGATTACATTACATCCTCCAAGGCATAAAACCAAGCACATTTTAGGAGCTGGCAACTCATTCCCATGACATGGAGCTAAGTATCGCCAATCACAGGAAAAATGAACCGATCGCTGACTTCAAGAAGGATAAGATGTTATCCCTAAATATAGACAAGACTGGGAAGAAGCCCGCCACTGAAGCTTTTACTGTCAACACTACCCCCATCAAAACTTCCTCCACACCCATCAAGATCTCTTCCAAAAACAAAGCAAATGAGATAAAGAAATGTGAGCCTTCTCACACCCAAGACAAGTATAAAAACACCTTGAGGGAACTGGAGCAAAAAACGTACTTTTTTCCTGACTCTGACATGGCTACAATATTAAATGACTTACTGGAAAAGAAGGTCATTGAGCTACCGCGTCCTGAAGAAATGAATCGCATAAACGATCCTAGGTATTGCAAGTACTATCGTATCGTGAGTCATCCTGTTGGCAAGTACTTCGTCCTTAAAGAGCTCATTATGAAGCTAGCTCAACAAGGGAAAATTGAGCTCGACCTTGAAGACACGGCCGCAACACATACTACCACGATTGCGTTTGGATTATTCGATCCCGTACCTCTCCAAGTGACACCTGACCTTTCCCGCCAATGCTCAAGCCACATGGTACCTTCTGCACGACCATCACTGGGGGCAAGCAACCAAGACGCACCTACCGACGATGAAGAATGGTGGACATTGGTGACCTATAAAAAGACGAAGAAGCCAAGACCGCAAGCCATAAGGTTAAAGGGGGAGCAAGGGAGAAAGCACCGCCGCCGTAAAAATAGGAAGCCTAAATGAAATATAAGAGCTGCTAAGCCAACATATGCTGAAGAACCTATGGAGCAAGAGCCACGCATTCCCGTTTCCTTGCACGAGAACTTCCCGGATGACTTCTTCCAACAGTGCATTACCGCTGTATGTCACATGGTCGAGGTGGAAATAGAAGAACCTTCAAAAGGCAAAGCCACCACTATCGAGGAAGAAAAAATCCTCACGCCTATAGAAAGTCTGCCAATGTACTTTAGCATCAAGGAAGCGCTACGATTGCCAAAGAAGATGCGAAGAGCACTAGCAGCGGCCTTGGCAAGTCCTGACGACCATGAGGTATAAGAAAGCAAGAACGAAGGCTTGAAGCTTCGGCCACACGAATGTGCCACATGCTGTGCCATCCAGGATGCAATCAGCTTCACAGATAAAGACTTACTGCTGGGATCAAAGCCTCATAATCGTCCTCTCTTCATCTCGGGATACGTAAGGGAGCACAAAGTCAACCGTATGCTTGTGGATGGTAGATCAGCCATAAACATCATGCCAAAGTCAACAATGACCACAATCGGCATCAAGGTGGATGAACTATCCCTAAGCCATCTGCTAATCCAAGGTTTTAACCAAGGAGGACAAAGAGCGATGGGCATGATCCGAGTGGAGATGACCATTGGCGAACTCAAGTCAAGCACGATATTCCACGTGATTGATGCAAGAACTTCCTACAGCTTGCTTTTAGGAAGGCCTTGGATCCACACGAATGGAGTAGTACCGTCCACCCTTCACCAATGCTTAAAGTTTTACAGAGAAAGAGTAAAGGTGATCAATGGCGACCCCAAGCCATTCACCGACAACGAATCACATTTCTCAAACACCAAGTTCTACATGGATGAAGACATGGTACCCGAAGCTCTTCCAAAATAGATTAAATCCACGGGCAAAGCAACACCTAAAAAACAGGAGTGGCAAGCCATGCCCAAGAAGCAAGAAGGAGAAGCTATGCCGTCTTCAAGCAAAAATGATGATGAGCTTGCTAAACCTGCAACAACCAAAAAGAGTAGGACGCCCTCAAATGGACCAAATACACCCGTCTTCCGATACATCTCGATGTCGAGAAGAATGAATGGTCAATCCCCATTTGAAACTAGAGCAAGCAAAGCCGATGCACAGCGGCGCAAGGATAATATAAAGTTGCTTAAGACGAATGCAGTTTTGCCTCTGACACAGCTAGGCAACGCTAAGGTTGTAAGACCACCACAAGGCTTCATAAGAGCTCTGCCAAAGGGGGTGGAACCAAGCTTTCTTCCAACAAAGAGGACCGAAGAAGGTTTTGATCGAATTGCCTACAAACTCATGTCAAAGGCTGGGTACAACTTCGCTTCTTCTTCGAATCCTGGAAAGAAGGCTTCAAACACAATCAATGACAAAGAACGTGACCTCACCGAGACTCAAAAGAAGTTGAAGAAGCATGGTTACGGAGTGGACAACAACAAAGCTAGACCTGGCTTCACACCCAATGCACCCGTGAAGATTTCTAGCAAAGTGAAAAATGCGAGCACTCAACACATCAGCGTGAGCATTGAGCAAGATCAAAAAGAGCTTAAACTCACCCCCCAGCTGTCAGTCTTCGATAGGATGAATCGTTCAAGACCCAGAATGTCAGCACTTAATCGCATTGGTGGTCAAAACCGAACCTCCGTCTTCAAGAGGCTTACCATGCCAACATCCCAAAGCTCTGTTTTTGAAAGGTTGTCAAAACCTAAGAAGCGAAGCAACAAGGCTAGCTCTCCTCCTCGTCTGTCAGCTTTGGAAAGACTTGAAGACAACAAGAAGCTTTCTAGAAATAGGGAGACAACGTCAAAGGAAGAAAAGCTCGACGGGCTAGCAGAAAAAGGTGATATTTGAAGCTCAATTCTTATTCCTTCGAGGATGAAGCGTCAAGAAATCTTGGAGGTTGACACAAATGGACCGCTGAAAGTAAGAAGGCGCATCATCATCCATACTAGACAATCTCCATGCCAACAAGCCCAAGGGGATGGCATTGAAGGGGAGGTCCAAGACATCTTCTCCGTCACTATCCAAGAAGACAAAGAAGATGAAATCCCTAGGGAAGACGTCACTTCTGGCTATTTTGACTCAAAGTCTTCACCTCGATCGTTGGGGGCACGTTCTAAGTTAAGCGAAGATGAAGGATTGACTCATGTCGCTCCAAAGAAATTACACATGAAGCCTACGTTGCATCCATAAATTCACCAGTTGGAAAGGGGGCAAGAAACCATTGTTAACACACTTTTAAGCCTAGATGAAGCTAAGATTGGCAACATGATCGAAACTAATTTAATTCAAGAAGTCATGAACTCGGGACGGAACTTAAATGTTGCCCTAAAAAAATCAGGGCAACTCCATGCTTGCATAGAGTTTCGTGACTCAAAATAATACAAAGCTCGAGATAACAGCGCTAAAGAAGAGGTCCAAGATGTCTTCCATATCACGATCCATAAAGGCAAAGAAGACGAAATCATCGAGGAAGATGTCACTGTTGCGCCACCACAGCTTGAAGATGGGGGGCAAGCCACGGTTGATGATCTCAAGGAACTCAACTTAGGCACAAGTGAAGAACCAAAGCCTATCTCTGTAAGTGCACTACTAAGTGCAGACGAGATAGAGGAATATTACCAGCTGTTATTAGAGTACAAAGACGTATTTGCTTGGACTTACAAAGAAAAGCCCGACCTTGACCCTATCATCGCTGTGCATCATCTTGCAGTCAAGCCTGGAATGCGACCGATAAAGCAAACTCAAAGACGCTATCGATCTAAGCTCATCTCACAAATTGAGACTGAGATTGACAAGCCAATCGAGGCAGGCTTCATTCGAGAAGTGCAATACCCTAAGTGGATCTCCAACATTATCATTGTCCTTAAGAAATCTGGACAAATACGTGTATGCGTAGACTTCCGAGACCTCAACGATGCTTGCCCGAAGGACAACTTCACCTTGCCAATCATTGAAATCATGGTGGATGCAACCACTGGCCACGAGGCACTGTCATTCATGGACGGCTCTTCTGGGTACAATCAAATTTGCATGGCTCTCGAAGACGAGGAACTAACAGCCTTCCGCACTCCAAAAGGTATCTACTGCTACAAGATGCCCTTTGGTTTAAAGAACGCTAGAGCTACATATCAACGCGCTATGCAGAAAATCTTCAATGACATGCTACACAAAAACATAGAATGTTACGTAGACGATGTGGTGGTCAAGACAAAGAAAAGATCAGATCACTTAAAAGATTTACAAATAGTGTTCGAAAGGCTGTGAAACTACAACCTCAAGATGAACCCGTTGAAATGTGCATTTGGCGTCACCTCTGGAAAGTTCCTCGGCTTCATTGTTAAGCACCGTGGCATTGAAGTGGACCAATCAAAGATCAAGGCCATTCAAAGCATGCCTGAGCCAAGAAACCTGCGCAAACTGAAAAGTCTACAAGGACGACTAGCCTCCATTAGACGTTTCATCTCCAACCTTGCGGGGCGTTGTCAATCGTTCAGTCGACTCATGAAGAAGGATGTTCCGTTCGTATGGTACGAAGCATGCCATAATGCTTTTGAAAGCATAAAAAAGTATTTATCAAGTCCATCTGTCCTGGGAGGGCCTGTGCTTGGAAAGCCGCTCATATTGTACATCGCCACTCAGGAAAGTTCAGTTGGAGTACTCTTGGCACAAGAAAATGAATCCCAGAAAGAATGAGCACTCTACTACCTTAGTCGAACTCTCACCGACGCTGAGTTGAACTACTCCCCAATAGAAAAGATGTGCCTCACCTTGGTATTCACCATCCAGAAGCTCAGGCATTACATGCAGGCTTACACTATCCACCTGGTTGCTAAAGCTGACACGGTCAAATACATCATGTCCAAACCAATCTTGACAGGGCGACTCGCTAAATGGGCGTTGCTTCTTAATCAGTATGAGATCATCTACGTCCCAGCTAAAGCCGTCAAGGGACAAGCACTAGCAGACTTCCTTGTCGATCACCTAATCCCAGCCGATTAGAAAATCTCAAATGACTTGCCTGACGAGGATGTGCTCTACATCGACATCTTCCGAACATGGACGATGTTCTTCGACGAATCCGCACGAGCAGACGGAGCAGGGGCAGGAGTAGTATTCATGTTGCCACAAAGGCAAATACTACCTTACTCCTTCCAACTAAGCGAATTCTGCTCCAACAACGTCGCTGAGTACCAAGTACTAATCATTGGGCTCCAAATGGTGATCAACATGGAAATCACAGCCCTTGAGGTATATGGCGACTCCAAGCTCATAATTAATTAACTTTTAACTAAATATGAAGTGAGGAAGATGATCTCGTCCCATACTTCCGGCAGGCAACTCAATTACTACAAAAGTTTGAGGCCGTGACACTAGAACATGTGCCAAGAAAAGAAAATCAAATGGCAGACGCTCTCGCCAACCTAGCCTCAAGCTTGACACTAGGAGAAGACGAAGCTGCAGATATGCCAGTTTGCCAAAGATAGGTGATCCCGCTCATCACTTAAATGCCACTGGATGATACAAATGTTATCTCAGTACTTCCAGTCGACGCTGAAGAGTGGAGACAGCCGCTGATTGACTACTTGGAGCATGGAAAACTTCCAGACGATCCTAGACACCGCTCTGAAATACGTCGACGAGCACCTAGCTTCCTCTACTATAAAGGAACACCCTACCGACATTCTTTTGAAGGAGTACTTCTGAGATGCCTAGGTGAGGAAGAAGCCAATCAAGCCATGGAAAAAAGCACACTCAGGTGTATACAGGGCGCATCAGTTTGGACCGAAGCTACATTTCCAGCTCAAAAGGATGGGTTACTACTGGCTAAGCATGGTGAAGGATTGTTTGAAACACGCCAAAAGGTGCCAAGCCTGCCAATTCCATGCTAACTTCATACATCAACCACCTGAACCATTACACCCTACAGTTGCTTCATGGCCATTCAATGCATGGGGATTGGACATCGTAGGGCCGATTGCACCAAATCATCTGCAGGAGAAGCTTACATCCTAGCTGCAACAGATTACTTCTCCAAGTGGGCTGAAGCCATACCCCTAAGGGAAGTCAAGAAGGAAACTATCGTCCGTTTCATTAAGGAACATATTATCCACCCATATGGTGTGCCTCGCTACATCGTCACTGACAATGGAAAACAGTTCTCCAACCGACTCGTGGACGAGCTCTGCGAGAAATACAAGTTCAAACAGCACAAGTCTTCCATGTATCATGCTCCGACCAACGGTCTTGCAGAGGCATTCAACAAGACATTGTGTAACCTCCTAAAGAAGATGATCAGCCAAACAAAGATAGACTGGCACGAAAAAATAAGCGAAGCACTTTGGGCATATAGGACGACACATAGGACTCCTACCCAAGCTACGCCATATTCTCTTGTGTATAGTGTAGAAGCTATTTTACCACTCGAAAGTCAAATCCCTTCACTAAGAATGGCTATACAAGAAGGCTTGACTAATGAAGAGAATGCAAAGTTGCACCTTCAAGAGTTGGAAGCACTCGATGAAAGAAGGCTCGAAGCTCAACAACACTTGGAATGCTACCAAGTACGGCTATCCAAGGCATTCAACAAGAAGGTCCGCCCAAGGTATTTCCAAGTTGGAGATCTCATCCTCGCATTGCGTAAGCCTATCATCACAACTCATAAGACAAAAAGCAAGTTCACATCAAAGTGGGATGGACCATACGTAATACAAAAGCCCTACACCAACGGTGCCTACTTAATCATGGCAGAAGACAGCTTGAAGATCGGCCCCATCAATGGCAGATTCTTGAAGCGCTACTACCCCTAAAACAAACACACAAAGCTCTTCAACTGCATGAGCTTAAACTGCACACGGTACAATGCTCCTGGCCCACAAGAGCATAAACTGTGTGCGGCAAAATCATCATCAAAATCACCATTAAAACCATCTACAAAAAACAAAAAAAAAAAAAAATCACTCATTTGAACTACGTCATGACTTGATCCCTCCTCAACCGAGGGTACGTAGGCAACTTGAAACTTCAAAACTTCAAGTACAGTCACATCACCAACAAAAAAACACAAACACTTTGAAGAATAAAAAGCAAATTCAAAATGTGAATACTTTATTTCTTTAAAGGAATGATTTGGTTACAAAGTCGTATTACAAAGGTGATCATCACACCAACGTCACCATCGAGGGAAAACCATGACCAAAAGGCACTACTGCAAGCTGTCATGGCACTCCTCCTCGCCCAAGCTGTCATGCCCTCCACAAGCTTTTCTTCTCCCGCTGCAATGACTATGCAAATGATGGTCTCCAGAGAAACAAATGAACATGGTCCGCATGCGGAGAGTGCAGTACAGTGAGGAAGCCCACTGAGGAACCCATATGTGCCATCTTTAAGCCACTACTCACAAGTGCATGCTACTATTAGCAAGTCAAAAAAAAAAAAAAAAAAAAAAACAGGGAAATGGGTTGTGGCGACAGAATGATGCTTCCAGTCACCATGGAAATGGGTGCACTAGTCACCACCTTAAAGGAAATGGTGCATCAGGCACCATCTAAGTCAGATATATGTTTTATTTGTATTTAGCACAACATACTGAATAAAAT
Organism: Heteromeles arbutifolia; assembly: GCA_024362995.1. Classification (NCBI taxonomy): domain Eukaryota; kingdom Viridiplantae; phylum Streptophyta; class Magnoliopsida; order Rosales; family Rosaceae; genus Heteromeles; species Heteromeles arbutifolia. The sequence goes on from JANCRC010000005.1 coordinate 27,371,934, forward strand.
AAAGCATGTCCATTGATATCTCTAAGAAATTACAAGTATGTACCAAAAAAAAAAAAAAAGGGAAAAGAAAAGAAAAGAAGAAAAAGGGAGCCTCCACAAATGTCACTCATGTGAAGCCTCAGTGCTCGGTAGAACCCTAGAAGAATGAGGCATTGGAGATAGATTATTCAGAGCCTCAATACTTGGTTAAACTCCAGATGTTGAAGGCAAAAGGTGCCTCTGGAAGAAAGCCACAAACCTCTAATGGTCACTTTGAATCCGACCTTCGGATTCCTACAGCTGATCAAGTTTTCTCTTCATACTTGTTGAATAATTATCTGCAAGCTTGAGCAACCCTCTATTCTCACACTTGAGCCACTTGATCTCTCGTCCAAGACTTGCCACCTCGGCTGTTAATGATTCAACTTGGCGAGTTCGAGCAAGTAGACGTTGGCCCATATTGGACACAGAGCCCGCACATTGAACACTGAGAGCCCGGGACTCTTGAACAGCCAACTCATCAGACCGTCTTGAAAGCAACCTATTATCTCTAGGAGTGAAGAGGTTCTTAGCTACTACTGTAGCCATTGTCGCATCCCCCATCATAGAGTCTTCAACTGTAAGAGGGCCATTAGAAGATAACAAGGATGGGCGCCATATATTACCTTGACGCGACGTACCTGTATCACTCATGAGACTCAAATCTAGGCAAATGTTAGATGGGTAAGCCATTTTCAGAAATGGTAAAAGAAAAGGGTTGAATGGAGTAAAATCTCAGAAATACACCAAAGATAATTCTCACAAGCGAGCAATCTTCAAAGTATGCATGTTGGATGTGATCGACACCCCTATAAAAGGAGAGGTAACACAACCACTAATTCAAAAATCGAAGAGACACTACTCTCTAAATTTCAAAAGCTGGATTTTCCTGCATAAAGTCCGTCAACACTTTTCAGACGCAATCTCAGTTTTTCAAATAGCACGTGCAACTTTATCAAAGATCTCTGACAAAGTTGAAAACGCGTAAAGTCCACTATTCCAACTACCACACTTTGCCAACAAACGTGGGAGACAAGGCCTCCCCCGCACCACTACCTACTATTGCGCCCTTCCCTATATATGTCGACCTTCATCCTCCATGGCAAGGCACACATCCAAGATGCCTGACTCTTCTTCCTCGTCGAGAAGGTATCTGCAACCAAGCCTTTCAGCATACTCAGTTGTTTTCCTCTTCGAGAACACCTCTTCGATCAAGTCACTCAAAATGATCAGCTTATTTCCTTAACCAGAAACCCCTCTTGATCGAATAGTTTACATCCTCATCAAAATCTTATACTCTTTCCTCCAAGAGCAAAAGTACCTCATATCATCAGGGTTGAGAGCAAGAGTATCTCATAATATGCTTTCTCCCTATCCTTTTCTTTGTCCTCCCTCTTCACTGCAAGACAAGGAGAAAGAGAGCAATCAGCTAGTGCCTGGAATCAACCTTCCGAGTTAGAACCGACTGCCTAGAACCCCTTCCCTGATTACTTACCTAGCCTTGCTCTCAAGTACTCATGTTCAACATCTTGTGCTTCCAGAGAAGATACCACATCCGCCTAGAGAACAGGCAAGGGAAACTGATACATTGAAGCATGTGGAGACAAGCGCAACCAATACATGTACCGATCCATCCGCTGCTTCTTCAAAAGCAAACGTATCTCATATCATCAGGGTCAAAAGCAAAGGTATCTCATATCATCAGGGTCAAAAGCAAAGGTATCTCATATCATGCTTTTTCCCTGTCTTTTCCTTTGCCTTTGCCCTTGCTCTTGCTTGCAGGATGAGGACAAAGAAAGCAGTTAGTCGGAACCTGCAATCAAACTTCCAATCTAGAACTGACTGCCTGGAAACCTTGCCTGATTACTTTCCTAGCATTGCTCTCGAGCACTCATCCTCAATTGTTGTCAAGGTCACAAATTTCTCCGGCAAATACCTCATGACAGTGGATCAGATATTGGCCATTTGCACTGAAGCTGCCAAGCAGGGATGAGTCGCTAAGAAGTAGTGCTATGAATGACTATTCAAATGCAAAGGTTGCGCACCACTTCTGCTATGCCACAAATTGAAGCAGAAGATTCAATAATGAGCTGGAACAGGCCACTACAACACAACGTTTTTCCTGCAGAACCGCATAATCCAGATGGAAGAGTCTAAGTCAGATCCAAGCTCGGCATCACTACCCTATCTAAAGGACTCAAGAAGTTTCAACAACCTTTCACTGGCACCGTCGTCGAAGAGCAAAGCCTCGCCGTGCAACGTTGCCAACTCACCACTACTTATTTGAAAGCAAAAGTATCTCATATCATCAGGGTCAAAAGCAAGAGTATCTCATATCATGCCCTATCCCTGTCCTTTTCTTTGTCTTTGTTCTTACCTACAGGACAAGGAGAAAGAGAGTACTCAGTCGGCATTTGGAATCAACCTTCCGGTCTAGAACCGACTGCCTGGAACCCCTTCCCTGATTGCTTACCTAGCATCGTTCTCGAGTACTCATCTTCAGTTGTTGATGTACTTCCAGATAAGATACCACATCTACCTGGAGAACAGATAAGACGAGTGACAATGAAACATCAATCTTGTGGATCATCAACAAACATAACAAATGTACGTGTTGATTCATTCCCTAACCCTCTTCAATATGAATTGGAAAAAATGAACAAAGAAACAGGTCGTCACCTCCACCTCGTGCCTGCCTGCCAGGTGTTCAAATCCTGAAACCGCTTGTGGTCCTGTCTAAGTTCAAGATCAACCCCCGACGGCCTTTGAAGATATCACAAAATCGATTCAAGATCAAGTGTCCACCACCCTTGAATCAAACCCACTTCAAGATCGAGTCTGTGGAAAGTAAGTTCACACCCTTGGAGGAAGCCAGAAAACCTTCCAGCCCAGTTCAAGATTAAGCCTGTGGAAAATCAACAATTGGAGGAAACCAGAAAACTTTCCAGCCAAATTCAAGATCAAGCCTCGGCGGCCCTTGGATCGACATCTACATTAAAGGACTTCAAAACGCATCTTCTACATGGGACAAACACATGTATACGACGCGCCTTGAAGTGGGGGCATTTGTAGACATTGAAATTTTGGTGAAATAAACGTTGACCATTGCATTGAAATTACAACTGTAGACATTGAAATTTCGGTGAAATAAATGTTGACCATTGTATTAAAATTACATCATTCACTCACTTCACCTACAACTTCCACTCAATTCACCTACAACTTCCACTCAATTCACCTACAACCTCCATTCATTTCACCAACAACATCCACACTCACTTCACCTACAACATCCACACTCAATTCACCTACAACCTTCCACCCATTTCACCTACAACATCCACTTACCTCATCAACAAAATTGGTGGTGGTGATTCATTCTCAAAGTCTATAAATAGGCTTATCCATCACAAGACAAAAAAACCAATTCACAAAATACATTTCTCTACTCCCAAATTGGAAGAGAATTCCCCAAATCCTTGAAGCTTTGAAACTCTAAGGCTCCCAAGCAAATCCCGAAGGATCAAGAAAGCTCTCTTCGTTCTTCGTCAAATCCTCCATCAAGATCAAGCCCCGACGGCCCTTGAAGAACTTCCACCAACTCAAGATCAAGCCCCGACGGCCCTTGAAGAATGTGTTCATCCTTCATTGTTCGTCATTCATATGTTCTTCAAGAACAACCCCAAAGGCCCTTGAAGATCGTTCATCGTTCGTCGTTCGTCGTTCATACCAACTTCAAGATCAAGCCCCAACGGCCCCTGAAGAAACATTCATCTACTTTCAGGATCAAGCCCCGACGGCCCCTGAAGAAACATCCATCTAACCTTCAAGATCAAGCCCCAACGGCCCTTAAAGAAACTTCATACGTTCATCCTAAGATCAAGCCCCGACGGCACTTTAGATCAACAACATCAACAAACCCACACATCTAACCGTTCTTCAACATCAAGCCCAAAAGCCCTTCAAGATCCGTTCATCACCATTCTTCAAGATCAAGCCCCAAAGGCCCCTTGAAGAAATTTCCAACCATTCATCCAAGATCAAGCCTCGACGGCCTTTGGATCAACAACACTACACATCTACACGTTTCTGAGATAGAATAAGAGGAACAAATTGTAAAAGAGATTGTAACCCCAAAAATTAATACAAAATATTATTTTGTACATGTGTTCTTGTCTCTTTCATCGCAGGAATTTTCGTGTTCACAATCACATGTGACGGATCTGAGACATAATGTCGAAGCATGGAAACATGAAACACATCGTGCACCTTAGACAACTCTGACGACAACTCAAGTCCGTAAGCTACCTCACCGACTCTCTTGGTGATCTGATAAGGTTCGATGTACCTAGGACTTAGTTTGTCTTTCTTCCCAAACCATACCACACCTCGCCATGGCGATAGCTTCAAAAATACCCAATCACCAACATTATACACTCGATCAGTGGTACTCCTGTCCGCTAAGCTTTTCTAGCAATCCTGGGTCGCTTTCAGGTTAAACTTAATAACCTGAACATTCTGAGTAGTCTCCTCTACTATCTCAGGGCCCACTAATACTCTTTCACCAACTTCTAACCAACACAAAGGTATACGACAAGGCCTGCCATAAAGTGCCTCGAATGGTGACATACCAATACTCGAATGAAAGCTGTTGTTGTAGGAAAACTCCATCAAATCCAACCGCTTATGCCAAGCGTCACCAAACTGCAAAACAGAAGATCTGAGCATATCCTCCATGGTCTGAATGGTCATCTCTGCTTAACCATCTGTCTGAGGGTAATATGACGTACTGTAGAATAATTTCGAACCAAGAGCTTCCTGGAATGATGTCCAGAACTTAGAAGAAAATCTAGGATCAAGATCCGAGATAATACTAACTAGAACGCCATGGTACTTCACGATCTTCAATAAGAACAACTCAGCTAATCAGCTTAAGGAATACTTTTCCCTCACAGGAATGAAATGCGCTGACTTAGTAAGTCGATCAACGATTACCCAAATTCCATCATAGCCATTCTAAGTATGAGGAAGCTCGTACACAAAATCCATAATGATATTTTCCCATTTCCACTGTGGAACAGGAAATGGCTGCATTAACCCAAACGGTTTCTTCCTTTCGGCTTTAACTTGCTGGCATATGGCACATCTACTCACATACTCGACAATTTCTCTTTTCATAACCGGCCAATAATAAAATGGTCAAATAGTATGATACATCTTAATACCTCTTGGGTGCATCGCATAAGCTGAACAGTGTGCTTCGTCCAAAAGTACTTTCTTCAACTCTGCATTATTCGGCACATACATCCTACTCCCATGCATAAGCATGCCGTCTGATTCTCTGATTCGAAGATCTTTCTTCTTTCCTTCATTTCTTAACCGAATAAGTTCCTGAGTTTCTTCATCATTAATCTGAGCCTCGAGCACTCTATCAATCAAAATTGGCCTGACCTGGAAACTAGCAAGTAAGGCTTCTTCATGATTTTCCACTCCCAATTCCACTCTAGTGGACCTCAAGTCTGCAAGAAGTAGACTAAGTGCATCAGCCACTACATTTGCACGACCTGGGCGATACTCAATCGTGCAATCATAATCACTTAGTAATTCAATCCACATTCGCTACCGAAGATTCAACTCTTTCTTAGTGAAAAGATACTTGAGACTCTTATGATCTATGAAGATCCTACATTTCTCGCCATGAAGATAATGTCTCCAAATCTTTAAAGCGAAAATAATAGCTGCCAACTCCAAATCATGAGTAGGGTAATTCTTTTCGTGAGGTTTCAACTGTCGCAAAGCATAAGCAATTACCCTATCATGCTGCATCAACACACAACCCAGACCAATCAAAGAAGCATCACAATAGATCTCGAAGTTACCGTTATCATCTGGAAGTGCTAAAATAGGTGCATGAGTGAGACAGTACTTCAAGTGCTGAAAACTTTGCTCACATTTATCATCCCACTCAAACTTAACATATTTCCTCGTCAATCTCGATAACGGTAAAGCAATAATCGAGAAATCCTTAACATCTTTACGCGCGGCCACGCATAGGGAACCCTGACAAAAATAGTAACGACAGTTAGGAATATTCTCCCTTTTTCTTCGATGGTCCTCGTCGGTTGTCGCAATCCGCCGTCGTCTAAACTTCAAATTTTCGTCGGTTTCTGGAAAATTTTCAAAACCTTATAACTTCTTCATTTTTTCACCATTTTCTATGAAACAAGTTCTATTACGAAGAACTCATCAAGATGAACAAAACCATACCTGCCTCGACCCCCAACTCGCCGAAGATTCGTCAGAAAAAGCCTCGAGATTTCGGCCAAAACTAAAACTCTCCGATCTCGCGATTCCGACGTCTAATTTCTTCCAACAAACTACTCCGAGCTTCCTTAGGACCTCCTAAAGCTCCCTATGGGCTTAAAATCCCCAAAAACACAAGGTTTTACTTGAGCATAAATAGTGACAAAATCGGAGGTTAGGGTTTTCACGGGTTTTCAAGGGTTTCCTTACCTGAAATTGGTACCACTCAGCTCGCAATGACACAAGGAACATGATGATGTCTTCAAAACCTTCGATCTGCCACATTTGGAGGGTCTATGGAGTTGGTCCGTACAGGAGAGAAAAGAGAGAGTGAGTCCGAGAGAGAAAGCACAGGAATGTGATAGAGAGAAGTGAAGTGGATATGTGTGTGTGGTCCAAAACTCACCACCCAATCCCAACTAAGAAAATATCTTAGTTCCAAAAGCTTAGTGAAATAATGAATGTGTCCATTTCCAACTTAACACACCCCAACCAAAGACGTCTAAGGGTATTATCGTCTTTTCACGCTAACGATATAAAATTTTCCGGGACGGGCTGTCACAATAAGATTCTCATTTAATTGAAACATACCAAACTCATTAAACACTCTAACCAAAAGCTTATGCCAATTATTAAGCTAATTAGTGCACTAGAAATTTAGAGATGTCAAATGATCAAGAAAAGGAAAATGAAGAGGTTTGGATGACTACAGAGGAGTAGATGGGGGTGCAGAATGACAACCGTGGGAGATGGAAAAATTTTTAAAGAGAGAGAGAAAGGGATTTGCTCCATGGAGATGATGGACTGGTTAGCGTTTTATTTTTTATTTTTAAGTAGATTGAGTTGAGTTTTGATAAGTAGGGGCAGTTTCGGAAATAATGTTGGGTGTAAATAGATAATGATAGATAAATCAAATACAATGTGGATATAAAAAGTAAGCTGGGTGTTGAGATACAAAATATGGGTTCAAATAAAATTTCCCTTTTTCTAATAGATATGATATTTTTTAGGGTAAATTACACAAAACTACCTCAACTATTGGTCTCACGACACTATCATACCTCATCTTTTAAAATTGACAATGTCATACCTCATCTTTAGAATTTGGTCCAATGTTATACCTTCCGTCAGTTGTTGATGCGATGTAAAACAGCACTCAAATTAAACCCTCGTGTTGACAATTGTAGTATAGATGCAAGTAGGGATCGTTCTGGACCGGGGATTAGGAGAGATTGCTAATCTACGCTAAACTAACTTTAAAACATAAAAACAAACTTAAAAACACTTAACATGACTCACAAGACTCAAAACAAACTTAAAAGACTCAAAACAGCTTAAAATAGCCAAATAGACTCAAAACAGACACTAGGGACTGATTTGGACGAATTCTAGACTAGTAGGACTCAAAACACTAAATTGGACAGATTTAAACACACTTCTAACTAATCTAACACAAGAAAGTAAAAGGGGATTGGGTTTTGGACGAAATTAAGCTAAAAACAAAACAGTTACTAAAATTAAACAGATTTGCACGAAATTGGATTAAATTGGATGGATGATGGACTAGCTAGAGGGTTCTTCTCCACACATGACACACTTGCATACAAATCGATCTCCAGTTGCTATTTCAATAAACCATGAATGACAATGCCCCAGATTAACCGTGCCATCACTAATTAACCCTCAGATTTTCCTTTAGTTATTGGATTGGATGGACATCATTCGACAACCCAAAGCATTCTTCAAAAGCTCCCTACATGCACATCATAATAGAGATACAATCAAAGATCATTACGTTCTATGAAAATTATAAGCATTGACAAAGCATTCGTAACTATGACATCATGATACTCATGCTAGGAATTTAACTTAACACGAACGTGACCAGCAACCTTCACTACTTGTGAATATAAGTTTGTAACGATTATGTGAAACTCCCTTATATTCTAGCATTAGATTCAAGCATGAAAACTAAGTTGGCCTCCTTAATCAACATACAATAATAAGTTTTGAATAAAATAGTTAAGCAAATTGCATTCACACTTTATGAAATCACAACTGGAATTAATCAATTCATATTGCAAATACTTCATGGCTTTGAAATTCCCCCTACCTAAAAAGGGTTTAGCTCTTCATGTTCACAGCAAAACAAAGAGAAATTAAATTAAACATTGAAAACAAAGATAGATTACACCTAGAAATGTTCCAGCAATCCAACGTCTTGAATGGCTAGGCACGACCTCAAGTTAGTCCTCTCATTCTTCCTTTGTAAAGCTGCAGCACAAGGGGTTAAGGTGTGTAGAATGGGTGGTGATGGGTGGTAGAGGATGGATAGGTAGATAGGTCGATGGAATGGATGCAAAGAATGTGTTCAAAATTGTCCCCCCTCTTCCAAAGGCTGCAGCATATGTATTTAAAGGTAGGGAAGGCACGATTTTGATGTGTTTTAGGGAAGGAAATAACTTAGCTATTTTGTCCTATAATTAAAAGTCAGAAATTAATGGAAAATAGGCAAGTAAGGTGCAGGAATTAAAGAGAATAGGAAAGGAAATTTGGCAAAAGAGTGTAGGACATATTTAGGAATGTGTTTTGAGGCACAAAATAGGTAGAAATCCTCTCCCCTTGTGTGGCAAGAATTGAAAAAAAAGGGAATGTAATTTTGGGTCAGAAAATAGGTAAGAAGAGGATCCCTTGTGTGGCAAGGTTGTGGAGAGAAAGGGAAAGGCAATTATGTGGCAGATTTTGGAAGAAAGGGAAATGAGATATGCGGCAAGGTTAGGGAAAGGTCCTAGGACTTCTAGAAACATGTAATTAGGCAACCTAACATGTTTTGGAACCCTTTTATGGCTGGAACATAGGTGAGGAAGGATTAGGAAACGTCTAAGCCAAGAATAGAAACTTTCAAGAATGGAAACCTCAAAGAATAGAAACTTCCAACTTTAGAAACTTTGGCTTCCAATTTTGAACTCTTCATTCTTCATTCAATCCTAAGCTTATTTGATCTTCAATTTCGTCCATCCACTTAGCTCCAAGCATGTGCTAACCATCCAATGCCCAAAACTGCTCCAAAAGGCTCCAAAATGCACTTTCTTGCATACTTTGCACATTAGACCTACAAACACACAAAAATAGCTTAAAATACTAAAATAACTAAGAACTAACAATGTAAATGCAAGGAAACAAGCTAACTAAGTGATGTAAATATGCTCCTATCAGTTGTCTATTAATTCCTCTGTTAAATGCTGACATGACTTAAGGCGGGGCCCACTTTCTATTAAAAAATTGATAAAATATTATTAAAAACTAAAAAAAAATCATTTAATATTTTTTAAATATTAAAATAATAAAGAAAAGTAAAAAAAACAAAACAAAACAAAACAAAAAAACCCTCAGTTCGTCCTTTCCCCCTCTCTCTTCTCCCACATCTTCATCTTCTTCCCCCTACCTGCAATCCAAAAAAAAGAAAGAAAAAAAAAAACAATTTGTCTTCCCCCCACACCCACCCTCAGTTTTTTTTCCCCCATCCCCACCCCTTTTCTCCCCCACCTGAGCCCAACCTGCAACCTGGAAAAAATAAATAAATAAACCCATCTTCATCTTCCCTCCGCACCCAACCTCTCACCCACCCTCTTCCCTCCTCTACACACGCCACTCCTTAAATCCACACCCATTTCCCCCATTTTCTCCGCGCCCAAGTTCTCCACCCGCAGAATCGGCCTGGCGAATGGGGTTTCCTGATTCCACCTCACGAACTCGGCGATGGCGGCGTGGACGGGATCTGGGTTTTTTTTTTTTTTCTGGGTTGCAGGTAGTGGGTGCGAGGGTGGATGCAGAGGGTTTAGGGAAGACGGGAGGGGGGAAGAAATGGGTGGGTTGCAGTGAAGGGGGTCGGGGAAGATGAAGATGGGTTTTTTTTTTTTTTTCTACGTTGCAGGTTGGGCTCAGGTAGGGGAGAAAAGGGGGTGGGAGGGGTAGGGAGAGGGGAAGAAAAACTGAGGGTGGGTGCGGGGGGAAGACAAATTGGTTTTTTCTTCTTCTTTTTTCTGGGTTGCAGGTTGGGGGATGAAGATGAAGATGAGGGAGAAGAGAAAGAGAGGGGGGGAAGGGACAAACTGAGGGTTTTGTTTTCTTTTTTTACTTTTCTTTATTTTTTAATATTTAAAAATATTAAATGATTTTTTTTTAGTTTTTAATAATATTTTATTAATTTTTTAATTGAAAGTCGGTCCTGAATCAAGCCACGTCAGCATTTAACTGAGAAATTCATGGCCAAGCTAACGGAAGGTATAATATTGGACCAAATTCTAAAGATGAGGTATGACACTGTCAATTTTAAAAGATGAGTTATGATAGTGTCGTGACACCAATAGTTAAGGTAGTTTTTTGTCATTTACCCTATTTTTTATATTAAGAGGTGAAAGAGTGGGCAAAATTTTATAAATTTGGTTTAAATTCGAATTTGGTGAGAATCGAACTTAAAATCTCTTACAAGTATAAGAAATACCACTAAACCGTAAAACTAGAGATAGACTTTTTTTTTCTGATACAAATAATGCCTCAAGGACTAATAAAGAAAGAAAATGAAAGTCAAAATGTATAAACTGAAGGATAAATTACAGTTTACACCCTTAAGTTTAGGTGTAAATGCAACCTCATACAACATCTTTAAAACATTTCAACCAATTCCTTAGATTTTATTTCAATTTCATACAACTGTTAGTCAATCCATTAAGTTGACAATTAAGTGATGACGTTGAAAATATAGGACTCTTATATTTTGTTGATGTGGCAAATAAAAGAATTAAATATTAAAAACTAATTTAAAACAAAGTGGGTCCCACCCATCTTCTTCTTCATGTTTCCAATGAGGTTTTGAAAAGGGATGTGATATCAACACACCCTTTTTCATTTCTCATACATCTTTTAAATTTTCGATCGTCAGATCGGATGAAATGAAGAAGATCAACGAACAGAAATTGTGAGAACACACCCCTTTGAAAACCCAGATGAGCAGCGATATGGGTTCTGAAAAATGGATCTGGGCTGCGATTTGTAACGGTGGGGAAGGATCAGACAGGATACGGTGGTTGTATAATTTACCTGAAATTAAAAATGACCAATATCAGGGAAAATTAAACCACTTAACATGGATGTCATTACCACTTAGTACTATGGTCTGGTGTATTCTTCTTCACTTGTAAATGAGAGGTCTTAGGTTCGATTATCTACAAAGGCGAATTTGAACCAAATTATTGCTAGTCATTGTGAGGCTAAGCCCACCCTTCCTCCCCTTTAGTATAAAAATATTGTTTGTTCAAAAAAAAAAAAATGGATGCCATTAATACACATTTGGATACTCAAAATAGTTTGGGGGTCTAAAAGTCACCCGAAAAATATTGAAAACATTCAAATTTGAAAATAGGATGACTTATCGTTTAACAAACAGAAATTTGCTTAGTTATATTAAAGTTATTGGACCTCAATCAATAAATAAAATCTTCATGTTAAACGTAATAACTGAGTGTGAAAATGGGCAATGGGTCTGCTATCCCCAAATGCACGTCTCGGCTGTGTCTCTTTATCTAATTTTTCAACACGTGTCATTAGACTTAACAGACCATTAACACTGTTAGGGTGCGTTTGTTTGCACTCACTAGCATTCACTAGACTGGACTAGACTAAGTGGCAGTCTAGTCTTGTGTTTGATACAAGCCAGGACAAGCTTTAATGAGACTCGTCCCGACTAAACGAGACTAAGCACTTCGCTAAAGCGTCTTAGCGAGACCCCCCGAAATCGGCCGCACTACTAAGCCAACTTTTTCCTGCTTCGTCCCTCCTTGCTTCGCCCCTCCCATCTACTTGTCCCTTGCAAGATTCGGAATCCATGTCCTATACACAAAATATGCCCTGCTTTGCCCCTCGCATCTACCATTCCAAATCCAGATCCTGCAAAAAAGGCAAAAAATTCTGCAATATTTCCATGTTCAAAACCAAATCAAAATCTAAAATTCTAAAAAAAAAAGCCAAAAAAAAAAAATTTTCAAAAATCGTTGTGCGTTTGAAATGCACAGCAATCGCTCTAATCACCCTGCACCTAGTCCAAACTCCCTGATCGCATACCTTCACCATTGACACCAGAGAAGCAGGCCCATGAATACCCAGATGACCCAGACTCTGATTTGGGTTTTGATTCGCCAATTGTGTCCCAGAAAAATTAGGAAGAAAAGAGGAAGATGAACAGAGAGAAATACAAAGAAAAATATGGAGATGAAGAGGGAGAGGGACGAATAAAAATTAGGAAGAAACAGAGAGAGAGGGATGAAGCAAAATAAGAAAGAAAAATAGGAGATTAGCGGAACAAAATTGGGAATGGTTGGGAGGTTTCTAGAATGAAAAAACCAGACAGTAGTAGTAATAAAATAATACTAAATATGTATTAAATAATATAAATTATTAATAAATATGAATTAAATAATATAATATTAGAATTTGTTATTATCTAGCTTTTTAGTCCGACACTGCACCAAACGCTTCACTAAGTTAGTCTAGCTTAATCTAGTCTGAGCCACTCCAGATTAGTCCCTAAAGCTAGTCCAGTCCGAAATAGTCCGCTACAACAAATGCACCCTTAAGGTCTTAGTTTGCACTTTTGTCGTAAAAGGACTCCTCTTATATTTTTTTACAATGGAAGGGTTTCAAACAATGAAAGCAAATCAAATTATTTGGAGCTAGTTTGGCATTGTTGTGTTTAAAATAAAAAATAAAAAAAAACTGTTTCTATTATGTTGTGTGAATAAATAGCTATAAAATAAAGTTGTTGAGTGTTTAGTAAAATTTTTCTTGTAAAAGTGCTTTTAACAAAAAAAAAAAAAAAAAAAAAAAAGTATCTAAGTGTTTGGTAAACTTTTATATAAATTGTTGTAAATATGTTAAATGACTAAAAAAGATATGGTATTTAATGTGATATAATAATTGCCAAAAAGAATAATGTAGGGCCAAAGATTGTAGTTTGTAAAATATATGGGGGTATACTTGCCTTTTGAAAATTTCATTAAATGGGCACTAATCATTAAGCTTTGAAAAAAAAAAAAATTTTTTAGAAACATGATAACTATCCTTCTGCTTTTCTATGTTTTTCTACTGTTATTAACCGTAGTTTAGAAGAGTAGTGTTATTCCCATTGCATTGTCTTATTTTTTCCACCCACCTTAACTTAAAAAGTGTATTTACAAATTCACCCTCATGCAAAAATGACTCTAAGGACCTAAAATGTCAACCAACCAGAGTTCACCACATAAGCATAGTAATTTTTTACCAACAAAAAATATTATTGATTTTCTTTATAAAAATAAAAAGTGAATATAATTAAAAAACAAAGAAAAATCAAAATCACATCAGATCCCCATTTGTCAAGTCCACACCCGCCGTACATTCTGCGGCATGGCGGCACTGATCCCGACTCCATCATGTTAGGTACTCAAGCCCAAGGGAAGAGCCCAATCCAAAAGATTAGTCCAATAAGTGGGATGACCCCAAGGACTTAAGAACCCCTACACCCCCATAAGTGTAGTCGATGTAGGATCATAACATTACACCACCCTTCGGAGGACCCGATGCCCACGGCGGTAATCACATCGCCCAGTCCCTCGTCACCAAGTCTCTTAGAACCCATACTCCTAAGGCGGTAATCACGAGGCGGCACGTCACGTCACCAAGACCCGCAGCGTCGGGCACCTAAGCTCTGGTACCAATATTAGGTACTCAAGCCCAAGGGAAGAGCCCAACCCAAAAGATTAGTCCAATAACTGGGAGGACCCCAAGGACTTAAGAACCCCTACATCCCCATAAGTGTAGTCGATGTGGGATCATAACACATCAATCTATCTTCTCTCTCTCTCTCTCTCTCTCTTCCTCACGAGGTGTTGCCATGTTCTCCTGACTAGTTCGCGACAGTTATTTAATAAAGATGGTTTAGAACCGTGGTAGTTCCACAATGGTCGAGGATTTGGGCGGTGGTGTTTGTGCGGCTGGGAATTGGGTAGTGGTGTTTGTGTGTTTGGGGTTTTAGGGTGTTGTAAGACTGTGAGGGGTTTGAGTTTAGGGTTTGTTATTGCTGTTATATTTTTTAGTTAAAAGACAAACTTTTTTTTTTTTTTGCTAGAAAAGGAAAGAACTATATTAAAGAGAAAAACCCCTAGGACAACCTATTTGAGTACAATCAAATAGGTAGGCTGGACGAGCAGCCAACGAAATAATGTTATCCCAAACATGGAAGCCATTAACTAAGAAACCAACACTTATGCTGCATTTGCTAGAAAATTGGCTTCTCTGAAGACATGCTTCCAACAAATATCCTCAAAGAAGCCCACCATCCGTCGAATATCAGCAAGAATGGTCCTCAGTCTCCAGAGAGCATGATAGGCACCATGAATAGCCTTAATAACTAACTTAGAGTCACCTTCAACAATGATGCGCTTAAAACCCCTCCAGTTTGCCATCCAGAGACCATCATGAAGCACCAAACATTCTGCCACATTAATGGTATTATGTCCAACACTACGCGCCCCAGCAATGATGGGGGAACCATTCTCATTTCTAATCACAAAACCAGAAGTAACCAGCTGGTTAACCACCAAGCCATCAAAGTTGAGCTTGGCAAAACTAGTTTCTGGTGGATACCACCAAATGGAGTTGGGTTTCGCCTTCTGGTCACCAAAAGGCCCATTATGCATCAACAGATTAGCTATAAGATAATCTCTACCCATACTTAACACTGAATTCACAATTCTAGTGTAACTCGGATTTTTATTTTGAAAAACGACAAGGTTCCTTTCCTTCCAAATTTGCCAACAAATAAGGAGCGCCATATTTAACTCACTCAGATCGTTAATGTTTTTGCTGTCCAGGGAGATTAGCCAATTATTGAAATTAAGGGTTTGATTTATCTTTAAGGAGTCAGATATAGTGGGGCTGTTCCACACTTGTCTAGCAAAATCACTATTAACAAAAAGATGGCTAATGAATGCTTTCATCATCTGAGTTACAAAGAGGACAAATAGTAGGCATATTATTAATATATCTTGCCAAATGGTCTCTGGTTTGGAGTTTTCCCAAAATGAGAAGCCAACTAAATTTTTTTACTTTGTGAGGCAAGCTAAGATTCTACATTAGTTTTAAGAAGCTTGCTAGAATTAACATTGTTATTGATAGAGTTCTGTATCCAAGTTGCAGACTTGACAAAGAATTTACCATTAGCATTTGGTCCCCAATAGCATGAGTCAGTTTGAGAGGCTAATGGCAAAGGAATACTATAAATTTTGTTAACAACATCAACATTAACCACAGAAGATAACAATTGTCTATTCCATTGACCAGTAGCAATAAACTGGCTCACTTTCAGGTCATAAGCAACATTAGTAAGTTGGGTGCTAGATAAGAGATTGGTGAAAGGGAAAGGAAAAACTCAGTTATGGGTCCAGAAAAGAATATTTTCTCCATTTCTGACTACCCATCTCAATCTCATTCTAACAACTTCCCTAGCCTTGAGGATACCCTTCCACGCACAGGAATAATTTTGTCTAATTTTATTATTAAAAAAAAATCTTCATTTTTCAAATACTTATTTTTAACAATTTAAACCCACCAATTTTGATCTCCAATCAGGACTTTCCACCTAATTTAGCCAAGCAAGCATTGTTAAAGTGAACACTCTTACTAATGCCTAACCCTTCATTTTCCTTAGAGCAGCAAATTTTGTCCCACGCAACAGGGTTTAGTTTGCAGTCTTTTCCCCACAAAAATTTCCTACTCTCTCTATCAATAGCCTTGGTAATCTTTTTAGGGCATTTAAAGTAGGCCATAGTATGATTTGGAACACCCAAAAGGTTTGCTTTAATGAGAGTAAACCTCCCCGCCTTAGACGGAGTATTAGTCTTCCAACCGGATAATTTGTTCTGGATCTTAATAATAAGCTCTTTAGCATTAACAGGTCTTTCCAGAAAATTATATTGTTGATCCCTATGTATATGCCCATATGCTGGATTTGGAGGATATTGACAATATCATTCCTAGTATGATTTAGAGTGTTATTGGAGAAGTAAAGCGACGACTTATGGAAGTCTATTTTGTGTCCAGAGGTATAGGAAAAGTCATTAAGCACTTTAGCAATATTCCTAGCTGCAGTATTAGTAGCTTTAGCAAAGATCAGGCAGTCATTCGCAAACATCAGATTTGTAGCTCTAAACCCTCTAGGAGTAGTTAGCAAACCAACATTGTTTCTAGGAGACCCCAATTTTGTCTGTCTTATCAGGGGTTCCATAAATAAAATAAATATGTAGGGAAAAAGGGGGTCGCGCTGTCGAATGCCCCTCGATGGATGAAAATAGCCATGAGTTTTACCCTTAACTAACACAGAAAAGAAAGTGGACATAATACATTCCATAATGAGGTTAATCTAATGAGTATTGAATCCGAATCTTATTAAAATAGATTTAATATAATCCCAGCTAATAAAATCATAAGTTTTTTCAAGATCTAATTTGATAGCCATAGCACCATACTTACCTTTTTTGCCCTTAAATGACGAGAAGATTTCATGAGCAATCAGAATATTATCATGGATGCATCTGCCAAGAGCAAAGGCACCTTGATTCCTGGAAATGCAATGTTAGCAAAAGAAAAATTAATGAATTAAAATATACTAAAGGGTAACTTAGGAATATATATGGGTGGAGAGATAATATTGTTAGAGCAGCTCCAGCAGGAGCTTTTGCTCGATGGACAGGCTTCAGCACAGGGCCTGATTGCCCGAGGGAGGAAGTCCAACATTAGCTGGCGAGGGAGCCCGAGCAGGCCCGAGCGCCAGGTCTGTGGATTCGTGCCGGCCCGAACGCTTGAGGTGGTTCTGATGTCAGCTGACGTTAGACATTTTTTTAATTTTTTTTCTATCAAGTTCTGGACCGACCGTTGAGGTTGAGCATGTGGTAGAAAAGAGACTCGTGGGTGAGGCCGAAAACAAGGAAATTGTAGTTGGGTGCGCAGAGGCGGGTAAGGGCGCAGGATATGGAGGTGAGTTCCGGCGGGGACATGTGGGGTGCTGACGAGGTGTTTGATGATGAAATGGCGTAGTGAAGAAGTGCATCCAGGATGGCGGGCGGGAGGGGGAGTACGGAGGTGGGGGTGAGGGAGGAGATGGATAGGGTTTGGGGGATGATGGTGCTGATGAGAGTGAAGGTGAAGAAGGTGAAGAAGAAGAAGAGCCACGGGCGGTGGCTTCGGCCGTTTGTGGTGGGTTTGTGGATTGCTTGGGGGTGGAGGAGGATAAGCTTTGTGTTTGTGGTGGCGGTATTGGTGGTCTTCATTTCAACAGAGAGAGAGAGTCAGATGCTCTTTGCTTTTTCTTTTTTTAATTATCTTGGTATTATTTTATAAATAAATAAAATACTAATACTTTATTGCCAATTTCCAGGGCTATTCAGTGTAGGGGTGGAGATGCAATAGACGGTTACTGTTCATTAAGGGCAGTTACTGTTCACTGGGTGGATAGCATAGTGGATAGCCCTAGGGGCCCTCCACCACGGTGGAACTGCTCTTATGTGTTCAAATTTAATCGAAAGGTGGGAAAATAGGGTGGGTAGGGAAGATAAGGATGGTGGGTGGGCCTGGTAGCTCCCTTTAAGAGAAAACACTTTTTTTTTTTTTGCTTTATCAAATATATTTAATGTTCTAGATTTTTTTTAAGAGTTGTTTTTTTTTTAAAGCACCACAATCTCAAATCAGCTATTGATCTAGCCTAGTCTTGACTTTAGCATTTCGTATGTGCAAGATTTTTTCATTTTTGTCTTTTGCTTTTTGACAACGTCCAAGATTTCTTATAAGGTAGAAAACTAGTTGATACTAGAAGCACCATACACATTTTCTACATGTGTGAGAAGTTAACTAAGTAGTTACCGTGAAAAGGAGAAAAACTAGCTAGTAGAAGGATAAAGATGATTCTCTTAAACTTACCATGCCATAATACCCTTTGTTTAAGGAGTAACTGTTTAAATTAAAAAAAAAAGCTACTATCCTTAGTTGATAAAGATGATTCTCTTATTTTTATTTTCTTTAGTCCATCAATATTTTTTACACTAAGGGGAGGATGAGTTTGGCTAAACCATACAATGGGTAATTTAATTCGGTATCGAATTCGTCATCCACGAGATTTAAACCTAAGACCTCTCATTTCTAAGTGAATAAGATTACCACCTAACATTGAGTAGCAAAATTTCAAACAAATAAAAGAGGCATTAGTTGGTGGTACCACTACCAACTAACAATACTAATTATTTTTTTTTTTAATTTATATTCAGAACGCGACTGAGTGACAAATATTTCTTCTCTCAATTTTTTATACCAACCCATGTGTCACATGACATGCGCAATAACTACTCATTGAGCTGAAACCACTACTATATTGTAGAACTCAAGTTGGCTGGGAGAAAAAAAGATGAGAATTGGGAAAGGCCACACAGGATGTTTGTAAATTTGTCTCCACCCATAAAGCATCAATTCATTTAGCTTGTAAATACGTACTTGATTTTTTTCCCTCCCTTTTTCCGGTTGAAGTTTTTCATTGTCGCCATTTGCAAAGGATAGATACGGGTTCCAAACTGAAGTCCGATAGTACTACACAACACATGAGCTGGGGTCCGAACCGTAATTCGAAACAACACGAGTATAACAATCAAATCGCATATTGCAGTATATAACAATTACTCTCTTCTAAATTTGGAGAGGGGTGGTACGCTTGGCTATAAGTGCAATTGAGGGGAGAATTTGGTACCATTTTTTAATGTAGATGTTAGCTATGGTGTGGATTTGTGGGTTTGGGGCTACATGAGTTATGGTGTGAATTTGTGGGTTTGGTCTGTTGCATTCTTTAACTAGAGTAACGTTTTTACCAATTTAGGCCCGTACTAGGTCTGGTTCAATTAATTGTGGCTCATTTAAAAATATCTGTTTTTTTATTTATGGTCAATGGTTTCATTAGTACGGGCAAGTTCATTTCATATTATGGCAGAATGCCACTTGTATTATTGTTGAAAATAAACATATTTCTTTTTTAATATTCCTTTAATTTCATTTTGATGAGAGAATAAACAAGATTTTTTTTTCTTATTGTTTTTCTTGCACAAATATATAGTATTAAAATTTTTAGTATATTTCTTTATTTACATGACAAATTTTTCGACCTGCCGCAGCACACGTCATAAATACTTGTGAGATCCAAAGCGCACAGTTCATGGACTACTGCTTTTATTGACTAGCAAATCTTTATTGCAACGCATACTACATAAGTACCACGGGCAAATTGAAGGGTCATATATCTAATTCTGTACTTCAGCCTCTGCAGTGCCAGCTACTAGTTTTCCGTGATGGCCGTGCCCATGCTCGTGCTCCCAATGTCCGTGGCCATGCTCTCCATGTCCATAGCCTCCATATCCGTAGCCGCCATATCCATAGCCTCTGTGTCCATAGCCTCCATGTCCATAGCCGTGCTCATGCTTTCCATGTTTGTGCTCGTAGCCATGGCCATGTTCCCAATGTCCATAGCCATGCTTATGCCCTCCATGTCCGTGCCCGTATCCATGTTTATGCTTGTATCCGTGATAATGGTCACCATAGGTAGCCTTTTCAACGCTCTTCTCTTGAAAAAGAAAACAATTAAGTTGGATATCAAAAACTGCAAATTAAGCCTTGTAAGTGCTGTAGCAGTAACTACCGATGCTTGCAAAGTGACTAACCATCCGGATGTTCCCAAGTTACTCGTTTTCCCAACAAAAAATGTTAAGTTCGAGAAGAAAACAGGTGGGAAACTAAAGTCAAAATTCGTAGCATGCATGTTAAAACCTGCGATGATCTGTGCATGATGAATAAAATGTGCCTAGCAAAATTTACAAATGCGTAACCGAATAAAAGAAAAAAGAATTAATTTTAAGGGGTAAGTGGAGTTTAATCCTTGGCATAGATCAACTTTTCATAAAAACCTGATACAAGATAAAAAAATTTAAATTCGTCCCTTAACTGGATGTTCACCTCAGAATTAACATTAAAACTCATATTTCATTGGATTTAATGTCTTTAAGTGTATTTTAGTTCCTAAAATAGCCCCACAATTAATATTTAATTTGAGTGCTTCATTTCCTCCTATAAAATAAGAAATTCAGTTACATACCAAATAAGAAAACGAAATTATTGATTAGAATTCATAAAGTTTCATATCACAATGAAACAAAACTCTAAAAATCAAATTTTAATTAATACATCATACCAAATAAGTAAATAATGTACCTAAACCATGGTACCTATATATACCACAGTACCTATAGCATGGTACCTATATTATGGTACCTAATACATAGTTCTTGCAAATTAA
Source organism: Heteromeles arbutifolia (assembly GCA_024362995.1). Classification (NCBI taxonomy): domain Eukaryota; kingdom Viridiplantae; phylum Streptophyta; class Magnoliopsida; order Rosales; family Rosaceae; genus Heteromeles; species Heteromeles arbutifolia. The sequence continues at coordinate 27,392,671 of JANCRC010000005.1, forward strand.
AAAGACATTATTAGAATTTTAATGTATCTCAACCATGGTACCTATGTTGAATTAGTGTACCTCATTTCTATAGTGCGCCAAAATATAGAGGAGCTAATGGCATGAGAACTATTTGAAACCATGTGCAGCACAAATATGCAGATCGTATACAAATATTGAACTAATATATCAAGTATTCCACAAACAAACAACAAATCCTAACAAAAACCCATGTACACAATTTTAGTGGAAATGCTAAACTTCCTAGACAAAGAAACGAATCTGCACAACACCATAGAAGATGACGATAAAAGATTCATACAACTGAACTTTTGTGTTTAAAATGAACAACAATTGAAAATATATTAAGTAATAATTGCAGACTCATAACTCAGCATTTAAAATTTTTTATTGTCTATAATCACATGTCGGCAATGTTGGAAAAATAGAATCAATAAAACCACCCAAAAAAAATAAAAGCTGACATGGATAATATATATTGACATGGATGTATAGTTAAAGGACTATAATCAATAATTAATCTTGCATAAGACATTTTTCTAACTATAATCTTAACCAAGGATTAAAATCACATTTTCTATAATTTTAATTGAGAAAGCGAGTAGGAGCAGTCTCGGTCAGCTCCCGAGCGGAAACCTCAGAGAAGATAAGAACAGCAAAGACAAGACCCAGTGGAAGAAAAGTTTTTGAGGACGCCATGTTTGCTTATAATTAACAAAACGAGGTGATTGGATAGAATTATGAAGGTAAGAGATGATCGCAGAGTGAAGTGAATATCATGTGGTTTGGCTTTCTCTATTTATAGACCTTCAAAGTTAAGTCAAGGAGAGGGTAGATCTTTGGACACCCACTGTATTTCCAGTCCAGAAGCTTCTGGGGATCACATTCAAGATGTAACTGCATTTCAAATGGAGAGATTGTTGCTGCAGGAACCATCTATTGGGGCAATTCTGTTTCAAATGCAACCTGAAGTAGTTGAACAGCAGGAAGACACTCTCTTTGGTACAACAACAGCAATTGCGGTAGCTTTTACAACAATATGAAGTGGTCTTCCTTACTCCTAGTGCGTTACCTCTGGCTAGGTCGCATGACCACAGAATTCCCTTAATCGAAGGCAGTAGACCACCAAGTATAAGACCTTATAGGTATGGGTCTCTGCAAAAGACAGAAATTGAAAAATGTGTGCAGGAATTGTTGACTGCTGGTTTTATCAGAGTGAGTAATAGTCCTTATTCTTCTCCGGTTATTTTGGTTAAGAAAAAAGAAGGGACATGGAGGATGTGCATGGATTATCGAAGTTTAAACAACATCACTATTAAAGATAAATTTCCAATTCCATTGATTGACGAACTCTTGGATGAATTGTTTGGAGCTGAATTCTTTTCAAAGTTGGATCTCAGATCAAGCTACCATCAGATATGGATGCATCAGGATGACATTGAAAAAATTGCCTTTCGAACTCATGATGGCCATTATGAGTTTTTAGTCATGCCCTTTGGATTGACTAATGCCCCTGCAACTTTTCAGTGCTTAATGAATGAGATATTCACGCCACACCTTTGAAAGTTCATTTTGGTGTTTTTTGATGATATTCTGGTATATAGCAAGTCTTGGGAGCTGCATTTGGAGCATCTTAGAACAGTTTTTGAGATTTTACAGTCTCATACTCTTTTTGTCAAGCAGTCGAAATGTGCATTTGGGCAAACTCGAGTGGAATACTTAGGGTATATAGTATCAAAGGAAGGTGTTGCAGCTGATCCCTCCAAACTGGATGCTATAGCTAAGTGGCCTCTTCCTACTACTGTGAAAGCTTTACAAGTATTTCTTGGTTTGACAGGTTATTACAAGAAATTTATTCCTGATTTTGGGAAGATTATCAATCCATTGACAGTCCTTACTAAGAAGGATAATTGAAAGTGATGCATATGGTTATGGCATTGGGGCTGTTTTACAACAAAATGGAAAACCTACTGCATTTACCAGTAAAACATTGAGTGTGAGGAATCAATCATTATCTGCTTATGAAAGGGAGATGATGGCTATACTACATGCAATCAAGAAGTGGCAATCTTACCTTGTGGGCAGACACTTCATCACCAAGACAGACCACCATAGTTTGAAGTATTTCCTGCAAAATAGGGCCACCACTCATTTTCAACAGAAGTGGGTGTCTAAACTATTGGGTTTTGATTATGAAATCCAATATAAACAGGGTTGTGACAACCAAGTAGCTGATGCCTTGTCCAGAATTCCTCTAGATGCATCTGTTATTCAGCCAAGTCCTCCAATAGATCAGTTAGAACTCTTGGCTATTTCTTACCCTTATCCTAGCTGGATGGATGACTTGAGAAGGCACATTGAACAAGACTCTTGGTTCTTGGCAAAAATTCAAGAAGTGCAGAATGTTTCAGATTCATCTCCATTAACTATGTTGAAGTACAAAGTCGACAATGGTTTTCTCAAATACAAAGATAGAATTGTATTAAGTCCCAACAGTTCTTGGAGACAAATTGTGTTTGAAGAACGTCATAGCAGCCCTTCTGCAGGCCACCCCGGATTTTTAAAGACATATAAAAGGCTTTCAAGGTCTTTTGATTGGATTGGGATGAAAAAGGATATCAAAGACATGGTAGCTAATTGTCTGGTTTGTCAGCAGCAAAAGTATGAAACTTTAGCCCCTGCGGGTTTAATTCAGCCACTACCAATTCCTTCAAGAATCTGGACTGATATCTCAACGGACTTCATAGTAGGATTGCCTCCTTGTAGAGGTAAAACAATTATATGGGTGATTGTGGATAAACTATCCAAAATGCCCATTTTCTAGCTCTATCACATCCCTTCACTGTAGCATCAGTAGCTAATCTTTTTGTGGAACATATTTTCAAGTTACATGGAATGCCTGCTTCTATAATCTGTGATAGGGATCCAATCTTCATGAGTGCATTTTGGAAAGCATTTTTTACATTGCAAAGATCATCGTTGTGCCACAGCTCAGGGTACCACCCTCAAACAGATGGACAGACAAAGGTTGTTAATCAATGTCTAATGACTAACCTCATATGTTTTTGTAGTCTCCAACCCAAGAAGTGGTCTCTATGGTTACCATGGGCTGAATAGAGCTATAATACAACCCTTCATTTTGCTACAAAACTGTCTCCATATGAAGTAGTGTACGGACAACCTCTTCCACACCTTCATGTGTATAAAGCTGGAACAACTAAGTTGGAAATGGTTGACAGAAGTTTATTAGAACGGAATAGGACTGAAAGGGTTTTTCAGGTGAGGGATTTGGTATACTTGTTGTTGGTTCCTTATCAACATATGTCTTTGGCTTCTCATCCTTTCCATAAGCTGCAACCTCGATTTTATGCTCCATTTGAAATTCTGGCAAAAGTTGGTTCGTTGCTTACAAGTTGCGGCTTCCAGATACATCCAAGTTGCACCCGGTGTTTCATGTTTCTTGTTTGAAGAAACATTTGGGACCAAATATTCAACCTACGGTACCCTTACCAGTACTGACAAATGATGGGATTTTACAGGATGTACCAATGGCAATATTGGATAGAAGATTGGTTAAGAAGGGGAATGCAGCAAACATTGAAGTGTTAGTCCAATGGCAAATCAGACGGCTGAAGAAGCTACGTGGGAGGATTATGCATACTTGAAGCATCGATTCCCTTTAGTTGCTCAAATGTGATGACTTGAATTGCAGACTTTGCGATTTATACATTCAATGTACTATCTTTTGTGTTGTTTTAAGTCTTGTTGTACAAGCCTCATTTCAAGGGGGGGTATTGATAGAATGCTGACTAGGATGATGTGTCAGCACTATCGAATTGGTTAATTGGTTAGTTGGTTATAGTAAGAGATAAGGTTGTTAGTCAGTTTCTTAGTAGCTAAGTTGGTCCAGTTACTATATAAGGAAATTGTAAGAAGATAGAGGTTTGTTGAATGAAAAGTATACTGTAGTATTACATTATATCAATACATCGAGCAAGACGTGAAGTTGGGGTCTTATCAAATACGTATCAAATTCCCTCGAGTAGTTTGAACTCTATCAAAGCATGCTTTGTTTGGTTTGATGATATGTTGATACCACTACGTATTAAGTAAGAAATGAGCCATCTAACCTAGCTAGTAGGTCATCAAAATTTGTTTCTACGCAATATGTGGCAATGTGGTCATAGTTGTAGATGGCTTTTGCTAATTATGTGAAAAATGTAATTAAGCACCGATGTTTTTACTCCTTCGATCTACTTACTAATTAAACATGTTTTAGTTAAAAAATGGAGAAGAAACTCACGAGCTGAGATTTCAGAGGAGAGAAGGAGAACAGCAAATACTAGGCCAAGAAGAAGAAAAGTCATTGAGGATGCCATAATTTTCCGAACAATATTAATACAAAGGAAGCACAGTAATGGTTTCTGAAGGTTGTATGTAAGAGAGGATTGCTGTGTAGTATAATGTGGTTTGGCTCTCCCTATTTACAGACCTTTCTAACAGAGTGGGTGGGTATATATGGGGACGGATGCGAGGAAACCGAAATTTTCTAACACGGTTATATGAAAATGAGAATTTGGGCATATATGGGGACGGATTCGAGGAAACCGTAATTGTCCCCAATCCAGCTCACTATATTTTTTAATACTATATGCCTGTTTTCGGTAGTCATAGTTTTGTGTTTGAATGTTTTATGGTTTGATTCGTGATTTGGTAGTATTTTTTTTTCTTCATGATTATGGCCTTTTATGCTGCTTGCATTATGTGATCAAAACGTGTTTTCCATTAATTATGAATTATTGGTGAAATCGTTAACCCATACTCAATGTATTTATAATTATGCGGGCACAACCGATGGTTAATTTCGTGATTATAATATGAATAATATTCACAATTATGTGAATGAATATGAGTCCACGACACACTTGTCTCTGATCTGAATTCTAAAGTTAAATTTTAAAAAAAAAAACTTGTTCTTAAGTCTCTCGTTTGTGAATCTAGAGTATTCATATTTATAGAAGAGCTTCGATGAAAAGGGCTCTCACATAACAAAATTTTAATCAATTACACTCGATCAATTTTTTAAGGGAATTTTAACAAAAAGCTCCCGGTACTGTTCATTTTAACGAAAAATCACATTTTTACAGTAAAAAATCAATCCTGGTACTATTCATTTTACTCTTTATTTTGTCCTTATCGTTAAAATTCAAAGTTTTCAAATCATTTTCATTAGTTTTCCTATTTTTCAATTACAAGGATAAAAACAAGGGAGCAATGACACTATCGTAATTATATTGAATTTGGGCGCAATGATGGTATCGTAATTAGTTGAAGTTTGGTTCATAAATTATTGAAAACTGTTTCCTCATAAATTACCCGCAATTGTATCTTCATAAATTACCAGGAACCGTTTCTTCATCAATTACCAGCATTTTCTCAAACCTAATTCTATTATATGCTTTAAAAAATATTAAAAAGTGAGTGTCATAAAAATGTATGTAAAAATGTGTCTTTAGATCCTAACTCTTTAAAGAGTTCTACTTTTTTCTACTGCCCCACGTAGAAGCTACTTTCTAATTAAAAAACTATTGACGGTAAGTGAAGAAATAGTTGCATGAACCAAATTTCAACTTATAACCATGACTTTCAATGAAGCCAAATTCAATATAATCTTTTTCGGTCGAAAAAGAAAGTTCGATATGTGTTTTTGAATAAAAAAAATTGTGAGACATATTTTATTAGTTTTCTATATTTTCTTTGTTATTAAAATGGAATAGGCTACTCTGTGTGGAGAGATTTTTCAGTATGATCGGTACATAGGATGATACACCACGTGTCACTTTGTAAATTATGGGATATGTGTGCTAAAAAATTAATAACTTAAAAAATAAAATTTCTCACCGCTCCTGTTAAAACACGTGGTATACCACTTGTGTTTACGTCACAACTAAAACTTTCTCATCTCTGTGGAGCAATTCTAGAGTATGAAGACCGGGTCACGTGTTTCTTAGGGCCCACACGGATAAAACAACTTATAGCTACCCCGTTAATTTGAGTAGTGTTAGATATATCTTTTATTTGTATAATTATTTATACTATCTCTAATAAAAATAGAGCCAGTAATGTATGTAGATCTTATCTTTACTATAAAAATAATACAAATAGACAGTAAAAGTAGTACCTTTGCCTAACTTATTAGGTGGACCATCTCCCAAATAGAATGAGGTCAGGATTCTCCTGATGAGGATTTCCGAATTCTTTAATTACATCCGTTTACTATAAATTGTGCGGTTAGTTTTTGTCAAGTACTGTTTATATTTAATTTTAAATAAAAAAAATTTATATTGATTTCTAACCGTATGATATACGATAAACGGATGTGATTAAAGAATTCTCAAAATCTTTACAAAAAGAATCCGAAAAGAATTCTCATTTGGCCAAATAACCAATCCTGCATGTGGGCCAAGCGCCACAAACCTTTTTCCACCACAAAATCTACAAAGTCTCATCGCACTCTAGGCAACCGCATCAGTTTTGAGCTTCGTAGCAAACTGTACCGTGATTAAATGGAATTCAATTACAATTTTCATTTCACTAAATATTTTTAAAGATGATGTTTCAAATACGTGTTAACTGCACTGCACAGAGGGTCAAAGATATAAAAAAGTGATATTTGATATACATGTTTATTTGCAAAGAGTTATATATAATGATTAGGTATGCACAAATGCAAGTGGCCCAAAGGGTTACCTATCATAGTAGACACTATTTGACTTCTATATATTTCTAATTTCATGATTTAAACTTGCCACGCCGTCCATCTTGGAGTAAGACTTGAATTGTGATTCAATTACAACAACATATTACCACTTTTTTTACTTCTTTGGTCATCCTTTATATATTGAATGAAGCATCAATTAGTTCTACCAAACGAGCCCCAAATTCTTTCTAGTAATTGAGATTAGGCTCCGATTGTTTGATGATCCTCCATATATTTGATGAAGCTTCAGCTGGCTTCTACCAGACAACCCCTGATTTCTTTATGGTAATAGAGCTTGGTCTCTAATTGTTTATTGTCTGATTAGATTATTATAATATTTGGGTTGTTGGATATGTTGGGTTTGAATTGAGTTTTTGTTTTCGTTTTTCAGAGTGATGGATTTTTGAATGAAATGCACTCAACCCTGAATTCCAGTAGGGGTGGCTGAAGCAGTTGCCGGATATGACAAATGGCAGCCAAGGTTCCCTAAATTGCCCATCCTTTTAGTTTTATGAAGGATGACAATTTGATATATATATATATATATATAGAGAGAGAGAGAGAGAGAGAGAGAGAGAGAGAGAACTTCTTGACAGATTATGTTGCTAGATAGTTTTCTACGTACCTGACCAAAATAAAGTTTATCATGTTATTCTGTCCAAATATTGATTTGTAACAACGTTATGTAAATACTTTTTACACACCATTTTTATAACACACTTAGTCCTATATTTGAAGACTTATATACAGTACTTATAATTCGTTTGACATTCCGGGGCAAAGCGCGGGCTAAATCCCTAGTCACTTCTATATTGTAGAACTGAAGTTGGTTGGAAAAAAGAGATGAGAATCGGGAAAGGCCACACAGGATATGTTTGCAAATTTGTCTCCACCCATAAAGCATCAATTCATTTAGCTTGTAAATACGTACTTGATTTTTCCCCTCCCTTTTTCCGGTTGAAGTTTTTCATTGTCGCCATTTGCAAAGGATAGATACAGGTTCCAAACTGAAGTCCAATAGTACTACACAACACACGAGCTGGGGTCCGAACCTTAATTCGAAACAACACAAATATAACAAAAATCAAATCGCATATTGCAGTATATAACAATTACTCTATTCTAAATTTGGAGAGGGGTGGTACGCTTGGCTATAAGTGCAACTGAGGGGAGAATTTGGTTTTAGTTACGAGATTACCATTTTTTAACGTAGATATGAGCTATGGTGTGGATTTGTGGGTTTGGGGCTACAGGAGTTATGGTGTGAGTTTGTGGGTTTGGTATGTCGTGTTCCTTAACTACCAATTTAGGCCCGTACTAGGTCTGATTCAATAAATTGTGACTCATTTAAGCATATTTGTTTTTTTATTTATGGTCAATGGTTTCATTAGTACGGGCAAGTTCATTTTCATATTATGGCAATGATTTAAAGCAATGTTAAAAAGATAGTGGATTGAATGCCACTTACTGGTATTATTGTTGAAAATAAACATATTTCCTTTTTAATATTGCTTTAATTTCATTTTGATGAGAGAATAAACAAGATTTATTTTTCTTATTCTTTTTCTTGCACAAATATATAGTATTAAAACTTTTAGTATATTTCTTTAGGGAAATTTTATTTGAACACATATAACCTCTTTCTACACCAAACTTAAACTTTAAATGTTAATTATCTTTTTTACCTTGTAGTATAATTACCATCAAGTCCCAACATGAAATTAACAATGAAACTACAATTTATCAATAAACCCACACCCAATAATTAATCTCTACCATCATTCTTTGTTTATCCTACGTTCATTTCAGCTAAAATCCTAAGAGCTCTTGTAGAGAAAAACAAGCTCTTTTTATCAATGGATAATGATTTTGAAGTTTTGAATCCTCAAACTAAGGTATGAAGCAATTTATGCAAATTTTGTTTTCATTTGATTTCAATTTTTTTTTTAGAGTTTAGAAGATAGGTTTTTGGTTCATATTAACGTCAGTGGATTCAGTTCATCTTAGCATCAGGTTTTGGTAGTCTAATCTCATATATGTTTATGAGAGAAGACATAATGTAATATGACATATCTTTTGTTGCAAAAGTGAAGTTTCTTTGAAAATTTATGGGAACTAGTCTCTCTCTTTCTTATGCAGACCCAGTTTCTTCGAAAACAAAACCCTTCAAGTAGCTTCTGCTGCTCAAGCAATTCCATTAATTCTTACACGCCATTGTGTTGTACTATATCAAATATGGGCGTATTGTTGTACTGCATTAACGAAAGCACTAATGCAAATAAAATCACGGGGATAAGGATATTCAAGAAAACAAGAAATTGAAGAGTTAGGTATATGGAAGATTCATAAACAAGTAGAAACTTCACTGAATTATTCAACTTGTCCACAAAAGTTGAATTCCAAAAAGCTTTCATTCCCATAAACAATAGAAACTTCACCAAATTATTTAATTTGAGATTTATTTTCTAAATGGGTGTAAAGATAAATTTATATTTTGAATTGGATTTGGGAGGATAGTTTAGTTAGTAAATTTGGGTTTAAAGAGATACTAATTCTTTAATTAAAAATAATATGTGTGTAGAGAGTAAGATGGGCATAGAAAAAGGTTATATGGGTTCAAATAAAATTTCTTATTTCTTTATTTACATGACAAATTTTTCGATTCGCCGCAGCGCGGCATGATACTTGTGAGATCCAAAGCGCACAGTTCATGGACGACTGCTTTTATTGACAAGCAAACCTTTATTGCAACGCATACTACTTCAGTACCACAGGTAAATTGAAGGGTCATATATCTAATTACGTAATCAAGCCTCTGCAGCGCCAGGCCTCTGCAGCGCCAGCTACTAGTTTTCCGTGATGGCCGTGCCCATGCCCGGGCTCCCAATGTTCTAGCTAGTAGGTCATCAAAATTTGTTTCTACGCAATATGTGGCAATGTGGTCATAGTTCTAGATGGCTTTTGCTAATTATGTGAAAAATGTAATTAAGCACCATTAACTAAATCAAACAGAAATTGGTATTCAGTTGTGATTCTTTAGAATAATAAATTGATATTGTAAATGATCAACAAGTAAGTCAAATTAAGTAGTTTGTCATAATTAATAGTATAAGATGGTATGTATCACCAGCGCATATGCGTTGCGTTACAATTCAAATCATGACACTAAGCAATGTTAACGAATAGGATAATGCTAGTAAGATCAAATTTTTAAATCAAATGATATGGTGGTTGATTATTGGATTATTAATTATCGATTAACGTGTTTATTTTTTATTGGTAAAATATCATTTGGTTTGTAAATTTGGGAGAAATTTTTCATTGTGACCGGAACACGGATAGTACACCACGTGTTTTTATATAAGTAATGAAAATTTTACTTTTTAAGTTATTAACTTTTTAACACACATATCGCACCATTTGCATAATGACACGTGGTGTACCACCCCGTGTTCCGGTCACACTGAAAAAATCTCTCTAAATTTGGTTTAAAAATTTGGTCTCCCAAGCATTATCCTAACGAATATACCGATATTCGTAAGCCCCTTATTTTTTGGTAATTTGAGATTACAGATAGATCGGGCAAGCCTCAATGCTGCAAAAATAAGAAATGCAGAAATATAAAGCTAAGCCCTTAGACCATTTCCAACCTTAAAACCTTAAATTTTAAACTCAGAAATTTAAGTTTTAAGCCAGAAAGAGCTTTTCTTCTCCAACCCTTCTAGGTTAAAATTTTAGCCTAAGATTATTAAAGAATGAGTTTAGGCTAAATTTGTGACAACCCGTCCCTAATTTCACGATTTTATAAATTTTAAAAGCGTGATTTTATGAAAATGCCCTTAGAGTCGAGTATGTTTGAATTTCGTTGACCATCTTTCGTGACGTGTACAAGCTACTCTTTTTGCGAATTCTCAAAGTACTCGACGATACAAACGCGTGGGTGCAAACGGAACGCAATTTGGAGTTATTAACGAATGAAGTTGAGGACCAAATGGTCAATTGATTATTTCCTAGAAGGCTCCAGATTTCTAGAGCAAAGAATTGTTATGCCACGTGTGTGGCTGAGTTGGAAAGGAAATGAGAGATAAGGATGGTGTGGACCAATCATTAGAATGAGGTGAGAAGATGACCAATGGGAGATGAGAGAAATGAGAGAAAGGAGGAGAGTGAGGGCCAATAGGAAAAGAAGAGAAAGAGAGAGTGACCAACCAGAGAAGGAAGAAACGAGGGAAATGAGGGAAGAGTGAAGGAGAGGAACCCGGTCCTTTCGCCTTGACCCGTGACCTGTTTCAAACCCGGTACCCTACGTGAGATTCCGCAATTTCCTCTGGTGTTTTTCCGACGAATTTCACCAGGCCACCACCTAGAAACTCCTCACCAGCTGTTCTTCTTTAATTTTCCACTCCAATTTGATGGGATTTGGCCTCGTTTCAGGGTGTACAGCGACGGCAACCCTGTGAGTCTCTAGGCGGCGATCCGCCATTTTTGAATGCAATCTCGTCGATCTCCACCATCATTAGACTCTTCTTGAGGCCTGGAACAAAGCCCAAACAATTGTAATGGGGGCAGAGCACCAGAGGTGACGGATCGAAGCCACCCATTTCTAGGATTTCTGGCTAGTTCGAGTGAAATTGGGGATTTTCCCAGCCAAATTAGACTTGGACACAGGTATAAAACTTGCTTTACTCATTAAGATCTTCATTTATGTGAAATTTGGTAATTTTTGGAAATACTTGATTTTTCCGACGAGTCAGGACGACGTGTGGGCCGAGACCCCACCAGACCATCCTAGGTTAATTTAATGCCCTGATTCCATAATTGACATCCGTTTAGTGAAATCTTGATATTTTAATATAGTTTCATAGTGGACCACCTTGTTGGCCCCCACTTGGTTATTATATGAATGGACTATCCAACCGTTGGATCGGTACCAAACTTTAATATGTGATAGTACGTAATATTTGTGGACATTAGGAACTTTCAGATCAGGAATCCGACGTACGGATCTTCCCGAATTGAATTTCTAAAGTTTGTAAAATCCAACGTTGACCGCCACTTGAATTTGGGATTGGCAGAAATCCAACCGTCGCATCGTAAAAAAGTTTTAATATGTTGTTCTAGAATCATAGTGTGGACTTTGGGAAGTTACGGATCGGAAAACCATGGGCGGATGTTCCAGATTGACTTGTGTAGGCTTGTGGACCTCACCTTTGATAGAGACTTGACTTTTGGACAATATGCTACGAATTGATGTTAAATATTAGAATCAATATTACTAGAGACTATGTAGGGCTTAGTGAGCCTATATTGATTAGTGAGTTATCCCAGATAATATATACATCGGTTGACTTTTAGGGTTAACCGTTGATTTTTTTGTAAAATTTGACGGGGACCCTCCTTAGCGTATTTCGACGCGCTGATTCCGAATCCGCCATTCGTTTTCCTAAATTCGACCGTTTTATGATAGTTCCTTTATTAACCGTACTTTATACTAATTAAACATGTTTTAGTTAAAAAATGGAGAAGAAACTCACGAGCTGAGATTTCAGAGGAGAGAAGGAGAACAGCAAAGACTAGGCCAAGAAGAAAAAAAGTCCTTGAGGATGCCATAATTTTCCGAACAATATTAATACAAAGGAAGCACAGTAATGGTTTCTGAAGGTTGTATGTAAGAGAGGATTGCTGTGTAGTGTAATGTGGTTTGGCTCTCCCTATTTATAGACCTTTGTAACAGAGTGGGTGGGTATATATGGGGACGGATGCGAGGAAACCGAAATTTTCTAATACGGTTATATGAAAATGAGAATTTGGGCATATATGGGGACGGATTCGAGGAAACCGTAATTGTCCCCAATCCAGCTCACTCTATATTTTTTAATACTATATGCCTGTTTTCGGTAGTCATAGTTTTGTATTTGAATGTTTTATGGTTTGATTCGTGATTTGGTAGTATTTTTTTTTTTCATGATTCTTTCATGCTGCTTGCATTACGTGATCAAAACGTTTTTTCCATCAATTATGAATTATTGGTGAAATCGTTAATTCATACTCTGACACACCCCGACCCGAAATATCCACTAAGACTCCGAATTCGAGCTGTGCTGGCCAACACTTGTAAGGTGACGAATCCATAAAGTGTAGTGATGTGGAAAATGTGAATAAATTTAAACCTAAAAGTGCCTAAATACCAGAGTGCGCTAATGAGTGAGAGCGAACCCATCTCACTCGTGACGTTAGAGCATAAGTAAGGTGCAGTAGAGCAGGTAAGAATCATACCCTCAGAAATAGCCACTAATCCTGAGATTTGCCAAGTATCCTCGTCGAGACGAACGTTCAGTAACTAAAACCTGGAGGGGCATATAACAGAAACGTGAGTGGGCAAAAACAAAGCTTTTCAAAATCATTTCAATATCAAAAGTAATAACACATCGCTGTAAAACCTGTATACTTTCCAAGAAAATATCATACGTAACCACATCTCAAAACATGCTAGAAAATGGTAAACCTTGAATATGCCATGTCAGAGTATACCATATCAAAGTATCTCAGCAACAACCATATAAGCAAGATGAAATAAATCAATATAAAATGAATGTTAGTCAGAGTCACCTATAGTGACCTGTATGACTCATCCATATCTCATCAATCAATATCTCATCAATCAGGTGCTAGCACGTGAGTCGTAGTCACCTATAGTGACCTGCCATATCTCATCAATCAATATCTCATCAATCAGGTGCTAGCACGTGAGTCGTAGTCACCTATAGTGACCTGTACGACTCATACACATCTCATCAATCAGGTGCTAGCATGTGAGTCGGAGTCACCTATAGTCACCTGTACGACTCATCCACATCTCATCAATCAGGTCCTGCACACGAGTCGGAACCACCTAAAGTGGTCTGTACGACAGGCTGGGTGTATATATATAAATACGCTCAGTGCTACGATCACGTGAAGGCTGTGCGAAGTATCATAAGTCACCTACGAGTCGGAACCACCTATAGTGGTTTGTACGACAGGCTGGCACCTACCTTAGAATCCAAGGTGAGCGTAAGGTGCGGGAGGTGAACGATCACGTGAAGGCTGGCCCTGGCCTCGGGCGGAGCACTAACACCGGGGTGCAGGACAATGAATTCGACTCGAATCCATTCATCACCAATTACCATTCGATCATACCAACAATATATACTCACCTGAACTTACCTTGGCCTCCGCATTGGTGTGCAACACTGTGCAAAGCCGTACTAAATCACATATTAAAATGTAAACTAATTATGGCAGGGAATTTATAAAACATAAAACCACAATTTCCCCTTTCCTCACACAATGATTTATCATCAACATTAAGTCACCAAATCATAAGATTAATCTCACATTTTTTCACCAGATTCCTTTACAGTGCTCAATTTTCCAAACAAAGCTTTTGTCCAGATTATTTAATCTCACTTATAATATGGCTGCATCTAACGTCTCGTTAGACTGGCTAAGTACCCTAAACAGGGATCAAGCCAATCATAGTTCACAATAGTATTTCAAGGCATTCACAGTAATTATATGAATTATTCAATTTATAAACGTTTGTGAAATTATCAATCACATATATATATATATATACACACACGATAGAAAGGAAAAGACCCACTCACCTGGAGTCCGCACTACAACTTCCTAGCATAAACATCGAGGCGTCACGAACGATCGGTGCCTAAAACAATTATCAAATCACATCTCAGAACTCTTGTCGGTAAAATACATAACTTACATAGAACCAATGTCTACATAATTCGATCCGGAAGATCCACATATTAGATTTCTGATCCATAACTTCCAAGGATCCACATTATGCTTCTAGAATAACATACTAAAGTTTCGGAACGATCCAACGGTCGGATCTCTGCCAATTGTCAAAACCAAGTGGTGATTAACATTTTATTTTACGGTCTTACAAATCCAATTCGGGAAGATCCGTACGTCGGATTTCTAATCTGTAAGTTCCTACATTCTTCAAATATTACAATTAATAACCTATTAAAGTTTGATGACGATCCAACGATCGGATCATCGATTCATACAATGACCTATTAACGTAACGTAGCGAATCTAGGTTCTAATGCTCAATCTACGTCAATCCATTCTCAAAACTGAACTCAAGGCATTTAATAACACCTAAAAATAGCATTGATGGCCCTTTGGCCACGCACCGCCGTGAGTGGCGGTCGGCCGTCCCGACTTGTCGGAAAATCCAACTATCTCCAAAAATTCTCAAAATTTACAGAATTGAAGATCTCAATGAGTGGAGCAACTTTAATACTGTGACCAAGGCCAATTTTGCCTAGAAAGCCTCAAATTTTGCCAAAACCTGTCGGAACCCTAGAATTGGGTGTGTTCCAATTTGACCTCCATACTTGCTCCGACACCTCCAAGCTTGTTTGGGCTTTGTTCCAGACCTCAAGGAAAGTCTAAAGGCGGTGGAGATGGAGGTGGTTAGCTTCGAATTTAGGAGATTCGAACCCAAACGCCCCGCACCCTCCCGTGCGGTTTTCTCTATTTTCGAAGCCAAATCTCCTCAAATTTGGGATGGAATGGATAGAGGGAAGGTCCTAGAGTGTTTTCCAGGTGGTTAGAGGGTTTGATTCATCGGGAAATCAACGGAAAAGCACCGGCAAAAGGGCTAAACGGGTTGGGTCCGAGATGGGTTGCGGGTTGCCTCCCCCTTCCTTCTTTTCTTCTTTTCTCCTTTTCCCTCCTTTCTTTTGTTTCTGATTGGTCTTCCTAGTTCTCTCCCCTCTTCCCATTAGTCACACCTCCCTCATTGTTCTTCCTTTTAATCTGGGCCATACATGTAGCACTCCAGATTTTCTGGAGTTTTCCTCAAGTAATTAATTTACCATTTAGTCCTTAACTTTAAACGTTAATATCTCCTTCGTTATAACTCCAAATTGTGCTCCGTCTGTGCCCACGTGTCCGTAGCGACGAGTACTACAAGGATATGCCAAGAAAATGAACTTACGTGACATGACATGGTAGTCAACAAAAGTCAACACTTTGCCTCAAAGGGCATTTTCGTAAACTCACGTATTAAAATTATAAAAATCATTATTTTTAGGGACGGGCCGTCACATACTCAATTTATTTATAATTATGCGGGCACAACCGATGGTTAATTTCGTGATTATAATATGAATAATATTCACAATTATGTGAATGAATATGAGTCCACGGCACACTTGTTTCCAATCTGAATTCTGAAGTTAAATTTTAAAAAAACTTGTTCTTAAGTCTCTCGTTTGTGAATCTAGAGTATTCATATTTATAAAAGAGCTTCGATGAAAGGGGCTCACATAACAAAATTTTAATCAATTACACTCAATCAATTTTTTAATTACAAGGACAAAAACAAGGGAGCAATGACACTATCGTAATTATATTGAATTTGGGCCCAATGATGGTATCGTAATTAGTTGAAGTTTGGTTCATAAATTATCGAAAACTGTTTCCTCATAAATGATGGTATCATAATTAGTTGAAGTTTGGGCCAAGAACATAAAGTGTGTAAGTTGGTTAAATCGTTATATGGACTCAAGCAAGCTCCTAAGCAATGGCCTGAGAAGTTTGATAAAGTCATTTTAGAATATGATTTTGAAATTAATGAGCATGAAAAGTGTGTCTACTATAAGGAATGCAATGGACAATGTGTTATTTTATGCCTTTACGTTGATGATATACTATTTTTTGGAACAAGTGTGGAAATTGTGAAAGATGTTAAATCTTATCTATCAAAGAGATTTGACATGAAAGATCTAGAAGAAGCCAATATTATTTTGGGAATGAGGGTAGAAAGAACACAAGCAGGTTTTATTATAAACCAAGCTAGTTCAATTGAGAAAATGCTTAAGAAGTTCAATTTTTCCAATTGCAATTCTGTCTTGACACCATATGAACCAAGTGTGTGCTTACTTAAAAATAGCGGTGAACCCGTGTGTCAACTCGAGTATTCTCAAATGATTAGGTCTTTGATGTATATAGCAAATAAAACTAGACCTGATATAGCTTAGCAAATAAGGCTTAGTAGATACACTCATAATCCAAGTAAAGAACACTGGAATGCTTTAAGGCGAGTGTTTATGTATCTAAGAGGAACTATGGATTATTCTATACACTATAAAGGATTTCCTTCGGTAGTAGAAGGGTACAGAGATGCAAATTGGATCGCTGATAGCTCCGAAGTGAAATCTACTTCAGGTTATGTATTTTTATTGGGAGAAGCAGCTATATCTTAGGGATCTAAGAAACAAACAATAATTTCTATAAGTACAATGGAATCTGAACTCATAGCTCTTGATACTGCATGTATAGAGGTTGAATGGACTAAGAATATTTTGCTTGATATCCCATTGGTGAGCAAGCCTATACCTACCATCTCTATACATTGTGATAATAAGGCCGTGATAGATTCAGTGAGGCAAACACATACAAATAAGAAATTAAATAGACATATTAATGTTAGATACAAATCTATGAGAAGCTTGTTAAATAAAGAAGTTTCTTTGGACCATGTGAAGTCGGAAAAGAACATTGTTGATCAATTGACCAAAGGTCTATCTAGGAATGGGGCCCTAGATTTGTCGAGGGGGATGGGATTAAACCCATAAGGAAGTCACCCAGGGAAGAAACCCAACTTTTGTGATTAGAGATCCCATGAAGAAGGTTTGATGGGTAGAAACAATCCTTATTGTGTGACTAATATTCTAGCACTCTAAAATAGGAGATTTCAAAGAAAATCCCCTGCTCATCCCTATGACATTTGTGCTGATGATATATGATGTTAAGGAAGGATATTGTCCTGATTGAGTTCCAATGCATGCAATCTCCTGCAGAGTACATGTCACATGTACTCTTAGAGGACTCACCTAAGTGAGAGTAGTCGTGAGGCCGTGACTGTGAGAATTGGGTTGTTCTAAAAAAACACTCATGAGAATCAAGATTAAGTGCATGGCCATAAATAGCGCTAACCCGCGCCAAGTTTTTTATCAATACTATGTGTGTCAAATGTTGTAATCTGAATTAGAGGAATCTAATTCAAGACTTAGTTCACTATGATTCCTTCAGAGAAAAACTATGAACACTAAGTGTAGGTTCAAGTCCAAAAGACACCTACACCCATTGCATGGTATACAAATTGCCCAAACTTCCGTTTCTTCAATTGTGTCTATTTTATTCCTCATAGAGTCTTGAATCTTGTGGGGGATTGTTGGTTATTTTAATTATTTTAATTATATTTTATTTTAAAGATTCAAAACTTATTATTATTTTATTTTATTTATTTTTAATATTTAAGAGTTGTGTTTTATTTGAAGAGTCATAATCCTTTTCTAAAAGGGTATGAGAAGTTCTTTAAATAAGAAACCTCAGACAGAAAACATAATACGCAAAAACTTTTTAGTCTCCCTCAGTTCTCACATCTCTATCAGTTTACATTCATACTTTATAATTCTTGGGCAATTGATCACTACTTGGCAATCTCGTCTGCCGTTGGCGTGCATATCGGATCAGACATCCTGTGAGGCTTTGGGTTGCATCTTAGAGTTGTAGGCACCGCCATAACCTTCACGTAGGGAGGCGTCTACAGCTTTAGGGCATCGACATCGTGCCTCTCTTTGGTTCACAGGCCAGATATTCGTATTCCCTCTTCCTAATTTAATTTTCATAAGTTTGATAGTGATTATACATTTGATTTGTTATATTTGATCATATAAATATTTGGTATATCTCTACAATATATTTCACATAAACGAATCAAACTCTTGGGCGAGCAATGGTGGTGGCCGGTAGGATATGTAAACAAGGCAGAAGATGTAGCCGCTAAGGTGTATATGAAGAAAGGGTTGTTCCCACTGTCATGTTGAATACCTTGCCTTATCTCGTATGTCAATAAACGTTGTTGATTTGTCACTTTTTAACCAAATCTTCTACCTAAGAGAATAGATATGCAAATCATATCTTTATTTCACCACTACCATAGTAATCGTCCCTCTTTACGTCACTAGTCCTCAATTTTGTATGGAAAACTAAATTCTAGTCTTATAATTCATCCCTAGTTTTTGCTTTTTTGACATATCAAAATGACTCATGGTTTCTGCACCTGACCATTCGTTTTTTATAGTGGTGAGTAAGATGGCTGGTTTATTTTTATCTGATTTTATTAATGTCCAACCTGTAACTACCTTTTGCCTGCGGCTTTTTCCCTCTCGATGGATCCCACCTCCACCAAATTGGATTAAGATAAATGTTGATGCTTCTTTCTATGCAAATTCAAAGTGCGGCGGTATCGGTGTGGTTTTTCACAACAAAGCAGGTGGCTACACTGGAGGTTTCGCTTGCAAAAGTCTCAACGTGACCAACCCCTGCACTACTAAGATCCTAGCTGCTCGTGAACGATTGCATTTGGCTATTCAAAGACAATGGCAGCACGTTGTTCTGGAGTATGATGCATTTACTGATTGAGGATGTTAAAACTAGCCTACGGAGCTTTATCTCTGTGAGAGTGAGTCACATACGTAGATCCACCAATTTAGTGGCACATATAATGGCCAAGTTGGCCTTAATTTCTATTGTTTCTAGTTGTTGGTTTAAGGTGCCTTCAACTCCTATACAGGATGCCCTCCTTCAAGATTGTATGCTTGCTTAATATTATGAATAAATCGCTACCATCTCTTCTTCTTCTTCAGAAAAAAAAAAAAAAAAAAAAGACAACGTGTACAAAGTATAAATCTAACATAATTGTACAAATAACATCTATAAAAAAAAACCAAGTTAAAGTGGACAAAATATGCACAAGCAACTACAAAAATCTAGCATAACTTAAATCTAAACCCATATAACCCAAATGGTAATGCTATGGAGACAAATTTTATAAATCAAATTATGTGGATGTTAATGATTGGATTATTACTTAAGTGTTTATTAACGTGTTTATTTTTTTTATTGGTGACACTTGATTTGGTTTGCAAATTTAATTTAAACATTTGGTTTCCCTAGCATTGAAAACAACCAAAACTCTAGATCATAATTATCACGGATGTTTTGCACTTGAATATAAGACTTCACTTACAAGTGAAGAGGAATACCACTAGACCGTAGTATTAAGTGGCCTGATGATGCCAAGTTAAACAAAGTATTTCACACTCTTTATTCTTCTTCAAATGGAGAACCCTATGCTATTTACAAACCTGGTTTTACCTTCTACACATCTTTCTCAATTTCTAGCCGTTGAATCGAATAAATTGAAGAGAATCAAATGACAGAAATTAACAGGGTGTATATGGAAGGTAAACAAAGGATGTATGGGTAGCACAACCGTTTATAATAATACAAATGAGCAATGCTATGAAATAAATCAAAACAAATCCTAATCTGTTATAAACTTTGTATTTAAGTGTGATTGTGTAAATCTTAGATTTGATTTGATTCTAATTATTCTTCCCTATTAGGACTTGTATTCCTTGGGGAGAATGATTCTTCCCTCCCTTGTTAATATAAATAAAGGCACTGCGTAGGGGGAATAACACATCCTCTACACAACCCTACAAACATATCTCTCTCCACTCTGACGACCTGTCCCTAATTTTCTATGTACTTTTCTCCCCAAGTGTGTAAATTGACGTTTATGCCCTTTTTGACAAAAGTGGAAACTGACGTGGACGTACTTATTCAGCTTTTAATTTATTTTTCTCGCTATTGTAATTAATTAGTGCTCATTGTTACGATCACCTGAGTGTAAGTTAGACCCGAAATGGTTCTGTAACGAAAAAGTTACGTTTAGTTAAATTGTGTTAACAATGGGTAGATTTTGTACACGTGCGTGTTAATTATTTAGTGTTTGAAAACCACTGTTTTTTATAAGGCACGCTAGATTTCGCGTGATTTCCGCTGTACAAGACCCTATCATTTTTCTCTTTAAAAATCTAACATGTGCCTTACTTTTTCTCACCCATCAATTTCTCTCCTCACTTTTCTCAGCCAATCAGACATCACGCCCTCTCTCTTCTCTTTGCCCAATCAGAAAGCTGTCTCTCTTTCTCTTTCATCTTCTCTTTCTCTTTCCCTTGCCCGTGACTCTCTTCCTTCTGTAACACACGCACCAATATCAAACCTTACAGATCAGCCTTTAAAACACCACCATCGTGTTCCTTTCATCCCCACGAACACATTCATACCAATCAATCACAAAGTGGACGAGTTTTGAGTGTCCAACTCGGAAGCTCTGACTCGGTGAGTTTTCCCCCGACGTTTTTCCGATCGTGTAACAAGGTTTTGGATGTTGTGGAAGCATCCACACAACTCCCCGAGGTCCCTAGTTTAAAGTTAAAGCTTAGTCAATGTCAAAACAAGTGGGTTCAAGGATTTAAAATTTGGTCTGAGAGATCGAGCTAATTTTAGTCCACTTTCGTCCACTTTTTGGACTTTTGAAGGGTAAAATCTTGTTCTACTCTTCAAGAGCTTTGTTTCCATATAAAGTGCGTAAAAAATGGTTGAGAAATGAGCAAGATATGATGCTTTGAAAAATTTTCCAGAAATTGGTGAGTTTTTCTAGAATCCGGCGCTGGCGGCAGCGGACAGAGGAGGATCACCGGATAAGAAGGAGAATATTTCATCAAAGTTGACGGAATATTCTGACGCCGTTAGATTCTGTTACTATTTAATAGAATATTCTATCAAGTCTGACGGAATATTCCCTGGTTTAGTCAGTCTCTGACTTGCACTTGGGCGTGCGTGTGGCCATGGGCTAGGAGGCGCATGAGGGCACGTTCAGGCTCTAGCCGCCGTGTGCTTGACATGTACGGGTCCGTGACTTCGTGTAGAATGTTTTCGTATATTTAAACTCTCTGTTTGAGCAAACTATGGGGGTTTTTCTTAGCTTTTTCGTATATGTCCTTATTAATTAATTATTATTAGTTGTTTTGCATACAGGGGAGAATTACCTCGAGTAAGTATGAGGACAAGCGAGGCTAGGAGGCTACGATCCATCGACGTATCAATGAGTGGGCATTTGTTTTCGTGTGTGTCTATATATATATATATAAACTTTATAGTTTCCACATATGCTTTTGGATTGATTTATGCCTATCATGCCATGTTTTATTTAATTTCAGAAATGTTCGTGGTTGAGATTTATATACTGTCCTGGCATGTTCATATGCATTTTACCTGCTCATCATACATTGCTACACCCGGTGTTAGTGCTCGCCCAGGGCCAGGGCCAATCTTTCACGCGTAAGTTCACATCCGTATCGCATGCTCGCCTTGGATCCAAGTAGGTGCTAGTTATGTCGTACAAGTTGCAATAGGCAACTCCGACTTGTATGTGACTGCGAATAGCGCCAGTCTTCACGTGGTTGTAGCACTGGAGCGTATATTATGATTACACCCAATTCTATTCATGTAAGAAATCATTTGCATGAACTCGTGTGTCAGCATAGATTGATGAGCACCTAATTTTATTATACTACTGTTGAGATATTTTGATTTGGCGTACTTCTGGATTTACTATTGATTTGCATTTGATTTCATACTTATACGTAGTATGATTTTCTGGAAACTATACATGTTTTATGGCGAGGGGTTAATATGTTCAGAAAATAAATGTGTTTTATAAATCTTTGTTTTTGCCCACTCACCCTTCTGTTTTTCGCCCCTTCGGGTCCTAGTTAGTTGATTTATTCTGTGGCATACAAGGAATATCCGGCGGTTCTGACATATCCATAAATAATGTAGGGACTTTTCTCGGTTGTGTATTAAGTACTTAACTAGTTTCGACTGCACTACTTATGTCATTTATGCTCTGAACATTTGTACTTTATGGGTTCTTCCCACTACTGCGCACTTGCTACTTTAGAATAATTAATTGTTAGTTTTGGTTTAAATTTACCCATATTTTGCTTGGTTCACATCTCTATTTCGTTACGTCACATTCGGGTGACAACCAACATGACTTGACTCCAGTCGGGGTGTGTCATCCACTCTCTCTCTGTCGTGCCCTCTATCTCCCTTGTCAGTTAAATATAGGTCATAACATGTTATCAGCATGCTCTTATCACTGCGCTTAGGAATCTGACGTGGAAGTTTTCTGCATCAAACCATTTCATCAATATCATCACACAATCAAGTTCTTTCAAAACAACGGTTTTTATCTCGATATTTTTGCAGCCCTGATAGTATGAACATTCACCATAATGCATGACCAGTGTTCTAAAAAATGCCCTAGGCGTTTTTGGGCAAATCGGAAGAAAAAATCGGGCTGGGCCTAGGCGGCTAGGCGGGCTAGGCGGCCCTAGGCGGTCCTAGGAGGGTTTTTTTTTATATTTTTTTTATTAATTGTGTGTTTTTTTCTTTTTTGGTTTCATGGTGGTATACTTATGGAAATGGTGTTTCTAATTTGCAAATGATGGATTTACTACAAGTTCATCCAATACTTATGGAAATAGTGTACCTAATTTGCATTTTATCATTATTTTATTATCCATACTAGTTTTTTTTTTGGTGTCAATATGCACTTATTTACAAGATATACAAGAAATTTACCTAAATCCGCCTAGGCCGCCTAGGCGCTAGGCGCTAGCCCGCCGCCTGACTAGCGCCTAGCGTTTTTTAGAACCTTGTGCATGACCCAACTTTATGTTTTTTCAAATTTTAGATTCTACATAAATTATGTATGCATTATATCCATAATTGTTGAATTATGTGAATTGATATTGCCATGAATTGCATTCTATATGTGTCCATGCATTAAATTATTTGATTAAATATGCATTGAATTAATTGAATTAAAAAAAAATTAAATTATTTTTAGGGTTTTTCGAACCCAAACCCATCACAGCCGGAGCCCGAAGCTCCAAGCCCCTGGAACCTAGCCCAAAAACCCCGACACCCTTCAAGGCGTCACACGCATGGCCTGCAGCCATGCCCAGCCACCATGGCTGCCATCCTCGACAACCTGCAATCTTCGTCAACCTTGTTTTTGGCCGAGATTGATATAAATCTCCCCATATTTTGAAAACCCATATTCGAATCTTAGGATTTTTCCTGGCTTTTGGACGTCGACATCTTCTCCGTCACACCATGTAGGTTACATGTCAGAATCATGACTTGTTTTGAGTCATTTTGACCAGAACATGATCGCCTGAAGCGGCGGCGTCGGCCTTCGTCCTCGGTGACCACACCTGGCGAAGCTGGGGTGTTCTTTGGCTGAAACCTGAGCCCAGTTGGGCCTTAATTTTTACTCGACCTGAGAAATTTTTTTTCTCTTTTCTCTTTTGGGCTCACTTGCAGCGGCCCAAGTAGTTGGCTCTGCCCAAGCATGGCACCAGCCCGAGGGCTACGAAGTCCCCCTGCTCGCGTGTCACCAGATCTCCGTCTGTCGCTGATGTATCTGTGTCTGTGTCACACCAGATTCCAGCCCAAAGTTGGAACATTGGTGCACTACACCGTGAAGCACCGGAGCACGGCTCTAAGTGGGCTTACAGCCCCAACTTGCTCCTTGCCGCACGTGATTAGTGCCCATATGGGCCCCTTATTTTTTTGGGCCTATTCATGCAACCCATTTGCTGCTAATGAGCTCGTAGCCCAATTCTTTTGGGGCCTGATCAACCCATGCATACTCCAGCCCAATTTTGGGCCTCGAGTCTAAATGCCTATTTTTTTAAGCCTTATGTGTTTTATAATTTTTCACCAACACTTTAATTTTGGCCCGAAGCTCACATAATTAATTCAATTATAATTCTTGACCTAAATATCTATTTGCATATTTTCTTGTTGCATATTATATATATATATATATATATATATATATTTGTGTTTGTCTGTAGGAATATATGAACCTGAAGTTCATAATTATCGAATTTGAACAAACTCGACTTCACCGTTTTAGAGGTATCTGGAAGAAACTACCTTAAGTGGGTACAAGATATGAAGCTCCACCTCACCGCAAAGAATTTGCGTCCCGCCATTGATGATAAGATGGACAACTCTATTAGTGAAGCTAAGAAAGCCACTGCCATGATCTTCATTCGAAGACACATTCATGATGCATTGTAAATTGAGTACCTTGTTAAGAAAGATCCACGAGCACTTTGGGTCGCTTTGGTTGATCGCTTTGATCACCAAAAGGACATCTTCTTTCCTGAAGAAAGACATGACTGGCAGCATCTGCGCTTCCAAGACTTTAAGTCTGTGAATGAATATAATTCTGAAGTTCTGCAACGAGAACTTGACTGAAGATGATCTCTTGGAGAATACCTATTCGACCTTCTCTGCTACCAATATTGCTCTGCAGCAACAATATAGATCTCAGAAATTCACTAAGTTTTCAAATTTGATCTTTGTTTTACTTCTCACTAAAAGCTTAATCAGCTGTTGATGAAGAATCATCAAGATCGACCTACTGGGGCGACTGATGTGCCTGAAGTACACTACAGCACAAACCAACTCCCAAAACACCAAGATAGGCATGGTAAGGGTGGCCAGAAGCCACCCCATCAAGATCAACAGAGCCAAGGCCCATTTGAGGGAGGAAATTGAGCCCAAAAACACCCTAAACTTGCTCACAAGGCCCCAAACTTCAAGAATAAGGGCAAAGCACCTGAAACCATGAATGTGGACATGTGCTACCGCTGTGGTTCAAAGGACCATTGGTCTCATGTTTGCCGTGCTCTCTAGAAGGTTGTAGCTGAATATCATTCTTGTCGTAAGAAGTTTAAATCAAACTTTATGCCAGTGGATAAACTGGAGAGTACCAAGATGGAGGTTTCTGACTTTCAGGAGGCTATCATCCCTATGGAATATTAGAATCTTAGACACAAACTATTTTCTAGTTGAAATTTAGAATAATGGGGCCGAATTCCACATAGTGGCTGAACCCCCCCTATTTTTTTATTCAAGTTTGAACAATTTTTCTTTATGTTTGGATTATTTGTTGGTGATTCGTTATTTGATATTAAGCTTTTAATTACTATCCTTGAATACTTAAATTATTTTGAATGGATATTTGTGTTTAGAACTTTTATGCATGTGACCGATTCAAATTAATTTTTATTTCTAGGTATGACTAGTGGGAAAGTTAGTTGTCTAGCAGATAGTGCAACCACGCACATCGTTTTGTGTGAACACATCTATTTCACTAACTTCATACCTAAGAATGCATATCTGACAACCTTCTCAGGCCCTTCTAACCTGATCGAATGATACGGTAAGGCACATATAAAATTGTCGAATGGTACAATCTTTACCATTGATGAGGCACTTCTCTACGTTTTGAAAGAACGTTATTGAGTTTCAAGGACATTAGAGATAATAATTACCACGCTAAAACCTATGTAGAAAACGAAGTTAATTTCTATGCATAACTTCTTACGAATATGTCCAGAAGCGTATTCTAGAGAAGATGGAGCGTATCTAGAGTGGTCTATATATTACGACCATACGCCCTATAAGAAGCCACTATGTGGCCGGCCTTACCTCTGGGACCGCACACGAAATTACACTTTGGCATGATTGTTTGGGACACCCTGGACGAACAGCGATACACCGTATCCTCAAATCATCATATAGGCATCCACTAACCTGAAGTTTAGGTTCGATTCAAGGAATCGCATGTCAAACCTGCTTATGGGAAAGCTTATTATTAAGCCTCTTATGACAAGATTCGTTCAAATCCTCCTATTTTTTTACAAATGATTCAGGTGGACATTTGTGGACCGATTCACCCTCCCTGCGGACCATTTAGATATTTTATGGTTTTGGTTGACGGTTCCACACGTTGGTCACACGTGTGCTTGTTGTCCACAAGGACCGCTACATTCTCCAAACCGTTGGCTCAGGTTATCAAGCTCAGGTCTCACCACATTTATTGTCCAATCTAATCTATTCGATTGGATAATGCTGGAGAATTCACATCTAAGACTTTTGATGACTACTGCATGTCGGTTGGGGTTGAAGTTGAACATCCAATACCCCATGTTCACACCCATAACGGCCTGGTAGAGGCATTCATTAAGCGCTTACAAATGATTGCTTGATTGTTGGTTATATGTATCAAGCTCCCAATCACTGCTTGGGGCCATGCAATATTGCACGCAGCCATGTTAGTCTGCCTGAGGCCTATTGCAACCCAACCATATAGCGTCATTCAATTGGTTACCAGATACGAACCTGACATATCGCATCTGCGTGTTTTTGGTTGTGCGGTTTATGTGCCAATTTCGCCGCCCTTACATACAAAAAGGGACCTCAGCGAATGATGGGAATCTTTGTCGGATATGATACTCCTTCAATCATTCGTTACTTAGAACCTTTGAAATGCGATTTGTTTATCGCTCGTTTTACGGATTGTCACTTCTATGATACAGTCTTCTCGTCGTTAGGGGGAGATAAGAATGTCAACGTTCCTGAAGAATGACACGAATTATCGTGGACGACTCCTACTTTGTCTCATTTAGATCCCATCACCATTCAGTTTGAAATTGAAGTGCAGCGTATATTAGATCTTCAGAGTGTAGCTCAGAGCATGCCAGATGCTTTAACCGATCTAGCGCAAGTGACAAGATCATATATTCCCGCTGTGAATGTGCCTGCAAAGATAAATGTACCAAATGTACGACGGACTTCCCTCATAGAGGCTTGGGACGCCACTTTGGCTGATCCGCGTACATTAGCAGTTAGCCAATCCTGCGTCCTTGAAGAGACGAATCCACCTCCCGAGAATCGTGAGATTTTGGTCCATTATGCTAGCTTGGATGATGTTTGGTGTAGAAATGAGATGATCATTGACGATGCATTAGCATATGCAGTAGCTACTGAGATCATGTTGAGCGATGACATTGAACTCCGTTCTGTCGATGAATGTCGATGTAGAACTAATTGGTCAAACTGGAAACAAGCAATCCAAGTCGAACTCGATTCGTTTGCAAAATGTAAGGTGTTTAGAATTGTAGCTCATACTCCTCTACATGTGAAACCCGTTGGCTACAAGTGGGTTTTCGTTCGAAAGCGTAATGAGAAGAACGAAATTGTGCGTTACAAAGCTCGTCTTCTTGGGCAAGGCTTTTCACAACGCCCCGGGATTAACTATAACAAAACTTATTCACCCGTTATGGACGTGATTACTTTTCGCTACCTTATCAGTTTGGTAGTTTCTGAAAAATTGAGTATGCAGCTGATGGACGTAGTAACTACGTATCTATATGGGGATCTTGATACGAAAATCTATATGAAAGTTTCAAAATGAATTACATTGATGGATCAAATATTTCCAAACCCCGGAACAAGCTCTTAATTCAGCTGAGGCGTTCACTCTACGGTTTGAAGCAATCCGGAAGAATGTGAACAATGAACTATGCATTTTTGTGTTCATTAAGAAGTCACATTCTGGTTTTGCGATTGTTGCAATTTATGTCGACGACATGAACCTCATCGGAACTCCTAAAGAGCTTAAAAGAACTGATGTGCACCTTAAGTCAGAATTTGAGATGAAAGATCTCGGAAAGACTTGATACTGTCTTGATCTTGAGATAGAGCACCGTTTGAATGAAATCTTAGTACATCAATCGAACTACACCCAGAAGGTGTTACGCCACTTTAACGAGGATAAAGCAAAGCCTTCGAGTACTCCTATGGTCGTTCGATCATTAAGTGCAAAATGAGATCCCTTCGGTTTGAAGAAGGATGATGAAGAGATTTTGGAGCCTGAAATTCCTCATCTAAGTACGATAGGCGCTTTATTGTACTTAGCTTAATGCACTAGACCTGACATCTTCTTCGCTGTTAATCTTTTGACAATGTATAGTAATGCACCAACACGCAGACACTGGACTAGTGTTAAAGACATCTTCTGTTACCTTAAGGGTACTACGGATCTGAGCTTGTTTTATCCCTACAGATCCTCGAGTGATGCCTCACCCCTTATTGGTTATGCCAACGCATGATACTTATTTGATCTGCACAAGGCGCATTCTCAAACGGGTTTTGTCTTTACCGTTATAGGCAGCGCAATCTCTTGGAGGTCAACTAAACAAACCTTAGTTGCCACTTCGTCTAACCATGTTGAAATTCTCGCCTTACACGAAACAACTCGGGAATGCTTCTGTTTGAGAGCAGTTATGGGCCATATTCGAAGCTCTTGCAATCTTTAGCTCGTTGTTGACGTCCCAACGATGATCTACGAAGACAATGCAGCATGCATCGTACAACTCAAGAAGGGTTACATCAAAGAAGACAACATCAAACACATTGCGTCGAAGTTCCTCTTATCACATCAACAACAAAAGCATCAGAAGATTGAAGTCACGTAAATCCGTTCACAAGACAATCTGGTTGACCTCTTCACCAAATCACTACTGAAGGCGATGTTTCAGAAGCTTGTTCAAGGAATAGGTATGCGTAAACTTTCTGAGTTGTAACATTGTTAGTTCTTTTTGGAATTATGTCAAACTTATGGGGAGTATCCTGAAGTATACTTGCTTGATCTTAATGTTCTCTTTTCCCTACGATTAGGAGCATTTTTCCCTTTGGGTTTTTGTTACCTAATGAGGTTTTGACAAGACACCCACCTTGGGTTGATCATATCCCTGATGATGTCCCGTAGACATTTCATTTCACTTTGCATTTCTCACGCATTTTCCCTTAGACTATGAATTTTGTCCCTACTCGGGTTTTTGCCATAGCCATTGGTTTTTTGTGAGACTTAGTTCCATATGCAAGTTCCTACCTTATTTGAGACTAGCATGTTCCCAAAATCAATGCCGATGAGTCGACTTCCTCAACTCTACATGATGCCGAATCTATTTGAGTATTTACACACTTAAGGGGGAGTGTTATAAACTTTGTATTTAAGTGTGATTGTGTAAATCCTAGATTAGATTTGATTCTAGTTATTCTTCCCTATTAAGACTTATATTCCTTGGAGGAGAAGGATTCTTCCTTCCCTTATTACTATAAATACAGGCACTGTGTAAGGGGAAATAACACATCCTCTACACAACCCTACAAACATATCTCTCTCCACTCTCTCTATCGTGCCCTCTCTCTCCCTTGTCAGCCACAACATAATCCTCAACATAATCCTCAATAAGCAATAAATCCTAAACTTAGCGGGTAAGAAATCCTGTAATAAAAACTAATTTCCAACATTTCAAACTACTACAAATTCATTGCGACAAAATCTCACAACTTGTTTAATTGAAGGATGGCATAGCGGAATGCATCATGCGTGTTGCTCTGCATTTAAAATCCATTCACAAGAATTAAAAATCCAAATATTAACTTAAAAGGGGTTGTTTGGAAACTGAAATTTTGTCTGGTAGTTATTTTTAATTTTCAGTTTTTTAAAAAAAAAAAAAGAAAAAGAAAACTCAAATGAAAACACGAGTTTTCAGTTTTCATTTTTAAATTGAAAACTGAAAATAGTAACCAAACAAGATTTCAATTTTCAAAAAAGTGAAAGCTGAAAGCCAAAAATTAAAAATGGAAACGAAATGGTTAACAAACAGCCCTTAAGTAATTCAAGCCAATCCTTGGCCATTTGCTTCATGGAAATTTTGGTTTGTCAGAACATGGTGTGTAACTTAATTTCGAGCGGTAGCAGATCATCCATGTCCTCTTTCACTAGAACAAAACAGTTCATCTACCACGTCAATTCAATCACGGGCATATATAGCTCGTGGTAAAAACTATTCAATTACCACGGTCAAGTTTAACTCATGATAGATAACATTAATACACCACGGTCAGATTTTGACCCGTTGTTAAAAGCGAATAATCTACAACGGACATTTAAATCCGTGATGGAATATCATAATTACCACGAGATATGCTCGTAGTGGTTACTTCAAACTACCACATCATCTTTT